>OX328110.1:15120455-16481705 GCA_946811185.2 Hippopus hippopus | reverse complement strand
GCCGAATAGTTTTTTAAATAAATTGTGAATAAAAGCCTAAAACTAAGAACTTTTCCCAAACTGGTCCATGCACAGTGTTCTAACGCGACAGTTCGTACAACTATGCACCCCAAATTTCAGATTCCTGTTCTTTTCCGGTTTGCAACAGGAAGCGTACCGCCTATCACCATGGAAAAATCATTACACCGCCGCGCTGAAAAGTAATCTTTGGACCATAGTCGCCGTCCATTTTAAATATTAATCTAATTCTAAATTTAACCTTTTAACAAACCATGCCATGTTTAACGTTTCTATGGAAGAAAAACCGTTATGGAAAAAGAAGAAAATGATGGTGACCAGCATTCTATCCTTTATTCCACCCCTCAGAAGACAAAGTTCATCATCTAAGCCACGTTCAATCAGTCGTCTGCTGAAGCTTTCAATAATGACCAGTCTAAAACATCTTAATGGCTGAAACAGAACGTCTCGGCCTCTAAAATGGCTCGTCTTAAAAATTAAATTCAGAATGAATGGAAAATACGGCAATTCTAACACCATTCCCGCACTTCATTAATTTTCAACTCATACTTGAAAAAAGTGAAACTTCTCCTTTGCCATTTAGTGATATCTACCATAGATATGTTCGATTTCATGGTTATGCTGTCCAGCTCCGTGAGCAAAGTGATAATAAGCCAATTTACCATCAAGCGGTTGTAAGTTCGAGTAACCTCGATCACAATTCTTTTAGCGTGCTGTTGAAAGTCACTGCGACATGATTTGTTCCTCTTGTACCACTGACAGCTGTTTCTAGGATGTTTATGTTGGAAAGCAGCGAGTGCTTTGTTGATACTCTTATGCGTAATGCCGTATGAGGTTGGCTTGCTTGCTGGTACAACTGGAAGGCTTCTCACCACAAAGCTAGCAACTTAATATTTAGATTGATTGATTGAACGGTGTTTTACACCGCTGTCAACATTATTTCAGTTACATCACAGCTACATCTCATATATTCATGTATGTCTTGGGTTTCATCAGTTCTTGGCAAAGGCTCTGAAGTGCCTTGCCCCAAAGACACTCCCACGAAAAGTCTAGTGCTTCCAGTGAGGCTAAACTTTACCCCTGAGCCATGCAGGACCCCTTACCATTTAGAACAGGTAAGTGAAAAGACATGCAGTTAACTAGAATGAAGCCATAAAAGTTAAAATGAGCGCTCACCTTTTTTATAATTAAGTACAGAGTTTATCCGATTACTATAACTATCCGACGAATGATCAACTCTACAAAACGATCAAGAGTACGTTTTAACTTTGATACTAATTACATTAACAAAGCCAAGATGATTTCACTTTCTTAAACCCCGCGATTACGTCGGAAGAGATAATTCGAAAACTGCACCGACCTTTTTATCTCAACTCTTTATTTCCTCTTGCCCTCCTTTCGCGTCTTGCAACTGACAACTATAGAAAACATTGTAGCCAAAGGGGAAATTGCTCGTAACGAGCAATTTCTCCTTTGCCTACAATGTTTTCATGTGTGTTCCTACATTGAATCTTAATTGTTGATAATTATCACCTCTTAATACGTTGGGTGTTCTTATTTAAAGACGTTTCTAAAAACAAAATTGTCGGGAGGTCACGAGTTAACCGTTTTTCCCCTTTACTTACTCAGTAGTTATACGTCCAGAAGTCCTGAAAAGTAGGTCCCGAGGGAACTACATTTTCTCAGAGTTTGATTGTTTGCTTGCATGGTATTTAACGTCGCTTTCAATAGTATTATATTTACGTATATTATCATGACTTCCCTATTCGTATTAATTCCAGCGTCTTACGAGTAGGTAGCTGGACCCCTGGAAAAACATTATCCAAGGATACGTCTATGCGCCAAGCGCCGTAGAACTGGACAGATTCGGGATTTCCTGGTTTCAAATCGAAATAAACCTTGAATGGATCAGTGATGGATCCCTATTTCGTTCAAGCTTATCACATTGGAGTGACCTTTAGCAAGGCAATGCAGAGCCCCAGCTCAGTGAAACCAGGAGACTGTGTATATACGATCCCTGGTGAAACCCAAGAAAGACACGAATAAATGAGCTGTCGTCGTATCGTTCATGAAATATTGTTGAAAGCCATGCAAAACACCTATCAAACAAACAAACAAACGTTTCTTCAAATACAAACATGAAACATCCACAAATTGCAATATGTTATCTAGCCGCAATACTCTGAAATAGAGAGTTACAATAAGTATTAATACAAAAAGCATTTAACATCAAAGCCGATTTACGCTTCTCTAATCTCACTGGAAGTGCACTAGACAGGAAACACGTTTTCTGGGATTGTTACTCAATCATAAAAAAAGAAATAAGGAACGCCGTGGCTTGCATTTTCTACAACGATTTATTGTTCTTTCCATATGGAATCATATTATTAATGCAAAGAAGCATTTTACATTAAAAAAAAAGAATTTATAAAAGAAGACAAGCTGAGCTATGTACGAAATTAATTTGAATAAAATCAAAAGAATGATTTCTACGACCACAAAGGAAAATAAAACCATCATGATACTTGTTTTAAACGGAGTTTTATGGCCCTTTAAAAAGCATTTTAGTGAAATCATAGTGAAAGATCATTTATTCGTGTCTTTTTCTTGGTTTCAAAAGCTCTTGGCTGTAGCCCTGCAATGCTTCGTCCAAGAGCAGTTCTAAGGGATCGGCGCCTAAAACCAGTAAGAAACCAGGATTCCTGGTAATAAAATCCAACGATTTTCCACTAAACAAAGGAAGACACTTCAAACGAATGAACTTAGGCTGGAATAAAGAATTTTACCTCACTACAGAAGCAATACCGGAAATACATTATCTGGGATTGGTCTTCCCTCTTGAAAGCAAATCAACTCTTAACCAATCGAAAAATTTTTAAACTGAGCATTCTTAGGGCATTTGCAGACGACAAATCAAATGTGGCACAATTCATTTGTCTCTGAAAGGATAGAAAACATTTTGGGAAAAAGAGAAAATGCTGGTTCCCAGCATTTTCTCATTTACCCAAAGCGTTTTCAAATTTAAAGCCTTCTTCCTCGGGTTCGTTCACATGGAACTTCGTGGTAAAGCTTCAATGCTGTGGTTTGCACGCTATACAACAACTCATTTTTTCTTTTGAGGTGAAATAAAAGATTTATTAAAAAGACATTTTCAATGTACAAGTTCTCTCAAACCAATCTGTGGTATTGTTCCCATGCACAGTTACGGTATTTGCCCCGGCTTCCTTCGACAATACAAATGAGCCAATAAACCGGAAAGAGCCCATAAAAAAAATAATAGCATTTTCATACACCGGATGTCGCCAATATAATTATGTTCGATATATTTATATTTTACAGCACACAGTCGATTCTAAATTATAATAAAGTTGGAGAAAGATGAGATATTAGAAACGGGCGGGTTATGCAATTTTCATGTACCTGACACAAGTTTATCTGGATCGTAATAAATCAGTCTTTGCCTGTCGCCGCCACGTTTGTTCTCATACTCATCTCTGTCTGTGTCCGTCCGTCCGTCCGTCCGTCTGACTGACCATTCGTCTGCTCCCCTTGTCTGTCTGTCCGTCCGCCCGCCCGCCCCCTCTCGGTCTCTTTCTCTATCTCTGTCTGCCTGTCTGTCTATCTGTCACTTGATCTTGACTTTTGAACAATATTCAACGAAATCAACGAAAATTAGTACCCAACGAATACCGATAATTTGTTTCTTGGTACAAATGCATTTGAAAGGTAAATTAGTGAAAATTTCGGTCGATTAAAGTCAGTGTCATAATTTATGCAATAGCATGGATGTTACGGCTATGACACATACATGTAGGCCAATGTCACAAAGTATCCGACGGTGTAGATTCAATATCAGCCTGCACATTCTATGCAATCTAATCCTGAATCAACACTGTCCGGCTAGGCACGCCTAGATGTGTCTAGAATGCTATGAGTTACAGAATTACTTCGATTCATTTTTAACCCTTATCCTGCTAAATAAATGAATTGAAACTCTCAAGCCGATTGTAAAAATCCAAATTTTGCTATTTCGAAGGTATTCTTTTGGGAAAGACATCTCCTTATCGGAAAGTGCAGATCCAAGATCAGACTGCACGTTCGGTGCAGTCTGACCTTGATCTACACTGTCCGCAAAAGGTCAGGGGGTCGCGCTTAGCAGCCGATGGGTTAACTTATTTTTTAACTTGGAGATCGAAAGTTCAAAAGCTCGGTTATATACTCCTTCTATATTTTATTACGGTCGATGTTACATATTATGGTATTGGCTATATGGTATTGGCTATATGGTATTTTCCGATATATCCTTAACTAGATCAGTTAAAGCAAGAAATATCTTTATAAAAGATAGACGAGGTGAATTTGCCACCAAACTGGCAGGGGTCTTTAAAATAGACATGTCTACATTTTTGACCAATCACAAATTTCTATTTAGTCATACTTTAATCAATACCGAAAAGTAGGTCAAAAGCCAGCACATTTAGCTTCGCCGAAAAAGAGAAATTCATCTACTTACAGTAAAGGAAAATACATACGGGTTATGCTCTGTGAAAAGGGGGGGGGGGGGGTGTTTAATGCATCTGCAAAAAGTCTCGACCCAGGTCAGCCTGCGCAGTCGGCGCAGGCTGACCTGTGTCGAGACTTTTTGTTACTAGTTAATTTTCTGCATGTAATGTACCGCATGATTTAGTCGACTGTTCGACAAAATAGATTTTATAGATCCATAGTTATATGATGACTTGCTTGGCGTACTGCATCATGGAGATGAAATAAACCCCCTTTTGCCAGAGCATGGCTCATATTTTTTGGTAACATTAAGAAAAGGAAATGTCTCGTTTTAGTTTGTTTGAGTCGTCTATATATAAATATATATATTCCCTTTTAACAGTAGATTAGTTATAAAGCAGGCTTGAACAGTTCACATACGAACGAATTTCCAAGTTGTTATATAAGTTCTACGCCGGGGCTACTGACTCCACCTTGCCGACAGGGTACTCCCATGTGAGACAGACAGACAGACAGACAGGCTGACGGACAGACGGACGGATAGACAACGATATAAGAAGGAGACCAACAGGTGAACAGAAAGACAAAATTACGAATTTGTAGCATACCGGTATAGACAGCCGACATTCGAGGATAGGAAGAGTGACAGACAGACAGACAGACAAAAACAGGCAGTTATGCATGCAGTTATGCAGACGATAGAGATGTGTTGAACTGGAAAATCTACCCCATCTTTACAGTTGACAGAGAGACAGACAGATAAATTACAGATAAACAGTTTAAATAGAAATCTACCATAAATGAGTTTAAAATAGAAATCTACCATATCTTTACAGTTCACTGTTCACATATGTGAGCACTGGAATGTGTACAAATGCATCCACGTGCAACAAGATCATGATGTAAATTTAGCGCAAATAAACGCGGGTACCAGTTGTAATACGATACGACACGATACAGCAGTTTCTGGCTCCCCGCTTAACAGAGAGATTTACGGTGACTCGTGATCATTGATTATCGGCTACTGGAATCACGCGTGATACATGAACTTTTGACCTTTATCTACGGGGAATTCCTGTCTATCTTTTATCGTGTTTGCTTTTTTTCCGTCATCTGTTTGCGAATGTGCGCTAATAGACGAGCTTTATCAACTTATCAACGTCCTTTCTTGCAGACTGCAGACAACTATACTGGGGATGCAGCAAACACGTAGCTCTGTGCATATTTGTCCAAAATTTTCTGTGTTTTTAAGAAACACATTTTCTGATTGGCTTAGACTAATAGTTTAACCAATCAGAAATCGTTTTACTTTCAAACACTAGTATACCAAAATAATGTTGAAAAAACTTTGAACACACCAGGATTAAGTTGTTCTCTGCATATTTATTTAATAATAATAATAATAATAATAATATATTTAGTGAGGGTTAAAACATTAAGACATATTTCAGTCTTTTTTACAATGTTGCCTTCAAAATGAGTGGAACGACGATAATAATAATGATAATACATGTAATAATAATAATGAATAATAAATAATAATTATCATCATAATAATGATGATAATGACAATAATAATAATGAATGATGATATTGATGACTGATGATACTGATGATTGTGGTGTTTGAAAATGACGATGAATTTATGTCAAGATAATGCTGGAATCTGAGTTATACGGACAGACACACGTTTTTATACTGTGTAATTTTCTGTTTAGATGTATAATTCCTTAACTATAATTATGACTGTAATAAATTCAGGTTGTAATAAATGACTAAAAGCGAAAATCATTGTGGTCAATGGAAACTGGCCTAAGGTTAGGCCTATCACAAGAGTGTAGCCAGGCAGAAGCCCGGGCTTCACCATTAACTATCAATGCATCAAATAAACTGATCTAAATCAGGAAAAGATGCCAAATCATATCAATTTCAAAATTACTTTTGCCAAAACAAAAAACAAACAGCGGACAATGCAGATCAAAGATCAGACTGCATGTTCTGTGCAGTCTGATCTTGATCTACATTGGCCGTAAAATGCAGTCAGATCTTGATTTACATTGTCTTAAAAAAATGACAAAGTTGTGTTTAGCTCTTTAGTTTAAGGGCTTAACATCTATTTTGCTAGAGGAAAAACGACGAAAGAAAGAAAGAAAAAAAAAAATTAGTGAAGAAAATTCGGAATATATTGGCCTTCTTTAATACATTCCTGGCTATTCATCTGGATCATGAGCAACTTCTGCATTTGTTACAATATTTTGGCATGCTTTTCAACTAGTTTCCATTGATGGTTCCAAATGCAATAACTATTCAATAAATCAACTAGGGGAAAAAAAAGGGTTTGCATGACGGAACTTTTGCTGACGACAACACAGATATCGAGATGTCTGGAGGGGGTTTCGCTGTGTCTACAGCAGAGCTGTTTCAGAAAACATTGTGACAAAAGGGGAAGCTGTTTGTAATGAGAAAACTCTTCCTCTTAGTATAAAAATGTTTAAAAGTGTTTTAAAGCTTCCGTTAATAAATCTGTTTCAATATTAGATCTATGTCACGGCGACCAGTGCACTTATCCATGCGTTCCATTGGTTTCTTAGCCCTTTACCAAACAATCCCGTGATTTGACGATCCTGATAAAGAAAGCTTTTGAAAACATTGTAGGAAAAGGAGAAAATGCTGGTAACCAGCATTTTCTCCTTTTTCCACAAAGTTTTCTACTGTCCCTGATAAAAGTCCAATCCTTTGAGCCACATTATAATTGTCGTCTGCAAATACTTTAAACATAGACTTTTCTAAAATTTTCTCATCTGGTGAAGGGTTGACTGAAAACACCCGACAGTATTCTTTCCCAGCCAGGGCAGTCACTAGCTTCTTTTGCACATAAACCGATTGGAAACCACAAACTCATGATTAATTGCACTGCGCATTAGCAGACTCAGGAAGTTGAATAGCCGTTCTCTTTCGATCAATGGAATTCAACAGGCTCGAGGAACTCAGTAGTAACCCGAGTGATAATGATACTGTGAGATAAATAGTGTGCGAACTTGATGATGATAATGAGGTGAGATAAAAAGACAGTGTGACAGAGTAACCTGGATGATCGATAGGGATAGTTATAACAAGATTATGAATTGATGCCAGATTTTCTGGCAGAACCCCCCCCCCCCACCCACACACACATAACGAAGTGTAACATATATCGTGCAAGAAATTGGGAGATCGATCGATACATGGATGGATGGGTGGATGGATCCGTGGGTAGGTGTGTGGGTAGATGGATGGATGGATTGTAGGGTGGATGGTAGGGTGGGTGGTAAGGGTAGGTAGATATAAATAAACACTAAGACCGCATTAATGGGTAAGTCACTAGGTTGGTAGGCGCGGTACAAGTTAAACACACCTAAGAATGGTGGTGATTAAGCACACAGAGGCAAAAAACATTCCACCTGCGTATTTCAAAACTTCAAAATAAAATCTGACAGTTCAACAATAAACTTTGAATAAACAAAATAATGATTTGTATTTAGCTCAAATATGAAGTCATCTAAAATTACCATGTCATAAACATGAGCAATCACGCGAGATAAATCTTGCTCCTCAATCCTTTAGCCTTCTGTTAATCAGAAGTAAAAGATTCCACTGAATGAAAACAAAGTCACACATTGAGGTATTGTTTGAGACGATCGATTGCTACATTTGTCACGACATTTGCTTCCACTCGATATTTCATCTCATTTTGTTGGAGTACCCGTCCTCGGATATTACCTAATTTCGGACAGAACCGAAAACAGATGTAGTCCTGACCAACTAATCCAAAATTTTAACTACCTTCAAAAAGAGGGCTTTTAACACAATCTTGAAAAACAAAAAATAGAAAAAGTTGGAAACCAGCATTTTCTCATTTTTCCACTGTTTTCTATCCTTACCAAGACAAATCCTTCCATTTGAGCCACAATTAATTTGTCGTCTGCAAATGCTTTCAGTTTGAACCAGTATTAAATTCTATCGTTTGGTAAAGAGTTGAAATAATAATTGCAGCGATTTACCTCAAAACTGTCTCTTAGGTTTCACTGAACCGAAATAACTGAATTATCGAAAAATGACAATCACGCGTTAACTCTTCACCTCCTGCACATGTTTTTTTTTTCTTAAGAACCAGCCGATCTCTATTTTTTTTAACTCTTTACCAAACAACAATTGATTAAAATTGTGTTTTTCGCCGCTTTCAATATTGTTTCATTCATATCACGGCGACAGCTCACATAATTTATTCATGTATGTCCTGGCTTCCACCAGAACTATACGCCAGGGCTCTGAAGTGTCTTGCCCAAGGACACTCCCAAGAAAAATTCAGTCAGTCCTGTGAGGCTCAAGCCCGGGGGCCTCTAGGTTACGAGTTTTACACTTTACCACTGAGTCACGCAGGATCCCCTACCAAACAATACAATTTTAGACTCGTCCAAATTAAAATCATTTGCAGTCGACAAATTAAATGTTCCGCAAATAATGAAATTTGTCTGTGAAAGGGTTGGAAACATTGGGGGAAAAGAAGAAAATGCTGGTTACCAGCATTTCAATGTTTTCAAAAGTCTCTTTCCTTAGGGTCGTTAAAACTAGGGGTTGTGTGGTTTTCTTTAAACACCGTGATAAAAGGAGAAAATGTCATAATTTTTTCTAAGATGTTTTTCACAAGATTTCATGTATCAAAACTTCGTCCATGTTAGTTATCCAGGTTTTACAATGGTGTGTTGCGTCTGTTGCCGATTACGGTAGCTCAGTTGGTAACGGTACAAGAGTTGAAGCATGGGGGTTGTTGGTTCGACTCCTAATCTTGGCAATTTTCTCTACGAGGATTGAGGATAGTCCGCGCGACAGGATTTATTCCTAACTCTACGCTTATCGTTGTTTCGACGATGGTTATGTGGGAAAGTAGTCAGTGGCCTGGAAAAAATATTGTGCAAAGTACTGGTGAAAGAAACTCCGGGAAAGGATGGTGAGGTACAGTGTTCAACACAATATAACTGAAATAATTTTGAAAACGGCGGCAAGCACGATAAAAACAAAATAAAGCAATTCATTCTATTTATACGCAGTGGTATTGTAAGTGTATAATTTCTTTTGTACCTGTGTTTGCAAGTAAGTAAATACTGTTATGATAGAATAACAATTAGACCCTTTACCCCAAGTTCAATAACACTGACATTTTTAGAAACCAGTTTTATTTACTCCTTATCCAAAGTCAAAATTTTACCCTCATCCGATTGTATATGCTGACGAAAATTGAAATGTTGATTAAATGATGGAAATTGTCTTTGAAATGGTAGAAAACAGTGGGGGAAAGGAGAAAGTGCTGGTAATTTCATTTTCCTGCAATGTTTCTACACTTTTTTAAGGGCGAATTCCAATAATTTTTAATACATGTTCTTGTAACAAGTATTTTCAATTTGGACTAGTCTTCAGTTTTGTCGTATGGCAAAGAGCCCAAAGATATCCAAATTTTACGAGGATGCTTTGGAAGCAAATTTATTTCATTTGAGTTATATGTCTTACCATGGCGTACGTCCTGTGTCAAATACGTTGAAAATATGACTTCGAGTACTTTCAGTACTTTGATTATACTTTTATTCGTTTCTAACTTTGAAGACCGTTTCGCGTACAACTCCTATAAAAGTCAGACAGTCTTTCCATGAATGCAGTTCTAAAATTAAATTTCACGTCTAAATTATAAGTCACAACGTTTTTATCCCATCTGGTATGAGAGAACTTAATCCGTAAAGATAATGAAAAACATTATTTAGGTCGAACAAAAGAGCATTGTCGTCCTGTGGGTTTTTGACCGAACCCAGTATGTCCTCTTTATTTAATCTCCCGAACGTCTGAGTAAAAAAAATTCTGGTGTTTTCTTTCCTCTAACTAGTTACCGAATATAAAACATTTTAACTGTGGAACAAATCTGGGACATTTTCGTGAAATAATTTAGACGACATTCGAACTCAGAACTTCCAAGAGACAAGTTCACATCTTGTCGGCTTTGCGAATTGACGTCGTAATGAGAGCGAAAAATGTTCGACATTAGCAGCATCACCCTTTGCCGCAATGTTTTCGCGACACTGTTACGAGCGTCGTTATGAGATACCATTCATACACAAGAAACACAGCACGATGTTCTATGAAGCACCAAACCGTATCGCTGGAAGAGTGAGTTCGCCGACAAAGCTGAATTTTACTGTTCCGGGCGCCAAAGGCAAAGACGAGGGCTTTAGCGGACAACACAGATCAAGATCAGACTATACAGAATAAGCCGTCTGATCTTGGATGTATACCGTCCCCTTGCTCAGCGCTTTAACTTTTACCAAACGACAAAATTCTAAACCAGTCCAAACTTAAAGCATTTACAGACGGCAAAACAAACATAACTCAAAAATTGAAATTTGATTTTGGAAGGGCAGAAAACATCGTGGAAAAAAAGGAGAAAATGCTGGTTACCAGCATTTTCTCCTTTTTTCCACATTGTTTTCAAAAGTCCTCTCTCTCAGGGTCGATAAAACTCGGGATTGAAAGGATTAAACTAAAGGCCTCCTTCGAGACAAAGGTTTGCCTAAAGTGAGATGAAAAGTTTGTCCTACATTCTGTATAGGGTAAACGATACGTGCCACGGTTGTGACGCTTTTGCACAACAAAGCCCCATAAAGAACTATTTTTAACGATTTCACTACAAAAAGCATAAATATGTGTTTTTCACCACTGATGACCTAGCAGTCCGATTGAATGGCTGATTAACTGAACGAGATATTACACAATACACGAATTTTGCGAAAGATGGTTTTTAATAAACATCGAAGTCAACTTTTGTAGATACTTGTATACGTTTGAGCCATGCTCTGGTAAAAAAAGGGTTTAATGCATCTGCAAAAGGTATCGACCCATGTCAGCCTGCACAGTCCGCGCAGGCTGACCTGTGTCGAACCTTTTTGCTTTCGGTCAATTTTCTGCATGTCCAAATACCATCCTACCTCAGCTTTCAGTCGGTTGTTAGACAATATGGATTTTATGTATCCATGATTATTTGATAACTTGCTCGGTACAGAGCATCTAGTAGATGCATTAAACCTCCTTTAGCAAGAGCGCGGTTCATTTAATTTAGCCATAAGTCTATCTGTGGGTCTCTAATCCATTTTCGACAGTATTTCTGTGATTTATGGCGTCAACTAACAAGTTTGTTAATGGCCCCCTTCCCAATGAACTTCTCTCGAGTTTAAGACATTTTTCAGCAGTATTTTCGTCATTTTACGGCAGCCAATTCACCTATTCGTGCGTTCTGTGGGTTTCTTTTACCATCTACACTCATTCCCAAGCCACTGGCTGCTTTTCCCATACACAAAAATCGTCGAAACATGGCAGAGGTAAGCGAAGAAGGAATCCTGTCCGCGGCAATGGCTATAAGCAATCCCCTAAAACAGTTTGGCTCACCTGAGATATGATCTCACAACCTCTGAATTAACAGCCCAATAGGTATCGACTGAGGCGACGAGCTCGGTCCTTACTCAAGGAAACTCAAAGTGTACCTGTAGTTATCGACTGAGGCGACGAGCTCGGTCCTTGCCCAAGGAAACTCTAAATGGACAAGTGTCGTCAGTAAGAGGGTGTGGCGTCTAACCAGAATTTCCTAGATATTTACACGGGATCTGCAGCAATGTTTCTTTTGTCGCAATGTTTCTGTGACTGTTTTACTCTATCCCTTGATAGTGTAACATGACAGCATTATAAACATTGCGACAAAAGAAACATTGCTACAAAGTCCCTTTGAATATAATCCAATTAACTTAACCCTCTAGCGGACGACTGATTGATTGATTGATTGATTGTATGGTGTTTAACGCCGTTTTAAACATTATTTCAGTTATATCGCGGCGGCCAGTGCACCTATCCATGCTTTCCAGGAGTCTCTTATACCAGTACTCCGCACAATTTTCTTTCCAAGCCACTGGCTGCTTTCCCACATAATCATCGTTGAAACAATGGTCAGCGGTGGGAGAGGAATGAATCCTGTCGCAGTGACTATCATCAATCCTTGGAAGGAAATTGGCCGAGCCAGGGGTCGGAGCCAGGGATCGAACCCTGGACCCCGTGTTCTGAAGTCCTGCACGCTACCGACTGAGCTACCGGGGCTCGGCTCAAGCGGACGACAACACTTTATACTCATCCAAATTCAGGACACTTGCAAGCGACATAGTTTTGCTCAAATGATGGGATTTGTCTTTAAAAGCGTAGAAAACATAGTGGGAAAAGCGAAAATGCTGATTACCAGCATTTTCGCCTTTTCCCACAATGTTTTCAAAAGGCCTTTTCCGTTCGACAGAGAGACAAAATAGACAGGAAGACAAAATAGACAGACGAACGGACAAATGAAGAAAAGATGTCACGCGGTAAAAGTGAAGTCATACTGTACTAGTAGTTACTGAAGCATTTAAACATACTCAATGGACCCTTAGGCCTACTACTCGCTGCCAAATACGATCTATAAAAAATTGCCGTTTATAAATCTAGCAAACCCCAAATTTTGCGCTATTTTAGTTCTTTTCGTTGGAAAAAAAGCTTACTGTATCGGACAATGTAGATCAAAGATCAGACTGCACGTTCTGTGCGGTCTGGTCTTTATCTACACTGTCAGCAATAATGAATCTAGTCGGACTAAACGAGTAAATGGTAAAGAGTGTCAAATATCATGCCACCGAAACCGACCGAGATAAACTGAAAATGCAAAGCTGCTTTTGTTTGGAATGTCTGAAACAAAGCTTAACACAGTACACACTCTTACCAGTCCGATCTTTGATCTACACTGTCCACAGATGTAACGAAACCTGTGATTGGTCCTTTCTGGGTTCAGAAACAGAGAGTAAGGTTCTATCACGTGCTCACACAAAGAAATTACTACGCACTCTAGTCTACAGTGCGATCTCCAATAACAAGTAAAATTGACAAAAAAAAGGAAATATCACCCAAAATAAGAGTACATATATGTAAATTTTCACTGGATGTAATCGCTAAAATTAACTCAAAAATTCGTTCCTTACCTTCTTTCTATCCACGAGGAATATACATGATAAACACGAGAAACACATGTACCGTATAATATTCTCCCTATGTATGTTATCAGCCTGAACAGCTGATTATGACTGAGCGACCTTCACATTGCAGTTGCGGCATATCGGAAAATTTCTACGCTTTACTCACTTAGACCAGTGACGACGTGGACTGATGTCGGCCGCTCTGAATTTTACTTTTGATGTCTGATGGTTCGTTTTCTGGTGTTGTAAGCTCCAATACCAGACAGCAAAATTTTAGTCTCCTTCAAATTGAAGGCATTAGCAGACGACAAATTAAATGTGGGTCAAATCATGGATTGTTTCTTTGCACAAGTAGAAAACGTGGTGGAAAAGGAGAAAATGCTGGTAACCTGCATTTTCTCCTGTTCTCACAATGTTTTCAAAATCCCTCTTCCTCCGAATGGGAAGAACATAAGTTGTTTGGTAAAGCCTTTTTTTTTTTTTTAAATCTGTATTCAATACTAATATGTCACAACTTTTGAAAACAGTAGGTTATGGGAAAACGAGAAAATGCTGGTAACGAGTGTTTGTATCTTGTCGAGAAACGTTTCCTTCCCCATTTCAAGACAAATTTCAACAACTCACTCACATTTGAGCCATGCTGTGTGAAAAGGGGGCTTAATGCATCTGCGAAAAGTATCGACCCAGGTCAGCCTGCGCAGTCCGCGCAGGCTGACCTGGGCCGAAACTTTCCGCTATCGGTCAATTTTCTGTATGTCAAAGGACATGTCTACCTCATGCTTAAGACGGCTGTTCAAAAAAGTCGCTATGATGGATCCATTATTATGTGATGACTTGTCAGGTATCATGCATCACGGAGATGTATTAAGCCCCCTTTTGCCAGAGCACGGCTCATTTGTGTTGACCACCCATCTTAGCCCTTATCCTTCTAAATAACTAAAATGAAATTTTCATTTCGATAGTAAAAACTCCAATATTACTATTTCAAAGTTATGTTTTGGGCAATAATATCTCCTTATCAGACAGTGTAGGTTCAAGATCAGACTGCGCGTTCTGTGCAGCCTGATCTTGATCTAACACGTCCGCAAAAAGTCAGTGAGTTGCGCTTAGCAGCCTAAGGGTTAAAGAAAGTATTTCACAGAACAGCGGAGAATGCCGATGAAAGATCAGACTGCAGCTTGTGTGCTGTTTGATCTTAATCTTCACCACCAAAAGGCAGTGAAACATTGATAGGCTCTTTTAACAGAAACAGTGGTTTGCACCTTCACGGTTAATGACTTTCTATCCTTCTGTTTTCTTCTGTTTGGAATGACAAAAAGTTTCTCTCTGAACTTTCGGTACTTTCATTCATAATTATGGCAGTTAATGGAATAGGTCCGTATTCACCAACCATTCTTGAGAGCATTCATGGTCTTCTTCTCTAAGATTTTCTTAATTCGGAAGTAACACATTGTCTGATTGGCGAAACCATTGAGGTTTAGCCAATCAGAAGTTGTGTAACTTTCAAATTTAGAAATTCTGGAGAATAAGCCTAAGAATTTCTTAAGAATTAATGGTTGGTGGATACGGACCCGTTTTTTTTTTCAAAACACATGGCCACGCAGACTTTTCTTTTCCTTGTGCGCCGTCAAAAACATCGGGCAAAGGGAGAAGTTTCTGGTTTCGAGCAATTTCTCCTTCTGCCACAATTTTTTTTCTAGCATAAAATTCTTGTCTTAAACTTATTTTACCCTTTACCAAACAATCCCGAGTTTTGACGACCATGAGAAAGATGTCTTTTGAAAACTATGTGGGAACACGATAAAATACTGGTATCCAGCATTTTCTCCTTTTCCCACTATGTTATTTACCGTATCAAAATCAAATTCCAAAATATAAGTTAATCATTAGAGCAGCTTTTAAATTGTCGCATGCAAATACCTTTTTTTTTTGCATTTGGTGCAGAGTTAAACAAGCGGAAGGCGTAGATCCAAGATCAGACTGCACGTTCTGTGCAGTCTGATCTTGAATCTATGCCGTCCGCGCAAGCCCCTTTTTCTGGCCCTGAAAGAGTATAAACACCGTAAGAACGATGAAGAGGTCTATCTTAAAGATCAAGAGCCGACTTCCGTTTTAATATTCATAAACAACATACTTCAACAAACGCAGAAACGAAAATTTCCAAATGAGTCTTATCTTAAGTACAGAATATAGTTTCACACATCTTTCAATGCTTGTTTGTTTAAATGGAGAATCATGCCAGTTTCGAAAGGTTTTTGAGCTTTTTCAAGGTGGTCTGTGTAACCTATAAAATGTCTTCTCGGTGTTTCCTGTGCAGTTCTTTATCAAGATGATTAACACCCTTTACCGAACGACCATGTTTTCGATACGTCCAAATTGATAGCATTTGCAGACAACAAATAAAATGTAGCTCAAATGATGGTTTTAAATGAGCAGAAGACCAGCATTTTCTCCTTTTCCCACACTGTTTTTCAAATCTTCTATTTCAAGGTCGTTAAATTTCGGGGGGGTGTAAAGGGTTATAAACAGTTAAGTAGGTAAAGGCTTAAAGTAAATATGCTGTACGGTAAAGAGAGAAGGGTGATTCTCAATAAAATAAGGACTTGTCGTAGGCCGTCGGATTCGCCAAACCTCGGGTGACAAAATGTTAGATGCAGTTACGGAAACGGCCGAGTTGTTTCGAGTCTGGTCTAGGAAAACAAATTCGAAGGGACATAACTCCTGTAACAGTCGGCCAATCATAATTATGTGAATAAAAGCTTAGGTTAAAATTTCAGCCAGAGTGGTTTAACCCTGTACCAAACAATCCTGAAGAAGAGGGATTTTGAAAACATTGTGGGGAAAGGAGAAAATGCTGGTAACCAGCATTTTCTCCTTTTCCCACAATGTTTTCTGCCCTGTAATCTCAACAAGTGAGCCACGATTTTTTGTCGTCAGCAAATGCCTTCAATTCTGAAAAGTCTAAAATTTGGTCGTTTGGTAAGGAGTTTAAACTGAAGGAGGAGATAAGGACACAAAATTGCGCCGGCAGACAAACAGACAGACAGACAGACAGACATCCTAATTCCAGTATAACCCACACACAAACCTTCGTTGTTGGAAGTATACTTAATTTCTCAATCCTGGGAAAGGAAGGGTTCTTAATTTTAATTATAATATGAATCATCACTTCTGAAACAAATTTACGGAAGGCGAGTCTAAAAATAACTTTTAAAAGTACGTCTCATCGCTAATTTTGAAAGTTAAAAACAAACACAATATGTGAAACCTTATGACAAAAATAGAAAGTGTTCTTTATAAAGAATCCCTACATCTAAAATAAGAAGCAATTCTACGTTTATCTACGTGGCATATCTACATAAACATTGGAAGGTTTGGAATCTTTTACCAAACAATCCTAAGTTTTAACAACCTAGAGGAAGAGCGCTTCAAATTAAATTTGAAAAGAAAGATGAGATTTGTCTTTGGAAGCATGGAAAACATGTTGAGAAAAGGAGAAAAAGCTGGTTACCAGCAATTTCTCCTTTTCCAACAATGTTTTCAAGAGGCTTTCTTTTCAGGCTTGTTAAAACATGGGATTTGTTTGGTATAGGGTCAACACATGACCTCTAAGAATAAATTTTCAGCAGATGACATTGAAAGATCCTTGTAAAATATGGATGATTAACACTTTATCAAACGACAAAATTTTAGACTGGTCCAGATTGAAAGCATTTGCAGATACCTTACTGAATGTTGCAGAAATAAGGAAATTTTTGTTTGAAAAGGTAAAAGACATTGTGGAAAAAGGAGAAAATGCTGGTAACCAGCATTTTTTAGCACACAATCCCAAGTTTTGATTTTCTTGAGGAAGAAGTATTTTGAAAACAATGTGGGAAAAGTAGAAAATGCTGGTAACCAGCATTTGCTCCTTTTCTCACATTTTTTCTCCTTTAGGGGACAAATTCAACGATTTGAGCTACATATTATTTGTTATCTGCAAAAGTTTCCAAAATCGATGAGTTTGAAATTTTGTCATGTGGTAAAGAATTAAGGAATTAATACAATGTCATATGAAACTCTGTTGTAATAAGAAAAAATGACTGTAAGGAGCAATTACTCCTTTTGCCACAATTATTTTCAAAGGTGCCTTGCTGAAAGACGGAAACAAAAATTGGGGGTCACATGTTCAGTGGGAGTTAGAAGTCTTTGGCGACAATATCTAAAACAAATCTGACCGTGCAGATACAGGGCAAGTCTGTGACTGACATTTTGTGCAGTCTGATCTTGATCCAAAGGGTTTGCAAAAGCATTTCTAGTTGGCCCAAGAGTGCAAAATGTTGTTGCAACAATAATTCAATTTTGAAGTGTCATGATTCACTTGAAACAGACTCTGATTTCGCAGCAAACAGGAAATTAAATTCTTTTAACTCTTTACCAGACCACAAAATTAACCCTTTAACAAATAATCCCGAATTCTGATGACCTTGATGAAGAAGGCTTTTGAAAATAGTGTGAGAAAATGCTGGTAACCAGCATTTTCTCCTTTTCCCACAATGTTTTCTACCCTTTCAAAGGCTAAGATAATAGTTTGTTTCACCTTTAATTTGTCGCCTGCAATGGATTTTGATCTGGACATGACTAAAATTTTGTCCTTTGGTAAAGACTTGAAGACTTGTCCATTCTAAAAGCTTTTGTGGACGACAAATGAAACGTGACACTGATGATGGGTCTTTTCCTGGAAGGTGTGAAAAACATTATGGGAAAGGAAGAAAATCCTGGTTACCAGCATTTTCTCCTGTTCCAATAATGTTTTTAAAAGTCTGTTTCTTCGGGATCTCGAAAACACAGGATTTTTCGTTAAAAGAATATTAGACTTGCTGAAATTTAAAGCATTTGAAGACAACAAATCAAACACTACTGAAAAACTGGAATTTTTTTCTCCCAAAGGATAGAAAAAATTATGGGAAAAGGAGAAAATGCTGGTTATTTAACCCTTTACCAGACGACAAAATTTTAGCCTTGTCCAAATCGAAAACATATGCAGACAAATAATTTAAATGTGGCTCAAATGGTGCAATTTTTCTTTGATAGAGTAGAAAACATTGTGGGAAAAGAAGAAAATGCTGGTTACCAGCATTTCTTCTTTTCCCACAATGCTTTCAAAAGGCTTCTTTCACATGGTCGTTAAAAAGTTGGCATTGTGTGGTAAAGGGTTAAAACACAATATTTGTTTGGTCAAAGGATTAAAGTGAAGTTATTCCAGAATGGGAGGAAACCCTCGGAAGTGAATAAAGGATAATTCTGTTTTTTTTGTCTGTGTGAACTGAGTTTAATCATACTCTTCGTGTGTCTGGTGCTCTCTACCACACAATCCTGAGATATAACAACCCTGAGAAAGAAAGTCTTTGAAAACATTGCGGGAAAAGGAGAAAATGCTGGTAACCAGCATTTTCTCCTTTCCCCACCATGTTTTTCTATCCTACCAAAGACAAATTTCAAATTTTAAGTCACATTTATTTTGTAGTCTGGCAATGCGTTCAATTTGGTCCAGTCTAAAATTTTGTCCTTTGGTAAAGCATGAACTCTTAACCAGATAACAAAATTTTAGGCTTATCTGAATTAAAAGCATTTGGAGATGACGTATCAAACATTGACTCAAAAACTGAAATTTGTCTACAGAAGGGTACAAAAACATGGGAAAAGGAGAAAAAATAGTGGGAAAAGGAGAAAATGCTGGTAACCAGCATTTTCTCCTTTTACCGAATTTTTTTCAGAAGCATTCTTCTGCAGGGCTTTCAAAACTTGGCACTGTTTGGATTCATGTACATTTTGGAAGTTAGTGAGTGAATTATAAAGGCATTCTTGGTATTTGTATTAACGCCTTAACTCTGATAGAACAGAATTTTAGACTTCCTAATTGAAAGCAATAATTGCAGACGGCAAATCAAATGTAGCTCAAAAGATGTGATTCCTCTCTTATTGCTTTTCAACGAGAGATCTCTTTATTTGAGCTATATCTCCTTTGTACTTTGTCTAAATTGTTTTCAATTTGGACAAGTCTAAGATTGTGCTGTTTGGCATATAAAAATCCACTAGCTGCACCAAAAAATAGTTAAACCTGTATTAAGCCAGATGCCTTGAGATTATTTAAGAGTGGTTGCTTAAGGCAAGTGCTTCCAAAATAGAGGTTAATTTCTTCAACAGGTTGATTGCTCAAGAGAGTTAGCCAATCAGGCAGGGTGACTGTTAGCCTGGGTTCCAGTCTGATTATTTCATTTCCTTTTATAGATTCTGATGTTACTTTGTCAAAATGATTGCTTAACTCTTGACCACATGTAAAAAATGTAGACTTGTCCAAATTAAAAGCATTTGCAGACGTAAATATGAATGTGGCTCAAATAATGAAATTTGTCCTTGAGAGAGGAGAAAACATTGTGGGAAAAGGAGAAAATGCTGGTTACCAGCATTTTCTCCTTTTCCCACAATGTTTTCTATAAGCTTTGCCTTCAGCTTCCCTTAAAACTCATGATTGTTTGGTGAAGGGTTAACTGATTATTTTTTCCACAGATCTTTGTCGACCATGAGTGGGAAGCACGGTAAGCAGATATAAAAAGATCATTACTACTTAATTACTGCTAGATTAATTAAAATGAACATTTACAGCCTAAATCCAATGCCCAAACATTGCAATATCAAACATCTTTTCAGCAGAAAAATCCTACCCTATTGGACGGTATAGATCCAAGATCAGCCTGCACAAAACCTGAAGTGTGATCTTGGTCTGTGCTGTCCTCGAAAAAAAAAGCACTAGGTCAAACCTAGCAGCCTTAGGGTTTATAATAACATAGTCCATTCAATACTAAACAGCGACAGAGGAATCATAAACTTACTCACAGAGTGCCTTTCATAACAAAAGGTATTTTTGCTAATGGTGTAGAGAAAGTTCAGACTGCACAAAACATGCAGTCTGATCTTTGATCTTAAACTGTCCTCTCTCTCTCTCTCTCTCTCTCTCTCTCTCTCTCTCTCTCTCTCTCTCTCTCTCCTCCCTCCCTCCCTCCCTCTCTCTCTCTCTCCCTCCCTCTCTCTCTCTCTCACTGTCTGTCTGTCTGCTTCTCTCTCTCTCTCTCATCACATAATACCTTACTAAAAACCATAAGAGATACCTTGGCCCACAAAAACACTTTATTGAATAAAACTCTCAATAAGCAAACAGCCTACCTCAACATTATACAATACAGCAATAAATCTTTCATTAAAATACCATAAACTAAAACATTCATTATCAACAGAGGCCGTCTAGGTATGCTGTGGTAATAGGTAACAAGCCATTTCTTCCTTTGCAACAATGTTTTCACAAGTTATCATGCATGCTCAGCCATGAATCATGTGCTTCCTGAGTCATGAACCATTTTTCATGATTTTGCTTTAAAAGTTGTCACGAGCTAATATGTAAAGAGAGGTAAAGGGTTTGTATAAAATATATACTGAAATAAATACAGGTAACTTCCCACTCTAAAACCATAAACTAGTACCATATTATAGACCACTTTACCCTTAAACCTTTACCACACGACAAAATCTTAGACCTGTCCAAGTTTAAAGCATTTGCAGTCGATAATTTCAATGTGGATCCTATGGTGCGATTTTTCTGTGAAAGGTAGAAAACATTGTGGAAAAAGGAGAAAATGCTGGTGACCTGCATTTTCTCCTTTTCCCGCAACGTTTTCCAAAGGCTTCTTCCCTAGGGTCGTTAAAAGTCTGCATTGTGTGGTAAAGGATTAAGCAAACAATCCCATGTTTCAAACACTCTGAGAAAAAAAGGCTTCAAAAAACATTGTTGGAAAAGAAGAAAATGCTGGTAACCAGCATTTTCTACTTTTTCCACAATGTTTTCTATCCTGTAAATGAACTTCAGCTCATTTGTACAACCCATCAGACCCTCTCCTAGCACTGGTGAAACCCATGAACGACACAAGTATGTGAGAAGTCACTGTGATATAACTGAAATAATATTGAAAGCTGCGTAAAACACTGTTCAAACAATCAATCAATCAATCAATACCTCTTAATAATCCAGTGATCCCACTATATAGAACAAAAGTATCTCATGAGGATGCAAATGCTTGGCTGTGGTTGCTTTTCCATGAAAATTCTAAGTCAAAAAAGGGGCATAAATGCAGTATTTCAGGATTATCTGCCCTTGTTCTGCTGTTGACTGTTCACAAATAGTCCAAGTTTGAAATAAATATCTTGGGTAATAATAGAGAAAATGTCAAGGTTTTTGCATATTAAAGACAGAGACTACAACTGGGCTATGGCAATAGTCGGGGTTTCTTTGAGTATAAATTAGCTTATAAAGGCACACTTAGTTGAAAGGCTCAGAAAAACAAAGAATAACATGAACATGAAATTTTAAAACACAGCAATTTTTTGCACTGTAAACCTTAGTAACAAAAGTAGCCTCTTTCTTGCTGAATTCAACACATACAATTATATTTGATTATCATTGGACTGATTGATTGTATTGGGCTTAAACGCTGATTTAACAGCTTAGGTCATATCAAGGCGGTCAGTGCACCTACGCATGTGTTTCCTGGTTTTCTCACACCAGTACTGACAAAACTTTCTTTCCAAGTCACTGACTACTTTTCTTAAATGCATCAGAGGTGAGAGGCAAAAAATTGCCAGAAAGAAAGTTTGCCTCAACCTGGTATCAAACTCACAACCACAAGATCACGACTCGGATATGCTAAGCACTACCCAGCCAGGCGGATTATCATTAGAAAAAAAAAAGATACTTTTAATCACAGCCTATTTTAAATAAACAGTAACTTCTTTACATCTCATGACCTAAATGACATAAATTACTCTTATCTTAATGGCTTAGCACATGCAAATTTACATTGGAATGTACCATTAAACTAAAAGGAATTGATCTATTTTCAAACATGCTTTTTTAGTCATAACAAAAATATTTTTTTGCTTGTCAGATTTATCATTTATGTAGACTAATCGCATATGAAAACAATGCAACAAAGAAAATTAGAGTGGATAGCCCACTCGACCCACAAATATTGTAGCAAATGGAGATATTTGCTCATTATAAAAGTTTCTACGTTTATTTATTTTTTTTTTTTCTAAACTAACTCTGAGCCATTGCTCCATTCAACACCTTATTGTAAAAACTAGAGGTCCTTGAGGGCCTGAATCTCTCTACTGACTGTGATTTTGCTTATTTTCTACCATTCATCATTATGCACTTGTACAAGTTTCATGAAAATCAAACCACAAATGCGGACTGCATAATGTAAACAAGAAATGTACATTTTCAACTTAAAATGGCTACTTTTCCCTTACTCAGTGTCAGATTTTTTTTTCAAAATCAACAGGGTTCAAGCTATCAATGATATAAAGAAACTGTGAGTCTCACAAAAATCTGACAACAAATGCAGACTTTACTTCCTGAACAAGAAATGCGATCAGATGGAAGGATGGACAGACAGACAGATGGAAGACAGAAACCACACCATAAAATAAGCTCTGCTGGCTCTCTGCCAGTGGAGCTGACAAGTAATCAAGAACATAAATAATCCTGATTGGACAAGTTATGACATTCCAGACCAGCGGTGAAGATAGGCCCCCCATCCTGCTGACTGTTGGGTGTCAGGGCCGTCTTCCCCTGAAATAAGACAGAATATTTGTTGTGTCATTGTACAATTTCAATACAAATGAAACAGGACAAAAATTCACCTATACCACTGACAGGACATTTGATTAACAGGGATGCAGTGTTCTAATCTATTATCTAGAAGTTCTTTCGAAATCGCTTAACTCTATATCAGATAAAAAAAAAATTGAACTAGTCGGAACTGAAAGTGTTTGTGGGCTACAAATTACATATGGCTCAAATGAGGGAACTTTGTAAAAAAAGTGGAAAAGATTGAGGGAAAAGTAGAAAATGCTGGTTACCAGCATTTTCTCCTTTTTCCACAATATTTTCAAAAGCCCTCTCCTCCATGGTTGATAAAACAAGCACTTGTTTGGGAAAGGATTAAAGAGTATTTAACTCTACCTGACGACAAAATTTTAGACATGTCCAAACTTGAAAGCACTGGCAAACAATATGTTAAATGTCACTGAATTGACTGAATTTGCTTTTGAAAATAGAGAAAATATTGTTGGCAAGCAAGAAAATGCTAGTTACCAGCATTTTTTTCTTTTCCAAAATGTTTTTAAAAGCCTTCTTTCTAGGGATGTAAAAACTTGGGATTATGTGGTAAAGGGTTAAAAAACAGATTGCCCATTTTGTTCAGTCCAACTTTTATCTACATTTGTCTGTCAACTGACCAATTAGCCATACAATAACATCTATGCAATATTTATTTTTGATATACATACATGTACTACATCTAAAGAACATGAATGAATTTTCTGCGGGTAAACCTTACGTTTTATGATATACAGCACATCTTTCATGACGTCATTATTACAGCTAATCCATTCAGAAAAAACTGAATAGATCTATTTCCCTTGAAATAATGCAGACATTTTTCACATTTTTTTTCTGGATAAGTTAAAACCAGACATGGAAAGATCAATAGCATATGTACAAACTGTTGTCATACATCAAAAATATCTAACTCAGTTGTGAGAATCAATAATTGTCTCGCCAAGACTCATCAATAATCAATTCTCCCAACCTTGTTAGATATATTTGATATAGGAGAACACTTTGTAGGTATTCTCTATTTATACACAATTCATTACATCTGCAAAAAGACAGAAATTTATAAGATGTTGGTCATTGGATTTTATCTTAGGAAAGAGCTGAATTCAAATTTATCACAACTTCAAAAACCTCTCTTCTAGAATTTCTCTCTTTCTCAAACAATACCTGACAGTGTAGAACAAAGATCAAACAGCACCTTTTGTGCAGTCAAATCTTAATCCACATAAACTACAAAACACCTTTGTATGCTGACAATGAACACCCACCTTGTGCCACACTGACCAGTTTTGTCTTCTCCTCAGGACTCAGTTTTAACATAGTGGTTATCACTGGTACCAGCTGATTTCTATCTTCTCCTGCATTCAGTGTTAGAAACTGAAATTCAAGTAAAGTAAAATACTGATCATCTGAATACAATAGCTAGAATACAGCCCCACTTCTCAATCTGTAAAACAAGGCAAGAGGCCAATCAAAATGGCAACAAATAACTAATATGGTGGATCTTAATTCACTTATTAGCTCTATAGTCATTGGTTTGATTGAATTAATTCTATAAACTTGTTTTAATGCTGTTTTACTCAGACTCCAGAGAAATACTCTCTTTTCATATCTTTCCTGAGTTAAACCCTCTACCATACAATCCTGAGTTGTAACGACCCATAGAGAGAAGCCTCTTAAAAACATTGTGGGAAAAGGAGAAAATGCTGGTGACAAGCTTTTTCCACTTTTACCAAAATGTTTTCTAACCCATCACAAATAAGTTCAATCATTTGAGTAACACTTGAATTGTTGTCTGCAAATGCTTTCAATTATGGACATGTCAACATCGTTGTCATGTGGTAAGGAGTTTAACTCTTTACCAAACGACAAAATTATAGACCGGTCCAAATTGAAAGCATTTGCAGACGACAAAATAAAAGTGACTGAAAATTTGAAATTTGTTTTGTGAATGGAAGAAAACATTGTGGGAAACGGAGAAAATGCTGGTTACCAGCATTTTCTCCTTTTCCCACAATGTTTTCAAATAGGCTTCTTTCTCAGGGTCGTTAAAAGTCATGATTGTGTGGTAAAGGGTTAACAAGTACAAAGCTGAGGTTCTGCAGTGCCTTGCTCAAGCACACTCTAAAGTGACCAGTACTGATAACACGAATCACACCAGGAAATCTTGATTATAAATCCATTGCCATATTCCTTCACAAACAATCCTGTGTGTTTAGCAACCTTCAGGAAAAAAAGCTTGTAACCAGCAATTTCTTCTTTTCCTAGATTTTCAGCATGCAGAATAAGTGCACTAAAATCCTAAGACTTCATGAATATATACGAATGACTTTTTTTTTTCAAAGAACTATAGCCCTGATTAAATCAGAACTAATGCTAAAATAATTTTCAGAATCAGTAGATCAGTGCATATGAAAAATGCTATTGCAGTTACTTTCTTCTAACTTGTTTTTGACCTGTGCAATGTCTGGGAAATTTGATTTAATGACTGTATAAGTAGAAATTTTTGCTATGTGGTAATTTTTGTGATTTCGCGAATTTAAAAAATTCGCAAATTTTTCTGTTTGCATATTTTACCACAAGTGTAACAACAAATTATGAGTGTCTTATATTCAGAAACATTTCAGTACTGTAATCAGTACATCGCACATTTTTTGACACGTGTATATATTCACGTTTATCCTGTCACTTCCGGGTTTACCTGACGGATAACAGGGTGCCGTATATTTTTTTTGTTATCCGTCAGTTGGTCACATGACCGCTAAGTGCGCACCTGCTGACTGGGACTATTTTCAACCAAGCGTCTTACTGCCGTAATGAATGAATCAATCGCTAGCGAATACTTTTGCTCGTTTAATTAATAGTCTGTTATGTTAAAACACATTGTTTTCTCCGCCACAATATTTTTCTGCGGAGATACGTCACGTTTGATAATTATGACGTAGCCAATATCATTCATGACGTCATTATTACAGCTGCATATCCAGAGGGTTATGTAAACACGGTTCTTCATTTCAAGTTTCTCATAGATCTAGTGAGAAAGATGTCAATATGTGCCTTATTTCGAGCGAAATGTTCAATTTAGTCGGATTTTTGGATTATAATTCAGAAAAAGGATAAATAAAATAGATGGTTGGTGTCTTGGCTCCGGAAATTTATTGAAGGTACGGTCTTTATCAATGTTTTTTTTCCGTTTGTTTGTTTTGTTTTGTTCCGTTACAGTGAGTGACAGGATAAATAGAATAGATGGTTGGTGTCTTGGATGGGTTAAGTTTATCGGGCTCGGCTCCGAAATTTATCCGGTTCGCCTTCGGCTCACCAGATAAATTCCTCCGCCTTGCCCGATAAACTTAACCCATCCAAGACACCAACCATCTATTCTCTATATACATACAGTATGATAAAAAGTCAATACAATCCACTCTACATCAATCAGGTACCTAAAGAAATCAAAATGTGGTTGCTGAAGACAGGTGCTTGCACAGTACTAGTACATTTCAATATATTTCCTCTCTGTCTAAACTCAATTTACAGATTGCATGCCTAAATCTTTCCCAGACAACAAAATGTTAACTCTATAAATCTGAAACTGCAAGCGACCTGTTACCAGTGTTTTCTCCTTTTCATATACTGTTTTCAAAAGTCTTCTTTCTCAGGGTTTTTAAAACTCGGGGGTTGTTTGGCTATGGGTCAGCACAAGTGGCTGCTAAGATAGGCTCTAATTGTACATTACCTTAATCAAGATGTTTTTGAGGTATTCCAAATTCTGTGTCTCCCTTTCTCTTTCTGTGTTTCTTTCCAATCGACGTATTTCTTCCTTCAGGATTTTCACCTGTTCTGTCAATCTCATCACATCAGCCTCACTTTCATTCATTAACTGTAATATTTATATGTATGGTAACTTATTCCATATCAAACTTGTATTTCACAATAAAAAGTAGTATTACTCAACAAATTGACATGAAATAATGACCTCTATCACCATATATTACATGCTTGAATTACTGTCCTAACTTTAATTTGGCTATTACCATCTGAATGCTGAACCATGTGAATGATTTTCAACTCTTTATGCGCCTATAGATTTATTGTGTCTTTAAAGAATACTTAAAATACCAAAAAAAAAAACCATGAGTTTGTTTGTTTGAATTGGAAATACGTAGCGGATGACATTGATCAAAGATTCACTTTCTGTGCAGTCTGATCTTGATCCATGTCATCTGCAAGTTTCTTGTTTGACTATGGCACTGAAAAAGGTTAAACCCGACATTTACGTTAATAGAATTTCCATATCGTTCAAGTATACATGTACGCTATGATATATTTATTCTCTAATTATACTTTGCATAAAGGTCAATTTCAGGTCAATTTGTTCGAGTAATAATATGCATTTTTTACACCAGCAGCTCAAAACTGACTCACTGACTTCTTTTTTTGCATGTATTTTATATATCAAATCTTAATACGTGTTTATGATGTCTATTATGATCCCTATTTTACAGCTAAGCTATTAAAGTCATCAGCTGCAAATTTACTAATGAGTCAACTCTTAACCAGATGACAAAATTTTAGACTCATCCACATGTACATAAAAATATGATTCTGTTGAAACTTTCAGATTTGTCTGTGAAAGGATAGAAAACAATGTGGGAGAAAGGAGAAAATGCTGGATACCATCATCATCTTTCTCCAACAATGTTTTCAACAGCCTGCTCTGTCCCAACTGCTTAAACTCATGACTGTGTCATAAAGGGTTAAAATATGAATCTAAAAATGAACAGTTTACCTGGTACAGATGATCATTTCTTTTTTGAGCAACATTTAGTTTTTCTTGTAGATTTTCAACATCCACCTGAGAACTGGCAATACCTAGAGTTTGCAAGAAAGGAAAAAAAAAACACAGTAATTGTTTTCCATTCCTTGCCTTTTCTAAAAGTATTCAAGCAATAATGATATTCTATACCTTGCAATTTCTTAATATATAAAAAATACGTACAACAGCTACGTGGACAAGTCTCTCTGACAATAACATTTCGATAATATACTGTATTACAAACAAAGACCATAATGAAAGCAAAGCACAAGCAACACTTTGGCATCTCTGTGATGAATTATACCAAGCAAGACATCACATAATTATGGATCCATATGACCCATTTTGTTTAACAACTGACTGCATCATGAGATAGAATGGTCCTTTGAAATGCAGAAAACTGAATAACAGTAAATAATTTGACACAACCTGCGTGGACCATACAAGCTGACTAAGTCTATACATTTTACAAATAAGCCATGCTCTGTGAAAAGGGGGCTTAATGCATTCGCGAAAAGTATCGACCCAGGTCAGCCTGTGCAGTCCGCGCAGGCTGACCTGGGCCGAAACTTTTCGCTATTGGTCAATGTTCTGTATGTCAAGGGACCAGTGTAACCCCTGATTGAGTAGGTTGTTATACAAAACAGATTTTAAGGATGTATAATACTGTGATGACCTGCTTGGTATTATGTATCACAGAGATGCATTAAGCCCCCTTTTGCCAGAGCATGGTTCAAATGTATTAAAGAGGCCCTGATACTCATTTTCAGCCTGTTTTAACTCATTTTGTCTTTATTTTATCAAACTATAGTCATTCTCATATCTTCATGCCAAATATTGCGCCTCACGGTTGCAAGGTTGCTTAGATTACGGTCAATAGAAAATGCATTTCGCTGAGTTGCGGCCTTCCATGTAAACAGACTCGTCGTTTCCGGTTTTTGAATCGAAGATTTCGATATGTCTGTTATACACTCGGGTAGATTCGTATGATGATCATGCATTCTGTCACGTGACTATATTTGACCTTCGCCCTGTGTCTAATGAGGTAAACGAAGGAAAATGGAGGCTTCTCTGTTGCAGCCTCGATTTTCAGACAGAGGTCGCTGCCTATATATGCAAATTACACCGTATACGACTCTAGGCAGAAACCAACGATAAATTTCCGTGATGCACCGCCATTGTTTACAGCTCCGATCGTCAGCCATTTTTCTTCTGTCCAATGTTCGGTTTCTAATACAAATCTCTGTGTTTCTTTTTTTCAAGTACACCATATATGTCAGTAATTTATCCATGTTTACACAAAGGACTGATTTCTGTACCATTCTAAATTGTTTGATATTTAACAGCGTTTTTGCTCACTGGCTGTGGACAGGCATCTTTAAGCCCCCTTTTGCCAGAGCATGGCTCATATGTTTGCTCAGTCTTTGTGATATATTTCTAATTTCAACATGGTTGTTTTATACTTACTGGCTGTTTCATCTATGTCTGTATTCAACAACTGGTCAAGGGGCATAACTCCTGTCTTCTGGCTTGGTACCTGGAAGATCATTAAGATAAAAGTTAATCATTTTGCGTCAATTTTAAAACAATTCCATAAATTCTATCACTAATCAATTCCAAATTAAATACCTAATATTGATAGCAAGATGTTGATAATTTGAAAAGCTAAACCGCATTAATGTGTAGCTCAACCTAAGACTGTCTTGTTACAGAAGCTAGTGCCCTATCCCTTCACTCTTGCTTCCCTTCACCATTTACTAAAAGATATAAAGTTTCACATCCCCGGCCTAGACTAACTTTAAAAATATAAATTTTTTTGTTTGCTCTAAAAAACAGTTTTCAATTTTACATGGAAAACAAATAATTAGCCTATATATTAGCAGTCTGAACCTGATTAGATGCAGAATGTAGTTCTACCATCAGTAACCCTTCCAGTGCCACATAAATGAAATGGGGCAGGGAGTAGTGTAGATCCAAGATCTGAGAGCACATTCTTGATCTATAGTGTCTGCAAAAGGCAGCCGCTAAATCTTATGTTGTGATTAGTGCTCCAAAGCTTACATTGTGCATCAAAATGATAACACCCGAACTCCTATTATGTACCAATGAAACAGAAACTTACCCTTGGACACGGTTCTGGGTCTACTATTTCTGAGCCCTAAATGGAAAATAGAGAAAAAAAGTGTACAGTGCAACAACTCAACACTCCTTATCATGACCTAAGGACTTGAAGTGATTTTGTAGCCTGGTGGTCTTTAAATTGAAAGGTGTGATCTATTTCAATGTTCTACTAAGGGTGATCTGAATAGCAAAATGGTAACAGTAGTACTTAACAGTGTCTGTCACAGATTACTAAGAACCCTAAGAATGTAAAGGATGATTTCTGGTCCTTTTGCAAATTATTACCACTTTGCAGACAACTTTTTTTTCTCTACTGCCATAGAACACCCATTGAAAACATTGTGACAGAAGAATAACTACTCATACGGAACAAGTTTTGCCTTAATCCTTTGAGCCACAACATTTTCCTATGTTTAGTGCCTTAATTTACATCTCAAATGGATGTTTTCAGTCATCTGCTTCAAATTTATTTCAGAAAGCAATGTGAAATTATTGTGATCAAAGGAAAAATTTTTCCTAACAAGCAATTTCTACCTCTGAAATAACGTTTTCATAAGTGGTTGCCACAAGACACACAAAGTCATCTCAAGGAAGTAGGTCGAATGTGTTGACATTAAAAACAGTATAATATACTAGAACATCGAGTCTACTTATCCAAGCTTCAACCTACAATAATTTGCGGCTTTAGCAATCAAGTGCTCTCTTCAAGCCAAGGTAGCATGAAGTGGTAGCATGCAGGGCTACAGATCCAACACTTGTGGGTTTTAATCCTGGCTAAGCCAAACCTCTAGGAAATGATGAAAGCCACTGTGACAAGATTCAAACATATGAGCCATGCTCCATAAAAAGGGGGCTTAATACATCTGCAAAAGGTATCTATCCAGGTCAGCCTGCTCAGTCCGGGCAGGCTGACCTGGGCTGAAACTTTTCCCTATTAGTCAATTTTCTGCATGCCAAAGGACTAGTGTACCTCATGATTTAGTTAGTTGTGATACAAAATGGATTTTATTGATCCATAATTGTGGACAATGACTTGGGAGGTATCATGTATCACTTATTTTATGTGAAAAGAAGCCAGTTCCTTAAAAGACAGTTGTGCATGGTACTGCTTAAAGAAACTCTAATGACGGATAGATCGTTGCAACAGCAGCTGTGAAAAAACTGGATTCTCATTGAAAAAGACATCAAACACTAAAGAAATGAACTGACCTCCCCTTCTTGTCTCTCTATATGCCTAAAGTCAGTAAGATTATCTGACAGTGTTGGTGTCACAGATTTCTCCTTTTCTTTAGGCGATGTTGCAGACCTATGAGCGGATTGCTGCATCTCTCTCTGTAAACGCAGGTTGTCCTTATCTAGTGAGTCAATCTGGTTTTGAAGCAGTACAATGGCTCTCTGGTGATCCTCTTGAACTGCTCTCAACTGGTCCTTAAAGGACTGGGTTAGAGTCTCATTCTGGGCCGAGAGCTGTTTGATGGTCTGAACTTGTTCTGACATAACGGCTGATTTTTCTCTCGTCATCTCCTCCAATCTGAAATATAATAAGTCATATTTCACTTTGTATCCAGCACTCTGATGTTTTACAACACTTGAGAAGATAGCTATTGAAGACATTGTGAGAAAGGGAGAAAAAAAACTGAAAATGCTGATAACCATCATATTCTCTTTTTCTCGAAATGCTGCTCACCTTTTCATATACAAATTCCATCATGTCAGAAAAATCTGATTCGTCAGCAAATACTCTATCGATGAACAAGTCAAAAATCTTATCATCTGATACAAAAAAAACTCAGTACATCTTGAAATAAAATTACAACAAATTACTGAAAAAACATCTTTTGACTGCAGTGGTCACATAAAAATATCTTTTGGCAATGCACAGCAACATCCCCAGTCTACTACTATTGAAATCTACTTAACTCTTTCCCAAACAATTCCAAGTTTTAATGATGCTTGAGAAAAATGCTTTTGAAAACATTGTAGGGAAAGGAGAAACTGCTGGTAAGTCTAAAAGGTGTCATCTGGTAAAGAGTTGAATACATAAGCATGAGAGAATTCACAATAATATGATTGAAATACTGTTGAAAGTGGAATAAACACCTTTCAGACAAACAAAAGAAGGAAAAGCCATTTCTTTACCTTTTCCTGTACTGTTCATCTTTCTGCTGTAGTTCTTGCAATGTTTTATTGTGTCTCTTCAGAAGCCTGTCATGATCCTCTTGATAAACTTCATTTTCTTTTTCTGCAGCTTCAAGATTCTCACTAGTTAAAGTAATTCACAGAAAAACCAAAATTATGTAACATTTTAAAACATTGTAACAAGTGGGAGAAATTCCAAACATTCAGCAATTTCTTTGATTGTCACATTGTTTTCTCGCTTGTTTTTAAACCAAAAACCAAAATTTGATATTATTGAATAAATGGCTTAACAGGGTTGAACAAGTGACAATATTATACACCTAGCCTATTGTTAATTTAAAGACTCACTTTCTCAATGGTACAGTCATAAAAATGTGTTCCAAATCAATCTGGTGGCTGGTCTTAGAATTTTTAATTTAATTGTAGAGTGTTTAAATAACAGAGAGATTTTACAAAAAAACAACTAAACTTTGCTATTTTAAGGCTGTCTTTGCCTTAGTATTTCACAACATAGCTGATATGTAGTCAAAGATCAGACTGCACATTTGTGATCCTGAGCAAGAAAGGCCAATGAAATCAAACTGGGTAAAGTAGAAAACAGTTGTAACCAGCATTTTCTCCTTGTTTTCCACCATGCTTTCTACTCTTTCAAATACTCCCTCCACTTGAGTAGAATTTAATTTGATGTCTGAAAATGCCAAATGAGTCTTCAGTTTATCATTTAAAAAATATTAAGTATCAGTGCATCTTTCATAATAAAGTCACGTCCTTACCTGCTCTCTTCCAGCTTGGACTTTAACTGTTCTATCACTCTTTCAAGTCTTTCTCTGATATGAAAATCATAACAATGGTTCTCATATACAATTTCATAATAGAACATGTTATACAAAACAATTCATTGCATAATATGGATCCATTTGGTCTAAAAACTAATGAATCATGAGGTGGGATGGTCCTATGACATGCATACAATTTACAAAAAGCGATGGATCGATGCTTTTAGTTAATGCATTAAATCACCTTTTCACAAAGCACTGCTCAAATGTAATTGACAAGCAATATAAACAAATACTTTACACAACAAATATTGCTTAACCCCTTACCACATCACAAAATTTTAGACTCACCCATATTGAAAGCATTTGTTGAGGAGAAACTAAACATGACTCAAATTATGAACTTTGTTTTTGATAAAGAAGAAAACATTGTGGGAAAAAGGAGAAAATGCTGGTTACCAGCATTTTCTCCTTTTCCAACAATGTTTTCATAAGTCACTTTCCTCACGGTCGTTAAAAGTCGGTGCTGTGTGGTAAACGGTTAAGTCTAGTTCATTTTCTTTAAATGTACATAAAGTGCCCCTGCAGAATGTACAACATGAAAATAGTATCTATGACTCTTTGTACCAGACTAGAAGATTGCCCAGGGGCAACACGTCAAGCCCGCCATGGGGGATTTTGAATGGCACATCTACTCATGAAGGAGAATAACTGTGCCAAACTACATTGAAATCTGGTTACCAGCATTTTCTCCTTTTCCAACAATGTTTTCAAATAACCTCTCCCCATGGGCCGATAAAAGTCAGGATTGTGTGGAAAAGAATTAAAGATTATTCACTTTCAATTTCATTATATCAGTATAATGACCTAATATCTATTTGTTCACAGTCTTTACCTTTCTAGTTTATCCCCTTCACTTGGTCCCTCATTTGGTCCCTTTGTTTTTTGTTGTTTTAAAACACTGTGTACTCGAACCTATTAACAAAAAAATGATTTAAGTAGTAACTTTCCTGGATTTTAGACAAGGCATCTTTTCTCTGGCCCACCTTAGTACTGATAGAAGACCCTGGGAGAAAAATGAACAGCCCTAGCTCCAGCTGGCCTATAAAAAGTTCACAGAGATCAACATTAATGCAGATGAGTCTTGTAAAAACATTTGGTTGATTGATTGATCATATAGTGTTTAATGCTATTTTCAACATTATTTCAGTAATATCATGGCGGCCAGTGCATCTATCCAAGCTTTCCTGGAGTTTCTTTCACCAGTACTCCGCACGATATTCTTTCCAAGTTACTTGCTACTTTCCCACATAACCATTGTCAGAACGATGGTCAGTTGTGAGAGAGGAATGAATCCTGTTACAATGACCATCATCAATCCTCGGAAAGAAATTGGCAGAGCCGGGGATCGAACCAGCAACGCCCTGTTCTTGAGTACAGTAGGCTACCTACTGCACTACTGGAGCTTTGCATAAAACACTCGGATGAGATGCCATACTCCTTGGCAGTTTGCAAGATTTTACCTATGTTTGCTTGCTTTGCACACATTGCTACATTCAGTAAGGATTTATGTAATTTCAATGCTGTGTGGCAAGAGCACCTTACAAAAAATATACAGTGCACCTGTACCTGTCTGATAGAGTCTTTATTGCTTCATCCTCACCTTATATCCCTCATATTCAGCTTGACACGAGGTCAATTCACTCTTTGCAAGGTCAAGGTCACTCTGTAGACTGGTTACACGATTCTCTAAGGATTTGATGGTTTTCTGATTGTTGTCATTACTGTTGCGTAATTTCTCTTCCATCCTCATCTTCTCTGCAGACAGACTTGCTATTTGGACCTGTTGAAAGAGAAAGAGCATTAATTGTGATAAGACAAGTTGTCTGTTTGGTGTTTAACATCATTTCATCAAAGTTTCAGTTAAGTCATGACATGCATTCCTGGAGTTTTATACCAGTTTTACTTGCAAAATCTTAACAAGCATCCAGCTGATTTTTCACATAAACAAAGTAAACAGTTTTTTTTGTCAGTGGTTAGAAGAATGAATCCTGTTGTTTTGACTTTCATCAACCCATGTTAATAATCATAACTAAGCCAGTATTTGAAGTCAAAAGCCCTTGATTACCAGACCTGAAATTTACAGCTGATATCCCAGGCTATGGGAAAGACATTAGAAAATAGAAATGTCACAGGCTGATGAATATCCCCCTGTGTTGATTTGTCACTTGATTGAGAAAAAAAATCCAACAATAATATTGATGCACACATATTTATGGTAGATAGGTGATCATGAATATTTCAGCCAAACTGATTAAAAACTGTTTAACCCTTTACCACACAACCCCCACTTTTAACGACCCTGAGAAAGAAGCCTTTTGAAAATATTTGGGAAAAGGGGAAAATGCTGGTAACCAGCATTTTCTCCTCTTACCACAATGTTTTCTATCCTTCCCAAAACAAATTTCAATTTTTCACACTTATGTTTTTTGTTTGTCTTCAAAATGCTTTCCATATGGACTTATCTAAAATTTTGTGGTTTGGTAATGAGTTAAGAAGAGAATACAAAATTTCTGCCATTAACTGACAGATAGACAACTTCATTCCAATATTTTCCCCAAAAATTGGTGGGGGAGGGTTTCAAAAATTCACCATGCTTAGACACTATCATACAAATAATACTTGTTAGATAGGTTGTCTTAATTTTTCAGCTAAAAACAAGTGCTTCTGTACTTGATAGAACAAGCAACCAGAACTGCTGACTAACTCTGCCACATGCAAATCGATCCAAGCAAACATTTCAACAAAATGACAAAGTCTCGTATTACAATTAGTAGCTGTTTGAATAACCACTTTCACAGACAGAACTGCACCTTTAACTCTTCCATCTGCTGTTGATGACTTTCCATCTGACCCCTAAGTTGTGCATCAGCAGTTCTTTGCTCCGACTCGAGTTTCTTAGCATCAGCAAGATCCTTCTTGGTTTTCACCAACAGTTGTTTAAGCTTGTTACCTCTGTCCTCTGCTTGTACTCTCTGTTCCTCTACACTATCTGTATAGTAAATATAAAAATATAAAGTATGGTTTATCAAAATCCATAATAATTAACCCTTTATCATACAATCCCTAGTTTTAAGGAACAAAAGAAAAGGGGCCTTTGAAAACATTGTGTGAAAAGGAGAAAATGCTGGTAACCAGCATTTTCTCCTTTTTACACAATGTTTTCTACTTTGTCAAAAACAAATCTCAGCATTTGAGTCATGTTCAGTTTCTCCTCTTCAGCTGCTTTCAACATGGATGAGTCTAAAATTTTGTTGTGTGGTAAAGGGTTAAACCATTACCATAGCTATCCTGTGAAATTATGACCCAGAAAAAGAGGGTTTTTGAAAGCAATGTTGGAAAAGAAGAAAATGATAGTTACCAAATACATGTATGACATGTGGACACGATCAAACTTAACAGAAAATAATTTGTATATGACAGTGTCAAATAGAGTCCCAAAAACTGGTACATGTAAGATGATGAAACTCATGTGAAGACTACTTTCAGCTTGGTTCTGAATTTGATTGGAGCCCGCCCGGGTGGCTCAGTGGTGAGCGTGTTGGACTCTTGACCTGGTGGTTGTGAGTTCGATACCCGGTTGAGGCGAACTTTCTTTCCGGCGTATTTTCACCTCTCACCTCTGCTGAAGCATGTGAGAAAAGTAGTCGGTGGCTTTGGAAAGAAAGTTGTGTTAGTACTGGTGTGAGAAAGCCAGGAAACACATGTGCGTCACCGACCGCCATGATATGACCTTAGCTGTTAAAGTGGCGTTAAACCCCAATACAACCAACCAACAACCAACTGAATTTGATTGGTCAAAATGTAACGTCACAACATTCATCTGCAATTCATACATCAAAGGATATAGTTTAAACATATTTATTTAACATCAATTGAGAACAAGTTCTTGCAACTTATACTAATCTCTCTTAATTTACTTAAATAACTTGTTTCTGTAAACTACACCAGTACTTGCGCCGAATGTGTGGGCCAATGACCAGTTCCAAAACTGACATCCACTCTGGGGTTTTTAACATGGGACCTTATGGTTATGGGGCGGATGCTCTACCACATGACTACCGACGCCACATTATCAAAGGAGATAAATACATGCACGATAATAAGGGCAATTCTGGACCCCCATCTTACCTATTTGTCCTTGCAGTGCTTTTGTCCTTTCTTCTAGTCTGTTTATTTCAGTTTTCATTTCCTCTATTTCTTTATCTTTTCCTGTAATTTTTTCGTTCAATGCCTGAGCAGTTCTCTCATAATCTGCTATCTCAAGGTCCATCATTGAGCTCTGACTGGCCTCCTTCAGAACCAAAGAAACAACTGTCAGTAAAACAGACTTTACTCTATACTAGAAAATGCAATCTTGGACATACCAAAATCAAAAACATTTGCAGACAAATAGGCAGGGAGTAAAGATTTTGTGTATGGAAAGATACAAAATACTGTAGTAAAAGGGGAAAAATGCAAATTACATAACACTAGCAAAAGATTCTATTTATCATAAAAAAAATGACACATAAACAAATAGTTTGCATTATCACCTCTAGCCTATAATCTTTTTATTGGTCTAAGTTTACATACAGAAGTAAACGCTATGTGGCATTGACATCCAAAGTATACTGAGAAAGGTTCTTAAAGGCATGAAGTAAGACTGGAAATACCAAGTGCAGCAATGTTGATTTTCAAAATTTAAATACTGCCCAAAACTTGCATAGGTAGAATGATGTGACTATCCAACAAAATGGAGAAAAAAATACAAAATTCCACTCACTGTGTGGTTTGCAGTTCCAGAATAAGATGTTTATAACTACATTTCAAACTGATTGCCTGGCCAAGAAAAAGTAATTAAGTATAATGTATCAGTTAAAATAAATCATGAATTTACAACACTGCTTGTGGAGGTCTGTACCCTTTACTACACAATCCCATGTGTTAGCAACCTTAAGAAAGAAAGCTTTAGAAAACATTGTGGGAAAAGTAGAAATGCTGGTAACCAGCATTTTCTCCTTTTCCCACAATGTTTTCCATTCTTTCTAGTACAAATCTATTCAATTGTGCAAATTTAGATTTATCATCTGTAAATGCTTTCAATTTGGACTAGTCTAAAATTTTGTTGTGTGTTAAAGAGTAAATATGTGATAAAAGGACAGTACATGTCTTGCATTTTCCACCATTTTCTGCATGTTCTGTATTTGTTCTTGTAACCCCTCAGTCACAGACTTGTGTTTGTCAGCCTCTGTCTTCATCTGCTCTTCTAGAGATTTTATCTTTCCATTCAGTTCATTCTTTTCCTAAAAATCAAACGAAATAGATAATGTTCAATGTTTGAGATAGAGTATACCAGAACTTCATTTCACCTTTTACCCCACAATACATAGTTTAAGTGAACTTGAGAAAGAAGCCTTTTTAAAACATTGTGGGAAAAGGAGAAAATGCTGGCATAGGTAACAACCATTTTCTCCTTTCCTACAATGGTTTCTAACTTTTCACAGAAAGTCTAATCATTAGAGCCAAATTTCATTTGTTGTCTGCAAATGCTTTCAATTTAGACAAGTCTAAAATTTTGTCATATGGCTTGCAACACGCGAAAAGGGGCATTCGGACATTTGCGTAAAAGTGTCGTCTCGGATCAGCCTGCGCAGTCCGCGCAGGCTAACCCGAGACGGCACTTTACGACTACATCAGATTTCGTGCTACAGTACACTTGCGCAAAACAGAAAATTACGTAAAAATGGAAAGTGCCGTCTCGGATTAGCTTGCCCGGACTGCGCAGGCTGATCCGAGACGACGCTTTACGCAAATGTCCGAATGTCCCTTTTCGCGTGTTACAAGCCATATGGTAAAGAGTGAACATGTTAACTCTTAACCAAGTAATTCTATGTTTTTATTACCCACATGAAGAACAGTTTTGAAAACATAGTGGGTACAGAAAACTCTGGTATTCAGCATTTTCTCCATTTCTCACAACGTTGTCTTACCTTTCAAGAATTAACACAACCCCCTAGACCATATTTTTCTTCTTAAAATGTTTTCAATATTGACAAATCTAAAACTTTGTTGTCTGCAAGAGAATCTAATCAAAATACCAGTAATGCTAACAGAAAAAAAACAAGAGGCCCTAGAGAGCCAACTGGTAGTGATTTTGCTTACATTCTAGCATACATCATTAGATAGGCATGGTGAATTTAACAAATAGTGAAATGATTGAAGTTCAATTTCTCAAAACCAATTGTTTGGAATCCAGCCAAATTTGATATGGCTTCAGTTTTCTTTGTATTAAACAATCCCTGCATGTTCCAAAGAAATGTGACCAATAATGTGTTGAGAAGACAAGACTAAGTCATCAAATGGCTGCTTTTCCTAAACTTATAGCTGGATTTTCTTCATTTTTGGATTCAATCAGTCGATCATACAAATGAAAAGTGCAAGTGTCAAAAGATTTAGAAAATTTTGCTTGAAAATAAGAAATGCTAGAAATTTCTCCTTTTTCATCATGTTTTCCATTCTTAAAAAGACAAAAACTATCATCTGAGTTAGAAACAATTTGTAGTCTTTAAATGGTTTCAATGTAGCAAGTCTCAAACTTTGTTCATCTGGTAAACATCCTTTTAGAGAATAAATAGTCAATAAGAATTAAACTGTCATAATAAAATAACTATAGCAGTTAAAGAAAATGTGACCCGTCACGCAAAAAGGGACCATCTGGGAACTGCGACAAGTGTCTACTCTGGTCAGACTGCGCGAATTGCGCAAGCTGACCAGGGTCGACACTTTTTGCTTCTTTGATATTTTCTGTATGAAAAAGGATCATTCTACCTAACTATACAATCATTTTTGAACTATCAACTTAAATTGACCTGCACTATCTTTGGTCTGTTTTCTTCTAATTGATGTACGGAATTCCCAGATTGTCCCTTTTCGCGTGACAGGTCACAAATGTTTGGACGTAATTTCTCAAAAGTGAATATAGATCAAGTGATAAGAGGTGTCTTTGAGAGAGTAGAAAACTTGTGGAAAGAGAAGAAAATGCTGTCAACCAGCATTTTCTCCTTTTCCAACAATGATTTCAAAAGCCTTTTTCTTCATAGTCTTTAGAGCACATGGCTGTTAGATAATAACAGAAGGTTGATAATAATAATAATAGTAATAATAATAATTTGACTTTCACCTGAAAATCTTTATTAAAATCAATCTTACCTTATTCATCTCTTCCACTTGAATTCTGAATGATTCCATTACCTAGAATTAATGGGGTTAAAAAGCTAAATTAACTCTTTCACCATTTACTAAACAATCACCAGTTTTAATGATCCTGAGGCAGACGACTTTGGAAAGCATTGTGGGAAAAGAAGAAAAGTCAAGAAACCAGCATTTTCTCCTTTTCCCAGTGTTTTCACCCTTTTAAAAACAAATACCACTATTTGAGCCACATTTAGTTCCTTACCACATGAATGAAATGTAGAGTTCTCCAAATTGAAAGCATTTGCAGACAACAACTTAAATGTGGCTCAAATACAAGGATTTGTCTCTAAAAGGTAAGAAGACATTATGGGAACAGGAGAAAATGATGGCTACCATCATTTTCTCCTTTTCTCACAATATTTTCAAAAGTAATTTCTGTCAGGGTCTTTAACTCTTTACCAAACAACAAAATTTTAGACTTGTCCAAACTGACAGCATTTGCAGACGACAAAATTAATGTGACTCAAATATTGAAGTTTGTTTTGAGAAAAGTAGAAAACATTGTGGGAAATGGAGAAAATGCTGGTTACCAGCATTTTCTCCTTTTCCCACAATGTTTTCAAAAGGCTTCTTCATCAGGGTTGTGAAAACCAGGGATTGTTTGGTAAAAAGTTAAAGCTGCAGGTTGTGTGGTAAAGGGTTTAATTATTGTCTCCAAATGCTCTCAATTCCGAGGAGTCTCAAATTTTGTCGTCTACTACCATCTGCTACTAACTAAGGGATGTAGAGCCAAAACTGTTGTCTCTTAACTTTTTACCACACAGTCCCGACTTTTAACGACCCTGAGAAAGAAAGCTTTTGAAAACATTATGGGAAAAGAAGAAAACGCTGGTAACCAGCATTTTCACCTTTTCCCTCAATGTTTTCAACCCTTTTGAACACAAATTATGAATCACATCTATTTTGTTGTCTGCAAATGCTTTCAATTTCGACAAGTCTAAAATTTTGTTGTTTTGTAAAGAGTTAAAGCAGGGGAATTTTTATTACAGCTGGTCTCATAGGCATTTCAAGCTTGGAAAAAAAGAGAGAAATCACAAGTAGTTCAAGGCAAACAGAAATTTCCTCTTTCTTCTTTTCTTTACTCTTTACCAGATGACAAAATTTTAGACTTGTCCAAATTGAAAGAATTTGCAGAGGACACAATAAATGGGAATCATTACATGTATTGATATTTGCTTTTGGAGGGGTAGAACACATGGTGTGGAAAGCAAAAACTGATGGTCATCAGCATTTTCTCTTTTTTCCAAGATGTCTTCAAAACCTTTTTTTTCCAAGTTCGTTAAAAGTTGTGATTGTGCGGTGAAGGCCAAAGCCTTTCTTTGTCAGTGTGGACTGGTGCAGACCTTACAGTACATTAACTCCTTATGAACAAAAAATTTTAGACTTCTCCACATTGACAGAATTTGCAGAAGACGAATTTTGGTCTAATGAGGGGACTTAACTTTCCAAAGATAGAAAACAATATGGGAAAAGAAGAGAATGCTGGTTACCAGCATTTTCTCCATCTCCCATATTAATTTCAACATGTTACCTCACAGCCATTAAAACACAGGACTGCTTGGTTAAGTATCGAAGCAATTTTCCTTTCCATACAACTTCGATTGTCAGTCTAGAATTTTACAAACCACACCATAATGTAACCAAAAATTTTAGACTACAACATATTGATACAATATGCAGAAAACAAACTGAATTTTGGTCAATGATGGGATTTAACTTTCCAAAGATAGAAAACGATATGGGAAAAGGAGAAAATGCTGGTTACCAGCATTTTCTCCTTTTCCCATATTGTTTTCAAAAGCCATGTAACCTCCGAGTCATTATAACATAGGAGTGTTTGGTAAAGTGTTACAGCAATTTTCCTTTCCATACAACTTCTATTGTCAGTCTAGAATTTTACAAACTGCACCATCATGTAACCAAATATTTCAGACTGCTCCATATTGATACAATATGCAGAAAACAAACTGAATTTTGATCGTATGACAGGATTTAACTTGCCATAGATAGAAAACAATATGGGAAAAGGACAAAAAGCTGGTTACCAGCATTTTCTCCTTTTCCCATATTGTTTTCAAAAGCTGTGTTACCTCCGAGTCATTATAACACAGCTAGGAGTGTTTGGTAATGTATTGAAGCAATTTTCCTTTCTATACAACTTTTATGCTCAGTCTGCAATCATACAGACCGCATTGTAAAGTAAATAAGTCAGTACCTTATTTTGTCCCTCTAATGACTCCTTGGCACTCATTAGTTCGTCTTTCTTTGCTTTCAGGTCAGCCAATTCAGTCTTCACTTCTGTGAGCTGTTGTAGGGTCTTTTCAAAATCGGCTTTGAAATCATCTCGTTCCTTGGTCACAGTTTCCAGTTCTTTCTTCACTCCCTCGATGGTTTCTTTTAAAGTCTTTACTTTAGCTTCATGCTTAGCTTCTTTTTCATTTGCCACATCATCCATTTGTTTTTGTAGAGCAACGTAATTCACTTTAGATTGTCTTAATTCTTCCGTCTGAGCTGTGAGCTATAATGTAATTGATATAAAAATAGTCATTATTTTGCATTAAAGCTAGCTTTCTGTTCCTGTGTGTGTGTATGTGTGTGTCAGGCCTCATCTAAGTTATTTTTCCTACCTTACCCTTTATCAGACAATAAAATTTCAGGTTTGTCTACTCTGAAAGCTTTTGCAGCAAACAAATTATATCTAGCTTCAGATTTGTCTTTGATAATGTTGAATAAATGCAGGAAAAAGAAAGAAATGCTGGTTACCAGCATTTTCTTTTTTACTCACAATAGTGCTCTACCCCAAGTTGGTTCAAACTTTTTTGGTAAAAGGATGTGTTCATGTTTTATTCATAGCAAAATTTATACTGCCCTTAGTAAGTTATGAATCTTGATTATCTATTCAACCCTTAGGCTGCTAACCATGAATCACTTACACAGAATGTGCAGTCTGATCTTGGATCTACACTGTCCCATATGGAGATGTTTTTCTCCAAAAATTAAGGTTAGGATAGCTGCATTCAGGCTTTTAATATCTGTTTGAAAAATTAATTTAACATATTTAGCAGGTGAGGGTCTATCACAACCATAATCATCCTACATATTCACAACTATAAAACTGAGGGACAACTTGGAATCTTTTAGCAACCATTGTAAATCTAAGATCAGACAGCAAACAATGTGCAATCTGATCATAGGCTGACCATGTCTTCAAACTGTCTAAAATTTTGATAAAGACATTCCAGCAAAAACAACCTTGCCAGTCTAATATTTTCATCTTACTCTAGTCTATCCAACTACTTACCCAAGACAATCACTCTTTTTAAACTTGTGCAGATTCAAAGACTACATATCAAAAGTGGCTCAAATTACAAGATTTGCAACTGAAAGAGTAGAAAACATTATAGGAAAAAGAGAAAATGCTAATAACCAGCATTTTCTTTTTTTTTTCCACAAACTTTTCAAACAGCTTCTTCCTCAGGGTCATTAAAACACAGGATTGTCTGTTAATCCTTTACTAAACAATCCCATGTTTTGACAAAGTTCTGGGAAGGAGCCTTTTGAAAACATTGGTAACCAGCATTTTCTCCTTGTCCCACAATGTTTCTAAGAACTTCAGTTCCTTTGTACTTCAATGAGATTTGTGATCTGCAGATGCTCTCAATTTGGAAGATTCGAAAATTTGTTGTTTGGGAAAGGGTTAAAGGATGAAACATGTAAAAAATTAGGAAAATTTATTATCTTAGAAGGTTCATGTGTTGATAACTCCTTAACTCTTTACCACACAATCATGACTTTTACCGATCCTAAGGAAGACGGCTTTTAAAAACATTGTGGAAAAAGGAGAAAATGCTGGAAACGTGCATTTACTCCATTTCAGAAATGTTTTCTACCCTATAATAGACAGATTTCATATTTTGAGTTAACATCTAATTTGTCATTTGCAGATGCTTTCAAAGGGCTAGTCTATAATTTTGTTGTATAGTATAGGGTAAAAAAAAAAACCTAAGAGACTATAGACTATATCATCCAAACTGTTACCTTTGTTTTTACATCTGCTAAATCTTTCTTGGTTTTGACAGCCACAGTTTTAAGTTTGTTACACATATCTTCTTTAGTTTTCAAATTTTCTTTTAACTTTTCTACCTCTGAACTGGAAACCTGCATTAGAAAAAAGTATCTGTAATTCAAGCTTAAAATTTTATTTCTACTCTCTGTACTAAAAGATATTAATAATCACTGTGAATTTTATTTCTACTCTCTGTACTACAAGATATTTATAATGATTGCAACAACGAAAAATATTGCCTATCAAGAATAATTTGTCCATTTCACAAATATTTTTTCTGACTGTCATTTAAAATTATACAAATTAAGACAAACCAAAGTGCACAAAATCTTCATCAAAAATAAGGGTTAACCAGATCAAAATTTTGTTTTCAGAGCCAACAAATGAATTTTATTCTATATCAAAGGTGGTAAATCTTGTTTAACCCTTAAGCTGCTAAGCACGACTCGCTGACCCTTTGTGGACAATGCAGATCAAGATCAGACTGCACAGAATGTGCAGTCTGATCTTGGATCTACACTGTCCAATATGGAGACATTTTTCTCCAAAAATAAGTTTGAAATAACACTATGCGGATTTTTACTATTGGATTGAAAGTTTTATTTATCTAGCAGGATAAGGGTTAATTCCACAAAAGAAGAAATTAAAAATATATCAAGTTATTGTAAATGAAAACATAATTATGATGATGTATGGTGTCCCTACCTCAGATTGTTGTTTTGATTCTTCTACTTTACTACGCTGATCTCTCTCTAATTCTTTCACTTTGTCCTGTAAGTCTTTACATTTAGCCTGAAGATCATCTTCTTTCAATTTTGCATCACCTTCAAGTTCTTTATACTGTTTGAATGATTCATCACAATTTATCTTCAGTTCTTCTACCTGTTTCTTTAGTGCATTCACTTCGTCTGTATTAGCGGAATCCTTTTCTGACACTAATTTTTTTGCATCTTTCAGATCTTCATTCAATTTTTCAATTTGTTTCACAAGTTCAGTATTCTTCTCATCAGATTGTTTTATCACAACTGTGCTATTCTCTAACTTCACCTTGAGTTCTTCTATTTCATCTTGTAGTGTACCAATATTTTTCTTCAGTTCTGCCTCTGCTTGGGTTCTGATCTGTTCACCTTTCTCAACTTCTTCGCTTAGTTTCTCCTTTTCTCTTTGCAATTCTTCCACTTTTGATTGGAATTCTTTTTGTAGCTGCTGGTTTGTCTGTTCCTTTACACTTATAATTTCTTCAAGTCTCAGTTTCTCTGACTCAAAATTTCTCTGACTTGTCACCACTTCTTGTGTTTTCTTACTCAATTCATTAGTAAGTCTTTCCAATTCGTCTGACTTAGTCTGTAACTTGGTTTTCAATTTCTCACAAACAGCATCAGCTTCTTGACATTTCAGAGTCAGCTCTTTAGTTTTTGCACCAAGGTTGTCAAATTTCTGTTGTAATTCATTCATTTCATCAGAGTTCTCTTTTAATTTACTTGTTTTTAAATTTTCTATTTCCTGCTCAAGTCTAACTTTAATTTCAGAAAAATCAGATAATCTTGTGGCTGCTTCATCAAGGTCTTTTTTCAACACAATCTCTTTTTCATTTTTCTCTGAAAGTTGCTTTTCTATCTGCTCTTTTTCACTTTTCACCTGACTTAATGCAGAATTCAATTTATTGTTTTCTTGCTGTCCTGACTCACATTCTTTAAACTTGACTTCAAGTTCTTTTTTTACAGTATCTCTCTCACTGGTAATGATTTCCTTTTCATTGTTGATTATTTCCATCTGTGAAGACAGTGACCTTTTGTCTTCCTCCATTGTTTTAACATCATTTTCTAGACTAGAAATTTTTTCAACATAAGATTCAACAGACTGATTCGCCTCTGCAAACTTTTTCTCCAATTCTTCCACTTTTTCCTGAGCAGATGTGTTGGCATCTTTAAGGTGTTTGTTTTCTTCCGATAAATTATCAAACTCTGATTGTATACTATCTTTTGCAAATTTCAATGCATCTAATTCAACCTTTAATTGAGATATCTCTGATGATAGACTTTCCTTTTCACTTAAATTCACTTTGTCTCTCTCTTCAGTATCACTAATTTTAGCTGAAAAATCTTTTACAGACATTTGAAGATTAGCATTTTCAACTTTAATTGTTTCTATTTCACAAATTTGTCCCTCTTTCTCCTCAATTAGTCTCTGCAGGTCTTCTTGAAGTTTAGCAATTTCCATTCCTCTACTTTCATTTTCACTCACAACTTTATCAAAATCCTCTATCTTTAACTTAAGTTCATCCCTATGCTGAGTAAGTTCATCTATTGTTTGTTTTAACTCACATATTTCTTTCTCTTGTATCTGTGATAGATTAGCTTCCTCTGATTCTATTTGACTTTTTAACTCTTCATACATTCTTTTGGATTTAGACAAAGACTCTGACATATCAATTACTTTCAATTCAAGTTCTTTTGTGTAAACTTCCTTATCTTGGATCTCTTTAAGTTTGTTTTCTACTAAGTCTTTACTATTTGCTAACTCCTGCACAATACTTTCTTTCTCTGTTTCAGTATCTAAACATTTTTGTTTGATTGTATCCATTTCTTTCCTTTCTGTTTGAAGTCCAGTAATTTCCTCATTCAGGGCCTCTGCCTTTTCCTGCGCAAGTTGTAACATCACAGACATTGATTCTTTTTCCCTTTCCACTGAATCTTTATCTTCATATGCAGAGTTAAGCTTAGACTTTAATGACTGAATTTCAGTAGCAAGGTCACTTTTAGACAAGTATGTCTGATTTAACTGTTTCTCCAATCTTACTTTCTCCTCTATTAATGTCTGAACTTTTTGTTTCATTTTTTCAACATTATCAGGCAAGGAACCATCTTTCTCTGTCAACTTAAAAACTTCATCTTGGAGTGTGTCCCTCTCTTTAAGAGCTTCATTCAAAGAAACCATAAGGAAATCAATTTCTTTCCTCAAATTTTGTTCCCGTTTTTCAGATTCATCCAACTCCTGCACAACATGGTCTTTGTCTTGTTTAAGAATTGCCATAAGATTGTCCCATTCATTGATCTTATCTTTCAAATTTTTAATTTCCACTAACTGAATATCTTTTTCCTCTTTTAATTCATTGACTTCATAAGTCAGATTTTCCCTAACTTCTTCAGAATGTAACAGTTCTTCTTCTTTTCTTTCAATCTCACTTTCAAGTTTATCTATTTGTCCCTTAAACTTTTCCTCTTTTTCAGCATTTTCTTGAGCATGATCCACTGTTTCTAGTTGTTTAATTTTCTCTTCAAGAGTACTATTTTCACTTTCAAATTCTTTCACTCTTGTGCTCAAGTTCTTTACTTGATTTTGTGTTTCTGTGAGCACAGACTGTAATACAGCATTTTTCTCCTTTTCACTATTCATATTATCACTACTTGTTTCAACTTCACTCAACAAACTTTCCATTTCGTCATGGAGCTTCTTTATTTCACCCTGTAATTTGTGTATTTCAGAATCTTTTTCCTGAATATCTTGTTGCAAATTCAATTTGTCTATTTCATCTAATTTGCATCTAGTGGCTTTTAGATCTTCTTCTAAACCTTTATTCACATCTAAAAGCTTCTCATACTTTTCTAAAACCTCACTTTCTGAATGTTTACTTTCATTGACATTACTCAAGGAATTCTGTAATTCATCTCTCTCAGTTTCTAGCAATCTGTTCTTTTCTATCAATTCTTGTACTTTTACTTTATGTGAGTCAGATTCCATCTGATAGTGTTCCAGTTCAGATTGCAGCTCAGAGCACTTTGAATCTTTATCCTGAAAAAAAAATGCTTATTAGAATGCCAAGGGCAATTTATGTGATTTTTAGACAGTGAAGATCAAGATCAGATTGCACAAATTGTGCAGCCTGATCACTGATCTACACAGTCTGATATCATCAGTCTTTCTGCAGTAACCTTATACTTATACCAAGCTGACCACAATTTAAAAATCACATTCTCTAAGTCATGCTTCATACATCTTTGTACTTTAAGGTCACACAAATTATATTGGTGCAATTTATTTTAATGCTGCTTAACAACATTATACTACTCAAGTCAATTGATTTTACTAGGTATTTGGCTATAAAGATTACAAAAAAAATTATGAAAAACTTTCAACAATGACTGAGCCCACTGGAATAGTGAAGGATAAGTAAACCAGAGGTTCTGAGTTCCAATTCCAGCTCATCAAGAACTTTCAAACAGTTTATGAAAGTCTTTGTGACAGAATACATTTCTATTTGGCTCCTAAACATTGCTTCATTATCTTACTGATTGAAAAATTCCACTGTACACACCAAACGAATGAACAAAACCTATCCTACCTTCAAACTCTGTGTAAGCTCTTCCAAAGATGCATTTAATTTTTTATTATCCATTTCCAAGGCACCAATTTTTTCTTGCAGGCCCTGATTTTTATCATTGAGCATAATTAAGGTTTCTTCCTTGGACTGAATAGAACTGGCTTGATCCTGTTTTATAGTTTGGATTTTGTCCATTAGCTGGTCCCTAGCTTCAGTGAGAAGTTTGACTTGCTCTGCAAGATCCTGAAATTGCAAATGTAATAAGTTACTCCGTTACAACATATTTGACCTTTTCACTATAATCGTTCTTAGAGCAATGCCAAGTTTTCTTTTTTACTGTCAGACAGTAAAGGCAACACTAGGAGGTTTTTTCTGTCAGACAGTGTACATCTATATTGACAGATTTGTTATTTACCACACAATCACAAGTTTTAACAACCCTAAGAAAGAAGCCTTTTGAAAAAATTGTGGGAACAGGAGAAAAAGCTGGTAACCAGTAAAAACATCCTTGAAATTGCATTGGCTTGTGAAGAATACTGTAAGAAGTACTGGTAAAACAAACTCCAGGAAAGCATGGATAGGTGCACAGGCTGCTGTGATATAACTGAAATAAGGTTGACAATAGCCTTAAACACTTAACAAACAAAAACCTTACCCCCTTCTCTGCGTTTAAAACTTCAGACTCTTTCTGTATAACTTGCAATGTAGATGTCATCGTTTCATCTTTCATTTTCATACAATCTACTTGTTCTGTCAGCTCCTGTGTGAATAACCAAATGTCACTTACAAGCCATAAATTAATGGACTTGTTAAAATTGAAAGCGTTAAAGGTAGCTTGAGTAATACTATATACTATTTGTCATTAAACGGGTAAGCAAGAGTGCCATTTGCCCTAAAGCACTCACATGAATAAATTCATCTAGGATTGATCAAGACATAAGTCTTCCGACAAATTTTCATGAGTATCAGACTGAAAATAAGGCTTGTAGAGTGCACATAAGGTTTTTCTTAGATTTGTTCCAGTGACCTACTTATTGACCCTACATGAACCAATATCATACTTGTCCAAGATATCATTTAGAGAAACACTCTGACCGATTTTCATGGGTATTGGATTGAAAATGTGGCCTCTAGAGTGCACACAAGGTTTTTTTAAACTTTGTACCAGTGACCTACTCTTTGACCCAATACAACCCAATTTCAAACTTTTCCAAGATATCATCAAGAAAACCATTCTGACTTACTTGCATGAGTATTAAGACTGAAAATGTGGCCTCTAGAGTGCACTCATGATTTTTCTAAGATTTGTCACATGGCCTTACTCTTGCACCCAACTTGACCTAATTTCAAGGCTATCCAAGGTATAATCAAAACAAAGATTCTGACCAACTTTCATGGGAATCAGACTGAAAATGTGGCTTTTAGAGTGCACACAAGGTCTTTTCTAAGATTTGTTCCAGTGGCCTACTTTTTTACCTGATGTAACCCAATTTCAATTGTCAGCAGTTATATCAAGAAAATACATTCTGACCAATTTATATGAGTATCAGACTGAAAATGTTGCCTCTGGAGTGCACATATGGTTTTTCTAAGATTTGTCCAAGTGACCTACTTTTTCACAAGATATGACCTAATTTTGAACTACTCTGAGATACTATTAAGACAAACATTCTGACTAATTTTCATTTGTGTTGGACTGAAAATGTGGCCTCTAGGGAAAACACAAGGTAACAAGAGTGGCAAATCGTTGCAAGATACGCCCGTCCCACCGCCAGTTGTCAAGGGGGTATAATAATCATAAAGGGCAGGTAATGCAACAAACATGTTTATCAAGTCTCAAGTCAATTTGACTTGAGGTGACAAAGTTCCGTTCCAGACAAGCAAGAAATACTGTAAAAGTGAAGATCAAAGTGGAATTACTCGAAATCCGCACTAGGTAGAGTTATTGTTCTTGTGCACTGTACTGCGTAATATTGCAACAAACATGCATACCAAGTTTCAAGTCAATCAGACTGGAGATGACAAAATTATGCTCCAGACAAGCAGAAAATGCTGTAAAAATGACGATCAAAGGGAAATAACTCAAAGACAGCACGAGGTAGAGTTATGGTTCTTTTGCACTGCAATCCGTATTATTGCAACTAACACACATGCCAAGTTTCAAGTCAATCAGACTGGAGATGACATAGTTATGCTCCAGACAAGCAGAAAATGCTGTAAAAATGACGATCAAAGGGAAATAACTCAAAGACAGCACGAGATAGAGTTATGGTTCTTTTGCACTGCACTCCGTATTATTGCAACAAACACACATGCCAAGTTTCAAGCCAATCGGACTGGAGATGACAAAGTTATGCTCCGGACAAGCAGAAAATGCTGTAAAAATGACGATCAAAGGGAAATAACTCAAAGACAGCACGAGGTAGAGTTATGGTTCTTTCGCAATGCACTCCCCCTTAATGAGATCTATCCTTCCATGAAGTTTCATAACCGTAGCGAGCATAGTTTTGGAGATATGCTTTGGACAAAATTCAAGTATGAATATAAACAAAGGGAAATAACTCAAAAATTAAGGAAGCAAGAGTTATGATTCCTGTGCACTGCACTCCCCCTTGATAAGATCTATCCACCCATGAAGTTTCATAACCTTAGCTAGTATAGTCTTGGAGATATGCTCCAGACAAAATTCAAGTATGAAAAACAACAAAGGGCAATAACTCAAAAATTAAGGAAGCAAGAGTTATGATTCCTGTGCACTGCACTCCCCCTTGATGAGATCTATCCACCCATGAAGTTTCATAACTGTAGGTAGTATAGTTTTGGAGATATGCTCCGGACAAAATTCAAGTATGAAAAACAACAAAGGGCAATAACTCAAAAATTAAGCAAGCGAGAGTTATGATTTCTGTGCACTGCACTCCGCCTTGATGAGATCTATCCACCCATGAAATTTCATAACCGTAGCTAGTATAGTTTTGGAGATATGCTCCGGACAAAATTCAAGTATGAAAAACAACAAAGGGCAATAACTCAAAAATTAAGCAAGCAAGAGTTATGATTCCTGTGCACTGCACTCCGCCTTGATGAGATCTATCCACCCATGAAATTTCATAACCGTAGCTAGCATAGTTTTGGAGATATGCTCCGGACAAAGAATGGGGACGCCGCCCGCCCGTCCACCGACCCGCCCGCCCGCCATGGGTGATCCCATAATACGTCCCGTCTTCGACGGGCGTATAATTACTGACGTCTGCATGGCAGATGATGGACACTGGTCTCAGCACAATTACAAAAGCTCACCTTGAGCACTTTGTGCTCAGGTGAGCAAAAGGAATGTGAGGAAAGGGGAAAATACTGGTTACAATCAATGACCTTCATACCCTCTCTTAATCTTCTCATTTATGCACTAAACAGAAGAAATGCAGGGTAAAACGTTTAAATGCCAAAATGAAACGTGTTTAATAACTTAATTTTTGTTTTGACAAATGGCTGATATTTCATGTCAATATGATTTGTATCTGAGCAATGCTCTGGCAAAAGGGGGCTTAATACATTTCTGTAATGTCTTATACCAAGCAGGTCATCTCATGATTATGGATCCATCAAATCCATTTTGTCTATCAATCGACTGGATCTTGAAGTAGAATGGTCATTTGACATGCAGAAAATTTACATATAGCAAAAAAGTTTGACTCCTGTCAGAACTGTGCAGGCTGACATGAGTCAATACTTTTTGCAGATACTTTAAGCCTCCTTCTCACAGAGCATGGCTCATTTGTTGAATTGCAAATTTTTTTCTGTTGGTATCACCAATATTTAATCGTAAGAGGCTCGGTAGTTATTGCCTAAAATGTTTACCCTGCTTTCCTTGCTACTTTTAGTATACATGTCATACACTTGTATCTTTAATAATTATAAAAATAAAATCCAGTGTGATGCCCACATTCCCTATTTCTATCTGCAAACCATTGAACATTTCTGATACTATTCTTTTTTTCATATTCTACATAAATTATAGTGAACTGTGAATGTGCTGTTCATTTAACAATACAATCCCAGATGACAGACACTGAATTTTATTACAATATCTTTCGATACGAAAAATGTGGACTGCACTTGTAAGAACAGTAACTGTTGCTGAAAATTTAGAGGACAAATGATAACCTAGAGTTATTGAATAAGTCTCTCCTTGTCAGTTTTACATTCCCTCGGAGATGATAAGCAATGGATTAATCTATTACCAACTAATTCTGTATTTTAACAACCCTACATAAGAAGGCTTATGTACACAATCTGGGAAAAGGAGCAAATGCTGGTAACCAGCATTTACACTTATTCCCACAATATTTTCTACAATTTCATTCAATTAGGACATGCTTAAAATTTTGTTGTTTAGTAAAGAGTTACATTAAGTGATAAATCTGCTTACCTTAATCCTTTTCTCCAGTGTCCCATTTCTTGTTTCAAGGTCTACCTTTGCATCTGACAGAGCTTGGGCTGCTTCATCTTTCTCCTATAACCACAACCACTTCTATAGAAAACCCATCATTCAACATCCAAACCAACAATACTCTTGTAACTCATTACCAAATGACAAACGTTTAGACTTGTCCAAATTTACAGAAGACACAGTAAGTGCAACTCAAAAACTGAAATTTGTCTTTGGCAGGACAATGAAAAACATTGGATAATAGGAGAACATGCTGGTAACCAGCATTTTCTCCTTTTTTCCCCAAGGTTTCAAAAAAAGCCCTTTTCTTCAGGGTCCTTAGAACGAGGGATTATTTGGTAAGTACACAGATAAACTTCAAAGTAACTTTCAAAGACCAATGAAACCCATCTTAGTGGTCACTTCTGTTAAACAAGCATCCTGTATTAGACATGCTTATACTGAGTTCTCAAAAAGAAAGTAAGTTGGAATGTACCTGTACTATGCAAACACCTGCCTTAACCTTTTACCAAACAATCCCTTGTTTTCAGGACGCTGAGGGTGGGTGGGTTGGTTGGTTGGTTGGTTGGTTGATTAAATGATGTATTATGCTGCTTTCAACATTATTTCAGTTATATCATGGCAACAGCTCACATTATTTGGACATGTCCTGGGTATCACCAGTATTATTTTAAGGCTCTGAGGTGTCTTGCCCAAGGACACTCACTCAAAAAACCTATTGCATGCAGTGAGGCTCAAACCCAGAACCTCCAGATTACAAGTGCTACACTTTACCACTATGCCACACAGGACCCCATCCCACACTGGGGACAAGGCCTTTTGAAACATTGTGAGAAAAGGAGAAAATGCTGGTAACCAGCATTTCTCCTTTATCCCACATTCTTTTCTACCCTTTCAAAGAACTTCAGTTCATTTGTACCACTTCAAATTTTTCACCTGCAGATGCACTCAGTTTGGAAGAGTCCAAAATTTGTTGTTTCGGAAAGGATTAAAGTGTGCTTTTGGTACTTGCCTGATACATATTGAACTGTACGTGTATTTTGAATACAACTTTCCTCACCTCTAACAGCTGTTTATATTTTTCAGCTGTCTGTTTTAGAGCATCATTCTCTGCCTTCAAGTCTTGGACTTCACTGGCATTGCTCTGGCCATCTCCACTACCCTGTTGACTCGATGCCTTTTTCGTTAATTCTAGAAACATGAAAAAAATATAATGTCAAGCTTTTAATCCTTTACCAGACATCAAATCTCATGTCATTAAAGCCTGATGCAAAGAGGCTTTTGAAAACATTGTGGGCATAAGGGAAAATGCTGGTAGCCACCATTTACTCCTTTTCCCATAATTTCTACCGTTGCATACACAGATTCCATCAATTGACCAAACAATAGAACAGCTTAATTCATGCTTATTGCACTAACAGATTTCCTTTTTATTATCACGCAATTTCTCAGGGTACATGTTTCCCACATTCCATCCTTATGTAGCAAATACATGTAGTTCTCAAAATGAAGTAAGCATTCTGTATGTATTTTTAAATAAACTTTGTCACCTTCATTTTTCACTTTAAGTTTCTGCAAGTTGACCATCTGCCTTTTAACAAACTTCAGTAAATCCTCCCTAGACAGGCTGTCCAGCTGTATAAAGATAAAACATTCACACTTAAATATTACCAGATGACAAAATGAAAACATTTGTGACAAATTAAGAGTGGTTAATATGATGAGCTCTGTCTTCTTAACCCTTTACTACACAATGACGGGTTTAACCCTTTACCACACAATCCCGACTTTTAACAACCCTGAGAAAGAAGGCTTTGGAAAACATCAAGGGAAAAGGAGAAAATGCTGGTAACAAGCATTTTCTCCTTTTCCCTTGTTGTTTTCTACCCTTCCCAAAGCAAATTTCAACTTTTGAGCCACATTGTTTTGTCGTCTGCAATTGCATTCAATTTGGACGAGTCTAAAATTTTGTCATTTGGCAAACCCTGAAAAAGAAGCCTTTTGAAAGCAATGTCGGAAAAGGAGAAAATGCTGATAACCAGCATTTTCTCCTTTTCCCACAATGTTTTCTACCCTTCCATAAAACTAATTTCAGTTTTTGAGTCACATTTATATTGTTGTCTGCAAATGCTTTCCATTTGGACAAGTCTAATTTTTTTTGGGGGGGGTAAAAAGTTAAGGATATAAAACATTGTGGGGAAATGTGCAAGGGTAGATATCATTACTTTCCCCTCTTCTAACGATATTTTTCAAAAATCTTTTCCTCAGTAAATGAAAAAAAAAAAACATGGGATTATTTGGTAAAGAACTAACAAATTGCCAATGACATATTCTTACTGCAATAGACAACTTTTGAGAATAATGTGGCAAAAGGAGAAATTAATTGTTATAAGGAACTTCCTTTTTTTTGTGCCACAATGAATCTCAACAGCTGATAATTTGTGCAACATTCTTGCCATAGCAGCCCTGAGATTTTACTTGTTCAGTCCTCTCTACTGACTCAAAATATTAATGTCATCCACTTGGTATTAGGGATAAAGCTGACATCTTTAAGTTATAGGCTGCAGGCTTAAAATGCAGCAACATTTTTTTTTCTGAGAAATAGAAACTTAACTCAGATATCTTAACCTCTAGAATCTCTATCAAAGCTGTAATTCCTTTAGAGGGCAATGTAGATCACAATCAGACTGTTCAAGATGTGAAGTCTGATCTTGGGTGAACATTGTCTCCTGTATTGAGCTACCAGGGCTTAACTCTTTACCACACAATCCCACGTTTTAACGAACCTGAAAAAGAAGCCTTTAGAAAACATTTTGGGAAAGGGAGAAAATGTTGGTAACCAGCATTTTCTCCTTTTTCCCACAATGTTTTCTAACTTATCAATGACAAATTCAATCATTTGAGCCATATTTAAATTGCGATTGCAAACACTTTCAATTTGGACAAGTCTACGATTTCGTTGTGCGGTAAAGACTTAATACAGTCTTGAAACTGCCATAACTGGGTCTTTTAAGAGACTGAAAGAGTCAATTCTGTTTGTGTGGCACTTTAATTGATGACAAATTCAGATGAAATACCTTTGAGGCTGGACCACCCTGGGCTGGTGAATCTTCTGGTTTATCCTACAATGGAATTTGTTCATTTGTGAGAAGACTAATCATTTATTCATTATTTCATGTCCATTTTTTAAAAGTGAAAAGCAGTAAAGAGATGCACTAAAATGGCCAAATGATAGTAGGTGAGATTGAACAACTTCAAGAATGATTTTTGAAGGCTTCATACTTATTATTGCCAGTCTGGTAGAGTTATCTCTCTTGAGCTCCCCTGCAGACATACATGTATGTTAAAAAAATGAATAAGTCTCACGATATTATTGTAACCCATACAGTGCCCGTAACGCAGCCAAATCATAAACTAATCTATAACTGGAAAAGAAACTGAGAAATGGAAGCCCCAATATACTTACTAGGCACTACATTGCAATGAAATCATTGAAATGTGCCTCTGTTAGTACAGATGGCTGCATTTGATTGCACAACATATATTATTCCATTTTGTTTACCCAAGGTCCAGGTAGTACTGTTGGTCTAAATGTGCCTAAGAGTTTTAATTGAAAAAAATTGTATTTGAAAAGAAGGACTTTTGAAAATGTGAGCAGCAGGTATTTTCAAATTCTATAGTTGTTATCAATTTGTGAACATATGAGAGTTCAGATCTATATGCACAAAATCTGTGTGTAGATTTCAACTATTTTTTTAGTCGATCATCTCTGTACCCAGAAACAACTAGTCAAAAACTAAAATCACCTTCGCGGACAGTTATCTGTACCAAAGATTGAATATGCATAGTCTGGATGTCAATTTAGTCAAAGTAAAGCCTTTTTTTTTCAATCACAGTTTGTCAGCTTTCTTTTTTTTTTTATCATGTTGTGTACAAAAAAGTAAATTACAATACAACTGATAAAAGCCTTGTAATAAATTGGGTACACATCAACACAAAGTTTAACAATTTATTTATCAACACACTTTCATTTCATAGCTGACAAGCAGATTACAGACACATACAGTCGGCCAAAAGAGGCATCAAAAGAAGGGAAGCAGAGAAAAGGTTTAAAAAAATAACAATGAAGCTACCCTTTGCATTGAGGGTAAGAGTAAGCGAGCCATTCTTCTGTTAAAAAAACGTTACACAGCGTTATTGTATTCAACACGGTAAATATTAAAAACTGATGACGTAAATGCCTATCTTAACTTGCAATGATAAATAGGGAGAAAAAGAGGTGTTACCGCCATCCTGTTTCCTGCGTCTGTCTACCAGTAAACGTCAGAAACTTCCATAGCTCGCCCTGGCAGCCGTCTACAAATTTCTGAAAAGCCAAATTCCGAAAAGAAAGTAAATAACATCATATTCAACTTCATACCATATCAAAAATGTAATTGGATTCTGGCTGATAATGCGAATGCACGTAGGTATGAAAACCTTACCTGGAAAAAAAAATAAAAATAAAACCAAAACAAACGTGTACACGGAAGTGTCAAATCTACCGGAAGCTGAAATAGTGCAGGTTTATTCTGCGGCTAATATATTCTGCACAACATCAAAGTACCTGCACGTAGCCAATTTCTTTCCTCGAGGAAAAGACGGCGGGGAAAGGATTTAAAAGGGTGGGAGAGGGAGGGGGTCAGCCCGACCTTAAACCCTCTCCCGTTGACCCAAAGGTGTTTCTATTTCTTTTCGTCTATGTGCAGTACACATGAAATGTTTACCCTCAGCCCTTAGATGGATGGATGGACAGACGGACGGATGCACGGATCCATGGACAGACGGACGGACGATTAGACGGATGGATGGTAAGGCGACTCCCAACAGGCTGTTGAGGACCATTTAGATCGGTCAAGATCGGAACACAAAACGGACAATCTAATCTTAGATCTACTTCGTACGATACGGTAAGATTTTTTTTTTTTTAAACCAAAAAAAAAACTTTAACTGAATGGAAATATTTGCGTTTTGACAATCGGCCCAAAATCGTACTTTATTGAGCTGTTTGATCTTTTACAAACGTGAAATTCCTGTGTTTTATTGACCCTTAAGCTTTGAATAGATCCGACGGTCGAAAAAGAGAAAATGCAGGTAACCAGCATTTTCTCCTTTTCCCACAATGTTTCCGACCCTTTCACAGATAATCTTCTTCATTTTTTTCACGATCCCTGATTTGACCCACAATTAATTAATCGTCTGCACATACTTTCAATTCGGAAGAGGCTATCATTTTGTCGCCTGGTAAAGATTTGAGGGTTTTAACAGTGTTTTCAAAGTTGTCTGGAGAACTGAATATTTGAAGTGACATATATTAGGGGAGTTTGATCTTTGAAATTTGATGACGCAGCATGACCAGTAAGTTTATTTACGGTTACAAACAACCATCGATGCGATTTATAGAAAGATTAACCATTCACAAAACAATCCTAATTTTTGACGACCCATGGACAGAAATCTTTTGAAAACCTTGTAGTAAAAGGAGAAAATGCTGGTAACCAGCATTTTCTCCTTTTTCCACAAAATTTTCAACTCGTTCAAAGACAGATTCACTCATTTGAGGCTCGTTCGATTTTTCGTCTGTACTGAAGTGCTTTGAATTTGGAAGAATTTATAACTTTTTTTTTTTCCGCCTGGTAAAGAGTTAAGTAAATAGTTCAAAACACTGACCAAAGATCTACCATAGTTACCAAACACGCTGTCATTCTAGTCACCCCACACTATCTGTAACAGGGCCACTTTCAATGTTGTCATCTCGTAAAATTTTTCGAGTAGTGTTGATCAAGATCCGATAGCACTAGTAAAACACGCAATACAACCCGAGAGAGAAGAGAGAAGGCAAAATGTTGGAAACCAGCATTTTCTCCTTTTCCCACAATGTTTTGTACCCTTTCTAGCACGAATTCCTCCATTTAAGCCATATTTGATGTGTCGTCTGCAAATACTTCCAATATTGACGAGCCTAAATTTTGTCGTCTGGTTAATTTTTCACCACTCAGTCACCAGTTTTAACGACCCTGAGATAGGCAGCATTTGAAAATATAGTGGGAATACTGTACTCTGTTTCTCACAACTTAGTTTAAACATATTTATTTTACATAGATTGAGAAACAAGTTCTTCCAACTTATACTAATCTCTCTCGATTCTGCTTCCTGGAAACTTCACCAGCACTCGCGCCGAATGTGTGGGCCAATGAAAAATCCCAAACTTGACACCCGCTCCCGGGTATCGAACTCGGGACCTTATGGTTACGAGGCCGACGCTCTACCTCACAAAATTCTCACAACTTTTTCAAACATTCCAAAAAGGAATTTCACTTTTTGAGTCGTATCTAATTTGTTGTTTCCAAATGCTCTCAATTTGGATAATTCTAAATTTTTGTCATTTGGTAAAGGGTTCAGAGTTATGGCTAGTTCTCTAGACATGGTCTCCTTTTCCCACAGTGTTTTCAAAAACCTTCTTTCTCAAAGGCTTTAAAGGTCGTGGTTGTTTGGTAAAGGGTTTATTCTGTGTCATTGCCCTCAAAAAAGTCCTTTTATTTTGGTCCTTTTTTTTTGTGGTACTGAAAATCTGTCATCTAGGTTCACTTGTTAGATTAAATCTAGCTCAATTTATAGGATTTGAGAATGAAAGTGCAGAAAGTATTGTGAGAAAAAATAAGAAAATGCTGTTACAGAACGTGTAGTTAAGTCTTTTTTATACAGTTCTCGAAAGTTCAATGGAATTTCTAACAATAACGGCGTTGAAATTGCAGTGACGTCTCCGAATCTGATTTTTGTTTTTTAAACTCTACCAAACGACAAAACCTTAGATTTGCTAAATTGGTCACATTCGCAAACGATAAACCAGTATCGCTTTAATGATGAAAATTATTTTTAAAAGAGTAGAAAACATTGTGGGCAAAGGAGAAAATGCTGTTAACCAGCATTTTCTCCTTTTTCCACAATGTTTTCTAAAGCATTGATTTTCACGGTCGTTAAAGGGGGTGAGGGTTTACAATGGAAGATACCTTAATTTGTGTGTAATTTAGGCTTAGTGTAAGGGGTAGTTGTAGAAGAATTCAAAAATTTTGTTATTGAAAGGTTTTAGAAATAATTGAAGTTCACCGTATCGAATTTCTATAATTCTAACACACTTAACAAATACAGCCATCTATAATCTATATAATTGTCGTACCTGGGCTATTTTTTCAATGCTTTCTTTAACTCTTAAGAATACCAGGCGACAAAGTTTTACACTTATCTCATTTGAAAGCATTTGCAGACAACATATTAAACATGGTTTTCATACGTATAGTGAAATTCGTCTTGATATGGATTAAAAAAAAGCATCGTGGGAAAAAGAAATGATGCTGGTAACCTGCATTTACTCCGGCCTTTTACGAATATTCAGAAACATGTGTCAGTACTGGTGTGAGACAGCCAGAAAACACATGCGTAGGTGCACTGACCGCGGTGATATGACCTAATACTCTAATACAATCCGTCAATCAATTCCGAATATGCGTGTTTTCAAAACCTGCCCTCCTGAAGGTCGCAAAACAGCATAATTGCTTTGAAAAATAGAAAAATATTGGGGCACAAGGAGAGATATCCCATATCAACGAATACGCTTTAACGGACAGGGCAGGTCAAGATTAGACTCTACACGGTCCGATACGGCAAGAATTTTTTAACAGAAATGTGAAATCGCAATATTTTGGCTAATACCCGATTGTTCGAAATGTAGCAGTTTTCGGAATAACTATCCTAACATCAAAGTACGGGTATAACACTGTACTGGTCAGCCCATCTCTCCAACTATTCTTTTCTTTCAACCATACTGGTGATTCCGAAATGTGGAGACGTCTGATCTTGATCTACGCCGTCCTCAAAAGCCTCTATTTTTCGCCGATGACGCTTAACCCTTTACTAAATAATCCCTTGTCTGAACGACCCGGTTAAAATACAGACCTTTAAAAACATCGTGATAATAGAAGAAAATGCGGGTAACCAGCATTTTCTCCTTTTCTCACAATGGTTTTCACCTTATTTAAGACAAATTCAGGCATCTAACCCAAATTTAATTTGTCCTCAGCAGATGCTGTCAATCTGGACAAGTCTCAAATTCTATCATTTGCTATAGAGTGACCTAAACATGTGAGCACTTGTACAAACCACAAAATAAAACATGTACAATCTCAATCCCACACAATGGATGTCTAAAATGATTTATACGCTCGATCTACTCTATTGATGAATTTTGATCAAAACTTCAATATCGGATTATCCAAAATAATCGATTGATTAGATAAAGTATCGAAGATTGAATTAAAGATGATATTGGAATAATCTCATCTGAAAAAGGGACCTTAAAGATATTTCCCCCCCCCCCGAAACTCCGACGAAGCTGAGGAGGTTTTTTTTACATAAAAGATGTTTCTGTGGCCGTTACGTTTCGTTCAAATATAACGATTGTTGACATCTTCAGCCAGAAAACTTTCCAAGAAAGGTATATACTGGTTAGAATATGGTCGAACTTGATCCTTTAAATCGGAAAATCGGAGAATCTTTTGATTCTATATAGTGTGGTAAAGGATAAAAGCGCTTTTCGCAATTTGAACTGCTATTCCGAACAGTGTGAATCATGATCAGACTGCAAAAAAACATGAGATTATAAATCATACGCGGTGGTAATAATTTTTCATGCATTTGTAGCGATCTTTTCATTGTTATTTAAAACATGTTGGTTCGTATTCACCAACCATTCTTCAGAACATGCCTAGTTTTATTCTCAAGAAATTTTCTAAATTTTGAAAGTAACACAACTTCTGATTGGCTAAACCAATTGGTTTAGCCAATCAGAAATTGCGTTACTTTCTAAATCTAGAAAATAAAACTAAGAATGAAATTAATAATGGTTGGTGAATACGGATCAAGATGTTTCTATAAACATAGGGTGGGAAGGCAGCGGTGTTAATCTCTATCCTGCTGAATAAGTGAAATAGAACCTTCAAACCGATGGTAAAAACCCAAATTTTGCTATTTTAAAGGTATGTATTCGGGAAAAGGTATCTCCTTATCGGACAGTGTAGATCCAAGATCAGACTGCACGTTCTGTGCAGTCTGATCTTGATCTACACTGTCCGCAAAAGGTCCTTGAGTCGCACTTAACAGCCTAAGGTGTTAAATCTAGACACATACTAGAAGGCTCTATTTAAGCCATGATGTTTCAATAGTGGGGTTTAATGCATCTCCGTGATCCATTATAGATCCATTATACCAAGCAAGTCATCACAGAATTATGGATCCATGAAATCCATTTTGTATAAAAAATAAAAAAGACGACTAAATCATCGGGTAAACTGGTCTAAAACTGGTCCGTTGACATGCAGAAAATTGACCAATGGCAAAAAGTATCGACCCAGGTCAGCCTGTGCGGACTGCACAACCTGACCCAGGTCGATACTATTTATAAATGCATTAAGCCCCCTTTTCACAGAGCATGGGTCTTTTTTGTATGTCATTGTTTATAGGAGATACCATAAACGCGCTCCTGCTGGTTAGAGACCAAAATCAATCAGTCACCCAATATCTAAATAACCCTGTCCCTTTTGGAGGTGTTTTTTGACGCCTCTGCAGAATAAGACTAGAGAAACGGTGTGGAAAATGGAGAAATTTGTCACTATCTTTTCAAAAACTATCATATAAAGATGCTTCGTCTCGTACTATGAGCATCACCAGTTTGACAACTGCGGTATTTTAACGTTATAATATTGAGCACATACGTGGTGAAATATATTGCTCAGTTTTATTTTGTCTGAGCTCAGAACATGTTTGAGATATAAAGCAACTTATTTTTGTCTTTCTTAATTATTCTTTTATGTTTAAGATAATTTACGCCTTTTTTTGTACTTTCCCGATGAAAGTATTGTCTGTGTTTGCGCATGTGTAAGTATGTTAGGGGTGTGTGTAAAATTTTTCAAACCATGAAAAAAAGCCTAATTATTGCGACTAAAATTCCTTTTCGCCGAAAAATAAAAATCATTGTGTCGAACAAAAAAAAAAAAGATCCAAGATCAGACTGCACGTTCTTGATCTACACCGTCCACCACAGGTACACTGAGTTGTGCTTTGCTTCTTAAGGGGTAAGTTTTGAAAGAGGTATAGGGTGAACATTTTATTGATGGATAACCCCGGGTAACCCTATCATAAAATATTTGACCCCTGTGTGCTAGAACCGAATTCTTATCTCGAAATAAGTGCTTAACCCTTTTCAAATCAAACACGAGTTTGTTCACGACCCTGCACGGTAGATTGCTTTAGAAAACACTGAGAAAAAACCAGACCTGAATTGCTTAATTGCTTGTTATAAGCACACTTTAACTACATTTCACACTGTTCCGTATTCAGATATCAAATGCCAAGAATATGACCAGTTGATCCGATCAGCAATGTAAAAAGCCTTCTTCTTCTTCTTCTTCTTCTTCTCCTCCCACCCCCATTCCTCCTCCTCCTCCTCCTCATCCTCCTCCTCCTCCTCCTCCTCCTCCTCCTCCTCCTCCTCCTCCTCCTCCTCCTCCTCCTCCCTTCTTCTCCTCCTCCTCCTCCTCCTCCCATTCTTCTCTTCCCCCTCCTCAAATCATTCTCGTTCTCACCTTCTTCGTCCGCCTCCTTCTCGTCCACCTTCCCTTTGTCCTCTTTTATATCGCCATCGTCCTCGTTGTCGTCCTCCTCATCCTCTTCATCCTCGTCCTTCTCATCCTCTCGTCCTCGTCCTTCTAGTATTCGACCTCCTCTTCCTCCTCGTCGTTATCCTCCTCCTCCTCCTTCTCCTTGTCCTCCTCATCATCCTCCTCCTTCTCCTCCTCATCCTCCTCCTCATCATCACAGCAGCAGCCGCAGCACCATTATCTGCATCCTCCTCAACCACCTTCCACATTGTGGTCCTCTTGTCTCATTCCCCCCTCCCCTCTTCATTCTCCTCTTCCTGATTTTTGCTATTCTTCATCCTTCTCCTCCTACTCTCCTCTCCTACATTCCTCCTCCTCCTGACTTACACATGAAAGCTAATTTCGTTCAGTTGGTCGGTATTATATGATAGAAAACCATTCAAATAATCGCGGGAAATGTAAATCAAGATCAAACTGCACGTATTTGTGGGCCGATCTTTCTTCCAGACTATCTATAAGAATATATTTGTTTGTGGCAGGGTAACGGTTAAACCTTTACCGAACAATCTCTTGTTTAAAAAACCCTGGAGGAAAAGGATATTGAAAAACAGTTTTGAAAAGGAAGGCCAGCATTTTCTCCCTTTTACATAATGTTTTCTACCCTTTCTGATACAAGTGCAATCCTTTGTGCCACAACTACTAGTAATTTTTCGTCTGAAAATGCTCCCAATTTGGGCGAGTCCAACATTTTTGTAGTATGGTAATGGGCAAAGCTGCGTCAAATTTAAACCCAAAAAAATCCGTGTTTCAGTACAATGTTCGAACTTGTTCTCAAACCTCAAAATTGCTTTTAATCCTTTACCACACAATCCCGATTTTTAACGATCCTTTTTTTAAAAGCACTGTGGGAAAAAGAGAAAATGCTGGTAACCAGCATTTTCTCCATTTTCCCACAATGTTTTCTATCCTTCCAATTACACAAATTTCAATTTTTGAGTCACATTTATTTTGTCGTCTGCAAAAGCTTTCAATTTGGGTAAGTCTAAAATTTTGTCGTTTGGTAAAGAGTTGACCCTTACTTTACGAAAAAAATTTTTAATCATCCATATTGACAACATTTGCAAACGACATATGAAAAATGTGGCTTCGATGGTGGAAATGTCAATGACAGAATAGAAAACATTGTGGGAAAAGGAGAAAATGCTGGTTACCAGCATTTTCTCCTTTTCCCACAATATTTTCAAAAGCTTTCTTTCTCAGGGTCGTTAGAACTCGGAACTGTTTGGTAAAGAGTTAACCCTTTGCCAGACGATGCCGTTTTTAACGATCCTGAGGTAGTAGTCTTTAAAACCACCTGGGAAAATGACAATATGCTGTTATAGCTTTGTCTTCTATTCTCGCAGTGTTTTCTACCCTTTCAACGATAAATCCCGTCTTTTCAAACACATTAAATTTATCGTCTGCAAATGCTTCCAATTATAAAGTTTCAAAAAATTCATCTGGTAATGACTCAACCCTTAACCTGCTAAATAAGTGAATTAAACTTTTAAGTCGATGATAAAAAGCACAAATGTTGCTATTTCAAACTTAGTTATAGTGGAAAAAAGATCTCCTTATCGGACATTGTAGATCCAAGATCAGACTGCACGTTCTGTGCAGTCTGATCTTGATCTACATTGTCCGCAAAAGGTCCTTGAGTCACGCTTAGCAGCCTAAGACTTAAGTTATTCAATTCTATTGATCTTGCGGATTGTGAATTGTTTGCTCTGTAAAATCGAACGGGCTGGTGATATTAAATTTCCATTTACAGCGATGTTTATTCGCATATTTCAAAAGTCCAATATTTGATTTTTGTCAACTTTGGGGTAATTATTCTGCAATTTTGATATATATAGACCAATCCTGTTTTACAAAAGGTTTTTGTAACTTTATGATATTAGTCATTATTGCCGCCAAATGACTTTTAGTCGTCTCACAGAGTACTACTTCTAAAAACATTTTAGAAAATGGTGAAATAACTCATAACAACAATCTTCTCCATTTCTTCCAATGTTTTCACAAGGGCTCATGTGTTATACCTAAATTTATATTTATTGTCCATATTTTACAGGTTTTATATTTTTTTCAAAGTCGTCTTCTGCGAATCCGTTTCGCTTAGCCATTACCATGCGAGTCCATTCTGGACGGACCGAAAAATATAGTAGGCTTACAAAAGACGAAGGGGGAAACTTTTTAAGAGAAACGTTTTTAATGATGTGGAAACCATTGTGGGAAAAGAAGGGGTGACCTGCAACAAGCCATTGCTCCGTTTCCGACGTTTTAGTTCTTGGAAGCATCTGCAGGCGACAAATCCTATACAAAGCTTGGTCCGAAATAGCGGATATTCTCTTACAGGGTAAAAATATTGTTGGAAAATGACAAAATGCTATAGTTACCAGTATCAACGATGTTTTCAGAAGGCGTTTTTCTTCAGGGTCGTAAACATGATAATTGTTTGGTGAAGTTGTTTTGTATTAAGTAAAATCAGAAAATGGTCTTGCGTTTGGAAAAAAAAACAGATTTCTAATTTCCATTTCTCATCACATACCTTTCAACAAAGCTGTGGAATTAGTATAACATACAGAGGTAGCCTAAGATAAATAGACATAAACCTTCTTCTTTATGTCTTTATTGTCACCATAAATCTGTAATAAAAACAGGGCAATATAAGATAGTTCAACTCTTATAACCTTCAACATTTAGATATACCCATTAAAATACGGATTTCGCCAAAACAGCAGGTTTGAACTCGATCACATAGAAACTGTACAAATAAACCCCATCGGTCAGTGAGTTTACCTCCAACTGTCAAATTTAATATTATAGCAACAAACAAATTATCCTTGTCCGTTTGAACGTTAAAATTCCAACTAGCCAATCAGCGGGCGTCATTATTTGAAAACGCGGAGCGATACACCTGATGTAAATTGGCTCGGCGTATAAATACCAGATGCGCGACGCGGAAGCTTCACTCGGCAAGGAATACAGAACTCGACGCCGTCACTACGTTATAACACATAAAAAGAAGCAAAATGCGTGAAATCGTCCACATTCAGGCTGGTCAGTGCGGTAACCAGATTGGTGCCAAAGTAAGTTTTTTTTTATCTATATTTTATCTTTCTTTTCATCAGCAAACGCCAAAAATTTAGACTTGACCGTACTGAAAGCATCTGCGGTAAAGTGAAATGTGTTTTAGCTTGGCTTAAGAAAAAGTAGAAAAACTGAAGGGTAAGGAAAATTTGCTTGAAAGGAGCATTTTCTTCTTTTCTCACAGTATGTTCAAAAGCCTCTTTGCTCAGGGTCGTAAAGATACTAGATCGTTTGGTATGCGTTAGATCTTCAAAATTTTCGAATGTTTATTTGTTTTCCTTGTGAAGGCTGACAGGTGTTATTTCGCTCTCAGCTGAAATTGATACATTGTATTTAAGAATAACCACCTGCCGATTATTTTGCAGCTGACCACTTTTGAAAACATTGTGGCAAAAGAAGAAACTGCTTTTTGCAGGCATGGTGCTTATAATAAACAGTTTCTGCTTTTCCGACCATGTTCTCATATGCTGCCTCCTACAGGAGCCTCAGAAAGACATCACATGGTCTGTGTAGCAATGGACATCGTTAATTTTGGAAATTGGCATTTTTAGTTCGGAAAAAAATATCCAAAGACTGCAAAGTGGAAGGTATTTTTGTCAGATAATTTCGCATATTAACGGACAGAGTAGATCCGAGATCAGACTGCACGTTCTGTGCAGTCTGATCGTGGATCTACAATGTCCGCAAAAGGCTGTATGGTTTGTCTTTTTTGAACAACAGATAACTTTTGAATATAGTTCTAGAGGATTAGAGCCAATGTTGAAAGAGGTGAAATTTAGTTTTAAGTGACATTCAGTTTTTCCATTGACAAAATAAAATGTCAAACAACAAAGACATGTTTAGCCGGTAAAAAATGAATGTAACCGTGTACTATGGTCGGACAGTGTAGATTCTAGATCAGACGGCTCCCTCTGTACAGTCTGATCTTGATTTAAAAAAAAAATGTTATCCGAGGCAAGTAAAGCCCAGCTTGTCTCGGCTCAAGATCTTATTTAATCATTTATCAAGCTTATTGTCTTGAAAATCTTGCAATGCTAAACGTTCTATTGGCCAGCATGAATAGAATATTTTAATCACGTGACGTTATCGATCTTTAATCAGTGTTCATCCTCAATACACGTCTGTCATAGATGGCTATAAGACAATGAAGAGTATTGTATAGACCGTTTATGTGGTGTTTGGGTTCCACGCTTTGATTGTAAAAAAAAAGAAAGATAAATAGAATCTAGGCCTATTAATCCTTTACAAACTGAATAAGCTAATTGAAACTTTCGAGTCGATAGAAAAAAACAAAAGTATTGCTCATTCAAAAACTTATTTTTTGAAAAATAATTGTATCTTCGTATCGGATAGTGTAGATCCAAGATCAGACTGCACGTTCTGTGCAGTCTGATCTTGATCTACACTGTCCGCAAAAGGTCATTGAATCGCGCTTAGCAGGCTAACGGTTAAATTTCTAGCTTCGCGCGGGACGCAGGATTAAAAAAAAAAGTAGATCCGAAATCTAAATAACTCTTTCTTAAACAGTACCTTATTTGAACGACCCTAAGACAAAGAGCATTTGAAAACACCGTGAGAAAAGGAGAAAATGCTTGTTACTAGCATTTTTGCCTTTTCTCCCAATGTTTTTTACCGTATCTAAGACAAATTACATTATATGAGCTGCATTTGTTTTTGTCGTTTGCAAATGCTTTGATAATGGACAAGCCTAAAGTTTTGTCGTCTGGTAAAGGATTAACGTCTGTTCTCTTGTGTTGTGATGGAGAGTAGGAAAATGAAATGAGCAATGCTCTGTGAAAAAGAGGTTTTTAAACATTTGCAAAAAGTATCGATTCATGCCAGCCTGTGCAGTCCGCATAGGCTGACATGGATCGGAACGTTTATAATTTGTAAATTATCTGCTTGTCAACGGATCATTCCGCCATAGAATTCAGTCGGTTGTTAAGAATAAAGTTCGGAATACCTGCCTATTTTTTCTATCAATCATGATATAATTTCGATATTTTCTCTCTCCCCGTCGCCATTTCAATTTATAAAGACGGTAAAAGCAGCTTTCTCCCATCTCCCAGTCAAAAAATGGATCATAGGCCTATGATAGGATTTTTAGTGTAACCCTTCTAAGTACTTTGAAAATGTTCATGCACGTATTTAATTATCAACAGGGAAAAATGCAGATGATTGTTGGTGAGGTTCACCTGCGGTGTGTTTATGTATCACTAACTCTTTTATATAAGTTTCATATCATATCTTATGACGCTAAATTTTGCATTATTTGTCAAAAATTACGAATTTAACCATTACCACACAATCCCGAGTTTTCACGACTCTGGGATTGACGCCTTTTGAAAACATTGTGAGAAAATGAGAAAATGCTGGTAACCAGCATTTTCTCCTTTTCCCACAATGTTTTCTACCCTATCTAAAACGTAAATCGTCATTTGAGTCAAATCTATTTTGTCGTCTGCAAATGCTTTGAATTTGGTGAAATCCAAAATTTTGTCGTCTGGTAAAAAGTTAATTTGCTCTTAGTTGTTTTTGTCTAGATATAACATACAAACAACGCCATAATGTTACCCCAGATTTCATAGGCTGCTCAAGATTTTTGACAATAGTAAAAGACTATTTTGAACGCTTATATGAACTTTAAGAACACATTTGTCACTTTTGTCACAAGCCAGCATATCCATATTTAATATCAAACTAGGACAGGTAATATCTAATTTCAAAAAAAGATACACTGTCTGTGTGCATGTAGTTTTATCATTCAGTCCACACTTTCGGCAAATCTGTAAGGCTTAAAATTTTGGAAAGTGGAGGGCCCCAATTAGCAGAATGGTTATCTTCATCTTCCCGTCCGTTATTTCAAATTTTGACCTAGATGTACACTATACCAAACAAACCAAATATCCTATGTAACCGGGTCAGGTAACCGGCCTGAAGCAAAACTATTTCAACTGGACTAAACACTGTGTATAGTTACATGGTTAATGTTTTATCTCGTTAAACAGCCCCTTAATGATGGGAGGTTTTACCTGTTACCTGGGTCATAACAAAGTGAGACAGTTCATTGCAAAATGTTACGGGAATGCCGGAACTACTTTTCTTTTTTTGAATTCGAAATTGATAACGATCAGAACTTCATTTGTTAGCGACTTTATCCAGTGCGTTCCGAATCCTGAGAAAAGAAAGGATTGGAGACCATAGTTATGCTCATTATGTTTCGATTTAGGGGGGGGGGGGGGATTGTTTTGTTCAACATTTTCTCGCGGCGAAAGGTACTACTTTTATCCCCTCCAGTGATCGGATACAAATATTTTTACCTCTTTACCTCTTCAACAAATTTGCCTATGACGACTTCGAAAATTCCTTGTAAAATACGAGTAGGTTATCAACTTCGGATACAGATTCGACACATTATCACATGTGATAAGTTCGTTGAAACTTTCATGTTTAAACTTTCATATAAGTCGATTATTATATGTCTCAAAAAAAAATCAAATGGCTATCTGTACTTATTTCTGTATCGTCATATTACAAACACATGATCCCTTTTCTACATTGTTTTCTGTATTATGAAAAGAATTGGACCATCTTCTTTTCGTCAGATTTTTTGTTTACTAGCAATTTCTGCTTCAGCCACACTGTTTTCAAAACAACGATCCTCTGGATTGCGAAAGTAAGCCGTCAGCAAAAGATATTCGATGAATATCAGCATTATCAGAGGAAAACTGCAATCTTGTCACTGTCTGGCTTAAAGTAAAGAAATATAGCTGTGGGATCGATTAATTTCTCTGTAACAGGAAAAGTCGATTTAGTTTGCACGGTTTTATTCCTGTTGCCCTTGGAAACGATATTTCAAGAACCAGACGCGTCTGTGTAAGGCCAATAAAAAAGTAATTCCGTGTTTCATTGATTTTAAGTTCCGGTTACGTTAACATAAATATATAATTACTTTCCGAGACGAATCTGCAGGCGACACTAGAAAAATCTTTGTAATGACATAAATGAAGGCTTTATACACGTATGCATGTGATAACATTCTGGCAAAAGAAGAAATCGCTCGTTACGAGATATCTCTCCTTTTACAACAATATTTGCATAAGTGTCGGCAATAAGACATACAAGAAAATTTCGTCTGTAGAAGTATTGACTTACCTGATACATTAACTCTTTACCAGACGAGAAAATATTAGTTACATGTCCCTAATGATAAACATTTGCAGATGATAAATAAGACTATGGCTTAATTATTGTAATTTGTCTTGGGAAAGATTGAAAACAATGAGGAAAAAGGAGAAAATGCTGGTTACCAACATTTTCTCCTTTTCCCTCAATGTTTTCAAGGGTCTTCCTCATCAAGTTCGTCAAATAAGCGGTTTTGGAATGGGTAAAGGACTTGTACACATCTTGGTATAAAAACTTTTTGTGGTGTTCGGGTTACATGGCGACAGAAAACATGAATAATTGTTCGTTTCGCTCGTAGTCACTGCAATAAGGTAACTCGATACTTCCCCTCCCCTACCCTCTTCGCTGAGCCCCGATAGCTTAGTCGTTAGCGTACAGAATTTGAGAACATGGATCGCTTGCTCGAACCCACAACTTGGCGAATTTCTTTCGAAGGATTGATGATAGACATTGCAACACGATGCATTTCTCTCTAACGGCTGATCATTGTTTCAAAGATGGCTACGCCTGTAAGCAGATAGAGGCTTGGGGAGAATATTGTGCCAAGTACTGGTAAAAAGAGACTCTAGAAAAGCATGAGCAGGTGCACTGGCCGCCGCGATATAACTGAAATAATGTTGAAAACGGAGTTAAACACCATACTGTCAATCAACCCTCCCCTCCTAACGAATCAAAGTTCTTCATCTTTTCTTTGCGCACGACGAAAAAGTACAGTTGTGGAAATTAAGATGTTTGGGAGAAATGGCTTTTTGTGTAATGATAAGACAAACTTTTTTAAGGTATAAAAGCAATTGACAAGCAATGACTTTTTTTCTCTGAGATTTTAAAAATTATCTAAATCTGCTTTAGCAGCAAAAAAAGTCATCCCATAACCAGACTAATTTTGAAAGCTTTTGCAGATGAAAAATGAAAGCATGGCGCAAATGATGAAATTTGTCTGTGAAAGGGAAAAAAAAAAACTTGTGGTAAAAGGAGGAAATACTGGTTTTCAGCATTTTCTCTTTTTCCAACAATGTTTTTAAACGCCTTTTCTTCATGACTGTTAAAACTCGGATTTTTGGGGTAAAGTGTGAATATGACACTCACCGAGAGGTCCGTATCACCACTTTACCTATCTTATCATTAATATGAACGTAATTTTCGGAAAGTATAGATCAAGATCAGACTGCATGTACGTGCAGTCTGATCTTGATCTATACTTTCCGCTCTTCTTATGATGGTTTGAGTCATATCACCACCATGAAATTGCAAAAAAATCTTACATTCGTTTTCTTTTGTTTTTAAGTCAAAAAGTTAAAAAAAAAAAATCGGTAGGCAAAACGATAAGTGTTGTACTGCATTGTTGAACTATATACGAGCCACGCTACGGCAAAAAGAGGCTTAATGCATCTCCGTGATCCATAGTACCAAGCAAGCCATCACATACTTATAGATCCATAAAAGCCACTTTTTTTAACAAACAACTTAATCAGTAGGTAGCTCGGTCCTTGGACAAGCAGAAGATTGACCAATAGCGAAAAGTTTCGGTCCAGGTCAGGCTGACCCAGGTCGAAACCTTCCCAAGATGCATTAAGCCCCCTTTTTACATAGCATGACATATATATTTACTCTTCATAACTGTCATAATGTACCTAGCAACGTTCACCGTCAGGTTTGTTTATTTATTGTGTTTATAACTTTGTTACCAAGGGCGTGTAAATCCGCAAGATAAATACTCAGAAAATTGATCTTCAGATATTTTCCAACACACTCAGGACTAAATAAAGGCGATTATGATAATTCCTTTTTCAAACTAGATAATGCTTAACCCCCCCCCCCCCTTAAAAACATGACTGAACGTATTCTGATAGTTAAAAAAGATCATATGTTCCAATTCAAGGATTTTTTTTCTGGGGGGGGGGGGTTAATTGACTGTATGGTTTTTAACGCCTTTTTCAACATTATTTCAGTTATTCTGGCGGCCAGTGCATCTATCCATGCTTTGCTGGAGTTTCTTTTACCGGTACTCCACACAATTTTCTTTCCAAGTCACCGGCTGCTTTCCCACATAACCATCGTCGAAACGATGGTCAGCGGTGAGAGAGGAATGAATCCTGTCTCACTGACTATCATCAATCCTCGGTAAATTGGCCGAGCCATGAATCCAACCTGCGCGCCCCCCCCCCCCCCCCCCCGATTCTCAAGTTGCGGGGAGTGGGGTATAATATTTCATAAAATATCAGTGTGATCCAAAGATTCAAGACTAAACAAGCGCTTTCTCCTTTTACCAAAGTAATGTCGAAAGTCTTATTTGTCGGACAATGGCCTATGCAAGCATTTTCTTCACGCCGTGAAATCTTAATGAAAATAGCGTCGGCTTAGATGATAGCAATGATAAAACAAGTGAGGTACTATCAACGACAGAAATTAAAAAAAGAAATACATGTATACGAAGATGACTACAACAACGACGACGATGATGATGATGATGATAATAATAGTAATGACATTAATATTATAATAATGATAACAATAATACATTTGAAAATTTTCTAGAAACGCCGGCCTTAGGTAAGGTATCCCATTCCCGCGCAGGGTAGGGAAAACAACGATCAAGCCAATTATGCACGGTTGTACGGAAGATTGGTTCTTGTCACGACAAGGCCTCATCATGTCGTTAGAATGTTCAATGATTTTAATCCTTAGAGCCCCAAATAAACTTAACAGAAATTTTCAACTTACAAATAAGACCCAAACTTATGGCAATTCCAATGTTGCTTTACAACAGAAAGTCTCAGCAAAGCGGACTGTGTGGATCAAAGATCAGACTGCACGTTTTGTGCAGTCTAATTTCGATCTATACTTACCGTAAAGCCAAAGAAAATTGTGCAACTACGCTTTAAGATATAACTCCTTCACTGCCAACTGAATCCTTTCGCTTTTTCTCGAAGTCAAATATTATTTCCCCTGCAGTTGAAAAAAAAGTGATTTCTTGGTTACAGTTTAGCATTAGATAGCGGACGGTGTAGATCCAAGATCAGAATGCAGTCTGATCTTGATCTACACTGTCCGCAAAAGGCTATTCAAATAACCATTTGCAATGAAAGAGTGAAAGACCTCGTTATGTCGTTATGGAGCGTACATTAACAAGACCCCCATTATGTTGTCATGTACCGTTCAATAGGTAACTTTTAGTGCAACCTTGAGTTTTGAAAATAATTGTGCAATTTTGAAACGTTCAGATCAAAGGACCAAATACTTTTGTGGTGAAAGAAAGGCGTTTTTATTAAACCTTGCCTTTGTATCCGATAACTTTCGAAATATCTAACGGTTTTTTTTAAAGTTAAGACTTTGTGACAAACTTAAAAACTTGCTGACATTGAGTATATCTCCAGTTATATTTCCTATCTCGTCTTTATATCTAATTTTTTTTTTAATTACTTGGGGTGCTTCTCTTCACGTTTTCATCTCATAAAATCTTAATTTTTTATCTGTAACGGGGAAAAGATCGAAGACCGAGTGCCTGATAGGGAACAGATAAAGGCCAACCTTAATAAACTTTGCGTAACAACCACCGAGGTGCGCTAATAAATATGCAAACAATCCCTGAAGTATTGCATAATTTAGAACGAGATATACGGCTGTTTAGATTGACTTTCTTCTGCTCTCTTTGATTTTTCTCACAGAGATAGCATAGAATGCGTAAATAAATTACTTATTCAAATAGACATCAAAGTGAAGTACTTGAAGTAATCTTCAAAGATGGCCATTTCTCCCACGGACTTTTTCGTTTGTTTAGATATAACCTTTTATTTGTGGATCTGTTACATTTCTATCATCCTTTTTTAACTTTATCTAAGGTCTTTTTTTAATAACTGTGTCTTCTAAGCAGGCCAAGGTAAAAAAGGTCAAATGCTTTTACAGATAATGCCGATCAGGTTTAGACTGCTTTGCCAAGGAACATGACATTTTATGTTTAAAAAAAAAAATTGGCTTTAACGAATGAATAATATTTATCTGTTTAAACTTTCAATAAACAATACATTGTGGGGAAAAGGAAAAATTGCTTGAGAGCGAATTTTTGTCCTAAAGTTACCCTAAAACTGGTGTTACTTTTCATTACGCATTTATATTTTAAAGCTTGAAGGTCCATTACTTCCGCTTGAACAGCATACTACGGTAATAGCTAAATGCCAATAGTTTCATAAATCAAGCAATAATCTGATCGTAGCTTTCGTTTTTCTTCCAACAATAAATTTAAACTTTGACAATTTAACCCTGACCTAATCTGATGTAGATGATAAATGGCCGAAAATTTATTGATTTTTATTGAAATTAATTCGCAATGCAGGGGAACCCGTATCAAATCTGGAATGTGAAATTAAAACTGACAAGATTTCCATATATGGCTAAAACGAGTAATGTGCTATTTTGCATTAATTTAAACCCTCCTCTTAACTGTAACAGATTCAAGATGAATGCTACAAAGTACATTTTTGAAGACAATACAATGTAAAATGATGATGGTACTACCTCCAGATCGAGTTGATTGTTGGACCAAATAGATTTTATGGATCCATGATTATGTGATTGCTTGCTTAGTTTAATACACCACCCTTTTCGACACGACAGATTTTAGACCCCCCCCCCCCAAATTCAAAACATCTGCAGATGACAAATTCAAAATTGATACAAATAAGCTTAAGTTCTCTGATAGGGAAAGAAAGCATTGTAGGAAAAGGAGAAAATGCTGGTTACCAGCATTTTCTCCTTTTCCCACAATGTTTTCAAAAGGCTTCTTCATCCAGGTCTTTCAGACACGGGATTGTTTGGTAAAGGGTTAAATCCGCCTTTGCCAGAGCATGTCCCATACGGTCCAACGTATTCCTTACCTTTCCTGACAATCTAGTACTACAATATACTAAAATATAACGTCTTGCCGTCCACTCTTTCGTCACTTCAACTCTTTACCAAACGATACAATTTCTATACTCAACCAAATTGAAAGCATTTGCAGACGACAAATTATACGAATCTCAAATGATAGAAAACATTGTGGGAAAAGGAGAAAATGCTGGTTTCCAGCATTTTTTCCTTTTCCCACAATGTTTTCAGAAGACTTCTCTTTCTAGGTCGTTAAAACTCGGTATTGCATGTCAGAGCTAAAACGCCAATATCTATACGGATAGAAACTAAAATACCATGTAAATTAACTTTTTTTTTCATCTAAACCATAATAGATTGGCGCCGAACAATGAAGCTTTATATAAAAGCTCGGAGTGGTATCCGCAAAAAAATAGAACCCAATATTTAATTAAAGTCGGTATTCAAAATCTCCCAGTGTTTTTTTTTTGTCAGCACATCAGTGCATGCTTTATTGAAATCGACACTGCGTCCATGGTTACGGTAATGTATTGTCACGTGATATATCATGTAACAAATGAAAACTCTGAAGGAGGCATAACCATCTTAAAAGTTAAGATTGTACATTATTGGCTTTAATGACATACTAGTATTAAACTTAGAATTACTAGTGCAATTTTTTATATAAAGTGAGATTTTTTTTTTTAAACATTTTTCTGATTTGTTTAGCTGTAGCTCGCAAACTTGGTCATGGCGATTTCTCAGAATTAGTAAGATTGCAAATTTCTGGTACTAGGTAACTAATTGCCTCCGAACTCTTTCTACTTTCAGTTCTGGGAAGTGATCTCCGACGAACACGGAATCGACCCCACAGGTACCTACCATGGTGACTCCGATCTCCAGTTGGAGAGAATCAACGTATACTACAATGAAGCCACCGGCGGCAAATATGTGCCAAGAGCAGTCCTAGTCGATCTCGAGCCCGGAACCATGGACTCCGTGAGATCTGGCCCCTTCGGACAGATCTTCCGACCAGACAACTTTGTCTTCGGACAGAGCGGTGCTGGTAACAACTGGGCCAAAGGTCACTACACAGAGGGCGCTGAACTCGTCGACTCTGTCCTTGACGTTGTCAGAAAGGAGGCTGAGAGCTGCGACTGTCTTCAGGGATTCCAACTTACACACTCCCTTGGTGGTGGTACCGGATCTGGTATGGGAACACTGCTTATCAGCAAGATCCGTGAAGAATACCCCGACAGAATCATGAACACATTCTCCGTTGTACCATCACCAAAAGTAAGTTCGATTAGCTTTTTGCAAGATTTCATTATTTTATACTTGTTCTAATTGGAAGCATTTGCAGAAATAAAATTTGATATGATTTTTAAAATGGTTAAATACACCATGGGTAAAGGAGAAATTACCAGCAAAAGCCAAATTGTAGAGTCAGCATAAGTCTTATTTTCTGAAGTGCCTAAGTTGTTCTAATTCTAAATTTCATGAACAGCCTTATGATTTCTGAGGATTTCCGTCTCAGCCAATCAGATGGCTAGGCTTGGAATTAAGAGTTGAAACAATTTCTAAATTTGGTAGTAAAGACGGCTAGTGTTGGAATAATTGGCAAGATTTAAAAGGATTTGTAAAGCATTCACAGTTATTAAGACTGATACCGTCTGTCACTGGAGCTCTTTCTGTGCAATAACGTTTAACGCTGTAATACATTTTAACATGTACCAAACAATCTCATGTTTTTACGGGCCTGAAGAAGAGAACATGTGGGGAAAAGAAGCAAATGTTGTAAACCAATATTTTTTCATATACAATGTTTTACTATCCTTCCAATAACAAGTCCAATCTTTTGTGCATTATTCAATTTATTGTCTGCAAATACAGTCGTTATGGACCGGTCTAAGATTTAACCCCTGCCTGGTTCTCTGACATAGGTACTTTGAAGGTTGCTTATAAGTTTTTCTTTTACTTTTACAGGTATCAGACACAGTCGTTGAACCCTACAACGCCACCCTCTCAGTCCACCAGCTTGTTGAGAACACAGACGAGACCTACTGTATCGATAACGAGGCCCTCTACGATATCTGCTTCAGAACCTTGAAACTGACCACCCCAACCTATGGAGACTTGAACCATCTCGTCTCTGCCACCATGTCCGGTGTCACCACCTGTCTCCGATTCCCCGGTCAGTTGAACGCTGATTTGAGAAAATTGGCTGTCAACATGGTACCCTTCCCACGTCTCCACTTCTTCATGCCTGGATTCGCCCCACTGACCTCTCGTGGTAGCCAGCAATACAGAGCTCTCACTGTTCCAGAACTGACCCAACAGATGTTCGATGCCAAGAACATGATGGCTGCCTGTGATCCTCGTCACGGCAGATATCTGACTGTGGCCGCCATGTTCCGTGGACGTATGTCCATGAAGGAAGTCGACGAACAGATGTTGAACGTCCAGAACAAGAACAGCAGCTACTTCGTTGAATGGATCCCCAACAACGTGAAGACCGCTGTCTGTGACATCCCACCACGTGGTCTCAAGATGTCTGCCACCTTTATTGGTAACAGCACTGCTATCCAGGAACTCTTCAAGCGTGTATCTGAACAGTTCACCGCTATGTTCCGTCGTAAGGCTTTCTTGCATTGGTACACTGGTGAGGGTATGGACGAGATGGAGTTCACTGAAGCCGAGTCCAACATGAACGACTTGGTCTCTGAATACCAACAGTACCAGGACGCCACCGCCGAAGAGGAGGGTGAATTCGACGAGGAGGAAGAAGAAGGAGAAGCTGCATAAGTTATCCAAAAGAGCAAAATGGACACCAAACACAAAACTACACAATTTTCTTACAACTTCTTACTTTATACGAAATCTGTGAAAAAAAACTTTTCGACAAAAATGATATTTTATGTAGTTGTTATCCCAGCTTACAACAATTCTAATTCTGAAAATTGATATTTGAAATCTGCCGGCAGCTATGGCATATAAATTTCCATTTTGGACTTTTTCTAAAATGATGGTATTATGTCAAGAGATCTGTGATAAATAAAGAAACGAAAAAATTATTCGATTTCGTTTTAATAGAATAAGCTCGGCAGTTTTCGAAGAAAACGTCGAGGTATTGTCGTAGCCCTGTCGTCGTCTGTGTCGTTGTGCAATAAGTTTTGACATTTTAAATATCTCTGTTATTACTCAAGATATTTACTTCAAACTTGGACAACTTGTTAACTATCAAAAGGGGAACCCATACAACAATGGCAGACAACCATCAAGGTATTTTTGACACAATTATGCCCATTTTTCCGACTTTTAAACCTTTGACATTTTATGATACTTCTGTGATTACTGAAGATATTTACTTCACACTTGGAACATTTGTTAACCATTAAAAAGGGAAACCATACAACAAGGGCAGATAACCATCAAAGTATTTTTGACGCAGTTATGCCCATTTTTCGACTTTGAACTTTCACTGAAAATCAAGCAGCTGTAGCCAAGCGTTGGCACCCGCATGCGGTGCTCTTTTCATAATTAGTTTTGGACATCTTGTCTTTAGACTTTGCAGTTTACCTTCAGCAGTATAATGTATTGTTCACAAAGCGGAGAGGATAATGAGCAATTTCTCCATTCGCCAAAACATATGAGTCACACTCTGGCAAAAGGGGGCTTGGTGCATCTCCGTGATGCATTATACCAAGCAAGCCATCAATAGTTATGGATCCGTAATAACCACCTTTTTTAAACAACCGACATATTCACGAGGTACACTGGTCCTTGGACATACAGAAAATTGACGAAGAGCGAAAAGTTTCGGCAAAGGTCAGCCTGCGCGGACTGCGCAGGCTGACCTCGGTCGATACTTTTCGCAGTTGCATTAATACCCCTTTTCACAGAGCATGACTCATATTCTTTTGAAGTTCGTTGTTAACCATATCTTTCATTGCATACAATCAAATTTCCTGTAATGTTATCAAGAAGGAAATCATCTTCGATAAATGCAAATGGTGACAAAACATCAGGATTTTTTCTTTCACACGAGACCATAGCTCCAAGAGTCAGATAAAGAGTTTGTTAGAGTTGTTTTGGTATTTAACTTTCAACACAACAACAGTTTATAAACTCGTCCAAATTGAAAGCACATGCAAACAACAAAATGAATGTGACTCAAAAAATTAAATATTGTTTTTGGAAGAGTTGAAAACATTGTTGGAAAAGGAGAAAATGCTGGTTTCCGTTTTCAAAAGCTTTCTTTCTAAGGGTCGTTAAAACTCGACATTGTGTGTTAAAGGGTAAGCATCGTTGTGAATAGTGGTTCAGCCATATCACGTCAACTGTTAACTTTTAACATACCTTTCCTTGATTTTGCACAATCTGGGCCCGTATTCACCAACCATTAAGAGTATTCTTAGTCTTATTCTCCAAGATTTTCTAAATTTGAAAGGAACACAACTTCTGATTGGCTAAACCAAATGGTTTAGCCAATCAGAAGTTGCATTACTTTCAAATTTTAGAAAACTGCGGAGAATAAGACTAAGAACGTTCATAAGAACGAATGGTGAATACGGGCCCTGGACTGGGGTTCTGTAGTATCTTGCCTATAGACACTCCCGCGTTACTAGCGCCGCAAGTGAGGATTAACTGTGCATTCCTTAATTATAAGTCCAGCACCTCAACCCTTTAAAGCCCCGGTAGCATACAGGACTCAAGAACAGGGGGTCGCTGGTTCGATACCAGGCTCGGCCAATTTCTTTCCGAGGTTTGATGACAGTCATTTGGACAGGATTCATTCTTCTCTCACCGCTGATCATTGTTTCGACGATGGTTATGTGGGAGAGCAGCCAGTGGCTTGAAAAGAATATTATGTAAAAGAAACTGGTAAAAGAAACACCGGGAAAGCATGAATAGGTGCACTGGCCGCCGCGATATAACTGTAATAATGCTAGAAACGACGTTAAACACAGTACAATCAATCAACGCTTAATCAAACAATTCCGAGCTTAACAAACCTCGGGAAAACAGGCTAATGAAGGCATAGTTGGAAAAAGGAGAAAAATCCCGAAAGGCAGAATTTTATCCATTTTCCCAAAATATTTTCTTCCCTTGTTTTTTAACACAAATCCCATAAACTTAGCCGCATTTATTTTATCGTATGCAAATACTTCGATTTTCGACAAATCTACAATTTTGTCGTCTGTTACAGAGTTAGCCAGTGAGTCACGTGGTTTCGTTTGTTAGTTTGCATTGGAGTTTATCCCTTTACCAGACGACAAAATTTTAGCTTTGTCCAAACTGAAAGAATTTGCAGACGACTATTTCAATGTGCCTCAAATAGCGCAATTTTTCTTTGATGGGGTAGAAAACATTGTGGGAAAAGGAGAAAATGCTGGTTACCAGCATTTTCTCCTTTTCCCTCAATGTGTTCCAAAGGCTTCTTTCTCAGGGTCGTTAAAACTCGATATTGTGTGGTAAAGAGTTAACGCCGTTTTAACAGCTTAGGTCATAGCACGGAGGTCAGTGTACCTACGAATGTGTTTCCTGGCTTTCTCCAATCAATATTGACACAACTTTCTGTCCAAGTCACTGGCTACGTTTCTCACATGTATCAGAGATGAGAATCGCCGGAAAGAAAGTTTGCCTCGAACGGGAGCCACGTGGAACCGCCATACGTGTTAGTCCTTCAGTTCACTACTATAAGCTTTTCATTCGCATCCTTATGGAATCCTAAAGCGGCCACCCTAAACCTCACATATTTGGACATACGAGAATTAGCAACAAGAAGATGCGAGAATTTGGAAAAGACAGGCAAAGATTAACTAAATGAGTTGATGAAACTCTCAAGCTGATAGTAAAAAACCGAACACTGTTATTTCAAACTTATTTTTGAAGAAAAATATTTCCTCGGACAGTGTAGATTCAAGATTAGATTGCAGTCTGATCTTAGTTTAAACATTTATTTGTAATAATAAATTACAAAAGGATTGGGACGAAAGCTGACGAAAGCTTATTAACTCCCTCTCCAAAGTACAAATGGCTCATACAATTAGTCCAAAAATACAATAAAACACATATATACACACACACACACACACACACACACACACACACACACACACACACACACACACACACACACACACACACACACGCCTAAACCAGTCTGATCTTGATCTACAATGTCCGCAAAAGGTCAGTGAGTCGCACTTAGCTGCCTGAGGGTTGAGAACGTAACCCCCCCCGCACCCTGTTTTCTCGGGAGGACTGTAATATCTCGCATGTTTTTAGGTGTGTTAGACATAATGACCAAAACAGAGACCTCCCGAAGAGACACATCAGTGTTACACGTACTCAGCTGACTTACAGAAGACCTTCTTAATTTAAGACATTGTAAGCAATTTTTCTGTTTGCTACAGTGATTCCATTGTTTTTCTGTAAAAACATTAATGATCTATATTTTTCAAGAACCTTTCCGAGATTGATCCATCCATCGATCCATCCACCGCCTTTTGATGTTCAAAGTCACGATAGACCCCTTCAGGGGCATAGCCGGGCAGGGGCGTAACCAGTCTGTTTCAGGGATAAGGAGTTAACCCATTAGCCCATCAACTTTATTTATCACTAAAAATGGTTTTATATCGAACATAACAGAAGCCAAACATAAAATCGATGCTTCCGCTGTTCAGCCGAACTAGATAAGTTGAATTCATGCAATCAATCGATTTTTCAAGAACCAGTGACTCTGAATGTATTTGCAGCAGACGCTTTTGAAAATATCGCTGTAAAAGTACACTACATAAGCTAACACTTTACATAACGAAACATTTTAGACTCTTCCATATACCTAGTTGGAAAAAGAAGAAGATGCGGGTTACCAGCATTTTCTACAGCCATACAATTTTGACGAGTCTTCTTCTTCTTCTTCTTCTTTTTCATCATCATCATCTTCTTATTCTTCTTCTTCTATTTCATCTTCTTTTTCTTAGTCGTTTAAATACGGAGCTTGCTGGGTAAAGGGTACACTGTAAAATTGGAAGAAAGGCAGAAAAAATTAAGACCTGTTTTCGAAAATAGGCTACTTTAATAATAGGTAAGTTTTCCGCACTAGGTTGTGAGTTATTCGACCGCTTCAGGGGCTTTCGTGGATGGCATAGGTCTAACATTAGACTAGACAGAACGTTCAATCTGATCTTGGACCTATACCGTCTTCTTGTAAATTCAAGCCTATGAGATAAAAATCTGTTTGATTTTCAGTTGATGACAGTTTCAGTCTGATTGCAGTTTGATCTCGATTAATAATACCCTCAAATGCTTCTGTTTTCGCCTATGGCGCTGAGAGGTCCAAACTCATATCTTGATGCAAAGGTAACCACGAAATTGTCCCGCGCATGGAAAAAATAAACTTTTTGAAGAATTTTTCTCATTCGTCACGTTATTTTCCTGTTGTCAAGTAAAGCCAGAATGAGCCCACGTTAGCTGTTTTTTAACTCTTTATCAAACGACAAAATTTTAGACTTGTCAGAATTGAAAGCGTTTGCAGACGACATATAAAGTGTTACCCCAAAAAATAAAATTTGTCTTTCAAAGGATAGAAAACATCGTGGAAAAGAAAGAAAATGCTGGTTACCAGCATTTTCTACTTTTCCAACATTGTTTTCAACAGCCTTCTTCCTCATGGCCGACAAAAGTCTGGACTGAATGTTTAAAGGGGGGGGGGGGCTGCTCTCATGAACGAAGGGAAGTAATCCGTCTACGAAACTGTTCACAATCTATATGGTTAACATCCCTTCCTACAAAGTGGGGTTTCTTTCTTGGTGGGCAATATATGGCGGAGGGGTCTCCACTATTTTACTCTACCCCATCTTACTCTATCCACCATTTGAACGATTCTTGATATTCCTCAACACTTTAAGAATTTTTTATTTTTACCTGCATGAATATGTATTTTACTCTTTGCCAGACGACAAAATGTGAATAACCTCCCATATTCAAACCATTTGCAGACGACAAATTAAACGCCACTAAGATTATGGGATATGTTTTGATATGGTACTAAACATTGTGGGAAAAGGAGAAAATGCTGGTCACCAGCATTTCCACCATTTTCCATAATGTTTTTACATGTGTATTTACTGCAGCTCATAAAATACGGGATAGAATGGTAAAGTCTTTAAATCGCCCCTTCAAATATCGCAAATTTTTCTACGCCAATGTCTACTCAGTATCATCATCATCATCATCATCATCGGCAGTGATAGCAGCAACAGCAGAGCTTGTCACACTATTGAAATGGTAAAGGTGTTGGCTCGCAGGCCTTCAGTTTTTGTGTTCGACCCCCTGCGATGCAAAGTTTACTTCACGAACTGAAAGATTCATTCTCCAACTCTGCGATGTATTACATCCCACCAGTGAAAAAAGAGGTTAAGAACTGATTCGAAGAGAAAGGTCGTGTTTCCCGAAATTCCAAAATATTTTCCCTCATTAATTTCTGAAAAAAAAAAAAAGAAAACTTCAACAGACAACTATGGAACCTTACCTGTAATACATGGATAATCAACATAACTTGTGTTTTAATTTACGAAAATCAGTGAAAACATTTTGGCAAAAGGAGAAATTGCTCGTAATACTGTTACCAAAAATGTTTTTAACAGCGATCTCTGGAAAAATCTAAAACTGTTGTTGGGCAAAATTTTGATGTGGAGGTAGAGTAAAAATTAGCATGTGTTTTTCTAGCTTCTTTTTGGAGCGATTTTTGTAAACTCTAACCAAACGTCAAAATTTCAGACTTTTCCAAATTGGAAGCATTTGCAGACGACAAATCCAGTCTGACTCAAAATATAAAATGTTTGTTTCATAGAGCAGAAAACGTGGCAAAAGGAGAAAATGCTGGTTCTCCTTTTCTTACAAAGTTTTCATAGGTCTCTTTCCTTGGGGTAATAAAACTCAGGATTGTGTGGTAAAGGGATAAAGTGTCTTAAAGCTTTAACCCTTAGGCTGCTAAACGCGACTCACTGACCATTAGCTGACAGTGTAGATCAAGATCAGACTGCAGAGAACGTGCAGCCTGATCTTGGATCTACACTGTCCGATAAGGATTATATCTGTTGCCCCAAAAAATACCTTTGAACTAGCAAAATTTGTGTTTTTACTATCGACCTGAAAATTCCATTTCATATATTTAGAAGGATACGGGTTGAGTTCTGGGTGCGATTATCGACTTGGATAGATCGTTCAAACCACTGCACACTTTGCTAGTTACCAGCATTTTCTCCTTTTCATCCATTTTTGGCAGCGGGTTTAACCCGCTGTCATAGTTCCCACATCACCTGTGCATATGTATACTGGTTTTTGAAGCCTACTATCTTTATCTAGGTCAGATTTTTGCTTCCGGCAGGTTTTGCCTGGATACGCGTGTAAACAAACCCAGTTTCATGCACTAACAAAATAGTTCTGCCAATGATATTCGAATAAAGCAGTTCATCTTGATACTGCATGTTCTCTGAAAAAAATTAAAACTGTCTTTTGGATTTAAGATAAAAAAGATTTTCAGCTTGAATAAAACAAAAACCGTGCCGGGTTTAACTTCTCTCCACTATCTGGCACATTTGTACAATAACATACCTCGTTGCTGGAGAACTCGGACCCTGGTGAACTCGTACCCTAATCTCAAGGGTAAGAGTTCTCTGGAGAATTTTCCGTTTTGATTTATATTAGTTTACTAGGAAAAAATCATAGAACACACCTATCAGTAGCATGTATTCGAAGCCAGAAAAGAAATCCGCTGCCTTCAGTGCGTTAGCGCTTTGATTTTCATATGCCTCTGTTCTTAGGGTTATAAAAGCTCCGGATTGTGTGGTAAAGGACAAAAGTGTCCTCGAGCTTTAACTTCTGGGTGCGATTGTCGAACTGGTTAGATAGAAAATTCAAACCACTGTACAACTTGCTGGTTACAAGCATTTTCTCCTTTTCCCACAATATTTCATGACCATCATTCCTTAGAGTAATAAAACTCCGGATGTGTGGTAAAGGGCTACAGTGTACTTGAGCTGAAAGTTCTGGATGCGATTATCGACCTGGGTGGGTTGAAAGTTCAAACAACTGCACAACTTGCTAGTGCCAAGCATTTTCTCCTTTTCCCGCAATGTTTTATAGGTCTCTTTTAACATAGGGTCGAAAAACTAGGGATTGTGGGGTAAAGGGCTAAAGTGACCTTGAGCTTGAAGTTCTGGATTGGATTATCGACCTGGCCAGGTTGAAAGTTCAAACCACTGTACAACTTGCTAGGTACCAGCATTTTCTTCTCTTCCCACAATGTTTTCGTAGACTTCTTTTTGTAGGACCATCAAAACTCGGTATTGTGTTTTAAAGGGCTAAAATGTCCTTGAGTTTGAAGTTCTGGGTGCGATTATCGACCTGGGTAGGTTAAAGTTCAAACAACTGCACAACTTGCTAGTTACCAGCAGTTTCTCCTTTTCCCACAATGAGTTCACATAACTCTCTTTGTAGGGTCATCAAAACTCGGGATTGTGTTTTAAAGGGCTAAAGGGCCTTTGAGGTTGAAGTTCTTGGTTCGACTGTCGACCTTGCCAGGTTGAGTGTTCAAGCCACCGCACAACTTGCAGACAACCACTGTTTTCAAGAAGTGGTCTGCTTCAAGATGATGGACAAAGTCTCCAGTCGGCGGTATTCTATAGAAGTATAGCTTTTAACAGACAAGTCGAGCCCCGGTAGCACTGACAGTACCGTACAGGACTTAAGAACAAGAGGGTCGCTAATTCGAATCCCTAGCTCGGCCAGTTTCTTTCCGAGGATTAATGATAGTCAATGTAAAAGGATTTATTGCTCTCTCAACGCTGATCATTGTTTCGACAATGGTTATGTAGTAATACAGCCAGTGGCTTCGGAAAATATTGTGCAAAGTACTGTAGAAAGAAACTCAAGGAAAGCATTGATAGGTGCACTTGTCGCCGTTATATAATACAGAAATAATGTTAAAAACGGTGTCATACACCATACAACTAATCAAGCATTATAACAGAGAGGTCTTTTGGGAGAAAAAGAGCGACTGTGGCTTGAATTGCTCCTAAGAGCAGAGATAGCTGCTGCAGCACTTTTTTTCTTGCTCTTTGTTTCTGTGCTTTTGCCATTATAAGTCTTCATTAGACGAAAAAGTTTTAGACAATTCAAAATCAAAAAGCATTTGTAGATGACAAATTAATTGTGATTTAATCCTTGAGCAAACAACAAAATTTTAGCCTGGACCAAATTAAAAGCATTTGCAGATGACAAAGATTGGTAAAATGGCGGGATTGGTCCTTGATAGAGTCGAAAGCATTGTGGGAAAAGGAGAAAATGCTGGTTATCAGCATTTTCTCCTTTTCTCACAATGTTTTCAAAAGGCTTCTCTTCCAGGGTCATTTATACCCGGAATTATTTGGTAAAGTGTTTAATGATGGGATTTATCCCCTTTTCTGAGCGTTTTTTCTTTTTGAAAGGTTAGAGAACATTGTGGGAAGTAGAAAAAAATGCTAGCTACCAGCATTTTCTCACATTTTTTTCGGCGTAGCTACATGTGCTGGGTTTTGACCTACTTTTTGATACTGATAACAAATGAATGAATAGAAATTTTTGATTGGTAAAAAATATAGACATGTTTATTCTAAGGGCCCTGTGGTCAAAATTGCAGACATCTTTATTTTAAGGGGCCCTCCCAGCCTGTTTGCTGGCAAATTTAAGCCATCTATCTTTTTTGAAAGATATTTCTTGTTTCCAATGACTTTTATCCAAATGACTTTTGAAATACAATATTGTATAGTACATTAAAGTTTGGTGGTTTTTCCCATCATCCGTATTCTACAGCATAAAGATTGCCTCGCCCTAAGCTTCGAGAATCGGCAGTTCTTCAGTGTTTATTGGTCCGTCTTTTAAGGAAAAACATTTTGGCACGTAATTTCTCCTTTTACCACAATATTTTCACATGTATTCATGCTTTAATCCGTAATTCGCAGTAACTTTTCACATGAGCCATGCTCTGTGAAAAGGGGGCTTAATGCATCTGCAAAAAGTATCAACCCATATCAGCCTGCGCACTCCGCTTAGGCAGACTCTGATCGGGGTGACCTGGGTGGAAACTTTGATAATTGTCAATTTTCTGCATGTCAAAGGACCAGTTTACTTCTTTATTGAGTCGGTCGTTATACAAGATGGATTTTACGGAACCATGATTATGTAATAAGTTGCTTAGTGTATTGCCTCATGGAGATGCATTTAACCTCCTTTTGCCAAAGCATGGCTGAGGTTTTCAAAAGCCTATGATACCAATCAGTTCAGATGGTGAGGAGTAAACCAATCCAATTCGAAGCAATGTACTTGAATAAGACAGATTTACCCCAATTCTGAAAATTAATGTTCGGACAATAGTTTGTATAAGATGTGGTCTTACTTAACCTTTAATCACACAATCCAAAGTTTTGACGACTTTGAGGAAGAAGGCTTTTGAGAACATTGTGGGAAAAGGAGAAAATGCTGGTTACCAGCATTTTCTCCTTTAACCACAATGTTTTTCTACCCATTCATAGACAATTTTCACCATTTGCGTTACATTTAGGTTGGCGTGCGCAAATGCTTAGGTTTTGGAAAGTCTAAAATGTTGTGGGTTTGCAAAGAGTAGACTTTGTACCAAACGACAAGGTTTTAAATAAGTCAGAAAAATGGTAGAATTTCTGCATGCCAATTAAAATTCAACTCAAAAGACTTGTCTATTAAATGAAAGAAAAGGAGAAAATGATAATTATCAGCATTTTCTCTTTTTCCCACAATGTTTTCAAATGCCTTTCTTCTTCAGGGTCGTTAAAACACAGGAGCCTTTAAAAAAGCGTCTAAACAATAGCAGTGCATGCGGGTGCCAACGCTCGGCTGCGGTTGCTTTCAGTGAAATTCTAAGCCGGAAAAGGGGCATAACTATGTCAAAAACATTTTGATAGTTATCTGCTCTGTCGTATGGGTTTCCCTTTTGATAGTAAAGAACTAGTCAGACTTTAAAGTAAATATCTTCGTTGATAAGAAAGATAAAGTTTTACACAACGACGATGATGACCACGACGCAATGGCTATGACAATACCTCGACGTTTACTTCGAAAACAATCGAGCTAAATAGAAAATGGTACACAAAATCTATCGCAATTTTTATTTTCTCATTCTTATTCCAAAGACTTTCTCCCAGATGTTAAACATTTTTATCCAATCAACAAACAGATGTTCTACATAACAAAACATACATGAGATCTAATTTTCACATAAGTTAATTATTGAACTGATTAGAAACTTTTATTAATACTGAAATGTTCGATTCTTATGGATTTGAAAGTCCTTTTTAGCCTGTAGCCAGTGGGCAAATCTCATTGGTCGATTAAACTGTGATGTCATTGTTATCCTGGTGACAAGGTAATACTGGGAATGCTTTTTAAGCCTCCTCACCTTCTTCCTCCTCGTCGAATTCACCCTCTTCCTCGGCGGTGGCGTCCTGGTACTGTTGGTATTCAGAGACCAAGTCGTTCATGTTGGACTCGGCTTCAGTGAACTCCATCTCGTCCATACCCTCACCAGTGTACCAATGCAAGAAAGCCTTACGACGGAACATAGCGGTGAACTGCTCAGAGATACGCTTGAAGAGTTCCTGGATAGCAGTGCTGTTACCAACGAAGGTGGCAGACATCTTGAGACCACGTGGTGGGATGTCACAGACAGCGGTCTTCACGTTGTTGGGGATCCATTCAACGAAGTAGCTGCTGTTCTTGTTCTGGACGTTCAACATCTGTTCGTCGACTTCCTTCATGGACATACGTCCACGGAACATGGCGGCCACAGTCAGATATCTGCCGTGACGAGGATCACAGGCAGCCATCATGTTCTTGGCATCGAACATCTGTTGGGTCAGTTCTGGAACAGTGAGAGCTCTGTACTGCTGGCTACCACGAGAGGTCAGTGGGGCAAATCCAGGCATGAAGAAGTGGAGACGTGGGAAGGGTACCATGTTGACAGCCAATTTTCTCAAATCAGCGTTCAACTGACCAGGGAATCGGAGACAGGTGGTGACACCGGACATGGTGGCAGAGACGAGATGGTTCAAGTCTCCGTAGGTTGGGGTGGTCAGTTTCAAGGTTCTGAAGCAGATATCGTAGAGGGCCTCGTTATCGATACAGTAGGTCTCGTCTGTGTTCTCAACAAGCTGGTGGACTGAGAGGGTGGCGTTGTAGGGTTCAACGACTGTGTCTGATACCTGTAAAAGTAAAAGAAAGACTTGTAAGTTACATTCGACTTGTATCCTGGGCTCGATCAGACTTTATCTTACCAATAATTTTCTATGTGGTCATATAAAACCAGATATTTTCTTTGTGGTCATATGTTTAGATATTCTTTCCAAAAAAAAAAAATTTAAGTACAATTCTTATATACTGATATGCCTACTAAAGTATGAAATATATTTATGATTACATTTTATGTTTATATCTTTGAAATATTTTCTGGCATTCTAAAAAGCCTATTTTTTACATTCAGAGACGGTTTTCCGAAACAGAAAGTGTCAGCCAATCAAATGCCTTGTCTCATGAATCTATACTGAGCATATTCAGTCACAAAGTACCCAAAATGAGGCAATAAGAACAAGAGTATATAAAGAATAGTTTGCTAATACCGGCACTGCTTTCTAAGTCTTTCGCAAACAACCCTGTGTTTACGACCCTTAGGAGAAGGGCTTTTGAAAACATAGTGGAAAGAAGAAAATGCTTGTACACTATTTCTAAGACAAATCTAATCATAGTCGCCAACTTAAATCTGTCATCTACAAATGCATTCAATTTGAACAAGTCTAAATTGTTGTCGCGTTTAAAACAGCTAATTGAACTTACTTTTGGTGATGGTACAACGGAGAATGTGTTCATGATTCTGTCGGGGTATTCTTCACGGATCTTGCTGATAAGCAGTGTTCCCATACCAGATCCGGTACCACCACCAAGGGAGTGTGTAAGTTGGAATCCCTGAAGACAGTCGCAGCTCTCAGCCTCTTTTCTGACAACGTCAAGGACAGAGTCGACGAGTTCAGCGCCCTCTGTGTAGTGACCTTTGGCCCAGTTGTTACCAGCACCGCTCTGTCCGAAGACAAAGTTGTCTGGTCGGAAGATCTGTCCGAAGGGGCCAGATCTCACGGAGTCCATGGTTCCAGGCTCGAGATCGACTAGGACTGCTCTTGGCACATATTTGCCGCCGGTGGCTTCATTGTAGTATACGTTGATTCTCTCCAACTGGAGATCGGAGTCACCATGGTAGGTACCTGTGGGGTCGATTCCGTGTTCGTCGGAGATCACTTCCCAGAACTGAAAGTAGAAATCAACAAAGGAACGTTAGTTCATGTAATATTACCATACATAATTTCATCCGTAATGGTTGTATCAGTCTTTTTGAAGATGCCATGGTCTGGCTACATATGGCCTGCAACACGCCAAAAGGGGCATTCTAATATTTGCGTAAAGTGTCGTTTCGGATCAGCCTGCGCAGACTGCGCAGGCTGATCCGAGACGACACTTTACGCCAATGTCCGAATGCCCCTTTTCGCGTGTTGCAGGCCAATTATGGTAATCTATTTAGACTGGGCGGTTGACTTCCATCGTGCAAAATTTGAAAGCCAAAAGTCGTTCTCTTTAAAAGTCGAAGCATGTGTATCAAACACCATCCCCATTTTTTGTACAAAGTTTCAAGAATGAATCATTTTATCAACACTTGAACAATGACGCAAAGCGGTTTTGATAGTTCTCCTGGAATAGATGTATGAAAATATACACAGTATTTATCTACAACGAACGAACGTTTTGTACATGTACGAGTAGTTTTCCTTGACAAAAAAAGTGCGAACCATAAGGGTTCTTTCATTTACGAGAAAAGTAATCTTTTGATAAATGGAAATTTATTTCAATTGTTTTTAATCAACGAAGCATTCAAATCAACAAAATAAAACTTTCTTTACACGAAAATATTAAAACAAAAATCGCTCTTGTAATAATCTTTTAATCTTTATTGTTTTATTTAGAAACATTGGAAACCTTTGTTTTTGTTTACAGTTATCTAGCAATACGATCTACGGGGGTGAAATTCGATATAAACACGGATCGAATTCTACCGGTACTATATTTAAGGAATCTAGTCACCAATCTGACTCATGTCATAGCCAAACAGAGACACTTGTCACCATGGTAGCAAGGAGTGTCCCTATAACTGTCGACATAATCCTTATAGAGCCTTACGCTGTGGAATACGCAGTCAAGGATCGTTTAAATTTCATTAAACGCAACAGTATTCAGATTCTGTGAACAGTCAATGATAAAAATTTAGTGAAATAGAGTTTATAAAAGTGGCTAGTACGTTTTGTAGAGTTTGGTGGAAATTCAACATTAAAATGTTTACCTCTACGGTACTGTTTTAAAAAAAAATAAAGAATGAGGAATGAACTGATACAGTGTTCAATAAAGTATTGTATTGCCGAAAAAAAGGGACCACAAATAGACATAATGAGCAAATTGCTCCGTTTATCACGATGTTTTCCAAGTCCCATTTTGACATTCAACACCTTGCCCTGTTTCACGTCTTATTTAACACTTTACCAAACAATCACACATTTCTATGACCCTAATGAAGGAGGCTTTAGAAAAAAATAGTGGGCAAATGAGAAAATGTTGGTTACCACCGTTTTCTCTTTCTTCCACAATGATTCCTATCCTTTCAAAGACGATTCCCAGCATTCATTTGATTTGTCGTCAGCAAATGCTTTCAGTATGGAAGTCTGACATTGCGCCGTCAGGTAAATAGTTAACTCTTTACCACACAACAATTTTTTAGATGGGTCGAATTTGAAAGCACTTGCAGACGACAAAATATATATGACACAAATAGTGGGATTTGTATCAAATAGTCTAGAAAATATTGTGGGAAAAGGAGAAAATGCTGGTTACCAGCATTTTCTCCTTTTCCACAATGTTTTCAAAAGGTCTACTTTCTCAGGGTCGTTGAAACTCGAGATTGTGTGGTAGAGGGTTGAATGTCAAAGTGCCCAAGTTACTGCTCGAGTTATCAGTTACAGTTTGACGTATTTGTATACATGTTATCGTCTTCTATCACTTGTTATCGTCCGTACATACTGATAACATTTAAAGCTAGCGATAACAAAGTTCAAGTCATCAAGAATGTTTTGGTGATGTTATTCGCCCCTATCATCAGTTTTTTTAGTCCCATCACTACGACAGCTCACAATAACTTCGTGAACTATTTAAATAACTTTATACCCATTATCTCTTTTACTTATTTGTTCAATGTCGTTTTCAGCATTATTTCAGTAATGTAGCCAGACCATATATCCATGCTTCCCTGGTGTTTCTTTCACCAATACCCTGAACAACTTTCTTTTTTAAGTCACTGGCTGCTTTTCCAAAAGAAATATCATCGAAACAGTGTTGTGCGGTGAAGGAAAAATGAATCATGTCGCAATGTGTATAGTCAAACCTCGTAAAGAATATCGGGGCATATTGGGCATCAAGGCAAACACGCCCTGGGTTTTAAGCCCTGTACGTACCGACTTAGCTACCAGGCTAGTCAACCACTTTGTTCAAAAATAAAAATCAGCAAAAGAAGCCGATATCGAGTGAGATCGGATCTTTCCCAAACAGACAGTGGTTTTCAAAAACTCAGTCAAATTTGACCACAAACCGAGACAAAAAAAAAAAAAGGATTATCAAATACATGTACTTCATCGATAATATTATCATTTCGAGACGTCATCTATGATTGATAAAATACATGCGTATCCGAATGCGTACGATGTTTTTTTTTTCAAACATGTACTTAGACCTACTAAAAACTGATTACAAGTATCGCATGGGAGAAAAATTTGATGAAATGAGTTATGCTCTGTTGAAAGAGGGTTTAATGCATTAGCAAAAAGTATCGACATAGGTCAGTCTGCGCAGTCCGCGCAGGCTGACCTGTGTCGAAACTTTTTGCTTTTGATAAAAATTCTGCATGTCCAAGGACAGTTTTAACCTCAGAATTCAGTCGGTTGTTGAACAAAAATGGATTTTACGGATCCGTAGTCATGTGTTGACTTGCTTAGTATGATGCATCACGGCGTTGTCTGCGCATGTCATATTCTTCGAAGATTCGACCTGTCTGCTATGACGCATTACCCACCCCATGTACTAGAGAAAAGTAGGGCTTATACCGAAGCTATTACCCAAGCCTGTAGGGGCTGTTTTAATAAATGGCCGGTGCATAGGTTACATGCTAGCTGATCATAACTGAATGAATCGCACCAGGTAGCGTTTTATTGAGTAAATATTTATTTTATTTTGAAATTCAAAGTAACGGTTGTCGTTTTGAAAAGTAGTCCGGTTCTGTACCCAGAATGCCCAAATTAGATAGATGTGTATTTGTAGAATGCCATCTAGCGGGAGATATTGTGCATCACGGAGATGCATCAAGCCCCCTTCTCCCAGAGCATGGATCAAATATAATATATGTAGACTTTTCTAAAATTGTGTAGATACCATTGACTGAAAAGGAGCAATTGCTTGTTACATGAAATTGCTCTTTTAACCTCCACGTTTTTTTTTTTTCAAACCTTTTTATTGCTAGGAAGTTAAAAGTCGTATTTATATTGCAACACAGGTTTGTATAATCAGATTCTCTCGGGGATTAATTGATTTATCCCACAAGTGACATTAAATATGCATTAGGACCACTTGTGAACAGTTGTACACTTGATATGGCATCATAAAAAAAGCCCTGTTACGATACCTGTCCCCATTTCAGCCCCCCCCCCACTCCCTACCCCCTAAGTTAAGCTGCACACATTTACGAGCTTTTGTAATGTTTTCAGTCATCTTTATCATAATGCGTTCTATGTGCGTGTTCATTTTCATAGGTATCATCCGATTTTTTTTCTAATCATGTACACGTAATTCCCAAGTAAAGAAAATGATTGCTACAGATGATAACATGAAAGATTAGTGGTCGTACTTTAAAATATCCTGCCCCCCCCCCCCGCCCCCCATTGTGCCACACCCTCTTTCAGTGCCGCTTATATCATTAACCCGTATCCTGCTAAATAAAAGAAATTAAACTTTCAAGCCGACAGTGAAAACCCAAGTTTTCCTATTTCAAAGGTATTTTTAGAAGATAGCTATATCCCTATAGGACAGTGTAGATCCAAGATCAGACTGCACGTTCTGTGCAGTCTGATCTTGATCTACACTGTCCGCAAATAATCATTAAGTCGCGCTTAGCAGCCTCAGGGTTAATGAAAGAACAACGTTTACCGGGTTGCCAATTTACCTATCATACAATTTTAATGAGAATGATTCACTCGTAATTCCAATCGATCGGCATGTCTGCGTTTTTGTAATAATCCTATCCCTTCATCTTGTTTGTCCTTAACTCCTGCAGACAACAATGCACCAAGCAGCAAAAACCTTAAAAGCATCGTGGCAAAAGGTGAAAATGCTCTAATCGGGGAATTCATACTTTTGTCAAAACCTTAACGTATGAATCACTTTTAAAAACACTCACTTCATTTTGACTATCCGTGAAAATCGCAACTTTTCGTAAACTGTCAACTGCAATGTTACTAGGGGGTGTGGGGATAGAGGGGTTGGGGGTAGTACTATTAGGAATTACTTTCTAGAATTGATATGAAATTGTCCGTCGAACGACTTTTGATAATTAATTTTGTTATTCAACATTGCAAAGATCTAAGACACAATTTAAGAAAAAAATAAATAAACAAAAAAAAGATTAGATCTAGTTTCTTCTGATAAAATATATATTCATCGTTTTTGGTGACTTCTAACAATGATAATTTGTATGGTGTCTAACGCCTTTTTAAACATTATTACAGTTATATCGCGGTGGCTAGTGCGCCTATCCATGCTTTTCTGGAGTTTCCTTTTACCAGTACTCCGCACAATATTTTTTCTAAGCCACTAGTTGCTTTCACACATAACCATTATCGAAACAATGGTCAGAGGTGAGAAAGGAATGAATCCTGTCGCAAGGACTATCATCAGTCCTCGGAAAGAAATTGGCCGAGCCAGGGATCGAACCAGCGACCCCCTGTTGTACTGTCGACTTCTAAACAAGTAATATTGTTATTCAGCAGGGAAAAATATAAGCTAAACGAATGCAAATTTATTTGAAAAACAAGTTTGTTAAAGAAAAATATACAAAAAAGCTGTTTATTTATAAAACAAAATACACGTTAACATAAAAAGGATTGCGGATGACTCACCCGTGAAGGAGTGAGGCGATAAGGTTTGCAGTGTAATACAGTAATACACATTTTATATGTATAAAGAACAATATTGGCGTTATGTTCTTCTAAAACATAATATCTCTTTACCAAACTACAAAAGTTTAGACTTGTCCAAATTCAAAGCGTTTGCAGACGACAAATTATATGTGACTTAAAACTTGTAATTCCTTATTTGGCAGGGAAGAAAACATTGCGGGAAAGGAGAAAATGCTGGTCACCAGCATTTTCTTCTTTTCCCACAATGTTTTCAAAATGGCCTTTTTCCTCTGGGCCATTAATGTGTGGAAAAGGAATAATATGAATACCCAAACTGCTAAATCGATCAAATGGAAACTTCCAGTCAGTTGTAAAACCAAACGTAGTCTACTGAAATTTTAAGTTTCTTTTTTGTCAAAAAAATCTCACCGTAAAGGGACAGTGTAGATTCAAAACCAGAGTCTGATCTTGAATCGACACTGTCCGCAAAAGTCGCACTTAACAACCTAAGGATTTAGTCAGTGATTTGGTGCAGTGGACCTTGATGATATTATCGCTATAAAGAAATACAATGTAGTGACATGAATAAATCTTTAGTACACGAACGTTTTCTTAAAGAAAAAGGAGTCGAGAGGAAATGTAGCCCAAATAAAAGTATTTTTTCTTCACCTACAATGTTTTCAAGTGTTGTGACACAAAATGACCAAAAAAAAAAGTGTCGTCTGCTCGAGTTGAAGAGTTACAACTACTTGTACACGAAAGATACTGACAGCAACTTTGGTTGTTTTCAAGGACAGTATAGATTAACAGCAGACTGTACTGAGCCGTTTTGTCAGAGATTCCAATCAATTTTAATCCTTTACCAAACAATTCCGAATCTTAAATGACCCAGACGAATGATTTTGAGCACATTTTGGGAAAAGGAGAAAATGCTGGTAGTCAGCATTTTCTCCTCTTCCCACAATTTTTTCAATCCTGTATAAATCATATTTAATCATTTGAGACACATTAATATTTCTTCGGCAAATGCTTTAAATTTAAACCAGTCGACAATGTCGTTTGGTAAGGACTTAAAACCATGTGGATTCTGCAAATTGATTAAATGTTCGTCTCTCTTCTTTAGCACTTGGAATGTCAATGTCATAAGCAATTTCCAGGCAATAACATCCTCTCTCCAGATCATACATGTCCCTTGAATGAATTATAAAATTGTAGGAAAAGGGGCAACTGACTACTTCTAGCAACTGTTCCTTTTATAACAATGCTTTAAAAACCCATTCCTGGAAGGGCGTAAAAGTTCGTATATATATTGAAATGTGATTGAAGCCGAAACTAAGTTTATGAGAAGAGTACAGAACAAAATGTGAAGGTCGAATTTCAGTCGGTGAATGAATGAACGACGAAAGAAAGTAAATATAACGACTTACTTTAGCACCAATCTGGTTTCCGCACTGGCCGGCTTGGATGTGTACGATTTCACGCATTTTGGCTGATGTTGTTTGTTAATACTGTGAAAAATACTTCTGTCACTTTGACGTTTTTGCTCTACCACACTGTGCCCAACCCTTACACGTGGTTTTATACGAAATTGGGACAAATTACCACAACTTGTTGTATACATCCGCCAGGTAAGAGCTAGGTCTGTAGTTTTGGTCTTTGTTACAATAGTAATTTCTGCTAAAGGTAAAATGAAATTTCTCAGATATATTATTATCTAAGAAAATGATCAGAATAACTCAAAATGGTTGCATTTTAAGCTATATTTTCCAAATTATTTTCGGTTTCTTCCATTTCCTTTGCGCTATAATACATGGATGACGAATCCGGTTGCCAACTAGCACTACTTTTTGTGTATCCACAAACAGATGGGGACGCTATAAATATTTGACTTTTGTTTTCGTTTACAATCCCCTGACAATAGGAAAATCTTGTTTAAGCCGATTGAAAAAGAATAATACCGTAATAAATACTTTTGTTATAAAGGTATGTCTGGATTAAACAGCTCAAGGCAAGATTGAGTGAATTGACAAATTGTGTATTTGAAGGTTTCCATTAGATTCATTGAAAAACAAAAGACATGCTGAACTTAGTCTCTAAACAAATGAGTATTTGGCGCCAAATGAATTTAGCCGTTACTACACAATCCAGACTTTTAACGACCCTGAAAAAGAAAGTTTTTGAAAAATTTGCGGGAAAAGGAGAAAATGCTGGTAACCAGCATTTTCTCCTTTTCCCACAATTTTTTCTATCCTTCCATAAACAAATTTCAATATTTGTGTCACCTTTATTTTGTCGTCTGCAAATGCTTTAGATTTGGACAAGTCTAAAATTTTGTCGTTTGGTAAAAAGTTAACTTCTTTTGATAAAAAACTGAAGACGCAATTCAAATACAAAAAAAAAAATTTTTTTTTTTTTCGTCATTGCTCAGAACAAAGAAGTGGGCGATGTAGATCCAAGATCAGGCTGCATAATCTGTGCAGTCTGGTCCTAATCTATAACATCTGCAAAGCCCCGCACAATGTCCTTACTAGTTGATTCAATTTTGGACATGAATTTTGCAAGCGGCAAATTTGATGTGTGGCTTCAGTGACAGGATTTGTACTTGAAAGGAAAAGAAAACAACATGGGAAAAGGAGAAAATGCTGGCTACCAGCAGTTTCTCTCATTCCACAATGTGTTCAAGAGCCCTTTTTTTTCCCATCAAGGTTGTTAAAATACGGAAAGCAGCCACTAGAGAATAATTTTCGAAGTACTGGAAGGAAAAAAAAAAAACCTCCAAGAAAGCACTGATAGATGCACTGGCCGCCCCGATATACATGAAATAGAGGAAACAGTGTTGAAAACAGTTTTGAACATTCCAAAAGACGTGCAGTCTGATCCTGAATCTACGCTGTCCGATAAGGAGACATCTTTTCCCAAGAAATTACCGTTAAAATAGCAAAATTTTGGGTTTTTACTCTCAGATTGAAAGTTTCCTTTTCCTTATTTAGCAGGTCAGGGGTTAAGGTTTTCTCGTAAAAAATAATCTATGCATTAAAACATGTGTAGCTACATACATGTACTGATTTTGATTACTACTTGAACATTTTTAACAATGGATAGTTACGGATAAGAAGCTAGGAACAAAATTAAAAAAAAAACCAGGAAACTTTGTATTTTGACAGAAAATGCTGAATATCTCAATCAAGGGACCGAGTAGTGTTTAACCCTTTACCACACAATCCCGACTTTTAAATACCAAGAGAAAGAGAGCTTTTGAAAACATCGTGGGAAAAGGAGCAAATGCTGGTAACCAGCATTTTCTCCTTTTCCAACGATGTTCATTACCCTTTCCAAATCAAATGATACGATTTTAATTAATCTTTATTTTGTCGTCTGCAAATGCTTTCAATTTGGACAAGTCTAACATTTTGTCGTTTGGTACAACGTAAAGGTAAAGGTGACACTATGTCAAAGAAAGATTAGAGAGGACGTAATCTGCTTAAATGCAGTGAATTTATTCAATCACTGACGTTGCAGGTATGATTTACGAATGTCCTTGTATTGTATGATAAAGTAACAGGGAAGTTTAGTCTTTTCACGTATAACATGTTGCAGAAAATAATTAAGATCGTTTTCACTTTAAAAAAGATGAGCCGAGCCCCGGTGGCTCAGTCGGTATCGTACAGGACTTGAGAACAGGGGGTGTGGGTTCGATCCCTGGCTCGGCAAATTTCTTTCCGAGGATTGATAATAGACATTGCGACAGGATTCATTCCTCTCTCACCGCTGACCATTGTTTCGACGATGGTTATGTGGGAAAGCAGCCAGTGGCTTGGAAAGAAAAATGAACGGAGTACTGGTAAAAGAGACTCCAGGAAAGCATGGATAGGTGCACTGGCCGCCGCGATATAACTGAAATAATGTTGAAAACGGCGTCAAACACCATAATTATAATCCATCAATCATTAAAAAAAATTGAATCACAAACCAGCGTTTCTTGCTATTTCTTTCGTTCGATCGTTCTTTCCTTCCTTCCTTTCTTCATTCATTCATTCATTCATTCATTCATTCATTCATTCGTCATTCTGTCCGCTCATTCATTCATTCATTCATTCATGCAGATTCTACATGGCCAAAGGGTTAGGGTGTGGAACTTTATGAGCCATTATGAAGGCATCAGATTTCCTTTTGCCGCAGTAAAATATATGTGCCATGCTCTCTGAAAAGAGTAGAGGAATTAATGCAATTACAAAAAGCATCGACCAAGGTCAGCCTGCACAGTTCGTGCAGGCTGACCTTGGCCGAACCTTTTTTGCTTTTGGTAATATTTCTGCATGTCAAAGGACCACCGCACCTAATAATTCAGTCGGTTGTTAGACAAAATTGATTTTATGGATCAACAAGTATGTGATGGTTTGCTTGGTATCATGGATAACGGAGATCCATTAAAACCACTTTTGCCAGATCATTGCTCATATCTATTCCAAGGCCAAATACACAAACAATTATTCTCCAAAAGACAAGACCTCCTTTTGGTCTTACGATAACCCGTACAATTTATTGCGTAAGACGGGCGTTCAAATAAGGCCATCTCGAAACTATCAAAAAGGGACTTTCGTTTTGAATTGATTGCATTTGGGCAAATAATGTTTATTCGTTTAAGGGGACGTGTTTAGGGATGATTGATTGATTGATTGTATGGTGTTTAACGCCGTTTTCAACATTATTTCAGTTATATCGCGGCGGCCAGTGCACCTATCCATGCTTTCCTGGAGACTCTTTTACCAGCATTCCGCACAATTTTCTTTCCAAGCCACTGGCTGCTTTCCCACATAACCATCATCGAAACAATGGTCAGCGGTGGGAGAGGTTTAGGGATGAAGGACGTTATGACTACAGACAATTTTGCCAGGACGTTTTGACCACAGACGTTTTAGCCAGGGCGTTTTGGTCACAGACATTTTGGCCACGGACGTTTTGGCCACGGTCATTTAGGCTAAATGTTGTTTTTCCTTGGATGTCTTTTGAAAACATTGTAGGAAAAGGAAGAATCGTCTGTTAAAGGATGAGGGTATGAATTATTTGAAAATATCGGTGGAATAGAAGCCTTTTCTTACAATGTGCAATTTTTTTTTTTTTTGCGGCTGAAGACATTAGAAGATAGTGTGGGAAAATGTAAAATTACTCGTAATAAAGATTTTCACCTTTTCTCACAATAACTTCTATGTCGTCAGGTAAAACATCCATGGAAAATTAGAATTTATTGGATATAAATCAATTTAGATATCATAATAATGATATGGTTTTGGATAATATTGAAATAGAGAAGTTCCTGCTATGATATATTTTTGTTTCTTATTTCGTGTATGTTTTGGCAAAATGTTATTACATGTATATCTCTTTACCATACAATCCCGAGTTTTAAAGACCTTGAGAGAGAAGCGTTTTGAAATCATTGTGGGAAATGGGGTAAATCCTTGATACATTTTCTTTTTTTCTCTCAAAGTTTTCTATCCCAACAAAGACAAATTCTGTCATTTGAGTCACATTAAGATTATTATCTGCAAATGCTTTCAATTTGGACAACTCTACATATCTGTCGTGTGTAAAAGACTTAAAGCAGAAAAATGTAATAGATGAACTTTATTTTGTTTTCTTTATCTACAACTTTATACTTAAAAGGATAGAAAGTTATTTATTGCATTGTTCTGAATCTACTATATTTGCCATGCTATTACACAGAAAGTTATAAGCACAACTAGAATAAGGATAGTTCACACGGAAAGCCAGGAAATTAAGTAATTTGAGAGGTGGTTTACTTTAAGTAAATAAAAGTTGTTTGTTTTACATAAAATTGCATCAGTATCAAACAGAAAATAGGTCGACATGGAAATGAAATACAAGAGGATTTTTAATCACTCAGTTAGTGCAATTTCTAGGCTCTTCTGGCAATCAAATAATGGAATTGGTCTTTGAAATGGTAAAAACACTGTCAGAAAGAAGATAAAACGATGGTTAGCGGCACTGTCTCCTTTTGCAATAGTTTTTTTTTTTTCAAAAGCCCTCTTCGTCTGTGTCGTTAACTCTTATCCTGCTAAATAACTGAAACTAAACTTTTGAGCCGATAGTTAAAACCAAAATTTTGCTATTTCAAAGTTGTTTTTTTTTTGGGGGGGGGGGGAGGGGGAGGGGGAGACATGTCCTTATCGGACAGTGTAGATCAAAGATCAGACTGCACGTTCTGTGCAGTCTGATCTTGATCGACACAGTCCGCAAAAGGTCGGTGAGTCGCGCTTAGCAACCTAAGGGTTAAAACACGGGGTCGTTTTGTAAGTGGATTCAAGTATTTTCTTCATGTATAGTATATCACACCGGAAATAAGGAATCGTATTTCGATCTAAAGTTTCTTTTATAGAATCTCTCTCTCTCTCCATTCCTCTCTCTCTCTCCTTCTCTCTCTCTCCCTCTCTCTCCATTCCTCACCTTTCCTCTCCCTCCCCTCTCTCATTTCCCTGCTTTCCTCTCTCTCCCTCTCTTTCTCCCCCTCTCTCAAATTTCCTTTGAACTGCAGGTTTCTTTGGTGTTGGATTTTAAGCAGAAACCCTGGTTCAATCTTCACCGATCATAAGTAAGTTTCCTTGGGAAAGGTACTGCAGAGCACCAACCTCACACATATGAAACCCAGAAAGCACATGATTAAGTGATCTGTCACCGTGATATGACTGAAATACTGTAGAAGTGGCGTGACGCACCAATAAAACAAACACCCCCACATTTTTATAGAATTTTTTTTTTTCAATGTGTAAATCTTAATGTCCAATCGGAAACGGAAATACGCAAACATAAAAGCAACAGCACATAAAAAACACCCTAGTATACTCAGAGGTTGTTCAATAGTTTTTACTCAATGAAAGTTTATCCATTTTGTGCCACTTCATATTTGAAACGGATACAACCTATTTTAATCCTTAGTCTGCTAAGTGCGACTCAAGAACCTTTAGCGGACAGTGAAGATCGAGATCAGACTGCACAGAATGTGCAGTCTGATCTTGAATCTACACTGTCCGATATGGAGGTATTTCTCCTGAGAAGTAACTTTGAAAAAGCAACATTTGGGATTTTACTATCATATTGAAAAGTTTTATCTTTCTTATTCAGCGGCTTAACCCTTTACCAAACAATCCCTGGTTTTTACGACCCAGAGGAAGAAGCCTTCTGAAAACATTGTGGGAAAAGGAGAAAATGCTGGTAACCAGCATTTTCTCCTTTTCCCACAATGTTTTCTACTCTTCTAAAGTCAAGTTTCAATTTTTCAATCACACTTATTTTGTCGTCTGCAAGTGCTTTCAATTTGGATAAGTTTAAAATTTTGTCATTTGGTAAAGACTTAAGGGTTAACTCTGTTGTAAATGTACAATATAATTCCAAAACTTTGACTGTAACGGTGTCATGATACAATAATTCTTTTACCAGACGACGAAACATTATTCTCGTCCATATTGAAAGCATGTGCAGACGACAAATTTAATGTTGCTTGGGCTTATCTTTGAGAGGATAGCAACATTGTGGGAAAAGCCATTTTTCTCTTTTTCCAGCAATGTTTTCCAAAGTTTTCTTTCCTCAGTGGTGTTAAAACATTGGACTGTTTGGTAAAAGCTTAAAAGAACATTTTTCCAGAAAAAGAAACCTCAATCACTGATTTTCAGGACTTATTCATAATCAAAACAGCTCACAAATAATATTATAGAGCAATAGAGACCAAAGATCAGACTGCATGTTCCGTGCAGTCTGATTTTAGATCTACACTATCCTTGACAAGGCGCAAAAAAACTAGTCTCAACACGCCAATGATATATCAATAATTTATATTCACTGAACGTTTGGCCTTGTTTCCCTACTTCCTAAAATAAATACGTATCCGAGTCGAATGAACTTGTCACCTTTCATGTACATATTTGTAAATTGACCCATACAATACCTTTCACAATCATAAATTGCTTTTGAGGACACTGTAGATCAAGACCAGACTGTTTGAAAAACATGCAGTCTGATCTTTGATATGAAATATCAACCACGATAACATGTCTTATTCTAGCAAACGCACCATGAAATTTTCGGTTATTTCTTTATTTCCGGACTGTGAATGAGCACTTTGGAGAGCTAATACGTATATACATGTATATATTGACCTTGCAGTACCTTTCGCAACTATGGTTTCCGTTACAGACAGTGCAGACCGAGGTCAGACTGCACAAAGCAGGCTGTTCGATCTTTAATCCACACCGTACACTCCGAACACTAGAGCAAGCAGCCTGAAACTAAATGGTGTGATTATTTTATTGACCCCTGCAATACCTTTCATAAGTATGGTTGCTTTTAGCAGATAGTGTAGATCAAGATCAGACTGCACCTAAGCACGATCCTCATTTTCAAGTACAATGACATATTATGTATTCGGACAAAAGAAACTTGAAATTGCAACTTTTTTGTAATTTTATCACCTGACTGTAAATGTGCATTTTTTTTAAGGCCGGATCCAGTCATTGGTGGAACATTTGATTTGTCGTCTGCAAGTGCTTTCAATTTGGATGTATCCAAAATTTCGTTATTTGGTAAAGAGATAATGGTTAATAGACTGCTATACTAAATTTTCGAAGTCGTCTACTGAAAATTTGTTGCAGGAGGTAATGAGGTATAGAAATTTATATCTTGCTAGATTGTGTTATAAATAATGTTTGAGTTGATTATCACAAAGTATGGGTGGATAATATGTCAAGACATTAATAAATAAACTTAAAAGAAAAAAGAACATGTTCATGCGTCTGTCTGTCTGTCCGTCCGTCCGTCCACGCCCGTCCGTCTGTCTCTCTCTATCTTATCGCTTACCCGCATCGTTCTAACGAACGAAGAAACGAAGTGCATAAATAATTCAGCGATTCAGTGATCGATAGATTTCACCATATAGGTAACTTATAAGTAAATGGAAAAGTTTACGAAAGCCTGACAAACAGATCAATTAACGCTTCCAAACATCTGACCTTTATTTACAAATGTGAAACCAAGAAAAGAATGGGCGATTCTTTTTAAATGAAATGGATCTAGGGTTTTTTTACCACACGAGCCAAATGTAGATTTATCCTAATCGAAAGCATTTGTAGATTTAAATTTATAAGGCTTAAATGGTGGAATTTGTCTTTAAAAGGTTGGAAAATAGTGTGGAAAAAGAAAAAAATGCTGGTTACCAGAATTTTCTCTTTTTCCCACAATGTTTTCTACACTTCCACAGACAAAATTTAGTCTTTTAGAGTCACATTTATTTCGTTGTCTGCAAATGTTTTCAGTTTGGACAAGTCTGGAATTTTGTTGTTTAGTAAAGAAATAAGCCTTTGTCAGCAATGAATCGAACTGTAATGTCAATTAAACCTTAGGCTGCTCAGTGCGACTCACTGACCTTTTGCGGACAGTGTAGATCAAGATCAGACTGCACAAAACGTGCAGTCTGATCTTGGATCTACACTGTCCGATAAGTAGATATTTCTCCGCCAAAAATAACTTTGAAATAGCAACGTTTGGGTTTTTACTATCCACTTGAAGGTATCATTTAACTTACTCAGCAAGAGTAGGGTTAAATCGAACTTAATCCTCGTAGTGCACGTTTTTTGCTGTCTAATCTAGACCTATGCCGTCTCAAACGGCCTACGTTTTGCTGAAATATATGATAACAGTTTTGCACAGAAATGCTAGATCTATGTGGTATGTTCTGAAAACTAAAAATTTATTAATATTTGCTTTTGAAATATTTCTATAGACCACAACCCGAACGTTTGTAATCAATAACTTATATTTGTTGTAAACTTTTTTTGTGTGCCTTTCTGTTGTCACGTTTGCTAAAAACCCTATTAAGCGGGACTACGCCCATTCCTTTTTTGTGCGATTTTGTCTCCGTTTTCGGTGTAGGTAGGCCTATACGAGTACAAGAGTGTTTTATACTTTTTACGGCGTAGCTGAATGTGCTGGCTTCTGACCTACATGTACATTTTGGTACTGATAACAAATTAATAAATAGAAATTTGTGATTGGTCAAAAGAGTAGACATGTTTATTTTAAATACCCCTGCTTATTTGCTGGCAAAATTAAATCTTAAACTGCTAAAGAAGTGGAATGAAAATTTCAAGCCGATAGTAAAAACCCAACTTTTGCTATTTCAAAGTTGTAGATCCAAGATCAGACTGTACGTTCTGTGCTGTCTGATCTGAATCTACACTGCACGCTTAAGGTTATTTGGTCGCACTTAGCAGCCTCAGGGTTAAAGCCGGGTTCATCCCTTTACAAGACGACAAAATTTTAGCCTTGTCCAAATTGAGCGCATTTGCTGGCGAAAAATTAACTGTTACTTAAAACATGAAATTTTTCCAACTGTACAAAACATTTTGGAAAAGGAAAAAATGCTAGTTACCAGCATTTTCTCCTTTTCCCAGAACGTTTCTTGAGGATAGGGCACCCTAATGGGATTCGTGTAACATCGCTTTTCATCGCCAAAATCGTAGGGATTCGGCTAAAACTAGGAGAATCCGTAATCAATGCGGGGAACCAGTAGGCTATCTATCGGCCGATGGAGTACCCGAGTCTTAGCCGAATCCGAACGTTTTTCGGCGATGAAAGGCGAGTGTTACACGCATCCCATTAGGGTGCCCTATCCTTAAAGACTTCTCCCCGAGGGTTGTTAAAAGTCGGGACAAATTGTTGCTTAAAACATGAAATTTGTCATTCAAAGGGTACAAAACATCGAGGAAAAAGGAGAAAATAGTGGTTACCAGCATTTTCTTCTTTTACCAGATTGTTTTCTTAAAGGCTTCTCCCAGAGGGTTGTTAAAACTGGGGACAAATTGTTGCTTAAAGCATGAATTTTGTCCTTCAAAGGGTACAAAACGTTGAGGGTCTTACGAACAAAGTCCGTAACAAAGAAACAAATGAACAAATGCATGGCAGAAATAAAGGGACCGGGCAGGATTCGAACCCTAGAACGCCCGGGCGAAAAGCCAATACCATAACCACTAAGCTCTAGAGATATCTCCCTAACGCAGTTGTTAGGTATTGTATTTAAATCGGGACGAAGCCATGCATGAAGGAGTGGTCTCCCGTAACAAGGGAAAAGGAGAAAATACTGGTTACAAGCATTTTCTCCTTTTCCCTCAAGTGTTTTCAAAGGACTTCTCCCTGTGGGTCCTCAAAAGTCGGGATTGCGTGACAAAGGATTAAAGTAGGCCTACAACTGACGTCGTATAGTTGACGTCATGATTATGGCTTTCAAGTAGAACGATAAAAAACTTCTATTTAGTTTGTGTATAAATCTTGCATGGAAATAAAGTGAAAATAAGTTGTTTTGGTGTGAGATCACGAGATCGAAATATTCACTATTGTCTGAACACCAAAATTTTACATTTTACATGTTTTTTTTTTTTTTTGTGAAAATATCAAATTCAGTGTTCATTTTTTTCTTAACATAACATAACATCGTATTTATTCAGCATAAAACAGCACTTGTATGTTTATAGCTTACAATAATTATGAAAAACAAATTTATGCCCACATGCGCAGAAAACAAAGACCTAAATAGATTTTTACTTTTTGAGAAGTATGAAATAAAATAAAAAGATGTACGATTCGAAAAATTAGCAATTCACTGCATCAGCACCAACAGCGCCATTTTTTTATTCAGATCAGACTACCTGTCATGAGCAGTCTGATCTTAATCCATAATTACTGATGAAGCATTACCAATCTTACCACCCATGAAACGATAATATACTCGTAAGTTGTACTTTTTCGGTCATGATTTCCCATAATAGATCAGTTCGTTTTGATCTGATCCCGAACAAAACTCTCTGCAAGAGAAATTAGTGAAACTAGGTCTAGGGCCTACTAGAAGGGTCCACATCTCGATTCCATATCGAAACAATCAATTGTGGTCTCTATGAAAGCGTTGGCAAAGCAATTTGAAATTATTTATGATTAAATAACGGCTTCCTTAAAAAGGCCAACTAGCTGCAAAATGTAAATAATTCGGGGATCAAATTGCAGACCAATTTAATTCATGTAAACCATTTAAAAGTATAGATATTTTTATGAGTCTAATTACGTGTTCAGGAACGGTCTAACAAAGCTCCAGTAACTGTTGCCGGCATGAAAATATATGGTAAAACTAGAAAGTTGACAGTTTTTGTTCACCTTTTACATTTTTTTCAGCCAGTAGTTGGAACTTTGACTGATTCCACAATAGCACATTATCAGACTCATAATAATTTCCATTCCTTTAAATGTGAAATTGGTCTGCATTTTGACCCCCGAATTGTTAACTTATGTGCAGTAGTGCGCCTGTAAGTTTCGGAAAATTCACTATAATGAGTGCATTCATGAATAGATTATTGAAAAACAGGCTTTAAGTTGTATAGCCATGAATCAATATTACGTCGATGACATAATCAATCAATTGAAGTTTTAATATATTCCTTTTCTTTCCAGAAACCTTTTGTGCCATTCACTGCCTTGCGCGCCAAAGAAATTCAGTATTAATAAGATACGCATGTATTATTACAACCTTCTTCCACCGCTTAATAAGACTGGGCTTTTGGGATAAAAATGCTGGAAAAGAAACAGAGCTTGTTACAAACGATTGTTCATTTTTTTTTTTTTACTGTTTTCCCTATGATTGAAAGAGACGAGTTTCCTTGCCTTCTTTATGTTACTTGTACTCGCTGAAAACATGTTTAACTTTTTATCATATAATCCCGACTTACAACGACCCTAAAAATCGCAAAAAATTGGAGTTCGTCCGAATTGAAAGCATTCGCAGAAGGTATTTTAAATGTGGCTGGAATTATGAGATTTGGCTGTGAAAGAGTAGAAAACATTGTGGGGAAAGGAGAAAAATGCCCTTATCAGCATTTTCTCCTTTTCCCACAATGTTTTCAGAATATTTCTTTCTCGGGGTCGTTAAAACTCGAGACTGTGTGGCAGAGCGTTAAATGTTGATAATTTATGCTTTTCCTAAAAAAGAAAATCCACTCTTTTTCATCGTGAGACGTGATTTAAAAAACCCTACAATTTAACCCTTATCCTGTCGAATTTCAATTGTTCACGATAAGAAACAAATGTTGTTAAATTTATTGATATCAAACCGGGTTTCCACGACAAAGACCACTGATAGATCAGCCAAGAGTGTAGAGTAAGATCAGACTGCGCGTATGTGCAGGCTGATCTTGCTTTACACACCCCGTAAAATACATCTATGCTCGCAAACGGAAGGAATTTCATGTTTAACTTTGTCAAAAGTTCACTGTTTCACGAAAAAGGCATTTGAAAATATTGTTTGATGTAGTGAAAAAAACAGGCAACCAGAATGTTCTCCTGCAATATATTTTTCAAAGATTAAATACATAATTTATCAGTATACCGAATACCAGCCATGGCAGGTAGTTTTGGTGTTAATTTTATGGTTTTTTTACCCAGCTAAGAGAAAGCATTCACTTCCTTTACAAAAAATGGTCGAAAACTTGTTTAATGCATTGTCTTTTTAATCACATTGTTTTAATTCGTTAGTCAGGTCAGCGAAACACAGCCGCCTCATCCCCCCCCCCCCCCCCCCCCCATGGAAACAGGAAACAACACAATATGGAGTCTCTCTTAAAGTTTTAGCCCATTACAATACAGATATGTTTTTTTTTTTTTCATGTCCGAAAATAGACCTTTGATTTTTTTAAACAGGTACAAAGGTACAATTCTTCATTACAAACAATCGATCCTTTTTTCCACAATCTTTTTTTCTTTACCATACAATATAAAGTGTTTTCTTCCATTTTTTTCCAGTTGTATCACTTATCTTCGTCCCTTTCCCAAACAATCTAGTGTTTTAACCACCATGAGAAAGAAATCTTTTGAAAACATTGTGGGCAAAGGAGAAAATGCTGATAACCAGTATTTTCTCCATTTCACACAAAGTTTTCTACCCTTTCCAAGACAATATCTAATTTTTCAATGATTAACTTGTCGTCAGCAAATGTTTTCAATACTGTTTGTTTTCAACAGACATGTCTAAAATTTGTCGTCATGTACAGATTTAGTGGTTTGAAAGAAAAAAAAACTTAAACAGATCACGACCTACAGAAAACCTTCTTTCATCTTGCAGTAGAATGATTTTGAAACATTTGGCAAAAAGGATAAAATGCCCATAATAACCGCCACTTGCATTAAAAAATGTTTAATTTATCGTCGGTTAATTCATGTGGATAATCAGTTTGTAAAACTGTGTTTGTCGAAGTCGCCAGTTTCAGGTTTGTTTCAGGAGTAAATGGTTTAAATAAGTCTTTACCACACAAATCCCAAGTTTTGACAATCCCAAGAAAGAAAGCTTCCGAAAACATTGAGGGAAAAGAGGAAAATGCTGGTGACCAGCATTTTCTCCATTTCCCACAGTTTTCTACCTTTTCTCAGACAAGTTACTTTTCTCTTTCCAGCTACATTCAATATGTCGCTTGCAAATGCTATCAATTTGTTAAAGTCCAAAAATGTTGTCGTTTGGTAATGGGTTATAAATACTTGATTGATAAGGTTATCAGTCGAGATATTTCCTATCAAATACTTCGTCAAAAACATTATCGATGTTTTATTTACATACGGGCCAGACAAATTTAACTCTTGGACAGACGACAAAACTTTCGACTAATTCCAAATTGACAGCATTGGCAGACGACAAATTAAACATACGCTAATCCTTGGGCTGCTACGCGCGACTCAAGAACCTTTTGCGGACAGTGTAGATCAAGATCAGACTACACAGAACGTGCAGTCTGATCTTGGATCTACACTGTCCGATAAGGATATAATCCCCCCCCCCCCAAAAAAAAAAAACTGAAATAGCAAAATGATGGGTTTTGCTATCGCCTTGAAAGTTTCATTTCACTTATTTGGCAGGTTGAGGGTTTAGTGATGAGATTTGTCTGATAAGTTAGGACACGATATGGGAAATGGAGTTAAATGCTGGTAGCCAGCATTTTTCTAGTTTTCAACAATGTTTTAAAAAGCTCTTATTTCGCTCGTGGTCGATAAAACTCGGGACAGTGTGCCAAAGGGTTTTAAAAGTGTATCGCATGTCAACTCTTGTTTAAAATCAGATCTTTTTTCTGCATGTTAATTCACAAACCCTTAAGCTGCTAAGCCCGACTCAAAAACCTTTTGTGGACAGCGTAGATTAAGATCAGACTGCACAGAACCCTCCGATATGGAGATATTTTTCTCCCAAGAAATACATATAGAACGGCAAAATTTTGGTTCCCACTATAGGCTTGAAAATTTAATTTCACTATTTAGCAGGTAAAGGATAAATCGATGAGATTTGTCTTTGAAAGTTTGGAAAACGTTGTGAAAAAAGCAGAAAAAAGCTGGTAAACAGCATTTTTCTCGTTTTTTTAAACAATGTCTTAGAAATATCTTTTCCCCTCGTTGTTAAAAAACACGGGATAGTGTTGTAAAGGCTTAAGTGTATTGCATGTCAACTCTTGATTAAAATCAGAATTTTCTGCAGTTAATTCATGAAACCTCTCCCCTCCCCTTTCCTCAAAAACAAATTGCAGCAGACAGATACGGAAAGTACGAATAATCAACATGGTTAAGGCCTTATGAAAACATTGTGGGAAAAGGAGAAAATGCCGGTAACCAGCATTTTCTCCTTTTCCCACAATGTTTTCTACCCTTCCAAAGGTGAATATCTATTTTGCGAGACACAATTATTTTGTCGTCTGCAAAAGCTTTCAATTTAGGCAGGTTTAAAGTTTTGTCGTTTGGTAAAGGGTTAAGGTTTATCACATGTGAAAACATTGTGCCTGCAGGAGTGGTTAGTCGTTACTACTAATTTTTTATTTTTTATAATGTTTGCAAATAGACACGAGTACTATTTCAAAGCATTTGCAGATGATAGTCAAAATATGGCTCAAGTGATTTCTTTAAACGGGTAGAAAACATTTTTGCAAAAGGAGAAAATGCTTTTTCAATTCCTCCCTCCACCATAATATGTTTACAAGCTTTAATGTTTTAATCCTTGATCTGTTTTGATAATCGTTGCTAAGCCTTGTAGCTCAGTCAGTAACGTACAGGGCTTGAAATCTGTGGGTCGCTGGTTCGAGTTTCCAAGTAGGCCTATTGTAAAGTTCTTTCAAAGACTGACGATAGCCATTGCGACAGTATTCGTCTGTCTTTCACCGCTGATCATTGTCTCGATGTATGATGGTAATGAGGGAAAGCAGACAATGGCTTGGGAAGAATATTATGCGAAATACCAAGAAATAAAAACTCTGGATAAACATGGAGAGGTGCAATGACAGCAGCGATATAGATGTACTCAATTCTTCCACCCCCCCCCACTACTTTTTTTGTACGTCAGTTCTTTGCCTGTTTTAATTGACGCGAAATAGTATATTTTCACCGTCCATTGACCAAACTAACGATGTACCTTGTATTCAAGTCAAGAACAAATTGTTGTTCTGATATAGTATTCTTGGACAAGACACTTCAGAACACTAGCCTAGTACTCGTACTCGTAAAAACCCATGAAATACATGAATATGTGAGCTGCCGCCGTGATATGGCTGAAATACTGTTGAAAGCGGCGTAAAATACCATTCAATCGATCAATCCGATATAGTGGTATTTGGAATAATGTTGAAAACAGTAGTAACCCTTATCCATCTAAATAAGTGAAATGAAGAGGTAACCCTTATCCATCTAAATAAGTGAAATGAAGTGGTAACCCTTATCCAGCTAAATAAGTGAAATGAAGAGGTAATCCTTACCCATCTATATAAGTGAAATGAAGTGGTAACCCTTATCCATCTAAATAAGTGAAATGAAGAGGTAATCCTTATCCAGCTAAATAAGTGAAATGAAGTGGTAACCCTTATCCATCTAAATAAGTGAAATGAAGTGGTAACCCTTATCCAGCTAAATAAGTGAAATGAAGAGGTAATCCTTATCCAGCTAAATAAGTGAAATGAAGTGGTAACCCTTATCCAGCTAAATAAGTGAAATGAAGAGGTAATCCTTATCCATCTAAATAAGTGAAATGAAGAGGTAACCCTTATCTATCTAAATAAGTGAAATGAAGTGGTAACCCTTATCTATCTAAATAAGTGAAATGAAGTGGTAACCCTTATCTATCTAAATAAGTAAAATGAAGAGGTAACCCTTATCTATCTAAATAAGTGAAATGAAGAGGTAACCCTTATCCATCTAAATAAGTGAAATGAAGAGGTAATCCTTATCCAGCCAAACTAAAGCTGTCACTGAATGTGACTTAATACCCCCGCCAGCGCTTTGACAGAAACAGGCAATTTAACAAAAAATTTCCAAGTTCAAGGGGAGATTACCCTTGAATCATAGGGAGCTGATGATTGAAAACTGCGTCTTGCACAACTTCAGTATACGATCAATGTATCAAAAACTTTCAATAAAATAGCAGCAAAACTGTAGGAGGAGTTCGCGAAACAAAATTACTAGTATTTTGTACACAGACGGACAGACAGGCTGATTCCAGTATACCCCCGAAAACATTCGTTTTGCGGGGGTATAATAAGTGAAATGAAGAGGTAACCTTTATCCAGCTTCTTACGAATAAAGTCCATAACAAAGAAACAAATGAACAAATGCATGGCAGAAATAAAGGGACCGGGCAGGATTTGAACCCTAAAACGCCCGGACGAAAGGCCAATACCATAACCACTGAGCTAAAGAGACATCTCCCTAACGCAGTTGTTAGGTATTGTATTTAAATCGGGACGAAGCCATGCATGAAGGAGTGGTCTCCCGTAACAAGCTAAATAAGTGAAATGAAGTGGTAAGCCTTATCCTGCTAAATAAGTAAAAACTCAAATTTTGCTATTTCATAGGTATTTTTTTTGGGGGGGAAGGTTGATTGATCGATTGTATAGTGTGTAACGCCGTTTTAAACATTATTTCAGTTATATCACGGCGGCAAGTACACCTATCAATGCTTTCCTGGAGTCTCTTGTACCAGTACTTCGCACAAGGTGGGAGAGGAATGAATCCTGTCTCAATGACTATCATCAATCCTCGGAAAGAAATTGGCTGAGACAGGGATCGAACCCACGTCTCCCTGTTCTCAAGTCCTGCACGTTACTGACTGAGCTACTGGGGCTCGGCTTTTTGGGAAGGATATCTCCTTATCCGACAGTGCAGATCCAAGATCAGACTGCACAATCTGTGCAGACTGATCTTGATCTACATTGTCCTCAAAAGTCCCGAGTCGCGCTTAGCAGCCTAAGGGTTAAAATACAAAATAGATCTACAAACTAACAAAAAATAAGTTTATCAATACATTACAAGCCTTTTACTTCAAATTCCTCTCAAGAGGTAAATGGTAAAATGACTTAAATACTTACGTTATCGCATAAGTATTAAATACAGTATTGTTGAAAAGATAATCCCTGTATAAAAGGTTCGATTTAATTTGACCCTTTAATCGACGGAGACGAAAACTGGGGCCTTTTGCGGGAGGACGGCATAGATCAAGATCAGACTGCATAGAACGTGCAGTCTGATCCTGGATCTATATCGTCCACTTGTTGAGTCAAGCCTATCATATAAACAATATAAAATTTATATTTTTTTTCAGTTCCAGTGGGTTGCATTTGCAGATGTTAAGAGGTCTGGATTATACATATTTGGCGCAGAACGAGTTAACTCTTTACCAAACGGCAAAATTTTAGACTGGTCCAAATTGAAAGCAAATACAAACAACAAAAGAAATGTGACTCTAAAACTTAGATTTGTCTAGGGTTGGGTAGAAAACATTGTGGAAAAAGGAGAAAATCCTGGTTACCAGCATTTTCTCCTTTTCCCACAATGTTTCCAAAAGGATTACATTTCAAAAAAAAGTTAAAAATCGGGATTGTGTGGTTAAGAGTTGAAAAGCTACATGTAAGTAATCCAAACATACAGTAGATATAGGCGCTCTAGTTTGTCGAGATAGATTTGATTTCATTTCTATGGTGTTTGGCAAAACGGGATTGTACACCGCTTTCAAGAGATCTGAGTTCTATCACGGCCACAATGTCATGTAACTTATCGATTATTGAGCCTTACTCAGTGAAAAGCGGATTAAATGCATCTGCAGAAAGTATCGACCCAGGTCTGCCTGCAGTCTGACGTGTCAAAACTTCGATTTTGGTCAATTTTCTGCATGGACCATCCTACCCACTTAACAACCTACCTACCCTACCCACCTTCTGACCCACGCTCCAGCCTTTCTACCTACCTACCTTTCCTATCTCTTGCAACAGTTTTGATTTGTATACAGTATCTCCCTCTCTCTTTAATGAGAGTTTTAACTTGTATACAGTATTAACATAACAGCGCTAAATAAACCTTTTCATGTTCAACTTGACAAACTTAGTTCAGCATGAAGCAAAGTTCTATACAAGAGGGCCATTGGCCCTAAAGCGCTCACCTGAGTAAAATCATCTATGATTGGTATAGCTGAAGAGATCCTGATTTTAATGATGTAAAATACATGGGTGTAAGTGACCTACATTTTGACTGACTTGACCTACTTTTGTACTTGTCGGAAATATCATCAAGAAAAACATTCTGATCAAGCTTTATGAGTATCAGGCTGAAAATGCGGCCTCTGGACTGCAAACAAAGCTTTTCAAAGGTTTGGCCCAGTGACCTACTTTTTGGCCCCACATGACCCAATTTCAATCTTGCCTGACCAAGTTTCATGAGTATCAGGGTGAAAATGTGGCCTCTAGAGTGCACACAAGGATTTTCTAAGATTGGGCCCATCAACTTACATTTTGACCCCACATGACCTAATTTTGAACTTGTTCAAGATATCACCAAGACAAACATTCTAACAAAGTTTCACGAGTAACAGGTTGAAAATGTGGCCTCTACAAGTTTTTTCTAAGATTTGACCCTGTTACCTACTTTTTGGCCCTACCTGACCCAATTTCAACCCTGTCAAAGATATCATCAAGACAAACATTCTGACCAAGTTTAATGTGTTTCAGACTGTAAATATGGCATCAGAAGTGCACACAAGGTTTTTCCTAAGATTAAGCCCAGTAACCTACTTTCTGACCCCAGATGACCCTTTTTCGAACCATTATCATCAAGACAAAACATTCTGACCAAATGTCAAGAGTATCCAGCTGAAAATGTGGCCCAGTGATCTTCTTTTTGGCCTGAGATGACCAAATTTTGAACTTTTCTGAGATGTCATCAAGACAAACATTTTGACCAAGTTTCTTGGTATCTGGCTATAAATGTGGCCTCTAGAGTGCAAACACTGTTTTTCTAAGATTTAGCCCAGTGACCTACTTTTTGGCCCGACATGACTCAATTTCAAACTTGTCTAAGTTACCATCAAGAGAAACATTCTGACCAAGTGTCATCAGTATCAGGCTATAAATGTGGCCTCTAGAGAGCACAAAAGGTTTTTCTAAGATTTGGCCCAGTGACCTACTTTTTGGCTAGATGTAACCAAATTTCAAAAATTGTCCAAGATATCATCAAGACAAACATTCTGACCAAGTTACATGAGTATCAGGCTGAAAATGTGGCCTCTAGAGTGCACATAAGGTTTTTCTAAGATTTGGCCCAGTGACGTTCATTTTGATCGACATGACCAAATTTCAAACTCGTCCATGATATCATCAAGACAAACATTCTGACCAAATGTCATGATATATCTGATTTAAATGTGGCTTCTAGAATGCACACAAAGTAAATGTTGATAACCACACAACAGACGCCGGACACAGCACAATCACAAAAGCACTTCGTGCTTAGATGAGCTGAAAAATAGAGCCTGAACTAGACTGGGGCCTTGCAGAGTCTTGCAAAAAGACAGGATTACAAATCAACATTACCGTCGCTGTCAGCAAGGATCAAATCGGAATTTCTTGATAATACATGTATATCCAATGCCTTCTGTAAACAAGAACCGCTAAATACTGTACTTGTGTGGAACTGGATTAAAAGGAAATAGTTTGGCTTGATTTTACAGGGAAGTTGGCTGCAAAACTATCAATATAAAACATCAACAAGGATATAATAAACTGTCTTAAACTTTCTTGTTTTTATTACAAAATCATTGATTGAAATCTCAAATAGATATTTTACAGGTTTATTTCCAAACTGCACAAGTTCCTACACAGTTGCATAGAATTACCTCCCTTGTCAGAAAGCAATAGCACATGGGCCTTGCTTACACAATCACTGAAATATATTAGCAACATTACTTCATTTGTTCTTACCCTTAAAGCGCCTTTCACTACTTTACAATATCTTCAATGCACTTTTGTGGCCAGTGCAGATCAAGATCAGACTGCACAGAACGTGCAGTCTGATCTTGGATTTACACTGTCTGATGAGGGGATATTTTGCCCCAATCAAAAAGGTTTCCATGTTAGGCAGTGTTTGGGTTCACCTCTGCAAGAGGTATTGTTAGTTTTGACGGATTGATGGCCACAGATTTCGTACAGTTGTCTGTCTTGTAGATTCCAACAAGTCTGTTGGCTAACTCAAACATGTTGTTCCGCAGCGAGATGATGATAAACTGGGCATTCTTGGTTCTTTCCTGGAAAAATACAAATACAACAAACTTTTATTAACTTCTGATAGTGCTTTTCAAAACTACATTTGCCTTTACGGTCTATGTAGATCAAGATCAGGGACTATATTCACCCACCATTTCAAAGTCAGAAAACTCTTGAGAATAAGACTGAGAATGTTCCTAAGAATAGTTGGTGCTCAGCATGTAGCCTGATCATTTGATCTACACTTTATGCTTTGCGTAGTCATTCTGGATAACTTTGGAACTGCAATTACAGGGGTGTGATTGTCAAAATGTGAGAGAGGAGGAAAATACTAGTACTGTATACATCAATATATTCAGTGTTTCTGCCAGCTTTAATAAAAAAGGGGCCAGTTGGCCCCCTGAAGTCCTAAACAGGGGCCAATCATCATTAGCAAGGGGGTGGGGTGGAGAAAGGAGTGTATTCTTTCAATATTAGACTAAATACATATCTATAACATTTTTTAAAATACCTTAGGAACTAAAGATTCTCCTTTCTTTCAAGTTTGTCAATTTCTGTACAGCTTTGCCAAAGTCAAACAACTCAAAATCAGGTTTCTTTTGTCGTTGGGACTTTTGATATATCGCCAGATTAATCAGGCTTTCGATCACCTGAAGTCTGTGATGGTGTTACTTTTGCTATTTTTCCGGTATTTGACAGCCCTGCCTCTTCACTTTCATTTGGGCGTGTGAAAAAGTCGGTTATTCTTCTTTTCATTTTTCTGCTGGTTGTTTCGCAGTTCGTATTGAAAACATTTCTCTGCTACAGATTACCCGCTCTTTGTAGCTTTTTCTAAATTTACCAATGTTTGATGTAAAAGGAAAGGAACCAGTGCAAAAAAATTATGACTGGTTTTGCGCATTCGATAGTTTACGTGGTACTAAAGGGTTAAAATACACTAAGCCAGTCACGATTTCGTTCCATTAATTTTCGTACCGAATGCAGTTTCGTCCCATACACTTTTGTACCTTGGCGCAGCCGTATATGGGCAAATCGATTTTTGGGGGCCAAATATGATTTTTATGCTCCAGATCTGGCGTGCCATGTTTGGAAATGTGCGGGAATCCTAATTTATTTGCGGGAATCCCGCAAGGGCGCATCCTGGCTGACACACTGTATATTGCGTGTTGAATAATTTGTGAATTACCGTTTACAGACATTTTGCGTACGGAAATAATTGCAAATTGATACTCGTTATTTGTTGGTATACTTGTATTAAAATATGCAAACAGAAAAGTTTGCGAATTTTTCGAATTCGTGAAATCACATAAATTTCCACGTCGCAAAAATTTCCACTTACACAGTACCCTGAAACCCTCTCACACACTTCAGTGAATACAATAATCTCTGACCAGATCCTCATGAGTTGAGACAGTTTTGTATTATCAGTTTAAGCTTAAAAAGGCAGAAAATCCTTTAAAAGTAGGAAAAATCATTTGGGTCTTATTTCAAGACTGAAAATGCTTGCTGAGATTATTTGATGCTCTAAGGATTCATTTGTTTGCCCAAGAAACAAATCTAGAGCTGACAGCTTTGAAAATATCCGCGTTAAACCTTTACCACATATTCCTGACTTTTAACAACCCTTAAGAAAAAAGCTTTTGGAAACATTGTGGGTAAAGGAGAAAAATGCTGGTAACCAGCACTTTCTCCTTTACCCACATTGTTTCTGCTCTTTAAAACAGAGATCCCAAGTTTGATTTTTCACCTGCAAGTGCTTTCATTTGGGCAAGTCTGAAGTTGTGTCATTAACAATGGTATTATGGGTAATCAGAATGAATCAAAGGTGACAATATGAATGCAGATGTAAACATAGTAGCAATGAGAGGAAGTGCTTATTACAAACAGCTATTCCATTGATCAAAATGTTTTCAACAGAAGCAAAATGCAAGATAAGAAATGGTGGCTGTGGCTGGCAGCATGGTCATGTTGAGTGAATAAAATTGCAGACAATAATGTAGATTAACTCTTTCCTAAATGACTAACTTTCAGTTCTTCCAAATTGAAAGCATCAAATCAGATGTGGTTCACACCATTGTTTTTTTTTTTTTCCATCAAAATGGTAGGAAGCACTGTGGGTAAATCCTTAGGATTGTTAAAACTGAGATTGTTTGGTACCTTTGCAAATACTTTCAACATTTAAGAGCCCAAAATTTCCGTCATATTTAATCAAATAACTACTTTTTAGCTGTGACCTACCTTGATGTAGTGACCAACAATGGAAACATTTCTGAAGTCCAATGCAGCATCAATTTCGTCCATCACATACAAAGGTGTAGGTTTATAATGATGTAGAGCAAATACAAGGGCCAAGGAGCTTAGTGTCTTTTCTCCGCCTGACAGATTTGAAATGTTCTTCCAAGACTTCTTTGGTGGTCTCACACTGAAAATTTCATTTTGAAATTACCATTTTATTTCATAAAGTTTAACCCTAGTACAGCTAAATACAATGAAACAGACATGCGCAGTAAGCAATTAAGAAAGAGATACTGCAATTTCAAAGCTCTTTTTGTCAGAAAATTCGGCAGAAAGTGAACAGTTTAGATACATAACATGCAGTCTGATCTTGATTTACATGTTTCGCAGACAGAATTAAATCTGACTTCAAAAAGTTCTAGAATATGGAAAGTTCTTTGGATGCTTGAATCATGTCATAAAACGAAATCTTGCTAACTTACTATTCTAGGATTTTCTTATTCTTGCATAATTTACATGAGTATAAATAAAGGAAGGCCCCAATGGTTTGGAGACTCAGAAACAAAACAAGAACTAGAGGCGCTTGAGCGCCTGTATCGCTCCACAGGCCTGATATTTCTATAATGGCGAAAGGAAGTTTTTAACAATTATCATTCAATCCTGCATTTTAGCTCACTGAAGAAACAATTTGGTAGACAACCACCATAGGAACTTACCTGCAAAACAACAATGAAATCCAATGAATAGTTTTAGAGAAAAATTTTTTCAAAGATTTTACTTTATACCATAAAAGGAAAATGAGTCTCCCATAAAAGCCATGTTTTTTGACAGATCTATTTTTTTCTAAGGAATTCTGTAAACCTGTATCTAAGGAACATTCCTGCAAAATAATAATGCTATCCAAATAGCGGTTTGGGAGGAGAAGATTTTTAAAGGTTTTTTACTTTGGTTGCCATGGCAACCAGAATTCTTCATGGAACACAATTATTTGAAGGAATTTGAAAGAGGACCACCAAAGGAACATTCCTGTGAAATTTGGTAAAAATCCAGTCAATAGTTTCTGAGGAGAAGTTTTTTAAAGAAAAAGTTTACAGACGCACGCACGGACGAACGGACGAATGAACGAACGGACGGACGCACGCACGCACGCACGACGGACACAACGCCATGACAATAGCTCGCTGGCCTTCGGCCAGTGGAGCTAACAACAATGAAATCCAATGAATAGTTTTAGAGAAGAAATTTTTCAAAGATTTTACTTTATACCATAAAAGGAAAATGAGTCTCCCATAAAAGCCATGTTTTTTGACAGATTTTTTTTTTTTTAGGAATTCTGTAAACCTGTATCTAAGGAACATTCCTGCAAAATAATAATGCTATCCAAATAGCGGTTTGGGAGGAGAAGATTTTTAAAGGTTTTTTACTTTGGTTGCCATGGCAACCAGAATTCTTCATGGAACACAATTATTTGAAGGAATTTGAAAGAGGACCACCAAAGGAACATTCCTGTGAAATTTGGTAAAAATCCAGTCAATAGTTTCTGAGGAGAAGTTTTTTAAAGAAAAAGTTTACGGACGCACGCACAGACGAACGGACGGACGGACGACGGACACAACGCCATGACAATAGCTCTCTGGCCTTCGGCCAGTGGAGCTAATAAAAACAGACCTGGGACTTTAATTCAATTAAATCCAAATTGAATTTTCATTGCCAGTATAGTGTAGGATCAAGACTAAAACAAACTCTTACTGTTATGTTTTGTAAATTTACTAAATGGAAAATATCATTAACAGTACCCATGAGCTTCATTTGAAATACTTTACTCTTTACCCAGTTTAGGATCAAGACTAAAACAAACTCTTACTGTTATTCTCAATTATGTTTTGTAAATTTACTAAATGGAAAATATCATTAACAGTACCCATGAGCTTCATTTGAAATACTTAACTCTTTACCCAACTTTTGAAAACATTTTGGGAAAAGGAGAAAATGCTTGTCACCAGCATTTTCTCCTCTTCCCATAGCGTTTTCTACCCTCCTGCAGACAAATTTCAATGTATGAGTCTGGTTTATTTTGTTGTCTGCAAACGCTTTCAATTCGGACAAGTTTAAAATTTTGTCATTTGGTAAAGATAACGTTTCTGCTTGCCCCTTCTTAGGTTGTATACAGAATGTAAAGATATATTACAACAAATCTTTAATTTTTCCATTAATCTCGCCTTTCTTTAAATGCTTATCAAATTTTGTTGAATAGTTAAAGTTTGTGTTGTTTTCTCCACTTTGTGATTTGTACCCAAAATTGACCGTAACAAAGATTAACTCCAGTTTCAAGTTTCAAACTCACCTAAACACTATCCCCTCCGAAAAGGGATCTAATGAATCAACCAACTCCAGTTCTGCGTCACCACCCAAGGTAATCATCTGATACATCTCTTTCAGTTTCAATGTAATGACGCTAAATCCTGCCATAAATTCGTTTAAACGTTGCTTGCGTAGATCTTCAAAATAAAGTCTCTGTTTGTCCCTGAACGATGTTATTTCGTCCAGCTCCGCCACCCTTTGTAAATATTGTTCTTCCTGAAAAAAAATAATGAAGACGACAAACTTTTTCACAAATCCTTGCATTGTATCAATTAATCCTTAACGTGCTAAATAAAATAAATGAAAATTTCAAGCTGATAGTAAAACTCCAAATATCTCCTTATCTGACAGTGTAGATCCAAGATCAGACCACAGTCTGATCTTGATATACATGGTCCAAAAAGGTCCCTCCACAAAAGGTCTATGAGTTCCGCTTAGCAGCCTAAGGGTTCAGTTTTGCAAACTATCAATATGAAGACCATGTCTACCTTTCAACATAAACTAAAACTGTCACAGACTGATGTATTTTGCAAAACTATAAGCCTTGTCACTGGGTCAGGCAAAATATCAAAGAGCCAAAACACCTTAATAGTCAACTAATAGAATAAAGCCATGCTCTGGCAAAAGGGGGCTTATTACATCTCAACAATACATTATATATGTACCAAGCAAGTCATAACTGGTTGAATTGTGAGGTACACCAGTCTTTTGACATGTAGAAAACTGAACAACAGCAAAAAGTTCCACTCATGTCAGCCTGCACAGGCTGACATGAGACGATACTTTATGGAGATGCATGGCTCACTTGTAAGTGCACAAGATAAGGTGGTTTGAAGGCTTCCATTAAAGTTTCAGCCCATTTTGTTGAAAATTGTGCAAGATGTGAAAGAAGATACAAAATTGCGTCCACTGGCAGATAACCTTATTCCTGTAATAAACACACACACACATCCCCTCTTTATGGGGGGGGGGGGGGGGTGTTAAAATTATGTTTAACAAATGAGTCATTATGACAAAACCAGAGTAACTTCTGCTATTCCAGTGGGGAAAAAAAAAAAAAGAACAAAAAGAAAAATTTTGCCATTTCATTATCTACCTTCTTTCTATATTCTGCAATGGCTGCCATGTTTGGTTTCATTTGAGAAAGTTCCTCTTCCAACACTGTAATTTTATACTGAATCTCATCTTTGCTTAACTCAGCTAGCTCCTCTTCAGTACATGTAGGCAATTCCTCGGCCTCCTCTCCATCTATTTTTGTAAGTTGTAAATGGGATAACTGTAAAATTGGATGAAAAAAAATTAAAATGAGAAATTCAGAAGTAGGTAACAAAATAAAACTGAATGACAAGTAAAGTTTACACTCGTAACAAGATACCAAATAATTCCCAGAAACCCCCTCCCCCCCTTTTTTTTGTTTGAATTTGGACCCCTCAACTGTTCTAAATTTCCCAAAAATTTAGATACAAGTCTTTTATTATTAATTTGTACAGGACTATTACTCGAACAAATTGACATGAACTAAATGACCTCTATTACCATATATTACACACTTGAATTATTGTCCGAACTTAGGTTCGACTAATGTCGTCTGCATGCGGAACTATGTGAACGGTTTTCAACTCTGTGGGCAGGTAATGAATTTATCGTGTCTTCAAAGAATACTTAAAATACCTGAATTAAACACTATTTTGTTGGTTTAAATTGGTAATATGTGGCCGGTGACATAGATCCAAGATGCACTTTCTGTTCAGTCTGATCTTTATCTATGCCATCCGCAAAAGCTTCTTATTTTGACTATGGCACAATAAGGGTCAAATCCGATATTTACCGTTAACAGAATATCCGTACCATCCAATTATACCCGAAGATATAAATATTCACTCTTTAATTATTCTTTGCATAAAGGTCAATTTCAGGTCAATTTATTTGAGTAATACAAGACCCTGAATAGAGTCTTGAGATCATATTAAGATAAAACATTAAATGTATGTTTATTGACTGTTTAATTGGTATCTGAGGCTATCTGTGTGTTATTTCATCTGTCAGAAGTGGTACAAAGAGCAGAAATTGCAGTCTAATCCAGTAATCAAGGATATACACAGTCTGTCTATCAAGATATGCTGCAAAAAAACAGCCTTAAGTTTAAAATAACAAAATGACATTCAAAGTGACTCAAAATTTTGAATTTCATTTATCTAGAGTTAACACTTTCACCAATACGGCTATCATAAATATACTCAGCGTCAATGAAAAGTCACCAGGTACTAAAGTTGAATAATTTTCACCTTGCCACAAGAGAGAAATTTTCAATTATGTTGAACGTTATTATACTCATTTCCCGACCCGTATCTGACAAATTTCACATGCTTGTACATTTGAGTAGTCCATCTTTATTTGCACGTGCAAAAATGGATTCTAATCAATTTTCTGAAGGTAAACTATCCAAGGTTCACTTTCTTTTCGTCTCTTACCTGGTGACTTTTCATTGACGCTGAGTATAACTGCTGTGTCTGTGATGTACAGCGTCGACCTTGTAACCATAAAGTCCTAAGTTTGATACCAAGGAGCGTGTGTCAACTCTGGGACAGTTCATTGTGGGTAACCAGCATTTTCTCCTTTTCCTACAATGTTTTCAAAAAGGCTTCTTCCGTAAGGTCATTAAAACAGGATTGTATGGTAAAATGTTAAGGGTCCCTAAAACATGGGGTTTTTTGGTAAAGGGTTAAACATTACCTCGTCTTTCCAATGTTTCACTTTGTCCTGATTCTCCTTCATGATAGACTTGTATTTGTTTAGCTCTGTCTGGATATCCATGGACTCTTTCTGCATGTTGTTTTCCTCCTCTTCCAACTTGGCAAGATCTTTATTGACTTCGTTCAGGGCAGTGTCAGCTGCTTTCATTGTTTCCTAAACAATATAGATATATTTTTATTTGACTTACACCAATATTTAAATTATATAAATAAATGTATCTGGTCACATTCAACAATAACAAACAAAAGTAAGTTTATCACATTATAATATTGTATCATGTTTTAAAATATCTTTTTCCATTGTCAAATTTTCTTAGCTTTAATTTTGTAAGAAGTTTTACAACAATAACTTTTTTTTCAAACCCACAATAAAATAAAAGGTAAATTTGGAAATACATGTAAGTCATTGGGAATTCAGAATTTGAAGAAACATTTATGGCCATTGACTGTAGTTGTATGCTTCCCTCATGTTTTTCTTGGCTTGGTTGGATCTACCTCAACACCTATCGACTTATGGAACTGTGGAAGGAAAATTATTCCTCAGAATTCTCCACCTACAGCTGAAGCAATACATTATATGGCTGACTAATGTGAGGAATCAGAAAAACTTAAAACTAAACATAACAATACAAGAGCCTAAAAATATACCTGTGACTCTTGATAGGCTTCCAAAACCTTTGTTGCTTCTTCTTCAAGCTCTGTCAAACTTTGCTCCATCTTTGTTACATTCTCTTTGTTTTCTTCTAATTCGTCCTGGAGACTCTTTAGTTTGTCTTCTGCTTTCTTCAAGTTTCTATGAAAGTACACAGAAACACTAACATGATTTATTTGCTCAACTTATAACTATCACTATCAAATACACAAACACTGACTTTTTTGCTAGTTACTAATTTTAAAATTAAAATAACAGTAACTGCCTGGGTATCCAACATGGTGGATAATATGAAGGTAAAAGGATATTTATCTCATAACTCCCTGAAACATTTTTAGCACGTAACTACCCTTATTTTCTATGAAATACAGTCATCTCTAATTTTCTTTCTCACACTCATTTGAGATGAGCTAATACTGCCATATTTGGTCAAAGCTCTGTACGCATACACCTCATTTCAAAAGCACTGGTGATCTTAGTAAAAGGTCAATAACATTTTTTTCCCCTAGACTCTTCCAATACAGTCTTATCTCAAATGCCAACTCGCATCCGATCCTACATATCCTAATATGTACCATTTTATGCCTTAACCAGACAACAAAATTTTAGCCTTTTCCAAATTGAGAGCATTTGCATACGACAATTTCAATATGGCTCAAATGGGGCAATTTTTCTTTGATAGGGTAGAAAGCATTGTAGGAAAAGGAGAAAATGCTGGTTACCAGCATTTAATGTTTTCAAAAGTCTTCTTTCCCAGGGTCATTATAAGTCGGCATTGTGCGGTAAAGGGTTAAATTCAAGTTAGTCTTCAGGCACAAAAACCATCTTGAAATGGTCTTTGGGCTTTTTAATGCAGCCATAGTTTATCTAAACACAGCTTTACAGTGAGCATCAAGTGTAACAGGTCAATATATAACCTAAACAGCAAACACATTGCCACAAAAGCTAGCTCTATATCAAGACAGTTCAAGCATCATCTTGTAAATAGGTTTATTCCTTGCCAAACCATTGCATGTTTTAACTAAAAAACTGAGGCTTTTAAACAATGCTGAGGTACAAGGCATATGCAAACATTGTGCGAATGAAAAAGAGAAAATGCCAGTAACCAGCATTTTCCCCTTTTTCCACAATGTCTTCTACCCTACAACAGCTAGTTATGAATCAAGGAAGAACAAGCAACATCCCATACTACTTCAGGCTTCCACAACTATAGCTTTCCATAACCACTTCATACTTTGGTGGATTAAAACAAAAGGAAAACTACCTTTCTGCAGTTTTGACAGCCACTGAAGCCTTGTTGATCTGACCTGTGACCTGATCTATCTGGGACTGAATGGAGTCTACCCTCGACTGTGCAGCCATCATTTTGGAGCCTCCTATCTCCATAATCTGGTCGTGTAACCTGCAATTACACAATTAAAACTGTACAAAATACATTTTTACACAAATGCACAGTTGTCAGCTGAGAGCTTTGGAATCATTGTAATGTAAGGAGCAATTGCTAAAAACAAGTTCTGCTCTTTTTTTTTTCATAATTTGTAAAATTTTGAAAGGCAATAACTTTATCTCCATCAAATAATTATTATCTGTGTTCTTTGTTACAGTATTATGTAGATGTAAAAATAGTACTGGATTAATTATTGGGCTGAAGGTAGTTTTCAGACAACAAAGCAGTGTAACAGTTTTCTCTAAATTAATTCTTTTAACAAGAAATACATGAACCTGAACACTTTCAAAAGCTGAAAATACAATCTACTGAAATCCAGAAAGATTTTTATCTGACAGGCTTGATTAAACAAGCAGACGATATACATCTATGATCTGGGCATGAAATAGAGGCATAAATGGAAAAGCACATGACATAACATCTATGTTATCTAGTGATTTGGGTGAATCATAACAAGGTCTGCAGAATTACAGATAATTCTCTTGGTGTGGTTAGATAACATTGATACTCTAGACACTACAATAATACTCTGTTCATACTGACACAACTCTCTTTCCAGGTCACTGACAACTTTTTCATACATCCATCAGAAGTGGGAGGCAAAAAATTGCTGGAGATAAAGATTTTTTAAGAGATTCAATAGAATTCATATGTTGATCTAATTTTCTCTTTTCTGTTCACATTTCTTGAAATCAAGCAGTCTTACAAATGAGACAAAACTGTGGTACATGATGTAAAGTCAGTATCAATGACATCACATAATTTCGTTTACTATTTCTTCATGCAGAGTCTTTCTCAGGAAGATATTCCCAATGTCTCAAAATATCATTAATAACATTTCACATAATATGACTGGCTTTATTCATCCTGATTTAAAAAGTTCCAGGACAAATGGAAAACTTACTTCTGAATTTCTTGTTCTAGCTTGGAGGAAATATCATACACCTTCTGATAATCTACAAGACAAATAAATTAGTGAGTTAATTGACAGCTATTATCACTATAATTGATCAGTATCTAAACCATTACCAGACAAGACCGAGTTTAAATGACCCTGACAAAAAAGCCTTTGAAAACATTGTGGGAAATGGAGACAATTTTGGCTACCAGCATTTTCTCCTTTTTCAACAATGTTTTCTACCCCATCTACAACAAATCTCATCATCTGAGCAATATTTGTCTTCTGGAAATGCTTTCAATTTGGACAAGTCTAAAATTTTGTCAAATAGTAAAGAATTAACTGACAACAACTATTACTTTTAAATATCAGTTCTTAACTCGTTACCACACAATCCCGAGTTTAAATGACCCTGAAAAAGAAAGATTTGAAAACATTGTGGGAACAGGAGAAAATGCTGGAAACCACTAACCAGCATTTTCTCCTTTTCCAACAATGTTTTCTAACCTTTAAAAGACAAATTCCATTATTTGAGCCACCTTTTTGTCTGCAAATGCTTTCAATTTGGAGAAAGTCAGAAATTTTGCTGTTTTGTAAAAGGGTTAAAGCTTCCAAATTTGAAGCCATAAATGTATTCTGACAATTCTGCTGGAGATGCTTAAAAACATTGAAAAACTGTAAAGAAATTACATTTAAGGTGCAAGTTTTTTGACCCTGAAGCAAGTTTTATACTTTTGTTTGTTTGTATTGAGGTTTAACGCCATTTTAACAGCTTAGGTCATATCACGACAGTCAGTACACCTACACATGTGTTGCCTGATTTTCTCACTGCAGTAATGACAAAACTTTCTTTCTGAGCCACTGACTACTTTTCTCACATGCATCTGATGTGAGAGGTGAAAAATCACCAGAAAAAAGTTTGCCTCAATCTTGTACCAAACCTGCAACCACTAGGTTATACGTCAGATACTCAGCTTCCTGGCCCCAAGTTTTTATACCCTAAGGAAGAAAGCTTCTGAAAACAATGTGTGAAGAGAAGAAAATGCTGGTAACTAGCATTTTTTATTTTCCACACGTTGTTTTCTACCGATTCTAGTCCAAATTCCATCAGTTGAGCTTATTCTTTTGACATCTGCAACAGCTCTCAATGCATGAGACTCTAAAACTTTCGGTAACATTTGGTACAGTGTTAAAGATAAGGTTGAATTCAATGTTCTTATTGGTGACCTTTTTTGTAGTCTTCAATCTTTTTTTCCAACTCTTTCAGTTGTTTTTCTTCTGGTGCTGCAGCTTTCACCTTTTCCTCTTGTTCATTAATCTGCACTTTCATATGCTCAATTTGTTGTTTAAATTGCTACAAATAGAAGAAAACACAATCTTTTATCACACAAAATCTGTTCTTTTTGGTGTAATACAGCCATAACAAATGTTCTCATATTTCACATGTTTGAGATAAGCAATACGAGACATCATCTGTGATATCATTTTAATTCAAACTATAAGAGTGGCACAGGTTTTACTCATTGATATTCCCAAGTGTATGTGTATTACTTTGTATATTATTTATGATTTGTGAGATATTGTTATGTTATAAAAGAAATTGACACTACAACAGTTTTTAGATAAATTTTTCCAAAACTAATCCATTTATTTTGGCTGCTTTGATGTTACACAAATATCTTCTTGAGTATATCACTATCCCACACAATGTATGTCAAAATGTCCATTTTTGTCAATTCTTAGCATGTAAGGAAAAGGACTGTTTGTTTAAACCCTTTACCACACAACCCTTAGTTTTAACAACCCCACTAGAGAAAACTTGTGAGAAAAGGAGAAAATGCCAGTTATCCAGCATGCCAGCATTTGTCCTTTTGCCCGCAATATCTCCTGCAGTTTGATAGACAAATTTCATGAGTAACATATAATTTGTTGCCAGTAAATGTTTTCAGTTTATACAGGAACTAAAACTTTGTAGCTTATTAAAGAGGTAATTTCATTCATGAACACTGTACATTCAATATTTCCACTCAAGCTTGCCACACGTGAAAATACCAGTTTTAGTGTTCACTCAGAAAAATTTTGCATCAAACAAATATATCCTCTATTTTACTTAGAGGAGGACAAAATTTTAAGCTCATCCCTCACTGAAAGCATTTGTAGATGACGCATGAAATGTCACAAAAACTACGAGAAGTTTTTAAAAGCCTTCTTCCTCAGGGTCCTTAAAACACAGGATTATTTGGTAAAGGGTTATTGGGTAGCCATATTTACCGACCATTCTAACCAATGTTTCAGTTCTTAACTTCATGACAAGCTATTTGATTGGCTGAGATAAAACATCACATAATAATCAAATTTTTACCAGACAAAACTAGAGCTGTCACTGAATGTGACTTAATACCCCCGCCAGCGCTTTGACAGAAAAAAGTGTCAAGTTCAAGGGGAGATAATTCCTCAACCAGGAGGAGTTGACACTTGAAAATTGCGTCGTGCAAATCTTCAATATATGATCAATATAAGTGCAAAGTTTCAATACAATTGAAGGAAAACTGTAGGAGGAGTTTGCGACACAAATTACTAGTATTATGTACACATGGACACACGGACAGACACATGGACAGACAGGCTGATTCCAGTATACCCCCGAAAACATTCGTTTTGCGGGGGTATAAAAATTTTCATCCTGTCCAAATTGCAATCATTTGAGGACAACAAATTAAATGTAACTCAAAACATAAATCTTGTCTATCATGGGGTAGAAAACATCCTTGGAGGGGAGGAAATGCTGCTTACCAGCATTTTCTCTTGCACTTTTTTCAAAAGCCTTCTTCCTCAGTTTTGTGTGGTAATTGGTTAATACAAAGCCACTCTAAAACCCTAAATCTCACCTTAATATCCAGTTCAGATTTCTGAATGCTGTGTTTTACATGTTGTAAGTCTTTACTTTGTTGTTTGATAACATCCTCCAGTCTCTCTTTGTTAGCTGTGCATTGTTGAGCCTCAGCTGTGAGCTGAAGTTAAAATTGAAAGTATAAGATCAAAGTCCTTGATCTCTCTAACTCTCCACCATAGGGCAAGGCTGGTCCTTTAAGAAAGTTTTTTCTGGGGCCAAGATCAATGTGGCTCAAATGATTACATTTGTCCTTGAAATGCTAGTAAATATTGCAGGAAAAGGAGAAACTGCTCCTTTCTTCTTTTCCCACATCTTTTCAATGCCTTCTTTTTTAGTATCAAAAAAAAAAAAAAAAAAAACATATTAAGATCATTCTGTAAAGGATTAAATCATTACTGCATAGACAGTTTACAGGCCAACAATAAGCTATAATTAATAATAATAATAATAATAATGAGAAAAAAAAACATTAAACAAAAAAACTTGCAGGAATAGAAGATGAACTATCTTTTGGCAAAAGGGGGTGATGCATTATATCAAGTAGGTCATCACATAACTATGGATCCGTAAGATTCATTTTGTGTGACAATTGACTTTATCATGATTGGTTGGTTGTATTAGGGTTTAACGCCACTTTAACAGCTAAGGTCATATCATGGCAGTCGGTGAAGCACATGTGTTTCCTGGCTTTCTCACACCAGTACTAACACAACTTTCTTTCCAAAGCCACCGACTACTTTTCTCACATGCTTCAGCAGAGGTGAGAGGCAAAAATACGCCAGAAAGAAAGTTCGCCTCAACCGGGTATCGAACTCACAACCACCAGGTCATGAGTCTGACACGCTCACCACTGGGCCACCCCGGCGGGGCGACTTTATCATGAAGTGAAGTAGAATGGTCCTTGGACATACAGAAAATTTGACAATAGCAAACGTTTTGACCAGGTCAGCCTGCGCTGACTTTGCAGGTTGTCAATTACAGGAATGTAAAAGGTTGCATTTGTGCAATGGCAGATCAGAAAAACCAACCTTTTTCAACTTGGATTCATTATTGGAGAGATCCTTGGCATCTACATCAGACAAAATTTTGGATCCCATACGTCCTTTACATACTGATCTACCTCCACCAGACATGGTACCTGAAATATAGGTAAAATAAGCAATATCTCCATTTGCCATGGTATCTGCTTGAAAGGGGTCTACTTTGTGTTTTTGTTCAAAATTTCTAGGTAAACACTGTTAAATACAAGCAGATTTTTTTTTTCTTTGCAATGGTATAAACTGTATGGTTACATTTAGTAAAATGGTGCAGTTTAAATACCGATACAGTCATTTTGCAATAGTCAACTGCATTGATTTTTATTACTGTCATTTTAATGTCATCAAACCAATTAGAACATGAATCCTTCTAACTGATGTGTGTCATTGATCAAGCGACATTCCCAGAAGTCTTTGCAAAGCTCTGGTGCAAAATCTAAAAATACCTTAAGAGGCTACATAGCCCTGTAAGGAATACTATACAAAAACTTTGTCTTCTTCTTTTCTAATGATTTGCCAGCTATGGCCCTACTTAATTTAGTGATAAATCATCAGTGCAAATGCTTTAGATCCCCTCTTTACAGAGCATGGCTCACATCATTTTCCCTTACCTGATGTGTCAATAAGCTGTCCTTGCAGAGTTACAACCCTAAATCTCTGGGCCCCGTAAGCAATCCTTGTGGCTTGGTCCAAGTCATTGGCCACCAAAGTGTTCCGTAAGGCAAAATAAAACGCTGGCTTTACAGACTGGTCTTTGACCTGAACCAAATCAAACAGCCTCTTCACATTTTCTGGTCTGAAATTAAACATAATTACCCACTTGCAATGAGTCTTAACATTTTGCAGATGAAAAAGTTTAAAGATATTGTGGCAGAAAGAGAAATTACTTGTAAGTTGTTTGCTGCAAATCTGTTTCCAGATGCACTAAGTCACAGGATACTTTGTTGTGCAAATCAGATATGCAATTGGCTTTAAATCTTTACCACACTATACAATTTAAGACTCATCCAAATTCAAAGCATTTGTACATGACAAATCAAAGTGATGAAAACAGCCTAAAATGGAGTAGAAAACATTGTGGGCAAAGGAGAAAATGCTGGTTACAAGCATTTTCACCTTTTCTCACAATGTTTTCAAAAGCTTTCTTTCTTAGAATTGATTAAACTTGGGATTGTGTGGTAAAGGGATAAGGAGTATTTAATAAGTTCCCTACCATGAACTTTTCTTGAGCGTACATATAACATCTGTCACACAGAAAGACAAAGCCAATTTAAACCTACAACACAGGTATAGAATGAGAAATTATTCCGTATAAAAAAATTATGTTACCAATTTTAAACACTTCATTTTAATCTGCAAGTAAACTGAAACTTCAGAAAATATAATTAATAAACATTATGTATGCAATAATATTTAAAATGCTAAATATATTAAGGAGTGGTTAAGTCAAACACCAAAAAGCGACTAAAAATTAATATTGTATTTAAAATGGATACTGAATAGAACCCCAAAACATTTCAATCTTGCATTTAATACAGTAACGGAAAAGCTTAAGTTCAATTTAATCATCACCACACAATGCCCAGGAATACAGCTTTTCAAAACTGTTGGAAAAGGAAAAGATGCTAGTAAGCAGCATTTTCTCCTCTTCCCAGTGTTTTCTATCCTTTCAATGACAAATTCCACCATCTGAGCAAAATCTTATTTGTTGTCTGCTAATGTTTCGTCATGGACAAGTCTAAAGTTTTGTTGTCTGTCACTGACTTAACCCTTTACCACACAATCCCGAGTTTTAACAACCCTAAGGAAGAAGACTTTTAAAAACATCGTGGGAAAAGGAGAAAATGCTGGTAACCAGCATTTTCTCCTTTCCCAGCAATGTTTTCTACACTTTAAAGGAGAATTTTCATTTTTTGAGTCACAGTTAATTTGTCATCTTCAAATACTTTCAATTTGGACCAGTCTAAAATTTTTCATTTGGTAAAGAGTTAAAGCTGATCACTTACGTGTTAATGGTCTGAGAAGCATGTTGTTTCCACCTTTGCATCTTATCCAGGCCAATAAATGTGGCAATTCCAACACTGTTTTTCTTCAAGTACTCGACACATTTCTGGGCAGTGTCTATCGTATCCACAACTATGTGATCCAGGGCTCCACAGGCTGTTGATATGGCAACATCATACTTCTCATCTATAGCACCAAGATCTCCCTGTTAAATGATACAATAATTATTTGAAGCTGAACTCTTGAATAAATGCTTTTCCTTTAACTCTCCACCAAGCAACAAAATTTTACATTTGTCTAAATTGGCAGCATTAGCAGAGGACAGATTAAATATGGCTAAAATGTTGAGATTTGTTTCTTGAGAGGTAAGAAAACAATGTTAGAAAAGAAGAAAATGCTGATTACCAGTATTTTCTCCTTTTCCCCAGATATTTTCAAAAGCCGCCTTCTCAGGGTTGTGTTGTAAAGGGTTCAATAACATAACCAATGTTACTGATCATTCCTATGTCAGACTGTGGTAAGCAACATTTAGTTACTGTCATTTGAAATAAAAATAAAAAAAAATTTTTTTTTTCAAAAAACAAAAGTGTCTGTGTTAAACAGCCAATTGCCGTAAGGAGCTAGTTTTATTTGTGTCCATTAAATCCTGCTAAGACAAGTTTGAAAATACAACTTATTTTGACAAAAAACCTTCATGATGCTTTAATGTTACTTGAACAAAAATGTCACAACCAGTTTCTTCTTTTGCCACAGTGTATTCTTATGTTGTCTGTAGCAAGATGACAGAAGTCTTCTGCAAGATTTAATATGTTTAAATACAAACCAGTCGTCCAAGAATTCCAGGTAATGTTCCAGCTTTCTTCAGGTTCATCAAGAATTCCAAAGTTTTACCATGGCTTTTCTGTGCTTCCATAGAACTTCTGGCCTCTTCCACTTTCTTCCGTAAGTTTCTGACCTACAAGCATATTGCATTTTGAGAGAAATAAACTCTTTACAACAAAATCTTGGACAGATCCAAATTCAAAGCATTTGCAGATGACAAATTAAATGTGGCTCAAATGACAAGATTTATCTACAGAAGGGTAGAAAACATTGTGGGAAAAGGCGATAATGCTGGTTACCAGCATTTTCTCCTTTTTCCCACAATGTTACCATAAGTTTTCTTTCTTGACATTTTTTTTTTAAACTCAGGATTGTTGGATAAAGGGTTAAATGAAGGGGCAGTCTAGCTTTTTATGCTTTTTGACTTTTACCCAAACTACAAAATTTTAGAATGGTCCAAACTGAAGAGATTTGCAAGTAATAAATTTGTTGTGTCTCAAATGATAAAAAATGTCTTAGGAAGGGTTAAACCACATTGTGAGAAATGGCAAAAGCTCACCTTGAGCAATTTGAGCTCAGGTGAGGTAAAAAGTGATTAAAAAACAATGTAACAACAGAGCTCCAGATAAGGGGGAGTGATGGTATTCTAAATCCACTATTTCTCTTTCAAACCCTATGTTGTGGGTACTCATTAGAATCGTCTCAACAAGATGATTCTAATGAGTACCCATAACATAGGGTTGGGTGCAGAATAATTAATCTTTTTAATTTTAAAATCAAAATCACTCCCTCTATTTGGAACTCTGTAACACACAACAAAACTTCAAAGGTGCATTTCAATTACCTCTTCTTTAACTTCTTGTTCTCTTTTAGAGACATCTTCCAGATCAGTCTGGGCTTTCTGCAGACCATTTTCTAGGTTTGGTAATCTTTTCTCCAAGTCAGACACAACACTACAAAATATCCAGTGATAATAAATTAACCATCTACCTTACAATCCCAAGTTTGAAGAACGCTGTGGGAAGCTGCTTGTGAAAACATTGTGGGAAAAGGAGAAAATGCTGGGTACAAGCATTTTTTCCTTTTCCCACGTTTTCTTCCTTTACAGAGACGAATCACCTCATTTGAGCCACATTTGTCATCTTGGATTAGCAAATCATAAATTTTGTAACTTTCTTGTTTTAATACTAGGCCAGGAATACAATTTAGAATGATTGTTGAACACAACCCCAAAACTTTTCATGTTGATTATATGGATTTTTGTAAATAAGTTTGTTCAAAAATAGACTAATATACTGCATATTGAGCCAACTCAGTCATTGGCACTAAATTCTGTAGCAAAGACTATAATCAATCCTAGAAAACAGTTTGGCTAAGCCACTCAAGCATCTTCAAAAACAAGACAACTAATAAAGGCATACATTTGATCTTACCCTTGTCTATTGGTGAGAGATTCCTTTTCTTTCTCCATTTGTTTAATTAACTCATTGAGTTTGTTGGTCTCCTGTTTCTGACCACTGACATAGATATCCAGCTCTGACTGCACTATTTCCAGCTGTACAAAGAAACAGAAGATATTTGATTCTTTTGGTGAAAGATCCAAATTTATTTCATCAAGTGAACATCATCAGTAATTACCGATGATGTTCACTCGATGAAATAAAATTCCATCTTTCACCGAAAAAACTAGAACTTGTCACAGGATGTGACTTAATACCCCTGCAAGAGCTGTAATTGACCAATTTTTTTTACAGGATTACAGAGACGGACACACGGACGGACACACAGACGGACAGACAGACAGGCTGATTCCAGTATACCCCCGAAAACATTTGTTTTGTGGGGGTATAAAAAACGAATATTCTATTCATTTCATGCTTCTATTTTTTTTTTTTGGGGGACTAACATCAAAGTCCAGTACAGTTGTTTTCAGTAATTTCCCGTAGTGTACATCCACAGCGTGAGAAGTGTAAGGTAAATTATGTCATATTTCCATCTGATTGAATTGCACGTGCTGTGTACCTAGGTAACTCTCGAGTGAGAACTACTGTTTCTGCCTTCAATTGAAGAGTTAGAAAATAAAATCAGTATTTTTCACTGGTCGTAACCATGAAATATCAAACAGTATTTCATCGTAATTTCTCAATATACCACTGAAAAGCATGAAATAAACATATATGAGTATATATAAGCAATGCTCTGGGAAAAGACCCTTTAATACATCTCCATGATGCATTATCCAAAGCAAGTCATCACATAATTATGGATCCATAAAATCCATTTTGTCTCACAACGTCTGAATCATGTGGTAAACTGGTACAGAGAATTTCCAAATACCAAAGAGTTTTAACCCATGTCAGCCTGCACGGACTACAAAGGTTGACATGGATCAATAATTTTGCAAATGCATTAAACTCTGTTTTCTCAGAGCATGACTCACATACATAATAGCAGTTTTTCCTTTTGTAACAATACTTAAGAAAAACAAAAAAGAAAAAGGCCTGCTACATGATAAAAATATAATCGGCAGGTGCTAATATGTTGGTACAAAAAATTTCTCTTTGTTCAGACAGAGAGAGGCAAAAGCCTAAAAAATGAAAAAAAAAAATTCTCCGATAGAAAATGTGAGTACGGTTTTTTTTTTTCGGTCTATTCCATTTTCCTATACATCAAGATAGTACCTGGTTTCACTCTTCCTAGAGCGCAAACCTTCCACAGTGTTTCCATTTGAATAAAATTTACTGAGTCCATGAGACCCAGTGCAACTGAAAAAGTTGAGTCCCACTGAGTTCCTTCTGAGTCCCATTTTGGCTTGAACTTTGCCCGAAATAGGTTTTATACTAGAACTTCTCCGACTCATTTTTGTCTGCTTCCAAGGGACACAATCAGCTTCGGTATTTTGTGTCCACGCTGATTTACATACCCATACATATACATTTATGCTGTAAATGCTTTCAGAATGTCCATAATAAAAGCACTTGCTGACAAAATGAGTCTCAAATGATATGGAAATGTCATTGAAAGAAGGAAACATTGAGGGAAAAGTGACAATGCTGGTAAACAGCACCTGAAAAAATCTCTTACTTTTGACTTATTTTCATTTACAGTCATCTGCATACCAAGCAATTTTTCTTCCTTCTTGTCTTTTTCTGACTGGAGTTCCTATAAAAATCAAAAGAATATACTTGATCATTTTGATTTGAACTTCTACATCATTTGAATGAAGATTCCTCATCTACAAATAAATGAATGAATGTATGGTGTTTTATGGCGCATGGACATCCAGGGTCATTTAGCGCGCAATAAATAATGAAAGGCAAAATAATTAGCTTGCAAGAATGTGAGTCATGAGTATATGATGAAAGATATCAGAGATCCAGATAGAGGCAGTGATTTTGATTTCAAAATAGAAAATATTAATTATTCTCATCTAAACCCTATGTTGTGGGTACTCATTAGAATCGTCTCGTCAAGACGATTCTAATGAGTACCCACAACATAGGGTTTCGAAGAGAAATAATGGATTTAGAATACCATCACTCCCTCTTATCTGGAGCCCTGAAGATATGAAATGATTCTGTAATGGAAATAAAATAAAAGAGATATAAAGTGATAAGAATAAAATACATGTAGTCTCCTTGTCTACAGGAAAAAACAAAAATATTGAAATTTCAAAGTTTTTTTTTTGCACCAAATATCTCTGCCAAAGAGACAGTAGATCAGACTATAATTATGTTCTGTGCAGTCCGATTTTGACCTCCGCTGTCTGCTCATTCAATTACTCTTAGCAGTCTTTTAAGATTTATGCCATGCTCTAGCAGAAGGGGCATAATGATTCATTACACCAAGCAGGTCATCATATAATTAATTCATAAAATCCATTTCATCTAACAATCCACTGGATTTGGGAGTAGAATGGTCCTTTGTGATGCAGAAAATTAACAGATAGGAAAAAAGTGTTGACCTTTGTTGGCCTGCACAGTCCACACAGGCTGATATGGGTCGATACTCTTTGCAGATGCATCAAGCCCCTTTTCACAGAGCATGGCTTATGTAATTGTACATAACACCTTTTTTAACACTTTTTTGTGTCATTTTGTGGCAATAATTCACTTATCCAGGTTTTCTGCGTAATCAAAGTATTATTTTCTCTGCATGCTACTGCTCCACTTTTCTGTCACAGTAGAGAATCTAGCATGTTTTGTGCAGTCTCATCTTGATCTACCCTATCTACTATTGTCTTCAATTCGGGCAAATGGCTAAGGGGTCTGGGGAGTTAAGAAATAAAAAAATCCAACATTTTTTCCACATGACCATTGCCATTTCAGGACTAAACACTAGCAAAGCCCTGCTACCCAGAGGACACCAGAATTTTGGAAGGAGACATCTGATACTTAGCATCATGCAGAGGTTACTGAGCTATCCCTAATTTTACTAAATAATGCCTTTGGGACACCTGCCCTACTAGCTAGTGTCAAGCCCTGCAAATTCCGAAAGTGGTCTTAATCCTTTGCCTGACAACAAAACTTTAGACCCATCTGTATTGAAAGCACTTGTAGGGGATAAATTATAAGTGGCTCCAATTTTGGGATTTGGGTGTGAAAGGATAGAAAACATTGTGGGGTGTGAAAGGATAGAAAACATTGTGGGAAAAGGAGAAAATGCTGGTTACCAGCATTTTCTCCTTTTCCCATAATATTTTCAAAAGGCTTCTCCTGCAGGGTTATTAAAACTCAGGATTGTGAGACAAAGGGCTCACACCCAATTTCTACAACTTTCACAAGCTGCCCTAAAAGTAGGTCAGATAGTCACCTGTGTCTCTGTTTTTAAGCTGTCCATCACTTTCTTCAGGTTCTCCTCTTCTTTCTGTTTCTCTTTCTCCAGTTTTTCTTTCTTCTTCTCCAGATCCTCTGTATTTTTAGCAGCTTGACCAGGTACCTCCCTGAGTTCTTCAATCTGTAAAATATCATAGGAACTTACTTTTTTGATGCCAATTATAAAGTCAACCTCTTTAGACCAGAAAAAACACTCCTACTGAAACTTAGATAGAATTTCATCTTATAGAACTCACTCAGGGTTTGAAATTCCCATGTATTTACTCGCAAAATGCGAGTCTGAACTGGAAAATGCGAGCTAAAATTTCAAGCACTTGAAAAAAAAATAAAAAAAAGCCAGTTGAAATTATTGAAGGTGAATACAAATATGGTAATTCTTTTCGTTCTGGATAAACATCAGTCATGTCCAACTGAGAATACCCATCTACAGCTGTTAATAATTTTACGTGTCGCCACTGAAGCCTCCGAGTTGTCATTTGTTATCGGAGTTTCGTAAGCCAAGCGTGTTGGTCTGCACTCACAGCCAATACCACGTTTTTGCATTTTTTATACGAAAAAATGGTAAGCGAATTCAAAATCTGATTACAAAACAGAAATATTTGTCAATCTTTCCTTAAAAGATAATTACCATGCACAAATAATAATGAAAAACAAGTCAGAAATGGTGGACTCGCATACCAGTTATTGGACACACAAATATTCAGATGTGATATGTACGTAATTCATTAACAAAATCATCCACCATTGTAAGTTTTATGGAAAATTAAACTAGGCTTGAGGACAGATATTAAACTGGAATTGATAGTTAAATCATGGTTTTAATATCAATTAAAGTTTTTCTTATATTGTTTGGTTGTTGTCTCTAGTCAACAGGTTAAGTAAAAGAATAGAATTGAACAGTTTTTACTGGCACTCGGTTCTCCAGCATTGGTAGGCATGCTGGGCTTTAAAAAAATAAAAATGCGAGTCCAATTTTAATTTTGTGAGTGGGAAAAATGCCACTGGCTAAAATGTGGCAGTGGGAAAAAAAAAAAAAAAAAAAAAATTCCAACCCTGTTGACTATTTAAGCAGGAAGTATATATCAATTCAGATCAAACTATTCTGTGCAGTCTGGTCCTGATATATGCTATCTGCAAAAAGGGCTGAAGCTTTTGTTAAGTGCAAAGAAATATGCCATCTTGAGAAAAAAAAAATGATCAGGACCATTTTTGATATGCAACTGAAAAATATCTGACTGTCTAGATCAAAAGATTGTGGTTGGTTTGTCGGTCTGTTGGTCTGTCTGTGAATCTGTTACTGTATGCAATAGCACCTTAACTACATGTGAGCCATGCTCTGGCAAGAGGGGGTTTAATGCATCTCCATGATGCATTGTACCAAACAAGGCATCACAGTACGGATCCATAAAATCCATTTTGTCTAACAACTGACTGAAGCATGAGGTAGAATGATCACTGGACAGGCAGAAAATTGACCAAAAGCAAAAATTTTCGATCCATATTAGCCTGCGCAGAGTGAAAAGGCTGACCTGGATCAATACTTTTTGTAGATACATTAAACTCCCTTTTCACAGAACATGGACCAAAAAACTTTTTGGCTGCATCATCAAACTATAAGTATAATCTTATTCCAAATTTCAAATCAGCAATCTCCTTGAAAAAAGAAGCTTGGGTCAGACATAATCATTATTCCATCTCCTATCCTAACATTCTGTGTCCAAGACGTCAAGGGATGACAACAATTGCTAGCAACCTGAGGCTGAAAAGTTACCAGCATATGAAATAACTGGTTAAAGATTCAAAAGAAAAACACTGCATTTATGGTAATAAAAGATTCAAAAGAAAACCACTACATTTATACACTGAGTGTTTGCTTTTGAAAATTGTCATGGTCTTCTTCTTTATATACACTACTCAAACTTTGGTAGAGATCATTCAGATATTTTAATAGAGGTAGGTATATGTTACCAAAGTACAGTTTTGCATTTAAAAAACTCATTTTTACTGATAGTTTATTCATCAGTTTGGCAATATAATATAGTGAAAAAGCATATCTGATACATGCAACACATTTTTATCAGCTGAATCTAATATAGTGATCCCTAGTGTTATGGGAGATCACTCCTTCCCTACTGCATAGCTTTATTCTGTATAAAATCAATACCTAACAACTGCATTGGGGAGAAATCTCTTTAGCTCAGTGGTTATGGCTTTTAATCCTCGAAAAAGGAGGGCATTTGTCCCCTCAAGTTTAAACCCGCCAAGTGCGGTTTGTATTTGAGCTATGCATTTGTTCCGAACTTTCATGTTTTTAAGATGGGGCTTCGTCTGTGATTGGCCACTGAGCCACTTGTTGTCAAAAAAAAAAAAAAAAAAAAAAACTGCCTAATATGGCTTTCTGTCATCAAAATGATGACATTAAGAGCGGGTGTGTTACACGAGATCACTCCTCCTTACTGCATACCTTTATAAAACCAATACCTATAGTGATCCCTAGTGTTATGGGAGATCACTCCTTCCCTACTGCATAGCTTTATTCTGTATAAAATCAATACCAAACAACTGCGTTGGGGAGAATTCTCTTTAGCTCAGTGGTTATGGTGTTGGTCTTTTTGACCTCAAAAAACAAGGATATTTGTCCGCACTGGTATGAATCAGGACCAGTTTGTATTTGAGCTATGCATTTGTTGCGAACTTTCATGCTCATAAGACTAGTAATTTTTGAGTAGTATATTTACATAGAAATAAAAGAAGCACCTTTTTCTTTTCTTGTTCAATACTCTTTTCTATTTTCTTTCCCTTTGCTTTACCATTCTTTAGGTCCTCTCTCATTTTAACATCAGCCTTCTCTAGCTCTGAAAATTTGTCTTTGTTTTCCTCACACTGTTTGGTTAAATCATCATGAGCTCTACAAACAGAAGAAACTAGAACATTCACTTTTGGTCACTAAACAGCCTAGCTGACTGCTTTGATAAAGAGGCATATGTTGAAATCTACAGTGCATATTGCATAAAAACATGTAAGTTTAAGGAGAAAATCATTTATTAAGGCTTTTTCCTATAATAAACTCTTTACCATTGAGCTAAATTTTAGACTCGTCCAAATTTAAAGCATTTGCAGACAACAAATAAAAGGTGGCTCAAGTGTTGAAATTTGTCTTTGGTAAGGCAGAATACATTGTGGAAAAAGAAGAAAATGCTGGTTACCCCTTTTTCTACAATGTTTCAAAAGGCCTTCCTCCTTAGGGTCGTTATAACTCTTGATGTTTGGTAAAGGTTTCGGGGGAGATCTTTCTTAAAGGTTTTAGCTAGGACATTTGGAAATTGTATTTTGCTTGTCTACAATTTACTAGTTAATAATTGCACAAAGTTGTACTGCGGTGACACAGTGCTAGCTCTGGCCCAAGTAAAATAATGGCCAACAACTTTTTCTTGAAAAAAATAATAGACAAATTAAGCGCACAAAGTTTGGTTTAAAAGAAAAGACATGCACATGCAGCATTAACTTTAATTTTTAACTCACAGTTTCAAACTTTCATTCACATAATTATGTCCATTACAATAATATAAGAAAAAATTATTGTATATATTTAATCTTACCTTGTAGAAAATATTGTGGGAAAGGAGAATTTGCTCTATACCATTTCCTGGGATAGTGCTCCTTTTCCCACAATATTTGCATAACAAGAGGGCCATGATGGCCCTGAAGTCGCTCACCTGAGCCTTTTGATCAAACAAGACCCATTTCCAATCTCTTCAGAGATATTAAGACAAACTCTGACAAACACTCATTAGTATTGGGCTTACAAATATGGCCTCTAGAGTGCACATAAGCTTTTTCTAGAATTTGTCTCAGCGGCCTACTTGACACGTAGAAATTATCAAGACATACATTCCGACAAACTTTCATGAGTATTTGAGAGAAAATGTGGCCAGTAGGGTGTATAAAAGGTTTTTCTGACATTTGACCTAGTGACCTAGTTTTTTATCCAACATGACCCATATTCATACTTGTCTAAGATATTATCAAGACAAACATTCAAAGCAAATTTCAAGATTATTGGACTGAATTTGTGGCCTCTGGAGTGTACACACGGTTTTTCAAGGATGAAACTTGGTGACCTAGTTTTTATTCCATGTGACCCATTTTCAAACTCATGCAAGGTATCATCAAGACAAACGTTCTAACAAAAGTTTAAAGAATGTTGGACTGTAATTATAGTACAAAAGGTTTTTCCAAGATTTGACCTTGTGACCTAGTTTTTTTTATCCAACGTGACCCATTTTCATACTAGTCTAAGAAATTATCAAGACAAACATTCTGACGGAATTTCAAGATTATTGGACTGAAAATGTGGCCTCTAGAGCTTACATAAGGTTTTTCTAAGATTTGACCTGGTGACCTAGTTTTTGACCTGACATGACCCATTTTCAAACTCATCCAAGCTATCATCATGACAAACATTCTGACCAACTTTAAAGAGCATTGGACTGAAAAAGTGGCTTCTGGAGCATACACGAAGTTTTTTCAAAGATTTGACCTAGTGACCTAGTTTTTGACCCAACATGGCCCAATTTCGAACTCATCTGCGATATTATCAAGACAAACACTCTGACCAAATTTCAAGAGTATTGGACAGAAAATGTGGCTTCTGGAGCTTACACAAGGTTTTTTTAAGGTTTGACCTAGTGACCTAGTTTTTGACCCAATATGGCCCGTTTTCATATTTGTCAGAGATATCATCAAGACAAACATTCTGACCAATTTTCAAGAGTTTTGGTCTGAAAGTGTAGCCTCTAGAGTGTACACAAGGTTTTTCTAAGATTTGACCTGGTGACCTAGTTTTTGATCTGACATGGCCCACTTTCGAACTCATCCTAGATATCATCAAGACAAACATTCTGACCAACTTTCAAGAGTACTGGACCGAAAATATGGCCTCTAGAGTGTACACAAGGTTTTTCTAAGATTTGACCTGGTGACCTAGTTTTTGACCCGACATGGCCCATTTTCAAACTCGTCCGTCCGAGATATCATCAAGACAAACATTCTGACCAACTTTCAGGAGTATTGGACAGAAAATGTAGCCACTAGAGCGTACACAAGGTTTTTCTAAGATCTGACCTAGTGACCTAGTTTTTGACCCGACATGACCCATTTTTGAACTCGTCCGAAATATCATCAAGGCAAACATTCTGACCAAGTTCCATGAGTATCAGACTGAAAATGTGGCTTCTAGAGCGTACACAAGGTTTTTCTAAGATTTGACCTAGTGACCTAGTTTTTGACCCGACATGACCCATTTTCGAACTCGTCCGAGATATCAAGACAAACATTCTGACCAAGTTTCATGGGTATCGTATTGAAAATGTGGCCTCTAGAGCGTACACAAGGTAAAAGTTGAAGACGGACGACGCACGACGGACGCCAGACACAGCACGATCACAAAAGCTCACCATGAGCACTTCATGCTCAGGTGAGGTAAAAAGCATAAAGGTTTTCAGGTCCTAGTTTCTTTTGATGAATGGTTACTCCTTTACCAAAAGACAAAATTTTATTTTAATCTTACATCGTACAAAATATTGTAGGAAAAGGAAAATTTGTTCTACACCATTTCCTGGGGATAGTGCTCCTTTTCCCACATTATTTGCATTAAAGCATACGGACAATTAAGTCTTATTTTCTTTTGATGAATGGTTACTTCTTTACCAAACAACATTTTTTTTATTGTAATAAATGATGTGTACAAGAAAAGGAGAAAATTTTCTATTACATGATGAATTACCTCCCTTTCTTATCTGTTGACCTTAAGGTAAGGAGGGTAAGATGTCGTAAATAAAGTCATTCACTCGATAGTACCTAAATAGTGAAGTGGACGAAGGTTATAAACCTTAGCCTTTAAATTTTATTTGAATTTTCATAGTGCAATTCACTGGTACCACTGCTAAATTTTATACTGTAAATGCTGTTAATTTTTCCCTATCTTGTTATCTTTCTTTATTGGCGATAGTTTTCGTTTAGGACGACCCATGTTGACATATAAGTGAAGAATGATAAGATTTTGGGGTTACAAGAATGAGACTTATTAGAATAATGTCAACATGTCAATTAAATTCAATTATGAATTATTGCTTTCGTTTTGTTTGCCAACATTTAAACAGTGCTGGTTTACGTTAGCAATGTAAACAAATTTATGATACCTAATTGGTTTCCTTTACTTGCCATCGCCGTTTTTGGCAGTATTGAAATCCAGGGCATTCTATCACTGCGTCGAATAAAATAGTCAATCAAAATTTAATGTGAAATAAACAATAATTGCCAATTGTTCTCCAATTAATGGCTTAGAATAACAACCGGTAACATGACATGCGTTGTGGAATATACATGCCAACTGTGACCTGTTCATCCGCTGAGGTGTGAAACAAGTGATTACCACACATTTCCAGTGCAAATTAACGCATGATCCAGGCAAGTAAAGGGAACTTTACCCAACTTTTTTGGGAATAAATTAATCGACAATTTTTATCAACAATTGGAACAATTAATCGACAGCTGAATTTATTAATCGACAATTGTTGATAATTTCGATTGGCAGCACGAGCACTGTGGTGACAATAAATAGGAGCAAGGATGCTGATGGACAGATGGAAAGCCTGATTTCAATTGCTCTTCCCCCTATCTTCCTTGTGGAAAGTATATAAAATCTAATCCACTTATTCAGAAGTGAAATGTTTGATTTCCCTCAAGATTGCAATCTTTTGACTCCATTGAACTTACTTTAGGATTTTCTTATGCTTCTTCACCTTTTCTTGTTTTTCGTCCGCAATGGCCTGCATTTTCTTGTTGAATTCCTCCATACCAGTGTTTATTCTGTCATACTCCACCTTCGCCTTAGCCTCATTGCCTTTACATGATGCACTGTGGGGGGAGAATAGAGCATAACTACAAGTATATTTCTTACACTTACAGTCTTTGGGGTTTACAAAAATTTTAGTGTTTTTGTTTGACCGATTGACTGCTGAGCTCTCATGTCTTCCATCTGTATTACATGTATTGTGACAGCTAAATTATCAAAGAATAACCTTGTCTTTAGCAGTATGTCTGCTATCCCATAGTGGCCAACATTTTGGGTTTAGGAATATTTGCTTGTTACTAGCAATTGCTCATCTTCCTACGGTTTTTCAAGGGGCATGGAAAGTTAAATGTGTACATTAAAAGGTTTAAACCTTTACCACACAATACTGAGTTGAAAAGACCTTGAAAAAGAGTTCTTTAGGAAACATTGAGGGAAAAGGAGAAAACTCTTGTAACCAGCATTTTCTCCTTTTCCCACATTATTTCCTAACCTTTCAAGAACATGTCACATCATTTGAGCCACATTTTATTTCTGAAGTGCATATGTTTCGAATATTGACAACACTAAAATATTGTCATCTGGTAAAGGCTTAACACTGTAGAAAATTACACTTCTAGTCCCAGTTCTTACGAAATACATACATGTATCTTTGGTACTGTTTATTTTTCAGCTTGACAATATCGTTCTCAATCTTCAGAAACTGAACAGCTTCATTCTTTGCTCCCTCCAGTTCATCTTTTTCCTTCTCCACTGCCTTTGTTCTATTCAACTGAAATGAACATGTTATGGTTTTGCAATCAAACATGTTACAAAAAATGCTAGCTCCCTTACACCAGGATAAATAAAATCAATGTTACCTACTGACAATCTCATTAACTTACACTCCCCTATAGCTGACACGTTTGGTTCAGATCCTGTTTCTTTTATGTGTACAGAGAACCTCTGGATGCCATCACAGTGAGTCCAAAAGTAAATTATAAGTATATGATGCGGAACTAAACAAAATTTACGCTTCTTGGCTGGGCCCTAATTGCAAATTTTTGATACCCAGATTTTTCAGGTCATCTAGTGAACAGACTTGTCATATTTACAGGAGCGTGTCTAGGCATACGCCCATTTCTCTGGAAAATACAAAATTTAGTATGCCTAAATATGATGTAAAAGTTTAAAGAAGAAGGGCTCCCCATGCAAGTGCCATTGTGCAGCTGCCTTTTCAGTTGAAGTTCCAAGACAAAAAAGGGACAAAAATATTTTACCTTCCCTTGTATTTTGATTTCCCTTTTAATCCTTTCCAAAGAAATCCTGCTTTTTTAAAGACCCTGGAGAAGTGTGCTTTTCAAAAAATTGTGGGAAAAAGAGAAATAATTCTGGACCCAGTAATTCCTCCTTTTCTTACAATGTTTTCTATCCTAACAAGATAAATTCAGTAACTTGAGCCACATTTAGTTTGTCATTTGCAAATGATTTCTATTTGGACAAATCCAAACTTTTGTTGTTTGATAAAGAGATAACAATTAACATCTAATCTAAGATTACTTAGTACATACCTTTTCTCCTCTAAGTTCATTCAAGGTCTCCACCCTTTTCATCAAAGTTTCAATGGGTTCCTTAAATCTATTACTGCCAATAATGTCTTCAAGAAACTCCAGCATTCCATCATCATGCTCTGTTTGGGCTTTGGCCTTCATCATAGCAATCTGTTCCACTTCACCCTGTACAAAATCAGAATTAAACAATTCTGTGAATAAATGATCCTGAGGATAGCTTTTGAAAACATCGTGGGAAAAGAAGAAAATGCTGGTAAAAGTAAAACAATAGAGAGCATAACCTTTATATACTGTAAATCACTTTTAATTAGCGAGAACTTTATTTTTCAAGTTTGTCCCATTTTTCCCATTCTTATTTTTTTGCGTGTTGTTGAATTAGCGACTCAAAACCTGAAGTGAGTCATTTATTTAGGAAGTTTTATGCCGAAAATATGTCGGTTATTGTATGGATAAAAATGCAAATACGGAAAATAAATTATGCAATATCATAAATAGAACTCATCTGTTACAATATTTTTCACATGAAGATGACCGTTAGTGAATTTAAGCAGACTAATTTTTGCAAAAACTGTGACTATAAATGTTTTTATGTTTTTTTTCTTTATTTTCTGCAATGTCTCTCAAACTCTTTATTTATTTTCCTAAAGATCAGGGCAAGACCGCTAAATCAGGGTTTTCCAGCATCCAGGCATTAACTTCCCTAGATCTATGGTAAATGGAATAGGGGTTTAACAGGATTCTTCCGATAAAGTAATGTAGATTGATTATAATCACGCTCACCCATTTGTGTAGTGTGTATTTTTTGTCACTTTGAATGGTTCATTTTTCACACATTACGATTTCGTCTTATTTTCACAAATTTGAAAAGAAGGTAATTATCAAATATATTGAGTTGGTAAGAGATGAATTGGACGTGCAACTGAGACAGTGTGTGTGATGCATGGTTGATATTTACAGAGCCTATAAAATTTTAAATAACGTCAGGTTTTGAAGACTTTTATACCGCTGAGATCTCAAAACAAGTAACTAGTAATGAATAACGAATCTCTGTCTGTTGACATGCATCTGTCTAGGGTAAAATCACTGCATGCGAAATTTTTGGTAAAATTTCTTCAAATTCTTGGAAACGATGAAAAGAATATCAGGAGAGGATTGGGACATTACTTTTGTAATTTAGAGGCCATTATTAAAGAGTTACATTTTCTTTGGTGTACGTTGCGATGCAAGATGTATCTATTTCTTGGAAACATGATTGTAATTGTTTCAATAATCGAAAAAAATTTTTTTTGAATTTTTGATTAGTTTGACATAAGTAGGGATATCCATTGTCACAGCTGTTTCCTATTAAAACAAAGAGATGAGGTCTACCCGTACGGTAATATGTAGATACAATTTCGGACAGGATAGTTTCAGGATAGTAAATAAACTTCCAGTAAGTCTATTTCTGTTACCAATATTTCACTAGAACCTTGAATTCGCCAACAGAAAAACACGCAAATAGTAGCGAAAATTAAGTTCTGGTGAAAAAAAAAGTGATTTACATTATTCAGTAGTCCTTTTAACTGTTCAGTTTTCAAAGGGTGTGCCTCATAAGTATCCTCTGCTTACGTGCTTTGACAGTGCAAATAGCTGTTTAACCATTCGTCACACAACAATTTCAGGCCTGTCCATATTGAAAGCATTTGCAGACAAATTACATGTGGTTTATATGGTATAATTTGTAAGGGCAAAAAACATTGTGGAAACAGGAGCAAATGCTGATACTAGCATTTTGTCCTTTTCCCACCATGTTTTCAGAAGCCTTCTTCGTCAGGGTTTAACCATTTACCACACGACATAAATGTAGACTTGTCCAAATTGAAAGTATTTGCAGATGACAAAATAGATAAGACTCACAAATTAAAATTTGTTTTGGGACAGATAGAAAACATTGTTGGAAAAGGAGAAAATGCTGGTACCAGCATTTTCTGCTTTTCCCACAATGTTTTAAAAAGCTTTCTTTCTCAGGGTCGATACAACTCGGGAATGTGTGGTAAAGAGTTAAACACAAGTGAGTGTTTTGTAAAAGGTCAAAGTAAATTTAACTATGTTTAAGAGCACAGCTCTGAAACAACTATGAATTGTTTTGCAATTTATGCATCCAAAGCTTGCTTTCAAAATAATTAACCCTTTACCACACGGCAAAATTAAGACCTATCCGAATTGAAAGAATTTGCAGATGACAATTTCATAGTGGCTCAAATGACGCAACTTTTCTTTGATAGGGTAGAAAACTTTGTGGGAAAAGGATAAAATGCTGGTTACCAGCATTTTCTCCTTTTCCCACAATGTTTTCAAAAGGCCTCTTCTTCAGGGGTGTTAAAAGGTGTCATTGTGTGGTAAAGGGTTAATGACATTCAACCATCTCATGAAGTTTGGATAAAGATGTGAAAAAAATTACAGAAAGAGCTTGAAATGTTCCACCTGAAGTATCCCTGAAAAATTGATGAACTAAGAACACAACTATGTATTCCTACAACATAGCTTTAACTCTTTACCAAACAACAAAATTTTGGACTGTACAAAATTGAAAGCATTTGCAGACGACAAAATAATTGTATATAAAACGACAATTTCCGTACTTGATAGGATAGAAAACATTGTGGGAAAAGGAGAAAATGCTGGTGTTACCAGCATTTTCTCCTTTTCCAACAATGTTTTCATAGCCCTTTTCTTCAGGGTCGCTAAAACTTGGGATTGTGTGGGAAAGGGTTCAGGGAAATATATAAATACTGCTTTTCCCATGGCATAGCTTCAGGTGAAGTACATGTAAGTCATGAATTGTGAAAAGGAGGTTTACTGCATCTGCAAAAAAGTATTGACCCATGTCGGTCTGTGCAGCCCACACAGGCTGACATGCATCGAAAATATTCGCTATTTGTAAATTTCCTACATGTCCAAAAAAAAAAACAAGAGGGCCATGATGGCCCTGTATCGCTCCACTGGCTATTAAGTCAATCATGTATCACTGCAGCTTGATAATCAAGGGAGGTAAATAGTAATGAACTTTATCTTTCATAAAAAGAGTTATTTCCCTTGATTAATGTTTAAATTGAAGTGACAATATTTTGAAGCCCATGTTAAACTTGCGATCCCTGGAATGAAGGCAATTTTGACCCCAGACCTACAATATGAAACTAGAATGTGTGGTTATAAACAAAAAGATTTTTTAATCTTGCCCAATAAAAAGTCATGTAAAACAAGTTTGCTGAATAAAAGGCCCTGTAAAATATGTGATCCATGACACAGGTTTATCAAGTTTTCACTATAAAAGCCAATGTAAAACTTGTGACCCCTGGTGTGGAGTCAAACTTGACCCCCAAAGTTAAAATTTGGGCCCTCTTGGTAGAGGCCCATTATATTAAGTTACATGCAAAATTTGGTAGCCCTAGGCCTAAATATGGCTATGTACAAGTAGATTATTAAAGTTTCCTTATATAAGACCATGTAGAACTTGTGACCCCCTGGGGTGGGGCTACATTTGACCCCCTGGGCTATAATTTGGGCACCCTTGATAGAGACCCCCTAGATAAAGCTAAATGCAAAATTTGATAGCCCTAGCCCTTATAGCTAGATGCGAAAGATTTTCCTATATAAGCCCGCCCATGTAAAACATGTTACCCCCCGGAGCGAAGTCAAATTTGACCCTCGGCTATAATTTGGACACCCTTGGTACAGGTCCACTAGATAAAGCTACATGCCAAATTTGGTCGCCCTAGGCCCCATGGCTAGGTCAAAGAAGAATTTTAAAGTTCTCCCTATATAAGCCCATGTAAAACTTGTTATATAAGCCCATGTAAAACTTGTTACCCCCGGGCAGGGCCTAATTTGACCCCAGGGCTATAGTTTGAACAATCTTGGCAGAGGTCCACTAGATAAAGCTACATGCCAAATTTGGTAGCTCTAGGCCCTATGGCTAGGTAGAAGAGGAATTTTAAAGTTCTCCCTAAATAAGCCCATGTATAACTTGTGACCCCCGGGGTGGGGCCAATTTTGACCCCAGGGCTATAAATTGAAGAAACTTGGTAGAGGTCCACTAGATAAAGCTACATGCCAAATTTGGTAGCCCTTGGCCTTACGGTTTCAGACAAGAAGATTTTCAAAGATTTTCAAAATTTTTCAGTTTTGTTGCCATGGCAACCAGAGTTTTTGAAGGAATTAAATTCTTTCAAGAAATTCTGAAGAGGACCATGGCAGGATCATTTCTGTGAAGTTTCATCAAAATTGGATGGGTAGTTTCAGAGAAGAAGACGTTTTAAAAAAAAGTTAACACACGGACGGACGGACGGACGGACGGACGGACGACGGACAACAGGCCATGACATAAGCCCGCTGGCCTTCGGCCAGTGGAGCTAAAAAAAACATTCTACCTTATGATTCAGTTGGTTGTTAGACAAAATGGATTTTAATTTTTACAGATTCACAGTAATATGATGAACTGTTTGGTATAATGTATCACAGAGTTGCATTAAACCCCCTTTTCCTAGAACATGGTTCATACACATCACTGCTTTTGCCACAACTTATTATTGCCTTTTTAAAAAATGTATCTTTAGGACTACAAGTCAAGGTCCTGTACCTGAAGAATTAAAAACCTGTTATGATCCAAATCAATCCCACTACCCCGTAACAATGCCGCAACTTCTTTATACTGGCATCGCCTCCCATTTACACAATAGTATGAGGAGTTGTCTCGGTGGGCTGTCCTTGATACATTAAATTCAGAGTCTGGGACTACTGTGTAGTCATCTTCTTCAGGCTGTAAGACATTGGTATACAGAAGCGCAAATAAGGGCTGTGGTCTGCTGAGGATTACTTGTAACTCTTTACCAAATGACAACATTTTAGACTTGTCCTAACTGAAAGCATATGAAGATAACAAATATAATCAGTACTTAGCACAATATCCTTCCAAGCTAGTGGCTGCTTTCACATATAACCATTGTCGACACAATGAACAGCTGTGAGAGAAGAATGAATCCTGTCAGGATGACTACCATCAATCCTTGGAAACAAATTGACTACAGAGCCAGCAACTCCTGGTCTCAAATCCTATACAATACCGACTTCTCTACAGGGCTCAGCACACTGCACAGCACCCATAACAAATACTTAACCCTTTAACAGATGACAAAGTTATAGAACTGTCCAAATTTAAGTATCTTAAGACAACAAATAAAATTGAGAGGCGTAAAACTGCTGCAAAGGAAGTTTGCCTCAACAGGGTATCAAACCTACAACCACCAAGTCATGAGTCAGATATGCTAACCACTGAGCTACCTGGCTGGGGGGCTCATGTGGTAAATAATTAAAGGGTAAAGGACAAAACCTCTTTAACATACCCCACAGTCAATAATCTTCTGAAAGTACACAGTGACTGTACAGCTGGGCACATTCTGGTGGTTTTCGCTGTTATGAATCAGTTCGCTCAGTTTCTTTAGCCTGACCTTTGAGGCTCGATAACCAAACACAAAGAGCATGGAATCTATGACATTAGACTTCCCACTACCATTGGGACCAACTATTGCCGTAAAGCTCTGTGTAATGAAAGAAAAACAAAATATTACACTCATGTCCAGATACACGCAATTCACGTTATCTCATTTAAAATCATAAATTCTTCTTCAAAATCCATGCCTAATACTCATGATATCAATTGCCTAAAGAAAATGTAAATTAATCACAGAAACTACAACAGAGGTTTTGGTGAATCCTTGTGCTCTTCTTCTTTTACCAAACTTTTCAATGTTTTTGAAAACATTGTGGGAAAAGGAGAAAATGATGGTTACCACTATTTTCCTCTCTTCCCACTGTTTTCTACTCCTTCAAAGATTAATCTCATCATTTGATGGACATGTTAAATATCATTTTGAAACTGCGTCTAATTCTGTCATGTCTAAAAAAGTTGTTGGTATTTAACCCTTTATCACACAATCCAAAATTTTAACAACCCTTACAAAGAAAACATTGTGGAAAAAAGAAGAAAATTCTGGTAACCAGCATTTTCTCCTTTTTCCACAGTGTTTTCTCACTTTCAGACAAAATCCCATCATCTGATCCCCATTTATCATCTGTCATTGCTTTTGATTTGTACAGTTCTACAAATTTGCCATTTGGTAAAGAATTAATCAAAGCATGCTGTAGTCCTAATTATACTTTTTTTTTCTTGAAAAACTTATCTTTGAATTGTGTAGATACTTTTTCAAATATCTAATGAGATTTCTCTCGAATTTTTACCCCTTTACCAAATAAATCTGTGTTTCAATGACAAAGAGGAAGAATCCTTTTGAAAACATTGAGGAGAAATGCTAGGAACAAGAATTTTTTCTTTGATCTACAATGTTTTCCACCCTTTTAAAAAATAAACATTGTCAAGATAGGGAAATGAAACAGCGTCATCTTCAAACACTTTCAATTTCGATATGACCAAAATTTTTGTTGGTTTAAAGGACCAGATTGTGAACAGAATGATAAAAACCCAACAATACCTCCGTGTTCGAGTTTGCAACATACCTTATGAAATGGTCCCAAAGCACGTATACCTGCGTAAGATTTAAAATTCTCATTGATAATCTTTGAAATCATCAAACGAGGTCCATTTATATCATATGTTGCCACTGACTCTGGAGCTGGAGGAATCTCGATTTCACCATAATCTGAGAAAATAAAAATCCACAGTTTTAACCTTCATAGTGCTTTTCAAAACTTTAACTGCCTTTGCAGCTAGTGTAGATCAAGATCAGACTGCACAAAATGTGCAGTCTGACTGATATACACTGTCCTCCTAGCTGAAGCAATACAGACTAAAAAAACAATGAAATTGCAATCACTTGGATCTTATTTCCAGACAGAGAATGTTTGTTGGATTTATTCAGAAGTTTAAGGATTAATAAAATATTACAATATTACATTCTTCCATAGATCTTCATCAGATAAATCCTTGTTCAAAGCCATTGTTCACCAATTTTCTCCTTTACAAGATGATCCTATGTTTGAATGAGCAAGATGTTTTAGAAAATATTTTGGGGAGGAAGAAAAAACTAGTATTTTCCCTTCTACGTTTCTGAACATTGTTATCATTTCAGATAAATAGGACTTAGAAGAAATGAATTGGAGGTCTCTGTAAAAAAGTATTTTCATATCATAAAACGGTAAATCTTTCAACATCTTATTTTTCACGGTTGAATATTTCTACAGTATCATTATCACTTTTCTGCCCGTAATCCGTGTACTGAACTATATACTGAACTATGAACATAGCTCTCAGAAACCAGGTAAAGGTGGCTCAGCATCAAACTGCATTTATCCCTAATTCAGATGCTAGCTCAGATGTTATTTTTCATTGTCTGTGCACGCCCCCATGTCAGCCAGTTTTAAAGTGTTTCTGGAATGAATTCGTTCATACCTGCATCTCTCTTTGCGCCGATATTTTCTGTGAATAATTTGGACACAGATTGTTAGATAAATGATTAATATTTACAAAAAAGGCTGAAAAAAAAAAAAGTAACTATTACCTCCTCTTATTTCCTTGTTTTTAAAATGTTAGTATCCATTGATCTACTTCTATGGAAAGAAAATTAGGCTTGACATTTACTGCGCAGGTTCCAGTAGTCATTTCAAGTTAAGTTCTTTTTTCCACAATTTATCAGCTTTGTTTTGTCAGCTTGGGCATTGAAAATGAAACTAAAATGTACTGGATGTATTTCATTTGCTAAGAATCATACTTAGCACTTAAATTGCAGCTCATACGGTGCTATATTTTCATATGAAATTCAATGTGCATGGGCTCTTAACTGAATATACAAGTGTTTGTTTACAAATAAAGGTAAAACACAAAATTGATGAAAAACATGTACAAAATTTGGTGTCAACGTGAAGCTAAATGATTTATGTAACGAACCTTACCAACATTATTAGCAGTCAACAAGAATATTGCGGCATACAGCCGTTCGAAGTGATGCCCCGTATAGTGTTCTGCTGAGGATTTTAAAAAGTAGAGACAAATGTCTCACTCATCCAGAAAAGTTTGAGACATTTTTAAAAATTTGGGGACAAAATCTAGAATGCATTAAAATGGTTTAAAAATAAGAAACTGAAATCAGTTCCCCATACTAGTAAATTGCTATGTTCTCTTTCACTAGCCAAAATGTGGATTTAAATGCAACTAACATGGCTGATTATTTCTCATTGAGACTTTCCATACCGAACAGTTTTCTTAAAATCCCACTGAAAAGACTCGGCCATGACGGCTGATTTACGATAGACATTCTCTGCATGTCGTACATATGATCAGTAGTTCTGAAGTTACATTTTTTTTCCGTAAATGCGTACTTTTTGGGGGTTTTTTTAAACACATTTTACAACCCATAAAGCTGCGGTCCCAATCATATTCCAACGAAGAATATTCTTTTAAATACCAGGAACTGTCGTACAGGTATTTTTACTATCTTCCAATGATGTTGATTGAGTGGGAGGGGTAATGGGCATCAGAACATTATCGGACTTAGAGCTCTGATTGTTGGTATGCTTTGGCTGATCATGAAAGCTTAGGATAGTACCTGGCTTTTTCGCCGTGGCGACTAAACTAATTTCGGACTGAGATAGCAGAAGATACTACATCATGACCAGTGTTCCAGCTAGCAGGGAATAAAAGGGCGCGGCGCCCTGCCCCCCCTTCTAGACGCCCTGCCCTTTTTCTTGACGCCCTGCCCTTTTTCGGGAAACCCTGCCGTATAATAGCACCCTGGATTGCCTCATGTTCAGTATTGTAACCTCTAATCTAAACTTTGCCACGAGTCTGTTGAAGACGTCATGAATATCCGCCTTCGATTATACAATCCAAATTAACAGCGTGTCACTAATCCCCTCCAGGCAGCTAAGTGTGAAAAGATCGACCCCGACTGTATATTACAAGTCTGTCAGAGTGCTCAAGTGCTGAGAACAATAGAGACAATTATCCATCATTGTCTTCTATGTTCTATTTAAATGGTTTATCATATCTTCACGATAGGTGTTTTCATTCAACTATATTGGAGGCTGTCTCCGAGGACTAGTTTTTCTTTTAAAGTTTGCTATCAATCGCGATTTATTCGAAGATCTTGCTTAATTTCCCGTATCAAATTACATGTTCAGAGTTTAATCTAAGGTGCATGATTAGTAAAATTACCCTTTATGTAGTGTTTTCTGTTCATAAACATATTATTTTTTTCTTAGATTACTCTTGGTTTCAATATCAATGATAAATTTATGTTAACACTCGGGTAGGATCGATGAGTCAGCAAATTAATCTATCGTAAGTCTGAAAGTGGCGCATTCCTAAAGTGGACCAAGAATAACATCACAGCATGTTGTTGACTTACAATTTGTAGAATATATGTCAGAATGTCTGTAAATACCTTCTAAATATTAAAATACATGGAAAATGGACGGATGCAAAAACACGGAAACCCATGACAGAACAAATGTCAACTTCACATCAACCCGATCACAGACTTTTCAATCTGTCTTTCCAGCTTGAATGATGAATTTCAAACAGAGATTTGCTTATTCACTGCATTAAACATAAAGAAGAAGCTAAAATCTCCTCTTTACTATTTATGAAAATGAAAAAAAATCGGGCGGGGGAGTCTTGCCTTACCACACGGGCATGTAGAATCAATTGCAATGATAGGAGGAATGCAACATTTATGTAACATTTAACATTTATCTACAATGTTGAATGGCATGTAAAGTGAGTATTTACTCTATGAAGACCTGTTTTTCCTCATTTCACCAACCTGTACAGATTTGAAACCCTTTAAATTGAATAAATAAGTATCAGAAAAATTAAAGACACTGTTACATTGCAGTAAAAGAAAGAATGAAAGGGTTGAGAGTTTGTATTTGTTATTATTTTGTGGCTTGCTTGTCTTGCAAATAAAGATATGAATTGTATTGGTATCAAGTCTGTAGTTGAATGGCATGAGGCTTTAGAAAACATAGTGTGCAAAGGAGAAGATGCTGATAACTCCTTCTGTTCAGCAATGGCTTTTTAATTTGCCAAGTCTGTTATCTGGTAAAGAGTTAATGAGGATTATTTTATGAACTAAATGTACTTGTATTGCTCCTGGACTTAGCTAAACTACTTGTACTGAAAAAAAAAAAAGTTTTCTTGTTAAGATGAAGCTGGAAGATCCATATAAGCCAATATAATAGATTTATTTCTGTTGAGAAAATCCTTAATTTTACATAAGAAATTGCAGAAGAAACTGTCAAAAGGGTTATAAAAAAATTCTTAGTCCCCTTCCCCTGTGAGAGAGAGACAACTCCCACACTTATGCCTCCCCCCCCCACCCCGGGCACTTTACGACTCAAAGTGCCCTTCTCAGCCACAGCACCCTGCCCTTTTTTTTACCCTGGCTGGAGCACTGATGATAGTAAAGTAAACGATCAATACTTGGTTGATGTTTTCGGGCTGCGTCCAATCAAATTTCATTTTGCATATAGTAGTGTTTATTCTAGAGCGGAATACAAGGGCGCGCCGCCCTGCCCCTTTTTTTACCCCGCCCTTGTGGCCCTCGAATCTGTAAACACCCGTCCTGTTGCCCTTATCATATACATACAAAAACTTGGCTATCTGTTGTTCTGGTTTCAGAGAAAGAGCAACCGGGCTACGTGGGCGAAAAACTCGCCTTTAGAGACTCTATGTCGTCTCGTCAAGCTTGCACAGTGAAAAAAGTTCACCATAAATTTCTTCTGACCTGACTATATTCATGAAATATAGGCAGTCTAAGACTAAGGGTGACACCACTTATCCTTTATCAACTTGGTCATTTAGACAAGACAGCAGAGTGTTATGATCCTTATCTGTCACTAACTCGCCAAACCACCCCTTTACCCCTCGAAACCCTGTCTTTTTTCCACAGGTAAAGCATCTGCTAATTTGCTTAAACGTCGTCAGACAATCAATAATAATTCTCAATACATGTATAGTTGTAAAACAAAGCAGAATTAACTCTTCTTACAGCTGGAGATTATTTTTACATATGGGCCATGCTCTGTGAAAAGGGGGCTTAATGACAAAATTTTCGATTTTCACTTTTTCGGATTTTCTTGTAGAGCATTCATTTTTTTCTCAGAATCTGAAAATAAAATATCGTTACCTTATCAAAAAGTGAAGATATCGGCAAAATTGTAAGCATACCCAATTAACAGAACATCAAACTTTTTAAGAGACGTTGATGACGTCATTTTAACTTCGTTTAACATCAGTCATATCAGTTTCTGGTATCTACGCTGTACATAATAGAATTTCATATGTAATGCTTGCATAAAATAATTCAAAGCAATTTACAAAGAAGATGCATTAACAATGCTCCTACTTAGCCGTAATATTATTATTCAAAGTAATAAACGAATAATAAATGAAATTTTCACGCCACTGTTACAGCTGAAATATAACTATTTCCAGTTCTTTTTGCCAATATTGAAAGTGTCACCATACCGGACAGTGTAGATCTAAAATCATACTGCACTTTCTGTGCAGTCTGATTTTGATCTATGCTGTCGGCAAAACTGCCCTGAGTCACGTCAAGCAGCGAAAGAGTGTTAAAAATCACGTGCAGCTCTTCCACAGATTTCCGTGTAATGTGAATGATAACCGTCGCTGATGAAAACAAAAATGACGGTTTACGGCAGTGCCTGTAGAAATTTATATTTCACTTGAAAGGAACGATATTTCATGTCGTTTTGTCGATTTTGTTCCCACTCAAAGTTTGGAAACTAATCTATATGGAGGGAAAATTATATTTGACACATTAATGATGCACTTTAACTATTCTGTGGTCGTGGACAAGTGATATCTTGGCAGGAAGGGCGCACGAATGGGCAAACCATTCTAAACAAGTAGTCCTGTCTTTCTTTTGATAATCCTCCTGGTGGGATTTCTTCAGGCAAATTGTCACAAAATGTGTATCCCTGTTGCCCAAGAATATTTATAGAGCTCTCCTCTTCGTCACATCCCTTTCTAACTACCACCACGCCGGGTTCATCACATGAAAATCTGAAGTACTGATACTGCCTGTAAATGAAAGTGAATGTCTGTATAAAACAATAGCTCTCTGGCGGGCAAGTCCGAAGCTGTTTAATGCGACTCGGTGCTTTTTTGTGGACAAAGTAAAGCAATATCAGACTGTACATAACGTATTGTCTGGTATTGGATTTACACTGTTACGTTGGGATATTCCAGCGAAATGGTTGTTTGGGATTTTAACTAGTGGTTGGAAATTTTCATTTGATTGAAATATTATTGTAAGGGTTTTATGATAATAAACTTGATCCCATACATGGTGTACGTTTTATTATGTGTCTCAGTAAAAAGAAATTATTTTATGTTATTGAGTGGTAATCCATCGAAGTTTTACGTGAAATCTTAAAACGTAATCAGTAATAAGTGAAAACTCCACAGGCTTTGCTCCGTGTAGTCATACATGTATTACTTTTGCAGTATTAAATTGTGACTGCACTTAAATTATACCAAAGTGTCCAAGTATAAACTAGCCTACACATACCTAATTCCTCTGAGCCGTTTAAAAACAGGAGTCAAAAACGCTTTCCAGTCCCTTCATTTCCATGTAGGGTATCGTACCGCCTCTTTTGTGACCGATGATGATGAGACAGTGTCTTCTAATTGGTCAAGAGTGTCATAGTCCGCTCGTCTATATTTCTGTTTTAGTGATGCAAACCCACTGTCGACCAAACAACGTGCATGGCCTGGCACCTGCATCATGTATTCTATCTGGTCATGCTTTCTAGTCATCACTCTCCACATCAAATAACCCAACACATAGCGATTCTTGTTTTGTCCTGAAATACATAGGAATAAAAAGTAATACTTGAAATATTTTGGTGCACAGCTATATAGAACAAATCTTTAATGATAATTGATGCATACAAAGACAACCATATCGTTATGCAAATGAGATGACATTGCATTTTCATGAAAATATTTATCACTTTTCTGGTTTTAAGATTGAACCAATGTCGCCGTGAAGTTTACTTGCACTTTAACAACAAGAAGCATCGTACATAAAGACAGCATTGGTTAAGTTTGGTGCGTCCTCGGGCAATGCACAGTAAACTTATGGCGTGGTATTTGTAAAACCCAAGAAACACACAAGTGGATTTTTGCTCTGATATAACCGAAATACTATACAGATAGCAATATAACAAGCTATTTAATCCTACAGTGTTAATCTTAAGTATATGATTTTGTTTTTTGAGACATTCATACAATTATATTACCTGGACAGTTATCAGCATGGAAGGTACATTTCGTCTCTGTGCCTCTGTATGTACCCAGTGCCCAGTCAATCATCGATATCACTGCGTTTGGTCCATTATTCTGGGTTCCATCTTTACCGATCGTCTCGTTTTCATCAGTTAGAAAATTAAGTTGCTTCGGCACACCGTCAATACGAAACACGAAAATTTGTACCTTTCTAGGTGTAGTAAAATAAATAGGACCCATCTGACGTGAATGATGTGGCAGACAAACATTTTGGCAGAAATCGAAAGTGTAATGAACAAAGTTCTGCTCTGCATCGTTCTGGTATGTTTCTCTAGCTTGTTTAATGCAACTGTTGTATAATTCTCTTTCCATTTGAGCCGATAAAATATGTTGTCTCATTCTTTCTGTGCTTTGTAATTTACTTTCTTCTGTGACTGAATCCATTATTTCTTTTCTCATCTTTTCACAAGAGGCACACACATCATCTGTAGGAGTCGCAACTTTTACATGGGGTAAACATGCATTCCAAATTTTTCCGAATGTCGAATACTTGACTGCACGAATGTTTGTAGACAGACAGCAAGTTACGTAATTCTCGTGAACATATTTTTTTGTACTATCACTAGGTAAATAAATTGGTGGTGTACCATCACGACCTCTAGGCGCTGCTGGCTGTGGCAATCCGAATTCGTCCGCGAAATTTGATAGATACTGGACCACGAATTTTACTTCGTCAAATCTGAGGCTGTGACTTGGACGTTTTCCCATGTTACCATGTGTTCTTGGTACTGGACCATGTTCATTCATGTGTTGCAGTAAATTAGCCAAAGCTTTTCTCCCAGTGTCGAACGCAACCATAAATGTTACTTTACATACACGTTTACCGCCAAACTGATACTCATACGACACACGTTGTCTTTTCTTACCTCTCTTAGTTGCGCCTCGATCTTCAGAGTTAGTGATGTATTTCATAATACGCATATCGCGATGCGACCGTTCCATTTCTCTAAGTTCTAAAATGTTTTCATATAAAGTCTCTTCGGAAAATTGCTCAGCACATTTTGAATGACAACCACAACCGTTACATTTTAGATTTCTGATTTTTACCAAATCACAGTCATTCGTCGTATCGTTTTCTTCTTCCTCGTCATTTTTGTCTAAGAATGTCTGCACTCGCTCTTCAATGCTTAACTCCTCTCTGTCACAAACATCATCATAATCATCATCATCATCATCATCATCAAGTTCAGTGTGATCGTCTTGGAGGTTTTCGCAGTCAACCTCCTGTGAGGTAGATGGCGTACATGTCGGGGTCCTCCCGAAGTGGCATGAAAAAAGACTCTCCAGCTCCTGTTGATATAAGAAAAAATAGTGTGAGAAATGGGGAAAAATAATGAAAACTTTGAAAAAAAATTTTTGACTTACAAAAAAATAACAATAATAAATGAAGGTTCAGACAGTAATCAGTTCTGTTTGAAAACACTCTATATCGATGTTTAGCTTATAGCTACTCGGCTCTACTAAAAAATAAAATTCTTCAAGCCAGTTAGCGCAGTCCGTAGTGCACAGGACTTGATACCAGGTGGTCTCTGGTTCGAATCCCCAGGGCATGTCTTTCCAAGGATGGGCGATAGTCACTGCAACATGATTCATTCCTCTCTTATTGCTGACTATTGTTTCGACGATGGTTATTTGGGAAATAAGCCAGTGGCTTGGGAAGAATATTATGCCAAGTACTGGTAAAGGAAACTCTGGGAAAGCATGGAAGGTCACAGCAATTTAATTGAAATAATGTTGAAAACGGCGTTAAACACCATACAAACAAATGGTACCAAATATTGATATGTTGATTAGATCGACTGTATTAAGAGAGAATAAACTATTTAAATGAATTTGCAGTCTAAAATAGGCCAGCTAAAATTGGACAGATCTACCTGTAAGCTTTTGAATAATCGATCGGCTTTTTGATTGATGAGGGGGAAAAAAAAAGTTAAGAGTACCCGTGGGGACTCGATCTCAGGTCAAGTAAAAGAAACAGGTTCAGAGATCCACGCGCTTAACCAATACACCATTGTACATTTGTTAGCAAAGAGATAGATTTTATAACTTTATTATATTTTTTGTGCGGGTTCTTCGGAGAGGTGGGGATAAAAGATTTGCAAGTGAACTTTTTTTTTTTATCTCGTCATGACCAACAAAATCTTTTAGTGATACAGTTTACAGATATCGGACACTGTTTACATTTAAAGTCAGAGGAAAATCAATAACTAAAATAAAAATGAGCAAAGGCTTTCGATCTGCAAAAAGTATCGACTCAGATGGATATGCAACTGATTTTAAGGAATGTACTAACAAATATACTTACCTCGATTTCACTGTCCATGTCCGATGAAAAATCGATGATTAAAATACACTAATATAGCTATTCCGCTGTTTCTACTACAAAACAATTCTTGTGTCGTCAAAATAAGCGATAGGCTACATCTTATATTTTGAAAAACCGCCCCCATGAAAATCACATGTAAACAACAAAAATAATGACGTCACTCTAAACGTGATTTTCTCGACGTCATCCCAATGTCATTAAGCCCCCTTTTCACAGAGCACGGCCCATATATTTTTTTGGATAAATTACAATTATGGATGGTAAACCAAAGGAGCAAACAATCTTGAAAATAATCGATGTTTGCTCTCTAGCATCAGCAAATTTTGAAAGCTAAATCTGCATTGCAGTGTTCTATTTTTTGCATTCTTTTTTTAGAATGCTTATGCAGTAATACACTACTCCATCAGTAGGCCTACACATTTTATATAAATTTATAACAGATTACGACCCTGTGAATCTTGGCATGTGAATCTTGTTAAGTCTTTAATTCTTAAAATTTATACCAAGTCCTATTTATGTTTTTGAATCAAAATTGTTGTTATTTCTTAATATAGTTGGGAAGAAGCTTTTCTTTTTTAATTACTCTGGACATTTTTTGTTATCTGTTGAGAAATGCAAGCGTTTAAAGCTAAGTGTGACTGTGCATCATTGGATCATAAATTACAAGGCAATCAAAACCCATATAGTCAGATAATGTTGCTTTGAGTCTACGAGTTGATAAGAATCCTTTCTTGTTCTTTTCATTAATTTAATATGCAATTCATATCCAATGTTACAGAACTTATTTTGAAAAGAGTCAAGGACACTCTTTTCCCTTTGTCTGATAGTAGTCATTCAACAAGGCACTGTTGCTCCCTGCCGCTTTTTCGTGCCTCCCTGCCCTTTTGCCTCGGCTAGAATAATCACTATATAGGCACCTTCGGCACCCATGAAAAACACTAAATTGTAACAGTTTAGCGGCTGATTCCATGATTTTTGGTATGCGACAGGAATTGCCTTTTACAGAATTTTTCTGCGACATTTTGAATATTTTAGTGAGAAAATCGCAAATATGCAGCCTTGGCAGAACACTGCCCGTAGGATCAACTTTCATTCCAGACGCTTTCTATGAATGGCTGACATGAAGTGTAGTAAAGATAACTGTCCCTAAGTCTACTTTACTTTTTGACAGCTCACTTCTGGATACAGAAAACTGCAACACCACAGAAATTATTATTGTTGTTGACATAACCTTGTTTCTGCCATTAATATCATCCTAAAATAATGACGAAATATATTAGTCAATATTAGACTTTCAAATTTCTGATATCCCATCACAGTGGGATTTAACTTTCTTATCAATTACAGACTCTCTGAAACATGTCGGTCTGACGGACATGACCGACGAATCTTGACAAGGACCGACCATTTTTCAGGCGGGATCGGTCCGACTGTCCGGCATTTATTCCGAGCCACTGAAAACATAATCGCAACGTTTCGGACAAAAATGGCGTCGTTTAAATATTACGAAAGTGCTGAACCAGGTAATAAAGAAAATTAATGTCAGAGAAGCTCGCTGAAAAGTAAAAAGAATATGAGAAAAAGAGACCGGAGAGAAAATTTATTGAGAAATAGAGGCAGCAAGGAGAATGGTTGGTTTATGACTTGAAAATGGTGCAAATGCACTGCATAGACTGTCAGGATTTTTACGGCGAGAAAGTAAGAATGGACCAACATCTTCACATTACAAACACATTTATTCTTGGATGCACAAATTTTAGAGCATCCTCAGTTGACGACCATGAAAAATCTAAGCTGCACCATCTTTGCTTTTGTTGAATTTGATTCGGTCTGACAAGTAATGACATTCAGCAGAGAATAAATAGAGTGAGCAAAAATTTCAGTGACTTTTAAAAGTCTTAACGAGTGGAGAAATAGTTTAATATCATTAAATGCTTAAAGCTGATATAACTGTTACCTTCCTTTCTTATGTTTTTTATTTGTTGTGTTAAATTTGATTCGGTCTGACAGATTTTCTTTCGGTCTGACAGATTTTCAGGCCTTGTCAGACCGAATGTCTGACACTTTTTATGAACTTTCGGGAAGTCTGCAATTACTATAGTTTAATTTTCTCATCATAAACCAGGGATCATAATCTCTGGATAAACTAACCAACTTTTGAACCGATCGAGGGGATGCCATTTTGTTTAAATCTCATGTTTCTGTGGGGTTTTGTTATTGTCGCTTGAACTAGGGGTAGATACTAGCCCGATTGTGCTTTCCCAAGTAATACTTTCAACAGGTTTTGCCCTTTTTACCCCATTGAGACTTCCAAAATACCCAGAAAATTGCTTTATTGCGATGTTGGATCATCAGCTGAAGCTCAAAGAATCATACCTTCTTGTACCGTTTGTATCTCTTGTAACCGTCAAATACAAAGATCCATAACAGGCTACCAGTTTTAACTTACCAGCACATCCATCAGGTTACCGCTGCAATGCAGATTAATCTGACAAAATTGAGAGCCAGTACAGCACTGTAGCTTTGCTACTGGAATATTCACCATGATGGTACGGTGCACAGTATGAAAAGAAGCACCGTAAAAGTCTCGTTACTGAGACTAAAATGAAGGGGGGGCAGGGAAGCAATCACAAAATAACATCGCAGCAACCCTTCAGACTGGAGGTACAGTACATTGCGTTATCTCTGTATAATTTCCTACTGGCCCAAATCTCCATTCCATTTTTACTATCTGTCTATTTCTTTTTTTTTTTTGTTATTAGTTCTGATCAAAACAAATATGGCATCAACTGTCAAACTCTTACCTTCCGGATTAAAACGTCCTGATACAGATGTATGAACAACATTACTTGTTCGGTTTTCTTCATCTGCATCATCTGTTTCCATAGCAGTTTCGGTGGCTTTCACGGGACTTTTCTTAGATTTCTTTTTCGACATCTTACCCAGAGGAAGGATCTAGCAGCCTTATTGTTTATCAATTTTCGCGCCTGGTTTTGACCGGAGGTAAATATTTCGGAGCTGTTGCCCGTCTCTACTTTAGTCGGCCAGACGACTCGGCCCATTGCAAATTCGTGCCATAAAAAAATTGAGACCATAACAATTTTGTCCCATACAAATTTGGCCGATAGAAAATTCAGAATGAAAAAAAAAAAATGCTCAAATCTGTATTAATGGAGAAACGAAGGAAATATAATACAATAAATCTATACAATAGAGTATTTCAGATATTTTTACAATTTTCACTTAAATACAAATCAGGGATCTTATATAAGATCCCTGTACAAATACAGACGGATTCCGTGGAGCTAATGATAAATTATAGCTTCATGTTTTGAAAAATTACATGTTTGTGTATATCTTGTCCGAATTTTGACTTGTTTATTATTATCATTATTATTGCTGTTATTATTAATATTAGTAGTAGTTATAGTATTAGTAGTAGTTGTTGTTGTTGTTGTTGCTGCGGTCAAAAGGTACCCAAACCAAAAAGTACCCAAAAAATAAAGTTAACTCTTTACCAGACGACAAAATTTTAGACTGTTCCAAATTGAAAGCATTAGCAGACGACAAATTTAAAGTGACTCTAAAATTGAAATTTGTTTTTGGGAAGGGTAGAAAACATTATGGGAAAAGGATAAAATGCTGGTTACCAGCATTTTCTTCTGTTTTCAAAATGCTTTCAGAAGGTTTGTTCCTCTGGGTTTTTAAAACCAGGAATTGTTTGGTAAAGGGTTAAGATATTCCTAAACTTGACACATTAATACAGTAATGAGAAAATTGGTAAGTACTACTGAATTAGAGTTTCAAAAACTTTCGATGAATATTTATTCTGAATCAGCCTGTGTGTGCGTTTTTTAGGATATCAACGATTAAGAAAAAAAGCCCTGAGTACAACATACGAAAAAAAAATACAGAATTTGAAATTAAAGACCGAAGTTTTTGTCAGGGTTCAACACTGGGGGGGGGGGGGGGAGGTAGAATTTGGAAGGGGCCGAGTTTACCTTGCTCGCCCATAAGCCGGGGACCATTTTCTGAATTCTCGGCCATCGCGAGATTAGTTCAAAAATCAAAGCGGAAAATGGCGACTGAATCTGCAGTCAGATATCTTGCTAATGGTAATTATGGACACTTTCTTTCGTTTCGTGCTATTAGAATGTTTGCTAAAAGAACATTTGCGGCATACTGGAAAAAAGGTATTTTGGAAATAACGACATTCAAAACAAAGAGCAAGACTGACAACTCGGATTTTGAAAAACAAAGCTTCTTCTGCAGACGATCTTTTCTTATCTTGTTTAGGTTGTTGATCATTTACCATACTGTAAACTTGAAAGACCTCTCACAACTGTTATTGCCTTTGCAGCCAGTGAAGATCAAGATCAAATTGCACAAAACGTACAGCCTGACATTCAGTTTATACTTTGTCTTCCGCCGAATTTAAGGGGTATAGGAACGTAAGCGAATTTCGCCAGTAATCGAATTTCGCCAACTATGTTCTCGGGCAACATTTTCGTATCTGCGACATTATCCATTCATGGAAATGATTGATCTCCTAGCAGCAAAGATGTTTTAAACTGTGATTTGAATCTAATGACAGAAAAATACCTGTCAATAAGAAAAAAGTTAATAAGCAACCTCTCATGTGCTTTTCCCTTTATCACTTTTCAGATGTCTCCTTTATATGCAGATTTTAAAAGATCCTTTCAGCTTAAAACTTTTTTGTGTCGTCAATTTTCGGTTTGACGGTTATATTTTGAACTTTAATAGCCAAAGTTTCGTATGGGGCACCTAAAGGGAAATATATCCATGTGAATGAAAGAGGGGTCCTTATTCATTTTTTCCTAAGAAAATAGATTAAATCAGGTACAAAAGTCACTACAAAGACTAGGAAATACCTTTTTTCTGTGAGCTACAAAAGGTTATCTTTTTTGGATTTACAGCCTGTTTATCCCAAACACTGTCATCCTGATTTAGATTGTAATATTTCAGTGCCACGGCAGAAATAATTACACAAAAAATGTCATAACTGTCGATTTTGTTTTCTGAGAGCTGCATTTTGTTTTATTTTCTTCAGGTTTTCTCGTAGGAAGTAAATGTAGAGTTAATATCCAAGGGAGGTAATGAATATTGCTGAGATGATGCTGTGAACTTTTTATTTCATTTTACCCTCTCTGGGGCCTCTAATTTTTGGAAAACCAGAGTTGTCGAAATTGGCTTACTCTTTATAGATGGCGACTTTGTGCTGTCTCACATCTAACGATGTTTTGACAAATAAATTTAGATGTTTAAGTGGTAAAAATTATTTTTACAAAAGTATTTGTATACAAGTGCATAGATATTTAACCAGAAAGAAAATTACTATTGTTTTGTGCAGTCCGCAAGAGCAGTTTCCCTTGCATTGGCGAAATTCAATTACACCAGTATACGATAATAAATAGGATAGATGATATTGATCCAAATAAGTTTTTCACTTTCAGTGACAATAATACTTGTGGACATATTTTCCATCGTGAAAAGAAACGTGATTAAGTCCTTGCTGTTAAATTCATTTCCCTTGAGGTGCATTAATGCCTGGAATGATTCACCAGAAGACATAGTTTTTAGTACCAGTGTTGACTGTTTTAAGTCAGCTATTGACAAATTATAGTGTCAAAACAGGTTTGAAACCTCGCTTATTTATTAGAGATTCATATTTTTTTTTACAACTGGAAAAATCTATCCAAAATGTAACAGGTGGAGCCGACAAGCCACGTTGGCTTACATTGCTCCAGAGAACAACAGTAACAGTAAGGGTTATGTGCAAAAGCAGCCATTTGCCTAGGAAAAATATTGTGCAAAGTACTGGTAAAAGAAATTTGAGAAAGGTATGGATAGGTGCATTGGCCACCAAAATTTAACTCTGCCACACAACAGAATTTTAGAGTTATCCAAACTGAAAGCATTTGCAAACAAATTTGGGCTCAAATTATGGGAGTTTCCTCTGAAAGGTTAGAAGATCTCTTGGGAAAAGGATAAAATGCTGGTTACCAACATATTTTCCTTTTCCCACTAATCAGGGTCGTTAAAACTTGGGATTGTGTGGTAAATGCAGTGTTTATCTAGAGAGGTGAGATTCACACTAAAATCATCAAGATCACCCCAATATTGCTATAGAATGCTTGACAAAGCATGCATATTTCTTTAAGGAAAGAAAAGATGGTTAGGGGAAGATTACATCTATGACATTTATAAATTCGAAGGAAACATTCAAAATTTTCAAGGATCGATCTAATCACACGAAAACAATGAAGACAGGTAACCAATGATAATTGTGTAAAACCAGGTTATCTCCGAGATGCCCGTTTTTAGATCACTTGCTGACAAATTCTGTGAAACAGAAGAAAATGATATTTCTCACCAAATTCAAGCATTATGAAAGCATACAGGTTGAATAGTCAGATTTTAAAATTATTATCTTTTAATACCAGTCACAGTCTAACATGGAGAAATCCGCCATCACATCATTCTATTTCAGTTATTAATTTTTGCAAAATATATTGGACTTGGTATTAGTGTTGGGCAATCCATTTAAAATCTCAATCGATTATCGCTTTGTAATCAGAAGAGCAAACCAACAAGCTATCGGTAGTACAATCAGTTTCTCCATTTAACTGAGAATGCCTTTTTGCTTTAAATACTGTGACAATATTGTCTACATGATATTAAGTTTATAAAGATGTTGTGTTCTGCACTTTAATCAACAGAAGTACATTACAATTAAATTTTCTGCTTTATTCAGTATCATTCATTTTGTTCCTTACATTTCAATTTCCAAACGAGCTGAATCAGACATATTTCAAGCATTTGCAGATGACCCCTAACAACCCCCCCCCCCATCTGCTTTAGATCTATATTTTCATTTCATAAAGCAACATTTTTTTTCGCTCATGAACAGAATTTTAGCTTCCACTTACTGCTTTATTCAGAGATTTGTGTAAATTCACTGTTAAATTCATTATTAAAGATGAGAAGATAGTTTGAAGTCTCTCTGATCAGACGATGCCAAGCTGCTCATTGTAGTGTCATGGGTTTTCATGTTTTTTTTGGCGATCTATTTTTTCGTGAAAGAGGATTAACACGTTTGTTACTTGTCATAAATGACTTGCCAGCTTCGTTATCATCCGCGTGTCCTTCGCATTTTATACTGATCGTGTTTAGCCCATATTTCTGCTGGATGCGCGCAAGCTAGGTTATATGAAGCTCTAGACGACAATTTCATGCGTCAGATTGACATTTAGGCAGATATTTTTCATCGTCAAAGACAGGTCATTTCAAATTTCCAAGTGTCAAAACCCGGGCTCAGGGATCAAATGAGAAGCTTGCCGAGTTACCAAGTTTTGTCAAAACATCCATGGACAAAGATTTCTTTTCTCATTTTTCCGGCCAATTTTCGTGTTTGTTATCCACTATGTTTAATCCAAGATTGTGATTTATAATAGTCACAAAACCAAGCGCTAAAAACCAGAATTCAAGTTTTGGCACCAAGCGAGTTCAGGAACCGACTACAATCGATTCCGGGATTTCTCAATCGATTATCAGAATCGGAAGCCAAAACCAACTGACTTTCGACTATAGTCAATCATCAGCCCACCACTACTTCGTATGCTGTTCAATCCCAAATGTAAACCAATGGAAGTTGCTTTTTCCTCTTGATTGAGTTTTGAATTCAGTTAATGCCCAAAGTGACGAAAATTAGCAATCACAGATTCTTGCTAGATCTAGTTTAACTTCTAATGAGGATCTGAGACAAAGTTGTCCTTCTCAAGGAATAAAATAGACCCAGGTTGAGTCTACAGTGGCTCATAGTATGAATCTGGTTCTCGTGTACAAGCTAAAGTCAGTAGCCATAAGTATTTCATCAAAGTCATATTGCACATTGACTTGAAAACATGCATTTTTCAAGATGCTAGAATTCTTGTTACTCGGCTTCTGATCATGCTACAATAAGGAAAACTAGATCAGTGCTGCAAGAAAGCAAGGTTACTGGAGCTGTACGCGTAGTTTTTATAGACACCTTGAATCAGGGGATCTGTCACAAAAACAAAAAATTCTTTTTACAAAAATCTAATCATTTTCAAGGAAAATGGTATCAAGTAATATACGACAAAAAAAATTTTTTTTAAGTTGAAAATAAATCTAGTAGAGATGTATAATAATCGACCAAGGTGCCTCTAGTTTTTTATTTTTTTTTTTTTTAATTTCCCCCTTGTTTTTCAAAGGCAGGGGGAATTTTTCCCGCTATTTTCAATTGCTAGAATAAACACTGTAAATGTTAACTGAAATAAGGCCAAAATAAATATATGTGTGGATCCAGTAACCCGGTTACACACTTTCGAGAATTAGGCTCTGTAGGTCAGAAAAATTGTTTTGTTTTTCTTTTCCCAAGCACATCCCATGGCTGATTAATAGAGGTAAAACGACATAGAATTTCCAGAGGACGACAATAACACTATGGTGCGATAAAACATTTAACTATCAGATGGTGGAAAAAAATGTTTAGAGTTTGGCATAAAAAACTAGACACAGTCGGGTAACTGGAACCATAATATTTTGTTTTGGCCTAATGTTGAAAAGGCTAATAAACACCACACAAACAAAAAAGTCATTAGAGGAAACTTTAGTGTCAGACGACCAGTATACATGTACATCATTTGTGTCGCTTGATTATATTTGAGTTGCTGTTTACTTTTGTTATGTTTTTATTTTTTGCACAATCACAGCCAAGTCCAGATTAAAGCTGAAAGGTAACGAGGAATTGTCAAATGCCTTGGAGACAATTGAAAACAGAGCTGTGACAAAGGGTTTGGAGCCTGATCACATAACAACACTGATTGATGTCGCAGCTTCAGGGATTCAAGGTTTGATAAATTTGCTATTATATATATTTGTATTATCATTCATGCGGATAAATGTTCTTGAATTAGTACAAGGTACATTTTGTGAATAAGACAAATCTAAGAGGTACCTCCAATATATGGTTTAGTAACTTAGGAAATCAAATTTATAGAATTGGGTAACACCCTCTTATTTTGACTCTGATTACCAAGTCTTCAGTTTAGGATTACGACCCCTAACTCATCGGTAAATATTATGTAACATCGACATTTTCGTAAAGGCTATTCTGCCAATCATGGCAGCTTTTATCTTTTAATATGAGAGTTAGAGGCCGTATACCTTAAAAGGATCTCATTGGTTGTTGTTCTGAATTGAAAACTTAAATTTTCTGTATAGATCATGGCTAGTATGATGTCAGTCATCTTTTCTTAATTTTAAACCTGTTACCAGAGGACAAAATTTTAGCCTTGTCCATGTTTACAGTGTTTGCAGACACCTTCTTGCATGTCACCGAAATGATTGGACTTTGACTTAAATAGGATAGAAAACATTGTCGGAAAAGGAGAAAATGCTAGTTACCAGCATTTTATCCTAATCCTACAATGCTTTCAAAAGCCTTATAATGCTTGAAATGTTTGTCATGGAAAGGGTAGAAAATATAGTGGAAAAAAAGAAAATGCTGCTTTCCAGTATTTTTCTGCTTTTTTTTTTTTTTTTTTTTTTCCACGTTGTTTTCAAAAGCAGGTTTCCTTTGTGTTATTAAGGTTTGGGATTGTGTAGTGAAGGGTTATCAGTGTTATGCAGAACACTCTCTTGAAAGCATGGATTTTTAGCGCATAAAGTCACTTCTATGGAATGGTGGGTCACTGTTTGCCTTGTTGACAGCAGTAAAGGAGGAATTTTCCTTGTCTCTATACAAATGACAGAGTGTGTATATTCACCAAGCATGGTACATTCTATTCTGATTTTTAGCCTAACCATTTGATTTTTAGAGACACTTTGTCTTGGCCAGTGAGGTGGCTGGCCATGGAATCTAGAATTAAAGCATTCTTTAGTACTATTGGTGAATATGGTCCAAGATTTCATTTAAACAAGCTATACATACACAATTTTACATGAGCCATGCTCTAGTAAAAGAGTTTTTCAAAATGCATCACACCATGCAAGTCATCACATAACTGTGGATCTATAAAATTCTTTCTGTCTTACAACCAACTGAATCGTGAGGTAAACTGGTCCTTTGAGCTGTAGATAATTGACCAATAGTAAACCGTTTAGACCCATGTCACCCTGCGCGGATTTAGGCTGACCTGGGTTGATACTTTTTTTTTTTTTTAAGATGTATGAAATCCCATTTTCACAGAGCATGGCTCAAATTATAAACAATGGGTTTTCACATAGTATGGCATCTAACTCAGAATTGCAAGGCTCCATACTTTTCTTTTCTCTTCTTTAGTAGAAAATTTGTTTTGCAATGTTCAGTGGGCACTGTTGTGTTGAATATGGGGACTGTTTTTCTTCTACTGTTTAAGTGGAGACTGTGAACAAAAGACTTCTAAAGGCCCTGATCCCTGCAACAGTTGTTCCAGATGTGGCTGTTTTGAAGTGTGTATCCTGGATGTGTACTAGAAAACCCTCCATAAACATGCAGGTAAGTGTGTAAACCTTTCACCAGGGGACGAAATTTTTGACCCAGTCCAAAATGAAAGAGTTAAGTGTGGCTCAGATGATGGGATTTGCCTTTAACCCTTTACCACACAATCCTGAGTTTTAACGACCCTAAGGAGGATGCCTTTTGAAAAAATTGTAGGAAAAGGAGAAAATGCTGGTAACCAGCATTTTCTCCTTTTCCCACAATTTTTTCTACCCTTTTAAAGACAAATTTCATCATCTGGTCCACATTTCTTTTGTCCTCTGCAAATGCTTTCAGTTTGGTTTAGTCTAAAATTTTCTTATGTGGTAAAGAGTTAAAAGGTAGAAAACTTTGTGGAGAAAAGAGAAAATGCTGGTCACCAACATTTTCTCCTTTTCCCACTATGTTTTTTAAAGGATTTTTCCTCTGGTTCAGATAGGGAAAGTGTGGTAAAGAATTAACTCTGTACCAAGCGACAATATTTTAGATAAGGCCAAAATGAAAGCCTTTGCAAACAACAAATGACATGTGGCTAAAATTATGGGATTTGTCATTGAAAGGGTAGAATGAAAAAAGGCTGCTTTCGGAAGTCTTCTTTTTCAGTATGTTTAAAACATGGGATTGTTTAATAAAGGATTAATCCATAAAGAAACATCCATGTCATGTTTTAACCCAATAAATCTTAGTCCCTGATGTTTTTATCACTTTTAAAAAATTGTTGGATTAAGGTATCTTACAGTCCAATTTCATTAGAATTTAGAAAAGACACTCAAGATTTACCAGCTCAGACAGTGAAGTGTCTTGAAATCTGCTAAGTAATGGCTTCAGGGCAATGGTTATAGTTATTTAAAGTCCGGGGTCCGAATTCACCAAACCATCTTAAAACATTCTTAGTCTAATTCTTCAAGATTTTCTGACTTTGAAAGTAACACAACTTCTTATTGGCAAAACAGCCAGTCAGAAGTTGTGTCACTTTCAAATTTAGAAAATTATGCAGAATAAGACTAAGAATGTTCTTAATGTTCTTTGTGTGTATGGGCCCAGATTAATCAGTAGACAAAGTGAAAATGGCTGTCATGAAACCAATAGATTACATTGTATATTCTTCACTCGGACTTTTCCAAAACCAGTTTCCTGTTTTTGTCTTCACAGTGTCTTTTGGTGAGGTGGATACTGGTTGTATATGATTTCATTGACAAGATGGACAGAATTCATGATTTATATGGGATATTCTTCTACTTCCTACACTACAGATCTATGGTAAAAAAATTACTTGTTATACCCCCGCAAAACGAATGTTTTCGGGGGTATACTGGAATCACCCTGTCTGTCCGTCCATCCGTGTGTCCGTCTGTGTACAAAATACTAGTAATTTTGTGTCACAAAGTCCTCCTACAGTTTTGCTGCTATTGTATTGAAAGTTTGTTGATACATTGATCGTATATTGAAGTTGTGCAAGACACAGTTTTCAATCATCTACTCCCTATGATTCAAGGGTAATCTCCCCTTGAACTTAGAAATTTTTTTGTTAAATTGCCTGTTTCTGTCAAAGCGCTGGCGGGGGTATTAAGTCACATTCAGTGACAGCTCTAGTTTTTCCTGGTTCTACAAAATAGGTCATGGGCTTGTATTACATACGAGGGCTGTTCGATATGTAATGTGTATTGTACCACAGCGCGATAACGCTTTGCACGATTTCGTGGATGATGATACGCTTGAATAGCTCTATTCAATACCTTTCCAACGGTATAAACACGAGCCTTCAGCTCTACATAGTTTTAAACTTATAGTCATTTCAATAGAGCTAGTCGTTGACCACTGTTGTAAAAATGGTTGGGAAACGGATTAAGAATATTGAAGAAATTGGAGCTTATATAAAACTTCGCACAAAACTCGGTCATTCGGTAATGCAGATTTTTACTGAATTGGGGGAAGTTTATGGGTCTGATAAGGTATCTTATGAGACAGTTCGTAGTTGGAGAAAGAAATTTTTGACTGGCACAGAGTCCGTCAAAGATGCAGCAAAATCTGGCCAACCTGTGACTGTAACAGGCAAGGCAAATGTCTCAAAAGTCAGGGAAATAATTGAAAGTGATGGCAGATACACGATTCATGATATTGCCAACACTGTTGGCATATCGCTATCACAGGTGCATTTCATTTTGAAGCATATTTTGAAAGTACAAGAGATTTCTGCCAGATGGATACCGCATATATTGACAAATGACCAAAAATGGGTACAATGAGTACAAACCGCTAAGCAATTGCTCAAAATGTTTCCCAAATTCAATCAAAGACGATGTGCAAATATTGTTACTGGTGACAAAACATAGGTTCACTATTTCGAACCAGTAAGAAAAATTGGAAACAAAATATGGCTAACTAAACACGGTAGAAGGCCTGTAGTTGCCAAAAGAAGCATAAGCACAAAGAAGGTTCTTTATTGCATATTCTTCTCATGTGATGGTATAGCCGTACAAATTCCGGTGCCGAAGGGCAAAAGTGTTACAGGTCGGTATTACCGAGATGTTATACTAAAAAAGCTCAAGAAATATTATCTTAAACAACGCCCTGTGTCAGGATTTAGGCATGTTCGTCTACTTCATGATAATGCTCCATTACATACATCTGAGCTTGTGAAGCAATTTTTGAAGTCGGAGAAGGTTACCGTCTTACCACACCCACCATACTCTCCAGATCTAGCCCCATGCGACTTTTTCCTTTTTCCTTAAAAAGTTCTTATCTGGTTGTCGTTACAAGTCCCGACAAGCCCTTGGCTCAGCCATCAGTCAGTGCCTCAGAGGTCTACCTAAATCAGCGTACCTTGACGCATTTCAGAAATGGATTCAGAGATTGAAATTATGTATTTCAAACCTTGGAGAATACTTTGAAGGGATGTAATGTTCATTTCACTATTTGAGTTGAATGCTTTTGAGATATCGTACAATACACTTTACATATCGAACAACCCTCATACATGTACTTGTACTTACTTTTTCTTGTAGTTTCTTGCGGCTTCCAACATCATTTTTGTTACACATTAAGGGCTATTGCACCTGTCCAAACTCACTTTCTGTCTTGTCTTGTGGCTATTCCTCCAAGTCCCTTGTCTTGTCTTGTGTGATCTTCATCTACAACATCCAATACATGAGCCATGTTCTGTGAAGAGGGGGCTTAATGCATCTGCAAAAAGTATTGACCCATGTCAGCCTGCACAGTCCGCGCAGGCTGACGTAAGTCAAAACTTTTTGCTATTGGTCAATTTTTTGTATATCCAGGGACCGTTCTACTTCATGAATCAGTCGGTTGTTTAAATGGATTTTATGGATCTATAATTATGCCATGACTTGCTTGGTACAATGCATCACAGAGAAGTGTTAAACCCTCAGAGTACGGCTCACATGCAACAAATATTTCCAATTTCTTATTTAAAAATACAGAAAATATGTGATCTGTTAATTCTAACACTGGTTTGTTTTGGAACAAATGAAATGTGGTTTGTATTGACTAATAATTCTGAGTGTTTGTATAGTTCTTAATCCAAGGGCTAGCCTTATGATTGGTCAAAAAGGAATATCTTGGCAAATCAGATGGTTACTCTTGGAATTTAGAATTACAAATGAGCCATGCTGTGTGAAAAGGGGGCTTAATGCATCTGCGAAAAGTATTGAACCAGGTCAGCCTGCGCAGTCGGGCAGGCTGACCTGGACCGAAACTTTTTGCTATTGGCCAATTTTCTGTATGTCCAAGGACCAGTCTACTTAATGATTCAGTCAATTATTTCAAAAGTGGCTATTATGGATCCATAATTATGTGATGACTTGCTTGGTATCATGTATCATGGAGATGCATTAAGTCCCCTTTTGCCAGAGCATGGCTCAAATAAATTCAGAATGGTTGACAAGTATGATCCCTGAAAGTCTTCTCAGTGTAGGATATTTTTGGACAGATTCAAAATGTATTTTACAGGGGTGTGATTTTTCAGCCTTTGACGGGATTTTCTGCCTTTGAAGCTCATACTGAAATTTTGTGGTGTCCATGGTCGTGAGGTAGAGCGTCAGCCTCGTAACGGAAAGGTCCTGGGTTCAATATCCAGGAGCGGGTGTCAACTTCAGGATCTTTCATAGACCCACACATTTAGCGCAAGTACTGGTGTAGTTCCCAGGAAGCAGAATCGAGAGAGAGATTAGTATAAGTTGTAAGAACTTGTTTCTCAATTGATGTAAAAAAAAAAATATATATATGTTTAAACTAAACTGAAAATTAAAAACTTCCACAGCTCATAAAGATCTGCTCAGAAATTACGGTTTTACTAAAGTATACAGGGTGTCCAAAAAGTCGTGCACCATCCTGAAAACACATTCATTGTTACAGATGCTCAAATTGAGCACCATTTTCAGTAATACAAAGCTGTACTCTCCGCAAAAAGCTGTTTTGAACATTCCGTAGGGTATCCGGTGGGATGTTGTGAAAATGGTGCTCAGTTTGAGCATCTGTAACAATTAATGTGTTTTCAGGATGGTGCACAACTTTTTGGACACCCTGTATATGGGGGATTAGTACTCTGCTCTCATGATTTACTAATTACCCCCCTCCTAATTTTGGGTAAGATCAGTATGAATTTCATGCCCCTGATTTCATTTGCAGATGCCTTATGTCTGTCATCTACTATACCTATTGACAAGAAAGGAAGATATTAAACTGTTTCGAGTCAGAATGCTGATACAGTATCAAAAAGACATGGTATGTATGCTTCTTTTTGCTTGTTCTTTGTGCCGAGACTGGCTATACAGCCTATTATATCTTTATTGGTTAGCTGTTTCAAACAGTCTCCGAGATAGTGAATGCTTAGCATGACTTATGATTTTGCAGGCAATGCTTATCAAAATCAGATTTTTGAATGGGCAAAGGGATCTTAGTTCATCATTGTCTCCACTTCTCTTTTTATACTGTGAAAGATTCGGGCTACCGCTAGTAAAAACATGAAATAGAAAAGGCTTAGTTTCTATGCTTACTGAAGGTGTTTAGACCAACTAACTTCATGAACCTCAGAATTCAATCCTGAATTTGTTTTGTGTAGGCTCATACCAGTATGTCTGTGCAATATTTACTTCTTTTCAGGGACAGAAACCTTTTTTGACGGGGTTATTATCAATTTACAGACATTACTACCCAGGCTTGGTTCATGTGGTGTTGCCAAGAAGTTATAAGGTACTAAATTCACATCCACGATTTAGCAATTAGCATGGTAATCCCTTCTTTTAACAGTCCATTTTTAACTCTTTACCAAATGACAAAATTTTAGACTAGTCCATATTGAAAGCATTTGCAGATGTCAAATTTGAAGCAAAAATTGAAATTTGATTTGGGAAGGGTAGAAAACATTGTGGGAAAAGGAGAAAATGCTGGTAACCAGCATTTTCTCCTTTTCCCACTATGTTTTCAAAAGCATTCTTCCTCAGGGTCATTACAAGTTGGGATTGTGTGGTAAAGAGTTAATGGCCCTGAGGAAGAGGGCCTTGAAAACATTTTGGAAAAGGAGAAAATGTTGGTAACTAGCATTTTGTCTTTTTCCAACAATGTTTCTACCCTTCCATAGACAAATTTCATCATTTGAGCCTTGTTTGATATGTTGTTTCAATGACTGATGCAGGATTTGAAAAAAGTGGGGGATTGTCCCCCTTCACTCTGAAAAGCATGGGGGATTTCTAAAAAGTATGGGGGAATCAACATTAACTACAAAGTGCAAGAAACAGAACTAATCTCTTCTGTACTTACTAAACCCTTTCAGTTCTATAGTACTGTGCCTTAGTCTTGTTCATACCTGACACAAAATCTTACTTTGAAACTTGAAAGTCATAACTGTAAATAGAAGTTAAAGGGCTAGTCCCTATGCTTTCTTCAGTTACACTAACCTCTACGTAGCACAGGTCTTGACTTGCATGTTAAATAACAGATTTTTCCAAAATTTAATGTTCATCTTCATTGCCACCAGCTCTCTGCGTAAAGAAATCAGTAATTTGATGTTTTTGTCCATCATAGAAAACAGAACTGTCAATATTGTCTGCTATTTGTTTGGATTTCATGCAAAAAAATATCAACCTCCAGGAATCAGTATAAATCGAAACTAATAAAGTAATATCGAAATCAGTTCATCTTGGCAGCTTTGGTGTGTGTTTGGATTGAAAGGTAATACTTCACTCGTATTTACTTTGATAAATAAGTGTTTAAGACCTGTAATCGATATATTTAAATCGAGAAAAACAAAAAAATGTTAGACTTTTTTTTTTTTTTTTCGTAAATTCAAAGTCCGTGAGGTAAGAAAGGGAAGTCACTGTTGATTCATAGGAATGATCCCATGCAGTTGTGCTGGTTGTGAAAGTATTTTTTACATCAACGTTCGAGCTTTAACAAGTGATCAAACACTAATTGCCAAATTGCGACTGTCACATACTGGTTTTTAAAAATAAACTTGAATGATGAAAAACTCGGTGATTCTTGCATTTGCACGCTCTGGATCAGACACTGTTGCTTGCAAATACTTTTGATTTGGACAAGTCTAAAATTTTGTTATCTGGTTATGACCTAACTAAATAAAAAATGAAGATCACAACACAAATTTGGAGTCTGATCTTGTATCTAAACTCGCAGTAACTTTCCTGCTGTCCCAGACAGGCTCTTCACTTCTGTCTAATTTCCCTCTGAGACAAATTTACAGCAGATAAATTTCAAGAGATTCTAGTGAAATAAGGATGTTCAACAGTGTGAAAACATTCTGCAGAAAGGAGAAATGTTCCCTCTTTTCACAGTATTTGAAGTGTTCTTTCAAAAAAAAAAAAAAATTCAATATGTTGTCATGTGCCAAAATCAAAGCATGCAAAAAAGGTTTTTAGTAAGGAATCTGACTTATTATTGAAAAAAAAAAAAAAGAACACCTCAACACCTCAGGCCTGTTTGTATGAGACTATCATACACAAAATGTAACACCACACGTAGATCGAACTGTATGTTTTGTTCAGTCTGACGTTGATCTGCATTCTTGGCAGAAGCCAGATAAGATTTTCTTCTCCGATTTCTGCATTGACGTTGTGATCTGTTTTAGAAGTATCAGGAATTAGGACTTGGAATTGTATCCATTTCTAATCTTCATATATACACTTTCCTTGTTGCCAACAGAATTCATTTTTGTAAAAAAAAAAATTCATTAGGTCTTCAGTGAGATGCACTGCCCAAGTGCTGATCAGTTCTAGTGCTAAGAATTAATTTTTCTCTCTTACATTTGTAAAATTTTACTGTACATATTTTTCAGTCATTTTTTCCCACCTATGATAGAAAGTGGATGGCACAAGTACGACAGGTGCGAGAAAAGAATGGGTTGACTGCCGAGATAAATATGGACTGGGAGAAGGCGCTGGCAGAGAGGTTACATCCTGGAGGCAAAACAATAGATTTAGTTCCCGTATGTAAGCTTCGGGTTCACTATCCTTCACTGTCAGGCAGTGGAAAATAAAATTGGGTTTATCTATCTCATTCTTTCCCCTGATGCAGAAGATATTTTGTCAGTCCTATCCCTGCACTATCTCGTTTTCTCCTGTAGAATAGTGCCCCCTTAAACATGAGATATGGGTTCAATGACTTGTAAGGTTTTTTTTTTTTCCCAATTGATTCATCTTGAGCTACATTTGCGGAGTCAGCCCAAGCCCCAGTAGCAGGGAATTGAACTTCCGATCCTGGCTATGCCAAATTTTCTGAGGATAATGGAAATTATTTTGAGAGGACTCACTTTTCTGTTGCTGCTCGACAGGCCCAAGTTACAGAAGACGGGACTTCCAATCGTGGCAATGACAACGTGTTTCTGAGGAAGATGAAAACTGTTTTTAGAGGACTTATTTGACTATGTGTATGTAGCTACAAGTGAAAGCTGTGTATATTAAATGTACTGGTGAAGGGAACTCTATGAGCACATGGATAGATGCACTGACTGCTTTGACATAAATAGCATATTAATGAAAATAGTGTTAAACACAAAATAAGCAAAGGACAGTGAAAGGAGAAGGAATGTTATTTGTTTTAGACTCGGCTATACTTTATTCTTGAACACCAAAATTTAGTATTTCACTTTGTCTTTACCACAAGTTTGTGAAAACATCAATTTTGATATTCACTCAGTAAAAGTCTATCTAGATATCGCAATTAAGCAGGCAGTCATCTCTGTATATCGACAAATGCTGGGTTCAAAGTTTGCATCAAACAGATGACTAATTCCTACATAATGCTATATTTTATAACAGTCAAGAAAAAGAAGGAAGATAGATCCAATACCTGTGATACATTCCCTGATGTCTAAATCTAGCTATAGGAAAGACAGTTTGGAACACACTCTGGGACTGACTAGAACACCCTTTGCACAGATTGATACACTGAAGAGTATCTTAGACCATATAGATTCCATAGAGGTATTGGTTTCTTGTTTACTTAGGCATGTGATTAGGAGTGTTAGTTCAAAGAAATGAAACACATCACCACTTTCAGATGATTCCTTTAGTCTTGCAAATGATAAATCCTCAGTAGCAAAATGGTATTCCTTGTTCTGTTTTGCCAGAAATTATTTCACACTCACACATAGAATTTTGTTCCCTGTGAATTATCCATATATCCCATGGACGCTAAATGTTGCCAGTTGCAGATTTGTTTCGGTTGGTAATGAGATATGAAAAAGAAATGTTCCAATGGGCTGATCTCTTGCTATTTTCTGAGGAAAAAGTAAAGGTTGTACTAGGACTTTATAGTCACAGAAATACATGAATGTATCCTTTTGACAGATACTAAAATTTCATTTAACTTTTTATATGCCCAAAGGGTCGTATTATGTTATGGCCCTGGTCTTCCGTCTGACCGTTAGCAGTTTCTTGTGTGTGCAACTGCTCCTACAGTTTCCATTGCAATAAGTTCAAACTTACCACAATGAATCTCTATAAAGTGTAGTTGTGCATGTGACTCTTAAAATTTGGATCTCTTTAGGCATTCTCGATTTTAACCCATTTCACTGACAAGCCCCTTCGGGCATATATACGCCGCTCTGCGAAGCTCTTGTTGGCTCATGACCTCCCCTCATGACATTTCATTGGTGCCTTACCCTGAGAATAAGGTAAATATAATGAGCATGCATGGACAACCAAATTAGGTGCAAGTGGAGTTTCTCAATACAAGAATGACAAATCCTATGAATTGAGCCATATGATCTGCAACACGCGAAAAGGGACATTTGGACATTTGCGTAAAGTTTTGTCTAGGATAAGCCTGCGCAGTCCGTGCAGGCAAATCCAAAATGACACTTTCCGTTTTAATGTAATTTTCTGTTTTGCGCAAGTCTATTGTAGCACAAAATCTAATGTAGTCGTAAAGTGTCGTCTCGGATTAGCCTGCGCAGAGTGCGTAGGCTGATCCGAGACGACAGTTTACACAAATGCCCGAATGCCCCTTTTCGTGTGTTGCAAGCCATATTTAATGTCATCTACAAATGCTTTTACTTTTGACAGATCTGAAACTTTATCCTTTAGTTTAGTAATGACTTAAATAGCTACATTTCTGAATAATATAGATGTTAAGGGGTAATCTTTTGCCACAGTCCTGAGTTTTTTACTTCCCTGAGAAAGAGGCCATTTGAAAACATTTTGGAAAAAAGAGAAAATGCTGGTAACTAGCATTTTCTCCTTTCCCACAATATTTTCTATTTAATCAATGGCAAATTTCATCTTTTGAGGTGCATTTTTAAAGTGCTGTCTGCATAAGCTTTCAGTGTGGACCAGTGTATGTTTTTGTCGCTTGGTAAAGAGATAGAGTTTATTTCATCAGCTTGTGGTTAATATGGGGAAATATTTGCCGAAAAAGGGAAAGGTATGCGAAAATAACTCGTGCCGTAAGGTTCGAGTTATTTTCGCGGACCTTTCCCTTTTGAGGCAAATATTTCCCCATATTAACCACAAGCTGATGAAATAAATTATATATTATATTTCCTCTGATTATTTTGTCAACGAATGCCACTTTTAAAACTTAAAAACTTTAAAAAAAAAAAAGTTCCAGATTTTCGGCAGGAGGAAAATATTCACTGTGACAGGGAAATAATTCCCCCCAGCTTAAATTACGACATTTCTTTACCCATAACATTTCTAAAAATAGACACATGAAATATAATATTTAACCATATATACCAAACAATCACATGTTTTAACGACCCTGAGAAAGAAGCCTTTTGAAAACCTTGTGGAAAAAGGAGAAAATGCTGGTAACCAGCATTTCTCCTTTTTCCACAAGGTTTTCTTCCCTTTCAAAGACAAAAATCATCCTTTGACCTACATTAAATTTGTCATCTGCAAATGCTTTAAATTTGATGGAGTCTAAAGTTTTGTCGTTTGGTAAAGAGTTAAGTAGAGTACATGTATATTTATTTCCTTTGTTCCATGTAGTTCCCTAGTCAGATAGGAGTTGTACTGAGGTCAGATACCTTACGGCATCTCATGAGCTATACCAAAGACTACACTGCTGCAGCGAGGTTCCAGTTTTGGCTTGGAGAGACTTTAGAAGAAGGTGAGAAGTTACAGAAAAGTTTATTTGGAAACATTTTATGCAAACTGTCCAAATTCAAAGCATTTCCAAACAAAATGTTTGTCCAAATGGAAAGCATTTCCATACAATAGATGAGATATATCTGAAATGATGAGATTTGTTGGAAAGGGTAAAAGGCATAGGAAAAGGGAAAAAAAATTGCCTACCAGTATTTTCTCCTTGTCCCACAGGTGAGTTTAAAAGTGTTTTGTTTAAACAGGGTATTGTTTGGTAAAGGCCTAATTCATGTCAAGAGCATGCCAAGGGCAACATAGGCTGCCTTTTTAGACAGTGTAGATCAAATCAGGCAGAATCAATGTAAACTGTCCCTATCTTTGAGAGATCTTCGACTCTAACAGCCTTGAAATTTCTCATAGTGATCTGAAAATCTGTGTTGCATTCGCATAGCAAATCAAGACTTAAAGCTATATCTTAACCTTTACAGTGCAGGATAAACACAATAGACATTTTCAGTGTAGAAGTAAGACCAAAATAATGGTAATTTTAAAGTTTTGAGAACATTTAGTTTATAGGACTATTAAAAGGCGCTGACCCCCAGTAGCTTAGTCGGTAGCGCACAGGACTTTAGAACAGGGGGTCCCAGGTTGGATTCTCAACTTGGCCCATTTCTTTTCAAGGACTGATGATGGTCATTGTGAAAGAATTCATTCCTCTCTCATCGGTGCCTATTGTTTCCACAATGTTTATGTGGGAAAGCAGTGGCATGTAAAGAATATTGTGGGGAGTACTGGTAAAAGAAACTCCAGGAAAGCATAGATAGGTGCATTGGCCACTGCAATATATCTGAAATAATGTTAAAACTGTGTTTGACACCATACAATCAATCAATCAACATTTAGAAGTCAGTGAGTTAAATCTTTACCAAATGACAAAATTCGGACTAGACCAAATTAAAACCATTTGATACCACAAATTAAATGTAGCTCAAATGATGATTTCTGTCTTTGATACTGTAGAAAACATTGTGGGAAAAGGAGAAAATGCTGGTTACCAGCATTTTCTCGTTCTCCTACAATATTTTCAAAAGCTTAGTTAAAATTCAGGAATATGTGGTAAAGGATTAAAGATGAATTGGGTTGATTTTTTGCAGAGCTTGTACACAACTATAACAAAAAAGATTACAGAACAAGAGTTTCCAGTTTGCTGACATTGTTGAACTCATTCAGTGACTTTCTGCAGGTAAATTGAATGCCTTATGTTGTTTTTACCTTGAACCTTAATGGCTTTGATATGCAAGGTTTGAAGTATTTGTTCTTTTTTTGTTAATTTTGTGTTGAACTCTTAACCAAACAACACATTCTGGGCTTGACAAAATTGAAAGCGTTTGCAGAGGACAAATTAAATGTTCCTGGAATGATGATTTCTGTTTTTGATAGGATAGAAAACATTGTGGGAAAAGGAGAAAATGCTGGACCAGCATTTTTTTTCCTTTTCCAACAATGTTTTCTACCCGGCCTCTACCATAGGGTCGTTAAAAGTCAGGATTATGTGGTAAAGGGTTGAGTGTTTGCAGGCTATAGTTAAGGCTGTGTTTTTACAATCTGTTGATCAAGATCAAACTGCACCTGATCTAACTTTCCTTAACTGTCTGTTAATGGGTCTGTCCAATTTCGTTGATATTTCTTTAACCCCCTAGAGCACCTGATAAACCTAACAAACATTTTCAGAAATAAGATCAAAGTTATTGCAATTTTGAACTCAGTTTTGTCCAGAATGTCTCAACAGAGCAGACAGTGTAGATGGAAGATCAGGGCCTTGTCTCATGAAATTACTTATATCTGTTGACACATGTATTAGTGAATGCATTTCAAATAACTTATATCAGAAACTAAGTCCATCAGTGGATCTATGCAAATGAGGAACTTAAGTTTTTTCATGAAACTTGGCCCTGACTGCACATTTTGTGCAGACTGATCTTAATCTACATTTGCTGCAAAGGCAACTGTAGCTGTGAAAGGTGTTAAAGGGGTTAAGGCAAGCTTGTCATAATTTCTTTTTCCGTTGCTAACCCTGTAACAAACAGTCCTCAGGGCTTTTTTTCCTTCTATAATTGAGGCCGATATTCGGTGACTTCCCAATTGCAAAAAGCATCATTTTTTCCCAATTATGGCGAAAGAATTTCCCAATTTTGCTGAAAGAATTTCCCAGTTTTGCAGAAAGAATTCCTCGTAATATGATGCTGAAATTCCCAAAAAGTTAAAATACCAATTTCTCAAAAGCTGTTTCAAATGACTAGACACAAAACTTGTTATTTAGCAGTGATTGAAACCGAAAGCAGGCTTTTTATTGATTTGTACCGAAATGACTCAGCTTACTGCGCTGCAGTACGGCCGAAATGTTGCATTTTCTTGATGCCATTTGGTTTGTTTAATGGAGGCATTCTTAACTGAACCGAGTAGTTTTTGCGTATTTTAACACCACACGTAGATTGAACGCAGTTGTCATTTCCCTATCATTCAATATTAAATCCTTTGACATGTTGTATAATTGTTTATCTTTAGTAAAGACTTACAGCTGACAAAAGAAGTTTTCTTTAACTTAACACTGTGGAACACATTATTACTTGGTGGCAGTCAACGTATTCAAAAAAAAAAACAAACATGCTGTATCAAAGTAAAACATGTCAAGAACCGGGAAACATTACAGAAAGTTTGTTAAAAGGGCTGCAGATGATAAAGGCCACCGCAGCCTTTTTACTTTTGGCGTGAAACGTTGAAATTCTTCGCTGATCGATCTACAGGTAATCAAATCTCCGCATACTGAGTCTCAATCTGAAGTGCCGGTTCTGTCCAGCATCGCCGATCTCCCTTTGTCTGAAGACTAGACCATTATTATCACTGCACATGATGCAAACTCTACATCTCCAGTTATAATATCCAAGCCTAGCCTTGTAACTTTCACAGATAATGATTCCCTTGTATCATATGATGGCCGGAAAGCAGTTCTTCTAAAGTATTAATTCCGGCACCCATGGGTGTACCACAGTAGTGTTAAAAAGGGCTATAAGCCTATATGTGCAAATGCTGTGAGATATTTGGCCTTAGTTTAAGCAATTAAAGTGTGACTGTTGAATTTGTTTCACTATTTAAATTGCTGCACCTTTCTATTTACTGTATGTATGTACACTGCCATTAATTTGTTTTATTGATGTACCTTGAAAGTCAGTCTGATTTTTCCCAATTTGGCCAAAATCACGCTTGAATTTCCCAAAATGAAAGGCTAAGACCCCTTCCCAATTTTTGGAAAAAAAGCCCTGGTCCTGTGTTTTAACAACCTGATGGAAAAAAGCTTTTGAAAACTTTGTTGGAAAAGGAGGAAATACTAGTATCCAGCATTTTCTCCTTTTCTCATAATTCAATTTGATTTAATTTAATTTGTCGTTGGTGAATGCTTTAAATTTTGAGGGTTTTAAGATTCTGTTTCCCAGTAAGAAGTTAAACATGCTAAGATTAAATTGTTTTTGAAAGCATTTAAAAATGCAGCATATGTGACTATCCATACATTCTTGTTGTTTGTTTTCTGTCTCCTTTACTATATTTGACACTCTTTGCGTTTTTTAGGGGTAAAGGTCTTCGGTATGTAAACAGAAACAAATGTGGCTCAAACTATGTGATTTGTCCATGAAAGGGTCAAGAAGATTGTTGGATAAGGAGAAAAAAGGGGTTATTAACACCTTCTGTTTCGATAGTGAATTCAAAAGCTTTCCTCCACAGGGTTAAATAGAAGTTGTTCTGTAAGGACAGATTTTACCGTATGTTCTCAATGTAACACTGCTGGGGGCCCTACATTTTTCAAAGGGTGGTAAGGATAGAGGTAAAATGGTGAATCTCCTGAAGGGGAGGATAACATTGCTGTCCTGATTTTTGTTAGTGCTGATGGTGAAGCAGTTGCCTAGTGAGAAACCTGGTGATCAGCATAATACATGTATTTCACTTTTCCATCCAATGTTTTACACCCTTTCAAAGACAAAACCCTTTTATTTAAGCCACACATGATTTGTTGGCAGCGAATGCTGTAAATTTGGATTGGTCTGAAATGTTGTCATGTTGTAAAGACTTAACCTGATATTTTTTATTTTGTAGGAGGGAATACCTGCTGTAGATGTGGTGTTACTGGAATACCTACAAACATGGAATGGTGTGGACTTTGCTCCGTTAATATTGAAGCTAGTCAGTAAATGTCGGCTGTACTCTTTTAATGGTATGTTGAAAATTCCCTTGCATGGTTCGCACAGGTCTTGAAAAACCCTTGAATTTGATTTCTGCCTTATAAAACCCTTAAAAATGATTAACTGCCTTATAAAACCCTTAAAAACTACAGAAAGCCCTTAAAAAACCCTTTAAAATAGTTTCCTGAGTGAGCTGTAGTTTTATTGCTGGCCAGTCTTAAATATTAGGCCTTTCAAGTACACAAAGATAATGGGTACCAGTCTATTATGACATGGGTATACACTTCTACCCGTCCTAATGATAGCAGAAATACCTGAAAAGGGAAAGCGGAATACCACACAATGATACGGTATAAAATACGGATCCTTTTCTATGTCGTCTTCGCGAAAAATCGGATGCATTAAAACTGAATCACGACGAGTTCTCCAACAAAACTATCATTTGAATTTAACTTTTTTTTGAAAACGAGAAGAAAATGGATATTTAGACGCTTCATCAAGACAAATGGGATAAAAGTTGAAATCGGCATGTTTCCGCGACGAGCGGAACTAAAGACGTAGTTTTATACATGATCAAAGAAAGTAGACGCTTTACTATTCATAATTAATAAGCGTTTCAAAAACGTTGAGTGCCTGAATCAGCTCTTTTGAATACGTAATCGGCGATCGTCTGCGAGGGAAAAATCTTCAACCATGGGAAAGTGTGTTTTCAATAAAAAGTGGCTGACAGACCAGAAATACAAATCGTGGGTCAGAGAATTGAAGTCCGACAAACACAGCGTAATTTGTTGTCTTTGAAATAAGATAATAGACTTAGGAGAGCATGCCCTGAACTCGCATATGAAAAGTAAGAAGCACATCCAATGTACTGCCGCTACTATGACGACACCTATTGCAGCAGCTTTTAAAAGTGCACCAAAGACAAGTGTAGACCCTGTTCATAGTACTGCTGCCGAATTAACTATCCCCTTACCAACAGATGATACCCAGTCGGGTAACATTCCCACACAAGCAAACACTGCAACATTAGACTTGTTTGTTTCACGGAATGACACATTGAAAGCTGGAATTTTGTGGACTTTACACACTGTCACCCAACACTGTTCATTTAAGTCCAATGATGATGTATCAAAACTGTACAGAAAAAAAGGGTCAAATAACACTTGTTAGACAGTCAAATTGTTTGAGAAAACATTCAAAAGAGAAGGAAGAGGAACTTAAAAAGGTTGAAGAAGACATCACCAAGATGGTGGGTTCATTAAAGCAATAGGTAATGAAGATATTTGGTATTGCCATTGTTATAGATAGTTACACTGTTATAAACTGTATGAAACCAATATTTGTGCATATATTTATAGTGTTTTGTCAGCCTTAAATTTCAAGTTTGAGTCCTTAAAAAATCCTTAAAAAACCCTTAAATTTTTCTATCAGTATTTTGTATGAACCATGTCAAGGTTTTGTGTGATAAAACTGAAAATTCATTTTGCAGAGTTTCCCCTGACTACCCCTTTGTACATTTTACCCCCAAAATTTTCTACATGTTACCCAGAATTAAATGGTATTCTTCAATCATTTGATGGGGATGAAATGAATCCATAATGAGAAGAAACCTTGCAGTAGCTCATTTCCTTTTAGACTACCATGTAAATAAAACATACATTTTCAGACAATGGAAGAAATTCACCTTTCACAAAATATTTGACAGTGTAGATTTGTTTGATGATAAACTTTTGGTTGTTTGGTAGAGAAATGAATAATTTTTTATTAATAAGCAATTCATCATATCTTGTTTATTTCTAGTGTTGTGCAATGCAGTATTAGAGCCTCTAAAAAGGGTGTTTTTTACATCATCTGTTTATTCCAAGGTATTATTTTAGTTTTATTGAACTTTGTTACAATCAAACCACTTTTCTACTTTTGAGCCGAGCCCTGGTTGCTCAGTCGGTACTATGCAGGACTTGAGAACAGGGGGTCGTGGGTTTGATCCCTGGCTCGGCCAGTTTCTTTCCGAAGATTGATGATAGTCACTGCGACAGGATTCATTCTTCTCCCACCGCTGATCATTATTTCGACAGTGGTTCTGTGGGAAAGCAGCCAGTGGCTTGGAAAGAATATTATGAGGAGTACGGGCAATAGATACTCCAGGAAAGCATGGATAGGTGCACTGGCCGCCGCAATATAACTGAAAGAATGTTGAAAATGGCATTAAACACCATACAATCAATCAATTCTACTTTTGAATGCTGAAAACTCATGATGAACATTGCAGTGATTGTTTTTGTTTATCAGTAAAGTCCTGTGCATCTTAATGACTTGGATAAATATATAAAAAAAAAAGAGGAAAAAAAAATGTTGAACTAGGCTTATATTGCAACTATTTTGCATGTTAGTATTCCCAAGTTTGGTAGAACAGTTTGTTTAGTACTAACAGCTCATATAATTAAGGTGCTACGAGTTCCAATACCATTGCAGCAAAACTTTTTGTGAGGTAATTATTGCCGTGGCAACAGGATTCAGTCCTTTTCCACCAGTGAACATGGTTTTGGTGAAGTTTATTTTGTAAAAAGAGCAAGTGGCATGAAATGAGTGTTATGCATAGAACTGGAAAAGAGATTCTAGGAATGTCTGGCAAGTTGCACTTGCTGCCATGATATGATTGAAATAGAAAGTTAAAACATGTTTTGACACAAACTAGGAACAAAGCAGACAGGTTAGAGCATAAGAGAAGTGTTTGAAGGAAAGAGAAAAAATTTCATTTTTTATTATATCGAAAAAATATTGGGAATAGGAACTTGAAGCTGTAAACAAGCAATGCCTCCTTCTCACATATATGTTTTTGGAAATATTTTGATATAGGTGAGGAAAAAAATATTTTGTGTGATCATGGGTTTTGCTGTATTGCATTTTCTCTGTCAGTACACTTTGAATAGGGTTGTGTTGACATAACTTGATGCAACTATTTCACATTTTTTTCTTGGGTTGTAGACTTAATGTGCATTGATATTTGTTGAACTCTTTACCAGATGACAAAATTATAGACTTCTCCAAACTAAAAGAATTTGCAACTTAAATTGACATGTAACTCAATTGATGTGTTTGTCTTTGAAGGGGTAGAAAAAGGTTAAAATGCCGGCCACCAGCATTTTCTCCTTTCCCACATTGTTTTCAAAAGCCTTTTCTTCAGGACTGTTACTAGATGGATTGTTTGGTAATGGGATAAAGAAATATACTATTATCTTTGTATAGTTTCTAAATTATAGATGAATTGCAGGAGAAATGGGACATGTTATGATATGAATGGTTTGTCTTTGTTCCAGTGTCAAGTTATGATTTGTTTGACAGAGTTGTTAAGAAACCTAGCTGCCAACGAGTGGCCAAGACACCAAGAATTTTCATCTCCAAATTCATGGTAAACAGTTATGGGGTGAAGATCTTCGATATGTAAACAGAAACAAATGTGGCTCAAACTATGCGAGAACAGTGTGAATCTTAGATCACAGCTCAAAAGATGTGCAGTCTGATCTTGATCTACTCTGCATGCTATATTTTGAGATTTCTGACCCATACTGCCTTTGAATTGCAGTATCTGCCTCCTTATAAAACCCCCTTCAGGCATGGTGACATTTTCATGTCCAGGCCATAACTTTTTTCCCTATTTCTTAATTTCAAAATAACCCTTGCACAAATGTTAATTAGTAAGTATCATGAGCAAGTCATGTCTGTAGGTCAGAGGTCAAGGTTACAGAAAGATAAAAGGTGATTTTGGGGGATAGTGTTCATGTTCAGGCTGTGATATCTCTAACTATGAATGAATTTCAGAATAACTGCATAATTGTCAGCCACATACAGACAATGTGTCTTGTACAAGAACCATATCTGTTAATAAACAAGGTCATGGCAAGGTCAGAAGTGTTTTTATTTTTAGAGCTGTGTTGATAGTCACAATTCATGTTCATAGCTCACAGGAGAGGGTTATATACTGAACCAAAAAAGAAACTTCCCGTGTGTTTAAGTGCAGATATACACAAATATGAAAATCAGGATTAAACTAGATTTATATGCATTGAAAGAGTATTTTATTGCGACTTTGTGTGAAAAAAATTATTGCTGAAGGTTTATCCAAAAGTAGTGAAATGGTAGTTAAAATGCGGAAGGGGTCGCTCACCAAAATCACAAATTAATACCGGGTATGACCACCTTCAGCATGAAGGACTGCCTGGCATCGTTGGTGCATAGAACGGATAAGTGTATTGATTTCGGCTTGTGGAATGCTGTTCCATTCCTGAATTAAGGCTTGTCTTAGCTGAATGACGTTTGACGGTGGAATAGGGCGACGTCTAACACGCTGGTCCAAATTATCCCAAAGGTGTTCAATGGGATTCAGATCAGGACTTTTGGCAGGCCAGTCATTAATAAATGCAATGTTATTCGCCCTGAGGAAATTCACATTGTCCCTAGCTGTATGGCTTGTGGCATTATCATGCTGAAAAAGAGTGATATTGGCATTATTTTGAAACAGTGGGATAACGTGCCTCGCAAGAATTTCATCTCGGTGACGTTGGGCATTCAATTCCCTTCGATAACGACGAGATTAGTGCGAAAGCCATGTACAATGCCCACCCAGACCAAGACAGAACCCCCACCCCCAAAACGATCTCGTTCAAGTACGCAACAGTCTGCATAACGTTCATTTCTCCTACGGTATACTCGAACCCTGCCATCACCTCACTGAATGGAAAACCTCGACTCGTCAGAGAAAAGAACACTATTCCATTGTTGTCTAAGCCAGCGTTGGTGTGTACGTGCCCAATTAACACGATTTACGCGGTGACGTTGCGTCAAAACACAACCAACGTATGGACGACGTGCACGTAGCCCACTCTCCCGCAAGCGATTGCGCACAGTTTGGGCAGATATACGGTTGTTATGTGTACCAGGGGTGTTAGCAGCAGTGACTGTGGCAGTTTGGAAGCGATTGTGCAGGTGGGTGTTCCGAATATAGCGGTCTTGGCCGCATGTCGTGACACGAGGACGTCCACTACGTGGTCAATCTTCCGTATGCCCTGTTGCTTGAAAACGTTGCCTAAGGTGTCGAATAGCACGAGTAGAACATCCAATATTCATAGCAACAGCATTCATTGTCATACCAGCATTAAGCATGCCAATGGCACGTTTGCGTAAATTTTGCGGAATTCTAGGCATATCAAAAATAAAGAAAACTAAAAAGAATTTAATTTTTTTCAACGTCTTTTTCTTATTGACATGAAAGTCTATAAAATTAGACTGAAAGGTTTAAAAAAATATACACGAATTATACTGGTCCGTGCATGCACGTGAAAATCGCTTTCAGCGGGTTTCTTCTGCAAAATGCTTTCAATCGAGTTAAAATTTGTTTTATCGGACACATAATCGTTCGCCCGAATATATGCAGGTCATCTGACATTTTGATTTTTTTTAATAAGATTGCATTTGCACTTAAACACAGGGGAAGTTTCTTTTTTGGTTCAGTATATTTACCTTGTGGGTATAAGTCACTTCTCAGTCACATGTCTTGTTCGACTTAAAAGTTTGGCTGAAAAAGTAACTGTAGGTCAGCATTGGTACACACACAAGGTGCCGGCTGTCATTCGAATGAAACTGTTGACAACTATTCTCCAGAAACTGTAGATATCCTAAACTCAAATTTAGGATATTTTTCTTGTGGAGTTACGCCCTAATAAACTTTGTGCAATTAATGATCAAGAAACTTCACACAGGCCATCAAATTTGCTTTGTGCTTTGCTTTATGTTGGTACATCCAGTATTATCACAAGTGGATTTTACTGTATTAAAATGTTTTTACATGTTGATGATCCATATTTTATCATGATATTTTTGCTGTAAGCTTGTCTGGAGAAAATGGACTTACTGTTAGATCAAGATGTCATTAATTACAAATGCAAGTAAAAATCTTTGTGTTTACACAGTGAGACAGTATCTCAATGCTACATAAAAACAAATAATAACTCCAGGGGTATGATTTTTCCTGCATTCAAAGGATTTCCCCGATTTGAAGCTACAACTGAAAGTCCAAAACTGTCCCAGCTCACAATGATCTAGTCAGAAAATTACCATTTTACACACTTAGGAATATACATTATCTTGAAAAATTAAGAATATGGTAATATACTAAAGAGTGTGAAGGGATCACACCCCTTTACCAAACTCTTTACCAAACAACAAAATTTGGACTTGTCCAAATTGAAAGCATTTACAGATGACAAAATAAATGTGATTCAAAAAATAAAATTTGTTCATGAAAAGGTAGAAAACATTGTGGGAAAAGGAAATATTGCTGGTTACCAGTATTTTCTCCTTTTCCCACAATGTTTTCAATTGCCTTCTATTTCAGGGTTGTTAAAACATGGGATGTTGAGGTAAAGAGTTAACTCTTTCACCACCAAATATATCTCAACCTCTTTCGATGGCTGAAAGTACATTCTCTGAAACTCAGGAGGATCTTCATTTTATATGCATGATTAAACAAGGGGACAGTATAGATTCAAGATCAGACTGATTGTTTTTTGCAGTTTGATCTTGATCCATACTGTCCTTAAAAAAAAACTGTTTTGGACTATGGCATGGAAAGGGTTGATTTTCATTAATCACACCCCAGTGATTTTCTATTATCTTGCATAATTTTGTTTACATTTTCAGTTTATCCCTGTTTTGTGGTGTAGAGGAAGAAATTGATGGCACTCATACATTAACACAATGTATACAGTTTATCAGTCGAATGATTCTAACAGCATCTATCAAAGAGAAACATCATTGTTTGTTTGAATACTGTGTTCTAGACTATCTGGAGATGGTAAGTGTATAAATTGTTTCTTTAAATGGTTAACTCTTTACCAAACGACAAAACTTAGTACCTTTCTAAATTGAAAGCATTTGCAGAAGACAAATTATATGTGGTTAAAATAATAAGATTTGTCTCTGAAAGGATAGAAAACATTGTGGGTAAAGGAGAAAGTGCTTTTTTCTGGATTTTAGTGCTTTTCCTTCAATGTTTTCAAAAGTACTTGGTGGGTGTCCTTTTGCTTTGAAAAATGCCTACGGCAGTTTGTATGAATGTTGTTTTATGGCAGATAAACAGCTTCGGTCATTCAGCCCATATGGCAATAATAAAAGATGATAAAAAGGAATTATTGGGGCTGAAAAGGATTTAGGCAAAAAAAATGTTTTGATGTTGAAGGGTATTTTGATGAAGACGAAGGATTATGTATAATCATGATAAGCATAAAAGACTATTAAGTAGCTGTGCATCCCTGCCTTCTCATAAGTTTTGAATGAATAATTAAGATTGTGAAAAGTAGCTTTCAAGAAGTAAAAAGTTTTTGATGATGTGTGCCTAAAATTTAGAAAGAATGGTTCTAATGAGATTAAAACATTACGACTTACAACCCTAGGGAAATAGCATTTTGAAAACCTTATGGGAAAAGGAGCATTTTCCGCCTTTGCTGCAAGGTTTTCTACTCTTTCAAGGACAATTACTATTATATCAGGTACATTTAATTTTGTTCACTGCAAGTGCTTTCATTGTCGATGAGTCTAAAATTTTGTTGATTAATAAAGAGTCAAAGAGGTTCAGTCTTCAATATGATAAGATACTCCCACTGAAAGAAGTGACTTCTCTATTTAAAGAGAATTAAATGTGTATCATACTGTATGATATGTGATATAAATCTTTTTAAATAAACATGTTGTATATATAAATAATAAGTGTTAAAGAAAGGTGAGAAAAATAAGGAGTGGTGTAAATCAGCAATTTCAAATCAAACATCTTGAAACATATCACTTTCCTGTAAAGACGTGTCTCATAACCAAAATGCTTTTAAACTTATTGGCTGTAAGTCAATGCATGCTTAAACAAGTGTTAACAACTCTAAGGAAGAAGAAGCCATTTGAAAACATTGTGGGAAAAGGAGAAAATGCTGGTTACCAGCATTTTCTCCTTTTCCCACAATGTTTTTTAGCCCATCACAAAGCTTTTCATTTGAGTCACATTTAAAGTGTCATCTGCCAATGCTTTCAATTTGGAGTCTAAAGTCTAAAATTTCGTCAGTGTAATGGAGCTTGGATACTTTTATAAGCAGCGTAAACATCATTGCAGCAAATGAATCATAGGAATATTATAGAAGCTGGTGGCTCTGTTAAACCAGCTATGTGTTTACATTGACAATAAAAGTGCCTTTCGAAATTATAGTTGCCTTTGTGACCAGTGTAGATCAGACAGCATAAGAGGTGTATTTTGATCTTAATTTGATCTTAATTCTACTCTGTCTGGTTTGCAAACTATAGATAAATGCAACCTCAAGATATCAATTATCAGGGTCTTGTCTCTAGGTTGAAAATACCCATTGGGTTTATTCTGTACTTAAAAAGTTAATATTTATTGTTTGTTTCAGGTCAGTTGCTTACATCAGACATACAAGGTACCGTTTGTTGTGTAATATTTATTGTTTGTTACAGGTCAGTTGCGTACATCAGACATACAAGGTACCGTTTGTTGTGTTGTCTGAACCCAGGTTGTTTGAGAGGCTGATGATCAGTCCAAACCCAGTGACAGTGTCGAGGATTTGTGCAATAATGTGTCGGTAAGAAATTGGACTATATTGTCTAGTATGTGTTATCTGAGTATGCTTATTGCCATTTTCTTTCATTTTTAGCTCAGCCATTTTCGAAGAAAACATCAAGGTATTGTTGTAAACGTGGTATTGTAGTGGTTGTACAAAAACTAATATTTTCAAAAATTTTGAAATTTTGTAATATCTCTGTCATTACTGCAGATACAATTTACATCAAACTTGGACAAATTGTTCACTATCAAAAGAGGAACCCATACAACAAGGACAGGTAACCATCAAAGTATTTTTGACACAGTTATGCCCCTTCACTGAAAATCAAGCAATTGTAGACTAGCGTTGGTACCAGCATGTGATGCACTTGTTTCAGGAGAGGCAAGATGCAGTTGATCTTGTCCAATTACAGTTTTCCTTTCCTGAGAAAATTAATGTCTGTCCCTTATTTCACTTTTGTCAGTTTTTCCATGTCTGATTAACCCTTTACCACATAATCTCAAGTTTCGACAACTCTGAAGGAGAAGGCTTTTGAAAACATTGTGGAAAAAGGAGAAAATGCTGGTAACCAGCATTTTCTCCTTCTTCCGCAATGTTTTCTACTTTTCAAACAACAAATTTTAATATTTTAGTTTTGTAAAGATATAAGACATTAGATTTCTAATTAGGATTTCTTGGTTGGCTTCCCCCTAATATTGCTCGTCCTAGGGAGATGTCTTGGGGCAAGTAATTGCAGAACCCAAGCCTGCTAATGGTGAAAAGAATCACGGATACAAAAGAACATGTAACCTGAAAAACGGAGCAACTCTGGCAAAAGGGGATTTAATGTATCTCAATGATGCATTATACCACACAAGACAGCACGTAATTATGGATCAGTAAAATCCATTTTGTCTAACACTTACTGAATCAAAGGATGCAATGGTCCTTGGACATGCAGAAAATTTACAGCCTACGCAGGCTGACATGGGCCAAAACTTTTTGCAGATGCATTAAACTCTTTTTTCACAGAGCATGACTCAATTTTATTTACAGGTTGAAGGTGAACTTAATTTCGTTGAAGAGACTGCAGAGAGCTAGAGAGATAGATTTGCCAAGTAATTACAGTACAAACATGGTGTCTATTTGTAACCTACTTGTGATAGATTTCAGTAACTCCTTATGGCGCTCCAAAGCCTTCACATCCGAGAGTGAGTATCTTTTTATTCATCAGAGATACTGCAATGAGAGTTTATCATGAAATGGTGTTTTTAACTCTTTACCATACAACAGAATTTCAGACTAGTCCAAGTTAAAAGAATTTGCAGACGACAAATTAAATACAGGTTTAAGAATGAGATTTTAAAAATGTATTTGAAAGAGAAGAAAACATTGTGAGAAAATGCTGGTTACCATTATTTTCTCCTTTTCCCACTATTTTTCAAAATGCTTTTTCTTTAGGGTCGTTAAAACACAGGATTGTGTAGTAAAGGGCTACCCTTTACAGTGCTGAATTAATGAAACCTGTGCAATTAAGAGGGAAAAAAATCTAAAATATTTAAATTTTAATGTTGCTTATGGGGCCACAATATGTTATAAAGTGAGGACAGTGTAAATTAAGTTTAGACTGCATGCTAGTGCTGGGCTGTCCATGCTCTTGATTAACTCTGCAAAAGCAACAGAAGTTACGAGAAGTGCTCTATTCATCAAGCTGTTTTAAATATTATATTAGTTATGTCATGGTAACCAGTGCAAGTAGCAATGCTTTTCTAGAGTTTCTGTATCATTACAGTTTAGAACTACTTTCCAAACCTTTGCTTAACAAGATCTTCCTTGTGAAAAAAGTTAAGACAATGTTGAGTTGAGAGAGTGCAAAAGAGATTTAACCCTTTACCACACAATCCTGAGTTTTAACGACCCTGATCAAAAAGGCTTTTGAAAACATTTTGGGAAAAGGAGAAAATGCTGGTAACCAGCATTTTCTCCTTTTCCCAAAATGTTTCCTACCCTATCACAGGCAAATCTCATAATTTGAGCCACATTTAGTTTGTCATCTGCAAGTGCTTTCAGTGCAGATGAGTCTAGAATTTCTTCGTGTGGTAAAGTGTTAAAGAGAGAAAGAAAGAGGAGTCTAGCTTGCAATCGAAAGATATCCATACATAAACAGCGTGGAAGCTGCAGTTATCATTGTAATAGAGGGCTCTTCTTAGATAAAAAATGGTGGAGAGGATCTCATCAGAACAGAAGTTAATTAAAATTCTGTAGGGGGGGGATTTTCAGACCCTTTAGAATTGTGGGGGTGTGGGGAAAAGGGATTTCTAATTCTATGGGTTGTGGGGTAATATTTTTTTTTTTTTTTTTTTTTTTTTTTTTTTTTTTTTTTTTTTTCTCATGCCTTTTCCAACAATCCCGACTTTCAACGATACAGGGGAAAAAGGCTTTTGAAAACAGCTAGAAAAGGAGAAAATCTTGATTTAAAATTTTGTCTTTTGGTAAAGACTTAAACAGCCTTTATTTAAAATTAGCATTCTTTATTCGTGAAGCACTCTAAGGGCTAGATTTAACAAATAGTGAATAATCCATTGCAAAATTTAAAAAAAGAGAGATTGCTTTTGGCAAAAATATTAAACAGAACTTTTTTCCGTTTTATCAAAAAGTTTAGAAAGTAATTATATTTCAGAATTGATACTTAACTTTTAGATAAGATTTTTAACGGTTTTTCTACTTTCAGATGGGAAGTCCATCTTCAACTTTAACCCAGGAGAAGAAGATAAACAGCTACATGGTATGGACTTGAGTGACAGCCTTGTGATCTATAAACATCCAGCTTTTCTAGGATATCATGCAGGATTCTTGAAAATGGTATGCCTGACCTTACCAATTGACAAATTTTTAGACTTTTCCATATGAAAAGTATTTATGGATGACAGATTAACTCTTTACCAAACAATAAAATTTTGGACGTGTCCAAATTGAAAATTTTTGCACATGACAAATTAAATGTAGGTTAAATGATTTGGTTGTTTTTGAATGGGCAGAAAACGTTTTGGGAATGGGAGAACCAGCTTTTTCCTTTTTTCCCCCCGCTGTACATGTATTTCAAAAGGCTTTTTCCTCAGGGTTGCTAAAACTTGGGATTGTTTTGCAATGGTTAAATCTGACTGATATTATTTGATTTATATCTGAAGCAGTAGAAATCTTTGGGAAAACAAGAAAATGCTGGTAATGAGCATCTTCTATTCCCACAATGTTTTCAAAAGCCTACCCCATCTGTTGATTAAGACAGAATTGTTTAGTAAAAGCTTAGGATATATGCTGCACATTATCCTATAAAACTAAAATTTCCAGAGACTAAAGATGTTCACCTTATTATGCTAATTTATTTTCTTGAAGAATTATCTTCACATATAGGAGAATGATGTAAATTCAACAAATACAAGGTATTGTTTACCTGTATTGGTTTAAATCATTGTTTACCTATATTGGTTAAAGGTAAATTCAGGTGATATTGTGTTTAATTGTCAGGAGTTTTGCAAAAAAGAAGTGAAATGGGCTAAATATGATGTCTCTATTTGTACACATTCAAGTTTGGTAAATCAAGCTTTTGGCAAATGTTTCCTTTACTAAAGTTTTAGTTGTAGCATTATATATGACTAAATATGCTTTTATAGAAATCGATAATCTGTTTAGGTTCCTCGAAAATTTTTTATTCTGAACACTTGTTTTATTTTCATAAAGAAAGAGAAACATTTTATGAGATTGTATTTTCTTATTCAGAAATTGGTTGCTGACTGAGTGATAATTGTTCAGTTGTGTTAAAACCTTTATTTCAGTAAGCAGCCAATGGCTTGGGAAGAGTGTTGTAAAAAATATTGGCAAAAGAACATGCAGGAACCTTATAGTAAGGTGCACCAGCCACTATGATATGGCTGAGATAATGTTCAAAACTGTTAAATTTGAAATAAACTTAATTGAGCCATGCTCTGGCAAAAGGGGGCTTAATGCATCATGGTAATATAATACACAAGGCAAGTTATCAAGTAGTAATAGATCCATAAAATCTATTTCATCTAAAAACCCACTGAATCATGAGGTAGAATGGTTCTTGGACATACAGAAAGTCAACCAATTGCAAAAAGTTTCGACCCATGTCAGTCCCCTTTCCACAGAGTATGGTTCTTATATAAATGTAGAGCATATGTTGATTTTATATTTCATTGTCTATTTTCAGATGGATCATGATGTTGACCTATACCCAGATTTTCAGCTGTTCAAGGTAGATATCTTAGAATTTGTGAACCATATATTTGAGCCATGCTGTGGCAAAAGGAGGCTTAATACTACATCTGCAAAAAGTATTAACCCATGTCAGTCAGCGCAGGCTGACATGGGTTGAAACTGTATGCTATGAATCAATTTTCTGCATGTCAAGGGATCAGTTTACCTGGGGATTCAGCTAGTTGTTAGACAAATAGATTTTAGGAATCCATTACTATGTGTTTACTTGCTTGGCACATTGCACCACAGGGATGCAATAAGTCACCTTTTGCCAGAGCATGGTTCATATTCATAGTTCAAAAATGAGTCCGGATATTTGCAGATGATATAGAATGAGACCATAGAACTGTTACTAGAAAATGGTTCCATTGTTCAAATGTATTTAAGTCTTTGCCAAACAACACGATTTTGGACCCAACCTAAATGTTAGCATTTACAGACAACAAATTAAAGGTATTTCAAATAATGATTTCTGTCTTTGATAGGGTACAAAACATTGTGGAAAAAGGAGAAAATGCTGGTTACCAGCATTTTCTCCTATTCCCACAATGTTTTCAAAAGGCTTCTTTTTCAGGGTCATTGAAACTCGGGATTGTGTGGTAAAGGGTTAAAGAACCCATCAATATACGTAGTAGCTCATTCTTCAAGTGACCTGACTGTGGCAAGGAAATCTTTCAAACCCCTGTTCTGGAGAGGACTGAGAAGTAAACATGAACTGAGTGAACACTTGTTATGAAATAGCGGATGTACAGTGTATTGGTTAAAGTTGTACGAAATACTGGACTAATAGGCATGTGTTACCACTAAACTTTTCTGAATGTTGTTGAGGCTTGAAATCCAAAAACCAATGAGCAAATAATCAAAGAAGATCTGAACCTGTTGTTGTCAACAATCTTAAATTGCAAATGAGTTATGCAAATGAGTTGACGAGGACCGAGTCTTACTATATTTGGATATGGGTAAAAGACTAGGTGTGAAGAGGGAACTTCATGCATCTGCTTAAAAATATCAACTCATGTCAGCCTGCGCAGTCTGACATGGGTCGATACTTTTTGCTGTCTGTCAATTTTCTGCATGATAAAGGACATTCTACCTCCAGACCCATTTGAGTGTTAGACAAAATGGATTTTATGGATATGGATCCATACTTGTGTGATGGCTTGCATGGTATAATACAGCAAAGGATGTATTAAGCCCCCTTTTGCCAGAGAGTGGCTCAAATGTTTGATGTCTCAGTCTCTTGTGTCTGCAATGTTCTTGTAAGACTATATTGTCTTGTTTGCCTTGTTGATGTCTGGGGTTAGGCATATGTTTGGGCTGGGGAATCAGACTACTCAAAACTTTAACTAGCCATGAAGAGTTACAATTTTTCTCCTATTAATTTTTTGTCATTTTCAGGACTCCAAGAGAGATTTTCTAAGATATCTGTCAGATTGTGGGCTTTCTGGTCTTTCACAGTTTGTCTCGACATTCATCAGGAGTGGAAGTTCCGTATCGTCAGTCTCAACTACGCAAGTACTTGGATTGTCTCAAGCTGCCAACTCTATGAATGGCTAAATTCCCAGAGGACAGGCTAAACATGTTGCCATTAGGGGGCACTGCTGTAGGACATACAAGTGATTTCCCCTTCCCCCCAACAGTTTGTCTCAACTGTCATTAGCAGTTGGAGTTCTGCGCTGGGCTGGGTAGCTCAGTGGTTAACGTATCTTGCTCATGACCTGGTGGTTGTGGGTTCGATACCTGGTTGTGGCAAAATTTCTTTTTGCAGATTTTTTGCCTCTCACCTCTGATGCATGTAAGAAAAATAGTCAGTGGCTTGCAAAAAAGTTGTGTCAGTAGACTTAGAAGTGGTCTGAGAAAGCCAGGGAACATGTGCATAGGTGCACTGACTGCCTTGATATGACCTAAGCTGTTAGCTCTTTACCACACAATCCAAAGTTTTATCGACCCTGAGAAAGGACCCTTTTGAAAACATTGTGGGAAAAGAAGAAAATGCTGGTAACAATGTTTTCTATCCTGTCAAAGAGTAATCTCATCAGTTGAGCTACTTTTAAATTGTTGTTTGCAAATGCTTTCAAGTTTACAAGTCTACATTTTTTGTTGTGTGGTACAGTGTTAAACTCCAATACAAACAAGCAAATGGAGTTCTACATCCTCATTATCACATAGTGCCAACTCTTTGATTGGCTGAATGCTCAAGGAGTAGATAAATACAAGCTATTTTCAAGATTTTAGAGATACATGCAGCTATAGCTTGAGAAATATTTTGTTATGCCACAGTTTGTCCCAAAGTTCATCAGGGGCAGAAGTTCAGATCACAGGTGTTCAGACTGTAACAAGTTTTAAGTCTTTCACTACTGAATAAATAAATTGCAATCAATGGATACTAGTACAGTTCTACTACAAGATTAAGAGATGGTTCGTTCATAATCTGGAATAAAGTAGTGGACAGTATAGATCAGAGATCAGACTGCACATTTTGTGTTGTCTGATCTTGAACTACACTGCCCTCAAAAGCTTTTGATGTTCTTTTTAATAAAATATTGAAAAATGTAGATCAGAGATCAGACTGCACATTTTGTGCTGTCTGATCTTGATCTACACTGCCCACAAAAGCTTCTGGTGTCGTCTATGGTATGGAAAGAGTTAAACTCTAGGAATTGTTAATTTCTCAGATGGCAGACAAAAAAAATCTGTTACCCTTCACCAAACAAACCTGTATTAACAACTGTTGGGACAGAGGCTTGTGAAAATATTGTGGGAAACAGGAAAAGCTGATGACCAGAGTTGTCTTATTTTCCCACAGTGTTTTGTACCTTTTTGGCAGGTAAATTCTGTCATTAGAGTCGCATTTATTTTTTCGTCTGGAATAGCGCTCAATTTGGATGAGTAAAATTTTGTCACCAGGTAAATTGTGAAAAAAATTTGGGAAAAACAGATAGAAATGCTGCTAACCAGCATTTCTCCCTTTCCCACAATGTTTTATACCCTTTGGTGAATTATTACCATCATTCAAGCCACAATTGTCATCTGCAAAATGCTTCAATAACGAGTGAGTCTGAATTTTTGTTGCCTCATATAGAGCCAATACAGTGTAAGTCAGCCTACAAAACAAATTTGATTATACCCTGACAAACATTTAGTCTGTTTGCTTTCGGTGTATGCTACTTAGGCAAACTGGCCTATAACTCTTTGATAGACGACAGACTTTTAGACTGTTACAAAGTAAAAGCATTTGAAGACGTCAAATTAATTAAATCTCAAAGTATCAGATTTGATATTGAAATAGTAGAAAACATTGTGGAAATAGAAGAAAATGCTGATTACCAACATTTTCTTCTTTTCCCACAGTGTTTTCAGAAGTCTTTTTTCATACGGTTGTTAAAACAAGGGAATGTGTGTGGTAAAAGTGATTGTGGATTCAACTAGCATGTGAGAGCAGAGTAAATATACTTACCACATTTACACATGTATCTCTGCTCCATAAAGTAAAATATGTAGGTGTGTAAATTTTTTGTGCATGTAAATGGGGCCTATAAGTGTGTAAAAGAACCAAACTATTAATATATTATATGCTGAGATTAGTAAAAGCTAGTGTTGTGATTTCAGATTTGTCTCACTAAGATAACTAATTTCTGTACATATACTTTATAATGCATTCATATGTAATTTGTCATCTTAAAATGCCTTCTATTAGGATGATTGCAAAAATTTGCAGCCTAGTTAATCGTTATAATCGTCAAGTGGGAGTGTTCTTGGACAAGATAGTTCAGGGACCCAACCTAGTATAATTGAAATCAGGACAGGAGTACATATGAAAGTAAGCTTTTACTAAAATACCGTTGAAAGCAGCAAAAAATAGTCTAGCAAAAATTGCATCTTTGAATAGTGCTGGTATGTTCAGACTACACAAAACATGCAGTCTGATCTCAAGTCTACACTATTTGGTATTGTCTGTGATATATGTAAAACAAGCTTTGGCCATCAGATTTTGAACTTTTTAGGTTTTTTATATAAAATTTGGTGTCTAATACAGAAAGTGAAGAATTGCTTAAAATGTAAAAAGAAAAGAAAAAAATACCGTACCCTGAGAAAGCAGACCCTTTTAAAACATTGTGGAAAAAAGATTACTAGCATTTTCAATTTTTCCCACAATGTTTTCAATATTTTCCAAGACAAATTGTGTCATTTGAGCCACATTTTATTTGTTGTTGCAAATCCTTTCAATTTAGACAAGTCTGAAATTTTATCATTTGTTAAAGAATTGATGTTGTTATCGTCCAATGTGTTCTGTATGCACAAATTTTTAAATTAATTTGTAGAGCGGGACCGGGTATTTCCAAACAGTTAAGCAATAATCTTGTTGTTCAGTAATGCACGCAGATAGACGTACGTTTGACATATCATTTTACACATCTAATGTCCTCATTCTTTTGCGAACATTATCTATTAACTTCCTACCATAATGAGGCCATTACAGAATGAGTCAACAGCCAATTCTTATTAAATCAGCTTTAGTTCGTAAATACCCTCGCATATAAGCTCAGGTGAGGGCTTTTCCAAACACGCTTCTCAAGCGCTTTTAGGACGTGATAAGGACATTTTACACAGTGAAATGTGTTTATATGTACATTGCAAATGTAAGAAATCTCAAAAAACGAGTCAAGGTGGAGTAACAGGAGCAGTTTACACACTTAGCGATAGATATCGAAAAATTAAGAAAATGGTAATTTCCTGACCTCCGAGCTGTCTGATATAGGTAATTACCAATGTTTCTTTGGATGATATCTGTATCCTTCAAAACTTTAAAAAAATGGCAAAGAAGAGAAATATGGCGTTAGGTTTAAGATAACAGACAGTATCATTATTGTCTCCTGGAGGGAGAGTTCTTTAATTGTCGCTAGTTCGGAAATACCCAATCCCGCTCTGTATTTGAACAAAACTATGCTTTATAATATTTATTTCATGTTGACTCCCCAGAAAAAAAGTTTTCATGGTGGGTTTTTTGTGATTGATCACTGTCTATCTGTCATTCCAAATTGAACCAGACTGTATATGTAGACACTTTAGGATTGGGGAAAAAATGAGCCATGCTCTGTGAAAAGGGTTTAATGCATCCGCAAAAACTATTGACCCAGATCAGCCTGCGCAGTCCGTGCAGGCTGACCTGGGTCAAAACTTTTCGCTATTGGTCAATTTTCTGTGTGTCAAAGGACCAGTTTACCTCATGATTCAGTCGGTTGTTAGACAAAACGGATTTTATAGATCCATGACCATGTGATGACTTGTTTGGTATTATGCATCACGGAGATGCTTTAAGCCCTCTTTTGCCAGAGCATGTTTCAAATCATTCAAATTATTTAGATCAAAATATTAAGATGCCAACCATAAGTACTTGTATGCAGCAGAAACCTTTTCAAAAATCTTCTTTTGAATCAAATGACAGACTGCATTGAAACAGGACCTAGATTATCAGTAAAAGCATTCTTATAAAGTTAGACAAAAAATGAATCTTCTTGAATTTTGTTGCTCCAAGATCCAAGGTTGACTTTGACCATGTTGGGAAAACTTGAGAGATTTTCAAGTCTTGAAGTATGAAGCCTTGATCCTCATTTGAGAGAAATCATTCAGATATTTCAATTCGGGTATTTGTTACGAAAATATAGTTTTTCCTATAAAAAAATTGTATCCTCAGATGGTTAATTTCATCAGTGTGGCAATGTTCCATATTGAAAAACCATATCTGATTCATGCCACACATGCATATCGGCTGAATCTAAGATGGTGATCCCTAGCAAATTTTGAGTAGTATAGTTGTTCAGATGTCCCCAGGTTCAAAGATTGTCTTGTTGTCTTGTGGAGAGGGGAAGGGAGGTTAAGTGTTTACCAAACAAAATTTTGGACTGGACCATATTGAAAGTATTTTTAAATGACAAATCAAGCATTGCTTAAAAGGATATTTCTGTATTGAATAGGGTAGTAACACTGTGGAGAAAGTAGAAAATGTTGGTTACCAGAATTTTTTGCTTTTCCCACATTTTTCCTAAAGCCTTCTACTTCAGGGTTAAACTTGGGATTGTTTGGCAAAGTATGGGTTCCAGTCTAATATTTGGACTGGACCAAGTTGAAAGTATTTGCAGATGACAAATCAAATTTTGCTTAAATAGTGAATTTTGTATTTAATACGGTAGTAACATTGTTGAGAAAGGGAAAAAAATGCTTGTTACAAGTATTTTCTCCTTTTCCCAGATTGTTTTCTAAAACTTTCTACTTCAGGGTCATTTACACTTGGAATTGTGTGTTAAAGTGGGGGTTCCAGTCTAAAATTTTATCCGTCTATGTTTTTCAGAAGTTTCTCTGTCGAAAATGTAATAAAAAACATATAGGTTTTTTCTAGAAAACTACATAGAGTTTGATAAGGTTTATACAGAAGTTAAAGGCACCTGGACCTAGACTGGGGATCGATATTTCACCTGTTCTGCCCAAAGTTAATGTGAGAATCAGTGAAAAATCATACTAGATATTGTAAGCGCTGGATACTTTGTGTATAGCAAATATATTGTGATCTTTTGTCAAGTTTTTCTCTTGCATCGTCGTGTGGTTCTCAAGATACTCAAATATGTATACTTCTCACTTACAAAAAAAAAAAATACCTGCCTCTGGGTGCCTGAAACTTTGATTGTCTCAAATTTTTGTTTATTGCTTTACTGCACAATGGACAAGTTTTAAATTTGGTTATGTCAGGACGTAATGTTAGTCACCCCCAACAAATCTTAGAAAATCTTTTGTGCACTATAAAGGCAACATTTTCTGTTTGATACCCATGAAACTTGATCAGAATGCTTGTCTTGATGATATTTCAGACAAGTTTGAAATTAGGCCACACCATGGAAAAAAAGTACGGTAGGTCACCAGGACAAATCTTAGTTAAACCTTGTTTACACTGTAAAGGCCACATTTTCCATCTGATACTCATGAAACTTGGTCAGAATGATTGTCTTGACATCTTGGAAAAGGTTAAGATGTCAGGTAAAAACATAGGTCACTGGGACAAATCTTAGAAAAACTCTGTGTGCACTCTAAGGCTGCATTTTCAGTCTGATGCTCATGAAACGGAAGTTAAATGTTTGTGTTGGTGATAACTAGTACAAGTTCAAACTTGCGTCACATCAGGTCAAAAAGTAGGTTATGGGGACAAATCTTAGAAAAACTTTCTGTACATTCTAAAGGCCACATTTTCAGTCCAATTCTCATGAATATTGGTCAGTGTTTGACTTCATATCTCAGGAACAAGCTCAAAATTGGGTCACATCAGGTCAAAAAAAAGTAGGTCAATTAGACAAATCTTAGAATAGAGCTTTGTGTGCTTACTAGGGACCACATGTTTAGTCTGAGACTCCTAATATTTGATCAGAATATATTTTTTATATGCCCGTCAAAGACGGGCCGTATTATGGGATCACCCATGTTGTACGGGTGGGCGGGCGGGCTGCGTCCAGTTCTTTGTCCGCAGCATAACTTTGTCATCTCCAGTCCGATTGACTTGAAACTTGGCAATTGTGTTTGTTGCGATAATACGGAGTGCAGTACGAAAGAACCATAACTCTACCTCGTGCTATCTTTGAGTTATTTCCCTTTGATCGTCATTTTTACAGCATTTTCTGCTTGTCCGGAGCATAACTTTGTCATCTCCAGTCCAATTGACTTGAAACTTGGCATTTGTGTTTTTTGCAATAATACGGAGTGCAGTGCGAAAGAACCATAACTCTATCTCGTGCTATCTTTGAGTCCCCGTGGGGTCCCGGGGTTTTTTTAATTTATAGAATAGGACCTCGGCCTTTCTCTATGGCATGTCGTAGAAGGCGACTAAAATTAGAGACAAACGGCTGCTTTCCTCGTAATTTGTAGGATTGCAGCAGGCTGGGTAGTTCTTACTCCAAATCCTGTATTTTTTTCTCGATGTAAATAGGGTTTGGAATGGGAATCAATTGGCCTGTGGGACCCCGTGTGGTTTAATCGGGGGTATAAGAATAAACCACTGCAGTCCCGCGATCGTCACATCTGCCATTTCATCTGGCGGAACAAAAGTGACAGCATGCATGTCGTAAAAGGCGACAAAAGGGGCATCATTTTGTGTTTCGTCCATTCCTCGTTTATCATGTTTGTCTTATGTTGTTGCACATGTATGTTATTTTCACCTCGCATTATTGTTTACTAAGTAAGTGCGCCCAATATGACCTAAGTTGTCGACGGGCCTTAAAACGCTATTCATATTCATATACTATCTTTGAGTTATTTCCCATTGATCATCATTTTTACAGCATTTTCTGCTTGTCCGTAGCATAACTTTGTTATCTCCAGTCCGATTGACTTGAAACTTGGCATTTGTGTTTGTTGCAATAATACGGAGTGCAGTGTGAAAGAACCATAACTCTACCTCATGCTGTCTTTGAGTTATTTCCCTTTGATCGTCATTTTTACAGCATTTTCTGCTTGTCCGGAATATAACTTTGTCATTTTTAGTCTGAACATCTTCAAATTCGGTATGCATGATTGTTGAAAAATTACGGAGTGCAGTGCTCAAGAACCATAACTCTTCCTAGCACGAATTTTGAGTTATTCCCCCTTAGATCTACATTTTTATAGCATTTTTTGCTTGTCCGGAGCATAACTTTGTCATCTCCAGTCCGATTGACTTGAAACTTGGCATTTGTATTTGTTGCAATAAAACGGAGTACATTGCGAAAGAACCATAACTCTACCGCATGCTGTCTTTGAGTTATTTCCCTTTGATCGTCATTTTTACAGCATTTAGTGCTTGTCCGGAATATAACTTTGTCATCTCAAGTCAGAACGACTTCAATTTTGGTATGCATGTTTATTGCAATATTACGGAGTACAGTGCGCAAGAACAATAACTCTACCTAGCGCAGATTTTGAGTAATTCCACTTTGATTTTCATTTTTACAGTCCAGTTCTTTGTCCGGAGCTTAAGTTTGTCATCTCCAGTCCCATTGACTTGAAACTTGGCATTTGTGTTTGTTGCAATAATACGGAGTGCATTGCGAAAGAACCATAACTCTACCTCGTGCTGTCTTTGAGTTATTTCCCTTTGATTGTCATTTTTACAGCATTTTCTGCTTGTCCGGAATATAACTTTGTCATCTCTAGTCTGAACATCTTCAAATTTGGTATGCATGATTGTTGAAAAATTACGGAGTGCAGTGCACAAGAACCATAACTCTTCCTAGCATGAATTTTGAGTTATTCCCCATAGATCTTCATTTTTATAGCATTTTTTGCTTGTCTGGAGCATAACTTTTTCATCTTAAGTAGGAATGACTTGAAATATGGTATGCATATTTGGAAGTGCAGTGCGCAAGAATTGTAACAACCTCGTGCTGTCTTTGAGTTATTTCCCTTTGATCGTCATTTTTACAGCATTAAGTGCTTGTCTAGAATATAACTTTGTCATCTCAAGTCAGAACGACTTCAGACTTGGTATGCATGTTTGTTGCAATATTACCGAGTACAGTGCGCAAGAACAATAACTCTACCTAGCGCAGATTTTGAGTAATTCCACTTTGATCGTCATTTTTACAGTATTTCTTGCTTGTCTGGAAGGGAACTTTGTCACCTCAAGTCAAATTGACTTGAGACTTGGTAAACATGTTTGTTGCAGTTATGAAAAGTGCAATGCACTGGAGCCTTAACCTTACCTAATGTCCTTTTGGAATTATTCCCTATTCATTATTTTTTTTTTTACAGCTTTTCATGCTTCTCTACAATATAACTTTGTCTTTTCATGTTGGAATGACCTGAAACTTTATATGCATGTTTCCTTAACATTAGACATTCATGCCTATTTCAATCACTTACATGATTTCTGCTGCACTACTATTTTCCTCTGCCTGCCCTTTACGATTATTATTCCCCCTCGACAACTGGCAGTGGGATGGGCGTATCTTGCGACAATTTGCCGCTCTTGTTTTATAATATCTTGAATGAATGTGAACTGGGTCGTGTTAGATAAAAAACAGGTCACATACACTCATTTGCTTTACATCATCACAACCAGAATGTCTGCAACTGTATCAATTCTTGAGTACTTTACTCAGGTGAATGCTCTAGGGCTAATGGCCCTCTTGTTTAGTTTTGCTGTAATATATAATGTTGAATCATTTATTGTACAGTTATGATGAGAATATGAAATGAAATAAAATATTAAATTTGGATACAACTTGTAACTGGTCTGTGATTTTTGCGCTTCAACCCAGTGAAAATGTTGTTCAATCCTATTTAATCTTTAACTTATTACCTCCTGAAGTAATGGTATTTATCTGTGATTGGGTAGAAAACCTTGTAGGAAAACCTGGTTACCAGCATTTTTTCTTACCCCACTGTGCTTTCGAAAGCGTTTTCATCTGGTTTGTTTGTTAAAGGTTAACCTGTTACCACACAATGCCGACTTTTGACGCTTCTGGAAAAGAAGCCTTTTGAAAACATTGTGGGAAAAGAAGAAAATGCTGGTAACCAGCATTTTTTCCTTTTCCCACAATGTTTTCTACTCTATCAAAGAAAAATTACACCAATTGAGCAACACTGAAATTGTTGTCTGCAAATGCTTTCAATTTGGACAAGACTAAAATTTTGTTGTCTGGTAAAGAGTTAATGCAACCTTGTGACAGCTTATCCAGTTGCTACTTGGCAACTAAAGAGCTTGTCATACAAGGGTTGTGAGTTTGTATTTTGTTGTTGCCAAATTTCTTTCCTAGATTTTGATGAAAGTCATTATGGCAGAATTCCATGTTGAATTTTTCATCTGCCAAGGTAATATGGGTAAGCAACACACTGGCATAAAGAGAGTATTGTTTGTAGATTTGGAAGAGAAAAGTCAGGAAAACACTGCATTTATGTCCCAGACTTAACTTAGATATTACTGAATGATGACATATCAATCTTGGAATGTTCTTTTTTTGAAAAATGAAAAAAATCAAGTACTTGTGCTTGTATTTTATAATGCATAGGATTCCCTTTAGAGTCAGATGCCAAAGATAGAAATTCTTTTATCCGTTATATTGCACTTAATACGATGCAATTTTTATTGAGTTACACAAGCTAGAAATAACATTATAACAATCAGTCAGTCTAGAGCAAAACGACAAGGGACGAATCAAATGATAGCGGAAGTCGATGGGGACGAAACGAAGCGAAAATGAAAGTACCAAAAGTAAATTATAGGGAAAGTTCTATTGATAACAACTTCCTTGTTGCACGTTGAAAACTATTTGTGAAAATGAAAACTCAGTGGATTATTTTTGTAGTTGCTCTGTTTGCTTCTTGTGGAGCATTAAATGTTATCAAAGATGACCTTCTTGATAAACTGGAGGGAATAGGTGAAGATTTTGATACGTAAGAGGGAGAGGTTATATTCTCCCTTTTTCAGGCTGTGTGCAAGTTGTTTGTTTCTTTGTCTGTATAATATATTTGAGTTTAACTCCATTTTAACACCTAGTTCATATCACGGCGTCCAGTGCACATACGTATGTGTTTTCTGGCTTTCTTACACCATCACTGACACAACTCTTTTTCCAATCCACTGACTTCTTTCTCGCATGCATCAGAGGTGAAGGTGAAAAACTTTTGTCAAGAAAGTTTACCCCGGCTTGGTAGCGAACATGCAACCACCAGGTTAGGAGTCAGATAAGCTAACCACTGAGATACTGTCCTGGCAAGGCTGTGTGCTAATGTCACTGGCTGTTTCTGTAGTCTAAGCTTTTAGGAGGTTTCCAGTCTCATACCCCCTATTTGGTGACTAGTTCCTATGTTTTTTTTGTGATTGTGTCTTCACGGAGAATAATCACATAAACAACATTGAAGCAAGCCTTCAGACTGAAGGTAGGTTACAAGTAGTTCACTGTATTCATTTTTTTTGTCCTGGTTTTTAACTCTTTACCAAATGGCACAATCATAGACATGTCCGAATTGAAAGTAGTTGCAGAAAACAAAATATATTTGGTCCATATGTTTTTGTTTTCGGATGGATAGAAACATTTTGTGGAACAAAGAGAAAAATGCTAGTTACCAGCTTTTTCTCTTTATCTCAATGTTCTCAAAAGGTTTCTTCTTCAGGGTCTGAAAACTCAGGATTGTGCGGTAACAAAGGATAAACAAAATCTTTATCTAATTCACTTCCAGTTGACTGCAGTTATGTTGTTATCTGTTAGGTTCCACAGGGTTGGTATAAGGATGTTTGTCCAAAAACCGGCTGAATCATGAAGCACAATGGCATGGATAGGTGCACAGGCCATTGTAGTATAACTGAAAAATGTTCAAACAGACACTAAACACCATACAATCAAATTGCTTTATGGCAAATCATATCATTACATTGTGACCACCACCACCCCACCCCCCAGCTTTCTTTGACTTTGGGCTCCTAGGCTTTTTCTAATTAACCTCCAAAAATAAATGTCTGCCTTCAGTTACCCCTTTACCACACAATCCTGAGTTTTAACGACCCTGCAGAAAAAGCCTTTTGAAAAAACTGTTGGAAATGGAGAAAATGCTGGTATTCAGCATTTTCTCCTTTTCCAACAATGTTTTCTACCCTTCCACAAATGTATTACAATTTTTGAGTCACATTTTTGTTGTCCACAGTTGTCGTCTGCAAATGCTTTGAATTAGAACCAGTCTAAATGTTGTCGTTTGGTAAAGAGTTCAGGGAATCAAATGACCCTGGAATGAGAAGGCCCAAAGACAACCTTGTTATCAAAGCTCCTGATGGAGGGAGTGATTTTGATTTCAAAATTGAAGATATTAATTATTCTCCATTAAACCTTATGTTATGGGTACTCATTAGAATCCTCTCATCGAGATGATTCTAATAAGTACACACAACATAGGGTTTGGGAGAGAAATAATGGGTTTAGAATACCATCACTCTCTGTTATCAGGAGCTCTGGATGTCATAGGTGCCATAAATAGAAAGGTGATTTGTTTTGGCTCTAAAAGATTAAGAAAAAATTTGAGAATAATAAACAGTCAAAAAATAGTTAATAACAAATTTTAGGAGAAAAATAAACCCAATGGGCATTTTCATTTGCTTTCAGTATTTCAGCAAAGCGGACAGTGTACATCAAAGATCAGACTGTACTTTTTTGCAGTCTGATCTTGATCTACACTGGCCACAAAGGCAACTATAATAGTGAAAGGTGCTTTAGGGGTTAATGCAATTAATGATAAATTTTATGATAAATTGTTATTAATGCAATCGCATAATGAATATTATTAACTGACTCGGCATTCATTTTCTAGTCATAATCTGTTATAATTCAGTAAAATGGAAAATAACAAAGGTTAGTAATAAATGGGGATTTTATCAAACGATGTTATTTTGACTAAGGGAAGCAAGGCATCTTAAATTGTTAAATTTACAATCTTTGGTGAATTCCATATTTGTTTACATTTCGAACGTTCACGTTTATCATTTCATGGTCTAAGGGAGAAAACTCGTACAGTAGTGATCCTGGATTTTTTTTAAATAGTGGCCTCCCTTGTGACACTCTCTTCAAAAGTTTCACGATTCAAACTTGGCATCGACAATCTAACCTTAGTATTGAAAATAGCAGTTTATTTACCTATTTTAAAGATTATGCTATTTATTATTTACCTATTTTAAAGATTCTTGTTATATTTGAGAAGAATTTGACAAGAATTTGTCGACAATTTTCGCGTTGAGGTGCATCAATACTGCGACCTCATTGTTTTCATTCGGCCTTTTAATGATGTGCCCTGCCTGATCTCTGGTATGGGTTATGAAATAAAATTATTCTGCTCCCTGGCGATTTGTTTAATTCCAAGTATGAGAATGTTTCTGTTTACCTATCTTTTCCTAATAAAGACGGGGTAACTAGGCACATTACACGATAGGCCAAATGTGTAGGCCTAATTGTCAAAAACGGAAGTGATTGTAAACATGACCTAGCGGTTAGATGTTAGCCCATGGTGTAGATCTATGTTTTGTTATAAAATCTATCCCCAATATTCCTGTATTTTAACACGTTTCACTACCAAATTTAAGGCTTATGTAGAGATTCTTGGGAAATCTTTATAACCAAAACTTTATCTCCGACTTTAAATTTTGGCGGCCATTTCGTTTACAAATACAAGGGAGACTACTGGTTAGGTACAAAATATTCACGTCTTCAACAGCTCTTTCTTTTTTCTAATGTCATAATATGATCAACATTGTGGGAAAACATCATAAGATTAAATTCGAATTCATTACAGCGTGACGGAAAACAAAAGGTTTCCTTTTATATTGATCGTCATTACAGATAAAAACTTGTGACAAATTCTCATTCGTACTTGGTTTTAGGCTTGCACATTTATAAGGGAGACAACTCTGGTATAAAAATTGAAGTTAGGTTTATGCGAGTTTTCTCCCTTAGACCATAAATTTTCTATTGCTTCTGACATGGTTAGAGAGGAAAATAAAGCAAACGCGTACATGTAAGAGGAATAAGGAAAAGTTACTACAAACACGTATGCAGATCGAGATGAATAATTGGGTATATTATTCTTGTAAACATGTCAAACCGGCTCACTTATCAAGGGGAAAAAAATAAGAAATAATGATTGTAGTTTCAAAGCTATCGGAAACGAATGGGGATGGAATGCTGGCTTCGATTCTTATTTTATGATTGCCCCTCCGTCGTTTAACAGCATTTTTTCTTTACCAACAATCTTAGCTATCCTTTTAGAAGGAGATCACAACATTTTGCAAAATTCATCGTGTCATCCGCAATCGTTTTCAAGGTAACGTGCTTTTTCGTCCCTGGGCTTGTTCGTCCCTATTGATTTCTTGTTGGTCCGGGCTTGTTCGTCCCAACTTATGTATCTGCCAACAAAGGTGTTAGTAGTTGATACTTCACTGATTTTGGTCATGAGAAGGTGTTAACTGCACAGTGTAGACCCAAGATCAGACTGCACGTTCTGTTCCATCTTGATCCTGATCTACACTGTCCGCAAAAGTTCAGTGAGTTTCGCTTAGCAGTGTAAGAGTTAATGATTTTCAATTGGAAAAAAAAAACTGCTAAATATTGCTATAAATTTCATGGTATGATACATGACAAAGTAGCTGACATGGTGGATGTAACATACAACTGCATGTTCTGTTCATTCTGATCTTGATCTAGATCTACACTGTCAGCAAATGCGACTTTTACTCTGCTACTTTAAAGCTGCTAAGTTTGACTCACTGACCTGTGACCTGTGCACAGAATGTGCAGTCTGATCTTGAGTCTATTCTGCCCGACAAAGAGATAGTTTTCTCCTAAATATAATTTTGAAATAATATTATTTTAGAATCTTACCGTCGGCTTGAAAGTTTTATTTAACTTATTTATCAGGATAAGAGTTAACTCTTTCACTTCTGAAATAATAATTATTGCATTTTCTCAATGGCTACAAATATAATTCTGCTGCTAGATCAAAAGATGGTTCGTTCATAATCTAGAATAAAGCAGTGGACTGTGTAGATCAGAGATCAGACTGCATGTTTTGTGCAGTCTGATCTTGATCTACACTGTCCGCAAAAGCTTCTGGTGTCATCTATGGTATGGAAAGAGTTAATTCATTCACAAGCTCATTGAGGATTAAAAGTTTACCTGATGATGAAATTATAGACTTCTCAAAATTAACAGCGTGTGCAGAGAACAAATCAAAGGATTGCTCAAATGACAGGATTTGTCTTTCAGAGTATAGAAAATGCTAGTTACCAGCATTTTCTTCTTGTCCAGCAAGGTTTTAACTCTTTACCACACAATCCTGACTTTTAACGACCTGGGAAAGAAACCATTTGAAAACATTGTGGGAAAAAAAGGAGAAAATGCTGGTAACCAGTATTTTTCTCCTTTTCGCACAATGTTTTCTACCCTATCAAAGAAAAATTGCACCATTTGAGCCACATTGTAATTGTCATCTGCAAATGCTTTCAGTTTGGACAGGACTAAAATTTTGTCGTCTGGTTTAGGGTCAAAAACCTTTTTCTTCATGTCCACAAAAGGTGAATGTGAAGTATCTCTCGGTTTCAGGTGATTCACCAGATGTGAAAAAGGTCTTGCGTGATACACTGATTGACACCTCAAAGTTGGCGAAGAAAGACTCCCACAAGCCTCTGAACTACGATTTAATACAGAAAATTATTGAGGACCAAGGCAAACTTGTGGTGAAAGGAAAGAGTAATGATTCTATAAATGGCTGTGCTTGTATCGAGAAAAACTGTGGATGCTGTGCACATGTGGAGTGGAAAGAAGTTTAACTGGATGAAACAGGTAAGCAGGATTTTGCCTTGGTGTTTGGACTTGGTTTATACACTGATCCCACATTTATATATGAGCTGTGCTCTGTGAAAAGGGGGCTTAATGCATCTGCAAAAAGTATTCCTGCACAGGCTGACTTGGGTCAAAACGTTTTGTGACAGGTCAATATTCTGCATGGACCATTCTACATCCACATCTAGTCGTAAGAAAAAACGATTTTATGGATCCATAAGTATGTGATGACTTGCTTGGTATAATGCATTGTGGAGATGCATTAAGCTACCTTTTGCCACAGCATGGTTCATATACAATCTCTTGTTTATACCAGAAAGCAGCCAGTGGCATGGAGAGGGTGTTACGGGTAGAACTATGCCAGAGCTTATTTATAGAACTTTTTTCATGCTCAGGTCATCTAAGCATGGAATTTCAAAGTTTCTTTAAATAGTTGAATAAAACTGAATTTGTAACCTCTTTACTGGTAGAAATTTTCTGTGTTTCTTATTCTTAAGTTTAAATCTTAATTTCAAGATTTTCTGACTTCTTTAAACATTGGTCAAACTTGAAGTTTGAGCACAAATTTGGTATAGCATGACCTCATGTTTTAACCCTTTACCAAACAATCCCTGGTTTTCACGACCCTGGTAAAGAAGGCTTTTGAAAACATTGTGGGAATAGGAGAAAATGCTGGAAACCAGCATTTTCTCCTTTTACCACAACATTTTCTACCCTATCAGAGACCTAAAGCTCATTTATACCCATTCTGAATTTTTCGTCTGTGGATGCTCTCAGTTTGGAAGAGTCTAAAATTTGTCGTTTAGGAAAGGGTTAAGACAAAATCTTTTAAATTTTATTACAAAATGCTCAAAGTATAAACAATAAACTATTTACCAAACAACAATATTTTGGATTTGTCCAAATACAAAGCATATGCAGACAACAGATTAGATGTGGCTCAAAGGGTGATAATTATTTTTAAAAGGGTAGAAAATATTTTGGGAAAAGGAGAAAATGCTGGTTACCAGCATTTTCCACCTTTTCCCAAATTGTTTTCAGAAGCTTCCTCTGTCAGAGTCGTTAAAACTCGTGATTGCGCGGTAAAGGACTAAAGGAAAGAAGAAACATTTTGTACATGTACTGCATTTGAACAATAATGTATGGGAAACTTTTTAAGAAAAAAGGTAATTTTTAGTGCTTGGAACAAGCAACTGCTTTTTTCCACAATGTTTTCTACAGCTGTCAACTTTAGGGGGCCTAAAAGGTGTATATCTGTAGTAAATGTGAGCATAACCCTGTCTCCAAATTGAGCAAAGGTGAACACACAGAAATGTTCAAATTTGGCTATGATCATACCATTTATCCCTTCATTTTAACGAACTTACAGAAGTAGATTTTGAAAACATTGTGGGAAAGGGAGACAATGCATTGTCCCCCAATGGCTTTTACCCTTCCAATAACAAATTTCAGTTTTTGAGTCACATTTATTCTGTCGCCTGCAAATGCTTCCAACTGGACAGGTCTAAAATTTTGTCATTTAGTAAAGAGTTATCAGACAATATATGAGGGCATCTTGAGCAATGATCATATGACCTTCTGCAGGTATTCTACTTATTTAGCCATTTACCACACAATCCCGACTTTCAACAACCCTGAGGAAGAAACCTTTTAAAAACATTATGGGAAAAGGAGAAAATGCTGGTTACCAGCATTTTCTCCTTTTCCCACAATGTCTTCTACCATATCATAGGCAAAAGTCGCCATTTGAGCTACATTTATTTTGTCGTCTGCAGAAGCTTTGAATTTGGTCTAGTCCAAAATTTTGTCGTCTGGTAAAAGTATAAAGGTCTTTAGTGGCTTTTAAGCAATGTTTGTGGCTTAATGGCACAAACTGAAAAATTCTATATTTATATTTCCATCTTGTGTAAATTTTGGGACAATCTGGAGCTAGTGACAATGACAATGAAAATACATTTATCCCTTTACCAGACGACAAAATTTTAGCCTTGTCCAAATTGAAAGTATTTGCAGCCGACAATTTCAATGTGGCTCAAATGGTACAATTTTTCTTTGATAGGGTAGAAAACATTGTGGGAAAAGGAGAAAATGCTGGTTACCAGCATTTTCTCCTTTTGCCACAATGTTTTCAAAAAGACTTCTTTCCCAGGGTCATTAAAAGTTGGCATTGTGTGGTAAAGGGTTATTCAAAGTAAAAAGGCCACTGGCCCATTATACAAGTATAACATACAAACATAAAGAAATAAGGCAGCATATTTCTTGTACAGCAAAGATATAACAATTATCGTATTTTTTCAGTTTGTGTAAACGTGTCCTACCTATCACAGGAGATTGGTTTTCGTGCAACGCTGACCATTGGTAAACATACAGTTATAAATGAGACAGTCTCAGGTAAGTGTTCACGTATGCTGCTCCAGATCATCTTTGATTTATCAAAGAATAATGGTTTGGTAAAGAAACAGTGGTAACAGTGTTTTCTTTTTACAATTTTTGAGACCACTGGCTGCATCAAATTTATTGCTCAAAGGCAGTATTGACCAACCATTCTTAATTGCATTCTTAGTCTAGTTCTAAATGTAGAAAGTAACAAAATTTCTGATTGGCTATACCACCGGCTAAGCCATTTAGTTTAGCCAATCGGAAATTGCATTACTTTCAAATCTAGAAAACTCTAGAGAATGAGACAAACAATGTTATTAAGAATGTTTAGTAAACACAGGCTCAAGATATCAACCTTACAAATATGATTTGCATTGCTGAAGCACAGTGTGCACACCCAGGTAACTGACATTTAACTCATTATCAGATAACAATACTTTGAATTTACCGAATTGAAAGCATTTGCAGATGATAAATTTATTAGGGCACAAATTTTGGTTTCTGTCTATGATAGGGTGGAAAACATTATGGTAAAAAAAGAAGAAAGTGCCGATTACCATTATCTTATACCCCTGCAAAACAAATGTTTTCGGGGGTATACTGGAATCAGCCTGTCTGTTCGTGGGTCCGTCCGTTTGTCCGTCCGTCGGTGTGTCCGTCTGTGTACAAATAATTGCCTGTTTCTGTCAAAGTGCTGGCAGGGGTATTAAGTCACATTCAGTGACAGCTCTAGTTTCAAAAGCCTTCCTTATCAGGGTTGTCAAAACTTCGGATTGTGGGTTAAAGGATTATGATGTGCTTTATGCTTTTTCTTGGATAACAAAGTTTTAGACTCCTCCATATTGAAGCATTTGCTAACAACAAACTTAATATTGATATTGATAAAAAATGGGATTTTTAGGTGAAATACTGAAAAACGCTGTGAGAAAAGAAGGACATGCAAGTTACAGACATTTTCTCCTACATTGTTCTCAAAAGCCATGCTTTTCAGGATCACGAAAAAAAAAAAATCAGCATGGCTTCAATTAACCCTTTACCACACAATCCCGACTTTCAACGACCCTGTGAAAGAAGCCTTTTGAAAACATTGTGGGAAAAGGAGAAAATGCTGGTAACCAGCATTTTCTCCTTTTCTCACAATGTTTTCTACCCTTCCCAAAACAAATTTCAATTCTTCAGTCACCTTTGTTTTGTCATCTGCAAATGCTTTCAATTTGGACCAGTCTAAAATTTTGTTGCTTGGTACAGAATTAAGAGGTATATTCTTAACCGTTTACAAGACAATCCAAACTTTAAATGACCTCGAGAAAGAAGACTTCAGAAGACTTCTGAAAAACATTGCAGGAAAAGGGAAAAATGCTGGAAACCAGCATTTTTTGCTTTTCCCAGAATGTTTTCTACCTTAACAAATAGAGATATCACTTTTTAACAACGTATATAACAAATTTTTCTAATGGACAGATTTTTTTAAAAATTTGCACATACAAAGCTCATCATGTCACTAGGAGATTACAGTTAAAAAGATGTGGGTCACCTTGCTCTTTTCTGGGAAATTTGCCTTTGAAAAAGGTATATAAAGTTCCAAAATTCAGCTTATATTAGATTTAAAGCGCCTTTCTTTAATAGTCAGTTAAACAGGAAAATTACAGGAAAAATTTACAAATATACATCATTTTAATGAAAATTCATGTATTTTTGCACAAAAAATATATAAAAGTTTGGTTTTGAGCATGGTAAATGTACAAATATGCATGTTATAAATAGACCATTGAGTTAAAAAGGGAGATAATTTGATCGAATTAAGGGTTAATCTTTAAAAAATACATACTTTCTAACGGACAGATTTTTCTTAAACTTTCCACACTTATAGTATTTATAATTCTAAACAATAAGAAAAATAAAAATGGCACCTATCTGTGCTTATTTTGTCAGAAAACAAGGTTGAAGGTCACTGTGGAAGTTATTTTTTCAAGGAAAAAAATAGGATAAAAGCTCAGCAGACATGGTGGGAAAAGGAGAAATTGCTCAATAGGAGCGATTTCTCCTTTTCTAACAATAATTTTCAAAATGGAAACAGCTGTACTTCCACAGCTTTAAATTTCCTGCCTTTGTTTCCCTGTTTGGTGTGTAACGCCATTTTAATTATTTCACGGTGACAGTTCAAAGATCCATTTTTTTTCTCTTCACCAAGAAAGTGCTACTTGTTTCAGTGCACCAATAGTATTACCATTATATGCAAAAAATACATAGGGGCACTTTTGATTCAATATCCACAACAAAAATACATGCGCAGTAGGATGCGCGCGAACATTTGTCATATACCTCGTTAAGCAACATTTTATTTGTCGTCTATAGGTGCTTTTAATTCAGTCGAATGCAAAGTTTTGTCGTTTGGTAAAGAGTTGACCTAGGATACATTTCATGCACCTTTAACCACAGGCATCTGAAATTTTATTGGTTGAATGCTGTTACTAAAATTACTGTATTTGAAGAATAGCATATTGTTGTAGGATTTAATTAACATGAATTATTCTATAGAGATGCAATATAATCCTCTCAAAATATGGTTTTTTTTAGTAACAGTATTAAACCAATGAAATTTGAGATGTATGTGCTCTAATACACTGCATCATTTTAGTGAAATTAGCATATGATAAGCAAAGACTTCCGCAGTTTTGCAAATTTGATTTTCTTTCTGTAATCTTTTTCCCATTTCTTTGTTTTGTAGTTAAAAACCCACCGCCATTATGTGTCGACATCCCGCATTTGAAAAACCTTGCCAGTATCTGTATCAGATTCCACGACTTGGATGTGGATAACTCTACCTTTAAAGGTCAGAAATACATTTGTTGCTGTTTTATGGGGGTATGAAGGGTTTTAAACTTAGAAACATTATAATGTAATTTGTTATACCTCCCAAGTTTTAATTGACCCTTAGGCCTTTTGAAAACATTGTAGGAAAAGGATAAAATGCTGGTAACCAGCATTTTCTCCTTTTCCCACAATGTTTTCTACCCTACTAAAGACAATTCCACCATTTGAGCTACATTTAGATTGTTGTCTGCAAATGCTTTCATTTTGGACAAGTCAATATTTTGCTTAAGTGGTAAAGATACATATAAGAACAATTTACGATGATTTGATATGTAAACTTCAGCATTTTGAAGCTGATTTCGCTATTTTTGTCCTATGATTGCTATAAATGAGAGGTGTATTCTTTACACTATTTCACAATCCCAACATTTAACAACCTGAGAAAGAGGACTTTTGAGAGCATTGCAAGAATAAGAGAAAATGCTGGTAACCAGCATTTCTCCCTTTCCCACAATTTTTTTATCCTAAGACAACTTCCACAGAAGTTTGAGCCATATTGGATTTGTGGTCTCGAAATTCTTTGGGTTTGGAGAAACTAAAATTTTGTCATGTGGTTAATGGTTAACTCTAAAGGACAAAATTGTGGACTGGACCAAATTTAAAAGTCACTAAAATGATGACTTCTGTCTTTGATAGGGTAGAAAACATTATGGGAAAAGGAGAAACCAGCATTTTCTCCTTTTCCTACAGTGTTTTCAAAAGCTTTCTTTCTCAAGGTTATTAAAAGTTAGGTTTGTGTGGTAAAGGGTTAACTCATTATGAGACGCCAAACTTAAGCCCTGTCGTAGTTGAAAGCAATTGACTTGTTATCGAAAGAGTGGAAAACATTGAATAGAATAGCCTAAAGCAATTGAAAACTAGAACGCAATATGAATGGATAAGCCATCGCTGTGAAATGGCTCGAATAATGTTAAAAACCACGTAAAACATCATTCATAGATAATAGAGAATGTCCCTAAATGTTTAATTATATTTATTTTTGTAGGTTGCATTGCGATTCAAGCTCGTTTGGTAAAAGTTATTAAAGAGGACCTGGAGCTTGGGTGCTTTAACATACCCATAAGTGAAGAGATATCATCCGAAGTAGTTGGAGCCCAAGGTCACAAACTCAAGGTCACTACCCAACAGATAGAGACAGATGACGGGCTATATTTCAAACCTCAGAAAAAACATGAATCTTCAAAATTTGTCAACCTAATTAAACCTTAATCCTTTACCAGACAATACGACGACAAGGTCTTTTTTAATATCCCCAAGGTGAAAGGGTTTTGATACCGTTGAGGAAAAAGAAGAAAATGCTGATTACCTATGTTTTCTACCCTTTCAAAGAGAAATCACATCATTTTGGGCACATTTTATTTGTCATCTGCAAATGCATCCAAAATGGAGGAGGCTAAAATTTTGTCATCTGGTAAAGTATTAACCAGAATATCTCATGATTTTTTGACCCTGTTGAAGAATTTCGAGAATCTTGTTTAGGAAAAGGAGAAAATGCTGCACTTTCTCCTGTTCCCAACATGGTTTTCTGTCCATTTTCTTAACAAATTTCATCATTTGAGCAACATTTAATTTGTCGTCTGCAAAAGCTTTCAATTTCTTTGAGTCTAAAATTTTGTTATCTGGTGAAGAGAGTACAATACACAATCTCCCATATGTGGATCTGACAATGGCTGTTTTCATTGGACATTCAGATAAAGAATATGGATTGCACTAATTATAGCTCAACCAATCAGAAAAGTTGTTTCAAAATGAAAGAATTTTATTGAATAAAAATCATTCACTTGTGATCCACACTGTAAGTGAGAATTTCTTTCCGTAATCGACCTTCACATTTAAAAATTTTAAAGAAGGATTTTAATTGGTTGACAGATATATCGAAACGATGGACACAATCAGAGTCTTTTATAGAGGAATCTGAACTTAACTCTTTATCACACAATCCCGACTTTTTACGACCCTGAGAAAGAAAGCCTTTGAAAACATTGTGGGAAAAGGAGAAAATGCTGGTAACCAGCATTTTCTCCTTTTCCAACAATGTTTTCTACCCTTTCCAAATCAAATTTCAATTTTTGATTCACATTTATTTTGTCGTCTGCAAATGCTTTCAATTTGGACTAGTCCAAAATTTTGTCGTTTGGTAAAGAGTTAATGAGATTTTGTAATTTTTTGTTGTCCTTGATGTGTGGAGATATAAGGCATTTATAACCTGAGGGTCAATTCTTATGAAACCATTCTTTCTCTTGTCTTGAAATTTAGAATTGAATTAATACTCAGAATTGTGGGTGGATTTTGTCCCAAGATCTGATACTGCCAGAAATAAATAAATGTGAACTATAAGACTATGTTATAATTGATAGGTGTGAAACACCAGATAAGCAATTCCACATACCGGTATATTGGTAGAAAATTGGATGATGATTTTTTTTTTTAACTACATATTATATTAAAAAGCCATGTTTCAGATACTGCAGATTTAGTAACATGCTTATTGCTATTTGGTACCTAATTTTAAAATTGTCCAAAAGAAATAACAGGGTTTTCACAGTTTTACAAATGAACGAATGTTGATTCATGTACAATATCAAACAAGCAAATTGCATATTCCGCTTGAATTTCTTCTTTTTAATTGATTTGTTTCATGTTAAAGGGTCAGCCAGTCAGATGATTTTTCATAGAATACAGGGTTTGAACACTGTTTAGAAATATTGGTCGGTACAATGCCAAACTCTGTAATAAGGGGCACCAATATTCAGTTACTACTAATATGTATGTTTACATTCAGTTTTGTCCAACCCAGCCAGCCATAGGCGCATACAAGAAGCTTATTAACTTTCTCACAGAATCCCGAGTTTTAACAACCCCAAGGACAAGGAAAATATCTCTAGATATAAGTTATGTATTTTCAGGGAAATAGGAAATCATTGAGTATCATGTAGCCACTCTGCTCAAAATAATCCTGTGTTTCAATGACCCTGGGGAATAAAGCTAATGGAAAACATCGTGGGAAAAGGAGAAAATGCTGGTAACCAGCATTTTCTCCTTTTCCCGCAATGTTTTCTATTCTTTGCAAGATAAATCCAATCATTTGAATCACATTTATTTTTTTTCGTCTGCAGATGCTTCCATATTAAACAAATCTAAAATATTCTGGTCTGCTAAAGAGTTAAATGTTATTGAGAACACATACCGGTATAGATAATGTGGTTTCTACAGGGTACAGGTTAAATTGGAGCAATGAAAAACAAAACTTTATAAGTCATACTCTGTAAAAAGAGGGTTTAATGCATCTGCTGCTATAAGGATCGACAGCACGCACAGTCCAGGCAAGCTGACCTTGACCAAAACGTTTTCCCTTTGTTTAATTTTCTGCAATTCAAAGGACCATTTTACCTTAAGTATGATTCAGAAGGTTGTAGAAGAAATGGATCCATAATTATGTAATGACTTGCTTGGTATAATATATGGCTTGTAACACGCGAAATTGGGCATTCGGACATTTGCGTAAAGCGTTGTCTCTGATCAGCCTGCGCAGTCCGCGCAGGCTAATCCAAGACGGCACTTTATGACTACATTAGATTTTGTGCCATGGTAGACTTGCGCAAAACAGAAAATTACATAAAAATGGAAAATGTAGTTCCAGATTAGCCGGCGCGGACTGCGCAGGCTGATCCGAGAAAACACTTTATGCAAATGACCGAATGTCCCTTTTCGCGTGTTGCAGGCCATATCATGTAGATGCATTGAACCCCCTTTTGTCAGAACATGGCTCATTTACTTTTGATATAATATTGACAATTTGAGTATTTTCCTTTAACTGTTTACCAGACAAGATCATTTTAGACTTATGTGTATTGGAAGCATTAGCAGACAACAAACCAAATCTGAATAAAAAGTTGGGGTTGTCTTTGAAAGGATAGAAAACATTGTGGGAAAAGAAGAAAATGCTGGTTACCAGTATTTTCTCCTTTTCCCATGATAGTTACAAAGCCTTCAACTTTAGGGTTTTTGTTAGAGCACTGGATTGTTTTCAAAAGCCTCACATCTTCAGGTTGTTAAAACATAAAATTGTCCATTAAAGGGTTAAAGTTTTTTTTTGTAAATTTCTGAGTTACACAATACTTTACACTTAGGCTGCTAAGCGAGACTTGGTTGGCTTTTGTGGGCAGTGAAGATCAATATCTGACTGCACACAATGTGCAGTCCGATCTTGGGTCTACAATGTCCGATATGGTGAGTTCTTAGACCCTATCGTTTTTCACTATTAGCTGGAAATCTTTAATGTGATTTATTATATTTCATGTGTCTATTTTTAGAAATGTTATGGGTAAAGAAATGTCGTAATTTAAGCTGGGGGGAATTATTTCCCCGTCACAATGAATATTTTCCTCCTGCCGAAAATCTGGAACTACTTTTTTTGAAAATATCGGTTATCCGGTTAATTGACTTGAGATCACTAGTTTTACGGCACTCGTTATTTTCGCATACCTTTCCCTTTTTCGGCAAATATTTCCTCATATTAAGCACAAGGTGATGAAATAAACTCTATGTATTTAGCAGCTTCAGGGTAAATAATGATCAAAACTGTTTGTTTTGTTTTTCTTGCCTTTGACTTTGTACGTTTTTTTTTTTTCAAACATTAACAAAATGGATCTGTATTGCTTATATATAAAGAATACATTACAGCTGAAGAATTTCTTGTTACTCATAATCATAATTGTGAAATGTTTCTGCCCAAAACAAGTGTTATATAAAGAGTGATAGTTTGAAACAATGACTTCAAAACCTTATATACCCATAACCCTTTACCACACAATACTGAGTTTTAACAACCCTGAGAGAAGAAGCCATATGAAAACATTGTGTTGGAAAAGTAACCGGCATTTGTAAACAGCATTTTCTCCTTTTTCCAAAATGTTCTCTACACTTTTAACCCTTTACCAAACAATCCCTGGTTTTAACGACCCTGAGGAAGAAGACTTCTGAAAACATTGTGGGAAAAGGAGAAAATGCTAGTAACCAGTATTTTCTCCTTTTCCCACAATGTTTTTTGCTCCTCCAAAGTTAAGTTTCAATTTTTGAGTCATGTTTATTTTGTCATCTGCAAATGCTTTCAATTTGGAAAAGTCTAAAACTTTGTCGTTTGGTAAAGGGTTAATGATGACTTCTGCAATTTGAGCCACATTTACTTCTTTGTCTGCAAATGCTTTGAATTATGGACAAGTCGTGTTGTGTGGTCAGCAGTCTGACCTTTGATCCACACTGTCTGCTTTGCTGAAACATTCTGGACAAGTGCAAACTTCAAGTTGGAATTATTTGGGTCTTCTTCTAGATTGAAAACGCTCGTAGGGTTTATCCAGCGTTCTATGGGTTAAGAGACTGAATTGAACCCAAATCAATGGAACAGATTCTATACAAATTGATATTCATGAATAGTCAGAAAATTAGCAACATTCAGATAGATTCAAATCAGCGAAACAGATGTTTTTTTCATTGTCCTTGGCATGAAAAATCTCATGTAATACATGAACATGTCAGACATCATTCAGACCAACCTTTTTGCAGCTTTTAATAAGTAAGCAGGATTTCCAGATTAGTAGCATTTCTCCTTTTACCACAATGTTTTCAAAAAAGCCTTCCTCCCAAATGTCATAGGACTGACCAGTTAAGGGTCATTGCCACTGTCAACAACATTTTAGTCATATAACCTATCTACTTCTTCCCCGATTTAACCAGTCCATAGGCTCTGCAGTGTCTTCACCAAGGCCATTCCTCTAGGTCCGACAAGGCCAATCGAGATGGACCCAGAATTGGCCAATGCCAAATCTAATGCCTAAACCCACCATCAATCAATTCTGAGTTTTTGCGAACTATAGAAGGAAGGCTTTTGAAAAAATGTGGCAAAAACGAGAAATTTCTGGTAACCAGTATTTTCTCCTTTTCCCACAATGTTTTCTACCCTTTCAAGACAAAGTCCACCATTTCAGCAACATGCTGTCTGTCATCTGAAAATGCTATATTGTCGGATTCGAAACTGGAGCCATCAATGTGAGAGGTCAACCATCCACCCCTACACAACTGGCGTCGTGTACCAGTAAGCCTCCAAGGACTTCCGGTTACTTTACAGACATAGTGGTGCTTTTATCCGGTTACAACATCAAGTAAAATTTACCATGATCAAAATTTCTGAAATCCTGTTTAAAAGCAACCCAAAGCCAATGAAACCTTTGGTATAAACAACAGCCAACAAGTTTTAGACTGGTCCAAATTGGAGGCATTTGCAGACAACAAATGATGGGATTTGTTTTCGAAAGGGTGTAAAAAGCACTGAGGGGAAAGAGCAAATTCTCTTCACCAACATTTTCTCCTTTTTCCACAATATCTTCAATTTAGCCGTTAACTCTTTACCAAACGACAAAATTTCAGACTTGTCCAAATTGAAAGCATTTGCAGACGACAAAATAAACGCGACTCAAAAATTGAAACTTGACTTGAGAAGAGTTGAAAACATTGTGGGAAAAGGAGAAATGCTGGTTACCAGCATTTTCTCCTTTTCCCACAATGTTTTCAGAAGGCTTCTTCCTCTGGGTCGTAAAAACCAGGGATTGTTTGGTAAAGGGTTAAAATACTAAGATCGTTTGCTAAAGGGTGTTGCGGTAGAATAGCACGTGCCAACAATGAGTAAAAAAATTTTGCAGCACGTCAACATACACCATATGGAAAATTGGGCATTTGTATGCATGATGAGACCAGCCTGCATAGCTCAGGTGGTAGAGCGTAGGACTTTGTAAACATCAAGTCTTGGGTCACTTGAGGATGTGGGTTCGAGCCCCACGGCTGACCAGACTTTCACATGAGATGTTAAACCTAGGTCCCGTGTGACGGTGCTATACACCGAGCTCTTCAACATTGTGTATTTTCATGTCTTTAATGACTATAAAACTATATGTAAGTTTTTGTCATTAAAATATTTCGTTCATTCGTTGAAGAACCAGGAGTACCTTAAGACTGGTTTTGTCCTATATCTTGCACTATCCCTCGTAACAAAACTAACAGCCTTCAGGGGGCGTTGCCCACATGGGTAACCGGTGGCAACGATAAATAAATGCAATTTCAATCAATCATTTGTTCAGTTCATTCAGTAGGAGTGTGAACTTACGAATAAAAACTCGGCCACGGTTGAAAAAAAACTGCTGCGAAGCAGTTGTTACGCCAAGTTCACAGCTTGATGGTTTAGCCAATTAGAAGTTGTTATACTTTCAAATTTAGAAAATTCTGGAGAATAAGACTACGAATGGTCATAAGAATGATTGGTGAGTATGGACCCAAGATCTCTTGATATCAGGTTTCTATTCGCGGCTTTTAAGGAATTATGCAGTTTTGACATATTATGCTTATGTTTCCGTGATTCACTTTATTGACATAATTTTGTTCCTTATTACTTTTTATCTTTTTTTTTTTTTCCGAATAATAGCGTGCATTGGAATTTCGATGTTACGCATTTGCATACGCATGCATACTTGGCTGTGGTTATTGTTACGGAACTGCTTTGTCCTATGCTGATTGTTTTTTGGTGTTTAACACCGATTTCAACATTATTTCATTTATATTCAGGCGGCAAGTGCACCTACCCATGCATTCATCGATCTCAGTCTTTTTACCAGTGCTTTCCAAAACGTTGAAAATCTTGATTGGTCCAATAATAATCATCCTATTTAATTCATAAATACATGACTGAAAACAGAAGGATGTAAAACTTATCAAAAGTATCCATCCAGAGAATTATTAAGAAGTTTAATGAGCTAGTAGGAGGCTGAAAAAAAAAAAGTAAAATTTGTTCAATACTGTGTACACGAAGGTTTGGCGGAACAAGTAAGTGCGAACAAGTCCACGGACGAAAAAGTCCGTTCCAAAGCAAGGCACCAGCTGAAACAGTCACCAGGCTGGCGGAAACGAATTGAGCTGCACGTGCAGAAGCCCACTGAAAACATTTTTTTTTATTTCTAAAGTCGAATAGATCTGAACGACCAAATAGAGGCTGCCAAAAAGGTATGCAAATCCTTAAATTGAATCGATAGTGAGTTAAAGATTACAACAACAAAGGGAATTTGAAACAGAAAGGAATATAGGCGTCCTTCTCTCACCCACTTCTTTAAATTCGGTTCTGGGCTTGTTCGTCCCTTCACCCCATTGCCCTTTCGCCCGGGTTTGTTCGACATTTTTGCACCTTACCTTATTGACCAAAATGAATATTAAGTGTAACATGGATTAGAAAGGTAAAATCACATACCTTAGAGTGATTTATTTGATTTATCAAATTCAATCGGGTTATGTTATTACTTAGTACAGATAACTGTCCCCAAAGGTGATGTTACTTTTTGACTGGTCGCCGCTGGGTACAGAGACGATCAAGATAAAATCAGTTGAAAGCTCCGCACAGATTTTGTGCGCAAGTTTGAACTCTTACAATTTCGGAAATAGAGCACAAAACTAGGATTTAAACATACCTCTTGCTTGCTTATTTAATAACCCTTCGTTTGAAATACAAATATCTTCAATTTAAAAGCTAAATATAAGAGAAAACCATTTCATCTGTTACTCGACTTGTTTACATTCCCGAAAACACATAAAATGGCCGCCATGCACAATAAATTTCGTCAGTGATTTTTCCAAGATTTACATGGCTTAAACGATTTCTACAAGCTCTTTATGTAGTGAAGGGTTTAATAATTTTCATTGGTCACATTTGTTACTAAATGTTTATTGCATTTCGCTGCAATACAGATTAAACCGACGAAAGAGAAAGTCAGTATGGACTTGAGACCGTACGGTGTACCATAAATGTCCAAATATGAAAAAAATCACCGTAGCGTCTCATCATTGAGACTATGTTATTACTGTGCTTGCAGCACCGATTTTTCTAAATTTTGCAATTTGCAACTGACCTCGCAGTCCAGTATTCTTTGCCATCATTGATTATTTCTCAATACTTTGGTTACACATTATCAAAATTCTGAGTTGGGAAAAAATGGACTTACCTGTTCCAAACGTCTGATGGTGCCATGTCTTGCAACAGTAACAGCAGAACTGAGAAAGATTAAGTTGCAAAAACTTGCTGCAAGCAAAACCAGTGAAAAGAAGAAATTCAACTGTAACTCAACTAGTATACTACAGAGATCATTCCTTTGTTGACATTAAATGGTTCTAACTAAACACAATATACAATATTTTGTGCTTTCAGCACAAAAGACAGTATGCTGACTAAAGATTACACAATTTCTCACATGCACACATGTGTGCAAGGCATTCAGGGGGAAACGGTTATTAGGGCAGTAATGGAAGAAAAAAATACTTTTTGTTAATAGGATAAAATTAAAATCCTTGTCTCCATAAATTTTTCTGATAGCCCCTATTCTTTCAAATTAGGGGGGTGGTCGGCCCAATAGATGGTTTTCTGTTTTAAGACCTTAGAAACATACTAAATAACATATTGTGGAAAAAGGAGAAACTGATTATCATAGGCATTTTCTCCTTTTCCTTATATGTTATGTTGACTCTTTCAGAAACAAACCCATATTTAAGCAGCATTTGTTTTCCACAAATTCTTTCAATTGGAACAATTGTAACAACAACAATTGTTGTCTTGTAGAGAGTTTATTTAGTCTTATATATCTTATTTACTTACAGGTGACATGGTGAACATATTTCCATATTTGTTATTAAGAAGTTCTGGGTTTGTTGCTCACTTTGCAGTGGTGGTATTCATGGGTGTATCCTGGGGAATGACACTGCAGAGTCCTAGTCTAAGCCTGATGAAACCCAGAGAACAGATTGACAAGTAAACTTTCGCCATGTTGCTACTGATATACTGCTGAAAATGGTGTAAAACACCCCATAGAGACAAACCTGTGACTGGTTGAAGATGATTATGGACAGAGGTATATGTACTTGTAGCTTTGTTCCAAATAATCAAAGTTCTTTCGATGGTCCTGCCATTTTAAGTTTTGTCTGGACATCCTGTTAATTGTAAGGAAGATGGTTTCTGTTTTTCGTCTTTGAATGAAATTTTACTGGTATTGATATTTTAAATACAGGTAAAATAATAACGAAATATTGGTCAAAAAGCTAGTATACTATTGATGATAAAATTTACCAATTTATAATGAGTTATGACCCTTTTTCGATTTTGTTGTTGGTATAGTACAGGTTTCTGTTTGTAATATCCTTAAATATTATTGTATTGGATTTGATATTTTATACACTGGAACCGGTATATTATCATTAGATATACGTCGGATTTGATGTAGGGTAGGATCTTTCATGGAAGGGTCCTTGAGCAAGACTCTACAGAGACCTAATCTAGTACTATTGAAACCCAGGACATACTTCAATGAGCTGTTGATGCAATATACTTGAAATAATGATGAAAGCGGTGTTACATTCCATTCAATCAATGAAACTATCGGCTATACCTTAATCTTTTACTTCACAGCAAAGTTTTATGTGCTGATGGTATGTTTACATTGTAAACATTAGTAATTCATCTCCTCTGAAAGAGCAAAGCAGCTGTGTGTGATCATGTGTAAATGTATGTGATTCACGTTTAGAATAAAAATATCACGTACATTCAGTTCCTGTAATACATACTGGAACGTAAAAAACTTCCGCAATTGACAATTAAAAAAGTTAAATTTCAGAAATTTCCTGCAGCGAAAGCTGCGAAATGTTTCAAATAATTACTTCTCTTGGACGGGTTTTCTGAATCCACGAATTGAATGCTTGCTATCCATCGTTGTATATAACTATCCAATGGTAACACGATATATAACAGGTACCATTTTGCTGGACAGGACCATTTCTGCATCATTGCCCTTATCAGCAACCTGTCATTGACATTGATACTAAATAGTGATAATGTTGTTTAGATTTGAACCCCTATATTTGTTTGTGCACCCCCATCTTCTGTTACCATTACATGCAAAAGCCTCCAGCTGGAAAAAGCACAGCACACACTGCAAAGTAAACAAAATTGAAATTTTAAGTCAGGAGAAATAAGCCAACTAAATGCAATTTCAAAACTGCTTTTGGATAGAATGTCTCTGCATACTAGTCAGCATAGATCCCAGGTCAGTCTGCAGTATCTATGCAGTCTGATCTTGGATCTTAATTGGCTGCAAAGGTAACTGTAGCTATAAAAGGCACTTGATTAGTTTTAAAGAACAGTTGAAATCATTGAGAATTTTGCTGTCTATTTTCAGGAAGACAGTCTGATGTAGAGAAGATGGGTATTAGACTGAATCTTTCCAGCTGGGAGTATTTGACTATAGAGTGGAGATTTAATCTTTTACTGCCTGAACAAAAAAATAACTAATTTCAAGGCTGTTTTGACCCATGGAGAAATTTAGCAGATCTTCAAGAATTTTGTCTTAACTCTTTACCAAACAACAAAATTTTAGACTTATCTAATTTGGAAGCATTTGCAGACAACAAACATGACTCAAAAATTGAAATTTTTTTAATGGAAGTGTAGAAAACATTGTGGGAAATGGAGAAAATGCTGGTTACCAGCATTTTCTCCTTTTCCCACAATGTTTTCAAATGGCTTCTTTCTCAGGGTTGTTAAAAGTCGGGATTGTGTGGTAAAGAGTTAAACAATAATGCTTAGGCCAACAAAATTTGGTATACAGGTACATCTAGATTTCTCTAGTAGACCTCTAAAAAAAAAAGCACCCGAACCCCCAACCCAATCGCAGAAGGCAATTTTTATGCAGGTTCATACTGTGAAAATAAAATCTTCTTTTTCCAAACTGAAAAGTAGCATCTGGTAGACCTTTACCAAGAAATATTTAATTATGCCCCATTTTGTTAAAAACAGCTCCTCGGTGTCAAATAATTGAAAAATAAGGTTGTACATACTTATTTTTCCAACTATGTTTTGAAGCATTTCATAAAAAAGAATTAATTTCTTAGGTACGACTAGTAATCTTTGAAATTAGTACCAAGAAATAGCTGCATTTTTTTGTCAGGTGTGAATCAAGACCAGACTGCACAGAATAGGCAGTCTGATCAAGGAACTACATTGCTATCTCTGTCTTGACTTAAAATGTTCCTGTACTGTTATCTGTTAATGACACAAGCAAATTTTGTATCTGCTGGTAACCATCGTAATTGTTATCCTTTTTCCCACAATATTTTCATGTCTTTAATATTGTGAAAACAGGAGTTTATTTGGCACTCTAAGAGAAAATAAATGTTGTTAACCCCAACGCTGCCAAGCGCGACTCACTGACCTTTAGCTGATAGTGTAGATCAAGATCAGACTGCACATAACATGCATTCTGATCTTAGATCTACACTATCCGATAAGGAGATATTATTCCCAAAAACATAACTTTGAAACGGCAATATTTAGGTTTTTACTATGGAATCGAAAATATTGTTTTAGTTATTTAGCGGGATAAGGGTTAATTTTTGAGGTAGAAATTTACATTATTGTGAAATGCAGTCACATGTTGATTCCTTTCCTTCATCTGCAATCATTTTCACACGCAGCTGATGAAAATAAAGTGATTTATTTCATACCAACAATTTAATGTCCAATGAAATCGCTCTAATACTTCAAAAACTTCACCAATTTAAAAAGGAGTTTTCAGCTTCATAATTTTCAGAAATCATTTCAGAATACAGTTTGTCAGAATTCATTCTTTGGCATGGAGGATCACAGGATAGACTCTCATTTTATTTCATGCTTTCCAGTAGGTTATCAAGAAATAACTGTGAAATATTTTACAATATTTCATGGTTACAGCCAGTGAAACGATTTTTATATTCTAACTTCTCAATTGAAGGCAGAAAGTTATTCCAGCGCACTAGTTTCCTAGGTAAAATGCGTTTGCCTCTCAACCAGATGGAAATGACATAGTTTACTGTACATTTCTCGCACTTGACGTAATATTGTAATGTGTTGCTATGCAGAAGGGATACGGCATAGGGAATAATCGAAAAGAACTGTACTGGATTTTGATGTTAGTTACATCAAAAAAGGGTTAAAAGCATGAAATAAATAGAAATTTTTTTTGTGAATGATCGAAATTTAATTCATCTCTTGAACATCATCCGTAATATTTTCATAAGTGGCTGTGCCACTGGTGAAAATATTACTGATGATGTTCACGAGATGAAATAAATTTCGATCTTTCACCGTAAAGAACAAATGTCCTCTATATATTTACTGACATAATCTTGGTTTCTTACAAGAATATTATTTTTTGTAGGATTTGCTTTTTTTCCCTTTAGAATATTATTATTATTTTGCTTAACTCTTTACCAAACGACAAAATTTTGGACACATCCAAATTGAAAGCAAATGCAGATGACATATCAATTGTGACGCAAATGATGGAATTCATCTCTGAAAAGACAGAAAACATTGTGGGAAAAAGAAAAAATGTTAAATGTTAAAACAGTTGACAAAGCAATCCCATGTATTGTCCACTTTCAAGAAGACGGCCTTTGAGAACATTGAGGGAAAAAGAGAAAATGCCTTCTTCTTTTCCTGCAATGTTGTCTACCATTTCAAAAACATTAATCTTTTGAACTAAGCTGAATTTGTTGTCTACAAATGCTTAGAAATTGGTTGCTTAGAGACTTTAGGCAATAAGTAAAGAGTTAATGTCCCTCTTCATGCCATTTATGGATCACTTACATGTAGGTGTGAGGCAGTGGAGTGATACAGGACCATCTTGACCCTCCTGTTACAGGTTGTATTCAAAATCATCTGCTGTGAATTTGTTAACCTTTAAAGCTCTGTAACTAGCTTAAGTTTCTTTTGAAGACAGTGAAGATGAAGACCAGATGGCACTTTCTGTGTAGTCTGATCTTGGAACTCCAGTGTCCCCTATTTAGTAACATTTTCTGTGCAAAGCAAAATTGATAGAGCAACAATTTTGCTGAGTTTTCATAATTTCAAGAACCATTTCATTAATTCAGGGCTCTAAGAAATAGAGGGAGTATTTGATAACATTTAACTCCGTACCAGCTGACCAAATTTTTGACTCGTCCAGTATCATAACCAGAGCTTCAGATAAGAGGGAGTGATGGTATTCTAAAGTTATTATATCTCTTCAAAACCCTATGTTGTGGGTACTCATTAGAAGAAACGATTCTAATGAGTACCCACAACCTAGGGTTTAGTGGAGAATAATTGATATTTTCAATTTTGAAATCAAAATAACTCGCTCTATCTGGAGCTCTGATAACAATTGTAGGTGACATATGACGTAACCAGGGGTTTAGAATCATTACAGATTTGCAGCAGAGAGTGGTATTTCTCCATTAGGCTGCTACGTGCCTTGCAGTGCACTTTTGTGGGCAGTGTAAACCAAAGATCAGACTGCACAGAATGAGCCATCTGATCTTGATTAACACTGACCTATAGTTAAGTTTCCCATCGAAAAGACGAAGAGTTAATTGCTATAGTTGACTTTTTGCTTAGATTGGATTTTTTTAAAGATTTTTTAGGCATAACACTGAAGAAGGGGTTGTTTTTAAGTCTTTACCACACAATCCATAGTTTTAATGATCCTGAGGAAGAAGCCTTTTGAAAACATTGTGGGAAAAGGGGAAAATGCTGGTAATCAGCTCTTTTTCATTTTTCCACAATGTTTTCTACCCTTTCATAGACAAGCTTCATCACTTTAACCACATTTAAATTGTCGCTTGCAAATGCTTCCAATTTGGGCAAAACTAAAATTTTGTCGTGTGGTAAAGAGTTAAGTTTTTGAAGAATGTTTCATCTGTCCTCATTTTTTCTACATTTTGCGCTTACTTATTGTGCGTAATATGAAAAAATGGCGTACTGTGCTATGCCTTTGAAATATGGCTACATTGTTCTGAATTATGATGGAGCTCTTAAGGTCTACAACCCTTAATGTTTCTAGTGCAACATGGAATAAAATTTTTTGTTAGTTGATAAATAAGGATTTATACTGATAAAATACTTTTGCACATTTTTAACCGACCAGAAATTCCTTTGATGTCTATCTTGAAATTATTTGTTGATACTTTTGTTAGTTTCCTGAGAAGGGATGTAATTATTATCTCCCTTTGTAATGAGAACATAGTGATTTTAGATTTATAAATGATAATTCTAAGAAGGAAAAAACGGAAAAAAGTGGTTTGGTTAAAGTAGTACAATAATACTCATTTTTAATCATAGCAAATTTTGTAGGATAATATTATAGTGGAAATAGCTGTTTCCCTGTAGGGGTCGTAGACCTTAAGTTTGCAATAGATTTACAATTGTTGCTGTCAAAAAAATGTGATTCTATTTTTATTAGTGTTGTATTGAAGGAGTTGACTTTTATTATTCAGTACCTGTTTAACATTTTTGTGTCTCCATTCTTTCACTTATGGCTTTTGAGTTTGGAATAGTTCAGTCCAAGATTTTGGTTTAACCATTGACCACACAATCCCAAGTTTTAACGACTCCAAGGAAAAATACTTTAAATTTGAAAACATTGTAAGAAAAGGGAAAAATGCTGGTAACCAGCATTATTTCCGTTTCCCACGATGTTTTCAAAGAGATTTCATGATTTGTACAACATTTTATATGTCATCTGCAAATGCTTTCAATTTGGACCAGCCTAAGATTTTGTCGGTTGGTAAAGATTTAAAGTAAGGTGATGAGGTTCAGGATATCTGTAATATTGTAGAAAGTTGGAATTTGTTTAACTTTTTACCAAACTTACAAAATATTAGACTTATTAAATGGTGAAATTTTGTCAGAGAGGAGTAGCAAAAAATGTGAAAAGGAAAAAGAGTCAGGTTAGCAACACTTTCTCCTTTCCCCACAATATTTTCAAAAGCCTATCTCTCTAGATGTGTCAAAATTTGAAATAATCTGATAAAGGGTAAAGAATATACCGTAAGAATGTAAATGGTTTTGATTTTTCAAAACCAGTCTTGGAGGCTTTGAAAACATTCTAAGAAAAGGAGCATTTGGTTTTAACAAGCATTTGCTTATATTCTGTTTCATTGCTAAATGTTTTACCAATTTTTTCTCTTCATTTTTTTTTCCTCTGCTTTTCCAAGATGGGAGATTTGTGTTAGTTTCAGTTTAAGTCTTTACCAAACGATGAAATATTAGACTGGTTCAAAATTGAAAGCATTTGCAGAGGACAAATCAAAGTTTGCACAACTAATAGGATTTGTAAAAGAATCCCCGTGGGGTCCCGGGTTTTTTTTAATTTATAGAATAGGACCTCGGCCTTTCTCTATGGCATGTCGTAGAAGGCGACTAAAATTAGAGACAAACGGCTGCTTTCCTCGTAATTCGTAGGATTGCAGCAGGCTGGGTAGTTCTTATTCCAAATCCTGTATTTTTTTCTTGATGTAAACAGGGTTTGGAATGGGAATCAATTGGCCTGTGGGACCCCGTGTGGTTTGATCGGGGGTATAAGAATAAACCACTGCAGTCCTGTGATCGTCACATTGTCGACGGGCCTTAAAACACTATTCATCTTCATCTTGTAAAAGAAAGAGTAGAAAACATTATGGAAAAGGCAGAAATGCTGGTTACCAGAATTTTTCCTTTTCCCACAATGTTTTCAAAAGCGATCTCCCTCAGGGTTGTTAAAACCCGGAAATGTTTGGTAAAGGGTTAAGTGTAGAATAAGCATTTACTATGCAGCCTGCAACATGCGAAAAGGGGCATTCGGACATCTGCGTAAAGTGTCGTCTTGGATCAGCCTGTGCAGTCAGCACAGACTAATCCAAGATGGCACTTCACGACTACATTAGATTTTGTGCTACATTAGACTTGGGCAAAACAGAAAATTACATAAAAATGGAATGTGTTGTTTCGGATTAGCTTGCGCAAACTGCGCAAGCTGATCCGAGACGACACTTTATGCAAATGTCTGAATGCCCCTTTTCACATGTTGCAGGCCATGCTGGGTTAACCTTTGAAAGATAGCTGAAAAATTAGTCTCTATACCATATTTCTTTAGAAACTTTTTATTTAACTACAAATTTTAAATCAAATGTGGCTAAAATTAGTGAATTTTGTTAAAAGAGGGTAGAAAACATTTGGGGAAAAGAAGAAAGTACTGATTATTAAATTTTCTCCTTTTCCAACAGTATTGTCTTAAACTTTCCTTAGGTCATTAAAACGTTATTGTTTGAGTAATGGGTTCATGGTAAAGTAGCCAGTGCTTCCTTTATGCAATTACATGTACATGTATGCCTTTCCCCACATTGCTTTCCATGATGTTTGAAAAAAGATGTTTATCTTTCCTTAAAATATTTATCCTTTTTGCCATTTGTACATGTTGTTGGTATGTCTAAACCATTTACCAAATAACCGAACTTTTATATACTTGGAGGAAGAAGACTTGAAAACATTTTGGGAAAAGGAAAAAATGATGGTATTTAGCATTTTCTTTCCACCATGAATTCAAAGACAAACCCATCATTGGAGCCACACTTACTCGTTTTAGGGAATAAGAGAAAATGGTTCACCATTTTCTCTTAGTCCCACAATACTTTCTAGTGTGCTAAAGACCATCCCATCATTTAACCTGTACCAGACAACAAAATTTTAGCCTTGTCCAAATTGAAAGCATTTGCAGACGACAATTTCAGTGTGGCTCAAACAGGGCAATCTTTCTGTGACAGGGTAGAAAGGGTTGTGGGAAAAGGAGAAAATGCTGGTTACCAGTATTTTCTCCTTTTCCCACAATGTTTTCAAAAGGCTTCTTTCCAACGGACATTAAAAGTCTGCATTGTATGGCAGAGGGTTAAACCACAACTAAACTGTTATCTAGAAATGCTCATAATTCGGATGAGTCTAAAATTTTGTCGTTTGGTAACAAGTCAACCCTTTACCAAATAATCCTGGGTTTTCATGACCCTGAGAAAGAAGCCTTCTGAAAACATTGTGGGAAAAGGAGAAAATGCTGGTAACCAGCATTTTCTCCTTTTCCCACAATGTTTTCTACCATTCCCAAAACAAATTTCAAATTTTTGAGTCGTATAAATTTTGTCATCTGCAAATGCTTCCAATTTGGACTAGTCTAAAATTTTTTCATTTGGTAACAAGTTAAAATAGCCTGTATTGTGATAAGTTAATTGTATTCATTTAACCCTCATCCTGCCAAACGAGTCCACTGAAACTTTCATGCAAATGGTAAAAACCTGAATAACGCTATTTCAAACCTATTTTGTGGAGAAAAATATTTTCTGATTGGACAGTGTAGATCCAAGATCAGACTGCACATTCTGTGCAGTCTGATCTTGATCTACACTGTCCTGAAAAGGTCAGTGAGTCACACTAAGCAGCCTAAGGGTTAAACCTTTATAAAACTACTTTGTTTCAAAAACTATTTTTGTTGTAGGCTTTTGAAAACATTGTGGAAAATGGTGGAAGTGCTTGTAACCAGCATTTTCTCCCTTTACATTGTGTTTTCTAACTCTTGAAAGACAAATTCTTTCATTAGAGCTATATCTCACATGTCCTCTGCAGATGCTTTTAAATTAGACAATTATGAAATTTTGTGGTTTGGTAAAAAGTTTATATACTGTAAACAGAGCTCCAGATAAGAGGGAGTAATGGTATTTTAAATCCATTATTTCTCTTCCAAACCCTATGTTGTGGGTACTCATTAGAATCGTCTCGACGAGACAACTCCATAACATAGGGTTTAGTTGAAAATAATTAATATTTTCAATTTTGTAATCAAAATCACTCCCTCTATCCTGAGCTCTGTGTAAACTTGTATTGTGATGAGTTTGTCTTAATTCTAACTCTTTACCACTCTAGCCATTGTTCAAAACACCATGATTAAACAGGCTTTTTAAAACATTTTGGGAAATGGTGAAACTGCTGGTAAACAGCATTTACTCCTTTACTTCTTTTCCTCCATGTTTTCTACCCTTTCTTAGACAAATCGCGTTTTTTCGGCCACATCTAGTTGGTTGTCTTCAAAAACTTTCAGTATGGAAAAGTTTAAAATTTTATAATTTGGTAGGGAGTTTTAAAATTATTCTGTATTGTGATGGGGGGGTTGTCTTGATGAAAACCTTCCATCAGACCATCCATTGTTTGTAAACAAAAAGATGTATAAGGTTTTTTTAAAACAACATGAAAATTTGCGAATGTGTTTGTAACCAGCATTTTCTCTTTTCCACATTGTTTTTTTCCCCTTGAAAGACAAATTCTGTTGTCACATCTATATTCAATTTGTTGTCTTCCACTTTGGACCAGGCTAAGATTTAGTTGTTTGATGGAGAGATTGATGGAGAGATAATGAAATTGTTTCAATCTTTTTAATGATTTTATTTAACTCTTTACTGAATGACAAAACTGTTGACTCAAACCAAGTTTAAAAGCATTTGCAGAGGACAAAACAATTTACCTTGAATGATAATTTCTGTCTTTTACAGGACAGAAAACATTGTGGGAAAAGGAGAAAATGCTGATATCAGCATTTTCTCCTTTTTCACAATGTTTTCATAAGCCTTCTTTTTCATGGTCATTGAAACTAGGTGTTGTGTGATAAAGAGTTAAGACTTGTGTTTCTGTATTGAACCTTTTCCAGATCACAAAATTTTAGATTAATTTGTATTGAAGGCATTTGCAGTCAACAAATTAAATGTCGTTCAAAATAATGATAATTGTGTGTGAAAGGGTATAAAACATTGTGGGAATTGGGGAAAATGTTGGTAAACAGCATTTTCTGCTTTTACCACAGTGTTTTCTTAAGTCTTCTTTTTTATCTAAGGTAGTTGAATTTGATGTTTGGGTAATATGTTTATGTTGTAAACATTTCGAGTATTAAAAAATTTTCTTCTAATTTGGTGTTCTTCTTGCTTAAAATTGATTTCAGGAGAGAAAACAAGTTTTATGAACTTGTAAAAAAAGATTCATAATATTCATATCTTAATAAACACCTCTTTTATTGAAATTGATAATTTCAAATACACAGAGTAGTAAAAGGTAATTTCCCTGTGTCCCACCATCGCCTACCCAAGTGTCTTTCTTGCCCGTTCTCTATCCGGCTCTTGGTTTCTCTATCCAGCTGTCTTTCTCTTTTTTCCCCGTTCTCTCTGCTTTTTTTTTTTCTGGCTTGTGTGCGTCTCGATCTCGGGTCTTCGAGTTCCCGAGTCGACTCCCCTGACCATTAGACCAATTTGGAGCCTATAGGATTTATGTTGTAGTTTGTATTTGAATACAATGTCTTGTAAAAACATTAAAAAAAAAGTAATGTTCTACCGGAAGTCTCGCTATAAATACTAGGTGAGTTAAGTTCATCAATCAAAACGTATTGCCAAACTGGCACGTGTTTTAACAACCACAGAGAGAAAGCTTTTCAAAACATTGCGGAAAAAGAAGAAAATGCTGCTAACCATCATTTTCTCTATTCCCACATTTTCTTCGCTTTCAAAGAAAATCCCATTATATGAGCCACATTTCATTTTTCGTCTGCATATGCGGTTATTATGGACGATTCTTAACTTCTGACGTCTTGTAAAGCATTCGCTTCAACTAAAACTACAAAAGTCAGCACCTTTACAATTAACCCTTTTGGCGCAATAGGCCGGCGAAAACAGTGACTTTTGCGGACGGCAAAGATCAAGATTAGACTGCACAGAACGTGCAGTCTAATCTTTGATCTTTACCGTCCGCTTGCGTAGTCAAGTCTTTACAATCAAACTATTTGGGAGTTTCAATGGATTGTATTTAGAGCCGTCGAAAGACTTCCAGTTTATTTATTTGGCACTGAAAGAGTTTAACACGTATGCAGCAGACAACTTTGAAAATCACCTTATAAGATACTAATGGTTATGATACAAAACATAAATGCATGTGAAAATGTTGTGACAAAAGAAGCTGTTCAGCCTGGGTCCAGGCGCCAGTAATTACTAGATCGGTCCTTATCTCGTTCTACATCGATCTTCGCATATGATCTGTAAATCTATTTTTTGGTGTCATTTTTGACGCAGTAACATCAAAATAAATAGAAGGGGGGCAATGGTCAGACAGGAATCCAAGCAGTCGTTATGCCGCTTTCAATAGTACTTGTAAGCATATCACGGCGACAATTCGCTTATTCACAACATAGCATGTTTTATTCAGCATAAAATCGCACTTAATGTTCCTAGATTACAACGTAAGCAACAATTTTGAGTCCATATGCGTTTAAAACAAAGACCTACATAGATTGTCATTATCTGAGAAGTATGAAAAAATTAACAAATAAGACTAAGAAATTTCATGTAGCAGGTAATATAGCGTATCCAAACCTACAGCGCCAACTAAAACCGATAGACTAGGACATGACATTTTTTAGGACCACAATCAGACAATCTGTCATGTGCAGTCCGATCTTAATCCACACTGTCTGCTACATGTTTCCTGAGCATCACCAGCACTAGGCTGGTACTCCGCCCGTTGCCAAAGGACACTCCCACGAAGAACTAGTGTGGCCGGTGAGGATCGACCCCAGAACCTCTCGGTTGTATATCGATCGCCTTAACTCTTTACCAGACAACAAAATTGTAGAATTATCCAAATTGAAAGTATTTGCAAACGACAATTCAAATAGAGCTGATATTATAGTGTTTGTCTGTGGTATACTTGAAAATACTGTGGAAAAAAAAAATCTGCTCCCACCACAATACTTTCCAAATTTTTCTTTCTCGCGGTCGTTCAAACACTAGATTTTTTGGTAAACGGTTACGGTGCAAGATTTGTAATAATCAATTTCTTGAAGCTTCCCACTTGCAAGCCGTTTATGTTGGAGTGTCCCTAGGCAAAGCATTGCAAAGCCTAGTCTAGTACTGGTATTGGTAACCAGCATTTTCTCCTTTGTCTACAATATTTACTATTCTTTCTCAACAATTTAATATATCGTCTGCAAACGCTTGCAATTTGGATTAGTCTAAAATTTTGTTGTCTGTTAAAGAGTTTAAAATGATCTCTATGTTGATAAAGTTATTTGCTGCTTTCCCGTGTCTAAATGTAAAATCAAGGAGAAACGATTTCTATCACAATGGCAATCAATTCACCTTGCAGGTCATTGCTTTAACCCTTTACTACACAATCCCAAGTTTTAACGACTCTGAGAAGTAGATCTTTTGAAAAAATTGTGGGAAAGGGAGAAAATACTGGTAACCAGCATTTTCTCCTTTTCCCACAATGTTTTCTACATCATCGGATACAAATCCCATCCGATTTTGGGCCATATAAATGTTGTCATCTGCAAGTATTTCAAATTGGACCTGTCTAGAATATTGTCATTTGGGAAAGTGCTAATGTTGTTAAAATACGACTTTTTTTCAATCATATCACGGCGACAGCCCACATATTCATGTATTTCCTGGGTTTCACCAGTATTTGGCTAGGGCTCTGAGGTGACTTGCCCAGGGACAACTCAACGAAAAACCTCTTCCTTCCAGTGAGGCTCAAACCCGGAGAATTCAGGTTATGAGCCTTGCGAGGAATTGTTTGTCGGATTGGTAGTTCATGACACCCGTTTTAACATAATTTCAGCCTCACTACAGCGATTTACGGCTGACTTATTCCAGTGTTTCATGTCTTCAGTCGTCTCACAAGTTCCAGGTCAGTGTTTTGATGTGTCTTGCCCAAGGCCACCGGTGCAATATTCTTATCCCTCTCATGGAGATCAAACCAACGACTGGCGAACTAAGAATCATACACCTTAACTACTTTTGTCATGCTACAACACATTGGCCGAGCCAGGAATGAAACTCGTATCTTTTACGTCACTAACTAAGCCACCGGGCTCGGCATCAAACCAACAACCCCTAGATTTCCAGCCCTGTTGTAACCATCTGAGCTACCGAGCTTAGTCATCGAATTCACAACTCCTGAATTTTCTAGCCCTGTACATTAGCGACTGATCCCATCACGACGACCATCATTTAACCACGTTGGGGATGGGGTGAAAGCAAGTTATGAAGACGACGATTGTGCGTATTAATGATGATGATTACAAATAAAAAATATTTCAAAGGAAGAAGAGGAAGATCATAGCAATATTTTCACCCACCTCAATGTTTGTTACGTTCCAGAGTTTACCTATTAATTAAATAATCCATCAAATAGCAAACAACTCGCACACATGTATACACATTGTCTCAAAAATATTTTACGCAACACACTAAACAGTGAATACAAAACATGTCCGAATGAAGCACGTGGAAAGTCTGCAAATTTGGTGGTTGTGGTAATTAGGAGGGGGGCGGGGGTGTGACAAGGGTTTATTATTTAACGGTACAGGTTTCCCTGTTGTGAATTCGACATAAAGTGTTTACCGAGATAAGCCTGTACAGTCTGATCTTGGTCTACACGATTCTTTTCTGATGGTGTTTTAAAATACAATTATTGAAGAAACAGATTATTGCTTGTTTGTTTTAAAATCGATAGGAAATGGTTCACATAGGAATGGTAGTGATTTTGTAGGTCATGTTAACATCCGTAAATTTAACAGAATTACGATTTCTAACAGAAAAAAAAATCTGTTGGGCAGTATTTGGCGTTTGTGGATTTTTGTTTGAAAGCGGCGTAAACTACTGTTCAATCGATCAATTCCAATAAATGCACACCGTCTACCTCTTTGAAAGGGTAGAAAAATATTGGGAAATAGAGAAAATGCAGGTACTCAGCATTTTTTTTCTTTTCCCACAATGTTTTCCAAAGCCCTTTCTCTCGAGGTCGTTAAACTCGAGATTATGAGGTAAAGGTATTATAATGCTTTTAAGTACAACGATAACAAACGGCGGGACAAGGGTCGTGGTGTTTTGGGAGATATGTCCATTTATAGAAAGTCTATTGTGTTCGACTTTTCAGTTAATTTCATTACTTATACATGTACATGAGTTTCTAACACTTTCTTTGGGTATCGTGTTGCAATGTTATCAACATTTGCGTTAATAAGGACTTAATTTGGTTTTACACGATCTAACCTGACACAAAACACTTTAGCACGTAACAAGGTTTTATCCTTTCCCAGAGTGAGGGCATTTGCAGACGACAAAATAAATGTTACTAAAAACAAGAAATTTGTCTTTCATGGGATAAAAAACTGTCGTCTGCAAATGCTTTCAATTTGGACAAGGCTTCACTTGAAGAGGGACCAAAGGTTACGCTATTTTTTGTTACATATGATTATTATATGCTGGGGGGGGGGATGCCAGAAGTACTCACACCTTGACCACACTATTTGAAGGATCAAAATGTGACAATTATATGCAATATGCTTGTAAATTCCATATTTTCCACATACATTTTGCCATGCTGCAAAAGATTTCCTTCATGGGTTTGGCTTGGGCTAAATAAAAAAAAAAAAGGGGGGGGGGGCTCGTTAACTGTACATAAACTATCCACTTACTGCTTTATCAGTTTATCAGGTCCATTTGTTGATGCTATATTAAAGACCGTCATTCCACAATCTGAGGCATATACTCCCCTTTCTAGTGGCTATATATCTATGTAACCTGAGTCATGGAAGGGATTTCACCAAGAATTAACGCTTCCGCAAAAAGTATGGACCCATGACAGCCTGCGCATTCCGCGCAGGCTGACATGAGCCAAAACTTTTTGCAATCTTTATTTTTTTACATGCCAAAGGACTATTGCACCTCATGATTCAGTTGCTTGTTAAACAAAACAGATTTTATAGATACATGTATACTTATGTAATGACTTGCTTGGTATAATGCATCACAGAGATGTGTTAAGCATGGCTCATACCTACATGTATGTAGCCTCAGTCATAGCTGGAATTTCACCAAGAATGTTTTTTTTTCAACGGACCAATACATCACCTCTGACAGACGTTTATTTTGTCTAGCAAAAGACAACTTTCAGATTGTTTTTGGCAAAAGAAGATATTGCCCATTACTCTTCCCACAACTTGTTCACATTTACAAGCTCATGTTGATTACCTGCATTTTCCAGGGACCTTTTCAAAGTAATCTTCCACAAAGATTTGTACAAACCCTGTTTTACTATTGACAGATGGACGAGGAAATTATTTCCGGTCAAAAGCATTCGTGTTATATTCATTCTAGTGCAAAACAGACATGTCCTTGTGTCAAACGTATGTGCAATTGCTAATAAGAGGGCTGTGATGGCCCTTTATCGCTCCACTGACTTATAGACAAGTGAGCAATGACTGACAAGGTGGACAGTGATATTCGTCTGCAAGAAGTCTCTATCCATGGAACATTTTGCATAGAAAATGAGCCAAGCCCACAACATTCAGTTTTATTTACATTGAAAACAAGAAAGTTTAAGAATGTACAGTGTACACAAGGATCACTTATGCAGTGTATCATTGAACTCCGGCAAACTCTTCCAAACGTCATGTAGCCGACACACATTTGTTTCTTTAGCATGAATGGTTAAGTCGAGGAACTAACAGTAAAATATTAGGAAAAGTTATTTCATAAAATCGTGAACTTAAAGATAGAGCATCTGAATGAATTTTTAACATTTGTAATCCCAAAAGCTCGAATATATACCAGCAAAACAAACCATGTTGCATTAATAAAGCACTCATGAATCCGTTAGAATTCTCAAGGGAGGTAAATGGTAAGTATGTGTAATAAGCAAGAATACAAGTTATCTCCCGTTGCCTATTTTACAGCTTTATCTCTTTCCATACCATAGACGACACCAGGAACTTTTGTGGATATTGTAGATCGAGATCAGACTGTACAGAGCGTGCAGTCTGAACTCTGATCTTCACTGTTCACTTCTATATTCTAGAATAAGACTGAACTGTCTTTTGATCTTGCAGAGGCAATGTATTTTTTAGCCTTTGAGAAAATGCAATTTATTTTTTCAGTAGTGAGAGTTAACTTTTTACCACACAAAAATATAGACTTGTCCAAAATGAATGTATTTGCAGACCACAGTTTAAATGTACCTCAAATGATGAAACCTGTTTTGTAAGGATAGAAAACAGTGTGGGAAAAGGAGAAAATGCTGGTTACCAGCATTTCCTCCTTTTCCCGCAATGTTTTCAAAAGGTATTTTCCTCAGTCGTCACAATTTGGGATTGTGTGGTAAAGGGTTAAAATAGATTACAATTCAGGGAACATGAGCAAAGTTAATGATCTCCTTGCATTTGAAAGATGAAAATTTTATCTATGGTTTATTAGTTTTAGACAAGATTATGTTTGAAATAAAAGCTAGTGAACAGACATGTGGACAGGTAAGTATAAGGCCAGCACACAAGCTTATTGGCCAAAGTTGAGTTCCTCTGCTAGGAAGCTGAATCGAAAGTAGAACACATTAAATGTGTCAAAGAGTGAAAATCAAGATGTATCAAAATACCAGAAAATCTGACAGTATTGTTACGTTTTGTTTCCAAACCTTTTTATTACAGTAGTTAAATGACTACATTGCGGCAATGCTACTTCTTGGAGACTGTTCTATTGTTTGATTAACTCTTTACTCACTAAAGCTAACTACTCATTTATCAATAATCTATAGCTGAATAGTCAGTGTTAGTAATGTGCATCCATGGAGTATTTGATACTGTCTAATCTCAGCAGTGACTCTATATTGCTCCACTGGCTTACACACAGGCAAGTGAGCAACAACTGGCAATCTATTAGAGACACGAACACTAATTTTGAGCAAATTATCAATTTATCACAATGTTTTCTAAAGCTTTATATTATCAAAGCTTCCAAAGGCCCTTGCATTGGTGAAAAGGGGGGAGTTGTCAAAAAGCAAAACACAACATATTTTATGCCCCATGATATTTATTGGAAATAATATACCTATATACAAGTTAACATAAACTCTCTTTCTCAGCAAAGGTTTACAATGACAAAAAAAAAGACAATTTATAAGATTCCCATCTCTTACAGTGAAACATTCAGCCTTTCTGGTTTAACCTTTTGTCACATTATTCTCTTATTTTTAAGAATATTCATAGAGCTATTTTTTGACGTTAAAGAAAACCAACAGACTGTGGTGTTGAAATAATAGTGATATATAATAACTTCTATTTGCATTAACCTTAGACCAAACAATTCTAATTTTTTTGCAACTCTAACACAACTTTTGAAAACTTCTTTGTTACAAACATTTTTTCCATATACATGTACCACAATATTTTTCACCTTGTAAAAAATAAAACTGAACGTCTAACTGACTGATTGATTGAATGGTGTCTTGTGCCACATTCAACATTACTTCAGTCATATCATAGTGAGTATGTGCTTGGCTTCACAAGCACTAGGCCCATAACCTGAATCACTTTTGTTACCTGCAATGCTTTCAATATACACAAGTCTGAAATTTTGTCCTCTGTTAATAATTTTGACTTTTAAAAGAGCCTTTTACAATTTTAGTTGCCATTGCAGCTAGTGTATGTCAAGATCAGACTACACAAACCATGCAGTCTGATCTTTGATCTACTCTGTCTGCTATGCTGAAACATTCTGGACAAACTAACACTAAGAAAAATCATGCAGCGTCAGACAACTCAATAAATGGGTATATATATATTTTCCCTCCGTGAAAAATATTACTTAAATTAGATACATGTAATTTTGTCAAATATCCTAACATGTGTATATGACATATAAAAACAATGTGATGAAAGGCTAAACCACACTGAATATATACACATGTATAATGTATGGGAACAGTCAAGTTTGGCAGTATTGAAGCTTTAACAATATTCACAACAATTAATATATGATATTATTTCATACATGATGTTTTGTCCCCCTTATAAAACTTCAAAATGATAAACTCGAAGAAAGATGTTTCAAGAACTCAACAAGTTTGGAAAACCTATATATAGATAAACTATGCAAATTTAACCCTTTACCACATAATTCCAAGTTTTAACTACTTTCAGGAAGCAGTGTTTGAAAGCATTGTGGGAAAAGAGAAAAAACGAGTTGCAATATTTTTTTCTTTTTCCACAATGATCTCCATCCTTTCAAAAACATCTTACAATATTTGTGCCAAATTTCATTTGTCATCTGCAAATGCTTTGAATTTGGAAAGCGCAAAAATTTTGTTGTTTAGTAAAGAGTTAATCCTTTATCACACAATGACGACTTTTAACGCCCCTGAAAGAGAAGGCTTTTGAAAACATTGTAGGAAAAGAAGAAAATGCTGGTTACCAGCATTTTCTCCTTTTCCCACAATGTTTTCTACCCTATCAAAGAAAAACCATTTCATATGAGCCACGTTAAAACTGTCATCTACAAATGCTTTCAATTTGGACAGGTCTAAAATTTTGTCGTGTGGTAAAGAGTTAAATCGGAAAGAATCCAGGTCTAAATCTTTACCAGACAATAGTTCAGACTTCACCATTTTGAAAAGCATTTACAGACAATACACGTAATGTGCTTCAAATGACAGGATTTTGTCTTTGGAAAGGTAGAGAGCACTATGGGGAGAGGAGATACATGTAATGCTGGTAACCAACATTTTCCCCTTTTCCCACAATCTTTTCAAAAACTTTCATACCCAGTGTTGTACAATTGCATTTACCAATGAAATGTGGTTCAACTGATAGGATTTTGTCTTTGGAAAGGTAGAGAGCATTGTGGGAAGAGGAAATAATGCTGGTAACCAGCCTTTTTCTCCTTTTTCCACAATCTTTTCAAAATTCTTCACCTCCAGTGTTGTAATAACACCCAATTCTTTGATAAAGGGGTGAATATTTGTGTACTGACTAAAGAAAAAGAAACATGTACAACAATTTAATTTTTAAAACAAGATGTAGATCTACACATTCTTATCACATCACTTTTTTTAATACAAATTAGAATGAACATTGTTTAGCTCTGTGAGAAAGAGAAACAAAAGAGTTTTAGAGGTTTCTTATGAACCAACAAAACTCTATGAACTATTTTCATAATTTTTCTCCTTTTCCCATACTGTTTTCTACTCTTTCAAAGCCATCTTCCATCATTTTTGCCATACCTGATATTTCATCTGCCAATGCTTTCAATTGGACATGACATGTAATATGCCATGTGGTCAACAGTTAACTCTTTACGACACAACAAAAATTATGAACTGTCCAAATTGAAAGTGTTTGCAGATGACAATTTAAATTTGGCTCAAATGATGAAATTTGTCTTTATTGTGGTAGAAAACATTGTGGGAAAAGGAGAAAATGCTCCTGAATAGACTGAATAAATTATCAGCGGAAGATAATGCATTTATGTTTTCACTTACTTACTTTGTAAAAGTAGCTTTTTGCTAAAATACATATGGATTACTAAAATCCTGTATCACACAATCCCGAGTTTTAACAACCCTGAGAAAAAAGCCTTTTGAAAACATTGTGCGGAAAGGAAAAAATGCTGGTTACCAGCATTTTCTCCTTTACCCACATATTTTCAAAGCCCTTTCAATCACGGTTGTTCGAACTTGGGATACTGTGGTAAAGAGTTGAATCACGCTGATTATCCTTATTTTACAAGGACGTTTTCGAAGTCTTCTACTGCAAGTTTTGTTCAAGAGGTAATAGGTTAAATCTGTATTTTGATGTCGTGCACTGTAAATGTAAATAGTACAGGGTGTTTCATAATTATGTTACCATATAAAAGGTTTATCATATTGCAATAATGTTTTGCATATAATATTAAATGTCAGTATGGTTGGACAGAGGAAGGAGAAAATGCTTAGATGTTTACCAAACAACCCAGAGTTTTAACCCTTTCCCAAACAATCCCTGATTTTCACGACCCTGAGAAAGAAGCCTTCTGAAAACATTGTGGGAAAAGGAGAAAATGCTGGTAACCAATTAGGATTGTCAGCATAATGTCTATTTGTTAATACTGTCATTTGGTGGGGTCAGTAGACATTAAATTTACATAATCTGACCAAAAATTTCAAAAAATCCTTTTTTTATTTTTGAAGCACATAACACTTCTTTAATCTGATCTTGAATGTACACATTTTTTATGAGAAGACATGGAGTCTGGTTTTGATCTTCACTGTCTGCAAAAGTATGTGATCTTTCCTCAGCATACAAATATATCATCCATTGAAAAAAGTAGTCATGAACTGACTTTCGGAAATGGAAGCATATTTATGACACAACCTGTACATTATTGATTTATCATTAAATATTAGTTTTATTGCACATACGAACACTGGCCAGCATACACATTTAAACTACATGTATCATACAGATAAAATATTACAAAAAAGAAAAGACAGAAAAATTAATAGAGAACTCGGCATTTTATACTAACCCACAACAGTACAAATACAACTTTTATATGCTCTTCCAGCTGAGAGGGAAATATTGAGGCAAAAGGGACAGGCTGAGGTGAAAGGAGCAATAGTTTTTTTTTTTTCAGCCTGTCTTTTCCATACTGCTAGAGGATCTTTACATTTCCTTTAGATCTTTTTCCTTTGTGTAACTCGAATAAGTTCACTGTAGATTGAAATAACAAGAACTTGAGAGCCCTGCTGTGAAAAGGGGGCTTAATGCATCTGCAAAAATTATCGACCCAGGTCAAGCTGACCTTGGCCGAAACATTTTGCTTTCGGTCGATAATCTGCATGTCAAAGGACCAGCATACCTCATAATTCAGTCACTTTTTAGAGAAAACGGATTTTATAGACCCGCAATTTTATAATGACTTGCTTGGTATTATGGATCACCGAGATGCATTAAACCCCCTTTTGCCAGACAATGCTCATATATAATAATAATGGATTAATCTTTTACATAACAATCCTGTGTTGTAACGACCCAAAGAAAAAAGGCCTTCAAAAATATTGTTGGAAAAGCAGAAAATGTGGGTAGCAAGAACATTCTCCTGTTTCTACAATGATTTCTACCTTTCCAAAAACAACTCTGATCATTTGATTCACATTGAATTTGTTGAACAAAAATGCTTTCCTTCTGGACAAGTCTAAAATTTGTTTTTTGGTAAAAAAACTGTTAACTCTTTACCAAATGACAAATTTTTGGACTGGACCAAATTCAAAGCATCTGCAGACAACAAATTAAATCTTGGTAATATGATGATTTCTGACTTTGATAGGGTAGAAAATATTGTGGGAAAAGGAGAAAATGCTGGTTACCAGCATTTTCTCCTTTTCCCACAATGATTTCTATAGGCTTCTTTCTCAGGGTCGTTAAAAGTCGGGATTGTGTGGTAAAGAGTTAAACCTTTACCATACAAACTATTATTAGAAATAAACACTAACTGGTCGAGGTATTCAATGGAAATGAAAAAGCCTCTTAAAACTAAACTGGAAAACATGGTAGAATAATATGGAAAACATTGCAAGAAACAGAGCTTTTACACCAATATTCTCAAAGGTTGTCAGCTGCAGGAGCATAAAAATGTCATAACTGAGCAGCATTAGTTGAATAAAGACTTTGAAGTTTTAAAGACAGACAATTCAAAAGACTAGAGACAGACAGAGAGAGAGAGAGATGGGGGGAGGGAGGGAGAGTGTGTACAAAAAAATTACAAATTGACTAGCGACACTTTCGTTTTGTTATATTATACATGTAAGTTAATTTAACCCTTCAAACAATTCCAAACAATCCCTAGTTTTAGCAACCTCCTGAGAAAGGCTCTTGAAAAAATTTTGGGAAAAGGAGAAAATGCTAGTAACTAGCATTTTATCTTTTTTCCACAATCTTTTCTATCATTTCAAAGACAGAGATCCTTCTTGAGCTGCTATGAATATGTTGGCAAATGCTTTCAATTTGATTCAGTTGCAATTTTATTTTTTATTTAGTAAAGAGTTAACTAAAATCCTAAAGTGAACAAATCCATGAAAACTATTCTCTTTATGAGGAAAATATCCCACCCTAACCTACGCTTCTACCACCCAGCACCTATATAAAGCAGTAGCAATATTCCATGATGCTGGCATAAAATCATGAACTCTTTTTCTTTTGTGTTGAAATAAGTGAACAATCAATTGACAAATTTACATTCTTGAGGGACAAATCTCATACAAAACCCCGATTGGCTACCACAACTACCATGGTACCTGTTGTATGTCTATAACACTCCAATAGGTAACAGGCAACACCCAACGGCAGCTACTGGTTGTAATGTAAACCTATAAGACAGCCGGTAACAGAGTATTACTGTGTTTAGAAGTAAAAGGAGGAATTCTATAGTTGGCTACACTTTTCATTATAGACAATAATGCATCTGTCCAGGATCAATGGAGTTTGATCTGCTGAGATATGGCTAATTTTTGTGCATAAACAAAGTTAATTTTTTAATTCCAAAGACCGTCAACCTCTCACTTTATCTTGACAATGTGAAGTCTCAAACAGACCAGGATTCTGCCTAGCAGAAACGGGGTTACCTGTTATTAATACAAAGATCAATAACAGGCTGTCATCTTATCACATAAACTTGATGACCAAACATGGAAACTAAACTGTCGACATACTATTTGATCATTCTTGTATGTTTGATTAGGTAGACTTGGATTAGTTTGACTTGGTGCTGTATTTCTTTTCACAAATAACAAATTGTAGACTTTTCCAAATTAAAAGTTACTTGTAGATGATATATTCAAAATTGGTACATATGAACTGTAGTTCTCCAACAGATTAGAAAACATAATGGGAAAAGGAGAAAATGCTGAAAGCCAGCACTTTCTCCTTTTCCAACAATGTTTTCAAAACCCCTGTTCCACAGGTCATAAACAAAGGTTGTGAAAACATGGGATTATTTGGCAAAGTGTTCAACATGCATAGCTGCAAATTTGTACTGTTTGGACAGAGGTTGATATATAACCCTTAGCTGCTTAGTGCATAAATTTTCATATATGATGTAAGTTCCTCCTTGCAATCTGAAGATGAGGCATACAGATGTATAGTGCTTTCACAAGCTCAGCATGCCAATCAGATAACTTTTAGTTTTGGCTAGGGATTGGAATATTCCATATTTTGACATATAATAAAGGATAAAAAAATGCAGAAAAAGTTCCAACCTTTAGACTTTAAGTCATGAAAATGAGAAATAGAGTCCTCCATTTATTCAAAACTTTAAAGAAGGCAAAATCTAGAAGTATTTAAAAGAAAAAATTAGAGGACAGAAACACATAAGAAATATCAGAAACACAAGAAATACCTGTAACAAAATGAATACCTGTAATAAAGTAAACCTTGAAAAGCTAGAAACTTATTAAAATTATAAATATGTTCAAAACAGAGACTACCACTTTTAACTAAGCCATGCTCCATGAAATGTGAGATTAATGCATTTGCGGAAAGTATCGACTCGGGTCAGCCTGCGCAGTCCACGCAGGCTGACCTTGGGCGAAACTTTTCGCTATTGGTCAATTTCCTGTATGTCAAAGGCCTAGTGTATGTCATGATTCAGTAGGTTGTTATACAAAACAGATTTTAGGTATGTATATTACTGTGATGACTTGCTTGGTATCATGCATCACGGAGATGCATTAAGCCCCTTTTTGCCAGAGCATGGCTCAAATGTTTGTTTGAAGTTTATCGTTGTTTTCAACAATATTTCATATCATCGCAACCAGTCTGCCTATAAAACACAGGATTGTTTTGTAACATGTTAAGTTTTCCCTATTTCTTCACATGAAAGAACATTAGACCACAGAAAAAAGAATTGTATAATTACTAAGATTTTCCGTAAAATAGAGTTTATATATACATAATTTATATAGAATTTTTACATATACTTCATATGTGTATTTATAATAAAGTCAAAGTACATATGTACAAATTTGTTGATAAGATCATAAATTGCAACATCAACTTCATGCGCTTCAGAAGGGCAAAATGCTAACCCTGTGCTGTATAAGTACAACTTTTCTAGCCCATAATGTATACTGATATACAAAGGTATTTTGTATTCTGTGGGAAAAGGACTTTGTGTGTAAGTATTAGAGTTTAATGCCATTTTAACAGCTTAGGTCATATTACAGTGGTCAGAGCACCTATGCATGTGTTTCTTGGCTTTCTCACACCAGAACTGACAAAACTTTCTTTCCAAGTCACTGACTGCTTTTCTTACTTGGATCAGGTGAGAGGCGAAAAATCGCCAGAAATAAAGTTTGCCTCAACCAGGTATTGAACTCGCAACCACCAGGTCATGAGTGAGATATGCTCACTACTGAGCAACCCCTGCAGACTATTGTAGGAAAACAAGCTACTATTTAACCCTTTACAAAACAACAAAATATTAGATTGGTCCAAACTGAAAACAGTTGTGAAAGACACAATAAGCGTTTCTCAAATGATAGGACTTTTTGCCCTGCAAGAGTAGAAAACATGGGAAAAGGAGACGATGTTTGTTACCATCATTGCCTCCTTTTCCCACAGTGTTTTCAAAAGCCTTCTTCTCCAGAGTCATTAAAACTCAGGATTGTGTGGTAAAGGATTAATACAAGTAACAGTTCCTTTTCCAACAAAGTTGTCAATACCTTTAAAAGTTTCAATATAGACATTTTCCTTTGCCTCTTTACCAAACAATACAATTTTAGACTATTCCAAACTGAAAACATTTGCAGTGGACATATTAAAAGTAGCTCTAATAATGAAATTTGGCCTTGATAGGGTAGAAAACATTCTGGGAAAAGGACAAAATGCCGGCTAGCAACATAACACCCCCCCCCCCTTGTGTTTTCAAAAGTCTTCTTCCTCGGGGTTATAAATAGTCAGGAAAGTGTGGTGAAGGGTTAATGGGTGAAAAATGAAAGTGTAACTTTCTCCATAATGAAAGCATTTGCTGATGACAATAAATTTGTGGCTCAAATGATAGGATTTGAAGGATAGAAGACAATGTGGGAATGGAGAAAATGCTGGTTACCAGTATTTCCTCCTTTTTAACTCATTACCAAACGACAATATTTTAGATGGGTCCAATCTGAAAGCACTTGCAGATGACAAAATTTATTTGGTACAGATAATGGATTTGAATCTGATAGTCTACATCGATTTGAAGGATAGAAGACAATGTGGGAATGGAGAAAATGCTGGTTACCAGTATTTCCTCCTTTTTAACTCATTACCAAACAACAATATTTTAGATGGGTCCAATCTGAAAGCACTTGCAGATGACAAAATTTATTTGGTACAGATAATGGATTTGAATCTGATAGTCTACAAAACATTGTGGGAAAAGGAGAAAATGCTGGTTACCAGCATTTTCTCCTTTTCCCACAATGTTTTCAGAAGGCCTAGTTCTCGGGGTCGTCAAAACTTGGGATTGTGTGGTAAAGGATTAAACAATCTTCCCAAAAGCCCAATTCCTCAGGATCCTCAAGGATCTAAACTCTCTGCTTTGAAATAAACAGGAAGGAAAGAAAACTCTCTCAAAAAAGGTTAGATTGATTGATTGATTGATTGTATAGTGTTTAACACCATTTTCAACATTATTTCAGTTATATCGCGGCAGCCAGTGCACCTATCCATGCGTTCCTGGAGTCTCTTTTACCAGTACTTCGCACAATTTTCTTTCCAAGCCACTGGCCGCTTTCCCACATGATCATCGTCGAAACAATGGTCAGCGGTGGGAGAGGAATGAATCCTGTCGCAGTGACTATCATCAATCCTCAGAAAGAAATTGGCCGAGCCAGGGGTCGTAGCCAGGGATCGAACCCTGGACCCGAGTTCTCAAGTTCTGCATGCTACCGACTGAACTACCGGGGCTTCGCAAAAAAGGTTAGAAGAATTTCCCAAAGGATTGTACAAATAAAATAACATCACTGTCAGCATATCACAAGCTATTTGTTGGAAAGATTTGGCTATATCAACAGACTATAACAGATACACAACTTTCCTGCAGAAAATAGCTTTTGAAAACAATTATGGAAAAGAAGCGATACTTTACAAGAAGCAATTAACATGTTACATTGAACAGCTCCTTTTTCCAAAAGGTTTCCAAAATCTACCAACTGCAGGGTGTAAAAAGTTGAATATGTTTGCTAATGTTTCTGTAATGATTGTGTTTTTGTGATAAGGTATTGTACATGCATTAACATCCCATAATACAATCTTCAGTCAACTTATCTCACATTACAAATTTCAGGTAACTTTTTCATCAATTCCAGAAATTACTCAAAATGGACAAAATTTTCTTTTTCTACAAATACTTTAAGTGCTTATCAAACAATCCTGTGTATTAAAGACCCTGAAGAAGAAGCCTTTTTAACACCTTGTCAGAAAAAAAGAAAAAGTTGATAACAGGCATTGTCTTCTTTTACCACAATGTTTTCTAAAGTTTCAATAACAAAGCCCATCATTTGAGACACATTTTTATTTTTTGTCTGAATAGACTTTGGAATTAGACAAGTCTAGAATGTTGTTTTCAGGTAAAGGGTCCATATTTAACCCTTTTCCCACAAAACAAGTATTAGACTCCTCTAAATTGAAAGTATTTGCAGTTGATACTTTTGAAATTGATACAAATGACATTCTTTGACAAGTTGTAAATCACTGTGGGAAATGGAGAAATTGCTGGATTGCAGCATTTTCTCCTTCTCCCACAATGTTTTGAAAAAGTTTTCTTTCTCAGGGTTGTTAAAACTCTGAAACGTGTGGTAAAGGGTTAAACATTTATACTGTCATTCACACAGTAATCCTTAACCACACGTGATGAATTTTGTCTTAGAAAATATAGAAAAACATTGTGGGAAAAGAAGAAAATGCTGGTTACCAGCATTTTCTCCTTTTCCCACAATGTTTTCAAGTCTTCTTCTTCAGGGTTGTTTTCCAAGTAATCTGCTGCTCAGCTGACAACTTACACAACTTCATTTCTGTATTGAGATATATTTAGTTTGGCATAAGCAAAAATGGCATAAAAGCAAAAAAGGCAATGATCAATTCAATTTTTCAAAAGATTTTTCATCATAAATAAAGACTATTTCAACCATGGTCCCTTATCTTTTTGACCTGTATTTGACCTTCAATTGAAACATACAAACATTGCCCTTCGACAGTTTATGTATCTTAATAATTCACACATAATCAAGACCAAGGAACCTTTTCAAATCTTATGACTATCTGGAGTAATGATAAAATTGAAACATGTATATAAAGATTTGTAGAATGATCAAATCTTTCTTTCATCCTGTCAGGAAGACTTTTGAAAAATATTGTGGGAAAAGCCAGAAATGCTTGTAACCAGCATTTTCTGCTTCTCCCTCAATTTTTCTACCCTTTCACAGATAAATCCCATCATTTGAGTCAGTTTTAATTTGCCATCCACAAATGCTTCCAATTTGGCCAAATCTAAAGTTTTGTTGTCAAGTAAAGAATAAAATGGGTCTTTAACCATTTATCACACATTTCCAACTTTTAATAACCCAGAGGAAGAACACTTTTGAAAACATTGTGGGAAAAGGAGGAAATGCTAGTAACCAGTATTTTCTCCTTTTCCAACAGTGTTTTCTTATCCTCCAAAGATAAATTTCAAATCTAAGTCAAAATAATTTTGTCATCTGCAGATGCTTTTATTTTTGACAAGTCTAAAATTTAGTCATTTTGGTAAAAATTAGGCTATTTTTTGATTGTGCTGAATTTTGCCAGATGCAAAATTACTATAACAGCATCAGTAGAAATTGATAATCAACACTTTTCTAGTGACTAATTTCATATGCATAATATATCAATACATTTGCAATTTTTGTATAATTACCATCGAGCATTAAAAAATAAGAAATCTTTCAACATAACAATCATAAACTAGATCACTGTTAAAATGTCAAACCATTATCTACTTCATTCTGTGTACATATATTATCAAACATATTTTTGTGTACCTAAAATAGCACTGAACATTTGTATTCAAAATCCCTAGGGCGTCTAATAAATGAAATGGATATTTTCTAACAAGGGGAAAAAAGGCCTTTAACTCTTTACCACACAATTCCGAGTTTTAACGACCCCCACAAAGAAAGCCTTTGAAATCACTGAAGGAAAAGAAGAAAATGCTGGTAACCAGCATTTCCTCTTTTTCCCACAATGTTTTCTACCCTTCCACAGAATATTTCACCATAATTACTTTGTCATCAGCAAAAGCCTTCAATTTGGACCAGTCTTAAATTGTCCTGTGTGGTAAAGGGCTAAATGTGCACTTTCAATGATTGCTCAGGTCAGAGGCTGTATTCAACAAACACTCAAAATATTGTACTTATTTTATAGCCTCAAGACTAGCAATCTGATTGGCAAATAAATACGAGTCCTGCTCTGTGAAAGGGTGGTTTGTTGCATATGCAAAGTGTATCAAACCAGGGTCAGTATTTATCAACTGTTCTTGAAAACATTTTTTTGTCTTATTCTCTAAGTTTTTCTAAATGTGAAAGTACCACAACTTCTGATTGGCTAAACCAAATGGTTTAGCCAATCAGAAGTTGTGGTACTTTCACATTTAGAAAATTCTGGAGAATAAGACTAAGAACGTTCATAAGAAGGGTTGGTGAAAATGGACTCAGGTCAGCCTGCACAATCCATGCAGGCTGAAATAAGTTGAAACTTTTTGCTATTGGTGAATTTTCTTCATATCAAAGAACCATTCTATCTCATGATTCAGTTGGTTTTCAGGCAAATGAATCTATATTCTGCAATTGCTAGGTATAACACATTACAGATGTGCTAAACCCCCCTTTTCACAGATCGCTTCCTGTTTGTCTCAGCCAGTCAGGAAACTTGTCTTCGAGTTTAGAATTAGTTTTGAATTTAGATAGGTACATCAATACAGAAACCGATTATATCATACACAAGGATAACAATGCATATCCAAGATCAGAGAGATATTAACTGCAGTCTGATCCTGATCTACATCATCTGCAAAAGCCAATAAAGCTCTGCCTAGCACCCTAGGGTTTAAAGGGCAATTCATTAATTAATCCGTCATTGTGCCTGCACATGACATATATTTTGTTTTCACTTTTTTTTTATTTGCTATACAAAGATTCAGATAATCTCGGATTAATTATTTGTACTTTGGAAACATCACCTCTAAACTTAAACCTATGTCACTGGTACTCATTTGTCTTGATGAGACAATTCTGACAAGTATCCACAATATAGATTTGAGAGAAGAACTACAGTAATAATACTCTTTGAATTCCTTAACAATCCCTTTTATCTGTAACTTTGTCTTCACAACAAATAAAAAAATAATAATATTTAATAAAGACAACAAAAAACCATAAGCAGATAAAAGATTCATGTAAAAACAAAACTCAACCCTTAAAGCAGTCAACACATCTTCAGCTATGGACAGTGTAGATCAAGATCAGGCTGCATGGAATGTAGTCTTATCTTTGACATACACTCTCTGATTTGTTCTGCATTGCATTATGGCACTTTAAATTCATGAATTATTTAATACTTTTGGTGCTCTGATAAAGACAGAATGTTCATTCTATTTGACCCTTTGCCAAACAATCCAGAGTTTTAACCACAATGAGGAAGACAGCTTTTAAAAACACTGTGGGAAAAGGACAAAATGCTGGTAAGCAGTATTTTGTCCTGTTCCTTCCATTCTTTCTGCCTTTTCAAAGACAATTTTTGAAATTCTAGCCACATTTTATTTGTCGACTGTAACTCCTTTGGGTTTGGACAAGTCCAAAATTTTGTTGTTTGGTAAAGAGTTAACCCTTTACCACACAATCCCCAGTTTTAACGATCCTGGGAAATAAAACCTTTCGATAATATTGTGGGAAAAGGTGAAAAAGCTGGTAACCAGCATTTGCTCCTTTTTTCCCACAATGTTTTCTATTCTTCTCCAAAAACAAATTTTAATTTTTGTGTCACTTTGGTTTTGTCAACGGTTTCAATTTGGACTAGTCTAAAATTTTGTTGTTTTGCAAAGAGTTAACAGACATCCTCCAGCAGACCACTTGTTGTGACTTGCAGCACAACACTTTTGAAGACACTGTGGCAAAAGAAGAAGTAGCTGACCAAGAGAAACTGTCCTTTTTGTCACTATGTTTTGAAATTCATGCATTGAACCATAATTCATGGTGGCTTTCCCTACCTAAGAAATATGTTTTCCAGCAGTAAATTTGTGCCTGAAATACATTAATGAGTTGGCGCTATAAGGGTTTAAAGCAAGAAATCACAACATTGCATTTCTATATTTTGTCAGTATACACATATTTATATATCTGTATCATAGCAAAGCTGCGCACTAGGACCCGAAAAATACCAACTGAACCACAATGGCGATAAAAAAACCAAAAAGCATTAAAACAGCGACAACAATTGCAGAAAGCTGCTGATCTGTCCATGGTTTCACTTCTGTCACTCTGTTTTCCGTAACATGGGATACCACAGGTCGGATAGGCTCTGGGCTAAGAGTACTAAAAGAGCAAGTTGGGCTGAACACGCCCATGAGCTCTGCATCGTCACTCGACACTCTGATTGCACACACACGCACATGATAGTCTGTTTTACTGTATAAACTGTCTAATGTGTATGATGTTTCCTTCCCTTTGTATATCTGAAATAGGAGAATGCCCTTAACTAAACCTTTACCAAACAATCTCAAGTTTTAATGACCCTGACTGGTCGGGGCAACATGATTCGCCACAGCTGTGAACAAGTTTCCAAGTCCCTGCTACCTGTCCGTACAACTAATAAAGTACTGACTGGGGGTAAGGTCAATTTCAGTGTAAAAGGTCCTGTTGTGATGTCAACCCTTCAACACAATGCTGAGTTTTAATGACCTTAAGTGAGAAGACTTCTAAAGACATCGTAGGGAAAAAATGCTAGTTACTACCACTTTCTCCATTTGCACCACATTTTTTCCCTGTCAAGGACAAAAACCATTATTAAGCAACCTTTGACTTGTGGTCTGCAATTGCTTTCAATTTAAACAGTTGTACTATTTCATTGTCTTCTAAAGAGTTGACGATTCACCAAACAATTCCCAATTAATTCATGTCACAACTGGAACTCTCGTAGGCTGACATATACCCCTGAAAGTTTTGCATCTACAGACGCTCGGACAGACAGACACCCCATATATACCATCTTCATCTTAAAGGGGTGGGAATAACATGTCTTTTTTCTTATAACTTCTTGGAAAGATTACTGGCCCAACAAAGATTGAACTCAGGGCCCGTATCCACTAACCATTCTTAAAAACATTCTTTGTCTTATACTTCAGAATTTTCTGGATTTGAAAGAAACAAGACTTCTGATTGGCTAAACCATTTGAAAGTAACACAACTTCTGATTGGCTAAACCATTTGGTTTAGCCAATCAGAAGCTGTGTTACTTTCAAATTTAGAAAATCTTGGAGTATAAAACAAAGAATGTTCTTAAGAATGGTTGATGAATACAGACCCTGTTAATCAGTAATCAGACGTCATACATACCTGTCTAAATTCTTGGTCTCTAGTTTGTAATTGCAATAAATATAAAATTCTGTCCTCCCCCATAGCTTTACAAGTCTGCCATTCCACTGTACAACTAGTTCTGGTTATATTGTCTACTTTGGGGGCTGAAAAATCAACAGTTGTAATAAAACACATATCCATCAACCAGTAAATAGCTCTGATTTACATAGAGGATCTTATATAAGTGTTCACGTACTATCATTTTTATCAAATGAGTTCACTAAAATTGTAAAACGCAAGCCTTGGCGAGCGTCAAATACTGTCAGCAAGTTTGATGAAAATGATAATACATAAACATGAATGTGAGATTCTATTTATCACATAAAACGAATGACAGACAAAAAATATCCTGCATCATCACCTTTTGCCTATAAAATGTTCACTGGTCCATGTTTACTGTTGTAGTTCGGTTTCAAATGTGTACATACACAAGAAGAAATCTCCATGAAATTTACACTGAAACTAGAATAAAGCAGTTTCTAGATGGGGTTAGTGCAACTATATTCAGCAATTTTGTTGTTTTTAAAAGCTGTCACTGCATTTCTTGGTTTTTATTAAATATGAAAATCAAAAACTGTCAACAGTGCAACAGTGACGTCATTTTTCCGCGAAACGGCGTAGCAGTACAAATTCCGGCACGAACTGTTCTCGATTTCTTAAGCTTCACGTGCTGATGACTGTAAATCGATCAGAACCGGGACCCAAAAAACGATAATATACTCGTGTATTATCAAAAATAAGTCATGGGTTTAATACACTGCCGGAGGATGTTTTATATGATAAAAAAATCGATCCTCAGCCATCACAACTTTATAAACATTACTTTAATCCTTTTCTAAACAATCCTGAACTTTAAGGACTCTGAATAGAGAAGGATTTTAAATATAGGCATATGCCGTAATGCTTTTTAACAAGTATTTCCACCTTTTCCCACAATGTCACTTTGAAGACAAATCCCATCATTAAACTCACATTTAATGTATCTTCTGCAAAATGCTTTCAAAATGGAAGACCTAACAATTTTTTTTTGTTCTGAGAAAGACTAAAGTACTTCTACCTATTACCATACACACTTGATGTTTACCAACTCTATCCAATACTGTATGTTTACTGAACAACAATATGATTCTAGACAGGTCAACATTGGCAGCATTTGCAGATGACAAATTAATATGGTTCATACCATGGAACTTGTTCTCAAAAGGATTGGAAATGGAGATATTGCCGATCACCAGCATTTTCTCTTTATTTCCACAATGTTTTAAAAGTCCTTTGTTTGTTTGTATTGGAGTTTAATGCCATTTTAATAGCTTAGGTCATATCATGCTGGTCAGCGACGCACCTATGTGTTTCCTGGCTTTCTCACATTAGTACTTTCTTTCCAAAGCAACTGACTACTTTTCTCACATGCATCAGAGGTTAGAGACGAAAAATCGCCGGAAAGGAAGTTCACCGCAACGGGTATCAAACCAGCAACCTCCAAGTCACGAGTCAGATACGCTAACCACTGAGCTACTCGGCCTGGCTAAAAGTCCTTCTTCCAATGTAGTAAAAACTCTGAACCCTTTGGTAAAGGGTTGAGGGTACTGAGCTTTACTGCTCCTGGGTAGAAGCTGCTGTCAACAATTTTTCCAGCTTCTGTACGATACTATATAACCAGTGTTTTCCCCTTTCTCACAATGTTTTCAAAGGCGTTTTTCTCTGGGTTGATAAAACGCTGGATAGTATGGTACATAGGGGTCCGTAGTTTGACTCCTATCACCCGTAGACTATAAATTGTAAACAAGGGATTTAACTTTGTACAGACCATTACTCGCCCCCCGATTACAAAAAACAATGTATCTTTTCTAAGCTAACAGTTATTCTCCTTATTCTTTCGACAATTGAGAGCTAAAACATTTTTCTACCAGAAAAACACAAGTGTTTGTCAGTGACTAATGTAGTTGGCTGCTACAGTCCTTCGAACTTGTAAACTCCCTCAAAAATCTTCGCTATTGACAAGTGTTCGTACATTCGACACTAACATTTGCACATATGAACCAATGAAATTTCTCGTTCCAAACAGTGTCACGTGACAAACGATGTCAGCAGCTGCACGGATTTTCATTGGCTGAATGCGCGACTGTCACTACATATCAACCAATCAAATTTCCCATTCAAAACAGTGTCACATGACATAAGATGGCGGCAACTGTATGAAATATGCTTCGGGATCACAAATTGAACGAATTCTGAGGCGTTTCGTCGTTATGGAAGACAAAGACTATAGGTCAGTAATTTTTTGAAACATGTTTAAAGGGTGTGTACCGCTAATGCTGTGTTTCATTGGATCTAAAGTGCATTTTATATCTTGAAAGTCGGATGTATGAACCCTTGTCAATGGCGAAGATTTTTGAGCGAGTTTACAAGTTCGAGCGACCGTAGCAGCCAGACTGCATTAGCCACTGACAAACAGTTGTGTTTTTCTGGTAGAAAAATGTTTTGGCTCTCAGTTGTCGAAAGAATAAGGAGAATAACTGTTAGCGTAGAAAAGATACATTGTTTTTTGTAATCGGGGGGCGAGTAACGGTCTGCACAAAGTTAAATCCCTTGTTTACAATATATAGTCTACGGGTGACAGAAGTCAAACTACGGACCCCTATGGTATGGTATGGGTTAACTCTTTACCAGACCACAAAATTTTAGACCAGTCCAAATTCAAGGCATGTGCAGACGACAAATCAAAAGCTGCTCCAATGATGGTATTTGTCCTTGGAAAGGTAGAAAACATTGTGGGAAAAGGAGAAAATGCTGGTTACCAGCATTTTCTCCTTTTCCTACAATGTTTTCAAGAGGCCTGTTTCTCAAGATCGTTAAAGCATGGGAATGTTTGGGAAAAGGTTAAGCAGTAACAGAGATATGAGAATATATATGTTTCCAGACTGTCACAATGACCACAAAGACAACAAGATTTGGGCAATCACTTCACCCTTCTTCCATAACAGTTAACCCTTTACCAGATGACGAAATTGTAGCCTTGTCCAAATTGAAAGCATTTGCAGATGACAATTTCAATGTGGCTCAAACGGTGTAAATTTTCTTTGATCCGGTAGAAAACACTGTGGGAAAAGGAGAAAATGCTGGTTACCAGCATTTTCTCCTTTTCCCACAATGTTTTCAAAAAGGCCTCTTTCCCAGGGCCGTTAAAGGGTTAAGCTAAAACTCATTGCATAAGAAATGGCCTTAACTCTTTGTAACACCATAAAATCCTAGACTTGTCCAATTGAAAGCATTTGGAAACAACAATTTAAATGTGGCTCAAAAATGGAATTTGTCTTTGAAAGAGTAGAAAACATTGTGGGAAAAGGAGAAAATGCTGGTTACTAGCATTTTTCTCCTTTTCCCACAATGTTTTCAAAAGGCTTCTACCTCAATGTCGTTAAAACTCGGGATTGTGTGGTAAAAGGTTTTGGGGTAGTCTTACCTCTAAGGGCTGGCGGTGGGGCTTTTGAGGTGGTGAATGTGTAAGTTTCTGAATATGGTCCACTTCCCACCTCATTGCTGGCAAATATTCGGAAGTCGTAACTCGTCAATTCTGACAGACGGTTCACTTTGCAGATATATGCCTGGCCTTTATACACTTCTACAAAGCTGAAAGAGATTTGATCCATGTTACATGTATTTTCAAAATCTTTATCACAAGATTGAAGTCTGGACTCTCCCGATTAAAATCATTTGTAGGTCAGAAATTGAATGATATGGGTAAAACTACATGATTTTTCTTTAACCCTTTACCACACAATGACGACTTTTAACACCCCTGATAGAGAAGGCTTTTGAAAACATTGTGGGAAAAGGAGAAAATGCTGGTTACCAGCATTTTCTCCTTTTCCCACAATGTTTTCTACCCTATCAAAGAAAATCAATTCGTATGAGCCACATTGAAACTGTCATCTGCAAATGCTTTCAATTCAGACAGGTCTAAAATTTGTCATGTGGTAAAGGGTTAAATGGATGAAATGCTGGTTACTAGCATTTTACTCTCCACAATTTTTTCAAGTCTTCTTCCACAATGTTGTTAAAATATGGGATTGCTTGGTCAAGTGTTATAGACTCTTTTTTAATCCGAATATCTAACAACAAACTGTGCTGCCTAATTTCAACCTACCGTGAGTGAAAGCACCACATCATACGATTTCTCAGCATTTTTTTTTGAACTACTGTATGTATAGTATTTCGCCCTTCGAGTCATTATTTGCCTTGGAAAAAAACTCAAAAGATAGATTATTTGTTTTGTTTTGGACATGCTTAGTTAACATAGACATTAACTTACAGTTACACAGTGTCGTAGTACAAGTTCACCGGTTAAAATTGTCCATTATGTTTATAGATCTGATATATTTAGAAATTCGCCTGAGAGCGCGCTTGAGAACGAGAGGGTTAAGGGGAGATAAAAACATGAAGAAAAAAAGGCCATCCTACTTTCCATCCTCCTTGTCCATTTCCAGAGTGAAGGTGTTGAGATCCATGTTCCGACCTTCACCCCACTTTAACTTCAGACAGTTGGGCGCTATACCATTGCACTCTAGTTTTGGTGGTCTTGGGGGTAATGCCCGAGTGCTGAACTTGGTGACCGGACTGAAAGCACCTACACCGATGTCATTTACAGCCTGTATACGTACTCTGTAGAGGGAAATATAACAGTGAAATACAGTATGTACCCACAGTCAGGCAAGCTGAATAAACAGAAATGGCATTCTTTTCTTGAAATATTTAAACCTTTACCACTCAATCCTGTGTACTAATGACCCAGACTAATGTGGCTTTGAAAATGTTGTGAGAAATGGAGAAAATGTTGGTAACCTGCATTCTCTTCTTTTCCCACAACATTTTCTACCCTTCAAGACAAATCCTATAAATTTGGCCACATTTGCTTTGTAGTCTGCAATTGCTTTCAAATTGAGACAAATCTGAAATGTTGCTGTCTGGAAATGAGTCAAGACAAAGTTATGCAGTTTCAAGACTAACTTACATAAAATTTGAGGAAAAAAATCAAGACACGTCTTCACTGGATACAAAACAAGAAATTGTTTTCCTCAGTATCACTTTTATAAATAATGAATACTAATTACTAAATAATCATCTGCTGTCAGTCAACCTCATATTTTTCAACTAGAAAAATTTCAGAAGCCTGTAAATCTTTACCTGTACATGGTTTCTGCCTGCAGATCCTCAATTAGATATTCCGTAACTGCACTGACACAAAACTGTTTATCACCAATTTCTATATTGTACGAGTGAATTTCACTTCCATTGTTATTTGGTTCCTTCCATTGTAAAAGCACGCTGTTTGCCGTTGGACTAGCACGTATTGAGACTACAGATGACGGGCTTGAAGATGGGGTAGCACATGATGCAGGCGGGCTGTACAGCCCCGCCCCAGCACTGTTGATTGCTTGGACCCTAAATGTGTAGGAAGTGGCCGGACTCAATCCTTTCACTTCGTAGATTGTGTTTGGACCATAATAAAGCTGAAATAGAAGAAAAATTCACTGCTTGTGGGTGATTGTTAACACTTACCACAGAATCCTTTCTATCTTTTTTTTTTTTTAAATCTTGCATAAAGTTTTATGAATACTTTGTGGGAAATGGAAAAAATTCTGGTGATTTCCATTTTCTCCTATTCCTACGTTTTCTATCTTATCAAAGACAAATTTTATCATCTAAAACCGTCTTTAATTTTTTGTCTGCAAATGTTTTCAAAATTAAAAAAAACCTAAAATATTGATATCTGGTGAAGAGTTTAACCCTTTACCATGCATTCCTGGATTTTAACAACACATCTTTAAAAACTTTGTGGGAAAAGGAGAAAATGCTGGTTACCAACATTTTCCCACAAAGTTTTCTAACTTTTCAAAGACAAAACCAGTCATTGGAGCCCAAGTTTTAACTTTTCATCGTTAATGCTTTTAATTCAGACACATCTCAAATTCCATCCCATGGTAAAGGGTTAAGAAGGTGACAAATGGAATTTGCACAAGAGAAAATTAGTGAATAAATTCAGTGGCTATTATGCCACAGGGTTGCCTGTCTGTTTTGTGCCAACCCTTTACCATACAATCCTGAGTTTTAACGACCCTGAAGAGGAAAGCCTTTGAAAACATTATGGGAAAAGAAGAAAATGCTGGTAACCAGCATTTTCTTCTTTTCTCACAATGTTATCTACTCTTTCCAAATAAATTTTTCATTTTCGATCATATTTATTTATATTTATTTTTTCATCTGCAAATGCTTTCAAATTGGACTTGTCTAAAATTTTGTTGTTTGGTAAAGGGTTAACTCTTTCCTATACAACAACACTTTGGATTGGTCCAATTTGCAAGCAACTGCAGACAACAAATGAAATGTAGCTCTAAGGATACAATTTTTCTTTGAAAGGTTAGAAAACATTGCAGAAAGAGGAGAAAATGCTGGTTAGCAGCATTTTCTCCTTCTCCAACAGTGTTTTCAAAAGCATTTTTCTTTAGGGCTGCCAAACTTGCGACTGAGTGGTAAAGCGTAAAACACCATTACCAACATTATTTTAGTTATTCTGCAGTGGCCAGTGTACCTATCCATGCTTTCCTGAAGTTTCTTTCACTAGAACTTCATCTAATAAAATGTTCTTCCTAAGCCACCGGCTGCTTTCCCACATTAAAAATTATGAAACAGCAGCGAGAGAGGAGTGGAATGAAAGTTAAATTAATCCCCATACAAAAACTTTGCTTTAAACATACACTACAGAAAAGGAAGCTGAACATGGCAACCTAGTATCACACGTATTCTGCCAAACCATGAGAGCTCTGTGGAAAGATATATGGCTAGTAATACAAGTTGAGAACAGCTGAGCTAATACAAGAAGATACATTTATCCTTAAATAAAAGATAAATGAAACTGATCCACGCTCTGTGATCTGTGAAAAGGGAGCTTAATGTATCTGCAGAAAGTATCGACCCATGTCAGCCTGTGCAATCCGCGCAGGCTGACATGGGTCTAAACTTTTTGCAACTTGTCAATTTTCCATTTGTCGAAGGACCATTCTACCTCTAGAGTCAACCAATTGTCAGTCTAAATGGTTTTTATAGATCCATGCTTATGTGATGACTTGCTTGGTATCATGCATCAGGGAGACGCATTAAGCCCCCTTTTGCCAGAGCATGGCTCAATTCAATGTAGTAGTACCTGTGAATAATCTTGGTCTGACTTGAACTGCCACTCTAGTCTATAATCTGTTACTGTAGCACCATTGTTGACTGGCCCCTCCCATGCCACTTGAATACTATGTGGGGACCGGCATATACAAATTGGCATTTTAGGTGGGTCAGGCACACCAGCCCCACTGACAACCTCCAAGGGTTCAGACCAAGGTCCTCCCTAAAAAAGTAAAAAGAATCTTGCTTAGCATGGTGTTATACAACATTTGATACACAGCATGTTCCCATAGTACATAGTGATAGATCGATGCTTTGAATCTTTACAAAATAATCCCAAGTTTTAAAAGAGGGCTTTTGAAAACACTGTACAAAAAGAAGAAAATGACAGTAACAAGCCACCTTTTTTTTTTTTTGAGTTAAATTAAACTTATTGTCAGCAAGTGTTTTAAAATGGAAAAGTATCAAATTTTGTGACCAGCATTTTCTCCTTTTTCCACAATGTTTTCTACCCTTTCTTGGGCAAAACTTACACCTTGAACCACATTTATTTAGTTGTCTGCGAAAGCTTTCAATTTTGCCAAGTCTAAAATTTTGTCATTTGGTAAAATTTGATAAATCCTATAACACTTTTAACCCTTTACCACACAATCTGGATTTTTAACGACCCTGATATAAAGCTTTTAAAAACATTGTGAGAAAAGGAGAAAATGCTGGTCACCAGCATTTTCTCCTTTTCCCACAATGTTTTGTAACTTATCAAATGCAAATCTAAGCATTTCAGGCACATCTAAAATGCCATCTGCAAATGGTTTGAACTTTGGTGAGACTTAAATTTTTGTCGTCTGGTAAGGGTGAAACAATCATCTAAATTATAATACATGTACAGGCCGGATGTTGTCCAATATGAAGGAGAATATTTGTTAACTCCAATATGTAGGAAATCTTTTCAAAGACAAATTTCTAGACTTGATCATAGTCATAGCCTTAGCAGAAGACAAAGATGTTGTAGCTAAACTGGCACGATTTGTTTTGATAGGACAAAACGTTGTCAGAAAAGGGGAAAATGCTCAATGTCTTAAAAAGCCTTTGTCCCTTGGATCATTAAATCTTGGGATCGTTTGGCAACGATACATAATTGCTGGCATGATGCTTCTCTCTCTTGGCACTAAACATCTGTGTATTAACCCTTTACTGCACAATGTCGACTTTTAACAACCTTGGGAAAGAAGCCTTTAGGAAACAATGTGAGAAAAGGAGAAAATGCTGGTAACCAGCAATCTTGATCTTTGCCATCTGAAATACCCGTTTTAGGCCCTGAAGACATAGCCCTTTACCACACAATCCAGACTTTTAATGACCCCGAGTAGTTCTTATGAAAACATTGTGGGAAAAGGAGAAAGTGCTGGTAACCAGCATTTTCTCCTTTTCCCACAATGTTTTCTAGTCTGTCAGATACAGATCTCATCATTCGTGCCACATAAATTTTGTCGTCTGCAAGTGCTTTCAAATTGAACCTGTCTAAAATATTGTCATTTGGGAAAGGGTTAAAGGTTGTGCAACTTAATAAAGATTTACAAACATACCCCTGCTCTGTTAAATGCCCGAACTTGGAAGAGATATGGTCTGCCTGGCTGCAACCCTGCCACAATACAGTCAAGGTCACGACCCTTGTAGACCTCTCTACTTGTGTTGTCAGGGAGAATCATTTGTGCAGCAAACTCTGTGACCTGTGACCCACCATTGTATTCTGGATAGGCTATATTAAAAAAAAAAAAGGTAATTATACAGTCAGCCAGATATCATAAATACATAGAGGATGTTTGTTTTTTACCGTGAAAGATCGAAATTTATTTCATCGAGTGAACATCATCGGTAATATTTTCACGAGTGGCACAGCCACTCGTGAAAATATTACCGATGATGTTCACAAGATGAAATAAATTTTCGATCTTTCACCGAAAAAAAAAAACAAATATTCTATTTATTTCATACTTTGATACCTTTCTGGGGGGAAGTTAATCAAAATCCAGTGCAGTTCTTTTCAGTTATTCCCCGTGGCGTACCCCCTCTGCATAACAACACATTACAATATTATGTCAAGCGCTAGAAATGTAAGGTAAATTACGTCATATTTCCATCTGGTTGTGAGGCACGCACATTTTACCTAGGTAACTAGTGCACAGGAACAACTGTTTTCGCCTTCAATTGAAGAGTTTAAATATTAAAATCGGTATTTTCACTGGTCGTACCCATGAAATATTGAAAAATATTTCACCGATATTTCTCGATAACCTACCAGAAAGCATGAAATAAAAAATGTTCAATGATACCTACATCCTGGCAATTCAAACATGGAATATTTTATCACATAAGTAGTACTTCTTTGATTAATCTTTACCAAATGGCAAAATTTTAGACTAGTGGAAATGGAAGGCATTTGCAGACAACAAAATTTATCTTGGATACAATCACAGATTTTGTCTTTGGATGGATAGAAAACAATGTGGGAAAAGGAGAAAATGGTGGTTACCAGCATTTTCTCTTTTTACCACAATTTTTTTCAAAAGCTTTTTTAAAAGTGGTTAAAAGTTGGGATTGTGTGATAATGAGTTAAGTAAATGAATACACAGTAAATGAGTCACATAGCACATAACAGAGCACTGCATGCGAGTGCCAACACTCTGCTGCAAGTGTTTGATTTTCAGTGAAAATTTAAAGTCAAAAAAGGGGCATAACTGTGTCAAAAATATTTTGATGGGTACCTGCTCCAGTTGTATGAGTTCACATTTTGACAATTAACAACTTGTCCAAGTTTGAGGTAAATATCTTCAGTAATAACAGAAATACTACAAAATGTTCAAGTTTTTGCATGACCATGATGACAACGATGCCAGGGCTATGACATTAAGTTAAGTCTTTCAAAAACAGCCAAGCTAGGAATGTTTATCACATGATAGTCAGGTACTTACCCCAGCGTAAATGAAGTGAAGTAGCCTTTGGCTTGCCCTGTACTTTGGGAACTGAACACTGACCAGGTGGTATGGCTTGTGTAGTGGCTACACAAACATCTGAGAACTGTAAGTATTTTAAATGTAAAAATTAAAGTAATATGAGCTACCCCTGTGAAATGTAGGTTAAATGTATCTACAATAAGTATCAACCCAGGTTTGCCTGTACAGGCTGACCTGGGTTGATACTTTTTGCTATTGGTCATTTTTTGCATGTCAAAGGACCAGTCTACCTCAGGATTCAGTTTGTTGTTAGACAAAATGGATTTTATGGATCCATAATTATGTGATGACTTGCCTGGTATAATGCATCTAAGAGAAGCATTAAAACCCCTTTTGCCAGAGCATGGCTCATATGATTTCTTCTCTAAGAAGCATTAGACCAATTTTCATAGAAAATAAGATTTAAGGAAATATTTGTTAAGTCAAATATGCATTACCGGCAATTCTAACAGACACAAGAATTTTAAACTTTCCTATCTGAAAGCACTTGCATGATTGCTACTGTAACTCATTGCTACTGTAACTCAGACAGATTTTGTCTTAGAGGCTAGATTTAACAAGTGGACAGTATAGATCCAAGATCAGTTTGCATGTTCAGTGCAGTTTGAATTCTCCTTTTGCCACACCACCACATTTTCATACATACCAGTGTGTGAGGCTACAATACTACGAACCAGTAATATTTACTGGGCACTTATTTTTATAGGGTACGCATGCAAAAATTCACAGACATAAAAATGCATATGTAATGTAAATATGTATACTCTCTTTCTTCATTAGAAACATATTTTCCGCTCAAAATATCTATTAACCCTTAATTTATTTGTTTGTTTGTATTGGAGTTTAATGCCATTTTAACAGCTTAGGTCATATTATGGCGGTCAGTGATGCACCTATGTGTTTCCTGGCTTTCTCACACCAGTACTGACACAACTTTCTTTCCATAGCCACTGACTACTTTTCTCACATGCATCAGAGGTGAGAGGCAAAAAATCACCAGAAAGAAAGTTTGCCGCAACCTGGTATTGAACCCGCAACCTCCAGGTCACAAGTCAGATACGCTAACCACTAAGCTATCCAGCCAGCCCTGTTAACTCTTAACGATACATCCTTACAGCGAGAGAGAAAAAAACACTGTTAAAACTTGAAAGTGTGTTTAATGGCTCAGATTTTGGTCAGCTGTGTAAACACAAATAAATTACCAATACATATGATGTAAGGGATAGAGAAACTCAAGGGATTTGTCTTCATCCAAAACTGGAAATGACAAAAGTGATTTTCCTTGAAGGCTGCCAAAGAATGCATATTCTCCTTTTCCAGCAATGTTTACAAAAGCCATCCTTCTTTGGTATGTTTTAACTCATGGCTGTTTGGTATAGGGTTTTAAGATCTAAGCTTAATGATTATTTCTATGTATAAAAAAAAAAAATCCAATGCACTTATGTTTTCAAAAGACAACAGACAGAAAGAAGCATTTTGCACAAAATTAAGTTAAAAAAGGGCCATAACTCTCCTTGTAATTGGTGGATTTTACCTTAAATCAAGCTTAATTTTTATTTTATAATTATATTAATGTATTAAATGTAAATACAACAATGTTACAAATATTTACAGACTCTACAAGAAAAAAAATTGTCCTAAAAACCATTACCTCGCTTCTCCCTCCAATACTCGCAGCTGCAACACGGACCCTGTAGCTGTGTCCTGGCATTAATCTATCACATGTATGCTCTCTCTCCGAACCCTCGTATAATGTCTCATAACCTGAAATATAGGAACGAAATCTTGTTTAATTTCAACTGATTTTTTTTAAATACTTGTGTTACTGGAGATCACTCCTTCCTTACTGCATAGCTTCTTCCCATATAAAGTCAATACCTAACAACTGCGTTAGGGAGAATTCTCTTTAGCTCAGTGGTTATGGTGTTGGTCTTTTAAACCTCAAAAAACAAGAATCTTTTCTGCAACGGTTCAAATCCCCCCAGGTGCAGTTTATATTTCAGCTATGCATTAGTTGCAAACTTTCATGTTCGTATGATTTGGCACAAAACATATTCAATAAACTTTTTCATCCATGGGAAAAAAAAACAAGTGTATTTTCAAGTCCAAAGAACTGCCTTTGTTTTCACCATTACATGTATATAGCCTTTCCAAATTTGTTCACCTTACATAAATTGGTGATAAGCATGGTTCAATACTATGCAAGTATATATCATGAAGTCATACATCAAGGCACTTTATTCAAATGCCCTATTGGAAGTGAGAACTATGATAAAGAAAAGTTCAGGTAACCTAAGAATACTCTTACCCCTTTACCAAACAATCCCGAGTTTTTACAACCCTGGACTACAAGGCTTTTGAAAACATTGTGGGAAAAGGAGAAAATGCTGGTAACCAGCATTTTCATCCTTTCCCACAATGTTTTCAAACTCTTCAGATACAATTCCAATCATTTGAGCCACATTTAATTTTTCATCTGCAAATGCTTTCAATTTGGACCAGTCTAAAATTTTGTCATTTGGTAAAGCATTAAGGTAACAAAATTCTATCTTTCATTATTTAATACAGACCAGGACAACATGAATCCATTACATGTAAAAAATGATATGTAATTTCTTAAGACATATTACACGATCTTTCTTTTCTCTCTTCCAGATGACACTCTTGTAGGCCCATCCAAATCAAACTGATTTGCAAAGGACAAATAGAATGTGGCTAAGGGAGAAAATTTGGCTTTGAAAAAGTAGAAAATATTATTACCAGCATTTTGTCTATTTCCCACCTTGTTTCAGTAGCCTTCCTTCATAGGCTTACAAAACACACAATTTGGTTGGGAAAGGGTTACATAATACTGGCCAGTGTTTAATGATCATGGAGGTAAAGGGAGAACAGGAGATAAAAATGAGCCATGCTCTGACAAAAGGGGGCATAATGCATCTCCTTGATGCATTATACCAATCAAGCCATCACATAATTATGGACCCCTTAAAATCCATTTTGTTTAACACTGAGGTACACTGGACATACAGAATACTGACCAATAGCGAAAAGTTTCGGCCATGGTCAGCCTGCGCAGGCTGATCTGGGTTGATACTTTTCGCAGGTGTATTAAGCCCCCTTTTCACAGACCAAGGCTCAAATGTTTTCCAAAAACTGACGGGTAAGATTTGGGGTAGAAGCATGCAAAAAGCACATCAAACAAGGCTTCTTTTTCAGGCTATCAAACCAAATCATAATTTTGTACAGTATTTTAATTTAACCCTTTACCACACAATCCCGACTTTTAACGACCCTGAGGAAAATGCCTTAGGAAAACATTGTGGGAAAAGGAGAAAATGCTGGTAACCAGCATTTTCTCCATTTCCCACAATGTTTTCTACCCTATCTCAAACAACTTCCATAATTTTAGCCACACTAAATTTGGCATTTGCCTGTGCTTTGGGTTTGGACAGATCCAAAATCATGTTGTGTGGTAAAGGGTTAAGAGAGCATAGCAAACCTTCATTCCAACAAATTAACTTCAAACAGAAATTTAATTTGCAAAATAACTGATCAAAATGAGTAAAATTGAACAGAAATTTTATTAAATCCTCTTGTTACTCTCTTCACTCTCTTTTTCGATTAAATAAGTTTCTGACAGATCATTTTCAATCTTAACAAGAGCGGCAAATTGTCGCGAGATACGCCCGTCTCACCACCAGTTGTCGAGGGGATATAATAATCGTAAAGGGCAGGTAATGCACCAAACATGTTTACCAAAGTCTCAAGTCAATTTGACTTGAGGTGACAAAGTTCCGTTCCAGACAAGCAAGAAATACTGTAAAAATGAAGATCAAAGTGGAATTACTCAAAATCCGCACTAGGTAGAGCTATTGTTCTTGCGCATTGTACTCTGTAATATTGCAACAAACATGCATACCAAGTTTGAAGTCACTCTGACTTGAGATGACAAAGTTATATTCCGGACAAGCACTAAATGCTGTAAAAATGATGATCAAAGGGAAATAACTCAAAATTCGCGCTAGGAAGAGTTATGGTTCTTGTGCACTGCACTCTGTAAATTTTCAACAATCATGCATACCAACTTTGAAGATGTTCAAACTAGAGATGACAAAGTTATATTCCGGACAAGCAGAAAATGCTGTAAAAATGATGATCAAAGGGAAATAACTCAAAGACAGCATGAGGTAGAGTTATGGTTCTTTTGCACTGCACTCCGTATTGTTGCAACAAACGCAAATACCAAGTTTCAAGTCAATCCGACTGGAGATGACAAAGTTATGCTGCGGACAAGCAGAAAATGCTGTAAAAATGATGATCAAAGGAAAATAACTCAAAGACAGCACCAGGTAGAGTTATGGTTCTTTTACACTGCACTCCGTATTATTGCAACAAACACAAATACCAAGTTTCAAGTCAATCGGACTGGAGATGAGAGTTATGCTGCGGACAAGCACTAAATGCTGTAAAAATGATGATCAAAGGGAAATAACTCAAAGACAGCACCAGGTAGTTATGGTTCTTTCGCACTGCACTCCGTATTGTTGCAACAAACACAAATGCCAAGTTACAAGTCAATCAGACTGGAGATGACAATGTTATGCTCCAGACAAGCAGAAAATGCTGTAAAAATGTCAATCAAAGGGAAATAACTCAAAGAAAGCACGAGGTAGAGTTACAGTTCTTTCGCACTGCACTCTGTATAATTGTAACAAACACACATGCCAAGTTTCAAGTCAATCGGACTGGAGATGACAAAGTTATGCTCCGGACAAAGAACTGGACGCCGCCCGCCCGCCCCCCCCTACGCCATGGGTGATCCCATAATACGTCCCGTCTTCGACGGGCGTATAAAAAGGATGATTTTTGGATGGCCTTAATAAACTCGAAGTAGGTCTGATATTTAAAAGCCTTAATATACTCATTTCACTGACTTTTGTTTCCCATAAATGATAATTTCAAGCCATTCAATAATCATGTGTTTCTGACTCAATCTGACAGGAAGGGCTTGGGGTCCTTACTGGTCTAAACAACTCCACTGATGCAACTTGCACAAAAACCAAAGGCTTCACTTAAGCATATTCCAAAATACATATACAGAATCATGGAAAAGGAATAGACCCAACATTAAACAATTCACACTAAGAATGCTACGCAACCCTTTCAGTGCCATAGCCAAAAAAAGGTGCTTTTGTGGACAGCATAGATCAAGGTCTGACTGCACATCTCATGCAGTCTGATCTTGGACCTGTATCATCCACTTGTTCAGTCAAACCTATAAGACAATTTTCAGAGTAAGTGTATTTTCAGCCGTCACAAGAGTTTCAGGGTTTATAATTGGCAATGAAAGAGATAAACAACAGGGCTAGCAATAGACCATTTTTGAAACAATTGTGGCGGAAAAGGATAAGTCGCCATTCTTTCTCCATAATACTTTTTAAATAATCATATCGAATGTATGAATCCTTTCCCAAGTTGTAATGACCTTGAGAAAGATGGCTTTTTGAAAACATGGTTAGAAAAGGAAAATATGCGGGTAACAAGCATTCTCTCCTTTTTCCACAATGTTTTCTCTTTAGACTTGACCAAATTCAAAACATCTGCCAACAATAGATTCAAAATTAGAACAAGCCAGCTGAAGTTCTATGATAGGGTAGAAACATTGTTGGAAAACGAGAAAATGCTGGTAACCAGTATTTTCTCCTTTTCCCACAATGTTTTCAAAAGCCATCCTCCTATGGGTTACTAAAACTTGGGATTGTGTGGTAAAGGGTTAAGCGACTCAACGCCTATATCTACAGCAATATTACCTGTTCCTATTGTATGGTTGCAAGTAGAAATTAAAGTACAAATTCTCTATTATCCATTTTCAAGATCTGTTTATTTCAGTAGGGTTTTGCACTGCTTTCAACAGTATTTTGCTCATATCACTGCAACATACACTTTTTATATCTTTTCTGGGTTTCAACAGCATAAGGCTTCAGGAAACTTTGAGAAAAAGAATTTGAACAAGTTTATAAAATAGAAAAAACTCAATAGCTTTCAGAGAATGAAAATTAATGCAATCCAAAACTAGAATGTTCATGAGATTGGTTGATTGAATGGAGTTTAAGACCCTTTTGATAGCTTAGGTCATATCACGGCGGTCAGTGCACCTATGCATGTGTTTCCTGGCTTCCTCATACCGGTACTGACATAACTTTCTTTCCAACTCACTACCTTCTCATATGCTTCAGAGGTGAGAGGCTAAAAATCACTAGAAAGGTTTGCCTCAACTGGGTATCAACCTCACAACCACCAGGTCATGAGTCTGATACTCTAACCACTGAGCTACCTGGTTGGGCACGATTCATGACAACAACTTCCTGTTACAGCCAGACACTTTATTTGTCATTTGGCAATGACCTTGAACCATGAAAATTTCTCTTTTTGCCACACTGTTTTAGTATATTTCTAAAGTTTTCTTCTACAAATTCTGTTTTGGCAGTAATGACACCGTCAACTCACCTTTACCATCGTCCAACTCTACAATATATTTGGTTATTTCTGACCCACCATCATCCCTTGGAGGATCTGCAAAGACACATGGAAAATTCAACTGTAACAGAAACTGAATTTAACCCTCTACCAAACAATCCCTAGTTTTAACAGCCCATTTGAAAGAAAGCCCTTGTAAGCACTGTGGGAAAGGAGAAAATGCTGGTAAGCTGCATTTTCTCCTTTTCCAACCATGTTTTCTACCATTGGACTCACAAATAAAATATTATGTTCTATGATGAATTTCTCATCTGCAAATGCTTTCAATTTGGGTCAAGTCGAACATTTCATCATACTGTCAAGAGCTAAAACTCCCATCACGTGCTTGAATTGAAATGACAGCTGTTTAAAACTGGTATGCATTATAAACTAAAATGTCCAAGTTTATGGTTGTATGATTGGTTGATTGAATGGTGTTTTATGCAGTTTTATCATAAGTTCAGTCATGTCATGTTAACTGCTTACTTATATTCATGTGTACCCAAGATTTCACCAGTACTAGGCTAGGAAAACTGCACCAAACAACTAACATACACTTTTTTTCCAAATTCTGATATTGAATGTAAATGGGTTGGTTTTAACCCTTTTACAAACAATTCAATGTTTAATGACTGTGAGTCAGAAGAGTTTTGAAAACATTGGAATAAAAGGAAAAACAAAATACTGAAAGCATTAATTTTGGTAGAGGATCAATTTACAAAGGCTAAAATATTGTATTTATTTGTCAAATGATAGAAGTCATGGAAAAAGGAGAAAATACTAGTATTTCCGTCTGTTTCCACGATCATTCTAATCTAAAACCACTACAAAGGTAAACTACACACAAGTTTATTGCAATAAAGGGTTAACTCTGTACATACATAGATCAACTGATTCCAATAAATATTACACAAGTAATATTTTGTGAAAAGGGAGTTAAACGTATCTATGAAAACAATCGACCCTTGTCAGCTTGAGCAGTCCACTCAGACTAACCTGGGACACAACTTTTTGCTATTAGCTAATTTTCTTCGTATAAAAGGACTAGTCTTCCTCATGATTCAGTCACTTGTTAGAAAAACTGGATTTAATAGATCCATGGTTATGTGATGACTTGCTTGGTATAATGCATCACAGAGATGCCAGCGTGCAACTCTATTATCTTTTATACTCACCCCAAGAAACTCTGAATGAATGTGCATGTATTTTGCCTTTGATTTGAGGTTTATATGGCGGGTCAGGTTTTGATGGTTTGGTTCTATAGGTGACAACATCACTCCATTTACTCATCCCCTCGTCATTCTTGGCTCCTAGCTGAAATATGAAAGACACTGTAAGGAAATTTTGAGCCAGTGAGCTCTATCATAGACCACCCCACTTATTTTACATGCAGCACAATACATGTATCAACATATCATATCTGCACACTTTTATGATTAACCCTTTACCACACAATGATGACTTTTAACACCCCTGATAGAGAAGGCTTTTGAAAATATTGTGGGAAAAGGAGAAAATGCTGGTTACCAGCATTTTCTCCTTTTCCCACAATGTTTTCTACCCTATCAAAGAAAAATCATTTCATATGAGCCACATTGAAACTGTCATCTGCAAATGCTTTCAATTCAGACAGGTCTAAAATTTGTTGTGTGGTAAAGGGTTAACTACTTTCCATATTATGACAAAATTTTAGATTCTTCCAAATACAAAGCAGTTGCAGATGACAAATGAGGTTGAATGATGAATTTTTTTTCCCGAGAGGATAAGAAAACATTGTGAGAAAAGGAGAAAATGCTGGTGATCAGCATCTTCCCCTTTTTCCACCATGTTTTCACAGCCGTTTTCCGCCTAGACAGCAAAATATAATGCATCGAAAGGGGTAACTCTCTGATTCATTACTCCTAGCTGACTACAATATTTGTCATGAAGCAAAGCATTTGTAAAACATTGTGATAGAAGATCAAATTGCTTGTAAGGAACTATCATTCTTTTTACCACAATGTTTAGGGCTCTGAAGTATCTTGCTTAAAGACACGCCAACAAAAACCCATTGCTTTGAGTAAGGATGAACCCTATACCATATAATCACAAGTTTTAACGACCTTGAAGAAAAAGCCTCTAGAAAACATTGTGGGAAAAGGAAAAAATGCTGGTAACCAGCATTTTCTCTTTTCTCACAATGTTTTCTAACCTTTCACAGACTTGTCCCAGTTTTTGTGCTATATCTAAAATGTCGTCTGCAATTGCTTTCAATTGGAACCAGTCTAACATTTTGTCATGTGGTAAATGTTTAAACCAGAGGTCAACAGGTTACAACTCCTACACATTACCTCTGAGCTACACAGGACCGTGGATAACTGAAAGTGGGAAAACATGGTATGATCTACAACTGACAAGACAGCATAATGCATTTAAATGATCTCATCAGAAAGTTTCAGCATACAACTACACTGCCACCTACATTTAACTTCTTTCGTCTTGCAGATGTTCTGGCAAAAACAGAACCTGCTCATAGCTTTTCTTTTTGCCACGTTTTCATGCATTCGGTTATAAATGCTCCCTTGCATTGTTTGTTTACACAAAGTTAAAGTTATGGGCTAGCTTCTTTTGTCTTGCAGACATTCTGGCAAAAACAGAAACTGCTCATAGCTTTTCTTTTTACCACGTTTTCATGCATTCAGTTATAACTGCTCCCTCACACTGTTTGTTTACCTAAAATTAAAGTTATGAGCTGACCATAGCTGTTGGTGGCATTCTGGGAAAAGGAGGTTCTATGCATCTTCATAATGTATCAAGCAAGTCGTCACATATGGGTCAATTTGTCAAAAACAGCCATATCATGAGGTAGGACAGTCCTCTTAATAAATGAATGAATGTTGATTTATGGTGCATCGACAGCTCTGGTCATTTAGCGCACAGGAAAGTCTTTTGACAAGCAGAAAATTTATTTATAGCAAGAAGTTTCGACCCAGGTCAGCCTGCATGAATGAATCAAATGAATTAGATGAATTAAATAAACCTCCTTTTCATAGAAGATGACACATACATATTTATCAAACTTACCCGAAATTTATAATCTTTGTTTCTGGCTAGTTTTTCTAGCCTATGTGACAACAATGATCCACTATAAACTGGTAGGAACCCATGGCCCTGAAAACAAAAGAAGAGTTAATGATGTATATGTTTGCCTGAATGGTGTTTGGCCCTTACCTACACAATGCCAACTTTTAATCACTGAAAGGAAGAAGGCTTTTGAAAACATCGTGGGAAAATGAGAAAATGCTGGTAACCAGCATTTTCTCATTTTCCCACAATGTTTATTACCTGATCAAAGACAGAAATCATCATTCTAGCAACATTTGTCGTCTGCAAATGCTTTCAATTTGGTCTAGTCTAAAGTGTCATTTGGTAAAGATTAATTCTATGTCTAACGATTTCATAGGATTCCAATGTATCTTTGATCTTTAAGTAAGATGATTTTGAGGACATTGTGAAAAAAGCAGAAAATGGTCATTGCAAGCACTTTTACAATGTTTTTCTATCCTACCAACCACAAATTTCATCTTCCGACCCACATATAATTTGTTGTATATAAACGCTTTCAAAAGAAATAAGTAGAAAATTTTGTCTTTAGATAAAAGAGTTAAGAGTGTATTCAGAGTATTCAGTCATATATCATCATTTACAAATACAGCTCAAAATATATCCTTCCTAGGTTTAAACAAGCACTAGACTAGGGTAATGCAATGCCTTGCCCATGGACTTTCCCACTAAAATAATGCCGTAAAAACCTTAATGAGGATAATAATTGTCCATCATCCATTTACTATTCATACAATTATAACTAGAGGCGCTTGAGCGCCTGTATCGCTCCACAGGCCTGATATTTCTATAATGGCGAAAGGAAGTTTTTAACAATTATCATTCAATCCTGCATTTTAGCTCACTGAAGAAACAATTTGGTAGACAACCACCATAGGAACTTACCTGCAAAACAACAATGAAATCCAATGAATAGTTTTAGAGAAGAAATTTTTCAAAGATTTTACTTTATACCATAAAAGGAAAATGAGTCCCCCATAAAAGCCATGTTTTTTGACAGATCTTTTTTTTTTTTATGGAATTCTGTAAACCTGTATCTAAGGAACATTCCTGCAAAATAATAATGCTATCCAAATAGCGGTTTGGGAGGAGAAGATTTTTAAAGGTTTTTTACTTTGGTTGCCATGGCAACCAGAATTCTTCATGGAACACAATTATTTGAAGGAATTTGAAAGAGGACCACCAAAGGAACATTCCTGTGAAATTTGGTAAAAATCCAGTCAATAGTTTCTGAGGAGAAGTTTTTTAAAGAAAAAGTTTACGGACGCACGCACGGACGAACGGACGAACGAACAGACGGACGGATGGACGGACGCACGGCGGACACAACGCCATGACAATAGCTCGCTGGCCTTCGGCCAGTGGAGCTAACAACAATGAAATCCAATGAATAGTTTTAGAGAAGAAATTTTTCAAAGATTTTACTTTATACCATAAAAGGAAAATGAGTCTCCCATAAAAGCCATGTTTTTTGACAGATCTTTTTTTTTTTAAGGAATTCTGTAAACCTGTATCTAAGGAACATTCCTGCAAAATAATAATGCTATCCAAATAGCGGTTTGGGAGTAGAAGATTTTTAAAGGTTTTTTACTTTGGTTGCCATGGCAACCAGAATTCTTCATGGAACACAATTATTTGAAGGAATTTGAAAGAGGACCACCAAAGGAACATTCCTGTGAAATTTGGTAAAAATCCAGTCAATAGTTTCTGAGGAGAAGTTTTTTAAAGAAAAAGTTTACGGACGCACGCACGCACGAACGGACGGACGCACGACGGACGGACGCACGACGGACACAACGCCATGACAATAGCTCTCTGGCCTTCGGCCAGTGGAGCTAAAAACAATTCTTACAACTTCACTCATTAACACACAATCACAAGTTTTAATGTCCCAGACAGAGAAGGCTTCTGAAACTCTATCAACCCTTTACAGCACAATAGCAACTTTTAATGACCATGGGAAAGGACCCTTTTGAAAACATTGTGGGAAAAGGAGAAAATGCTGGTAACCAGCATTTTGTCCTTTTCCAACAACGTTTTCTACCCTATCAAAGAAAAATTCCACAATTTGAGCCACACCAAAATTGTCGTCTGCAAATGCTTTCAATTTGGACAAGGCGAAAATTTAGTCGTCTGGTAAAGGGTTAAAGACAGAAATCATCATTTGAGCTACGTTTTACTTTTTGTCTGCAAATGCTTTCATTGTGGTTTAGTCCAAAATATTATCGTTTGGTAATGAGTTAAACCTCTTTGGAGAAAAAAATTTCAGACTCCTCCATTTTGAAAGCAGCAGCTGCAGATGAAAACTTAAAAGCGACAAAACTAATGGGATTTTTCTTCTAAAGGGTAGAAAACATTGTGGGAAAAGGAAAAAATAATGTATACCAGCACTTTCTACTTTTCCCACAATGTCTTCAAAAGCACCTTCTCTACGCGCTGTAAAACATGGGATTGTTTGGAGAACTAATTAATTGATAGAATGGTATTTAATGCTGCTTTCAACATTATTTCAGTCTTATCACAGCTCACAAATTCATGTATGTCTTGAGTTTCACAAGTACTAGGCTAGGGCTCTAAAGTGTCTTACCCAAGGACACTCTCATAAAAAAGCCCAGTGTGTCCTGTGAGGCTCGAACCGGGGGCCTCTAGGTTATGAGTCCTACACCTTACCACGGAGCCACACAGGACCCCCTTGTTGGACATGGGTTAAGGTAAGTTTAGAAATTTGTTTTCAGAAAGAGAGTTCGCTGTAGGCCTGAAAAGGTCTTAACATCTTACCGTATCTATATCATCCACCTGGAGAATAAAGTCATCATCATTTGGACGTTTGATCCATGATAATACTAGCTCTGTCACATAACACTCTGACAACATGGGTGGGTCAGGCTGGCTGGGAGGGGAACCACTCGTACAGAATGTCACACAGTCACTATACAAGCTGAAATAGAAATCATAGTTGTACTCAGTTTAAAACGGTTGCCAAAGTTTTCCCTATATAGGCCCATGTAAAACTTGTGACCCCAGGGCTATAATTTGAAGAAACTTGGTAGAGGTCCACTAGATAAAGCTACATGCCAAGTTTGGTAGCCCTAGGCCTTATGGTTTCAGACAAGAAGATTTTCAAAATATTTTCAATATTTTTCAGTTTTGTTGCCATGGCAACCAGAGTTTTTGAAAGAATCAAATTCTTTCTAGAATTCTGAAGAGGATCATGGCAGGATCATTTCTGTGAAGTTTCATCAAAATTGGATGGGTAGTTTCAGAGAAGATGTTTGAAATAAAAGTTAACACACGCAGCCATGCACGGACGGACGCACCGAAGCACGACGGACACCGGGCCGTGACATAAGCCCGCTGGCCTTTGGCCAGTGGAGCTAAAAAGGGACATCACTGCATCAAAAATCTGTTTAGAGTTGCCAACCCTTTTGAGTGTCAACAACTAACCCAAGAGTGAAGTAAATACCCTCAGTAATAAGAGACATGAGAAAATGTCAAATTTTTCCCAAGATTTTTTTTTTTAGAACTTTTCCCACAATGTTTTCTACCCTATCAAAGAAAAAAATGCATCATAAGCCACATTGAAGTTGTCTGCAAATGCTTTCAATTTGGACAAGGCTAAAATTTTGTTGTCTGGTAAAGGTTTAAGGTAATGGGTTAACATTTATTTTTGGTAAATCATTTCAATCTGAGATTTGCTATCAGTAGCTAACAACAAATTGAATTCTAACCCTTAAAATGCCTTTCTATTATTCAGTTGCCTTTGCAGCCTGTGTAGATCAAGATCAAGACTGCACAAAACGTGCAGTCTGATCTTTGATCTACACTGTCTGCTTTGCCGAGACATTCTGAACCATAGCAACCTTGAAATTGCTAATAATTGATTCTTATTCCTAGATTTAAAGTGTCTGTTTGGTTTATCCGGTGCTTAAAGGGTTGAATTATCAATTAATCCAATCCTCACATATTTTGCAAGTTTGACTTTCTTTCTAGTCATGTTGTTTGATCAAAAATCATGATAACTGATTCAAACAATTATGTAACCCCTAGAGCAACTTTTACTTCTTTAGTTGCCTTTGCAGTCAGTATAGATCAAGATCAGGCTGCACAAAACATGTAGTCTGATCTTTGATCTACTCAGCCAAGACATTCTGAACAATACCAACCTTGAAATTGCTCTCATTAACTCATTACCACACTACAAAATTTTTAATACAAGTCCAAATTAAAAGCATTAGCAAACAAAAACTTAAACAAGGCTAGAATAATGGGATTTGACTCAGAAAGGACAGAAAACATTGTGGGAAAAGAAGAAAACGCTGGTAACCAGCATTTGCTTCTCTTCCCACAATTTTTTTTCAAAAGCTTTCTGACTCTGAGTAGATAAACCCAGGGATTGTGTGGTAAAGGGTCAAATCTTAATTCTAGAGAAAAGTGTCACTTGGGTTTATTTTGTGCTCTTATGCGTAAATACTCCTTACTTTCTTGAGCCCCACCCCCCACCCCCGCAAAGGCCAAGAAATATCATTTTTACAGTGTTCTCTTGTCTGTTCATATGATTTTCTTCTAAACATAAGTATACCCCCTTTTGTGGGAATATCAGTTCAATGAAGTAACATGTTCTTTTTCAAGTATCTCAACATGGTGATTGACAATTTTAATACTCAACCAGCATCCAAATGACTTCATCTCTTTTGGAAAAAAACATTGAGGCATAAGGCAAAAATTTCGAAAAAAAAAACCCCCAAAACCTTTTTCTCTTTACCATAATGTTTCCATATCATAATCATGCATTAAAACTTTACCAAACTATTCCCAGCTTAAACATTCAAAAGGAATAAAGCAAAATCCCATTCATTGAATTATACTTCACTTGTTGCTTGCAACTGCTTTCAATTTATGCATTAAAACTTTATACCAAACAATCCCCAGTGTTGACAATCCAAAGGAATAAAGCCATATCCCATTGTGTGATCATACTTCACTAGCTGTCTGCAATTTCTTTCAATTTGGACATGTCTAAAATTTTGTTCTTTGGGCAACGGTTAACTCATTACCACACAATCCCAACTTTAAACGACCCTGAAGAGGAAGGCTCTTGAAAACATTTTGGGAAAAGGAGAAAATGCTGGTAACCAACCAGCATTTTCTCCTTTTCCCAAAACATTTTCTTCCCTTTCCGAAACAAGTTTCTATTTTTGAGTCACATTTATGTTGTGGTCTGCAAGTGCTTTCAATTTTGACTAGTCTAAGATTCCATTGTTTGGTACAGGGTTAAACTCCGTATCATGATGAATATTCCTATGTATGAAAATCAGTCTAAAGTCACCTGATAGGAGGTGATTGGTTGATCAAAGTGCTTGTCACAAGCAGTTTTTCCCTTTTTCCACAATGTTTTCAAAAGGCTTCCCTAGTACACTTAATAAATTTACAGGTTGGTTTGTAAAAGGGTAAAACTGAATTCCAACCAATTGCAACCATGGTATATTAACTTCAGCTAGCTTACCTTTTGCCCGTAGTATTTATCGCAGCTAAACGGAAGGTGTATTTACTGGAAGCGGTTAATTTGGTGATTCTATGCTGTTTCTGTAGGCCATTATAAACTTCGTCAAACTTCCCACTACCCTCAGCTATGTCACACTCTAGAATATAGGCCGTTATCTTTGAGCCATTCTCTGAGGCAGACTGAAAATAGAATGAAATTATATTGAGCCATGCTCTGGCAAAAGGGGGCTAAATGCATTTCCGTGAAACATGATGCCAAGAAAGCCATCGCATAATAATGGATCCATAATAGCCACTTCTTAAAACAACTAATTTATGAGGCAGACTGGCCCTTGCACACAAAGAAAATTGACCAATAGCGGAAAGTTTCGGCCAAGGTCAGCCTGCGCAGACGGACCTGGGTCGATACTTTTCATAAATGCATTAAGCCCCCGTTTCACAATGCATGGCTCCTATAAAACTTCCTTTTTTCATTTAACTGGGTTTTTCATGGGAGTGTCCTTGGGCAAGACACTTTAGAGTCCTAGCTTAGTTATGGTAAAACCCAGGAAATACATGAATATTGTAAGCTGTCCCTGTGATGTGACTAAAATAATGTTGAAAGTGGCATAACTCTTTACCCCACAATTCCGAGTTTTAACGACCTTAAGGAAGAGGCCTTTTGAAAACATTGTGGGAAAAGCAGAAAATGCTGGTAACCAGCAAAGACAAAAATCATCATTTGAGCTACATTTTTTTTGTCGTCTGCACATGCTATCAATTTGATTGAGTCCAAAATGTTGTCGCTTCGTAAAGGAATAAAACACCATTCAATCAATCAATCATTTAACCATATACCAACTAATCCTGCGATTTCACTACCCAGACAAATGAGACTTTTGAAAACATTGTGGTAACCAGCATTTTCTCCTTTTCCCATAATGTTTTCCACCCTTTCAAACACAAATCCCATCAACTGAAATCACATTTCATACATTTTGTCATCTGAAAATGCTTTCAAACTGGACAAATCTTGTTGTTTTTTTTTCATTTCGCAAAGGGTTAATACTTTCAATATGGATGATATACTTGTATATATTGAAAGCACTCACAGACAACAAATCAAATCCAGGATGAGCCTTAGACTTTGTAGTCTGGTATTAAGTTAACCCTTTACCACACAATGCCAACTTTTAACGACCTTGTGAAAGATGCCTTTTGAAAACATTGTGGGAAAAGGAGAAAATGCTGGTTACCAGCATTTTCTCCTTTTCCAACCATGTTTTCTATCCTATCAAGGACTTCTTTCACCATTTGAGCCACCTTTAATTTATGGTCTGCAAATGCTTTCAATTTGGACATGTCCAACTTATTCAGCAACCATTCTTAACTACATTCTTTGTCTTACTGTCATAAATTACCCCGAGCATCTAATGCAAATACCAGGGCCCCTGTTCACCAACCATTCTTAATAGACTTCTTAGTCTTACTCTGATAAATTGTCTAAATTGGAAAGTAACGCAACACCATTTGGTTTAGCCAGTCAGAAATTGTGATACTTTCTAAATCTATTGCCTATTTCATTTAATCTGACCCAAGGTGAACATCATTTACATAAATTAAAATTCTATTTCAACCCCCGGCATAGCACTGGGCTGCCTTTGACATATGTCCCAAGTGGTCATGGAAATATTTTGTATGGTATGCACGGATTAAATCGCTTACCTGTACATTCCCGTGTGTATATAACTTCCCAAATAATAGTCGGAGTTCTATTAACACGCCTACTTATATATTCAGCATAAAGGTCAGGATCAAGTTAAATGAAGTACTGAATAGATTTAAACTAAGAATAAAATTTAGAATGGTCGCTGAATAGGGCATAAGGTTAACTGTTTAGCATCTACCATACCAACAGAAATTTTGTAACAAAGCACAACTTACTTTCCATTTGAGAGTTAGGGAAGTTTTTGATTTCTGAACAAGAGTGGGTGGGGAAGGTTGGTCAGGCTCACAGGGTAAGGTTTTAAAACTTATGGCTTCTGTGGAGGATCCTCTCATATCATCTAAAATGGTGCAAACTCTGAAAAAGATAAGAGAAGTTTGTGTTGTTCGTCTGTCTCTTTGCTTATCCCTTTATCACAGAATCCTGTAAATGAGGTTACATGTCATTTTCAATGGTGCTCATAGTCCTATCACAGCAACAGCTAGTCTGTTGATGTATTTTCTGGTTTTCATTCGTACAGCAGTCCAATTATTTTTTTCCTTTTACATATTTAGAAGTTACTTTGTCAAACATGATTATGGAGCCTATAAAGTGTAATTAATAGATTATTAGCCCCTGCCAGGCTTCTAGCAGACATTTTCAGTCTAGAAAAACCTACCAAATAACAGCAATTTTAAAGCTGCTCTTGTCAATGATGCTTCAGAGGAGTGGACACTGTAGATCAATTATCAGACTGCATCTTTTGTGCAGTCTGATCTTGATCTACATAAAGGCATTTTAGCTTGTGAAAGGCACTTTTAAGGTGGACCAAACAACCCTGTGTTTTGGAGATCCTGAGCTAGAAGCCTTTTGAAAACATTTTGGAAAAGGAAGAAAATGCTGGTTCTCAAAGTTTTTCTTGGCAAATTTGTTGATAGAGGTAACAGGTCAACTGCATAACTGTCACTGACACTGAGCACTACATGTAGACAGGTCCATAAATGTCCGGCCTAGGGTAGGGATCAAACCTACAACCTAGAGGTCTGTAAGCAGAAACCATATGTAGTCCAAGGACTAAATTTTCTTGTTATACAGCAAGGTATCCAAAGAACTGCAAGAGCTGTCCGCATAGCAATGGATAGCAAGCAACAACTTATACAAAGCTTGGCAATATCAATGACAAAAATTACTTACTTTACATGATATTCTGTTGCTGGTTTTAGGTCTTTGAGTGTAATTTCTGTAGCATCTCCCCTAAAAGTTACAAGAACAGAAAAAGGTAGATGCAATAAAAACTAAAATAGTCATTTACAGGCACTAAACTCTTAATCAAATGACAAAATTTTGCACTAGACCAGATTTAAAGTATTTGCAAACAAAAAGTTAAATGTAGCTCAAACTATGATTTCTGTCTTAGATAGGGCAGAACATTGTGGGAAAAGGAGAAAATGTTGGTTACCAGCATTTTCTGTTTTCCCCAAATGTTTTCAAGGCCCTTCTCTTTCAGGGTTGTTAACCCTTTACCACACAATGACGACTTTTGACACCCCTGATAGAGAAGGCTTTTGAAAACATTGTGGGAAAAGAAGAAAATGTTAGTAACCAGCATTTTCTCCTTTTCCCACAATGTTTTCTACCCTATCAAAGAAAAATCATTTCATATGATCCACATTGAAACTGTCCTCTGCAAATGCTTTCAATTCGGACAGGTCTAAAATTGGTCGTGTGGTAAAGGGTTAAAACACCCAATCCTGTGTTAGGTTTATTCTTTATTGAAAGCACCTGAAGACAACTTAGATGTGGCATAAATGATTGTATTTAGCTATGAAAGGGTTGCCAGCATTTTTTTTTCCCCAAAATGTTTCCAAAAGCCCTTTTCAATCAAGGCTATAAAACAAGGACTGTTTAATAGTTTCAACAGAGATTAGGTCAACAGTTCTGTGAACAAACCAATGTTCTGTCTTTATTTGAGTAAAATGGTACTTTGAGAAAACTAGAGGCGCTTGAGCGCCTGTATCGCTCCACAGGCCTGATATTTCTATAATGGCGAAAGGAAGTTTTTAACAATTATCATTCAATCCTGCATTTTAGCTCACTGAAGAAACAATTTGGTAGACAACCACCATAGGAACTTACCTGCAAAACAACAATGAAATCCAATGAATAGTTTTAGAGAAGAAATTTTTCAAAGATTTTACTTTATACCATAAAAGGAAAATGAGTCTCCCATAAAAGCCATGTTTTTTGACAGATCTTTTTTTTTTTAAGGAATTCTGTAAACCTGTATCTAAGGAACATTCCTGCAAAATAATAATGCTATCCAAATAGTGGTTTGGGAGGAGAAGATTTTTAAAGGTTTTTTACTTTGGTTGCCATGGCAACCAGAATTCTTCATGGAACACAATTATTTGAAGGAATTTGAAAGAGGACCACCAAAGGAACATTCCTGTGAAATTTGGTAAAAATCCAGTCAATAGTTTCTGAGGAGAAGTTTTTTAAAGAAAAAGTTTACGGACGCACGCACGGACGAACAAACGGACGGACGGACGCACGACGGACACAACGCCATGACAATAGCTCGCTGGCCTTCGGCCAGTGGAGCTAATAAAACTGTTGCAAGCTGACAAATACAGTGTTTGCCTTGTCACGCCAACGCATTCCTTTTGACAACTGCACAAGACATGCTATCTGATCTTGGATTGGAACTACACAGTCTGCTACACTGTCACATATCCGACAGAAACATCCTTGATGTTACAATATGACTGTGCAATATTCTCTACTGAATGACACTGAAACATGCAATTTTCTCTTAAAATAGTATAGAATGGAATACTTACTTGTAAACTGTTTTATATTTGCCATCTTTCACTTTCTCACACAGTGACAACTCGTAGCAGAACTCAGCAGGGTCAATAAAAAATTCTTTATTGTCACAGTCAGGTGGAGACAAGTGGATGACTGCACTTCTTGATACAATACCAGACACCTGAAAATATAGAAATGCCATTCAACTCTTAACATTTTACCACTGTACTATGGTTCCATGACCAAGAGGAAGGAAGCTAGGTTTTAAAGATATCCTTGGTAGAGGAGAAAATGCTGGTTACCAGCATCATTCAACACTTAACCCTATACTTTTATAAACTCAGGAAGAAAGCTGGCCTTCGAAAATATTATGGGAAGAGAAGAAAATGCTGGTAACTAGCTTTTCTCCTATTCCCACAATTTCTTCTACTCTTTTAAAGACAGAGGCATAATAAAAGTCTACAGTCTTATCTTGGTTCCTGTCTGATACTCTGTGGTATGATCTTTTATAAACAGATGTTATATTGGAAAACTGGAGTCTTATTTGCCTTACAATAGCTAAAACATTTATTTTACATTAAAACAGCCGTCACCTTAGGAAAATTAAGAAAGTGACTGCTATACATAGGTTTGCTGCTGTACAAAGTTCAGCTTACTGGCACAAGAACTGTGGACTGGGCTCTCTATTAGTTATAAACTGCAAAACATTCATTGATGTTCTAAAAAATCACTTCAAAGTTTTAGTTCCTGACAGAAATCAGTTATTGAAAACATAACTGTTGAAGGAACAATTTCTTCCTCACAGTCACAAGTTTTCATCTCCTTTTAATTTTCCTACGTTTCATAACAAACTTTAAAAATTTGTCGATAATGTGTCTTTGAAGACAAGAGAGTATGAAGGATTTTTTTACCTTTTACCACGAGAAACAAATATGCTGTAGAGGACTGATAACATCCCTGTACAATTTAGATATTCAAAAAGAGGTATGTGATCTGACTAGGTGACTTACTTTTGAACACAACATGATTACTTTTCATATATGAAGGATATATAATTAACCCTTTACCACATGATCCCGACTTTTAACGACCCTGAGGAAGAAGGCTTTTGAAAACACTGTGGGAAAAGGAGAAAATGCTGGTAACCAGCATTTTCTCCTTTTCCAACTATGTTTTCTACCCTGCTAAGGACAAATTTCTTCATCTGGGTCACCTCTTATTTGTCGTCTGCAAATGCCTTTAATTTGGACCAGTCTAAAATTTTGTCATTAGGTAAAGAAACTGGATTGTAAATATGGCTTCTAGGCTGTTTAAAAGGTACATGGTGATGATAGATGACATACATCACAGGAAACACACCAGGCTCATCACAATTTCAAAAGGTCACCTTGAGTACTTTGTGCTCAGGAGAGCTACATATGTTATCGCCAGCAAATAGAGCTAATGGCTGCTCATCAATGTGAAGAATCACATGCAAAATTCTATTTTACCCTTTACCAAACAATCCCAAGGGTAAAATGACTAGGAAGTAAGGCTTTGGAAAACACTGTGGGAAAAGGAGAAAATGCTGATCAATAGCATCTTCTTTGTCCACAATGTTTTCTACCCTATCATAAATACTTTGACTTGAAACACTATCAATTTGTTGTCTGCAAATGCTACCAGTTTGATGCTTCAGAGGAGTGGAAAATTTAAAATTTTGTGATCTGGTAAAGAGTTCAGCAGTTTGTTACTGAAATAATATGAGCCATGCTCTGGCAAAAGAGAGCTTAATGCATTGCCGTAATCCATCATTCCAAGCAAGCCATCACATACTTACTGATCCATAACAGCCAATTTTTTAAACAATCCACTTATTCATGAGGTAGACAGGTCCTTGGACATACAGAAAATTGACCAATAGCGAAGTGTCGGCCCAGGTCAGCCTGCGCGGACTGCGCAGGCTGACCTGGGTCGATGCTTTTCGCAGATGCATGAAGCTCCCTTTTCACAGAGCATGGCTCATATATAAATTCCTCTCCAAACCAAAACAGACACACCATGCTTTCCTTACAATATCAGTAACAGTAGATATATTTTTAGAAATGATAACAAAATTAATACATCAAAATATCAGAAATTGAAACCCAAAATTAATTTACAACACTTCCATTGTATTTTTTGTATTTGTTTTTTTTTTTAAATGACATCAAAATACAATATTAATGCAGTTTTGCCACACCTTTAGATTACTAGATAAATGAAATAAGTGTTTCTCCTAGACTATCAGATAGAACAGAATATTCTGGGCTGTCAGATCAAAATCTACCCTGTCTTAAACAGACACCCTGTGTGATGTTAAAACTCTGCTCAATCAAGGGCAATGCCAAAAGAATAACGACAATATATACTGAAGCAAGACCATCTCTAAATCAGACTGTGATAAGCCCTTGTGGTCAGGCATTGAATCAAACTGCATGTTTTGATACTGTTGTGATACTTGGGTAATACTGGAGTGCCAATGGAGTGTCATCAGTGCACAGCCATGGTAAGACAAAAGAACACTCACAATAATTGGTATATCATTGCCATTCCAATGTAAGGGCTCCATCCCGAACCACGCTTAACCTGAATAGCCTCTGGTCAAACTAAATGACCCATCTTAACCAGGGTAAAACAACATTACACGTAACTTATATTGCTTTGCCGACAGAATTGATTAAAGGTCAGTGTCATAAATTCAACATCTTAAGGATTAATAGACACGCAAGTGGAAGGACAGGAACCATGATATTAGCTCTTTTTTACTTTTGAGCAATCCAAGTAGAGCTAAAAACTTAACAGAATGAACTCCTCCTACCATGCATGGCACACGCTGGGCTCCATGCAGATTAGCGAAAGTTTTGACATTACCTTGACCCAACTTAAAGGTCGGCAACTGACCTTGGGAAGGGGCATTTTGGAGAGCCTTGTCTGTAAGATTCTTCTCTCTTCCTCCAATTCTGCATGATCTTCAGGTGTATGGGAGACATTGTTAATGCTGTTAGATTGTGGAGATTCAAGCTCATTGGTACCTGCAAATAGAAAGTACAAACTACAAAATATGTGGTTTGCTATGTCACTCCTTCCCAAACGACAAAATTGTACACTGAACCTAATTGGAAACTCTTGCAGACAACAACTTAACGTATTTCTCCTAATAAAAGCACCCTCCTAAAAAATACCCCCCCCACCCTAAATCATGATAACCTAATGTACATTAGTTGATTAAAATGACAATATTTGAAGAATTTGATGAATATTTCCTCTAATTTGATTAATATTTCCTCTTAACAATCACTAAAACACAAAGAAATACAAAATTGGACAGACTTTTTGTTTTGCAAATTGGGTACAAAATAAAGGCTCCCTATCTCTGTTTTGCATAGCTCCCTGGAGCTTTTATTAGGAGAACTACGGTATGTGTAGCCACAATTATAAGATTTCTCTATAAAAAAATAAAAAACATTTTGGGAAAAGAAAGTGCTCATGTGACTTTCAGATGACAAACTGAATGTGGCTAAATTACAGAATACAGTATCATTCATCTTTGACAGGATAAGATACACAGTAATAAAAGGAGAAAAATGCTGGTTATCTGCATTTTCTATCTTTCACAAAATGTTTTCAAAAGGCTTTTTCAGCAGGGTTATTAAAACTCCCCATAGTTTAAAACAGTTAAACAGAACAGACATTTCGTACAAGAAGAAAGACCACAATATTGCAGCTTCAAGACTTTGCTGGTCATGGCACATCTTGTTGCATACAACTGCTTTGCTTCCCTCAATGGGAAAGAAGACCTTCTCAAAATTTGTGGGAAATGGAGAAAATGCTGACTACATTTTCTCCTTTTACTGCAAGGTTTTCTACCCTTTCAAAGACAAATTCTATCATGTAAGCCATATTTAATTTGTTGTCTGCGTAATAGTAATTATGCTTTTGATATTCACCCTTCCCAAATACAAAGCATCTGTAGACAACAATTTTTAAATCTTAATCAAAACATGAAATTTGTTTTTGATAGGTTAGAAAACATTGTGGGAAAAGGAGAAAATGCTGATTACCAGCATTTTCTGCTTTTCCCCTACAATGTTTTCAAAAGCTTTTTCTATTGAGGTCGTTAAAAGTCCTAATTATGTCGTAAAGGGTTAACAAGTCAAAAATTCCTTTGTCTGGTAAAGAGCTAATAATAGCCTGCAGGCAAAAGGATTATGATGCCCCCATTTTTTCCCAGGTAATCAAAAGAGCTGCTTTTTTTTCCAGGTAAATCAGAAAAACCTGCATAAACTACTTGTTTTTTTTACATATGCAGTGAGATTCTTGGCAGTGCAGGCTTCCAACATTCCAACCGTTTTAACCCTTACCTATTTATCTCCTAGTATACTAAGGGCAGCATAACCCTGTACCAAACAAACCCATATTTTAACGAACTTCAGAGTGACAGCTTTTGAAAACATTGTGGGAAAAGGAGAAAATGCTGGTTACCAGCATTTTCTCCTTTTCCCACAGTGTTTTCTATCCAATCAGAGAACTTCAGCTTACTTGCACATACTTTGAAATTGGCATCTGCAGGTGCCTGTAATTTTGAAGGTTCTAAAACTTGTAATTTGATTATGGTGAAGTGCTCTTCTTTAAACAATGAGGTGGATTGACCGAGTGATTGAATGGTAAGTTTGTTTGTTTATAAATATCATTTTTAAGACTGTTTTCAACAATATTTAAGTATTTAAGGTCTACGACCCCTGACTCTCATATTAAAAGATGGAAGCTGCCGAGACTGGCCGAATAGCCTTTACCAAAACGTCGATGTTACACGATGTTTACCGATGAGTTTGTGAGTCTACGGACCCTAACTCTCATATTAAAACACGGTTGCTGCCGAGATTGGCCGAATAGCCTTTACGAAGTTAGGGGTCATAATCCTTAATATCATGGTGGCCAGTGCACCTATCCAAGCTTTCCTTTATTTCTCTACAATACTTTGCACACTCTTCTTCCCAAGCCAATGACTTCTTTCCCACATACCCACTCTTGCAACAAAGATAAGCGGTAACCAGCATTTTCTCCTTTTCGCACCATGTTTCCTAGCCTATCAAAGACTAATTCCATCATTTGAGCCACACTTCAATTGTTGCGTGCAAATATTTTCAATTCAGACACATAGTAAACAGTTTAACACTCTACCAAACGACAAAATTTTGGACTAGTCCGAATTGAAAGATTTTGCAGACGACAAAATAAATGTGAATCAAAAATTGAAAATCAATTTGGGAAGGGTAGAAAACATTGTGGGAAAAGGAGAAAATGCTGGTGACCAGCATTTTCTCCTTTTCCCATAATGTTTTCAAAAGCTTTCTTTCTAAGGGTCGTTAAAAGTCGGGATTGTGTGGTAAAGAGTTAAAACATGGCTGAAGGAGAAATGACCTTTTTGCCTAATTGAGAAGGCCCATTTCATGAATTCAGCACTGTACCACTTATCATGAATTATGTACACTTCTTGGTTTAGACTGAGTTTAAACAATATATCTAAACTCAGCAAACATTAAATTTACTTTAACACTGTTAACCCTTTACCAAACAATCCCTGGTTTTCACGACCCTGAGAAAGAAGCCTCCTGAAAACATTGTGGGAAAAGGAGAAAATGCTGGTAACCAGCATTTTCTCCTTTTCCCACAATGTTTTCTTCCCTTCCCAAAACAAATTTCAATTTTTGAGTCACGTTAATTTTGTCGTCTGCAAATGCTTCCAATTTGGACTAGTCTAAAATTGTCGTTTGGTAAAGAGTTAAAACACAATTTAAAATAACAAGAGGGCCATGATGGCCCTGTATCGCTCCACTGGCTATAAAGTAAAATTCTGACCAGTCGTTTCAGAGAAGAAGAATTTTTAAGAATTTCTAAATTTCCATATAGTGCAAGTAGCCCCCATTCACCAGAGCCACATTTTTTGACGGATCAAAATTTTACGAACAATTTTTGAAAAAGGTCACCCAAGCAACAATCCTGTGAAATTATTTCAAAATCTGACCTGCTGTTTCAGAGGAGAAGATTTTTAAAGAATTCCTTCATTTCTGTATAGTGCAAGAAGCCCCCATTCACCAGAGCCACGTTTTTTGACGGATCAAAATTTTACGAACAGTTTTTGAAAAGGGTCACCCAAGGAACAATCCTGTGAAATTATTTCGAAATCTGACCAGTGGTTTCAGAGAAGAAGAATTTTGAAGAATTCCTTCATTTCTATATGGTGCAAGAAGCCCCCATTCACCAGAGCCACATTTTTTGACGGATCAAAATTTTACGAACAATTTTTAAAAAAGGTCACCCAAGGAGCATATCTGTGAAATTATTTCAAAATCTGACCCGTGGTTTCAGAGGAGAAGATTTTTAAAGAATTCCCTAAAAAATTCCATTTGGTTGCAATGGCAACCAGAGTTTTTGATGGAATCAAATTCTGTGAACACTTTTTAAAGAGGACCTTCCAAGGAACATTCCAGCCAAGTTTGGTCCAAATCCGCCCAGTGGTTTAGGAGGAGTTGATGTTTAAAGAATTGTTGACGACACACGACGCACGACGGACACCAGGTGATCCTAAAAGCTCCCCTTGAGCACGTTGTGCTCAAGTGAGCTAAAAAGTTAACATACGGATGGACACACAACGGACAACGTGCCATAAAATAAGCCTGCTGGCCTTCGGCCAGTGGAGCTAAAAAACTTGTCTAGCACCAATCATGTGTCACTGCAGCTTGATAATCAAGGGAGGTAAATAGTAATGAACTTTATCTTTCATAAAAAGAGTTATTTCCCTTGATTAATGTTTAAATTGAAGTGACAATATTTTGAAGCCCATGTTAAACTTGCGATCCCTGGAATGAAGGCAATTTTGACCCCAGACCTACAATATGAAACTAGAATGTGTGGTTATAAACAAAAAGATTTTTTAATCTTGCCCAATAAAAAGTCATGTAAAACAAGTTTGCTGAATAAAAGGCCCTGTAAAATATGTGATCCATGACACAGGTTTATCAAGTTTTCACTATAAAAGCCAATGTAAAACTTGTGACCCCTGGTGTGGAGTCAAACTTGACCCCCAAAGTTAAAATTTGGGCCCTCTTGGTAGAGGCCCATTATATAAAGTTACATGCAAAATTTGGTAGCCCTAGGCCTAAATATGGCTATGTACAAGTAGATTATTAAAGTTTCCTTATATAAGACCATGTAGAACTTGTGACCCCCTGGGGTGGGGCTACATTTGACCCCCTGGGCTATAATTTGGGCACCCTTGATAGAGACCCCCTAGATAAAGCTAAATGCAAAATTTGATAGCCCTAGCCCTTATAGCTAGATGCGAAAGATTTTCCTATATAAGCCCGCCCATGTAAAACATGTTACCCCCCGGAGCGAAGTCAAATTTGACCCTCGGCTATAATTTGGACACCCTTGGTACAGGTCCACTAGATAAAGCTACATGCCAAATTTGGTCGCCCTAGGCCCCATGGCTAGGTCAAAGAAGAATTTTAAAGTTCTCCCTATATAAGCCCATGTAAAACTTGTTATATAAGCCCATGTAAAACTTGTTACCCCCGGGCAGGGCCTAATTTGACCCCAGGGCTATAATTTGAACAATCTTGGCAGAGGTCCACTAGATAAAGCTACATGCCAAATTTGGTAGCTCTAGGCCCTATGGCTAGGTAGAAGAGGAATTTTAAAAGTTCTCCCTAAATAAGCCCATGTATAACTTGTAACCCCCGGGGCGGGGCCAATTTTGACCCCAGGGCTATAAATTGAAGGAACTTGGTAGAGGTCCACTAGATAAAGCTACATGCCAAATTTGGTAGCCCTTGGCCTTACGGTTTCAGACAAGAAGATTTTCAAAGATTTTCAAAATTTTTCAGTTTTGTTGCCATGGCAACCAGAGTTTTTGAAGGAATTAAATTCTTTCAAGAAATTCTGAAGAGGACCATGGCAGGATCATTTCTGTGAAGTTTCATCAAAATTGGATGGGTAGTTTCAGAGAAGAAGACGTTTTAAAAAAAAGTTAACGCACGGACGGACGGACGCACGGACGGACGGACGGACGCACGACGGACAACAGGCCATGACATAAGCCCGCTGGCCTTCGGCCAGTGGAGCTAAAAATGATAGCACACTTAACATTGTAATATGCTATTATCTTAACAACAGACATTTAGAGATGTGTAGGTGTGAGTTATGACAGCCTTTTAGCCAATCATCACTTGGATAATCTCATGAATATTTATCTACCCTAGATCATCTCACGAACATAAATATGTGCCTACAAAACGATAGCTTACTGAAAGTGTTATAAATTTATTGGCTGCTTTAACTCTTTTATCAAACAATCCATGTTCTAACAACTCTGAAGGAGAAAGCTTTTGAAAACATTGTGGGAATAGGGAAAAAATTGCTGGTTACAAGCTCGAAGAAAATCTAATCATTTAACCCTTTACCACACAATCCCAGGTTTTCACGACCCTGAGGAAGAGGCATTCTGAGAACATTGAGAGAAAAGGAGAAAATGCTGGTAACCAGCATTTTCTCCTTTTCCCACAATGTTTTCTACCCTTCCCAAAGCGGATTTCAATTTTTGAGTCACATTGGTTTTGTCGCCTGCAAATGCTTTGAATTTGGACTGGTCTAGGATAATGTCGTTTGGTAAAGAGTTAAACAAACTTCACGTTGTCTGCAAATGTGTTACATATAAACAAGTCTAGAATTTTGTGGTCTAGTATAGAGTGATTTAGCATTTCTGCAATATTCATGTCTTGTCTAGTTTTTAACTAAGAACTGGCCTGTGGATCTGCAGCGCCTCTCCCAAGAATACTACCACATAACCAGTGCCACCAGTGCAACAAGACAAAATGTTTGACTTGTCCAGATTTGGGACATTTCCAGACAACAAACTAAAGGTGGCTCAATTGATGGAATTTATCTGTGATAGGGTAGAAAGCATAGTGGGAAAAGGAGAAAATGCTGGTTACCAGTATTTTCTCCTATTAACATTTTTTTTTCAAAGGCGCTCTTTCAGAAGGTCTTTGTTAAAACTCAGTCTAGTTTGGTAAAGAAAGAAGGATCTCTTGGTGAGAGTAACATAGCCAAAATAATTTAGCCCTTTAAAAAGACCCTTTTAACCTTCTACCAAACAACAGCTTCTGAAAATGTCATGGGAGAGGGAGACAATCCTGGAAACCACCATTTCCTCCTTTCTTTCCATTTTTTACCTTTTCAAAGACAAATTTTAGCCATATTCAATAGAATTTTGTCAATTTCGTTTTGACAAGTCTGAAATTTTGTCTTTTATGAAACTTAGCAACTATAGGACTTCATTTGATTTTACTTCAAAACTTCATTTGATAAAGATTTAATCATTTTTGATGTACTTCTTGTGAAATTTCAGCCTTGATAACCTGAAAAGAATGAGTTAAATTGTCCATACCTCTCCTTTAATAAAGATAAAAGGTGTCATGACCACTGAAATTTAAAACATGGTGCTTTGATCATCAAAAGAAAAGTGTTAACTCAAAGGTTATCTTGCCAGACACTGAAGTTAAACAAAGCTTGATAAACCACCCAATTATCATGACTTTGGATCCCAACTAATGAAAACTGTTGGCAAGGAATTTTCAAAAATTAATATATTTCCTTAACTCTTTACCATGCAATCCCGGGTTTTTACAACCCTGAAGGAAAGAGCTTATGAAAACATTGTGGAAAAAGGAGAAAATGCTGGTAACCAGCATTTTTCCCTTTTCCCACAATGTTTTCTTCCCTTAAAAAAAAAAACATTTTAGTTTAGTTTAAACATATTTATTTTACATCGATTGAGAAACAAGTTCTTACAACTTATACTAATCTCTCTCGATTCTGCTTCCTGGGAACTACACCAGTACTCGCGCCTAATGTGTGGGCCAATGAAAGATCCCAAAGTTGACATCCACTCCCGGGTATCGACCTCTGGACCTTATGGTTACGAGGCCGACGCTCTACCCCACAACCACGGACACCAAAAAAAAACATTTTAATTTTTGGGTCACATTTACTTTGTTATCTGCAAAACCTTTCAATTTGGACAAGATTAAAACTTTGTTGTTTGGTAAAGGGTGAAAATGTGCTGATGGCTGTTAAACTGGGTGAACAACTTTTTTCCAAAATTCATGACAAATGATTGACAGAGAGATGGACATGCTAACACAATGAATCACTCAATTTCATTTGATAAAATCATTACCAACAGACTGATGTGCACTTAATGATATGATTGATCTAGTAACCATTAACTAATGATCTCCTTTTCATATGACCCTGTGGAGGAAGACTTGAAAAAATCATAGAAAAAGGAGGAAAATGCTGTTAACCCTTTACCACACAATGACGCCTTTTAACGCCCCTGAAGAAGAGGCCTTTTGAAAACATTGTGGGAAAAGGAGAAAATGCTGGTAACCAGCATTTTCTCCTTTTCCCACAAAGTTTTCTACCCTATCAAAAGTTGCGTCATTTGAGCCACTATGAAATTGTCGTCTGCAAATGCTTTCAATTCGAACAGGTCTTAAATTTTGCCAAGCAGTAAAGGGTTAAAACAGCACCTTTTCAGGGAAACAAAACTTTTTCCATTTACCTATGTTTTCTACCCTTGAAAATATAAATACCATGATCTGAGCCATATTTGTCATCAGCAAAATTTAATGTTTTCACTACCAAAAAGTCTGAAATTTTGTGGTCAGGCGAAGAGAAAATGACACCTTCGTTCACATGGGAAACCTACATTCATTTAACTCTTTACCAAACATCAAATTCTAAACTCTTCAAAATTTAAAACATCTACACACGAAAAATTTGAGTGATAAAAATGAATAAAATTTCCTTGACAGAATAGAAAACATAGGGAGAAAAGGAGAAAATGCTGGTTACCAGCATTTTCTCTGATCCCCGCATGTTTTCCAAAGGCTTTTTCTTTGGGGTCGTTAAAACTCCGAATTGTGTGGTAAAGGGTTAACTCTTTACCTACCGATGATTTCAGACTTGCTGAAATTGAAAGCAATTAGAGATGACAACTTCAATTTGACACAAAAACAGAAATATGTCTCCAGAAAGGTAGATAAGGTTTTGGGATATGCTGAGAAAATGCTGGTAAAAACTATTTTCTCCTTTTCCCACAATGTTTTCAAGACCCTTCTTCTGCGACGACATTCAAACTCGTGCTTATTTGGTTAGGTGTAAACTTTAGTTTGATGTAACATAAACACACAATAATATAATCACATGCTTTTGAATAATCTTTAGCCCTTTACCAGCCTACAAAATTATGGACAGCTCACTTAGACTCTATTACGCCATTGCAAACTGTAGATCATGACCAGAATGTGTAGATCTTGGATCAAAACTGGTCCTTACCTTGAGATTTTTATCAGCAAAATAATACTTAACTCTTTACCAAACGACAAAATGTAAGAATCAACCAAACTGAAAGCACTTGCAGACAACAAATTCAATGTAGCTCAACTGATGATTTCTGTCTTTCAGACTTCCCAAAACACATCGGTCCGACAGACATGACCAATAAATCTTGACAAGGATCGATGATTTTTCAGGCCGGATCGGTCCGACTGTCCGGCAATTATTCCGAGCCGCTGAAAACGTAATCGCAACATTTCGGACAAAAATTGTGTCGTTAAAACATTACTAAGGTGCTAAACTTGGTAAAATACAAAAATTAACGTCAGAGGAGCGCGCTGAAAAGAAAAAAGAATATGGGACAATGAGACCGGAGAGAAAATGAGACCAGAGAAATGGAAGCAGCAACGAGAATGGTTGGTTTATGACTTGTAAAAGGTGCAAATGCGCTGCACAGACTGTCTGGATTTTTCAGTCAGAAAGTTGGAACGGAGCAACATCTTCGCAATACAAACACATTTATTCTTTGATGCACATATTTTAGAGCATGCTTTGTTTTCTTTGTTTTTGTTAAATTTGATTCAGTAATTGCAATATTTGGGTTTTTACTATTGGATGGAAATTTTCATTTAAAGTATTCAGTATTTAAAGGGTCAAAGTTTTTGCTCAAGCCAGAGACAACAACGCATGAAAACAATACTGATTGTTGTTCAGCTAAAGTACCAGACATCAGTTCACATACTAGATATATACAATGTTCAATCTAAAGCACACAATAGGCCCCCTAAATTACAATATCTGGGTTTTTACTATTGGATGGAAAATCTCATTTAAATTATTCAGTATTTAAAAGGTCAAAGTTTTTGCCCAAGCTAGAGGCAACAATGTATACAAACAATAAGAACTGTTGTTCAGACATTAGTTCACTTACCAGACACATGTATTCCTCATTTGACACCTTTGGTGTTATAGATCTGTTTTCCAAAGGGGGTGGGGGATGGTTTGTGATTTATAGGGTTAAAAATGCGGAGAATATTTGTAAGGACATGAGAAAAACACCAACACTGCTGTTCAGGTTTTCTAAAGTCAGTGCAGAATATGAAGAGATCATCTTGACAATTTTACAGCACTGGGTGTATAGTCAAAATCCTATCAATTCTACCTCTGATCATGATAGCTTATGATATTAAATAATATTCATGATAAACCCTTTATCAAACAACCCCAAGCTTTAACACAACTCTCAAAACACCTTCATAAAACATAGGTACCCAAGCAAGGCATTTTGCCTGTGATGGTGCATACACCTTGTATTAAAAATATCCAAATAACCTCTCAAACAAAGATGTAACAGAACATCATTCTTACCTTTTTGGTGCCGAGCCCTGGTAGCTCAGTCGGTAACGTACAGGACTTGAGACTGGTTCGATCCCCTGCTAGGCCAATTTCTTTCCAAGGACTGATGATAGTCATTGCGACAAAACTAATTCCTTTCTCACCGCTGATCATTGTTTTGACAATGTTTATGTGGGAAAGCAACCAGTGGCTTGGAAAGAATATTTTCCAAAATACTAGTAACAGAAACTCCAGGAAAGCATGGATAGGTGCCCTGGCTGTCGCTATATAACTGAAATAATAAAACAGCCTTCAACACCATACAATCAATCAATTACCTTTTTGGTTTGGCCGGCGAGATCCTCTATCCCTGTTATAATAGCCTTCACTCTCTCGTATCTGATGTTTCTTTCTCATACGATTTCTCTGTCTTGTAGCTCTGTCGTCCATTGAGTTTAATGGTGGACTTGGACCTGAAGTAGAAAAAGTTTGCTCTAATATATATATACAGAAAAAAAACCTTGAAAATGAAAGTCTTTCCACCAGACAATATGAATTCACGCTTTCCTTCAAAGTCACAAGTTTTAACAAGCCTGACAAGAAAGCCTTTTGAAAACATTATGGAACAAGAGGACCATGATGGCCCTGTATTGCTCCACTGGCTTTTTAACCCTTTACCACACAAACTGAAGTGTTGATGACCCTGAAAGAGAAGGCTTTCGAAAACATTGAACATTGTCACGCAATACAAGCAGGTTTATTCACTGGCATGAAAGGTAAATTTCTGGGAAAACAAAACTGAATGACAGAAACCTTACTTTGAATTTAATATTCCACTCATGTGAGCATAACAGAATCAAAATGAATCACTCTCCCTGAAAACAGAATATTTTCTTTCAAAAAAACTTAAATACCTAGCACTAATCATTTATCACTGCAGTTTGATAATCAAAGGAGGTAAATAGTGACAAACTTTATCTTTTATAACAGGAGTTATTTCCCTTGATTAATATTTAAATTGAAGTGACTATATAAGCAAGCCCATGTTAAACTTGTGATCCCTGGGATGGAGCCAATTTTGACCCCAGGCCTATAATATGAAGAAACTTGTTAAAGGTCCATTAGATAAAGCTACATGCCAAATTCAGTAGCCCTGGGCCTTATGGTTTCAAAGAAGAAGAGTTTTAAAAAATTTCAATATTTTTCAGTTTTGTTGCCATGGCAACCAGAGTTTTTGAAGGAATCAATTCTTTCAAGAAATTCTGAAGAGGACCGTGGCAGGATAATTTCTGTGAAGTTTCATCAAATTTGGATGGGTAGTTTCAGAGAAGATGTTTGAAATAAAAGTTAACGCACGTACACCACATGCACGCACTGACGGACGCACGATGGACACTGGGCCATGACATAAGTCCGCTGGCCTACAGCCAGTGGAGCTTAAAAAGGAGAAAATGCTGGCAATCAGCATTGTCTCCTTTTCCCCTGGCTTTTTTTTCCCTATCAAATACAAATTCCATCATTTGAGCCACATTAAAGATGCACCCTTACAGCCAGAGAGTAAACAAACGCCGTTACAACTTTACAATGTGTAGAATCTAGATAGCCGTGTAAATATAGATAAAAAATCAATATAAGGTATGTGTCATAAAAAGAAGCCAGGGATTTGTCTTCGATTTAAACCAGAAACTGTGGTTATGTCTATGGCTAGCCGCAATAGAATGAAATGCATTTTCTATCCGTAGTAATCTGTGCAACCTTGCAACCGTCAGGGGCAACATTTGGCACGAACGTACAAGAATGATTATAATTTCATAAAATAAAGATAAAATTGGTTACAAAACTGTAAAAGATGCATCTTTAAAATTTTCATCTGCAAATGCTTTCAATTTTTACAAGTCTACAATTTTGTTGTGTAATAAAGATTTAAGACTTGTCAATATAAAAAAGTATTTTTAATGGCTTCAATGATGCAATTTGTCTGTAAAGGAGAAGAAAATATGTGAAGCAGGGAATGCTGTTCACCAGGCACACAGTGCAAGTTAAAATTGTCTGTTTCAATGTATGCGTCTTTTTATCATTTGCTCATTGTTAACTCTTGGGTCAATATTAATCAACCATTCTATATTGTACTAGTAGTCTTTTTCTAGTTTAATCCTTTACAACACAATCCCAACTTTTAACGACCTTTAGGAAGAAGCCTTTTGAAAACATCGTGGGAAAAGGAGAAAATGCTGGGAACCAGCATTTTCTCCCTTTCCCACAATGTTTTTTTATCCCTTTAAAGGCAAATTTTTAATTTTGAGTCACAATTATTTGATCATCTGCAAAAGCTTTCAACTTGGCCAAGTCTACAATTTTGTCGTTTAGTAAAGGGTTAAGAAATTCATAATTTCTGATTAGGCTGAAACTTTAATTTTGGTAAAGTGAATCAGAAATTATGTTACTTCGAAATTTAGAAAAAAAATCTAAAGAATTAGACTGAGAACAGTATGAAGAATGGTTGGTGAATATAAGCCCTGTTCATGATATTTCAGTAACGAGTAAAAATATGCGTTCCTGGGTCTTTTGACTATTCTTTATCTAATTCTCGGGAATTTTCTAGATTTGAAAGTAACACAACTTCTGATTGGCTAAACCAAATGGTTTAGCAAATCAGAAGTTGTGTTACTTTCAAATCTAGAAAATGCTTCAGCACAAGGCTAAGAATAGTCCTTAACGAATAGTTGGTGTCAGAGTACAGACCCTGATGTCTTTTTTACAATCCTTACGTCCAAGTCTTTCTGCACCACTGTTTTCTCCCATGAGCAGGGACAAAATGTTCTCTTGCAGAGCGACAGATACCAGTACATGCTGTTGTAATTGATTTCAGCAATCCTAACAGATATCGGTATTTGGTAAAACTGAAATTTCTACTCAAACTTGCAACTCCTGGACCTCTTTGTTTTGTGCATGCACAGTATCATTAGAAAACAAAATACTGCACAGAGAGAGAGAGAGACAGACAGACAGACAGAGAGTTAAACAGAGACAGTTAGGCAGAGAGAGAGAGAGAGAGAGAGAGAGGAGGTGGTGAGATCACGGCAGGGGGATGACTACCCTCTATAAACTGTTAATTTATAGTTTCATTTTCGGTATACTGGTAGACTGCTCAAGTGGGGTTTTCCATAATCTCAATATGGGTGGGGTAAAAAACAATAATTTCAAACAACAGACATTTAATATGAATAGCAATACCTATATTCAGGTGAAAAGTTTTGTCCTTTCAAGTAATTCTCGATATTAAAGTCAAATTTACTACATAAACCATCATAAAACAGACAAACTCTAATTAAAAACACATTTTAACCTGTCAGTCATACAGTATCGTTCAAAGGTGAAGGCCACTTCAACGTGTACAGTGTATATGTATTGATCAATTCAAACCCTTAAACTCTTTATCTGATGACAAAAGATTAGGTATACACGTATTAATTTGAACGCATTTGCAGATGCATTCAAAATGGCATAGACAATATGATTTGTATCTAAAGGCTAGAAAACTGTATGACAAGGAAAAAATGCTTGTTTACATCTTTTTTTTTAAAATCCTTTTTATCTAAATCTTTTTACTTATTGGTTATTACACTTGAGATAGTTTGCTAAAGGTTAAACAACTTTTAACAGCTGTTTCCAACTTTTCTTGTCTTGCACCAGTCCATTTTTGAAGGCAAACAGAGAAATGGTTCACAATGAGCGCACAATGTGGGGTTCAACTCTCTACCAAATGAAAAGCTTGTAGATTGGTCAAAATTGAAGGCTTTTGCGGACGACATTTAAAATTGTCAATGATTGGGTTAATCTTAAACACTGTACAAAACACTCTGGGAAAAGGAGAAAATGCTGGTTACCAGCATTTTCCTCTTTCCCACATTGTTTTCAAAAACCATTTTGCTCTGCATCATTAAATTTTACTCTCTACCAAGTCCAAATTGTAGACACGTCCAAATTGACAGCATTAAAAATTTTGCAAATGACAAATTTGACTCTAAACTTGAAATATGTTTTTGCAGGGGCAGAAAACTTTGTGGGAAATTGAGAAAATGCTGGTTACCAGCATTTTCTCCTTTTCCCACAGTGTTTTCAAAAGGTGTCTTTGTCAGGGTCGTTAAACTTTGGATTGTTTGGAAAAGAGATGTTTTCCGTAACCCTTGCATAATAGTACCAAATTATAAAATCAAGGTTACTTTTGTCCAAAATGTCCAAGCAAAGTGGACAGTGTAATAAATAATCAGACTGCATGTACTACGCAGACTGGTCTTGATCTACACCTGGTTCAAGGGCAACTATAGAGGCACATTATTGGTTAAAGGTAGAAGATAATATCATCTTTACTCGGAGGGCACTGCCAAATTTTTTCAAACTCATGGTTTGCTTTTGCCCAAGGACCTAACAAACTACTGTGTGCAATTCAAAGCAACTGAAGATTTGCTTGTCAGAGAAAGGGTTTAGCTTGTCTGCTGATATTGATTTTGTAACTTCCTTCTGAAACTGTCTAGACAGAGAACTATGGCTCTATGGGTAATATCTGTATCAAGGCCACCAAATGCAAAAGTTATTTCTTGATGTAGCCTGATCTTGACTGAAGCTTTCTGAAAAAACAATGGTGATGCATGGCAGAAAAAAGGTTGCAATTATCTGAGATTGATTTTACTACTTCCTCACTACTGTCTCAGTCAAAACTGTCTAGACACAGTATAGATCTGTAAGGTCAAGGTCAAAAACTGCAGGAGCCTGTTACACTTGAGTGTTTGTTTATTTTGTTTATAAGTTGTTTAAATCCATCTTTAAATCCAGAACTCTTTACCCAATGACAAAATTTTGGACTTTTCTAATCTCAAAACATTTGTAGACCACATAGGGAGCCTGTAAGTTGTGAACCTCATATGTAAGAGTTTGACTTTCAGTGGCCATTTTGCATATTGAACATTCTCCTTCAATATACACTTTTGCCAGTGATGTTTAAGGGCCTCCATGCCACTTTTAAAGAAATCCCTAACAAGACTGTTCAGAAAATCCTTAATTGCATTGTGATGTCATCATCTGACAGAAGGTGGGTACTGGAAATGGCCCTTTTATATTTTTTTAAATACTGGTAGATGAAAATGATGAAGCAAGATCAGGCTAATGAGATGGATGCTCAATCAGTTCAAAGCCACAATCATTAATGTCAGCCATGGCAATGACAGACATGTGAACAGAAGTACTGTCCTGGTGGAATAACACAATCTTCACTGAGTTTACCTCTTGAGTTTAATATTTCCTCTTAGTAACTCATGAAGTGATGCATATGTGCCATTGATTGTTTGTCCCTTTTGCAAATAATCTACATCAGAATATCATCAGCATACCAGAATACCAAGGCCATTACCTTTCTAGTTGATGGAAGTCTTTGTGTTCTTTGGCAGGAACCAACCAGGGTTCTTCCATTGTTTAGACTGTTTGGCCTCTTGGGTGAAATGATGGACTGATGTTTCATCATAGTCACAAACCTCTGCAGAAATTTCGCTGGATCTTCCTCTAAAAGGTTCAGATTAGCACACAAAAAAGACTACCTAGTGTGCTTCTCATCGGTTGTCAGAAATCTTGGTACCCAACAGGCTGAGAGCTTTCTCATGGCAAGATCTTTTGTGAGAATTGAATGATCTCTTTCATGAGAAATCACACTTGTACAGGCCACATATCTCTCTGTCAGCCTGTCAGCAGTAACAATATCATGGACTTTATTGACCATTCCTGGGGTTGCAACAGTGACAGGTATTCCAGGATTGGTGTCATCCTCAGGGCTCTGCCTGACTACTTTAAATTCCACCACCAACCTTTTCACCGTAGCATAGTCATGAAGGTACATCATTTGCCAATGCTGCTACCAAATCATGATGGATATTCTTAGGTGCTAGACCTTTCTTATGCAAATATTGAACCTTTTCTTTCACCAATTTTGTCCCTTTTGCAAAGCCACTTGCCTTGTTTACCATGGATTGCTACCTCTTTAGCATACACTGGCCAAATGACATTAGTCTTTGGGTACAATTAAGCCTAAAATAGTCAGGGAAAAGTAGGGGTGAAAAGGACACCCCTGCTTAATTTCTTCAATACAAGGTTCACAACTTATCAATCAATCAGCTCTCATATTAACCCATTACCACATGACAAAATTTTAGACCTGTCCAAATTGAAAGCATTTGTAGATGAAAGTTTTAACGTGGCTCATATGAAATGATTTTTCTTTGATAGGGTAGAAAACATTGTGGGAAAAGGAGAAAATGCTGGTAACCAGCATTTTCTCCTTTTCCCACAATGTTTTCAAAAGCCTTCTCTTTCAGGGGCGTCAAAAGTCGTCATGGTGTGGTAAAGGGTTAAATGTGGCTCAAATGATACAATTTGTTTGTGAGAGGACAGAAAACATTGTGGTTACCAGCATTTTCCCCCTTTCCCATGTTTTCCAAAGCCTTCTCAACTCATTATTTACATTTGCCTAAAATGGTTTTTGACTCTTTACCACACAATCCCAAGTTTTTAATGATCATGTGAGAGAAGACTTTTAAAAACATTGTGGGAAAAGGAGAAGATGTTGGTAACCAGCATTTTCTCCTTTTCCCGTAGTTTTCTACCGTATCAAAGACAAATTCTATCGTTTGAGCAGCATTTGATTCAACGTCTGCAAATGCTTTGAATACTGACAGCTCTACATTTATGTTATGAGGTAAAAAATTAAAAGTCCTCTGCTGCAAGATTGAAATGTCTTCTGCAGGGGGTAAGCAATCTGTTACCAGATATAATAAGATCAAATATAATGCCGTCTACAACTGGCATAATTATAACCTTGACATTAGAGAACTACCTCTACCAGACGACAACAAATTTATACCATGCCAAAACCAAAAGCTTTTGCAGACGACAATTTAAACATAGGTCTAATGATGGAAGTTGTCAATGACAAGGTTAAAAACATTTTGGGAAAAGGAGAAAATGCTTGTTTTAAGAATTTTCTCCTTTACCAATTATGTTTTCAAAAGACCTCTTTGTCAGCACAGGATTGATGAAGAAGGATTTTAAATATCCAGTTTGACCTAAATTTTCTTTATCAATTCTACTTGAACTTTTCTCAGGTGCAGCCAAATTTGATTCTAACTTGTTCTTTTAACTTTACCACACAATGAAATGTTAGACTAGTCCAAACTGAAAGCGTTTGCAGACGTCAAATTAAAGGTAGCTTAAATGACAGTTTGTCCCTGATAGTGTAGAAAAAATTGTAGGAAAAGAAGAAAATGCTGGCTACCAATATTTTCTCATTTCTCACAATACTGTTATTTTCAAAAGGCTTCTTTCTCAAGGTCGTTATAAATTGGGATTGTGAGGTAAAGGGTTAACTGAAAATTTTGTGAGGATTTGTCGAAGGTGAAAGAATGCCAGTTATTTCATGAAAATATAAATAAATGCCTTCACTTGATTCAGGACAATGCAGACAACAAAAGTTAAATTTAGCTCCCTTGCCATTGCTGACTAATATATATATTTTTTTTGTTTTCAATATTACTCTCCAGCAATCTTGATTCTGCTTTATGTCCATATTCTGATTGACTGAATGAATTTTACACTCATTTCAACTCTGTTTCAGTTGTATCATGTTGACAGCTAGCAATACAATGTTGGACTATCCACAGGTAGACAGCCTTTAAAAATATTGTGAGAAAATCAGGAAATGCTGGTAACCAGCTGTTTTTCTTTTTCAATAACATTTACAAGTCTTTCAAAGACAAAATCTCATCATCTGAACCAAATTAAAATTGTTTTCTACACATGCTTTCAATATCTACAGTCTTCAATTTTGTCAAATAATGCTTCCTACCCTTCTAGGACAAATCCATTCATTCGAGGTACATTAATTTGTTGTCTATAAAATTAATGCCTTCAAAATGGATAAGCCTGGAATTCTTTTGTATAGTATAGATAAATTTCAGCTGTACCACTGGTAAAGATGCAGATTTTGGCCCTGTTTGACTGCCCACAATGCAGGTGCTCATGCTGATTTTTACCCAGTTTGACGGCCCACAACACAGGTTCTCATGCAGATTTTGACTGCCAGTATAATGCAGGTGCTCATGCAGATTCTGACCCAGTTTGACTGTTCAAAGAGACCTCAGGTACAGTTACTCTTTCCTTGACCTGAACCTACTGACCATCAACCTACAATAACTTGGCCTCTAACTGACCACAAACCCATAGTAAACATGATTACTTTAGGCCCCATGTAATATGATCAGAACCAACTGTTTAACTCTTACCAGACCACAATCTGACTTCACCAAACCGAATATACTAATTTTGCAGACAGAAAATCAAACAAGAGGGCCATGATGGCCCTGAAGTCGCTCACCTGAGCCTTTTGATCAAACATGACCCATTTCCAATCTCTTCCGAGATATTAAGACAAACATTCTGACACTCATTAGTACTGGACTTACAAACATAGCCTCTATAGTGTACACAAGCTTTTTCTAGAATTTTTGTCTCTGTGGCCTACTTTTAGGCTCAATATTACCTATTTTCAAACATGTAGACATTATCCAGCCAAACATTCTGACCACCTTTCAAGAGTATTTAAGAGAAAATTTTGCCTGTAGGGTGTACAGAAGGTTTTTCCCGAGATCTGACCTAGTGACCTAGTTTTTATCCAACATGACCCATTTTCATAATAGTCTAAGACATAATCAAGACAAACATTCTGACCAAATTTCAAGATTATTGGCCTGTACATGTGTCCTCTAGAGCATACACAAGGCTTTTCAAAGATTAAACCTGGTGTCCTAGTTTTTAAACCCACGTGACCCATTTTCCAACTCATGCAAGATAACATCAACACAAACATTCTGACCAATTTTCAAGAGTATTGGACTGAAAACATTACCTCTAGTGTGTACACAAGATTTCTCAAGATTTGACCCAGTGACCTAGTTTTTGACCTAACATGACCCATTTTCGAACTCATCCTAGATATCATCAAGACAAACATTCTGACAAACTTTTAAGAGCATTGGACTGAAAATGTGGCTTTTAGAGCATACACAAGGTTTCTCCAAGATTTGACCTAGTGACCTAGTTTTTGATCCGACCTGAATTATTTTCGAACTCATCCCAGATATCATCAAGACAAACATTCTGACAAACTTTCAAATGCATTGGACTGAAAATGTAGCCTCTAGAGCGTACACAAGGTTTCTCTAAGATTTGGCCCAGTGACCTAGTTTTTGACCGGATCTGACCCATTTTCAAACTTGTCCAAGATATTATCAAGACAAACATTCTAATAAACTTTCAAGAGTATTGGACTGAAAATGTGGCCTCTAGAGCGTACACAAGGTTTTTCTAAGATTTGACCCAGTGATCTAGTTTTTGACCCGACCCGACTCATTTTCGAACTTGTCCTAGATATCATCAAGGCAAACATTCTGACCAATTTTCAAGAGTATTGGACTGAAATGTTGGCCTCTAGAGCGTACTAGAGGTTTTTCTAAGATTTGACCCAGCGACCCAGTGACCTAGTTTTTGACCCGATCTGACGCATTTTCACACTCGTCCAAGATATCATCAAAACAAACATTCTGACAAACTTTCAAGGTTTTTCTAAGATTTGACCTGGTGACCTAGTTTTTGACCCGACCTGACCCATTTTCAAACTCATCCGAGATATTATCAAGACAAACATTTTGACTAAGTTTCATGAGTATCGGACTGAAAATGTGGTCTCTAGAGCGTACACAAGGTAAAAATTGACAACGAACAACGGACGCCGGACACAGCACGATCACAAAAGCTCACCATGAGCACATTGTGCTCAGGTGAGCTAAAAAGGTGATGGGGTTTGGCTTTGAAAGGGTTTAACTCTTTACCATATGACAAAATTTCAGACTTGTCCAAATTGAAAGCATTTGCAGACGACAAACTAAATGTGACTCAAAAACAGAAATTTGTCCTTGGAAGGGTAGAAAACATAGTGGGAAAAGGAGAAAATGCTGGTTACCAGCATTTTCTCCTTTTCCCACAATGTTTTCATTAGCCTTCTTTTTCAGGTCATTAAAAGTCGGGGTTGAGTGGTGAAAGGTTAAAACAGAGTTGGAAAAGGAGGAAATGCTGGTAACTGGCATTTTCTCATTGTTCCCACCATGATTTAAAAAGCCTTCTTCTTCCAGGTCCTTAAATGTGTGTAACTGATTGGTAACGGGTTAAGACTTAACCTATTGAAACAAAATAAGCAGTAGACAACTTCGACAATATTCGTTTAAAATATATTATTATCTAAATTAATATGGAGAAAGACTTGTGTACATAAATACATGTGAAAGTGATTTGCAAAAGGTGAAATGGCTTGCAACAAGCTTTTTGTACCCTTTCCACAATATTTTCAGAAGATATTAACTGAACGAAAAAAATGTCATCCCTAGGAGGTAATAATGGTAAACTAATTATGTGATAAAAAATAGACATGCTTTGCCATTGTGGTCGCACTGCTTTAATACCGGTCTAACCCTTCACTATTCCAACTAAAAGGGAAAGGCCTTTTAAAAACATTGTGGGAAAAGGAGAAAATGCTGGTAACCAGCATTTTCTCCTTTTCCTACAATGTTTTCTGCTCTTCCATAATTCCAGGCACATTTAGCTTGTTGTCTACAACTGGTTTCAGCATGTACAAGTCTACATTTTGCCATGTGGTAAAGAGTTAAGTAAAAAGATATAAGCCAAGCTCTGTGAAAAGGGGGCTTAATGCATCTGCGAAAAGTATCAACCCAGGTCAGCCTGCGCAGTCCAACCTGGGCCGCAACTTTTTGCTATTGATCAATTTTCCGTACGTCCATGGACCAGTCTACCTCAAGGTTAAGTCAGTTATTTAACTCTTTACCAAACGACAAAATTTTAGACTGGTCCAAATTGGAAGCACTTGCAGACGACAAAATAAACGTAACTCAAAAATTGAAATTTGTTTCCAGCAGGGTAGAAAAAATACTGGGAAAAGGTGAAAATGCTGGTTACCAGCATTTTCTCCTTTTCCCACAATGTTTTCAAAGGCTTCTATCTCAGAGTCGTAAAAACCAGGGATTGTTTGGTAAAGGGTTAAAAGAGTAATTATAATAGATACTATGATGACTTACTTGGTATCATGTATCACAGAGATGCATAAAGCCCCCTATTGCCAGAGCATTGCTCATACCTATTGCCTTACCTTGAGAGTACCCTTGACTGTGGTTATTACAATTTGCTGGAGGAGGGGTTCCATGCTGGTGGGGTATGTGAGACTGGGTGTTTCTTGGCCCTGGGGTCGGGGGACCATGTGTATGGTGGTGTGGAGATGGGTACTGGGGGTGATTGGTGTAAGGGCTTCCATATGTGGGATAATACTGAGGGGCATTGTTTGGTCCACCCTGCAAAAGAAGAAAAATAGAAAAATCAGCATGTATAGTACAATACTTCACAGATGATTTTCCTTTCTTCTACAACAATGTCTGTCTTACCACTGCAACAGCTCACAAATCTATGGTTGTTCATAGTTTCCATCCTACCTGACTTGAGCTCTGCATAGATTTGCCCAAGAGCACTCCCACATGATCCAGCTGGAATCGATCTCGGGATTTCCTGATTATGAGTCAAGGCCTGGGAAGACTCCAGCAGATGAAAAAAGTTGTTTTCAAATAATAAACAATTGTGATAACTACCCACAACAAAGGTTTCACCAATGAAATAATTGATGAACACCCAAAGTCACCTCTACACCTCTGAAAAGTAACTCAAAACTTCATTTATAATCAAAGGAGTTGGATCTTGAAGCAATGTATTTAGCACTTTCTTAAGTCTCCATGCAAATGTCACCAAGCCCCAGTAGCTCAGTCTGTAGCGTGCTGGACTTGAGAACAGGGGGTTGTAGGTTCGATCCCTGGCTCGGCCAGTTTCTTTCCAAGGATTGATGATAGTCATTGCGACAGGATTCATTCCTCTCCCACCGCTGACCATTGTTTCAACAATGGTTAAGTGGGAAAGCAGCCAGTGGCTTGGAAAGAAAATTGTGCAGAGTAGTGGTAAGAGAGACACCAGGAAGGCATGGATAGGTGCACTGGCCACTGCGATATAATTGAAGTAACGTTCAAAACTGCGTTAAACACCATACAATCAATCAATCAACCATGCAAATGTCAGTGACAATTTCTGATTGCTTGTGTGGGGTCCAATAGTTATGTTACCACTTCAAAATCAGCAGTAAGGAGGGAGGCGGGTCTTTGTAACAATCAGATTCTTCTTTTGCCATTAACTTTTCAACAGCTGTCTCATCCAGGGGCATAAAAGTCACATTTGTACAGTATGTATCGACTCTTTACCAGATGACAAAATTTTAGACAGGTCCAATTGGAAGCATTTGCAGACGACAAATTAAATATTGCTCAAATGGTGAGAATTATCTGTGATAGGATAGAAAATATTGCGGGAAAAGGAGAAAATGCTGGTTACCAGCATTTTCTCCTTTTCCTACAAAATTTTCAAAAGGCTTCTCAGGGTCGGTAAAACACCAGATTGTATGGTAGGTACAGCGTTAACTCTTTACCAGACAACACAGTTTTAGACTAGTCTATTTTAAAAGACAACAACTTAAATATGGCTGAATTGATAAATTTTGGCTGTTACAAGCAGAAAACATTGTGGGAAAAGGAGCAAATGCTGGTTACCAGCATTTTCTTCTATTCCCTACAATATTTTCAAAAGGCCTCTTCATCACAGTCCATGAAACTCCAGATCTGTTGGTAATGTGTTAAACAAGTGTTCAAAATCCTGAAAAAAATTTACACAATGCCATTAAGTATGTAATCTTATTAACACAGCCTGTAACCTCTCCACATGCAATAACAATTGCATATCATTTCTAATTACACTGAGGTCAAGGTCACCTAAATACATGGGACAGGTGTTGAAGTGATTGATAGGCAGACTTGTACCAGGTGCAAACCTTGCATTTTAATACAGTTGAGAAAACCAGTCTAGATGATTTTGAAACCAGTCCATCAAGATCGTATGTACAATACTTGTTCAAATTCATTACCTCCTACGGACTTTTGTTTCTGTCCTCATGTATCACCTCCCATGAAATCATCGTGGCAAAAGGAGAATCACTTGTGACAAGCATTTCCTCCATCCGAAATGATTTCACATAGATTTGTGATTATCCTTGATACATATTACAGCCATTGTAAGTATCCTTACTTTAAATGCAAGTTATTGTTTTCAAAACTGGTGGCTGCAAACTCTTTCAAGAGGTGATGTTTTAATCAGTCAAGGTCATTTGAGACATAAATATCTTTAACCCTATATTTTGGCCTTGTCCAAATTGAAAGCATTTGCAGACGCCAAATTAAATGTCACTTGAATTATGAAATTAGTCTTTCAAAGGATAGAAAACATTGTGAGAAAAGGAGAAAATGCTGGTTACCAGCATTTTCTCCTTTTCCCACAATGTTTTCAAAAAGCTTCTCCCTCAAGGTTGTTAAAAATTGGCATTATGTTGTAATGGTTTAAAGAACCAGTCAGTCGCATATAAATCATTTTGAATCAGTCTTCCTCATGTTCTAGTTAGAATATCTTCTGAATGAGCCTGTAGATGGAATACCTTTCAAGTACGCTGGTCTGGATGGATTATCTTTTAACTCTACACCAAACCAATTGACTTATTGCATGGTGTTAATGCCATTTTCACCATTATTTCAGTTACATCGCAGCTGTAAGTGCACCTATCCATGCTTTTCTGGGGTTTCTTTTCCCAAGGCTGAATATTTTTTCAAAGCCACTGCCTGCTTTCCCACATAACCAACTTCGAAACAATGGTCAGCAGTGAGAGAGGAAAGAATCCTGTTGCAACGACCGTCATCAATCCTTGGAGAGAAATTGGTTTAGCCGGGGATGGAACCAGCTACCTCCTCTTCTCAAATCCTGAACACTACCAACTGAGCTACAGGGGTTCAGCTTTTACCAAATGAAAATAATACAGACTTACCCAAATTGAAACCTTTGCATATAACAATTAAGGTTTAACTCTTTACCACACAATCCTGACTTTTAACGACCCTGAGAAAGAAGGCTTTGGAAAACACTGGTAAAAGGAGAAAATGCTGGTTACCAGCATTTTCTCCTTTTTCCACAATGTTTTCTACCCTATCAAAATCAAATTTTGTCATTTGTGTGACCTTTAATTTGTCATCTGCAAATGCTTTCAATTGGGAAAATTCTTAAATTTTGTCGTTTGGTAGAGTTAAATGATGGGATCTGTCTCTGAAAGGGTAGGAAACATTGTGATAAAAGGAGAAAATGCTTGTTACCAGCATTTTCTCCTTTTCCCACAATGTTTTTGAAACTCGTATCTGGCAGGGTCATTGAAACTTGGGATTGTGTAGAAAAGGGTTAAATTAGCTGTAATGGAATATCTTTAAAACCAATCAGCTGTAAAGGAATGTCTTTAGAACCAGTAAGCACTAAGAGAATATCTTTAGAACCAGTCAGCAGTAAGTTGAATATCTTTAGAACCGATCAGCTATAATGGAATATCTTTGGAATCAGTGACAGTCTGGATGGAATATCTTTTGAAAAGGTCAGCCTGGCTGGCGTTGTCTGCACATGTCATATTATTCAAAGATTGACCAGTCTATTCTGCTACGATGTATCACTCTCCTGTGCAGGATGGATATTAATGTGCTGTGCAAAAATCAAGAGTTTTTCACAGACTTTCACAACAAACAAACAAAGAGGGCCATGATGGCCCTGTATCGCTCCACTGGCTTTTTAACCCTTTACCACACAAATCGAAGTGTTAATGACCCTGAAACAGAAGGCTTTCAAAAACATCGTGAGAAAAGGACAACATGTTGTCAGCCAGTATTTTCTCCTTTTCCCACAACGTTTCCTAACCTATCAAAGACAGAAATAGTCATTTAAGCTACATTCAATTTGTCTTTTTGCACTGGCTTTAAACTTGGTACAGTAAAAAAAAATTGTCATTCCTTAAAGAGTAAAATTAACTTTTCATGCGCTTAATTGGCATTTACAGAGACATACAGCATAGAAAGTCTGTATGGTAATAAACTTACTTTGAAAAAATAACTTCCCTCCCGCCTGCCAAACAAAAAGAGTCATATTTTTTTAAAAGCAAAGATAATGTCAGTGAATACAAGCAGCTTTATTCATTAGCATGAAAGGTAAAGTTCTGAAAAAATTTGAGTGATAGAAACCTTACTTTAAATTAAACATTCCATTCATGTGAGCATAACTATTAGCATCAAAATAAATCACTCTCTCTTAAAACAGAACATTTCCTCTACAAAAAACTTGAATACCAAACTCCAATAATGTATAACTGCAGTTTGACAATCAAGGGAGGTAAATAGTTACAAACTTTATCTTGTATAACAGGAGTTACTTCCCTTGATTACTATTTTAAATTACAGTCACTATATAACCCCATGTTAAACTTGTGATCCCCAGCGCAGAGCCAATTTTGACCCCGGGGCTATAATATGAAGAAACTTGATAGAGGTCCATTAAATAAAGCTACATGCCAAATTTGGTAGCCCTGGGCCTTATGGTTTCAGACAAGAAGATTTTCAAAGATGTTCAATATTTTTCAGTTTTGTTGCCATAGCAACCAGAGTTTTTGAAGAAGAACTTTAAAGAAATTCTAAAGAGGATCATGGCAGGATCATTTGTGAAGTTTCGTCAAATTTGGATGGGTAGTTTCAGAGAAGTTTGAAAAAAAAGTTAACGCACACAGGCACGGACGGACGACGGACACCAGGCCATGACATAAACCCGCTGGCCTTCGGCCAATGGAACTAAAAATTTATCCACTATGCTGGGCTTATACCAGGGCTACTTCCATGGCCTATAGGGGCTGTATTTATTTATGACTTGTGCAAAGGTTTCATGCTAGCTAATCATGGCTAGATGAATCATACCAGTTAGTATTTTGAGATTCCCAACACTGACTGCCATCTTGAAAAGTAGTCCGACTCTGTATTCAGAATGCCCAAATCAGATAAGTATGTGTTTGGAACGTGGCACCTAGTGGAGGATAATGGCCTAGAGTATCTTTTAAACCTGTCAGCTTAAATGCAATATCTTTTAACTCTTTACCACACGAGAAAATTTTAGACTGGTCCAAATTGAAAGCATTTGCAGACGACAAAATAAAGGAGACTGAAAAATTAAAATTTGGTTTGGAAAGAGTAGAAAACACTGTGGGAAAAGGAGAAAATGCTTGTTACCAGCATTTTCTCCTTTTCCCACAATGTTTTCCAAAGGCTTCTTTCTAAGGGGCGTCAAAAGTAGGGATTGTGTGGTAATGGGTTAAATCAGTTGGTTTGGAAAGAATAACTTTTGCACCAGTCTGTTTAAACTGAATGTCCTATGAATCTGACTTCATTCTAGATGGAAATTTTTGTCAACAAGATGGTCTGGTCAGAAGAGTCTGTGAGATTTGTCTGTGTAAATGAAGTATTTTGAACCAGACATCCAGATTAAATGTCTATTGAACCAGTCAGCCAGTGTATTACTAGCATTCAGCAGCATTTTAGTTACATATTATTGTTCCACATAATGTGGAAATTCTTTCCAAGACTTGCAGAATTTTAGACTTGTCCACACTGAAAGCATTTTGCAGAAGACATATTATTTGTGGCTAAAGTGATTGTACTTTTCTTCCAAAGTGTAGAAAGTAAAATGAATAAGGAGAAATGCCTGTGACCTGTATACGTACAAGTCTGGTTAAGGTATGGCCAAGTTGTGTCTGCAGGCTTGCAATTTTTTAGAATGTTATTGCACTGAACTCAGCAAAACTGTAGAGGCTACAGAACCTGTGAATCCTTATGATAACCGTATGGTTACCATACAGAAGCTGCATGGAAGCAGACTGGTGCAGGCATCATAATTTTGGCACCATAGGCTCATTGCAGGCCAACAGGAACTTAAGCATAGCAAACTATAAGAGTAAATACCAGATCAGATGGCACATTCTATGTTGTCTGATCTTGATCTTTCACTGTCTTCAATGGTGCCCTTTACTCATTACAAAATGACAAAAACTTTTCTAAATGAAAAGCAATTGCAGAGGAAGAATTTAGTACATGTCAAACAACTGAATCTTTCTTTGCAAGAGTAGAACACATTGTGGTAAGAGGAGAAAAAGCTTGTTTCCAGGATTTTCTCCATTTCCTATAATGTTTTCAAAAGCTATCTTCTTCAGGTTCATAAAACATGGGACTGTTTGGGAAAGGAATTAATCTAACCCCTGAAATGCCCTCCTTCATTTTAGCTGAGGGTAAGTCGGAATGAATTACCTAAATTAGCAATGGGTGAGTGACTTAATAGCATTTTTGCTGGTTTAGTGGATAGAATCAACCAAAGATAAGGCATATTCTATAAAGTCTGATCCCTGTCGACACAGTCCTGCAAGGAACTAAACTTTGCCCGTCTTCAATCTGATCCCTGTGGTACTTTTGCATATTTCTCCAGTGAAAAAAGACAGATGAATTACCCACTTGGGTACGGGTCAGTGACTTCACAACATTTTTGTGGGTTTATTCACCCCAGTGTCTGTCTGGTCTCAATAAAATAACCCTTTGGATATCAAAAACAAGTATAGGTGCTTTTGTAGATGGTAAAGATCAAGACCTGATTGTACAAACCATGGTGTCTGATCTGAAACCGTCATTTTCTTCTATTTTGTAAATTATTCTGACCTACAAAGATATATTTGGGTTTGTGTTACAGTCTGAAAGTATCCATGTCATGAATTATCCCCTAACCATATGATCAGATTTTCAATGATCCTGACAAAGACCGATTTTGAAAATCATTGTAGGAAAAGGAGAAAATGCTGGTAACCAGCATTTTTCATTTTTCCACAATGTCTTCTATCCCTTCACATGAATTCCCCTAATTGGACCCATATATTATGAGTCATCTGCAAATGCTTTAAAGTTGGACAATTCTAAAATTTTGTTGTCATGTAAAGAATTTAATCCAGCAAAACAAGGGTGAAATGCCTATAAAAAAACATCTGATGGCTAGACATAGGATAAAAGATACTAAAATGGACATTCAATACCCCTCCCATGCATAATTTGCATTACAATAATCAAAGGGCTTCAGGTATTCAACACAATGTCAACATCAATTGAAATATGGAGGATTTTGAGAACAATAGCAGAAATTGACAAAACAATGTGGATTGGTGCTTTATGCCTTTTTTACAGTATTCAAGTCATAATTCTATCATGACCACAGCTTACTAAATTTTATGTCTCATGGTTTTAACAGTACTTTAAGGCCAGGGCTCTTTAATGCTTTGCAACAGGACAGTCCAGCATGGCTAGAAGAGCCTGCCAGTACAAATCAAACCAGAATTTCTATATGACAAACTGAACACCCAAACCACTGAATGTTCAGAATAAATTAAATCAAAGCTTCTCTTCTTCAAGGTCGTTAAACTATACCAGAAGACAACAAGAGGGCCAATATGGCCCTGGATCTCTCACCTGAATTTTTGAGAGAACCATAACCAACTTTTTTTAAAGTATTGAAATTTTGGAAACAAAATCATTATTTTGCCAAGCAATTATGAAAAGGTCACCTGTAAAAATCATTTCAAAATCTGTCACCACCCCTACAATCATCACCACAGCCATGTTTATGATGAATCAGAATTCTGCAAATAAATTTTCGGATAGGTCACCCAAAGACCATTTCTTGAACAAGAGCACATGCCCGATAGTGGCTAAAAATATTAAGTTGAACAAGAGCACCTCTGAGGTGCCAATGATTGGCTGTTGGTTGCTGGATAGTAAGTTAAAATTCCAAGTCGCAAAAGGGGCATAATTTGGACAAAACAATTTTGGAGTTACCCACCCTTGTTGTATGGGTTGCTTTTTTACTAGTGAAGAATTATTCCCAGTTTCAAGTACATGTGTCGAGTGGAAGCTGAGATATAACAAAATGTCAAAGTTTTTGCACAACCACAACAGCGCAGATGATGACAACAGGGCTATGTCAATACCTTGATGTTTTCTTTGAAAATAACTAAGCTAAATAAGGGGTATAATATAAGGATCATTTCTGTGAAATAACTTCAAAATCTGACCAGTGGTTTCAGAGAAAAAAATTTTTCATAATTTCTTCATGTCCGTATAGTGCAAATAGCCCCCACCCACAACAGCCATGTTTCTTGACGGATCAAAATTTCACGAACAAATTTTCAAAAGGGGCACCCAAGGAACATTTCTGTGAAATTATTTCAAAATCTGACAAGTGGTTTAAGAGAAGAAGAAATTCAAAAATTTCTTTAAGTCCATACACTGCAAAGACGCCCCCTGACCCTGGCCATGTTTTTTGACTGATCAAAATTTTGTGAAACATTTTTGAAAAGGATCACCCAAGGAATATATCTGTGAAATTGTTTCAAAATCTGACCAGCAGTTTCATCAGAGAAGATTTTTAAAGGGTTTCATGGACAATTCCATTTAGTTGCCATGGCAACCAGATTTTTTGATGGAATCAAATTTTGTGAACACTTTTTAAAGAGAACCTCCCAAGGAACATTCCAGCCAAGTTTGGTCCAAATCGGCCAAGCGGTTTAGGAGGAGAAGATGTTTAAAGAATTGTTGATGCTGCACGACGGACGATGCAAAACGGACACAGCGTGATCCTAAAAGCTCCCCTTGAGCACATTGTGCTCAGGTGAGCTAAAAATTCAGACATGTCCAAATTGAAAGTTTTTGCAGACGACAAATTTAATATGGCTCAAACACTGGTATTTTGTCTTTGACAGGTTAGAAAACATTCTGGAACAGGAGAAAATGCTGATTACCTCAGCATTTTCTCCTTTTCCAACAATATTTTCTAAAGTCCTCCTTGTAAGGGTTCTAATGATAAAACATGGGATTGTGTGCTTATGCCACAATTTGGATTGGTTTAAATTTTTGGCTTGTGGTAGATTCAAAACATTGTACAGTTTCGTATAAACTAACTCATAAGTGCTTCAGCAAATATGTAGCAAAAGATTTCAAAAACACCTTTTTATAAACTAAAGGCTGAGCCCCAGCAGTGCAGTTGGTACGTACAGGTCTTGATAACAGTGGGGGTGCTGGTTTGATTCCTCAACTTGACTAATTTCTTTCCGATGATTGACAGTCAATGCAACAGGATTCATTCCTCTCTCACCTTAGATCATTGATCCAATGATGGTTATGACGAAAGCAGCCAGTGGCTTGGGTAGAATATTGTGCAAAGTACTGGTAAAAAAAAAACTCAACATGGATTTGTGCACTGGCCGCAGTGATATAACTGAAATAGTGTTAACATCATACAATTAATCAATCTATAAAGTTAGGGCTATATGAACCATATGATACACAAATACAAAGAATAACATTGTGGCAAAAGAAGGCAACTCAATACAAGCAATTTCTCTGCATCTCACACTGTTTTTATCCCTTTATAACACTATTCTGACGTTTAACAATCCTGAGAAAAAAGCCTTTGGGTATACATTGTGGAAGAAAGAGAAAATGCTGGCAACCAGCATTTTCTCCTTTTCTCACAATGTTTTCTACCCTTCCCAACACTAATGTGAATTTTTGCATCATATACATTTTGTTGTCTGCAAATTCTTTCAATTTGCACTAGTCTAAAATTTTGTTGTTTGGTAAAGAGTTAACAGTGGTGTGCTGCAAGATACAAAATAACATCTGCCAGAAGTAATTTGTTGATCTCTGCTGCTAACCTAAGGCCAAGAGAAACTTCCAGGGATAAACTGTGAGAAAAATCTGAAACATTCCATCAAAAAGAAATCTAATTATAGCCGTTGCAGACGATATCATCTCTTCTGCTGTAAGCATTTTGCAGATCAGTATTGCAAAAGTAAGAAAATTTACAGGCTCCCATAATTTATTGCAGAAGAAAAACGAAACCTTCAGACACACTTTATCCATCAACATTTTCCCTTTTAACCCCTTTAACCAAATAACAAAATATTAGACATGTCCAAATTGAAAGCATTTTCAGACGACAAAATAAATGTGACTCAAAAATAGTGATTTGTGTTTGGTATGGTAGAAATCATTGTGGAACCAGCATTTTCCCCTTTTTCCACTATGTTTTCAAACAGTTTTTTTATCAGCTTTGTTAAAAATCTGGATTGTGTGGTAAAGGGTTAAAGATCATTACAGCTCAGTTTATATCATGAAATAAATCCTTTCAGTCAGAACTGCAATAATTTCCAGACTTATTAGATGGAAAATTTCATAACCTTTGCAGGACTTAACTCAGATTTAATTGTTTCCCAAACGACAAAATTTTAGACTAGTCCAGATTGAAAGCATTTGTAGACGACAAAATAAATGTAACTCAAGAACTGAAATTTGTTTTGGGAAGGGTAGAAAACGTGTGGTGTCCATGGTCGTGCGGTAAAGCATCGGCCTCTTAACCATAAGGTCCCGAGTTCGATACCCGGGAGCGAGTATCAACTTTGGGAATCCTTCATTGGCCCACACATTCGGCGTGAGTACTGGTGTAGTTCCCAGGGAGCAGAATTGAGAGAGATTAGAGTAAGTTGTACAAACTTGTTTCTCAATTGATGTAAAATTACTATGTTTAAATTAAAACATAGTGGGAAAGGTAGAAAATGCTGGTTAACAGCATTTTCTCCTTTTCCCACTATTTTTTCAAAAGCCTTCTTCCTCGGGACATTGAAATTGAAAACTTGGGACAGTGTAGTTAAGGGTTCATTGTTTACCTTTATTGTACTCAGAACCCATTTTTAACCCTTTACCACACATTGCCGACTTTAAACAACCCTGGGAAATAACCCTTTTGATAACATTGTGGGTAAAGGAGAAAATGCTGGTAACCAGCATTTTCTCCTTTTCCCACATTGTTTTTTACCCCATCAAAGAAAAATTGCACCATTTGAGCCACACTGAAATTTTCGTCTGCAGATGCTTCCAATTTGGACATGGCTAAAATTTTGTCGTCTCGTAAAGGGTATACTGTTTTTGCTAACAAAACATGCAGTCTGGTCTTAAATCTACACTGTATGCTTCTTTGTCAGATATTTTGACAGGAAAAGGTTTTGAAATAGCAGTATCTGCATGATAATGCAAGAACGCCCATCTGATTTATTGAGCTCTACAAGGTTTGAACAATCATTATTATACCAATGGTTAAACATTTACAAAATTACAAAATTTTATTTTTGTCCAAAATACAAAACACTGTCAACAGCAAATTAAATGTTGCTAAAATGATGGAATTTGTCTATGAATGAGTAGAAACATTGTGGGTACAGGAGAAAATGCTGGTTCTCAGCATTTTCTCCTTTTCTCAAATGTTTTCAAAAGCTTTTGCCCCCGTGGTCATAAAACCTCAGGATTGTGTGGTAAAGGGTTACTTAACAAACCTTGGTTTCATTAAATATGAGCTGTACTCTGTGAAAAAGGGGCTTTATGCATTTGCAAAAAGTATTGACCCATGTCAGCCTGCGCAGTTCACGCAGGCTAACCTGGGCCGAAACCTTTTGCTTTTCGTACATTTTCTGCATATCAAAGGACCAGTGTACCTCAATATTTAGTTGGTAGTTCAGTTGGTAGACAAAATGCATTTTATGCATCCACAATTGTATGATTATTATTTGCTTGGTATCATTCATCACGAAGATGCATTAAGCCCCCTTTTGCCAGAGCACAGCTCATATAATTTAATGACAAAGAACTTCATCATGGGGGAAGGCATATTCCCCAGTACTCTTGTGCCCATAGAAGACACAGATGCATGAGTTAGTGCAATGTCATTGAGGTGATTATGACTGAAATACTGCTTTAAACAACTAAAATCTAATTCATATCCGCAAAAAAAGACATTATGTCCATCCTGGTAAAGGGCATCTTCACCTTTAACCAAGTTCTTTGAAAATTCATTGGTATGGTTCATTACAAGTTCAGATTATATCTGATTTGGAAAAAAGTGGTCAGTAATATAGTGATCACTAAACCTTAGTGACCTTAACCTTTGAGTTATTAAGTCACCTTGACCTATGACAAAAAGTGATCCAAATTTGAACAAAATATTATTATCATGATATTGATATTATACCATGTGAAGTAACATTGCTGCAAACCTCTAAGCTGGACAGTGAAAAAAAATTAAAACAAGAGCTCTTCATCTTTGACCAAGCCAGATCTGAACTTTGGTGATTTGAAATAAGGACGCCTCTAACCAACACAGTTTCCATTACATTAGTGAACTGCCACAGTCCTATGACTTTTTATGTGCTTGCAGTGGACAGCTTTTATCAGTGCTTTGTATAACATTCTTCCCAAGACACTGGCTGCTTTCCGACATGGACATCATCCTAACAAAGTTCAACAAGGCAAAAGGAGTGAATCCTGTGGCAATGACTATCATCAGTCCTCTTAACCCTTTATAAAACAATCACAACTTTTAATGAACTTGAAAAAGAAGCCTTTTGAAAACATTGTGAGAAAATAAGAAAATGCTGGTAACCAGCATTTTCTTCTTTTCCCACAATGTTTTCTACCCTTTCAGTCAAATTTTATGTTCTGACTGACATTAATGTTGTCATCTTGGACTAGGCTAAAATTTTGTGATGTGGTAAAGAGTTAAAGAATTTTGAGAAGCCAGGAATCCAACCAGCAACCCCTGGATTTCAAGATTATTAACCAACTGAGCTACTAAGCTCAGCCTTAACCTCTGAACCATGCAGGACCTCAGGGCCTCATGATTTATTCACACAGGAACCCCTCAAGATTTATTACCAACATGTTATGGTCTAGACTCTAACAAAAAATAACTTCTGTCACAAGTGATGTCATTTTCAGACCTAAACCCTATACCAATTAACTTTGTAATTTACCAGCCTTCAGGAAGAAACCTTTCGAAAACATTGTGGGGAAAGGAGAAGATACTGAAAAAACCAGAATTTTTCCACACTGTGTTCTACCTTTTTTGGAGAAACACTCCATCATGAGAACAACATTTTTTGCTTGACAAAATTCTTTCAAAATAGGTTAAAGTCTATTTTATTTTTCATTCGGTACAGAGTTAATCTTTTTCACAGACCCAACACACAGTTCCAGCATTCCATTCTCATTACTTCATGCAGCTAGCCCTTACTGATCTTGTTGAAGAGCACATTGTGGCAAAAGAAGAAATATTTCAAGCGTTTTCTTTTTTTTTTCCATTTTTTGACATATCAATTAAAAAAATCATACCATTTAATCTACCAGCCACAATCCATCCGAAGTACCAGTCTAAAATGTTGCAGTCTGTGAGAGAATAATGGGTAGTCTGCATTTTGACAGGAGCTGAAGAGAACAGCTGGAATGATTTAACCATCTACCAGACGACAAAATTTTAGCCTTGTCTAAATTGAAAGCATTTGCAGACGACAATTTCAATGTGGCACAAATGGTGCCATTTATCTTTGATAGGGTAGAAAACATTGTGGGAAAGAAAATACTGGTTACCAGCATTTTCTCCTTTTCCCACCATGTTTTCTACCCTTTCCTAGGCTTCTTTCCTAGTGTCGTTAAAAGTCGGCACTGTGCGATAAAGGGTTAATCCTTTACTTAACAATCATCAGTTTAAGACAGTCAGAGAGAAGGCTTTTCAAAACATTGCGGGAAAAGGAGAAAACGCTGGTAACCAGCATTTTCTCCTTTTTCCACATTGTTTTCTACCCACCCATAATCTGATCCGCGTTTGATTTGCTACCTGTACAATACTTTCAATTTGTACAAGTCTAAAATTTTGTCTCCTGGTAAAGGGTGCACCTTTCAAAGTGCCAAATTAGCAAAACTGAAATTTTCAGTCAGACAAAAGTCATCAAATAATAGTTGGTTAAAGGCTTCAATGGGGCCAGAATGTCTCAAAAAGGTGGACAGTGTGTATCCAAGATCAGACTGCATGTTCTGTGTAGCCTGATCTTGATCTAAACTGAATATACATTAACTTTTTACCACACAGTCCCAAGTTTTAACAACCCTGAGGAAGAATCCTTTTGAAAACATTGTGGGAAAAGGAGGAAATGCTGGTACTCAGCATTATCTCCTTTTCCCACAATGTTTTCTACCCTATCAAAGACAAATTTCATCATTTGAACTACAATTAAATTATCGTCTAGATATGCTTTTGATTTGGATCAGTCTGTATTTTTGTCGTGTGGTAAAGAGTTAAGCAACTGCAGTTGGGAAAAACGCAGTAAAGGTTATAATGTTTTTGTGGGAAATTTGACCAATTACAGCTTATCTTTCAAGAAATGTCTTAACTGAATTCCAGATAGGAATTTTAATGAGTTTGTTTTTCTTTACTTTTCTTCATACAAGAAACCACCATTGGCCCTGGAATAGATATGTTTTCATTATTTGGCTTCTTGAAAACAAAGCTGATTCATGTTTTTTTTTTTTCAAAACACTCTTTTTTAGAACACCAATTCCATCCATTAACCCTTTACCACACAATAAAATTTTAGACTAGTCCAAGTTAAAAGCATTAATTTTAAAAATGACCAGAGAAATGTGGACCAAATGATGAACCCTGGTCTTTGAAAGGGTAGAAAACATTATGGGAAAAGGAGAAATACTAGTTACCAGCATTTTCTCCTTTTCCCATAATGTTTTCAACAGCCTTATTCCATAGGGTCATTAAAACTTGGGATTGTGTGGTAAAGGGTTAAACACCGCATTTTCACGTGTTCTATATCAGCTCTTTACCACACGACAAAAACGTAGACTTTTCCAAATTATAAGCATTTGCAGAATATGTAGCTCAAACGATGAAATTTGTCTTTGATAGGGTAGAAACATTTTGGGAAAAGGAGAAAATGCTGGTTACCAGCATTTTCTCCTTTTCCCACAATGTTTCCAAAGAGCTTCTTTCACCAGGTTGTTTAAACTAGGGATTGTGCGGTATAGGGTTGATACTCAATTTGTGTGAAGTATCCTTATTTTTCAGGCAGTTTTCAAAGTCACTCCCGGCAAATTCGTTTGAGGTGGAACTGGTTTTATGTTGCAGCATGATGCAATAACAGCAAAGCCTTGAGCCTGCTTTGCAGTCCTGTATGATATGAAAACCATCTGCATAAATATTTCACAATTACCCCACCCCTAAAACATTACCAACTTAAGGTTCTCTTACTCAATGCATGAAACTTTGAATCCCTAGAGCTCAGTGTAAACCTTACAGGCATTTTTAGTCTAGAAATAAGGCATACATAATTCCCATGTCAAGGCTGCTTGGTGTCCAAAATGTCTCAGAATAGAGAACAGTGTAGATCAAAGATCAGATTTCATGCTTTGTGTCGGCTGGTCTTGATCTGTATGGGGCTGAAACAGACTTGATAGTTGTGGAGCGACACTGTAAGCGTTAATTGCTTTTCCAGACAGTGCAGATTTATGATTAGACTGAACAGAATATGCAGTGTGATCTTGGATTTTGCACCGATACCCTTCTTGATAAACATTCTTGTCACATTGCTTTTAATAGCAATATTACATTCTGATTGCAGCCTGATCTTGATGTAAATAGCGTTCACGAAATAACATGAAGTCATTCTAAGCATTTATGTTTTCTACTCTTTAGAGGTCAAGTTGAATCATTTTAGCAACATTTTCAATCACTGTCTGCAAATGCTTTCACGAGCCTAAAATTTTGTTGCAAAATAAAGTAAATGGGTTCTATCTAAATTTTATGTCGTAAATCAAAATTTCTTGCAAAACATGATGAATACAACTACAGATGTTATCCCTTCACAACTGTACAGAAACTGTACAGCTGCATTCTATAAAAGGGTGCAATTGTGGGTGTTTAAGGGACCCGAAAGTCATTTTCAACCTGCAATTCTGTCTGTTTTATGATATCAGACATGATGTAATCGGATGATTTGAATACAAATCCCTGTAAATCAACTCATATTGTTTATCATGAGGCATTCCCAATAGTTAGGAAAAACTCATGGGCCAAATCTAAAAAAGCGCAGTTGGTAGCGTACAGGGCTCAAGAACAAGGGGTCGCTGGTTCGATCTCCGGCTCGGCCAATTTCTGTCTGAGGATTGATTATTATATAGTCATTGCGAAAGGATTCATTCCTCTCTCAGTGCTGATCATTGTTTTGACAATGGTTATGTGGGAAAGCAGCCGGTGGCTTGGAAAGAATATTGTGCAGAGTACTGGTAAAAGAAACTTCAGGATAGAATGGATATGTGCACTGACCACCGCAATATAACTGAAATAATGTTGAAAACAGCATTAAACACCATACAATCAATCGATATAATTTGCTAGTAATCACTTTACTTTATTCAGCCATGAATCATTGTTGAAGTTCAGAGTGCATATAAAAATCTGAACAGCTCTCTATAAACAACTGTCGGGAAATTGGCTTTTGAGAACATCAAGGGAGAAGGAGCGAATATGGATTTACCCGCATTTTCCCCTCTCACAATCTATCCTACACTATCACAGACAAATCCAATCATTTTCAAGATTCAAGTTGAATATAAATTTGTGTGGTTTGAATATGATTGAGTCTTTCGTCATCTGCTAAAGAGTAAACTCGTTATCAAACCACAAATATTGGACCTGTCTAAGTCTGAAGCATGTGCAGGTGACAAATTAAATGTGTCTCAAATGGTTGGGCTTATGTTTGAAAGGTTAGAAAACATTATGGAAAAAGGAGAACAAGCTCCAGTTACCAGCATTTTTTTCTTTCACCCAAACGGTTTCAAACCCTTCATCATCAAACCCTTCATCATCAAAGTCATTAAAAGTCTGGATTTTGTGGTAACTCCCCGGTCTCACAGAGCCCGAATCCACAAAAAATCATAGTACTTCAGGAGACAGCATTTTTCCTGAATCACTACGAAAAACAAGCCGTTCAATAGACCTTCAGGGCATTTTTCCCGAAGTACGACGTACTGCAATATACTACAATTTACTACACTTTCACCCTGATTTTCTCCGGAAGTACGCGGAGTTTTAGAGCCGAGGTACTACGAAGCATCCCGATCTACACCGACTGTCCCAATTTCGATGTATGAAAGACTACGATGTACAACGAACGACGACGAACTACATCGACAGCTCCAGATCTACTATGAGTTTCAAATCTTCTTCACGACTTTGCACCTGAATTTGAACAAAAGACACAGCCAAGTATATAAATTCTTCATTTCTTAGTTGAGAATCAGTCATCCTAAAACTTTTGAAGTGACAACGTGCCAACCGCAACTGAAGAAGTCATCATTGCCATCTTGTGCTTCAAAATTAAGAAGAGGAAGAAGGCCCTGACTGAACAAAGTCTTGTTCGGCAACAGCAGGGGCTGGAATACGAACAGCACTGACCACAGCTTAATCACAAGAAACAAAGGCAGCAGTGGGTGCAGCCTTCACTGACCAGACAGTAGGCAGAGCACCAGACAGTATCATCAGCTGCTGCAGCAGGGGAAAGTACGCCGAGTAGGGCCAGTTTCTTACCCGAACAATGCCAAATTGACTACTACGAAGTACACCGAAACACGATGACATAGTACTGTGAAGTACACAGAAACATGCTGATTTCTGATCAATTCGGCTCGACTTTTTAATTCGGGAAAAAAAAAAATTGCACATGTTGAAATTTTTCTCCCTAAGTGTTTTTGAGCCCAAATTGACCCTGATTTGATTCACGAAGCACTATGAATCTCCCGAAGCTAGCATTTCAAATTCGGGACTGATTCGGGGTCTGTGAGCAAGGGTAAAGAGTTAAATATTTCCCTGTTTTTCCTACCATGAATTCCAAGGTTGCCAACTGCTGGGGCAAAAAAAGCTGTGAAGTTGTGTGGCAAAAGGTCCATGCTGACACAAGGAGAAAAGAAAATGGGTTTATTAACTCTATACCACATGACAATATTTCAGACTTGTCCATCCAATTTGAAAGTATTTGCAGATGACAAACCAAATGTGGCCCCATTTTTAAAATTGTCTTTGAAAGCATAGAAAATATTGTGGAAAAAGGAGAAAATGCTGGTTACCAGCATTTTCTCCTTTTCCCACAATGTTTTCAAAAAGCCTTCTTCAGGATCGTTAAGACATGGGATTGTTTGATAAAGCATTAATCATGTTCAATGTCAAACTTCTTGTACAACCACTTAGGAGTCAAGTACAATGTACAAGTTTGATGTCAATTAACCCCGTTACCACACAATCCTGAAATTTCATCCACCAAGACAGGGAAGGTTTCTAAAAACATTGTGGGAAAACAGAAAATACTAGTAAGCAGCATTTTCTCCTGGTCCCACAATGATTTTTCCTCTTTTCAGTGACAATTCCCATCATTTGAGTGACATCTAATTTGTCATCTGCTAATGCTTTGAATTTGGACAAGTCCAAAATTTTGTAGTTTGGCAAACCCTTAGAGTACTTCATAAATCAAATGGACTTTATCCAGCCTAAAAAACAGCATTTCAAAACATTGTGAGAAAAAAGAGAAATGCTGCTAACCAGCACTTTCCTTTTTTTCTAACATTTTTTTTTCAATCTTTCAAAGCCAAATTCTATCATCTGAGGCACACTTAATTTGTTCATTTTGAACTGCTTTCAATATGGCCGTCTAAATTTTTCTCATCTAGTAAAGAGTTGAGTCTTTCCTGTATATTCTGACACATCTGGAAAATATTGTGGTTAATTGTAATCCATTTCCACCTACATAGGACTTTATTTTGTATGCAGCCGGACACTCACAATGTAAAACATTGTGGGCAAAGCCATAGCTGGATACTGCTCAACCATACTGTAAAACATCATGGAAAAAGAAATAGCATGATATTGCTCCAAGTTTTTTTTTACACTATATCAGGACTACAAAAGGGCATATAATGGGATTTCAAATGGTAACAATATCTTTGTGCTTCACGTAAATGTTGGTAGCAGATAATTATATGAAATCTTTTTGAAAGACAATACTAAATGGTGTTTGAAGCAGCATTAATTTCTATTATATCAAAACACAACTCCAATGTTCCCAGGTTTTACCAGCACTAGATCAGGACACAGCAATAAAGGACCCCTTGGCGATGAAAGTGCATAGGAGAAGAAATTTTAAAGATGCCATTTTACTCATTTTAGCTGAATGTAAAAATGTGTTTAAATCAATAAATTAGCAATATCTATAGCCCAAAAGAATGAAAAGAAGTTTCCGATTTGTTATTTGAAATGGATTTTGGTCGGGAGAAAATGACGTTGGGTCATTTACACACCCCCATCTAAAAATAGAAGGCTAGACTACTTGTTGTTTCAACACGGGAAATGGTGCACTCGTCTATTTGTAGGATCATGGGTTTTCCCCCTTCTTTTAGCAATCCAAAATCGCTAAATATTAATGTGCACATACGGAATTTACATTTCTAATGTCTTTAAAATCATTCTACTGCACTTTCGACATAAAATTCCGACATCCGTGAGTAAATTGCTTTTGGGTTTTTGTGACATAGATCGTTGCGGCAGTAGACCTGTTTAGTGTATCTCGGCTCCACTTTCTTGTCATTTACGTGAATGCAAGGCGAAGGTCGTACACAGTCACGTGACAAGCATAATGCAGTATCCTCGATTGAACGAGTGGATAGGAGCCAAGTCCAAAATTACATTTTCTATCCATCTTAATCTATGCAATCTCGCAACTGCCAGGTGTAATATTTGTCATGAAGCTACAAGAATGACTATAGTTTGATAAAATATCAAAGAAATTGGTTATATTTGGCTTAAAATGAATAAATGGGTATCTTTAATACCTCTTGTCTATCTGTCCTCAGAATAGACTCTGCACACCCTCCCCTCCTTATCAAGGCCTCAGATGAAAATATTCTCTCTTATCTAGGCAACAGAAGAGACAAATAATGATGCAATGCCCTCTCTTACCTAGGCTGCAGAAGAGCCTGAAACTATGCATATCCATCTCCTATCTTAGCCACAGAAAAGCCAAATAGCCATGCATTCCTCTGACTTACCTTAACCACAGAAAAGCCAAATAACCATGCATTCCCCTCTCTTATCTTGGCCACAGAAAAGCCGAATAATCATGCATTCTCCTCTTTTATCTTGGCCACAGAAAAGCCAAATAACCATGCATTCTCCTCTTATCTTGGCCACAGAAAAGCCAAATAACCATGCATTCTCCTCTTTTATCTTGGCCACAGAAAAGCCAAATAACCATGCATTCTCCTCTCTTATCTTGGCCACAGAAAAGCCAAATAACCATGCAGACTCCTCTCTTATGTGGATGATAGAAGAGAAACAATTTTGCATACCCCCCTCCTATCTGTCAAATGACTATGCTTTCGTTTCTTTCTGCTGGTAATCAGCATTATCTCCTTTTCCCAGTGTTTTCTACCCTATCAGGAACATATTTCCTCATTTGGTCCATGGTTAATTTGTCGTCTGCAAATGCTATCAATTTGGACAAGTCTACAATTTTGTCATTTGGCAAAGAGTTAACAGAAAATATGTGTCATTTCCTCTGTGGACTCAAAGTTGAATAAGTAGACCTACCGGCATGGGGCTGCTCATCATGGTTGGTGGTTGTGGGGATAATATCACATGGGTAAGAATGCCATTCTCGTCAGCGATTTGTTGGACCAAATGGCCCGGTGGTAACTGCATTCTCATTGGCTGTCGTGGACCATTGTTGGAGACCATTCGTATCATGGCTGGTCCTAAAAATAGAGCAAGGGAGTATTTATTAATTGTGTATAAAAATATAACTTGTCTCTTTAGCAAAATAATTTCTATTAAAATCACTAGAAGATTTCTGTAACACCTTTTACCAAACAATCCTGAATTTTCATGACCCTTCAGAGGACAGCTTTTGAAAATAATGTAGGAAAAGTAGTCTAGAAAATGCTGGTTACCAGCATTTTCTCTTTTCCTCATAATTTTTTTTTCAATTCTCTCCAAGAAAAATCCCATCAACTGGACCACAATGCAATCATCATCTGCAGTTTATTTCAATATGGAAGTGGTCTAAAATTTTATTCTGTGGTAAGAGATAAATACTACACTTTATGCTTCTGCAAATGACAGGTTTTTTAGAACATTGTGGAAAGGAACAGCTGCATCTAATAAACAATTAGTCCTTTTCCCACAATGTTTTTTCCCAACACTGGAGAAAAAATATATTTTTCCTATCTTCATACAAGGTATAAGAGAATTTAACTCTTTATCACTTGACAAAATGGTAGACTTGTCCATATTGAAAGCATTTCCAGACAACACCTCAAATGTAACTCTAATGACGGAATTCCTCATTGATAGAGGAGTAAACATTGCGGGAAAAGGAGAAAATGCTGGTCACCAGCATTTTCTCCTTTTTCCTATAATGTTTTCAAAAGGCTTCCAGCTCAGGGTCGTTAAAACTTGAGACTGTGTGGTACAGAGTTACATCTCATTACATACAAAAAAAACTTACAGGAAAGATCATCCCATAAAAACAGACTGAGTCAATGCACCGATAAGAGAGTCATAAATCAGATGTTTATGACAGTTTTTTGTGGACCTTGAGCACAAAAGTGCATACTGTATACCCATTTTCAAGTAAAGATCAAAATTTTTTGTTGTGAAATGTTAAGGCTTATCAACATTATTTTCACTTAACCCTTAGGCTGCTTAGCGCAACTTAAGGACTTTTTGCGGACAGCGTAGATGAAGATCAGACTGCACAGAATATGCAGTCTGATCCTGGATCTACACTGTCTGATAAGGATATTTTCCCCCAAAAAATAACTTTAAAATAGCAAAACACGAGCTTTTATTATTCAGGCTTTTAAGTTTCATTTCACTTAATCAGCAGGATAAGGATTCCCAGTAGATATTCTTTCATTCTTAACTGATAAGCTCTGCACAGAAAAAAGAAATCCCTGAGTTTTGATAACCCTGAGAAATAATAAGGCTCTTGAAAATATTGTGGATATAGGAGAAAATGCTGGTAACTAGCATTTGTTCTTTTTCCCAAAAATATTTTCAAAAGCTTTCTTCTCCTTTTCATAAAACATCGGCTAAGATCATACCAGGGCTTTGACAAGCAGCTTCCTTCAAGCCTGTACATTCCAGCCACCAAGGTGTGGAGGAGTTACAAAAAGAATTTTAAGCAAATTTTATGGAAATACCTCCTTCGGACCAAAATTATCATCTATCAGACTGTTCTTTGAAATACATGTACTCACACTGGAGAAATAAGGTGAAATCTTTAACAGACATGAGTTCAGTTTTTTCTTGGTACCAATAGGAGGTTTCTTTTTTTCTACAAACAAAACACAAGTTGGCTCTTTTAGGACTTCAGCCTCCTCCAGAAAATTCAGGAAAGAGTCATAAAACTTTAAACCACATGCCACTTAGCATGATCATGTTTCTTCAAAACAAGTTTTTTCAAGTCTTCAAATCTTGCTACCTTCTTGCACTATTTGATATGTGCCTTTTTTAATTGCTGTCCTTCTTGCAATCTCTCTGTCTAACCCTTTAACTCTTAAGCCGAGCCCCGGTAGCTCAGTCGGTAGCGTACAGGACTTGAGAACAGGGTCGTGGGTTCGATCCCTGGCTTGGCCAATTTCTTTCCGAGGATTGATGATAGTCATTGCGACAGGATTCATTCCTCTTCCACCGCTGACCATTGTCTCGACGATGGTCATGTGGGAAAGCAGCCAGTGGCTTGGAAAGAAAATTGTGCTGAGTACTGGTTAAAGAGACTCCAGGAAAGCATGGATAGGTGCACTGGCCACCGCGATATAACTGAAATAATGTTGAAAACGGCGTTAAACACCATACGATCAATCATTTAACTCTTTACCAAATGACAAAAATATAGACTGGTCCAAATTGAAAGCATCTGCAGACGACAATTAAAATGTAACTTAAATGGTGGGATTTGTCTATGATAAGGTTATAAACATCGTGGGAAAAGGAGAAAATGCTGGTTACCAGCATTTTCTCCTTTTCCCACAATGTTTTCCAAAGGCTTCTTCTTCAGGGTCATTACAACTTGGGATTGTGTAGTAACGGGTTAATACAATCCAGGGTTTTAACCACCTTGAGAAAAAAAGGCATTAGAAAACATTTTGGAAAAAGGAGAAAGTATTGGAAACCAACATTTTCTACTTTCCTCACCATGTTTTCTACCCTTCCAAAAGCAAATTTCAGTTTGTGAGTCACATTTCTCTTGGACCATGTTGTCTGCAAGCACTTTTAGTTTGGACCAGTCTTAAATTTTGTTGTTTGGTGAAGTTAACCCTTTACCACGAAATCCCGAGTTTTAACAAATCTGACAGAGAGGAATTCTGAAACATTGTGGGAAAAAGAAAGACCGGAATTTTTTCCTTTCCCCATAATGCTTTCTACCATTCCAGAAACGAATTTCAATTTTTTAATTTTGTCATCTGCAAATGCTTTGAATTTGGGCCAGTCTAAAATTTTATAGTTTGGTAAAAAGATAACTAAAGTAATGGCAATACTTTTAAGCAAACAACATGTCAAAGGTGACTCTAATCTATTCATGGACTTTGTCTTTGAGAAGGTTACAATATTATGGAAAAGGAGAAAATGCGGGTTACCAAATGCATCTTACGCAACACAAGTTGTATCTGGGTATCTTAAAATTTGCTCTGAAAGTATTTGAGCCATACTCTAACTAAAGGAAGCTTAATGCATCTCAGTGATAACATGATACTAAGCGAGCCATCATATAATTATTGATCCATCGTAGCCACTTTTTTCAACAACCGACTAAATCATGAGGTTGACTGGTACTTGAACATACAGAAAATTGACCAAAAGCGAAAAGTTTCTGCCCATGTCAGCCTGCACAGGCTGACCTGGGTCAATATTTTTCACGGATGCATTAAGCTCCCTTTTCACAGAGCATGGGTCATTTATATGTTCTTCCTACATGTTCAACCACATTAAATAATAAGAAATTTCTCATTGATTAGTGATAAATGAACAAGTGGCAATTCTGTTACACTTTGAAGGCTTAGTCATAGTAGTTTTTTTCACATCCTCATCTTTCAATTGAAATCTCATGTTATTGTCTGGGTATTAACCCCTAGGCTGCTAAGCCTGACTCACCGACCCTTTGCGGACAGAATGTGTAGTCTGATCTTGGATCTACACTGTCCGATAAGGAGGTATCTTTTTCCCCCCAAAAAAATACCTTTGAAATAGAAAAATTTGAGTTTTTACTATCGGCTTGAAAGTTTCATTTTTTTTATTTAGCGGGAGAAGGGTTAACATTTACTGCCTGTAAGCACAACTTTAATTTTTGTTGGCCATGATGCAGATCAAGACTGGACTGCACAGTAGTCTGATCTTGGATACAGGCTGTCCACCACCTTGCTAATACATTGAATTCAATGATGTTCTTCATTTATTTGCTTTAACCCTTTACCACACAATCCCGACTTTTAACGACCCCGATAAAGAAGCCTTTTGAAAACATTGTGGGAAAAGGAGAAAATGCTGGTAACCAGCATTTTCTCCTTTTCCCACTATGTTTTCTACCCTTCCCAAAACAAATTTCAGTATTTGAGTCATATTTATTTTTTCATCTGCAAATGCTTTCAATTTGGAATAGTCCAAAATTTTGTCATGTGGTAAAGAGTTAAGAGACAAGGAAGATCAAGCTTAGACTGCACAGAACCATGGATGTACTTTTCTGTTCAACAGCCTAGCAGTCGGATTCTGATCTTTCATCTATGAAAGGAACTACAGTCATGCCTGCCTCTCTAGGGGGAAAAGTACTTGTAACAGACGACCATGTAATATCTCAAGTTTCATGTCTTGATCATTGGAGTTTATCAAACCACAAAAAGTCTACAAATCATGATTTGTTACACCTTTTTTTTTTCCAATTTTAGGGATGGTATTTTACTCTGCAAAATCCCCTACATCTTACGTTTTTTTTTTACAAGACCTTTTTTTAAACCAACTCTATTTAATTACCATATACTCTGCATTATAAACGCCCTTACATCTTGCATTTTCCCAAAGACGGGCATTATACATCGGTAAAATAACGGAATTTTCCAAAGGTGACGCTAACATTGCGGTTGGTACTATAGTCAGTGTCAATCATGAATTAATCACCTGGTAAGAAATTTGCTGCATTTACTGCAACAAACTATAGATTTCAACTCCTTTCGTGATTATTTTGGGCACAAGAACTTATATAACTTGAAAGTATAAACAAACAGTCTCCTGCATTGATTGCAAATTCTGTGGACAGTACAGCTAACTTACAAAGGCCATTGTTGGACAAGAAAGCTGTTAAGTGTTTCAGTCTAAAAACTTACTCAGAGTAAAGAAAACTGAAACCTAGCCTGTTTTCACAGATAACAAAAATTTCCTAGGGTCTACAATATCTGATATCCTATGAGATATTATGGCCAAAAGCAGTACTGACTCTGTACCAGACAAAAAAATCTTAGACTTCTCCTAGTTGAAACCATTAACAGATGAAAAATTGGCTGTGGTTCAAATGACCAGCTCGGCCTTTTGAAGAGCAGAAAATGTTGTTGGAAAGGGAGAACGTGTTGGTTACCAGTAGGTTCTCCTTTTTCCACATTTTTTTCCAAAAGCTTTCAATTCTAGGGTTGTTGAATCACAGGATTACTTGATAAAAGGTTAACCTTGTAACTATTCCAGTTACAGAGTCAAAGTGAAATTAATGCATGTCACATATAATATATATTTAGACTTGTGACTGAAAAACCTGTGACTGCATCTCATTTTTTTTTTCCCTTGGGCACATTCCACTGAAAATTTATTACTTCATTGATATACCAATGTTGCATACGTGTGACTACCGGTAAATGAAATAACTGCAATAGTATGGAAAAAGGCACCATATACTATTAAATCAAATCAAATTATCATCCTGTGAATAATCTTTGTAATTGGCAAAATGGGTTTCCATGAAATTATATTTAGTTTAAACATATCCATTTTTACATCGATTGAGAAACAAGTTCTTACAACTTAAACTAATCTCTCTCGATCCTGCTTCCTGCAAACTACACCAGTACTCACGCCGAATGTGTGGGCCAATGAAAAATCCCAAAGTTGATACCCGCTCCAGGGTCTCACACTCCGGACCTTTTGGTTACGAGGCCGATGCTACCTCACAACCACGGATACCACACAAGTAGATTATGTTTATTAACCCTTTACCAAACAATCCCGGGTTTTCATAACCCTGGGAAAGAAGGTCTTTGAAAACATTGTGGCACAAGGAGAAAATGCTAATAATCAGCATTTTCTCCTTGTCCAACAATGTCTCCTCCCCTATCAGAGAGCGTAAGTTCATTTGTACAGATTTTGAATTTGTCATCTCCAGATGTTTGATTTTGGAAGAGTCTATAATTGGTTGTTTGGGTACAGGGGTTAACTAGAAACAACTGAAGATTTTCAGATAAATGTCACTGCAGGGAAAGTAGGTGGGAAGGAAGCAGAACTATCATTGGTTTGTTGACACACATGCCAATGATTACATTCCTACCACAACTCAACTACAGTCTCATTGGTTGAAATACATCTATCTCCAGCTTTCTGATTGGCTACCATGAATGTGGTTTCTGACTGGCCAAACAAAAAAACCATTCAGCTTTTTTCAGCCAATATGTCACAAACAGTTAACTCTTAACCACATAATTCGGAGCTTTTACGACCATAAGGAAATAGCCTTTTGAAAACCTTTTGGGAAAAGGAGAAAATGCTGGTAACCAGCATTTTCTCCTTTTCCCACAAAGTTTTCCAAACTTTCATAGACAATTACTATAATTTCAGCCTCATCAAATTCGTCTTCTACAAATACTTCAAATTCGTACAAGTCTAAAATCTTATCATTTGGTAAAGATTTCACCCCTTTCATAAAACAAGTTTTTTTTTGTGTTGTTTAATGTTTAGCCAATCATATGAAAAAACTTGTTTATAATTATTATAATGTTAACAATGATCAATGTCCTGACAATGTGTTTCAAGGGATGTCATTATAGACCAAATGTTTGGTGTTTAACCCTTAACCACACAATCCAGACTTTTAACGACCCCGAGAAAGAAGCCTTTTGGAAACATTGTGAGAAAAGGAGAAAATGCTGATAATCAGCATTTTCTCCTTTTCCCATAATGCTTTTTACCCTTCCAGAAACAGATTCAAATTTTTATGATAATTTTGTTGTCTGACAATGCTTTCAATTCGGACAAGTCTAATGTTTTGTTGTTTGGTAAAGAGCCAACACTTTACCTGACAACAGAATTTTAGACTCGCCTGTTTTGCAAGCAATGGCAGATGACAAACTCAGTATGGCTCGCATGATTACATTTGTCACAGTAAGGATAGAAAACATTGGTTACCAGCATTTTCTCCTTTTTTCTTATGTTGTTTTCAAAAACCTTCCACCTCAGGATCCTTAAAACTTTGGATTGTGTGGTAAAAAGTTAACTCTTTACCAAATGACAAAATTTCACTTGTCCATATTGGAAGCATACTCAGACGAACTGAAAGGCACTAAACTGATGAGATTTGTCTTTGACTGGGTAGTTAACATTGTTGGAAAAGGAGCAAAGATCAAAGAGCACAAAATGTGCCACATTAACCTGAATCTTCCTATACAGTGCTTTGTGAAACATACTAAACCAAAACTGCTTAGAAACTGCAATACTGTCTTCTTGATAAGATGTCCATTGTATTCATTTGATAATTTAACTGTTTTCCAAATAATTCCCTGCTATAAAACCCTATGCAGAAGGGCTTATGAAAACATTATGGGAAAAGGAGAAATGCAAACAACTTGTAACCAGCATTTTCTCCACGGAGACAAGGCTAGCAACTGGTAACCAGCATTTTCTCCATTTACCATAATATGTTCCATCCTTTGGAAGGCCAATCCCATCCTTTGAGAGACATTTGTCATCTGTAACTGCTTTCAACCCTCAACCAAATGGCAAAAAATTAGGCAGGTCCAAATTGGCAGCTTTACAGACAACACATAAAGTGTAGTTCAAATGATGGAATTGTCTTTGATAGGGTAGAAAACATTGTGGGAAGAGGAGGAAATGCTGATTTCAGCATTTTCTCCTTTTCCCACAATGTTTTCAAAAGGCGTCTTCCTTATGGTAGTTAAAACTTGGGATCGTGTGGTAAAGGGTAAATAATGGACAAGTCTTAAATTTTATAGTCTGGTGTAGGGCTGAAGGCTGAATTATGTAGTTTTTCAAGAGTGATTGAGTACAACAATCATATTTCAAGTCATCCATCATTATACCAGGCCCTGTGAGCTACCATTTTTCATCTGGTTGTATATGATATTTGAAAACAATATGGCACAAGGATAAAACTGCTTATTGTTCCTCCTTTTGTCAAATTGTTTTTGTGTATAATGTATTAAACCTAAATGCATGCTGATTACCCATATTTAACAAAGATGTTTTTAAACTCATCCGCTGCACTTTTGTTTAATTAGGAGAAGTGTCCTAAAAACCTGTAAATACTATAGTGCCCCAAATTGATGCACCCCCTCTAATTAAAGCTCCCCTAGCATTTCTGAAACTAAAAATGAACTTTAAGAACAGCCAATCCATTGATTAAGATGAAATAAATCAGCTGCAATAAACTAATGGCTTTGGCATAATCCTACTCACTTTACAAATTGATGTCATTAACACTTGAATATATGTACACTTCAACCTACAACATTGAGAAATTCCAGTAACATAAAATTTGTGAGCTATCTTGTAAGAACTAAAGAAAAAGAAAATATTAAAAAGATCCTACATTAATTATGAATGCTATTCAATGTCTAAATGAATCATGATCAGAAGTAAACTCAGTAGTTTGCAACAGGTTTCTCACATAACGATTGCTTGGCCGTCAGCACTGACTAAAACCTGGTTCACAATTTTGTCATCCTCAGAAAATCTTGTCGTTGAACCTCAATTAGTTGCCCCCATTTGGAAAATGTAATGCACCTAAGGGCATTAAAAAGAGACAATATGGTATGTAAAAACTTGTAGTAGACAGTGATGGAGAAGATGAACACTTCCTTTGAAATACCTCTGTTTTTTTCCCTACATCAATGGGCTAATTCATTCATCTCTTTCAGACAACAAAATTTTTGACTTGTCCAAGTTAAGAACATTTGCAGAGGACAATTTAAATGTGGCCCAAAAAATGACATGTGTCTGTTAACTCTTTACCAAACAATCCCGACTTTTAATGACCCTAAGAAAAAAAGCGTTTGAAAACATTGTAGGAAAAGGAGAAAATGCTGGTATCCAGCATTTTCTCCTTTTCCAACAATGCTTTCTACCCTTCCCAGCACAAATTTTAATTTTTGAGTCACATTAAATTTTGTCGTCTGCAAATGCTTTCAATTTGAAGAAGTCTAAAATTTTGTCGTTTGATAAAGAGTTAAACCATAGAATAGTGATAACCAGCATTTATTTTTTTCTTTTTCCCAGCATGGACAAGGACAGCAATCATGTAGCCTCAATGTTATCAGTACTTTTATTCTTTTTTATTGTCTATGACAATTGAAATACCATAAATTTCCCATGTGTCATTCTTATTATATTTGTCATAACTTTTCACTGACTACTACCAATTATGTACTTGAAACATCACGCCCCAGCCATTTTTTAAACTTTTTTTCATCCTGATAGTTTTATAGAGGGGTAATTCATACTCAATTGGGTGGTTTGCATTGACATGAAATGAGGATATTTATGAATTTATTTTGGCAAAAGGAGACTTTTACCTTTCCCCATAATTTCTTTCAAAAGTGGTCTTCTACAAGAGAGAAAATAAGTCATCATAAGGTGGTAATTTGTAAACTCATTCTCATTGTCTGACAAGAACCATAAACCAAACAACCCAAAGTGTTTTGATGACAAGGCTTTTGATAACATAGTGAGAAAAGGAAAAATATTAGATACCAGCTTCTTATCTCTTCCCATAGTGATTGCATAGGCATAGCCAGGATTGAGATACTTATATGCACAGTGAAGTACAAAGTGCAAGTGGGGGAGAAAGCGGGAGGGTGACATTTATTGTAATGCAGAGAGGAATTCCCTAGACATCAGTGCATCGGTTTAACCCATCTATTTAGTTTGAAAAGAAGCACATATCAGAGAAAAAAAATAACTCATGTATATGATATTGTGATTTACAGCTTTGGTTGAGGAATTTTCTACATGCACATGCGTATTGTGCGTAGAGGGCACCACACCCTTGGATTGTCATCAATTTAAAAAATAGAAGACATTGAGCACATCATTAATTTTGAGCCACAATACTGTTGTTGACGTCATATCTAAACAAGTCTGAAATTCCTTTTATCACATAACTCCCCTTGTTTTCAATGTAATACAGCCATTATGAATTTTTTTGTCTCACACATGTGTCAGATGAGAAAATAATGCTGTATTTGGTCATCACTCTGTAATTATACGCTTCATTTCTAAAACATTGCTGATTTAGGTTCCTGAAGGAGTTAATGGTCAAAATTCTTAATCACGATAAAGTTGTTAATTTAATCACTTTTAGATTCAAAACAAAATCAATATATGCAAGCTTCTTCGGAACTATATTTCGATGTAACTATCAAAGAAGTGCATAGGCTTCATGTAAATTTCACTACACATTGTACATGTATGCCTCTGTTTTAACACATTATGTACTATAATTCTTGTTATACAGTTATGTGATAAAAAGAATCCGACACTCATTGGCTTTTGAGGTAAAAATTTATTAAACTTGTCCACAAAAAATGTTATTAAGCTCGCCAAAGGCTCGCTTAATAACATTTTTTGTAGACAAGTCTAATAAAATGTTATCTCAAAAACCAGCTCATGTCAGATCCTATATATCTGCTATAGAATTAACTTTTTACCAAACAACAAAATTTTGGACTGGACTAAATTGAAAGCATTCGCAGACGACAAATGTTGCGAAAATGATGATTTCTCTCTTTGATTGAGAAGAAAACATTGTGGGAAAAGGAGAAAATGCTGGTTACCAGCACTTTCTCCTTTTTCCACAATGTTTTCAAAATCCTTCATCCTAAGTGTCATTAAAACTTGGGATTGTGTGGTAATGTATTAAACTGCAATATGTCTGAAAATGACTGGAAGTTGAGATGTCCCCAGGAGCTCAAGGGTGTTCATAACAGAAAACAGACTTTAACTCACTTAGTAACAACCCTGAGGAAAGTGGCTTTTCAAAATACCGTGGAAAAAGGAGAAAATGCTGGATACCTTTTCCTGTAATGTTTCCTATCCTATCAAAGACAATTTCCACCAATTAAGCCACAATTTCTTTGTCATCTTTTAATACATATAAAATTTTGTCCTCTATTAAAGAGCTAAGGGGGTTATGTAAAAGTTTGCATTTTCCCATAAAGCAAAATTTTAGACAAACACTTGGCCGCATAGCTCAGTTGGTAGCACACAAGCCTTGAAACCAGGGGGTTGCTAGTTCGACTCCCATTGGCTTGCTCAAATTCTTTCCAAGGAATGATGAAAGCTAAAGTGATAGATTCATTCCCCTCATACCGCTGATCATTGTTTCCATGTTGGTTATATGCACCCAATGGATTGGGATACATATTGCCCAAATGATGGGATTGTCTTCGAAAATGTAGGAAACATTGAAGTTAGTGGAATTTTCTCCTTTTTAAATTTTGCTTTCTAATCTTTCAAGACAAACCATGAATCATTTGAGCAAATTTATTTTTTCCTCTACAAACCATTTCAGTAGGAACAAGTCTAAACTTTTGTGGTCAGGTAAAGTGTAATAGCTTGAGTGGGTGGAGGAAACAAAAACAGGATGTTATGCTGAATCAGTTTTCCCAGTTTTTTTTGTTTTCCATATAATCCCAGAGATGATTTTTGTCATATTTCTTGTAAAATTAAGACTTCCTTTGAAGTACTGTATATTTCGTTTATGAAACATATGCAGCAGATGACTTAACCCTTCACCTTCACTTGTGCAATACAAATTTTGTAGTCTGCAAAATTACAAACAATTTCTCCCTTTGCCAAAATGTTTTTGAAAGTTGTCTTGTGCAAGGTCAAAAATAAATGGTACAGGAAACGAATTAACCCTTTACCAAACACTCCAGTGTTTTAACGAACATTAAGGCAAAAGCTTTTAACACTTAAAGCACCTTTCACAACTACTGTTGCCTTAGCAGTCAGCGTAGATAAAGATCACACTGCACAAAATGTGCAGTCTGATCTTTGATCTACACTGTCCGCTCTGTTGAATGTTTATAGACAAAAACAACCATAAAACTGTTATTATTTGGGTCTTATTTTATGAACATGTCTGTTGGTTTTCTTCTGTGGGTTAAAAACCTGAAAAGCATAAAAATGCTAGTAACCAGCACTCTCTCCTTGTCTCACAATGTTTCCTACACTATCCAAGACAAAACCCTTAACCCTTTACCAGACGACAAAATTTAAAATTTGTCCAAATTGAAAGCATTTGCAGACAACAATTTCAATGTGGCTCAAATGATGCAATTTTTCTTTGATAGGGAAGAAAACATTGTGGGAAAAGGACAAAATGCTGGTTATCAGCATTTTCTCCTTTTCCCACATTGTTTTCAAAAGGCTTCTTTCTCAGAGTTGTTTAAAGTCGGGAATGTGCGGTAAAGGGTTTAACTACATGAATTTGTCATTTGCAAATGCTTTTAAATTAAAAGTGTAAAATTTTATTTTCTTGAGTATAGAGTGAAATATGACAGACATCTGCAAACATTCTAAGCATTCAGACAGAAGTCATTCACAAACGTTTTTCCCCCCAAATTTTCCCACCGTCTTCAACAAAACCCTTGCTTTGCATTAGAAAAGAGACCACAAAAATATCATTACACTCAGGACAACCACTGCTTTGTGTCTGATTGCAAATATAGATAAAACTTGCATGTGGGCCATATGAAAATGTTCAGCGAGTGGGGGATCAAATTCACTAACCATTATAAATTGCAATCTTGATAGTTGAATTCTTGACTTATAAAGTAAGTAGGAAAAAGACTCTTGAAACTATGAGTGGGAAAAGCAGGAAATGCTGGTTACAAAACAGCATTTTCTTTTTCTCCTACTCCTACAATATTTTGTATGTTTTCTAAGACCAATCCCTCCATTTTGAGCCTCATCTTATTTGTTGTCGGCAACTGCTTATAATTCGGACAAGTCTAAAATCTTCCCATCAGGGTCCATTACATTCACCAATCATTCATAAGAATGTTGAAAATAAACCAAGGCTAATAACAAGCATCTGCTCCTTTTCTGACAGAAGTTTTGCATGTAATTCAAGAAACACATTAACCTACATTCAAAGTATTTTCTCCTGTCATATTTGTACAACTTTCACTGAGACCCTAAATGATTTAAGGATTTTTTTTGAAAGGATTGAAAAGCATTGTGGGAAATAGGAAAAAAGTTTTAGTTACCCGTATTTTCTCCTTTTCCCAAAATACTTTTGAAAGCAACCTTTATTTGTCACCAAAAAAAAACTTGGTCCTGTTTGATAAAGGATTTACTTACCATTTTCCACACAATTCTTAGTTTTAAAATGCCTGGGAAAGAACACTTTCGAAAACACTGTGGTTAAGGGAAAACTTGTGAGTAACAAGCATTTCATCCTTTTTCCACAATGATTTCATACTCTTTCACAACAAGATCTAATAATTCTAGCCACATTTCTATTGTTCTCTGTAAATGATTTCACTAAGGATAACCCAAGATTTTTGTTGTTAGGTAAAGAGTAAATCAAATGCTCAATTTTTAAACTCTAGCCTAGGATTTCTACAAAAATACAGAAAAAATAAAATGTCTGGAAAGAAAACTAAGATGCAAGAGTTCACAAGCAGGGTCGGGTAGATGAATGAATTATTTGCTCACAATAAGCTATTTCCCCATTAACCCTTAAGCTGCTTTTGCGTAATTTGGGGTGCTTTTGCGTATAGTGTATTTCAAGATGTGAGACTGCACAAATTTTTTTTCTAGTGAAATCTGTTATAAATTGCAATATTTGGGGTTTTACCATTCATTGCAAAGAAAGTCTGGCAAAATTTTATTTATGTCACAGCTTAAGGGTTATTGAAACCGATTTTTTTTTAATCCTTTACATCATCGAAGTATCAAATAGCTTGTACATGGGGAAACTTTCAGGGTGGGAACTGATAAAATGATAACCCTGTGAAACTGAAACAGTATGACAAATTACCTTTTTCTTTCTCATTTCAATTTGTCAATTATTTTCATCGTTCTTTTGATTTTCATCAACAAACTGGTTTCAAATATCCCAATGTTTTCTTTCATGTAAACTTATTAACCATTCACCACACAATGCAGACTTTAAACGACCCCGGGAAAGAAGCCTTTTGAAAACATTGTGGGAAAAGGAAAAAATGCTGGCAACCAGCATTTTCTCCTTTTCCCACAATGTTTCCTACCCTATCAAAGAAAAATTGCACCATTTGAGTCACAGTGACATTGTTGTCTGCAAATGCTTTCAATTTGGACAAGTCTAAAATTTTGTCATCTGGTAGAGGGTTAACCCTATACCACATAATTCTGTGTTTGAATGATGCAGACTGAAAAAGTTTTTGAAAACATAATGGGAAAAAAAGAAAATGCTGGTAGCCAGCAATTTTCCCTTTCCCATAATGTTTTCTGAGAGACCATTTTCAAAGAAAGATCCAATCACTTGAGCAACATTTCATTTATTGTCTGCTTATGCTTTTAGTTTGGATGAGTCAGAGTGTATAATTGTCGGCTGGTTAAGAGTTTACAGTTATTTGATACAATTTGTTTTTCAGGTTTGAAGGAGTCAAATAGTATAAATAGAGGATAATCAACTGGTTGTGTGTGATATTAAAAGTCTGTCACTAGAATGGGGTGTGATGTGGTTGAAAAAACAACTCCAAAGGACAAGTTTTTTAACTCTTTACTATACGACAAAATGTTAGAAAGCATTTGCAGACAACAAATTAAAAGTGTCTTAAGACATTTGTCTCTGAAGGGGAAGAAAACCTTGTGGGAAAAGGAGAAAATGCTGGTAACCTTTTCCCACAAGGTTTTCAAAAGCTGTCCTTCCCAGAGTCGTGAAAACCAGGGCTTGTTTGGTAAAGAGTTAACCACATCAAACCCAATTCTAGTGACAGATTTTTGATATCACACACAACCAGCTGATTTTCCTATTTATTATATTCCTAATTAACCCTTTTTTATTTCTTATAATTATCAAGAATGGTACAATATGAGCAATTCTAAAACTATATTGTCACTAGTGATGATACAATATTTATCGTGGTGTTACTCACCACCAAATCCCAGTAATTCACTAAGAATATAACAATACCTCCTAACACTTCAATCTTTAGTAAACAACAAAACTTTAGACACATCCAAATTCAAAGCATTTGTAGACGACTTATTATATTTATGTAGCTAAAATCATGATGATCTCTATCTTTGAAATGGTAAAACCATTGTGGGAAAAAAAGAAAATGCTGGTCACCAGCATTTTCTTCTTTTCCCATATTTTCAAAAGGCTTCTTCCTCAAGGTCATTAAAACACAAGAGTGTTTGGTAGAACAGACAAAACTTCAAAAGTTTAACAAAAGAAAATGTGAAGTAAGATCTACTTTGGGTGAAAAAGTATCATTTCTTGAGGGCATTCATGCCACTTTCAACATTATCTTACTCATATTACAGTAACAATATTCTTTAGTTTTCACAAGTATTTGGCCAAAACTCTGTAGTAACTTATGCCCATGGACTTCTAAAAATATAAGCTGCGCTAAACAATGCTAAACAGTATTTGTCGTATACAAATCCAACGCCTTCATGATACATCCAGTAAGGATTGACAAATCTCCCGATTGTATTCATCAATGGCACTTACCGGTATTGCAAACAGAATACGCTACAAACCAATTCTATTTCCTTCAATTATATATAGATCTAATTCTCCATTCCTTTAGAAAAACCATTTTGTAATTATTTCATTATTCAAATTGCCCAAATTTACAGATGGTGTAGTTATAAGCTGTATGACCTTAATTTTACCTTCACCAATCCCAAGTTTTAACCACCCACAAAAAAAGAAGACTTTTGAAAACGTTGTGGAAAAGGAGAAAATGCTATTTACAGACATGTTCTACTTACCCCACAATGTTTTCTGTCATTCCAAAAACAAATCTAAATGTTTGAGCCTCACTTATTTTGTTGTCTGCAAAAGTTTTTGTTGTTTGGTAAAGAGTCCAACAAAAATGCAATTCAGCAGAAACAATGAATTACCTCCCTTAACTAAGACATTACAAAAAGAAATAGCAATAATTGCAGAAATAGACCTTTTACTTAAAAATATGTAACACATGCGAAGTCTTCAGGAAAAAAAAAATTCCTCTGGAAATGCATCAGATATTTTTCTGTTTCAGACATCAAAAAATTCTGGATGCAGCACCTGGAAAAATTTTTCATCACTGATCTAGATTCTTTGTATCGTGTGCAATGCCTTTTTCAATATTATTTCAGGGATATCGCTGCAGCCAGTGCACATGTCCAAGCTTTCCTTAAGTTTCTATTAACAATACTTAGATCAAATTTTTTTCCCAGCCACCAGCTGCTTTTCCTCTAAAACGTTATAGAAACAATTTCCAGTGGTTAAAAAATGAATGGTGCAATGGGTTTCATCTATCCTTGGTCAGTATGTGGTTAAGCTCGGTAACAAACCTGTGACCCTCACGGTTTTAAGCCCTGTATGTTACTGACTAAGCTACTGCACACAGATGTTTCAATGATAAGCACTTAAGACATTATTACAGGAAAAAAAACAAGAGGGTCATGATGGCCCTGTATCGCTCCACTGGCTTTTTAACCCTTTACCACGCAAATCAAAGTGTTAATGACCCTGAAAGAGAAGGCTTTCAGAAACATGGTGAGAAGAGGACATGTTGTCAGCCAGTATTTTCTCCTTTTCCCACAACATTTCCTAACCTATCAAAGACAGAAATAGTCATTTAAGCTACATTCAATTTGTCTTTTTGCAATGGCTTTAAACTTGGTACAGTAAAAAAAAATTGTCATTTCTTAAAGAGTAAAATTAACTTTTCATGCGCTTAATTGGCATTTAGAGAGACATACAGCATAAAAAGTCTGTATGGTAATAAACTTACTTTGAAAAAATAACTTCCATCCCGACTGCCAAACAAAAACAGTCATATCTTTTGAAATGCAAAGATAATGTCAGTGAATACAAGCAGCTTTATTCATTAGCACAAAAGGTAAAGTTCTGAAAAAATTTGAGTGATAGAAAACTTACTTTAAATTAAACATTCCATTCATGTGAGCATAACCATCAGCATCAAAATAAATCACTCTCCCTTAAAACAGAATATTTCCTCTCCAAAAAACTTGAATACCAAACTCCAATAATGTATAAGTGCAGTTTGATAATCAAGGGAGGTAAATAGTAACAAACTTTATCTTGTATAACAGGAGTTATTTCCCTTGATTACTATTTTAAATTTCAGTCACTATATAAGCCCATGTTAAACTTGTGATCTCCGGGGCAGAGCCAATTTTCTCCCCAGGGCTATAATATGAAGGAATTTGATAGAGGTCCATTAGATAAAGGTACATGCCAAATTTGGTAGCCCTGGGCCTTATGGTTTCAGACAAGAAAATTATCAAAGATGTTCAATTTTTTTCAGTTTTGTTGCCATGGCAACCAGAGTTTTTGAAGGAATCAAATTCTTTCAAGAAATTCTAAAGAGGACCATGGCAGGATCATTTCTGTGAGGTTTCATCAAATTTGGATGGGTAGTTTCAGAGAAGAAGTTTAAAAAAAAAGTTAACGCATGCACGGATGGACGGACGGACGCACGGACGGACGGACGGACGTATGGACGGACGCATGCACGATGGACACCGGGCCATGACATAAGCCCGCTGGCCTTTGGCCAGTGGAGCTAATAAGAGCTTACCCTTTACAACAAAGCTAAATTTTAAAGCCTGTCCAAATTATGGGACAATAATTATGCAGATTACATAATTGGCTGAATTGATAGGATATATCTGATGGCCAGAATTTTCTCCTTTTCCCACATTTTTTTTTTTATAATCTTTGATTTTATTGTGTATAGTTCTCAACTAAAATAAAAAGTATTTTAACAATCAAGTCATGTCCAAATTGAAAGCACTGGTGATGTCAAATTAAATCTGGATCAAATGAAGGGATCCATCGATAAATGAGTAGAAAACATTGTGGAAAAAGAGGAAGAAATGCTGGTTACCAGCATTTTCTCTCTTTCCCACAATGTTTTCGAATGCCTTTTTCTTCAGGGTCATTAAATACAGGATTGTTTGGTAAAGAGTCAAGGATGTTTTCATTATTACTCCAGTTATTTCCCGGCAGTCAGTGCACCTACACATGCTTTCCTGTAGTTTGTGTTACTTGAATACTTTGCATAATACTCTTCCTGTTACCAATACTTTGCACAATACTCTTCCAAAGCCCTTGGCTGGTTTCCCACTTTACTGTCGTCAAAACAATAATCTGGGGTGAGAGAGAAATGATTCCTGTTGCAATGACCATCATCAATTAGCCAAGCTGGGGATTCACACCATTGATTCCCTAGTTTCAAGCCCTGAACATGTATGTCTCGGACTGAGCTAGTGGGAGCTTGGCACTTTGAACTCTTTACCAAAAAGACAAAAAATTTTGCCAGTTCAAGTTAAAAGTATTTGCAGACAAGAAAATATGTTTAACTTTAGATTTTATTTTTGTGTTTTAAAGGATGGAAAACATTGTGGGAAAAGGAGAAAATGTTGGTTACCATCATTTTCTCTTTTTGCCACAATGTTTTCCCGAAAATTTTTTTTTTCCTGAGGGTCAATAAAACTAGGTATTGCATGGTAAACAGTTATACGCCTTTTATCTCAGGGTTGTTAAAATCCCAAGTTTTCATAACCTTGGGGAAAAAGACTTTTGAAAACATTATGGGAAAAAGAAGAAATGCTGTTTACCAGTATTTTCTCCTTTTCTCAGAATATTTGCTACTGGGGCTCTCTGACACAAATCAATTATTTGACCCACATTTAATTTTGTCGTCTACAAATGCTTTTGATTTTAACAGGTCCAAAATTTTGTCGTTGGGTAAAGGGTTAATGCAACATTATCTGTCTTATTTTTTCACTGGTAAAAGTTTATAGAGATGGCTTTTTATAATTATAAATTCCCCTAAAAACGCATTTTGAAATGAACAAAAGTGCATCGGAAGAATGTATTAGTCATAACATGAGTCATACACTTTAACATGTTTTCAACATGTTCTCCCAATTTTATCATGGGCGAGCATTTTCAGAAAACTATATACCAAACTACCTTTAAAATAGTCCAAATTTTAAAAGACCATTCAATAGCAATCTATTCTTTTCATGGGCTGCTTTCCCATGTAACCATAGTTAAAACATTTATCAGCAGTGAGAGAGAAATGAATCCTGTCGCAATGACTATCATTTATCCTTGGAAAGAAATGGGCTGAGCTTAGAATTCCAACCAGTGACCCCCTCTTCTTCAGTGATCCCCCCCCCCCCCCCCCCCCCCCCCCCCCGTACCCTACTGTCACTGCAATACCTGAGGGCTCAGCTATTTAGGACTCAAAGTATTAATTATCTATGGAAGGAAAAAAATAATACTCTTCCGAACTCTAAGCATCTGCAGAACACAGATTAAATGTGGCCTGAATGACAAGATTTGAATATAAAAGAACAGAAAGCATTGCTGCATAGGGAGAAAATAATTAATGCTGGTTACTGTCTTCTTCTCCTTCTCCCACAATGTTTCCAAAAAGCCTCTCACATCAAGGTCATTCAGATACAAGATTGTATGGTAAAGAATTAACTCTTTACCACACAATCACAAATTTTAACAACCCAGTGCAAGAAGCCTCTTGAAAACATTGTGGAAAAAGGAGAAAATGCTGGTAACCAGCATTTTCTCCTTTTCCCACAATGTTTTCCACCTATCAAAGAAAAATCACATCATTTGACCCACAATGAAATTGTCGTCTGCCAATGCTTTCAATTTGGACCAGTCTAAAATTTTGTCGTTTGGTAAAGAGTTTAATGAAAAGATTTCTTTTCTACAACAGGTCTGTATTTTGTAATCTGTTCTTGTAAAAAAAACATCTCTTTTATGACTTAGCCCCCAGACAGACAGACATAGACACAAAAAATGTTGACCTGTCTACTTGCATAGACTTCTATATCACCCTGTCTTAACTCTTAACCATTTACCACATGACAAAATTTTACACTCATCCATATTGAAAGCATTTATACAGGAAAAACTTATTCATAGTTCAAATGATTAGTTTGCTGACATTTGTTTTTAGAAGGGAACCTACATTTTCTCCTTTTTCCCACAATGTTCCCAAAAAACATTCCATTTCAGGGTCGTTAAAACTTTAGATTGCGCGGTAAAGGATTACAGCAGATTTCACAACTACCGTTGCCTTTGAAGCCACTGCAGATCAAGATCAGACTGCACAAAAGCAACATTGCAGCTGCAATTAAGTAGGTCTAGACTCACATATCTGTTGGGTTTATTTGGCCTTCTTAGTGTCTAACTCTTTGCATCAAAATTACACCTTTTAACCTTGGCAAAGACCAAAGCTTTTGAAAAGATGCTTATATTTTGGAAGACAGGTCTAAAATTCATTTGGTATAGAGTTAACTTGGGTTAACACATTCAGTCAGAAAGAACACCTGTGTACTAATTACGCAAAACTAATTATGTCAGTGCTAATTAGTCCATCTATTTAACTCTTTACTAAACAATCCCGGGTTTTAACAACCATATGAAAGAAGCCTTTTGAAAAACATTGTGGGAAAAGGAGAAAATGCTGGTTACCAGCATTTTCTCCTTTTCCCACAATGTTTTCTACTCTATCAAGGACAAATTCCTCCATTTGTCGTCTGCAAATACTTTCAATTTGGACAAATCTAAAATTTTATTGTTTGGTAAAGAATTAACTTAACCCTTTCACTAAAACAGGGGACACAAGTAGCTTTTGCCGCCAGTATAGATTATGATTAGACTGCACAGAATATGCTGTTTGGACACTGAGAAAGACAGCTTTGGAAAACCTTGTGAGAAAAGGAGAAAATGCTGGTAACCAGCATTTTCTCCTTTTCCCAAAATGTTTTCTAATCTTTCTCAACAAAATCTTATAATTTCAGCCAGATTCAAACTGTTGTCTGCAAATGCTTTTGACATGGACAAGTCTATGATTTTGACATGTGGTAAAATTAGTTAAAACAGAACAAAAGTAAATTCATGTCTTTGGCATTGGAAAACTTCATGTTCTCTCTGCCAAAAAAGGAAGAGATCACTATTAGATTGATTGATATATTGTATGTTTTTTTTTAATGCCATTTTCAACACTGCTTCAATTATATCATAGTGGCTAGTGCACCTATCCAGGCTTTCCTGGAGTTTCTTTAAGCCAATATTTCGCACAATATTCTCCTAAGCAACAGGCTGCTTTCCCACATAACCATTGTTGAAACAATGATCAACAGAAGGAGAAGAATGAATCATGTTGCAATGACCATCATCAATTACTAAAAAGAAATTGGCTGAGCTGGAGATTTGAACCGTTGACCCGCTTGTGTCATTCCTGTATGCTACTGATTGCTCTGGGTGGAATGACTTTTGTAAAGCACAGATTGGCTTGCACATAGAAGGTTTGTCTCCTCTTAACCAGAAGACAAAATTTTAGATGTGTACAAATTAAATGCATTTGGAGATGGCAAATAAAACGAAACTCAAGTATTAGGATGTCTTTCAAGGTGAAAAAACAGTGTGAGACAAGAGTTCTGCAAAAAAAGAATAGCATAAAACAAAATAAAATTGTAGCACAATAGCAGACAGTGCTAATCAAACTGACCAGTTTGATCTTGATTCACAGTCAAAAAAATGCATGTTGTGATTACTATTACATGCATTTAACATTTCCAGAGTAAAATGAGGTCAGAGCTAAAAAGGCATGTAAATTTTTGTGAAAACTAGCTTTCTATGGATGAGAGTGAACATTTGTAAATGTTTTCTGTTTGTTTTTGCTCTGATCAAAGCAAAACTTGCCATATAAACAAGGAAGTCAACATAAAACATTTGTCTATGTCCATGTTATCCCTGAGAGTGTCTAATCAACTCAACAGTCTAGACAAAAGATCCACATAATTAGACTTAAAAATTGCTCTGGTCTACAATGTCTTAGCACAGCTGACAGAGTTGATCAAAGTTTAAACTGCACATTTTGTGCTGTCTGATCTTGATCTACACTGGCTGCGAAGCTAAGTTTAATTGTGAATGGTGCTATAGAGGCTAACATCATTTGTAGTCATCCAGTTCATGCTTACAATCTGAAGAAATGAGACCATGTCAGGCATAGCATGACTTGACCAAGTTCTTTGCATATAGCTCAGAAAAATATCAAATTGTATATCAGCACAGGACTACAGCCTGATCTTAGTATGTGCAATAAACATGGTCAAAGGCACTCTAACCTAAAGACATTTCTCTGTAAAATCTTTTCATCCGTGGTTATTGTGTTCCCAGTCTTTTTGTTAAGGAAATGTTCAACAGTTTTAAAGTTCTAAATCAGTTACCAGATGAAAAAATATTAAACTTGTCCACATTAACACTTGTCCTGCTGTGTAAGTTAAATGATACCTTTAAGTGTATAGTAGAAACCCAAAGGTTGCAAAGGTCAGCAGCTTAAAGATTAAAATGTTACAAAGTTAACCCTTTACCACACAATGATGCCTTTTGACGCCCCTGAAGAAGAGGCCTTTTGAAAACATTGTGGAAAAAGGAGAAAATGCTGGTAACCAGCATTTTCTCCTTTTCCCACAAAGTTTTCTACCCTATCAAAGAAAAGTTGCGTCATTTGAGCCACTATGAAATTGTCTTCTGCAAATGCTTTCAATTTCAATAGGTCTTAAATTTTGCCGTGTGGTAAAGGGTTAAGACTGAAAAAAATTGAATTTTTCTATGAAAGGGTAGAAAATATGACGGAAAATGAGAAAATGCTGATTCCCACAATGGTTCTGAAAACCTTATTATTTCAAAACATTATTTCAAAAATATTACAGCAGCCACTGCACCTTAGTCTAGGCTTTCCTGCAGTTTCTTTAGGTAGTACTTTGCACAATATTCTTCACAAACCACTGGCTAATTTTCCACATAACCATTGCCAGACATCAGCAGTGACAGAGGGCTGAATCTTGTCACAGTGACTTTAATCAAACAGCGGAAAGATACTGGTCAAGCCCAGGATTCGAACCAGCTACTTCTGGTTTTAAGCCCTACATGTTACCTGCTGAGGTACTTTCTTTGGCATAGAAGTCCTTAAAACATGGGTTTGTCTAACATAGGGTTCAATGAAGCTGGTTTGCAGTGAGAAATTTTACAATTTCAAAGATCTTTCTGTTGGTGTCAATCCAACATCAGACTGCTACAACCTGTATTTTCCGATATTGATCTTGTTAGCAACGAATGGGTATTTCTTTTTTTTAATATAAGCCCACATTTATCTATATTTAGACACCAAGTTCATTTTAATCTATATTTAGACACAAATTCATTTTTATCTATATTTAGACACAAATTCATTTTTATCTATATTTAGACACCAAGAACATGTGACTGGATTGACCAATCCAGTTTTGTATTAGGTTTTCAAACTTTTCATACACATTTTTTTTTTTTTCAATTTGTTGGTAAATGATTTTTGTACAGCTGCTTTCAACATTTCAGTCAAAGTGAGGAACAGACATCTGACCATCACAACTACTGAGACTTGCAGGACCCCATGTGACTGAGGCCTATGTCTATAAGAATCAGTAGTTTAACACCAACAGTACTTTGATAAACAGTGCTCAATCAATATGTAATAGGATATTTTGCAATCAAAATCTTGATGTCATGAATTAGTGAAGTGTTTCATTGGTTCCATTATAGAATATTTTGGAACTTCTAACCAATGAAGTGACATGTTTCAATTCCTATGTACCACAGTATTTTCCTTGTCTAAAATTCACAGATAACATCTATTAATTTTTTGGTAACAAAATCCAATGTTAAGTGTCATAATAGTTCTGGATCATCTGCAGTCACCAATACTGCCCAAGAAGCCCAAAATGCAGTGCTCAAGCTGCCACTACAATGTGACAATGAAACGTTTTCAGCAGTCAAATCCCCCAGTGCTATGGGAATGACAGAAAGCAGCATAGGTGCTGCAAACAGTCTTAAGATGTATACTGAGTAACTTGTTACATACTCATGTAGTAGGTCAATAATCTTGCTTGTTTGTGTGGAAATTTACGCCAATTTTCAGCAGAAAACATACACAGCTTTCGACCTTTGATTCTACAATAAAGACAAGGGCATAATCATAAAGTGAGAGGAAACATACAGCCTGATGATGTATTAGGTATTTAAATTGTCATATTCAGGTCAAATACACCATATAATATCTCTCCAGATGACCCAATTTCAGGTTCACTCACATGTAGAAAACCATCTTGCTATTTTATTTTCAGTATGCATAATTTTACAGGTCAACTCCTTTGATTTTTTACTAAATTTTTCACAACACATTCTTTTGCTGACAAGTATGTCAGTACATAGTCACTATACACACACACAATTATTGAGATAAAACTACCCCTGCATGTAGGGTATGTATGTTTTGGTAAATTACGTAAGAGTGGCACTAATTGGTTGACTGGTTTGGCAGGGTTTGCTGTGAAAACTTCATGTGACCAACCCACCAGAAAAAGAATGACAGTACCAGCAAAAAAGACGTGTTTCGAACTAAAGAAGAACTAGGAGCCGAGGAGTTGTAGAGGAAACTACTTGTTGGTAATTTTTGGTGAAGATAATTAGACAGGTAAGCCCTCCGTTTAACAACACATTTGCAGATGACAAAATAAACAACACATTTGCAGATGACAAAATAAACAACACATTTGCAGATGACAAAATAAATCTGACTATAAAATTGAAAATTGTTTTTAAAAAGGTAAAAAAAAAATTGGGAAAAGGAGAAAATGCTGGTTACCAGCATTTTCTAATTTTTCCATGATGTTTCAAAAGCCCTTTTCATCAGGGTTGTCAAAACTCAGGATTGTGTTGTTAAGGATGAAAGCATTGTCTCTCCAAACACTGTTTGACAAATCAAACTCATTATTTGACAATTATCTGAGACATTTACATAGTGGTTTACTAGTCCTCTCAATTTAGACAAGTAAAAACTCTGCTATCTGACTTAATATGTAGAGTTAAAAGACCAGTAGAGGCCAGAATTAAATTTGGGAGTCAAAATGCAGACCTAATTTATTCATACTATTTAAAAGTATGGATATTAGTATGAGTGACAATGTGTAACTGTATGGTCTGTCAAAGTTTCAGGCTGTGGCAGAAAAATAATTAACACTTAAAGGCTTGGTCAGACCGGCTAACGGATATGTAACGGGGGGGAAACGGACAAAAACATGCAGAATTTGGTTATCCGGTGACAAAATTCATCTCCTCTGCCGCTCAAGGCTCACGCAATCAGTGTGTGGAGCGAGGAAGCCACACAATGACCGCACGAGTACCGCACATGTAACGGAAAAAAACGCACGTTTAACGGATATGTACAGGATAATAAACGGTCTATTAACGGTTATCACCGTACAAGTAAGGGACTTGTACTGGATAAAACGGAAGTGCAACGCATGAGAACCGGACAAAACGTACGATGAACGGAAATGTACCGAACACCAACGTACGAGAAACGTACCGGTCACGTGACATGCTGAGGGTATAAATTGTCAGATGCATCCAAAGTCTATCATTTGCATGTCTCTGTCCGTTTTGTCCGGTGGAAAGTTTTGAACATGCTCAAAACTTCCCACCGGACGGAACGGACATCGCCAGACAAGTAGCGGATTCACCGGATAAGAAACGGACATAAAACGGATACGAACGGACACGAACGGATGAAATGATTTTTTATCCGTTACTCGTCCGTTAGCTCGGTGTGACCAAGGCTTTAGCAAACGACAAATCTTTGGCTTGAATCAAATTGAAAGCATTTGCAGGCGACAAAGTAAATGTTGCTAAAATGATGATTTTTGTCTTTCATAGGGTAGAAAACATTGTGGGAAAAGGAGAAAATGCTGGTTACCAGCATTTTCTCCTTTTCCCTCAGTGTTTTCAAAAGCCTTCTTTTTCAGGATCATTAAAAGTCAGGATTGTGTGGTGAAGGATTAAATTGAATTGAAATTAATGTTGGCTGTGTATAAATACAATATAGTGTAAAAGCAGATTACCGGACAAGTTCAGTGCAGTCTGATCTTGACTTACACCAGCTGCAGAAGCCTCTAAATCCATTTCATGCTTTCCTTTTATTGACTTGGCAATGTTTAATGCAATGGGTACAAAGGAGGACCATAAAAGATACGAAATTGACACTTTCAATGATACTAAAAAAGCTGTATGAAAACAAGTAAAACTTAATGCTAAGATTCATGTGTTTATGGAGTTTCACCTGTTCTAAAGAGGTGGCTCTGAGCTGCCTTGTCCAACGACACTGCCACAAATAAACAAAGCCAGCACAACAAGCTGGGATTGAACCAAGAACTTTCATTTTCCAAGTACAAGGCCCTCAACATAAAACTTTATGTGACATATTAAAAGGAAATGGTCAAAACCAGGTCAGTATTCACTTCCAGCCGGCCATACGGTCAATAATTGGTTCAGTTATATTGTAAAGGCCAGGCTACGGTACATGATATTCATATTAAAGCTGATGTGTATACATACAATACAACCGATAAATATGTACTGTTTTACCCTCAAGGGTTCATTTTTTATTTAGCCTTTTCCGTTACAGTGTTATATAGTTTGGAGATTTCGCCCCTATTGAAATTTTTTCAGTTAATATCGACTAAACTACAGCATCACAAATACTACTTTAGAAGACAAATTACATGTTGCCCTAATCATGATTAATGGAATAGTGTTTTACACCACTTTCAATAGTAAATCAATCATATCACAGCAATAGTTCTGATATCCTGGGTTACAGCAGGACTAGGATAGGGCTCTGAAGTGTCTTGCCTAAGGACAATCCAATGCAAAACCCAGTGCCTCCAGTGAGGAGTGAACGTGGGTCCTCCAGGTCATGAGTCCTACACTTTGCCACTGTGTCACGCAGGGCATGGCATGGCCAACATGATGGAATTTGTCTGTAAATGGAGGGAAAACATTGTGAAAAAATATAAGAAAAATCTGTTTACTAATATTTTCTCCTTTTTCCACAATGTTTCCTAAGAGCCTTGTCCATCTGGGAGAAATTTGGGCCTTTGTGGTAAAGGATTTATATTGGATTATAAATTCCTGAAACAACTTTGAAAACCTTCCTGTAAAATTGGAAAAATCAACACAAATAAAGATTTAATACAAACATGGTTAATACTAGAGAAAACAGTGAAATAAAAGAAGAAAATACTGGTCAAGTTTTTAATCTGTCGTGCGATAATACATACATTTAGCGAAAGAATATTCACAGCAACTGCCACTTTTGTTGCTCCTTTCGGAATGTCAGTAAAGGAATTTTTTTGTTTATTTAATCATCCACATCTATACTGAACCAAACCCTTAATCTGCTGAGTGCCAAACATTCTCTAGCCCTTGCAGAGCTGATCCTTGATGAAATACCTAGTGGTGTAATGTAGATCAAGATCAGACTACATAGAAAGTGCAGTCTGGTCTTGGATCTATACCATCTATTTCTTAGCTAAATATTCTGAATAAAAAGCTTTGAAATTGCAATTGCTGCATGTTCAGTACCTGGAGAGAATGGCCATTCCATTTCTTTATTACTACATTGGTTAACCCCATGCCTAACAATCTCAGGAGTGTTCACTACCCTGTATAAAGAAGGCTTATGAAATCATTGTAGAAAAAAGAGAAAATGCTTGGAACCCTCATTTTCTCCTTTTCCCACAATGTTTTCTACCCTATCACAGACAGAAATCACCGTTTGAGTTATTCAATTTGTCATCTGCAGATGCTTTCAATTTGGTCAAGTACAAAATTTTGTAATGTGGTAAAGAGTTAACCCTATACTTAACATCCCCAGGTTTAATGTCCCTAAAGAAGAAAGCTTTTAAAAAATATAGTGGGAAAAGGAAATATGCCGGTAACCTGCATTTTCTCCTATTCCCATGATGTTTCATACCTCTGCAAAGACAGAAATCACCTTTGGAGCTACACTGAATTAGTTGTCTGCAAATGTTTCAATTTGGTAGTCTGAATTTTTGTTGTTTGGTGAAGAGTTAAGCCTGTAAAAATAACATCTATCATAATGATGTCACATATGTTTCCACTCAAATGATATGCTAGTGTGTCCCCATGACATTATTCTGTCCTAATGACATTATTACACAAAGCAATGGTGCTCATTTTATTCCAAGCGCCTTTCAACAGTGTTTTGGTTATTGGCATATCACAGGAACTCAACCTAAATTCATTGTTTTACCACTTCTACTTGCAGGATAGGGTTAAGCAATGCCTTGCCTAAGGACACTCAAAAATGATACTACTTTCTGTAAGCAACCAACCACTCTTTACTCTTATAATGTCTTTATTGCATAACTGAAATTTCCTCTCCACAGAATATTAACTATTGCTGTACAATTGGGTGATTTAGTAATTAACGTTAATTGCAATAAAATTTAGCTAAAAACCCTGTTTGCATTATACAGGACTTTTTCCCACATGCAAACACCTTTTGATGCCTCTGCAGCGTTAATGATTTGGAAAACATAGTGAAAAATAGAGAAAATAGTCAAACAGCTGTTTCTTCTATTGACAAACTGTATTCTTGTTCAGTGTGTTATAGACCTTATACACGTTCAATTCTCCTTCTTTCTAGATCTCATACAGTTATAGATCATCTTGTTTGCATAATGGCTATTGTTAGGAATAAATTGTGTGAGTATTGCGGGTGCTAGATTTTCAGTTAGAGTTCTAAGTCAAAAAAGCGACATAACTGTGTCAAAAATATTTTGATGGTTATCTGCCCCTATTCTGTGAGTTCCCCTTTTGAGAGTTAACAACTTGTCCAAGTATGAAATAATTATCTTCAGTAATAACAGTGATATTACGAAATGTCAAAAATTTCTCACAATCACGACACAGACGTCAATGACAATGATGCCAGGGCTATGACAATAACTTGTCAATTTCTTCGAAAAATAACCAAGCTAAAAATGCAGGAGAAATAAGTAACATGCACTGAAATGTATTTAAAAAGCCATTGGGTCCTGCATGGCTCTGTTGTGAAGGTGTAGGACTCACAGTCTAGAGAACCCAGGTTAGATCCTCACTCGAGGCATAGCAAATTTTGCATGAATGTCCGTTGGTGAGACACTTCAGAGTCCTAGCTTTGAAAGCCTAAATCACCATTCAGTATATCAATCAAAAACCTTCTTGTATTATAAGTGAGGTACACAATGCAATTTTTTTTTAGGTAATTAGCTAACTCTTAATCACACAACAAAATTTTAGACTTGCTCAAAATGAAAGCATTTTGCAGACGACAAATTAAATGTTGTACAAATCATGACATTTGTCTTTGAAAAGATAGAAAACATTGTTGGAAAAGGAGAAAATGCTGATTTCCAGCATTTTCTCCTTTTCCAACAATGTTTTCAAAGGCTTTCTTTCACAAGGTCGCTAAAACTCAGGATTGTGTGGTAAAGAAATAACACGAAACAAACTTTACTGTACCTGTCAAATCACCTCGGCTATATCCCATGTTATATCCATTAGTATACATGTTATTGTTATATCCATAACCGTTATATCCCGTCTGTGCATAACCATTAGTTCCATACCCCGGGGCTACATACCCCGTGTATTCCTCAATACAAACACTACACATAACAGTCGAGGCTGGATCATACGCTTCCCAATCAGCACCACACTTCATCTGTTTGATCATAATTATGTCACTCCGGCCACGACATACCACTTCATTGGTGACAGATGTATATTACACACGTTCAATATGATTTCCGAGCAAGACAAAAATCTATGGCATACAAAGCCGTAGGGAATGCCACATCACTGTTATGCACCGACAATGAAAGATTCACCCTAATGTTCCCAGTCTCTTCAAATTTCCAATAGATCACGGTTTATTGTAATGCTTAACCCTTTACCACACGACAAAATTTCAGACCAGTCTAGACTGAAAGCATCTGCAGACAATGAATCTGATAGAAGTACAAATGAACTGAAGTTCTTTAACAATGTAGAGAACATTGTGTCAAAAGGAGAAAACCAAGAAACAACATTGTTTATACTTTTCCATTTTAACCCTCTAAATAACTAAAATGAAACATTTTAAATTCGATGGTAAAAACCCAAATATTGCTATTTCAGTGTTATGCTTTGAGAAATAATATCTCCATATCGGACAGTGTAGATCCAAGATCAGACTGCATGTTCTGTGCAGTCTGATCTTAATCTACACTGTCCGCAAAAGGTCAGTGACTCGCGCTTAGCAGCCTAAGGGTTAATGGTATTTGTAGTCAACAAATGAGGTGCAAAAGAGGGGATTAGTCAATGAAAAGGTAGAAAACATTGCGGTAAAAGAAGAAAGCGCTGATTACTATAACTTTCCTCTTTTCCCTTGATGGTTTCAGAGGCCTTCTACCTTCATAAAGATGAGACATTAATTGGTATAGGGTTCAAGAGGTAACATTTGGATTCACTAATAACTCCATAAAACATTTTAATTATTTTCAGGCCATAAACACAAATCTGCCTGTAGCAACTTCAAGGCCATTTTGAAAAGAATCAAGTGGCCTGTTAACTTTTCCAGACAATGTACATCAAGATCAGAGGGCACAGAACATCCAGTCTGATCTTCATCTACATCTGTGATGGGTAAAATATCACCAAAGTCATCTTTAGTTGCATTAGCAGTCTTCTTTTAGACCTCGAAAAACTCCATTTTATCTAGTTGGCAGTGAAAGAGTTTATTCTTTACCAAAAAATTCCATGTTTTAACCACACTGAGTAAAAAAAAAATGTTGAAAACATTATGGGAAAAGGAGAAAATGCTGATAACCAGCATTTTCTCCTTTTCCCACAGTGTTTTCTACCCTTTCAGTATATTTATATTTTTACCAGTTTTAAATTAATAATCCACAGAATTCTTACAACTCAGAAGAGTGCAATGTCTGTCGTTTGGTAAAAAAGGTAAATCTGGTCACCTACCTGCCAGATTACAGTTCAAAATATCAGATTATGTAGATCAATAATTATGCTTCATATTTCTGCAGTCTAATCTTGATCTGCACTGCCTAAGAATGCAACTGAAAATGAGAATTCACCTCTGCAAAAACATGTGCCCCTTGCAGATTACATTTTCTTTGTTGGATATTGCACAAGATATCTTTACTCAAACTTATCATAAGCTCATTAGTCCTTATCTCCTGAACCAAATCTACAGCAGACAACACTAAAAACATCCTTGCTAAAGATTATCATCATAAATAAAAGTTTGAAAACTATATGACTGCGTGAAAACACTGTTGCAAAAGGATAAGGTACATGCAAAAAGTGATTTCCACTTTTGCCTCAATGCATGCAAAACTGGTCTGCTGTGAGGGTAAAAGGAACTTATCTATCTACAAGCATATTAAAAGTTCTCTGTGTGAGCTCTTCATTAGACAACAAAAATTAAGACAGCTTCATTTAACCCTTTACCACACAATGACGCCTTTTGACGCCCCTGAAGAAGAGGCCTTTTGAAAACATTGTGGGAAAAGGAGAAAATGCTGGTAACCAGCATTTTCTCCTTTTCTCACAAAGTTTTCTACCCTATCAAAGAAAAATTGCGTCATTTGAGCCACTATGAAATTGTCGTCTGCAAATGCTTTCAATTTGGATAGGTCTTAAATTTTGCCGTGTGGTAAAGGGTTAAAGGGCAAATCCTAAAATATTTTGACCAGACTGTTTTTTTCCTTTAATCAGCTGCAAATGATGTCAGTTAAACATGTGTCCGTCATTTTTCATAAATACCACCCTGTAACATGCCATAAACCACGGCCGAATTGTCACGCTGATATACGACCCTAAAAATGGTACATGGCTTACTTCCCCTGATTCGCTTATCTCCCGTGCATGTGTGACATCATTGTCGAGTCATTGTGTGTATACCGTCAGTAGACATTAGTAGGAACGCGGATGATTGTATGCAGATATCTGAGTATTAACTGAGAATTGAGCCGAAAAAATGGTAAATTGTGCAGCCTATGGCTGCAACGTCGATTCGGGAACTCATAGAATTAGTATTTTCAAATTTCCGAAGGAATTAAAAAGGAGGAAACTATGGATTCAACGTTTAAATCGGGGCTGGACAGTAGCGACGGATTTTTTGCCATCGGTTCATTCGAAATTGTGTCTGAAATACTTCGATGACAGTCAGTTCTTAATAAGTCCAAAACTCGCAAAAGAAGTTGGTCATTGGAATTTTCGGCTGCGGTTAAAACCTGACGCTGTGCCGACATTATTCGAAACTCCGAGTCGAAAGGAGATAGGCCTTAAACCGAAACTCTGAAAGACAGACATTCCGCAACGGCAATTTCCAAAAAGAAAACCCAACATGAAGTAGGTAATTTCTTTTTTCTTGAAATTGGAATACATGAATTGTTATTCATACTAATTTACCCCTTTCTACATTACCGCTTCATTCTGAACAAAGAGAAAATGCTGCCGTTTTCTCCCTTTTCCAAATGATTTCAACATTTAACAAAATTATAGCTTCATCCATATTCATAACATAAATTTTGCAAATAACACAGTCGACATTGTTCAAATGATGTAAACTTTCAAGGGATAATAATCATTCTTTGAACAGCAAACATCATTTTTTTCCCTCACTGTTTTTCAAACACTCTTTCTTTGGGTATTGGAAACTAGATCTAGGGTTTGTATGGTTAAGGGTGAAATCAGTATCTGGCTAGCCCTAATCATGGTCATAAATGTAAATCCATCACGGACCAGTTGAAACAATACAGGAAATGGTTACATAACATTTGCATATCTCACCCCTTTACACTGTAATATTTGTTGGTGACAGTAAACCCATGTTACAGCTTTTATCCCATACACTACTTCTCTTTGACATTTCACTCTTAAAAATGATTTGACAACTTACATGCATTTTGAACAAATTTTGAATTATATCTATACAATTTTGATTTGTGGATATTTCCTTTTCCTATCCATATTATGTCTTCTAGACAGGCTACTGGGAAAAATGTTTTGAACATGTCAGTATGAAAATTTTGAGAATGCATATAATTTGACACAAGTCATTTTCTCTGATAATCAGACAAAAGTGAGAAAATTGAAAATAAACATTTTTTTTTAAATTAAGAAACAGAATGTTTTTGACCAGGCTCACACACCAATTCTTTTACCTTTTACCTCAAAATTCTGATCTTCAACCACCCTAATGGAGAAGGCTTTTGAGGACAGGGTGAAAAAAGGAATAAGTCCTGATACCCAGAGTTATCTTCTTTTCCTACAATATTTTCTACCCTCAAACCTATTGTCAAGGCCACATTTGATCTGTGGTCTGCAAATACTTTCAGTGTGGAGTGGACAAGTCTAAAGTTTTGCCATCTGTGTAAGGGTTTAGCCTAACCCTTACCAAAATGATAAAAAATTAGAATATTTCAAATCCACACCATTTAAATATGACCGATAAAATGTGATTGTTTATTGGAATTTAGTTTAACTTAGTTTAACCCTTTACCAGACAATCTTTTGTTTTAATGACCCTTGTGAAGAAAGAAAAACCTTTTGAAAACATTGTAGGTAAAGGAGAAAATGCTGGTAACCAGTATTTTCTCCTTTTTCTACAATGTTTTCTACCCCATCAAAGACAAGTCCAAACATGTGAGTAAAATTTAATTTGTTGACTCCAAATGCTTTCAATTCGGTTGAGTCAATAAATTTGTGTTTGGTAACAATTTAAACATGTATTTTACATCTCTTGAGAAACAAGTTCATACAACTCGTACTAATCTCTTCGGATACTGCTTCCTGGGAACCAAAACAAAACTCGTGCCCAATGTGTGGGATTTATATTTAACCCTTTACCAATCAATCCCTAGTTTTTAACGACCCTGAGACAGAAGCCTTTTAAAAACATTGTAGGAAAAGGAGATAATGCTGTAGCCAGCATTTTCTCCTTTAACCACAATGTTTTATACTCTGCTGGAAACAAATTTCAATTTTTGAAATATTTAACTTTATTTTGTCATCTGCAAGTGATTTCAGTTTGGACCTATTTAATATTTTGTCGTTTGGTAAAGAGTTAAAAATAGAAAATATTGTGGATAAAGGACCAATTGATAGTTACCATCTCTTTCTATGTTTTTACAATGAATCTGAAATCGTCTATACTGCAATTTGACCGGAATGTCAGTATTAACCATTAAGTCCCTAGTAGACGGTAGACCAATTTGAGACTTATCCAAATTGAAACAATTTGCATATGACAAACAAGAACTGAACAAATTACAATTCAGAGTTTAAGACTTCCACAGAGAAAAGTATTTCACACAGGTAGATCCCCTCTCCCTCTCTCTGATGTTCATGTATTTCTGTATGGAAAGAAAAACAACTAAAATAATTTTCAAAATAATTTTGAGAATTAACTCTTAATAATCTCGGAATATATTCTTTTATCAAATTTCATGCTGGTTAACAGCATTTCAAAATATTCTTATTCTCATGAAAATCGTGATTTATTGTGTAACCCTTCACCCACGAGAGAATAAACTTGTACCCGTCAATGTTTACAGAATTCTTTACAAGGTACAAATATCAACAAGAACCCATCAACAAATAGTTAGAACTAACATCTCACGATTATCAATCGTAAAAGTCAAGAAAAGCGTTATTTGACATGAAACTTAAGTGTCGGGGAAATGTCTTCAAAAGTGTCGGGGAACTGTCTTGTTGTGGAACTGTCATGAAACCGTTTTTTTTTTGTTGTTGTTGTTTAATTCCGCCCGTTAATCTACTGAAAATGCTTCACGTTAAACAAAGTTTATACCATACACTTAATTTCATCATGTACAGAATAATATTTCTGTAAGCGATGTTCGCCCCGTAATAGACGTATTTCAATAGCGCGCAATACTCAACACGTTGAGAAGTCCGGCACAACATCGTCATTTTCGTCATCAGTGGGCGAAAAGTTACTTTTATCCTCATCATCAGAAACTTAATAAGTTTCTTTAAAAATAGGCTCGTACATGTACGGCCTTACCGGCCCAGAATCGTCTATTTCTTCCTCTTCAATATCGCTCAGTTCACTATCGTAAACAACGTCCATATTGAAACAAGCTCTCCTATGACGTCACAAATCAAGGGACGCAACAATAAGTAAGGGAGATAAGCGATGCAATGAAAATTAATAAGCAGAAATATGAATTGAAAAAAAGTACTTTTACTAATTTTTTTTCTAATTACAACATTACCAGGTTACCATTTGGTAAGTGTAGATTTGAAAATTAACCATATCTGAAACTTGTTGATTTGCCCTTTCAACATGTTCTCAGTCGTCTGATCTTGATCTACACTGGCCGAAAAAGCTCCTTGAGTCATGTTTAGCAGCTGAAGGGTTCAAACATGAGATTCTCTAGGAATGACTTAAACTTGTTTATTTTACATCAATATCATGAAACAAGTTTAACTCTTTACCATACAATCCCAAGTTTTAACGACCCTGACAAAGTAGCCTTTTGAAAACATTGTGGGAAAAGGAGAAAATGCTGGTAACCAGCATTTTCTCCTTTTCCAACAATGTTTTCTACCCAATCAAAAACAAATTCCATCATTGGAGCCACAATTAAATTGTCGTCTGCAAATGCTTTCAACTTGGACAAGTCTATTTGTGTGGTAAAGAGTTAACAACTTATATTAACTCTTTACCAGACGACAAAATTTTACACTGGTCCAAATTCAAAGCACTTGCAGATGACAAAATAAACGTAACTCAAAATTGAAATTTGTTTCCAGCAGGGTAGAAAACATTTTGGGAAAAGGAGAAAATGCTGGTAACCAGCATTTTCTCTTTTTCCCACAATGCTTTCAAAAGGCTTCTATCTCAGGGTTGTAAAAACCAGGGATTGTTTGGTAAAGGGTTAATCAGTCTATATTTGCTTCCTGGAAATCAAACCAGTACTCACAGGATGTTTGAATTTCAAAAGGTTGACTCTCTTCTCACTAGATTCAAACCCAGAACCCCTGAAGTGAGTGACTGACTCTCTACCACAACACTAGTATCTCCAAATACATCCATAACTGTATGGGCACAAATAATTTACAGAGAAACAACAAAATATTATAGATATATGTGAGTAATCATTTAACATCCCAAAATTTTAAACTCAAAACTTATATAAATCCACATTTACATGAAGAATTTCAACTATCTAGACCACAAGCCTACCTGAACTTCATTCACAACAACCCAAAACTTTAAAACATCCTCACAACTATTCAGTTATGAAACACTCAACAGACCGATGAGAATCTACCACAACACCATCTACAAATTGATATTCATGAGATACAAATTAGCATAACAGGCCCTGCCTACCTACATAGGTTCTGTCTACGCCTTCAGGTTATATAAAGTTTACTCCTCTCTGGGAAAACCCCATGCAGGTTTATAAATAGTAACACTACCAAGTTCATCTGTTCGATTTTTATGTACCAATAATATGACAGCCATCCAGATTTGTCAATAAGCAAGATACACGGGGCGGAAGTACACTATGTCAGATGGTTTCAATGTGGGACTAAGACATTAAACAACTTTACACACCCTGAGATCTACATCTTTAGTAAAAAGGAGGAAAAAAAAAACACAAATATTGGGATTCAACTCTTTACAACCAACAAAATTTTAGACCGATTAGAATTGATAGTGTCTGCAGGATGACAAATGACATGTGACACAAATGATGCAATTTGTCTTCAAAAAGAAAGAAAATATTGAGGTAAAAGGAGTCAATGCTGGTTACCAGCATTTTCTCCTATTCTACAATGTTTACAAACTTAAAGTGTTCTTCCCTGTACTCATGAATCAGCTGATTGTTTGGTAAATGATTAACCAATAGGAATGGAAGAATAATACAATAAAATCTGGTTCAAACATGATTGGTAAGTACACTGCAGAAGCCAGGTCTAAGTAAAGTCTGATCTTGGTCTACACTGTCCGGTGAATCCATAGTGTCATTCCACTGGATTAGCATTAGAACAAGATATGAAATACTTCTCCCTTCCACTCATCAAACTGGGTTAAGTAAAGCATAATCAATTAAACCTTTCCTAAATAATCAGAGCTTTTAATGACCTTGATGAAGAATGCTTTTCAGAGTTTTATGAGAAAAGGAGACAGTGCCAGTGACTAGTGTTTTCTGCATTTTGCAATGATGTCTCTTTTCTAAGACAAGACACTGTCTAAGAAAAAGTTTTATCATTTGAGCCACAATGAAATCTGATAATGTTTTAAACCCTTCACCACACAACAAAATTTTAGACTTGTCCAAACTGAAAGCATTTTCAGACAACAAATTAAATGCATCTCAAATTGTGAGAGTTGTCTTTGATATGGTAGTAAACATTGTAGGACAAGTAGGAATGCTGTTTACCTGCACTGTCTCCTTTTTTCGCAATGTTTTAAAAACCATTCATCTTCAGGGTCTTTAAAAACTCTGGATTGTGTGGTAAAGGGTTAAAATGGACAAGTTCATGATTGTCGTCTGGAAAACAGTTAACTCTTTACCAAATGACAAAATTTTGGACTTTTCCAAATTGAAAGCATTTGCAGATGACAAAATTAATGTCACTCCAAAATTGAAATTTGTTATGGGTAGGATAGGAAACATGGTGGGAAAAGGTGAAAATGCTCGTTACCAGCATTTTCTCCTTTTCCCACAATGTTTTCAAAAGCATTCTTTCTCAGGGTCGTTAAGAGTCAGGATTGTATGGTAAAGGGTTAACACATAAACATACAATACGACTTTTTTTAAAGAAAAGGAGCAACCTCTTCGAATAATTCACACTGTTCCTTTTCCAGCAATATTTTCCATATCATTAAAAAAAAAAATAGACAATTTTCTTGACTTCAAACAATCCCCCAATGAGTCATTGATAGTTATCAGTATAAAGTTTGTGGTTGTGCAAGTCATTTCAATCTTTTCCAGACAACAAAAAATTTAAATTTGTCCAAATTAAGGGCACTTGCAAAAGCCATATTAAAGTAGAGATCAAATGATGGAAAGGGTTTTAAACATTGTGTGACAAGGAGAAAAGGCTGCTTACAGTTACCTATTTCAAAAGCCTTCTACCTCATCGTTGTGTAAAGCATGAACCCTTTACCAAAGGACAAAACTTTAGACTCTGCCATATTGAAAGCTTTCGCAGACGACAAAATAATTGCAACTCATATTTAGAAATTTGCCTTTGGAAGAGTAGAAAACATTGTGGGAAAAGGAGAAAATGCCGGTTACCAGCATTTTCTCCTTTTCTCAAAATGTTTTCAAAAGGCCTTTTCCTTAAAGTCTTTGAAATTAGAGATTGTGTGGTGAAGGGTTAAATGAGGATATGATAGGTAAATACCTGGTTTCAGACAGACTAGCCCATCTTTTTTCAAAATAATGAAAAAGTACTTTTAACTTAAATCCATCTCCTCTTGCAAACAACTTTTCTCTTCTTTCAGCGAATACCTTGAAAATGTATAGCAGTAAAAGGACAAATCCCTTGTAATAAGCAATTCCTCCTTTTGCTACAATATTCTCACACACCATTCTTAGTTACGCCTCAATCCAGGTTGGTTGGTCATGTTTTAACAAGGATTTTTCAAAAGCTGTCTACTGGAAGAGACTTTCATTAGGTGATGGACAAATTCAAACCAGACCACACAATCCTTTCTCTTCTAAGTTTTAACCCCTATCCTGCTAAATAACTAAAATGAAATTTTCATTCCGATAGTAAAAACCCAAATACTGCTATTTCAAAGTAATGTTTTGGGGAATATCGCCTTATCGGACAGTGTAGATTCGAGATCAGACTGCACGTTCTGTGCAGTCTGATCTTGATCTACACTGTCCACAAAGGGTCAGTGAGTCGTGTTTAGCAGCCTAAAGATTAATTTCTTCATAAAAATAACATGTATCTCCTTATTGGACAGTGTAGATCCAAGATCAGACTGCACGTTCTGTGCAGTCTGATCTTGATCTACACTGTCCGCAAAAGGTCATGAGTCACGATCGCTTAGCAGCCCAAGGTTAATTTCTTCATAAAAATAACATGTTTTCATATCCATGAGGAGCATGGCTTTTGAAAGCAGCGTGGAAAAAGGAGAAAATACTGCTAACCAGCATTTATTTACTCCTGTTTTTTGCCCTATCACAGACAGATCCCATCAGCTAATCTACACTTTTTCATCCAGCTTTAAATATAGGCAAGTCTAAAATGTCTTGATCTGGTTAAGTCTTTACTGGACAAAATTTTAGACTGGTCCGAATTGGAAGCAATTGCAGAAAGGTTTGGAAATATGGGAAAAGAAAAAAATGCTAGGTACTGGCATATTCTCCTTTTCTAACAATGTTTTCAAAACTCCTTTTCCTTGGGGGGGGGGGGGGGGGGGGTTAAAACTCTTGATTATGTAGTGAAGGGTTATTTTTAAATATGCACCTAATGCTGGCAGCAAAGTCAAATTAAAAAAAGAAAATGTGATCTATTGAAACTCAGCAATTCAAAATACAAGTTTTGATGCAAAATGTTGTGGTGAAAGGAGACATTGCTTGCTCCTCTTCCCTTTATGTTTTTCGCGATCATAATTATAAGATACATACTTTCCCGTCTATCAAATCTTTCTGGATTGCTGATTTGTGCTATTAACACTGGTTTGTGAGATGAATGGTGCTCTTTTTGCCCTTGAACATTCAGTAATATTAAAGGAACAGCTCATTTATGTATTACCTGAGATTTACCTACGCTTGGCTAGGGTTCTGCAGTGCCTTTCCAAGGGGCACTCCCACCTGACTGTTGCCTCCCACTGTAATCTTTCTAAGAATTCCCTTATGAGGAATCAAACACTGAACTCTTTACCAAACGACAAAATTTTAGACACATCCAAATTGAAAGCATTTGCAGACAACAAAGTAAGTGTGACTGAAAAAATGAAATTTGTTTTGGGAAGGGTAGAAAACATTGTAGGAAAAGGAGAAAATGCTGGTTACCAGCATTTTCTCCTTTTCCTACAATGTTTTCAAAAGGCTTCTTTCTCAGGGTCGTTAAAAGTCGGGATTGTGTGGTAAAGAGTTAAACCACTAAGCCAGCCAGGACCTCTCACTAACCTTTTAACTTTTAGGCTGCTAAGCACGACTCAAAAATCTTTTGCAAACAGTGTAGAATAAGATCAGGCTGCACAGAATGTGCAGTCTGATCTTGGATCTACACTGTCTGATAAGTAGATATCTTTCCTCAAAAGATCCCTTTGAAATAACAAAACTTGGGATTTTACTGTCGGCTTGAAACGTTCATTTCGCTTATTTAGCAGCATGTCAGTGTAATTATCATTGGGATCAGAAAACTGGTCGTAACCAACTATTTTCTCCAGTTTTCTCATTAACCCATTACCACACAACGACGACTTTTAACACCCCTGAAAGAGAAGGCTTTTGAAAACATTGTGGGAAAAGGAGAAAATGCTGGTTACCAGCATTTTCTCCTTTTCCTACAATGTTTTCTACCATATCAAAGAAAATCATTTCATATGAGCCACATTAAAACTGTCATCAGCAAATGTTTTCAATTCAGTCAGGTCTAAAATCTTGTCGTGTGGTAAAGGTTTAAGTTTTTTATTGTGTTCTAATCCAACTTCTATTTCCATAATGATGTACTCTGACTTTTCACCATGTGATTTCAATTTGGAACTTTCAAAAGTACAGCATGATAGGTTAACCCTTTACAAAATGACAAAATTTAATACATGTACTTGTCTATAATAAAAGCACTTGCAGACAACAATTCAAATGTGGATGAAATGGTGGTTATTGTCTTTGGAATAAAGGAAATAAAACATTGTGGGAAAGGGAGAAAATGCTGGTGGTCAGCATTTTCTCCTTTACCAACAATGTTATCAAAAGATCTTTTCCTGAGGGTCGTTAAAACGCTGGATTGTTTGGAACAGGACTAACTCTAATAGACTGCTAAATAAGTGGAAATGTCGAGCCATAATAGCTAAACCTCTAAAAAATAAAATCTCAAAATTCTTTTTACACCAAAATGTCCCATTCTATCCAACAATGTAGATCCAATATCAGACTACACATTCTGTACAAGTGTTCTAGATTGTTGCTGTTCATAAAAGCTCATTAAATCACGCTCAGCAGGCTCAGAAGGTTAATTCTAGGAGTGCCAACTTCTCTTAAGAAATAGACATTTTCATAGAATAAAAGAGATCAAGATTCTGCATTAATTTTACAACTCTGTTATGGTCAGAATAACACTGAAAAAGTTGAACAATGTACATTTAAGGAATGACTTCTTATATCCTGTAGTCTGACTTTGATCGACAGTCTGCAAAAGACAAATTAAGTTGTGTTTCCAATCACAAGGGTAAAGTAATCAAACAGGTTTACCACCCACTGTGCAATTATGTTGTATAATGTTTAACAGCCTCCATATTTTAGACAATTTAACCTTTCTCTACTCTTCAACAAAGACGATTGATAAGTCAGTTGATGCCATGCTCTTCAGTTGAGGAGGTAGAAAGGTTCACATACTAAAGAAGATGAGGGAAAAGCCTTTAATTATAGATAGTGAAAAACCTTATTTTTTTCAACACATAATTCCAATAAGACTTTTTACTATGACAAACAATTTCTATATCTCACCGTCCAAGAAGATTCTAGACTCACCCACTCATTTTCAAAGCATTCTGCAGGCTAAAAATGAGATTAGTGAGTGAAAAGGTAGAAAACACTGAGGTTGATAAAGTAAATGTTGGTAGCCAGCTTTTTATTTTCCACAATGTTTTCTGTGTTTTCTGTCAACCATCTTCTATTTTCTATATTTCGATTATTTTGTGAAGGACTAAGGATAGAAAAGGTTGAAATTCAGCTCAACTTCAGCATTCTGGCAGTTTACTTTCTTTATGTGATTGTTACACAAATCAGAAATCTAAGCAATTTCTGGCCATTTTGCAGATAAAAGTATACTGTACAAAGATCAGACTGCATGCAAAAGTGATGTTCTACACCAGCTATAAGTTTTCTTTTTGCCATAATATTTTCAAAAGTTTTCTGTGGTTGGACCCCCCCCCCCTCAAAAATAATTAATTTGCAGGTGGGCTACATATTAACCTTTGCCACAGTCCTATGTTTTAACAACTCCAAGGGTAAAACATTTGAAAACATTGCAGGAAATGGAGAAAATGTTGGTAACCAGTGTTTTCTCCTTTCCTCACTAATGTTTCTTCCTCTTCAAACAAAAATGCCATCATTCGAGGCACACTTACTCTGTTGTAAGCAAAGAAATGCTTTCAATATGGACCTGTCTAAAACTTTGGCCCTCAGTAAAGGGCTAAACAACTCCCTATTAGCACAAAGACAGGGTTTATCTTTCAAGGAAGGGCTTCATAAAACAAAGAAAACCTTGTTTGGTACCAAACAAATCAATGCACAGGTTTAACTCTGTACCACACAATCCAGAGTTTAAATGACCCTGAGGATTGATTGATTGATTGTATGGTGTTTAACGCCGTTTTCAACATTATTTCAGTTATATCGCGGCAGCCAGTGCACCTATCCATGCTTTCCTGGAGTTTCTTTTACCAGTACTCCGCACAATATTCTTTCCAAGCCACTGGCTGCTTTCCCACATAACCATCGTCGAAACAATGATCAGCGGTGAGAGAGGAATGAATCCTGTTGCAATGACTATCATCAATCCTCGGAAAGAAATTGGCCGAGCCGGGGTTCGAACTCGCAACCCCCTGTTCTCAAGTCCTGTGCACTACCGACTGAGCTACCAGGGCTCGGCAACGACCCTGAGGACAAGGTCTACTGAAAACATTGTGGGAAAAGGAGAAAATGCTGGAAACCAGCACTTTCTCCCTTTCCTACAATCTTTTCTACCCTTCCAAAGAGCAATTTCATTTTTAAAGTCACACTTACTTTGTGGTCGGCGAATTCTTTCAATTTGGACAAGTCTAAAATTTTCTCGCTTAGTACAGAGTTAACCCTTTATCTACTGATACAGTGTTTTACCTATCTTGCAGAGGAGGACTTCTGAAAATATTTTTGGAAAAGAAGAAAATACTGGTAACCAATACTTTCTTCTTTGCCAACAAATTGTATTCTGTACTTTCAAAGAAGCGTTCTATCAGTTGAACCACATTTTATTTGTTTTCTGAAAATACTCCACATTTGGATGAGTCTAAAATTTCGTTGTCTAGTTAATCTGTAACCATACAACCCAAAAATAGTTAAAATCTAGTTTTATGGAGCTTTTTCAGTGTTTTCAATATAGTCATGCAAATTTGTTTGGGGGGGGGGGGGGGTATAAGGCAGAGTTAAGAGTCAAGATTGGTATTTTTGATATACAGTTTTGATATCGATCTCTTCATGTAACTGTTTTTGCAATATATTACCTGATCTTAAACTTCAGAGAACAAGCTTTCTGTTGATAAAGACTTCCTTTCACAAATCTTTTAGGGTTTTTGTTGTTGGAATGATCTGAGTAGAAACCTTGGAAAGAATATAATGGTAGAGCCAAGGTTGAAATTTACCCTTTGTCAATCATACATTTTAACTACTCACTGGAACAAAGCTTTCAAAATTATGGGAAAAGCGGTCAATGCTGGTACCCAGCATTCTCTCCTGTTCCTATGATGCTTTCTATTGTTTGATAAAGAAATTACATCATTTAACTCTTTCATTTCTCTGCAAGATCAAGCGACAATTCGGTCATAATCTAGAATATAGCAGTAGACAGTGTAGATCAGAGATAGACTGCACATTCTGTGCAGTCTGATCTTGATCTACACTGTCCACAAAAGTTTATGGTGTCGTCTACGGTATGGAAAGTGACGATAATTTTTTAGACTAGTCAAAATAGACCGCAAATGTAGACAACAAAATAAATGTGAGCAATTTGTGAAGTTTTTGGATTAAATCTTCCTCATAAAATCCTGAATATGGAGAAGACTTCTGAAAACAATGTGAGAAAAGGAGAAAATGCTGAAAACCGATGCCTTTTCACAGACAAATCCAACATTTTTAGCCACTTGCAAGGTGTCATCTGCAGAAACTTCAATACTGACACCCCCAAAACTAAATTGGCATCTTGTATAGGGTTTGGTACCCCAGGATTAGTTCCTTTGTTTGGCGTTTTGCATAACTTTCAGCTGTTTCAGGGTTTTGGTCATAATACAATGACAGCTGATTCATTCATGTCTTTCCTGGATTTAACCTGTAGTAGGCTTAGGTTCTACAGTGCCTTGTCAAAGGACACACCTTCATAAGTAGGCTCTCCATAGGAAATACAGACAGGATTTCCTGACTACAAATAAGATGCCTTCACCACTAAGCGAGGAAAGATCTAACCTCAAACAGCTCAGGGCCCCTTCCTGCTGGCCAAGCCCCCAAATATGTGAGCCATGCTCTGTGAAAAGCGGGCTTTATACATCTTAAAAAAAATATTTACCCATGTCAGCCTGCACAGTATGTGCTGGCTGACATGGGTCAAACTTTTTGCTTTTTGCAAATTTTCTACATGTCCAAGGGCCATTCTCTCATTATTCAGTCGGTAGCTAGACAAAACATATTTTATGGAACCATAATTATGTGATGACTTGATTGGTATAATGGGCCACTGATATGCATTTTACCCCCTTTTGTTTGAGCATGGCTCATATTCAAATGCTATCTACAAGTGATCATTTTTGCACTTTTGAATGATTAATGAAGTGCTAGAAGAGGACCACCAAGGTATAAAAACCTGTACAAATGGCACATTTTTGATTGCGCAATCTCTCGGAGAAATGTAAACATTGAATATGATTAATGTTTGCTTCATTCATTACCTCGCAACAGATTTTTGCAGATGATTATAAAAACACCCCTGTACAATATGGACAATCAACTTGAGTTACAGTTAAAAACATGAATACCTTGTGAAAAAGTTGTAGCCAATGGAGAAATAGCTTTTTGCAAGCAATTTCTCCTTTTGCCACAATGTTCTCAAGAAGCCATCATCTGCAAGATGAAAAAAGTTTGTCACATGAGGTAATGCGTCTATATAAACAGTCCAAGAACTGGAAATCTCACCTATCATCATCCCAATCATAACAGAAACATCTTGCTGAAAATCTTTAACTATTTTTCAACCCTTTGGCTGTGAAGCGAGACCCATTGATCTTTTGTGTACAGTGTAGATCAAGATCAGACTGCACAGAACATGCAGTCTGATCTTTGATCTACACTGTCCAATAAAGACATTATAAAAAACCTTTGAAATAGCAACATTTGGATTTTTACTATCAGCTCAACAATTTCATTTCACTTATTTAACAGGATAACGGTTGAAAATATTTTTATCCTACTGAAAATCTTGACTTATTTTCAACTCTTTGCCTTTTTTTTTCATTTTTGTCTGGCTCAGTCTGACAGCCATTTGGTCTGCCCAGTGTCTATTGGGTCTTAATCCTTCAACAAATGACAAAATTTCAGACTTGCCCAAATTGAAAGCTTTTGCAGATGACAACATGAATGTGACTCAAAGATTGAAATTATTTTTGGGAAGGGTTACCAGCATTTTCTCCTTTTCCCACAATGTTTTCAATGAGCCTTTTTTCCACAGGGTGCTGAGCCCCAGTAGCTCAGTCGGTAGCGTGCAGGACTTGAGAACACAGGGTCCAGGGTTCGATCCCTGGCTACGACCCCTGGCTCGGCCAATTTCCTTCCTCGGATTGATGATAGTCACTGCGACAGGATTCATTCCTCTCCCACCGCTGACCATTGTTTCGATGATGATTATGTGGGAAAGCAGCCAGTGGCTTGGAAAGAAGATTGTGCGGAGTACCGGTAAAAAGAGACTCCAGGAAAGCATGGACAGGTGCACTGGCTGCCGCGATATAACTGAAATAATGTTGAAAACGGCGTTAAAAACTATACAATTAATCAATCAATCAATCAATTTCCACAGGGTAATTAAAATTCGGAATAGTGTGGTAAAGGGTTAATTATTTTTTGCTTTGGTGCATCGTCTCGCTGCGTAAGAAAATTTTGACATGGTGCTCCACCTTCGGTCTCCCGCGATACCAAATTCTCTCACGCTGATCAAATTAAATACAAGCAGCAGGAAAGTTAATACAACATAACATTCCGTATGTATTGTTCAGAACTGTCTATATAACAAGGGAGCTCTCAAAATCATCTGCTCCAAAGTCGTTTATGAGTTTACCCGTCACCAAATGACCAAATTTCGGAGTGCTTAAAATCGAAAGCATTAATTTTGCAGACAACAAATTACAAGTGGCTGAAATGAAAGGATTAAATGCATGTGAAATGGTAGAAAACATTGGCTGAGTAGGAGTCTACTTTCCCAACAATGTTGCCAAATGCCTTCTTCATCAAGATCGTTGCAATACGGAATTGTTTGGTAAAGGGTTAAACAGTTGAAGTAAATACTTATATCATTGCAAATCTGACAGAAAAGATAATATAAAACAGTTTCTGAGAAATTGCATGGGAGTGCTTCTTAAATTCAGGGGGTTTACCAGATATGCATAAAAGCAAGTGAATCTGAAAAACTGCACTTAATCCTTAACAACACAATCCTGTGTTTTGACAACCATAAGGTGGAAGGCTTTTGAAAACATTGTGGGAAAAGGAGAAAATGCCAGTAACCAGCATTTTCTCCCTTTTTAGAAAATTTTTTCTACACTTCCTAGAACGAGTTTGTAACTTAGCAACATTACACATAATGTCTTAAAATTTTTTCAGTATGAAAATTTGTGTTGTCTGGTTACAGTTAAGTCACTTATCAGCAGACAGGTATGTGAAACAGTGTTGGAAAAGGAGATATCGTGCAATGAAATACATCTCATTTTGCAATATCTTAACCTGTATTTATACACTGAATCTTAACCATTTATAATTAACCCTTTACCACACAATCCTGACTTTTAACGACCCTCAAAAAGAAGCCTTTTGAAAACACTGTGGGAAAATGAGAAAATGCTGGTAACCAGCATTTTCTCCTTTCTCCACAATGTTTTCTACCCTATCAAAGACAAATTCTATCATTTAAACCACATTTAAATTGTTATCTACAAATGCCTTTGATTTGGGTAAGTCTACATTTTTGTCATGTGGTAAAGAGTTAAATCTACATTTGACATTAATGCTTTCAAAATGGTCCCCTGCAATTTTGTCATAGGCTGAAAGGTTTAAAAATACTTATTTGAATCATAACAAGTATAGGAAACAGTTCTGGGGAAAGGAACATTTACATGTAATAGCTCCATTATATGTTAATGTATTCAACTTTAAATAACTTTGATTATCCATGTTTATCACAGGTGCTTTCAAAATGGTTGGAAGCAAATTCATTTGGAGTAGAAAGGAATAGCTACTTACTAGTATCACTGTAAATCTGACAGAAGTGATGTTATAAAACAGTTTCTGAGAACTTGCAGAGGAGTGCTTCTGAAATTTGGGGGTTTACAAAACAGGCATAAAATGCAAGTACATCTGGATAACTGCACAATTGCCACATTAAGGGCACTTGTTTTTCATTAACTGATAAAGAACTTGACAGAACACAGTAACTCTCTTGAAGAAAACCTTCAAGGCAGCAAAAATTATCAAAATACCTCAGACCTATTCATTAATTATTTGTCGGTTAACAGACAAAAACAGATATTAGATTTGCAAACCTTATTACATTAACTCTTTGCTAAGCAACAAAATTATTGACTCCATTCATATCAAAACACACTCACAGAAAAATTACACGTGGCTCAAGGGATGGGATTAATCTCTGGTGGGTACAGAACATTGTGAAAAAAGGAGAAAATGGTAATTATTAGAACCTTCTCATACTTTTTCAGAAGCCTCTTTTCTCAAGATTTTAAAAGCAAGGAATTACTTGGTAAAAGATTAAGTTACCTCCTCCCTTCCTGACAATGACAACATAAATCACGATCATGCACACAACAGAACATGAGATACGATGACTAGAATCTACACTATAGACCATTCCCCCCCGATATTCTGACAAAAAAAAACACCTTGCACTTGACAATAATGTGTAGCGTTTTAGTCCCTCTATGCACAAATTAAACTTGGCATGGACTGCCAGAGAGGAAAAGAGTCGGATACAAAGAACTACAGGTGCACTACCCAAGCTCTTCCATTAGACCCCTTGGTTCTTACACATCCAGCTGTAAAGCATTATACATGATGCTTCCTCTAGGATTCCTACCAGTTCACTACTAGTTGGGTGGGAAACACAAAGTGTCTATAAGTTTTTCCTTGGTGTGTAAGGTGTGTTATGCCATTTTAAATATGGTCAGTGCACCTATCCAAGCTCACCTACAGTTAGATTTACCAGTTCTCTGCACAGTATTCTTTCAAAGGCACTTACTGCTTTTCCCCCATAACCACTGTCGAAACAATGATCAGCTGTGAGAGTCCGAATGACTATCATCAATCCTTGGAAATCAGTCAGCCTAGTTGGGGGATTTGAACCCTTGATTATCCTGGTTTCAACCTATGTACCTTACTGACTGACAAAGTTTCTATGTAGAATCAACACCTAGACTGGGAACCTAAGCATGATAGCTTTCCATTGGAAGTCAAGTGCTTCATCAGTGCATGTCCCCTTGTACCTTGGACTTGTAATGACTTCAGTCTTTCATAACTGATGTAACATGTTAATTACATTATTTGTTGTTATCAGGCTTAACTAAGTATCTTATTTATTTTGATGTTGGCAGGTTTACATCAAAGATCAATTACCCACGCAGGGAAAAACCCTTGACTCTTTACAAATCAACAAAATATGAGGCTAATCTATACTAAAAGCACTCTAAGAAGACAAAATTAATGTGGATCAAATGATGGATTTTGCCTTTAAAAGGCTACAAAGCAATGAGGGAAAAGGAGAAAATGCTGATTAAGGGTATTTCTTCCTTTCTCCAGGATGTTTTTAAATGTGTTCTCTATCAAGGTCATTTAACTATTTACCAAACAACAAAGTTTTGGACTGGACCAAATTGAAAGCACTTGCAGACGGAAAATTAAATGTAGCTCAAATGACAATTTTTGGTTTTTAAGGGTAGAAAACATTGAGGGAAAAGGAGAAAATGCTGGTTACTAAGGGTTATCTCAGCCTGGTTACCAGCATTTTCTCCTTTTCCCACAATGTTTTCAAATGCCTTCTTCCTTAGGGTAGTTAAAACTCGGGATTTTGTGGTAAACGGTTAAACGAGAATGTTTGGTGATGGGTAAATGAATCACCTGCAGCCACTATTTTGTTCTTGGGCTGTACCATTTTCAAACAAACTTGTTGTTTAACCCTTTACCACATGGCAAAATTTAAGACCTATCCAAATTGAAAGCATTTGCAGACGACAATGTCATAGTGGCTCAAATGACGCAACTTTTCTTTGATAAGGTAGAAAACTTTGTGGGAAAAGGAGAAAATGCTGGTTACCAGCATTTTCTCCTTTTCCCACAATGTTTTCAAAAGGCCTCTTCTTCAGGGGCGTTAAAAGGCGTCATTGTGTGGTAAAGGGTTAAGGAGAAAAATGGCTCTTAGCAAGCTATTTCTCCTTTGTCAAAATGTTTTCACAAGCTTACTTCATGTTGATAATCCACTGATCAAGCTACACTGACCTACACAGCCCTTTAAGTCATCTGCACAAAGCAAACAGCCAATATTGCAGTAACATACAAAGAGTGTGAGATATTATGCCTTCAGCAGTGTTAACTAGTGACTCTCCCGGGAAAGTATAAAACTCTTTAAGTGCTCTAGGTTCTTGGAATCAAGTACCTAGAAAACTTTAAACAGAATCTACATGTACAGGCTTACAATGGTAAGGATTGGTAAGTCTTTACTATGTTATCAGACTCAGTAATCTTGTAAAGATGCCACCTCTCTTAATCCTTTATCATAGAAGATGATCTTGACATTTAATAGGGTTATCTCAGCCTAATCTACATGTTATCTGTGTTAAGTCCTTAGAGATTACACCAAAGTCTGTAACTGTGTCTAGGTGGATAATCCCCACCAAAGTTGACCACATATAGCCCTTTGCCCACTTTACACAAAATGTTAGACTTGTCCACATCAAAAGCAATGGCCAGAATAGCATTTATGGCTCAAATGATGGAACTACTGTCTTTGAAAGAGTAGAAAACATGAGAAAAAGGGAAATGCCAGTAAATTGTGACCATAGTATTATATCCTCATCTTATAGATTTGTCAGAGGCCTTCCTCCTATAAATCATAATATTTCTTAGTAAAGGAGTCAGATCCTTGGAGACCATGGCATGATCTGTAACTGTGTTTCAATGGATGATTCTCCCAAAAATGTCCAAGGGCAAAAGTACCTAAAGTCCTCTTGGTACTAGGCACTAGCACAATTTCATAAAGGTGTATCAGTTTACTTTGTGGATTAATTCCTCTCCCACCGTTGACCATTGTTTCAACGATGATCATGTGGGAAAGCTGCCAGTGGCTTGGAAAGAAGATTGTGCAGAGTACTGGTAAAAGAGACTCCAGAAAACCATGGATAGGTGCACTGGCCGCCGCGATATAACTGAAATAATGTTGAAAATGGCGTTAAACACCATACAATAAATCAAATCAATCATTTACTTTATGGACAACACTTCCAGTTCATGCTGTAATCCTGTACCTCATTGACCCTTTCCAAAACCACAAATTTTAAAGTCTTCAAAACTGAATGCATTCCGTATGGAGGAGTCAAAAGTTTTGAGCTCAAAGGTCAGAGTAATCCGTTTACCGCATAATCCCAACTTCTAACAACCCTGGTGAAGAAGCCTTTAGAAAACATGGTGGGAATAGGAGAAAATGCTGGTAACCAGCATTTTCTTCTTTTCCCACCATGTTTTCTACCCTTTCATAAACAATTTTCATAATTTTTGCAACATTTAAGTTTTTGTCTGCAAATGCTGTCAATTTGGACCAGTCTAAAATTTTGCTCGGTACAGATTTAAGACTGTAAAACTGTAACTCATTGTAAGTCTGTACCTAACAGACTGTACCAGACAAAAACAAGAGGGCCATGATGGCCCTGTATCGCTCCACTGGCTATTAAGTAAAAACACTACAAGCCAAACATTACAATATTCAGCAAATTGATTTCAAACACAAGGACATGCAAACACTTTTCTATCTAATCCTACGAGAAAGTTGTGATCCATGGGCAAAGCCAATTTTGATCGCAAAGCTATAATTATTTGAATCCTGGTGGAGGTCCACAATATAAAGCTCCATACCAAATAATTCAGTTCTTGAATGTTATAAACAAGAAGATTTTCAAATTTTTCTCAATGAAAAGCCCTGTAAAACATGAAACCCATGAGAGGAGAAGATTTTTAAAGAATTCCTTCATTTCTGTATAGTGCAAGAAGCCCCCATTCACCAGAGCCACGTTTTTTGACAGATCAAAATTTTATGAACAGTTTTTGAAAAGGGTCACCCAAGGAACAATCCTGTGAAATTATTTCGAAATCTGACCAGCGGTTTCAGAGAAGAAGAATTTTGAAGAATTCCTTCATTTCTATATGGTGCAAGAAGCCCCCATTCACCAGAGCCACATTTTTTGACGGATCAAAATTTTACGAACAAATTTTAAAAAGGGTCACCCAAAGAGCATATCTGTGAAATTATTTAAAAATCTGACCCGTGGTTTCAGAGGAGAAGATTTTTAAAGAATTCCCTAAAAAATTCCATTTGGTTGCAATGGCAACCAGAGTTTTTGATGGAATCAAATTCTGTGAACAGTTTTTAAAGAGGAGCTTCCAAGGAACATTCCAGCCAAGTTTGGTCCAAATCCGCCCAGTGGTTTAGGAGGAGTTGATGTTTAAAGAATTGTTGACGACACACGACGGACACCAGGTGATCCTAAAAGCTCCCCTTGAGCACGTTGTGCTCAAGTGAGCTAAAAAGTTAACATACGGATGGACGCACAACGGACAACGGGCCATAACATAAGCTTGCTGGCCTTCGGCCAGTGGAGCTAAAAAACTTGTCTAGCACCAATCATGTATCACTGCAGCTTGATAATCAAGGGAGGTAAATAGTAACGAACTTTATCTTTCATAAAAAGAGTTATTTCCCTTGATTAATGTTTAAATTGAAGTGACAATATTTTGAAGCCCATGTTAAACTTGCGATCCCTGGAATGAAGGCAATTTTGACCCCAGACCTACAATATGAAACTAGAATGTGTGGTTATAAACAAAAAGATTTTTTAATCTTGCCCAACAAAAAGTCATGTAAAACAAGTTTGCTGAATAAAAGGCCCTGTAAAATATGTGATCCATGACACAGGTTTATCAAGTTTTCACTATAAAAGCCAATGTAAAACTTGTGACCCCTGGTGTGGAGTCAAACTTGACCCCCAAAGTTAAAATTTGGGCCCTCTTGGTAAAGGCCCATTATATAAAGTTACATGCAAAATTTGGTAGCCCTAGGCCTAAATATGGCTATGTACAAGTAGATTATTAAAGTTTCCTTATATAAGACCATGTAGAACTTGTGACCCCCTGGGGTGGGGCTACATTTGACCCCCTGGGCTATAATTTGGGCACCCTTGATAGAGACCCCCTAGATAAAGCTAAATGCAAAATTTGATAGCCCTAGCCCTTATAGCTAGATGCGAAAGATTTTCCTATATAAGCCCGCCCATGTAAAACATGTTACCCCCCGGAGCGAAGTCAAATTTGACCCTCGGCTATAATTTGGACACCCTTGGTACAGGTCCACTAGATAAAGCTACATGCCAAATTTGGTCACCCTAGGCCCCATGGCTAGGTAGAAGAGGAATTTTAAAGTTCTCCCTAAATAAGCCCATGTAAAACTTGTGACCCCCGGGGCGGGGCCAATTTTGACCCCAGGGCTATAAATTGAAGAAACTTGGTAGAGGTCCACTAGATAAAGCTACATGCCAAATTTGGTAGCCCTTGGCCTTACGGTTTCAGACAAGAAGATTTTCAAAGATTTTCAAAATTTTTCAGTTTTGTTGCCATGGCAACCAGAGTTTTTGAAGGAATTAAATTCTTTCAAGAAATTCTGAAGAGGACCATGGCAGGATCATTTCTGTGAAGTTTCATCAAAATTGGATGGGTAGTTTCAGAGAAGAAGACGTTTTAAAAAAAAGTTAACGGATGGACGGACGGACGGACGCACGACGGACAACAGGCCATGACATAAGCCCACTGGCCTTCGGCCAGTGGAGCTAAAAATCAAGCCTAAAAACTGTAACTCATTGTAAGACTGTACCTAACAGACTGTACCAGACAAAAAAATCAAGCCTAAGTCTTCACATTTGCAGATGGTCAGTAAATTCAGTGTGGTTGAAATGATCAAAGTTGATCTTAAATGGAAAAGAAAACATTGTGGAAAAAGGAGAAAATGCTGGTCAGCACATTTTCTCCTTTTCCCACACTGTTTTTCAAAAGCTTTCTTTTTATAGGTCATGGAAACATGGGATTATTTAGGTAAATGGTTAACACTCGAGGGATAGTGAGATCTAGGGACAAACCACTTTACACACAGAAGCCCAGACCAGACACTTCCAGAATGACTCACAGAAGCACTTTAAGACCCAGTTAGAAGACTAACACACCAGGTAAGCCTATCTGGCTTATGAGTTCTCATTATCTCTACCTATGCCTACCTGTTGAATACAGGAAACAGATTGCAGGTGAACTCTTTACCCTTAGGGCTGCTAAGTATGACTCAATGTGATTTTGCAAACAATGTAGATCTTATATCAGACTGCATAGAATGTGCATTCTCATCTAACATCTACACTGTCTGACACCGTGAGATTTATTTTGCCAGTGAAAAGCATTCAGATATAATAATAATTGAGTTTTTACCAAGGGCTGTAATTTCATATTTTATCTCTGTAGCAGTTCAGGGGTTCACTGACATTAATCCTTTACCAACAATCCTGCTAACATTCATTACATTTTTTGATAAACAGCATTTTCTCCTTTTCCCACAATGTTTTCAAATGTCTTCTTTCTCAGGGTCTATAAAAGTCTGGATTGTGCGAAAAAGGGTTAAACAGCAGGAACAGCATAATTAAAAGAGAAAATTGCAACTTCAAGAGCTGTTTTTTCCAGCAAATCTCACTAATGGATAGGCATTTGCCTCTAACCATCACCAAGAAAGAACTGGCTTTTGAAAACATTGTGGGAATAGAAGAAAATGCTGGTAACCAGTACTTTTTTCTTTTCCAATAATGTTTTCTACCCCATCAATACAAAAATCATCATTTGAGCTACATTGAATTTGTTGTCCACAAAATGCTTTCAGTTAGATCGAGTCAAAAAGTTTATCGTTTGGTTAAGTATTAAAGCTGATTTAAATTACATTTTGACTTAAATTCCTCTATGAGAGTAGATGTTTTGCAGGGATTACCATTAGGACATGCTTCACAAGTAAGTTTGAAGAAAAAAAACCGAAATGCTACAATAACAGGGTAAAAATATTGTGGAAAAAGTAGAAAAAGCTGTGTACCAGCAGACTGTTTTAAAAACATTTTCAAAGAAAATATACCCTTTATATGCAATGTTTTCATGTGTATTTATGTCCCAAACCTTCATAAAGAAGTTCCAAGTAGTCTCCCTTTTTTTAAATTAATCCTTTACGAAATAAGCCCGTGTTTAAACAACCCTAGGGAACAAGGCCATTGAAAACAGTGTGAGAAAATGAGGAAATGCTACAGCATTTTCTCTTTTTCCCACAATGTTTTCTAGCATATCTGAGAACTTAAGCTCATTTACAATAGTTTACAAATTTGTTGTCTGCAGCAGCTTTCAATTTTGGAAGATTCTAAATTTGTCGTATGCAACCATGGTGTGCTCCAGAATAATGTGTTTCAGCAGGTAATGAGTAATAAACTCTTTACTAAACGACAAAATTTTAGACTCGTTCAAACTGAAAGCATTTACAGATGACAAATGAAATTTGACTCCAATGATGGGACTTTCCTTCAATATGGTAGAAAACATTGCGGGAAAAGGGGAAAATACTGGTTCCCAGCATTTTCCCCTATTCCCACAATGTTTTCCAAAGTTTTCTTCACCAGGATTCTTGAAACTTGGTTTTGTATGGCAAGGGGTCAATAGCTCATACAGTAGTAATACAAAAAGAATGGACACTTTAAAAAGGTTATTAACCCCATAAAAGATCTCATCTCCAACAGCCATATCAGTCAATGGCCGAATTTTCATTTCACCATGCTGTTTTGTAAGACTTCTGGTCTTATGCTTATTTCATTCCGAAGAACATGTATGTGCAGAATGCATTTGAAATCTTGATTAACCCATTACCACAAAATCCCTACTTTTGACAACCCTGAGAAAGAAGCCTTTGGAAAACATTGTGGGAAAAGGAGAAAATGCTGGTAACCAGCATTTTCTCCTTTTCCCACAATGTTTTCTACCCTTCACAAAACGAATTTCAAATTTTCAGTCACTTTTATTTTGTCGTCTGCAAATGCTTTCAAATAGGACAAACCTAAAATTTAGTCGTTTCATAATGAGTTAATATTGAGTTCTCTCCAGTTTGAGAGATGGTAGCTCAGTCAGTAATACAGGGGGGTTCAAAAGTTGGTATACAGTGTATAATGTACTTATAATACACTACTGTATACCTACTTTTGCACTACCCTGTATATAGGGTTTGAAACCAGGGGGGTCACTGGTTTGAATCCTAAGCTTGGCCAATTTCTTTCTGAGGATTTATGATAGTCACTGCAACAAGATTCATTCCCCTCTCACTGTTGAACACCATTTGGATTATGTTTACGTGGAAAGGTCCCCAGTTGCTCGAATGTTGTGCAATAGTGCTGGTATACAAAATTCCAGGAAAGCATGAATAGGACTTGTGTACTTGCAGCAGCAATATGACTGAATGATGTTAAAAACAGTGCTAAACACCATCTTCTGGGATGTTAAAACTTGGGGTTGTTTGGTAAATGATTAATACTAAGAGCCTCAAATATAGATATTTTCAATTTAGAAATAAGACCCAAATAATTGCAATTTCATGGTGGGTTTTGTCTACAGTGTTTAAGCTAGACAGACAGTGTAGATCAAAGATCAGACTGCACGTTTTGTGCAGTCTGATCTTGATCCACACTGGCTGCAAAAGCAACTGTAGTTGTCAAAAACACTATAAGGGTAAAAGGACCCTGGATAGAAGCATTTTTCTTTGTTGCAAAGTGCAAAGGTCTATGTTTTAGGCTGTAATATTCTCCTAACCAACGTTCAATAAGGACAGATACACTTAAAGGTCACTGAATCTTCTCAGAAATGAATATTTATCAATACTGTCTAGACACCATGGAAGGAGACAAGCCAAAATTATGAAGAATTCCTTCCACTCATTATCTACTTTCTTTGTTTTCAGCAGATGACTTTTGAAAACTTTTCACTTACAAGATAAAATGCTTGTATTGTTCTGTGTAGCTCAATGAGCTGGCTAAGTTTGACCTACTTTTTGGTAGTGATAACATATGAATGGACAGAAATTTGTGATTGGTCAAAAAATGTAGACATATTTATTCTAATGGCCCCTGTAGTAAACTAGAGGCGCTTGAGCGCCTGTATCGCTCCAAAGGCCTGATATTTCTATAATGGCGAAAGGAAGTTTTTAACAATTATCATTCAATCCTGCATTTTAGCTCACTGAAGAAACAATTTGGTAGACAACCACCATAGGAACTTACCTGCAAAACAACAATGAAATCCAATGAATAGTTTTAGAGAAGAAATTTTTCAAAGATTTTACTTTATACCATAAAAGGAAAATGAGTCTCCCATAAAAGCCATGTTTTTTGACAGATCTTTTTTTTTTTTTAAGGAATTCTGTAAACCTGTATCTAAGGAACATTCCTGCAAAATAATAATGCTATCCAAATAGCGGTTTGGGAGGAGAAGATTTTTAAAGGTTTTTTACTTTGGTTGCCATGGCAACCAGAATTCTTCATGGAACACAATTATTTGAAGGAATTTGAAAGAGGACCACCAAAGGAACATTCCTGTGAAATTTGGTAAAAATCCAGTCAATAGTTTCTGAGGAGAAGTTTTTTAAAGAAAAAGTTTACGGACGCACGCATGAACGAACGAACGGACGGACACACGGACGGACGGACACATGACGGACACAACGCCATGACAATAGCTCGCTGGCCTTTGGCCAGTGGAGCTAAAAATGTAGAGATGTTTATTCTAAGGACCCCTGCCTATTTGTTGGCAAATTTACACCGTATATCTTTAATTATTTAAGATATTTCTAGTTTAATTTAACCTTATCTAATGTTTATCATTGCCAAATTATATATTGCTTCAAGTCGTCTGATACAGATACCCTACTTACGGTACCTCATTAGTTAATTGATAAATTCAAAGAGGAAAATTTAGGAACCATCAACCATCAAAGAGCTCCAGCAATTCTCAAATGTCAACATTGTAATGCAGACTTTAGACCTTTCAACTTTTGGGTTTCCACTGCTGAAAAAATGACATAGATACAAAATACCTCATTAAAATATCTGACAATGAAGATCCAGGACTACAACGAATGTTCTGTAAAAACGCTTAAAAATGTATCCAGCATCTTAACTCCTACCACATAACAAAATTTTGGACTAGACCAAATTCAAAGCCGTTGCAGATGACAAAATTGACAAAATTACAGCTTGTTGTGCTCCCTCAGTTTGTAGCTCTCTCATAACCCTTTACCAAACAGCAAAACTTTCCAAATCAAAAGCATTCGAACACAACAAAATAGCTGTAAAAGACAAATTAAAATTTTGCTGTGGAGGGGTAGAAAACATTGTGGAAAATGAAGAAAATGCTGGTCACCAGCATTTTCTCCTTTTCCCACAATGTTTTTGAAAGGCGTCTTTCACAGGACTGTTAAAACTCGGGATTGTGTGGTAAAGGATTAAACAGTGTAAACAAGCAACTTCATAGAACTTGCATCTCCTGCCATACTGAACTGCATCCGTTAAAGTGTAAAACATTCCTCCCTTGAGGCACTTTTTAATAAACAGCCTGTGTGGCAATGGGATTAACACTGGTTTACAAAAAGACAAAGAAATCCTTTAAAAAACACTGGGAAAAGGAGTAAATGACCCTTCAAATACAAATTTCGTCACATGGGTGATTGGTCGCATAGTTAACCCTTTACCACACAACAAAATTTTAGCCTTGTCCAAATTGAAAGCATTTGCAGAAGACAATTTCAATGGGGCTCAAATGGTGCAATTTTTCTTTGATAGGGTAGAAAATGTGGGAAAAGGAGAAAATGCTGGTTACCACCATTTTCTCCTTTTCTCACAATGTTTTCAATAGGCTTCTTTCCCAGGGTCGTTAAAAGCCGGCATTGTGTGGTAAAGGGTTAATTTCTCATCTCAAAATGCTATAGGTACTGACAAATCTAAATTTTTTCTATCTGGTCAACTCTTTACCAAACGACAGAATTTTACACTAGTCTAACTTGATAAGTATTTGCAGATGACATATTCATAGATGTTAATCAAAAAATGAAATTTGTTTCAGGAGAGGTAGAAAACATTGTGGAAAACGGAGAAAATGCTGGTTACTACAACGTTTTCAAAATATTTCTTTCTTAGGGACCTTAAAAGTCAGGATTGTGTGGTAAAGAGTTAAGCGTTAAGGATTAAATTTTTGTCAATGAAAAGATAAACCAGTAAAATGTTTTCTCAGAGCCAGGAGCGTGTAGGAGGGGAGTCTTGAGAAAAAATCTCAAGCTGTCTAAACTGAAAAACCAAAATTTCGCAAACTCAGCCAAACAGTGAGTGACATTCGGAGATTTAGAAACTAGGCTAGTAGGGTAATTACCAGCACATGTTTCCTTTTGCCAATAAAACCACATGCCCCGAAAAACTAATTTCACACAAAAGTCAGTTCCTTAAACGTAACTTATTACCCCCTGAAGATAAGTTTTATCGTCTCTAAGCCGACCACATTTTGGAAACAATATGGCTAGAGGAGAAATTGATCCTATAGAGCAATTTCTCCTTTTGCCACAATCATTTTACATATTATGTATAAAATCTTTGCCTTTCTTTATCATATTTACAACATCATTAACTTGGCTGCTTTCTGAAAATGTCCATGTGGAGGTTTGTTTGTTGGACACTACTTGACAATACTTTAGTCATATCCAGGCAACAGATCACTTTTTCATGTGTGTCCTAGGTTTAACCAGTGCTAGGCCAGGTCTCTGAAGTGTCATGCCCAAGGACGCTCACACAAAAAGTCCACAGCCTCAGTTGACAATCAAACAAACCCACAACCAGCATTTTTTGTTGTCCCACAATGTATTCTACATTTTCATAGACAAATCCCATCATTTGAGCCATATAAGCCCTTTCCCAGACGACAAAACTTTAGTCAAGTCCAAATTGAAAACATTTGCAGACGACAATTTCAATGTGGCTCAAATAGTGCAATTTCTCTTTGATAGGGTAGAAAACATTGTGGGAAAAGGAGAAAATGCTGGCTACCAGCATTTTCTCCTTTTCCCATAATGTTTTCAATAGGCTTCTTGACCAGGGTCATTAAAAGTTGGCATTGTGTGGTAGAGGGTTAATAATTCATCAGCAGATAAAATTTTGTTGTCTGGTAATGGGTCAACTCTTAACCAAATGATAACTCTTACACTAATCCAAATTAAAAGCATTTGCAGACGACAAAATAAATGTGAATCAAAAATTGAAATTTGTTTCAGGAAGGGTGGAAAACATATTTGGAAAAGAATAAAATGCTGGATGCCATCATTTTCTCCTTTTCCCACAATGTATTCAGGTGCTTTCTTTTCTAGGGTCATTAAAAAGTAGGACTGTGTGGTAAAAGGTTAACTAAAATGTAAGTTTACTGGGAGCTTTTCTTCATTCAGCAAAAGAAGAAAATGTAAACTATGACAAGTAGTCACTGGGTTTCATTTTTAACATTTTTCCTTGATTAAAAAACTTAGAATTTGAAAAGTAATGAATGACTTCAAGATGTACTTTACACTGGGGCATTATATTTTTTGTTGACAATAATGTGCCCTACAGAATGTACCCTACACTCATGTGTGTTTAAACGGTGCTCTATTTCTTCTAATTTTTTGCAAAATCCTCATCTACGAGGGTTGTTCAAAAATTAACCGGATTTTGCCTAATAAAAAATTATTTGCCAAGCAATCATGCTAAATTTTGCACCATTCTCTACTGGAATTCAATCCACGCATGTCTATGCTTATTTTATATACTTCTTTCATAAAACGCGCAGGCAGTTGCCACCGAAAATGCCATGGTAACGTGTTCCCGGCGCAGCGCAAAATATTATATCTATACTCGCCCTTCTCTTGTACATACTGTTTCTCTTGTAACTGATTACGTTATGAAATTTAAGCAGAATACAAGATTTGGCGCACTAAGATCGTGAGTAAATTTGACGTCATTTGATGGTTAAATGCTTCAGAAAATCGCGTTTAAATACAGTCAGGGAAAAAGTTTTGAACGTTAAAGATGGCGTCAACTGACCATCTGGAAATCCGGTCCATAATAAAATTTTGCCAGCAGGTAGGAGAAACTCCGACAAACACATACAAAAAAATTATCATGGCGAAAGGGAATAATTCGGTAACACAGACACTGGTGTATGATTGGCATGGACGCTTCAAAGAAGGGGAAGAAAGCATTAACGACCGAGAAGGTAGAAGTAGAAAGAAGGAAATACCAGCGACGTTGGTAACATCCATTAGCGAGGCCCTGAGGCGAGATCGTCATTTGATAGTGTGGACCTTATCAGAGAATTCGAAATCAGCGCTGGAAGCATCCATTCAATTCTAACTAATGAATTGAAAATGATAAAGGTAAATTTAAACAAAATATTTAATTTCATAATAGATATGAACATAAATTATGTAAAAACTGTAAAATTTGTCGGTATTAAAAACAATATCACATATCTAAAATCTATGATGGCGATTGTGATGATGAATTTAGATGATTCAAAATATGAATTTGACTGGTTTCAGGTCCATGCACGATGGGTTCCCCGCCTTTTGAAAGATGAGGAGAAGCGGCGGCGAGTCAGCAAGTCCCGGGCGTTTCTGCAAAGGGTCGACAGAGAAGGAGAAACATTCCTATCGCGCATCATCACCATGATCGAAACATGGCTATGGCTTCACGATCCGGAGACGAAGAGCCAGTCAGCAGTGTGGAAGAACGCCAGATCACCCCCTCCCAAGAAAGCCCGAGTATGCAAGAGTGGAGGTAATTACATGTTTATTATGTTTGCCGATATGCAGGGGATGATTCTGCAGCACGCAGTTCCGAAAGGCGCTACAGTCAACGCTGACTATTTTTGCAAGGTGCTTCATCGAGACCTCGTACACGCCCTAAGCAAAAAACAGCCCGGTATGCCCCTCGAGCACTTTCTACTACACATGGACAATGCCTCGTCCCATACTGCAGGGGCCACAGATCTGGAGCTTGCTTTACTTGGACTTGAGACCGTGTCCCATCCGCCTTACTCTCCAGATTTGGCACAATTTGACTTTGCCATTTTCCCAACCATAAAGGCACAACTAAAGGGTGAGAAGTATCAGTCCCTTCAAGAACTGCGAGTTGCAACATGTTTAATTACAAAGCAGTACAAGTCCGAGTGGTACAGGGATGTGTACAGCCAGTGGGTACGCCGTCACCGACAATGCATAGGGCATGGGGGCGAGTACTTCGAGAAAGAATAGGTAAAGTTGCCTGATGACTTTCCAACGATGTTGATGACGTCGTATATTGTGGCGTTTCGTGCGCTGATTCCTAGTACCTGTGCATGTTTGATTGCGTGTAAATCAACATGTATTGTTTGATTGTTGAAATATTTTGCACTTTTGTACATAATAAATGTCGTTTTACGATGCGTGGACTTTTGTCGCATTACGATAACTCATTAAAAATTTATAGACTTAATCCGGATAATATTCGAACGACCCTCGTACACTGTGTTGAATTAATACTCTCATAGCACAGACTTTTTATCCTGTGCAAGGCCTCTCACAAGAGGTAGTTGCTATTGGAAAACACAATGCACCACATATGGGTTCCAACACAGCTACAGTTGCTTTTAAGTGAAAATTCTAGATCTAAAAAGGAGCATAATTTTACCAAAAATATTTTGATGGTTATCTGCTCCTGTTGCTTGGGTTCCATCTTTGATTGCTAACAACTAGTCTGAGTTTAAAGTAAATATCTTCACTAATGACAGAGATATTATGTCAAAGTTTTTGCACTATGTCAATGATGACACAGATGACAGGGCTACGACATTAGCTTGTCTTTTTCTTCCAAAACAACTAATAATCTCTCTGATGGGCTGATGGCTGTAGCAAGGCAACCATGCAGTGTTGTACTAAATATGATGCCAGGTAAAATGATTGCACAGCAAAGGTTTTTGTGCAAGAAATGGCTAAATTTGTCATCAGATCAGGTGGTTCAAAGCCACCTGAAACATCCTAAGACCCTGAAAAGCTAAAATCAGAAGCACAGAGTGACAAGTATAATGCAAAGTTCAAGGTTGCGTTTAAGGATTGCAGCTTTGCCGACTTAAATAGGGCCTGAAAGAGCAATAATTCTGAAACAGTGGCAGTAAGCATGGGGCTTTGCAGTGCCTTGCCTAGAGACACTTCCACCAAAACTTGTACCACATCTAACCAAGAACCTCTGAACAACACATCCACTGCTTTATGCACCGAGTTTCTCAAAAACGTCTACATCCAAGGTTGAACAAATATAACAGAAGCAGCAAAAACATAATTGAGTATTATAATAATTGGGTTGGATGAACAGTATAGGCTAAATAAGACCTACAGATGGGTCAAGTTTCAGTTCATCAACCCTTTATCACATGACAAAATTCTACATCGGTCTACCGGTACATTGAAAATATTCACAGATTAAAAATTTAAAAAGGCTCAATTTGATAATTTTCCGAGGAGTAGAAAACATTCTGGGAAAAGAAGAAAATGCTGGTTACCAGCATTTTCTTCTTTTCCCAAAATGTTTTCAAAAGCCTTTTACCTCAGGTCATTATAACAGGATTCGACTGGCAAAGGGTTACAGAAGTACACCTGGTATCAACTTTTGAACATCGTGACAGACTAAATCTATAATTATATACATGCCTATTCATGACACAGAAGACACAGAATCGTTACATCTTTGTAGGGTCACGATAAAAATCATTTTTAATGCTTTACTTGTATAGTAACCCTTAGATAAATCCTAAGGGCTTGTGTGGATTAAAAAAAAAAAATCCAGATGAAATTGCACGTAATGAGTAGACTGATCTTTGACAACATGACAATGTTGGGATAATATTCTGGTCAAAAACTGCCTTGATCTTTCTACATTTTTATGGAGAGGGAAACAATAGATAAATGTCAAGTTTTTATAGAGGCTATTTAAAGACACAAAAAACCTACTTTTAACTTAGTTCAATTGATACAATAAGCACATAGTTACTTGACTGAAAAGAAAATCTCTTAACCAAATGACAAAATTTTACTCATCATGCTGATCACATTTATTTTGCAAATAATGATAAACACAGCTAAAAGTAAGAAAGTTGTCTATTAAAAAAGTTGAGCATATTTTTATAAAAAGGAGAAAATGCTGGTTACCAGCATTTCCTTTCTCTCCCACAATGTTTTTAAAATCCTTTCATATCAGGGTCCTTAATACACTAGTTTGTTTGGTAAAGGATTTATTTAGTTATGGTCATAATGTCTTAAAAATTATTACAGCATTATACAAACAAGATGTCTGTTTGTAAAACAGTCATGCCCCCTACTGCCACATTGATACAGGAAGTGGCACAGTTCATAAACTGATATCAAAAGAATTGATTGGGAAATATCGATGTCATCTTTAGCCCACTTCAATTGTTAAACATGATAATCTGTCAACAGTTCGCATAATTATACACACTGCCGTGTGTATACATACAAGATTGTTATCATCTGGACAAGGTTTGGTCTATATATCATTAAGTTGAAGGCCACTGTGACCTTGACATTTGATGGATTAATCTCAAAATCGATAGGGATCATCTGCACTCCAAGACGAATGTCTGTGCCAAATTTGACGAACCTAGGTCAATTCTGTGTCTAGTTATCATCCGGACAAGGTTTGGTCTATATATCAACATGTTGACGGTCACTGTGACCTTGACCTTTGACCGATTGACCTTAAAATCAATAGGGATCATCTACACTCTGAGATGCATGTCTGTGCCAAATTTGACGAACCTAGGTCAATTCTGTGTCTAGTTATCATCCGGACAAAGTTTGGTCTATATATCAACATGTTGACGGTCACTGTGACCTTGACCTTTTACCGACTGACCTCAAAATCAATAGGGATCATCTACACTCCGAGACGCATGTCTGTGCCACATTTGAGGAACCTAGGTCAATTCTATGTCTAGTTATCATCCGGACAAGGTAAGGTCTACCGACCGACCGACCGACGTTAGCAAAGCAATATACCCCCACTTCGTTGAAGGGGGGCATAAATATTCTTCTGTCACTGACTGTTTTCAAACATCATGAAATTGTTTCTTAAATACCGTATTCCACCTGATTAACACGCTAGGGCGCCATACAGAACACCAACAGGGCGCTCTTATTTCCCCGAAAAGCCAATTTCCTGAAATTTCAGTGCCGTCACTAAGAGTAAGTACTATACTTTGATCCAGGTTTTAGTTAGCCATGTGCAAAGCCATCGCCATTTGAAAGACCTGCTGTATAAATGCAGAATATCAATTTTACAGCCGATAATGATTCATCTGGACATGAAAAAGCATTCACAATTAATATGGGACACTAGTATTCGATCCCTCACTTTCTTAAAATTTTTTTTTTTAAGTTAGTTGACAAATTTTGTGTTACCTGAAGTTTATAATGTTATTGAAAGTGTATGTATATTCGGATAGTCGAGTGTTAACGACACTGATTTGTGAAGAAATTAGGATTACTTACCTAGGATTAGGTAAGTTTATTTATGAAATATCGGTCATCAATAAATTTAATCAATCTGCATTTGAAATGTTGAAGTGACATTATCTTGCATTTGGAAGTTTGTAACTCCAGGTGCCAACTTTCTGGTCAGGTCGGGTATGGGTGGGGGTTGTCCAAAGGCCTCTGGAGTAAGTAATATTGGGGGGTAGGGAGTGGGAGTGCTACTGTTAGGGAGGGAGAGTTAATTAGATGAAATAAGGTAGATTTCAAGGGTCTACCCAGGTTGTTACAGATAGTTATACATCCCATTTCATACTTGTATTTCAAGGATTTCTATTAAAATTTTGTCCAATACAGCCCTAACAATGTACTGTACTGTATGGTATTTAACACCACTTTCAAACAATTTTAATTCTGTTGCAGCAGCCAGAGCACCTATCTATGCTTTCCTGGAATTTCTTTTACCAGTACTACATACAATATTCTTTCCAAGCCACTGGCTGCTTTCCAACATAACCACACAATGGTCAGTGGTGAGAGAAAAATTAATCCTGTCGCAATGACTATCATCAGTCAGCGGAAAGAAATTGGAGGAGCTGGAAAACATCCTCCCACAATATTTTAAACCCTATGAAAGACAAACTTTGTGGTTTTAACAGCTTTTCTTTTTTTATGTGCAATGCTATCAATTTGGACACTAGAATTTAGCAGGTGGCAAATATTAAGGATGTTTTCATGTTAGAAAATTCTCAAAGATTACATGATCACACTCCACATTCTGATCTTGACGCTACATCATGCACAAAAACAAATGAAGTCCTGATTGGCACTCCGAGGGCAAAGCACGCAAATAAATAAAACAAACAGCGCAATCTGGTCTATGATGGAGTAAATATTGAATTCGTGTGCAACAGGAAAACCAAACTGTCTGCACAAAATGATGATAAATGTACAAATATTGGGTCTAGAATATTGATTCACACAGCTGTTCCATGAAGTCACGGAGCCGCTTAAAACACATGACTGCAACTTTCTGGAAAATGTCAGAGATACATTTCCACACAAAGGATTTTGCTATACTTTATGTTCCTTTAACAAACAACTTTTGAAAATGTTGAGGGAACAGGAGCAGTAATGCTTGTCTGCCAGTCATCATGTCCTTGCAGTATTTAACCCTTATCCTGCTAAATAACTTAAATGATACCCTCAAGCTGATAGTAAGAAACCAAAATGTTGCTTTATCAAAGTTATTTTTTGGGGAGAAATATCTCCTCATCGGACAGTGTAGATCAAAGATCAGACAGCATATTCTGTGCAGTCTGATCTTGATCTACACTGTCCACAAAAGGTCCTTGACTTAGCAGCCTAAGGGTTAACATTTGAAAAGAAAAGTAGAAGAAGAGTTAAATTATGGTATCCCTTAACCTAACAATCTTGAGTTTTAATGACCCTGAAGAAAAACCCCTTTGAAAACATAGCAAGACGAGGAGAAAATTCCGGAAACCGGCACTTTTTTTTCTCTTTCCCTTAAGGTTCCAACCCTTTTAAAGACAAATTTCATCATTTAAGCTACAGTTCTTTTTTTATTTCTGCAGAGGCTTTGAATTTGGACAAGTGTTAAAATTTTGTCATCGAATAAAGAGTTAACGCTAACTACAACCAACTGTTACTTTTCTGGCCTGTATCTGATACAAAAGCCTTCATGTCCAGCTGTAACAGACAGGTTTGATTAGGTTTTAGTAAAAGGATGTACTATCTTGCAGCATGTGACTGCAGTGTTTGAAAAACACCAAAGGAACATTTCCAAACAAATTTTTAACCTCCCTGCAGCAGGGAGCTTTCAAACCCTTTACCAAACAATACTTGGTCTAAACAACCCTGGGGAAGAAGCCTTTTGAAATCACTGTGGTGAAAGAAGAAAATGCTGGTAACCAGTATTTTCTTCTAACCCCCACAATGTTTTCTACCGTATCAAAGATAAATCAAATTATTTGAGCCACACTTAATTAATTTTGTTGTCTGCAAATGCCTTGAATTTGGACTTGTCCAAAATTTAGCCATTTGATAAAGGATGAAAAAGACTGAGAGAAAAGGAGTAATAATTGCTGGCCATTCGGCATACCTCAGGTGATGGGAGCCATCAAATCCCTCAGCTGTATCTGGTGGATTGACATGCACCAAACGGTACATTTCATTGCCAGAAATACGCCAGTTTACCGATCTGAAAATTGTAAGGCTCCTCTTAAAAAAGAAAACTCGAGTCTCAATTTTCTATCGAAATCTTCCTAACTGTATTTAAGTTGACAAACAGTTTGTACATTCATTTTTTAACATGGTTTATCACTGACAGATAGATAGATGTGAATAACTTCAAGGTTGTTTATGTCATTGCTAAACGACTAACAGTGGTGCCGCCATGTATAAGATCACGTGATTGGCATTTCAAATGGAAACGACCGTTATACAGACGAGGTTAGATGTAGGTACGGAATTGGCCGAGTTGTGACGAGTGAATTGCTGGCCACACACAGTAGTCTAAAATTTAGCAGTTAGATAAAAAGTTAAAAGCAGTGTTACAAACCGTAAAATCAATCCCTTCTGATATACAGATCAAGTAATGCTAATCACCTCCCTTTAATCCATTTAGCAGACCAAAAATCTTTCGAAGACAGGCAGAACTGCAAATGAAGACTGTTTTACTTAAATTATTCTACCATTCAAAACATGAACCAATTGGCCAAAGCATGCTGATCAATTCTTGTTTTTACTTTCAAATGTGATACTAGATACTCAAAAGTGCCTTCCTATGCCAAGTTTCTATTACAAGGATTTATCATTTGCAAGTCAAACTCATGTAGTATACAAATCAATCAATCATTGTAGTATGATGCAAGAAGCTTCAGCCTAGTCTCAACAATGAGACATCTAAGATGCTTCTTTTCGTATTAGAACATTAATTGTGCACCATAACTTGTCAAGTCCATCATGAATCCTCAGAAAAGCTAAAGCGCTGTACTGTATTATTTCTTTTTTGTTGCTTTCATCGGTATTGCAGCAAAATGCAATTATTTTTAGTGACACACATAACCAAGGACAAATTAATAAGCGTTTCATCACCTAGAGTGCTTTTAAGTCCTTAATAACATGTAAATCTCTTAAAAAAACCCCAAAATTTATCATGTTTGGTAGCCATTTTGTGTCTATTTTGGGAAACATAAATATCTCTTGTTAAAGATTAATTAAACCGTTTCTTCCATATGATCAGTGTTTAAATCGAAGATTTTGTACCTCAAACAAAGAATTATTGAATATGCAAGCAACAGTTGTTTTAAAATTCTAGTTTTGTCGTCAATTTTTGAAAATATGAGAATTTAAACATGAGCACAATCTGTGCAAATATTTCTACCATGTTTTTCTCAATTGTCTGTATGTCAATGGGACCCGTCAAAAACTAAAGTCGCATTAGGGGACAGTTATCTGTGATGAACTTAGAGCAGCCTTGAAACATTATATTTTTTTTTCAGTGGTTTTCCTGAATTTTGCTTTTGTTTATTAGGTGCTCGAGGCTTAACCCTACCATACAATCACAAGCTTTAATGGCCCTAAGAAAGCAAGCTTTTGAAAACATTGTGAGAAGGGAGAAAATGCTTTCTACCCTTTCTTAGACAACTTTTTTCACTTGAACCAATAATTTGTCATCTGCAAATGCCTTCAATTTGGACAAGTCTTCATTCTTTATCACACAACAAAATTTTAGACTGGTCCAAATTGAAAGTATCTGCAGACAACAAATGACACTTAAATGGTAGCATTTTAGTTTGAAAGGTTAGAAAACCTTGCAGTGAAAAGGAGAAAATGCTGGTTACCAGCATTTTCTGCTTTTCCTGCAATGTTTTCAAAAGTCCACCTTCTACTCCGGATTACGTGGTAGGGTTAAATGTTGTTATCTGGTAAAGAGTTATTAATAATTATCATCTTCACCCAGGCTTGAATAAATGGCAACAATGTTGATATAATAATAATATTTATGCTGCCATTATTGTGCAAATTTTTGGTTAACCCTTCACCAAATAACCCTTCAATTTATGATACTGAGGGTAAAACTCTTGGATCCATGACATTTTGTCGAAAACTATGTTTGTTGAAAAAGATCCGTAGCCCTGGCCCTTACCCTAACCCAGACAAATTGTGGCTCCAATCTTCCTCCCAGACAGAGCTTTTCATGAAATAAATCCAGGAATTTAGCAATCAGTACTTTAAAACATACATGGATTTCAATGAAGTAATCTTTCGACAAAATGTCGTGCATCAAACATTCTTAAGTCTTTAGCATACCACATTTTAAGCCAGTCCAAATTCAAAGCGATTGCAATCAACAAGTCAAATGTGGCTGAAATACTGGAAGTTGTCTTAACAAGAGGGCCATGATGGCCCTGAAATCACTCACCTGAGTCATTTGACCAAACATGACCCATTTTCAATCTCTTTTGAGATATTATGACAAACATTCTACCAAGATTTTCATGAGTTATTGACCCGAAATGACCCACTTGCAAACTGGTGCAAGACCAACATTCTGACCAAGTTTTATGTGTATTGCATTAAAAATGAGGCCTCTAGAAAGTAAACAAGGTTTTCTAAGATTTGACCTAGTGACCTAGTTTTTGATCCAACATTACCCATTTTCGAACTCTTTCAAGATATTATCAAGACAAACATTCTGACCAACTTTTAAGAGTTTCGGACTAAAAATGTGGCCTCTACAGCATACACAAGGTTTTTCTAAGATTTGGCCTAGTGACCTAGTTTTTGATCAGACATTACCCATTATCAAACACTTTTTACATGTCACTAAGACAAACACTCTGACCAAGTTTCATGAGTATTGGACTGAAAATGTGGCCTCTAGAGCGTACAAAAGGTTTTTCTAAGATTTGACCAAATGACCTAGTTTTTGACACGACATTACCCATTATCAAACTCTTTTGAGATATCACCAAAACAAACATTCTGACCAAGTTTAAAGAGTATCAGACTGAAAATGTGGCCTCTAGAGCGTACACAAGGTTTTTCCAATTTTTGACTCAGTGACCTAGTTTTTGACCCCACATGACCTATTATCAAACTTGCCTGAGCTATTATCAAGACAAACATTCTGACCAAGTTTCAAGAGTTCTTGACAGAAAATGTGGTTTCTAGAGCGTACACAAGGTTTTTCTAAGATTTGACCTAGTGACCTAGTTTTCGACCCGACATGACCCATTTTTAAACTATTCTGAGATATCCTCAAGACAAATATTCTGACCAACTTTCAGGAGTTTTGGATTGTAAATGTGGCCTCCAGAGCGTACAAGGTTTTTCTAAGATTTGACTTAATGACCTAGTTTTTGACCCCACATAACCTATTTTTTAACTCATCCGAGATATCATCCAGACAAACATTCTGACCAACTTTCAAGAGTTTTAGACTGAAAATGTGGCCTCCAGAGCGTACACAAGGTTTTCCTAAGATTTGACCTACTGACCTAGTTTTTGACCCGACATGACCCATTTTCAAACTCGTCCGAGATATCATCAAGACAAACATTCTGACCAACTTTCAGGAGTATTGGACAGAAAATGTGGCCTCTAGAGCGTACACAAAATTTTTATAAGATTTGACCTAGTGACCTAGTTTTTGACCCGACATGACCTACTTTCAAACTTGTCCGAGATTTTATTGAGACAAACATTCTGACCAACTTTCATGAGTATCGGACTGAAAATGTGGTCTCTAGAGCGTACACAAGGTGAAAAGTTGACGACAGACGACGCATGCAGCACACAGCACAATCACAATAGCTCCCCATGAGCACTTTGTGCTCAGGTGAGCTAAAAAGGTTAGAAAGAATTGTGCGAATTGGAGAAAATGTTTGGTAGCTAGCATTTTCTCCTTTCCCAAATATTTTCAAAAGCCCCTTTTCATTCAAGACAAATATTCTGACCAACTTTCAGGAGTTTTGGATTGTAAATGAGGCCTCCAGAGCGTACAAGGTTTTTCTAAGATTTGACCTAATGACCTAGTTTTTGACCCCAAATAACCTATTTTTTAACTCATCCGAGATACCATCCAGACAAACATTCTGACCAACTTTCAAGATTTTTAGACTGAAAATGTGGCCTCCAGAGCGTACACAAGGTTTTCCTAAGATTTGACCTACTGACCTAGTTTTTGACCCGACATGACCCATTTTCGAACTCGTCCGAGATATCATCAATACAAACATTCTGACCAACTTCCAAGAGTGTTGGACTGAAAATGTGGCCTCTAGAGCATACACAAGGTTTTTCTGAGATTTGACCTAGTGACCTAGTTTTTGACCCGACATGACCCATTTTCGAACTCGTCCAAGATATCATCACGACAAACATTCTGACCAACTTTCAAGATTTTTAGACTGAAAATGTGGCCTCCAGAGCGTACACAAGGTTTTCCTAAGATTTGACCTACTGACCTAGTTTTTGACCCGACATGACCCATTTTCGAACTCGTCCGAGATATCATCAAGACAAACATTCTGACCAACTTCCAAGAGTGTTGGACTGAAAATGTGGCCTCTAGAGCATACACAAGGTTTTTCTGAGATTTGACCTAGTGACCTAGTTTTTGACCCGACATGACCCATTTTCGAACTCGTCCAAGATATCATCACGACAAACATTCTGACCAACTTTCAGGAGTGTTGGACTGAAAATGTGGCCTCTAGAGCGTACACAAGGTTTTTCTAGTATTTGACCTACTGACCTAGTTTTTGACCCCACATGACCCATTTTCGAACTTGTCCGAGATATCATCAAGGCAAACATTCTGCCCAACTTTCAGAAGTATTGGACAGAAAATGTGGCCTCTAGAGCGTACACAAGATTTTTCTAAGATTTGACCTAGTGACATAGTTTTTGACCCGACATGACCCACTTTCGAACTCGTGCGAGATTTTATTGAGACAAACATTCTGACCAACTTTCATGAGTATCGGACTGAAAATGTGGTCTCTAGAGCGTACACAAGGTGAAAAGTTGACGACGGACGCCGCACACAGCACAATCACAATAGCTCCCCATGAGCACTTCGTGCTCAGGTGAGCTAAAAAGGTTAGAAAGAATTGTGCGAATTGGAGAAAATGTTTGGTAGCTAGCATTTTCTCCTTTCTCAAATATTTTCAAAAGCCCCTTTTCATTCAGGATCATAAAAACTCAGGATTATCTGGTAAAGGGTTAAAACATCATGGAAAAAGAGAAAGAAGTTTTTTGGTTTTCTCAAGTTTCCCATGTTCCCTACTCTTCTAAAGTAAATTGGAATCGTGTTGTTTATTTGTCTGCAAATGCTTTCAATAAAAGTTATGTCTAAACGGTCGTTGCCTTTTAAAAATGTTTAAATATTTGCGTGGTGTATAACAGCATTTTCAACATTATTATGCCCCCCTTCAACAAAGTGGGGGTATATTGCTTTGCTAATGTCGGTCGGTCAGTCGGTCGGTCGGTAGACCTTACCTTGTCCGGATGATAACTAGACACAGAATTGACTTAGGTTCGTCAAATCTGGCACAGACATGCGTCTTGGAGTGTAGATGATCCCTATTGATTTTGAGGTCAATCAGTCAAAGGTCAAGGTCACAGTGACCGTCAATATGTTGATATATAGACCAAACCTTGTCCGGATGATAACTAGACACAGAATTGACCTAGGTTCGTCAAATTTGGCACAGACATGCGTCTCCGAGTGTAGATGATCCCTATTGATTTTGAGGTCAATCGGTCAAAAGTCAAGGTCACAGTGACCGTCAAAATGATGATATATAGACCAAACCTTGTCCGGATGATAACTAGACACAGAATTGACCTAGGTTCGTCAAATTTGGCACAGACATGCGTCTCCGAGTGTAGATGATCCCTATTGATTTTGAGGTCAATCGGTCAAAAGTCAAGGTCACAGTGACCGTCAAAATGATGATATATAGACCAAACCTTGTCCGGATGATAACTAGACACAGAATTGACCTAGGTTCGTCAAATTTGGCACAGACATGCGTCTCAGAGTGTAGATGATCCCTATCGATTTTGACGTCAATCGGTCAAGTTCACAGTCACCGTCAACACTTTGATATATAGACCAAACCTTGTCCAGATGATAACTAGACACAGAATTGACCTAGGTTCGTCAAATTTGGCACAGACATGCGTCTCGGAGTGTAGATGATCCCTATTGATTTTGAGGTCAAAGGTCAAGGTCACAGTGACTGTCAACATGTTGATATATAGACCAAACCTTGTCCGGATGATAACTAGACATAGAATTGACCTAAGTTCGTCAAATTTGGTACAGACATTCATCTTGGAGTGCAGATGATCCCTATTGATTTTGAGATTAATCCATCAAATGTCAAGGTCACAGTGGCCTTCAACTTAATGATATATAGACCAAACCTTGTCCACATGATTACTAGACACAGAATTGACATAGGTTCTTCAAATTCTGTACAGATATTCATCTCGGAGTGTAAATGATCCCTATTTATTTTAAGGTTAATCCGTGAAAGGTCAAGGTCACAGTGACCACCAGATGATTCAGGGCCCGCGCTGCCGTTCGCCACTCGAGCCATTTGCTAAAAGAAAATTAAAGTGTCTCAAAAATCATATGTGGCTCAACTTGTGGCTCCAACATTTTATTCGCGTATTATCAGTGACGTAGTAAGCATTGAAGTCGACTGGGAAAAAGCGGAAGTCGAACACGCGTGCCGAAAAGAAAATCGATAACCCAGTCTGTGTATCATGGACTGTTTACAATCTTGTATGTATACACACGGCGGTGTGTATAATTATGCGAACTGTTGACAGATTATCATGTTTAACAATTAAAGTGGGCTATAAATCAAAAAGATGACATCGATATTTCCCAATCAATTCTTTTGATATCAGTTTATGAACTGTGCCACTTCCTGTATCAATGTGGCAGTAGGGGGGCATGACTGTTTTACAAACAGACATCTTGTTTTAGTTATGTCGCAGCTGCCTGTGCATCTATCCTTGCTTTCCCGAACTTTCTTTTACTAGTACTTCACACACTATTCTTCCCAAGCCACTGGCTGCTTTTCCACATAAAACACTGTTGAAAAAAAATTTCAGATGTAAGGATGGAATGAAACCTATCTCAACGACTCATCAATTCTTGGAAAGAAAATGGCTGAGCTCCGGGTCCGAATTAATGTCCCCCTGGTCTCTAGTTATGACAGTGTGCTACCTACTGTGCTTTTTGGCTTTGCAAACAAATTTGAACTACATAACTTTCAAAACTTTCTTGTAAAATAAAGATAGCCAGCATTTTCTCCTTTTTTCACAATATTTTATACTATTTCAAATCCCATCATTTGAACCACATGTAAATTGTCCTCTGCAAATGATTTCAATTTAACCCTTTACCACACGACAAATTTTAGACCTGTCCAAATTGAAAGCAATTGCAGATGATAGTTTCACTGCGGATCATATGAAATTATTTTTCTTTGATAGGGTAGAAAACATTGTGGGAAAAGGAGAAAATGCTGGTTACCAGCATTTTCTCCTTTTCCCACAATGTTTTCAAAAGCCTTCTCTATCAGAGGTGTTAAAAGTCGTCATTATGTGGTAAAGGGTTAACTCTTTACCAGATGACAGAGTCTTAGACTTGTCCAAATCAAAAGCATTAATTTTGCAGATGACAATCTAAATGTGGCTCAAATGGTGGAATTTGTCTTGAAAGCGTAGAAAGCATTGTCGGAAAAGGAGAAAATGCTGGTTACCAGCATTTTCTGCTTTTTGCACAATGTCTTCAAAAGGCCACTCTCTCAGGGTTGTTAAAACTCGTCCTCATGTGGTAAACAAGTCTGTATTATTGTCATCTGGTAAAACGGTGATCAAGGTTCACCCACATTATGACTGGATGGTATATTGTCCGGGGCAGTTTATGACTTTCTGCTTGTTTTTTTCCTCTCTGAATATTTCAAGTGATTCACCATAAACTGCTAAATAAATGTAGATGACTGAAAATTCTTACTAAAAGTGCAGACTGGACAGAAATATTGTCTATGAACTCTTTACCATAATAGCAAAATTAAACACTGAAAGGCAATGTTACACTTATCCCATTAGGGTGTCCTATCCTTAAGTGACCTACTTTTTGACCCCACATGTCCCAATTTCGAACATGTCCAAGATTTTATCAAGACAAACATTATGACCAAGTTTCATGAGTATCTGACTGAAAATGTGACCTCTAGAGTGCACACAAGGTAATGTTGACAACCGCACAACACACGCCGGACACCGCACAATCACAAAAGCTCACTTTTAGCACTTTGTGCTTAGGTGAGCTAAAAAGTGTAGCAAAAGGAAGGAATGCTGGTAACCTGAGTAATTCCCAAGCCCATTAACTGCTTTCCCACACAAAAACACTCCTCAAAAAGAGAGAAAAGAATTCTGTCGAAATGACAATCACAGATTCTCAAAAAGAGTTTGGAAAAGCTGAGATTAGATCTCATGGACCCAGGATTACTAGCAGACGACAATTTAGATTTGGGTCAGATGAGTAATTTTACATTCGAAAGGGTAATGAACATACGGGGGAAAAGGAGAAAATAGTGGTTACTAGCATTTTCTCCTTTTACCAAAATATTTTCAATACTTTCATATTAAAGGGTTGTGGGCCAATCCCCTGTAGCTCAGTAGGTAGTGAGCAGGACTTGAGAACAGGGGGTTGCTGGTTTGATCCCTGGCTTGGCTAATTTCTCTCTGAGGATTGATGATAGTCATTGCAACAGCATTCAGTCCTCTCTTATCGCTGACCTTTGTTTCGACAACTGTTATGTGGGAAAGCAGCCAGTGGCTTTGAAACAATATTGTGTGGAGTACTGGTAACAGAAACTCCTGGAAAGTATGGACAGGTGCACTGGCCGCAGCAACATAACTGAAATAATATTGAAAACGGCATTGAACACCATACAATCAATCAATAATATGGCTTGTGAAAACACATGACTGTATGGTAAAGGGTTAACGCATTACCAGATTACAAAATTTTAGACTTATCCAAAATTTAAATCATTTCCAGGCAGCAATTTAGATATGTCTCAAATACTTGGGTTTACCTGGACAGGTTAGCAAACATTGTGGGAAAAGAAGAAAATGTTATTAATCCACCATTTTCTTATTTTCCTACAATGTTTTTAAAGGCTTTTTTCATAGGAGTGGTTAAAACTCTGCACTGTATGATGCAGGATGAAGTGTGACAAAACTACCACTCAAGTAAAGTCTCACTGCATAATATTCCAAATTACATCAATCTATCACAAAGAGAATCCAAGATCCACACAAAAAAAGAAATCACCTATTTGTAAACAGAGAAAACACCATAACTCAGCAGAATTTTATAACTCTAGAATCTTCCACCATTACGCAACAGAGAATTTACGTTTTTCATATTCCTATATCCGCAAAACAATTTAGACTGAGCTACATTCACATCCATAAACACAATACCCAATGCAGACAAAATTTTTCATCTTCAAGCAGACTCTCTCTAAAAACATTTTAGCGAAAGGAGAAATTGCTCATAATAAGCAATTTCTAATTTTGTCACAACCTTTTTATATGTATTCATGAATTACATTCTATGCCGATTATCCAAATTTTCACAGGGATGTTTTTTTTTTTTGTTAAACCCTGTACCAAACAATTCCTAGTTTTAACCCATTACCACGCAATCCCTACTTTTGACGACCCTGAGAAAGAAGCCTTTGGAAAACATTGTGGGAAAAGGAGAAAATGCTGGTAACCAGCATTTTCTCCTTTTCCCACAATGTTTTCTACCCTTCACAAAACAAATTTTAAATTTTCAGTCACATTTATTTTGTCGTCTGCAAATGCTTTCGATTTGGACAAACCTAAAATTTTGTCGTTTGGTAATGAGTTAAGGCCCCTGGAGAGGAAAGCATTTGAAAGCATTGTGAGAAAAGAAGAGTCCTACCCCTTTATCACACAGAAATATTTGAGAACTATCCAAATTGAAAGCATTTGCATATGGCAGATTCATAGTGGCTCAAATGACTCAATTTTTCTTCAATAGGGTACAAAACTTTGTGGGAAAAGGAGAAAATGCTGGTTACCAGCATTATCTCCTTTTCCCAATGTTTTACAAAGGCTTCCTCCCCAGGGTCGTTAAAAGTCGCCATTGTGTGGTGAAGGGCTTCTACTTGAGTGACATATCTTTTGACGTCTGTTACAAATGCCTTTAATTTGGACAAAACCAAAATTCTGTTGTCTGATGAGGAGTCAGAGAAACCAAACCTTAGACAAAAAGGGGAGAAATTAACTCCTATAGGCCTAAGTAAAACTTAAGTCACTTCTGCAGCCACTCTAGACAAAGATCAGAATGTTCAAAATGTGTAGTCTAATCTTGAGTCTACATCAATTGATACTTTGAATGGTACTCTGGCCAAAATGACCATGACACTATACAGTTTCTTAACCTTTACCAAACAATCCCGAGTTTTAACAACCCTAAGCTGGTAACCAGCATTTTCTCTTTTGACCCCGCAAGGATTTCAAAAGTCTTATTCTTATTATTATCATTAAAACTTGGGACTGTGAGGTAAAGGGTTATAAAATACTGAGAATCTCTCACTTCTAAAGCTGTCAAAGAGTTATGACCCATCACAACCCACACACAAAGAAAGTTACTGTAGTTGACTGGTCTCATTTCACAGTTCCCAGAGTCTACTATAGTTAGCCCAAGATACCTTTCAAAAACCCTGATGGAGAATGCTTTTGAAAATATTGTAGGCAAAGGGAAAAATGCTTGTTACCAGCATTTTCTCCTTTACCCATATTTTTTCTTTCTGAGCTTCAAAACCTGTCAAAGACAAATCCCTTCATTTGAGTCTTGTTTAACCCTGAAATAGACGACAAAATTTTAGCCTTGTCCAAATTGAAAGCATTAGAGATGACAATTTCAATGTGGCTCAAATAGTGCAACTTTTCTTTGATAGGGTAGAAAACATTGTGGGAAAAGGAGAAAATGCTGGTTACCAGCATTTTCTCCTTTTCCCACAATGTTTTCAAAAGCTTTCTCCCACAGAGCCATTAAAACTCAGGACTATTTGGTAAAGGGTTAATTTGGTGTTTGAGATATCAATCTTTCAATTGTGATAGGCCTCAAATTATGTTCATGCTGTAAAGACTACACAAGAAAATATTAATGCATAACATCAATGGCGCCTCAAATCAGTTGTTTCTGAAATAGGGCACATTACAGTGGGTTACTTTTTTACTCCAAGCGCATCACTTGAACAAACTTCGTAGAGGTCCATGTGCTGATACTACATGACAAATATTTAAACTCTGGGCCATCTGGGATATGATCTGGTTTTTATCGATCTGGCAATGAAAGTACGGTATTTTTACATGTTAACAAGAGGGCAATGATGGCTCTGTATCGCTCCACTGGCTAATACGTAAAATCCCTACATGCCAAACATTACAATACTTGGCCAATTGGTTTTGAACACAAGACCCCTGAGACAGGACTAAAATGGGTAGCCCTAGTTCTTATGGTTAGTAACAAGAAGATTTCTAAAGATTTCACTATATAAGCCCATGTAAAACTTCTGACCCCTGGGGATGAATCAAATTCAACCCTAGGGCTATAATTTACACACTCTCGGTGAAGACCCAATAGATAAAGCTACATGCGAAATTTGGTAGCCCTAGGCTTTATGACTAAGTACAGGGAGATTTCTAAAGTTTTCCCAATATAAGCCCATGTAAAACTTGTGACCCCCGGAGTGGGGTCAAATTTGACCCAAGGGCTATAATTTGGGCACTCTTGGTAGAGGCCCACTAGATAAAGCCACATGCAAAATTTGGTAACCCTAGGTCTCATGGCTAAGCCCATGTAAAACTTGTGACCCCCATGGCGGGGTCAAATTTGACCCCAGGGCTATAATTTGAAGAAACTTGATAGAGGTCCACTAGATAAAGCTACATGCCAAATTGGGTAGCCCTAGGCCTCATGGTTTCAGAAAAGAAGATTTTTAAAGATTTCCAATATTTTTAAGTTTTGTTGCCATGACAACCAGAGTTTTTGAAGGAATCAAATTCTTTCAAGAAATTCTGAAGAGGACCGTGGCAGGATCATTTCTGTGAAGTTTCATCAAAATTGGATGGGTAGTTTCAGAGAAGAAGATGTTTAAAATAAAAGTTAATGCACGGACGGACGTACAACGGACACTGGGCCATGACATAAGCCTGCTGGCCTTTGGCCAGTGGAGCTAAAAAACAAAAAATCAGTCCAAATAGAAAAACAAAGTTGGTACAGGCTCGATCTGGTAATGAAAGTACCGTATTTTTACATGTATGTTAAAAAAAATACACGGAACCAGTCCATATAGTAAACAATATGGCTACCTCCACAGGCATTTTTCAAAAGCGAATAAAAATACAGTGCCGCCGCTCATGCGGCAGATAACTTCTTTTGTTTAACAGACTACTTGTGAATCCATGTGGCAAAAAGACTAATTGTTTGTGATGAGTTCCTTCTCTTTTTGCCACATGTTACTATGTATTAAGCCTTTCTAACATGCATGAATAAATTATTATGAGCTATGCATCTCCATGATGCATTATACCAAACAAATCATCACATAACCATGGAGCCATAAAATCCATTTTTCCTGACAACAGACTAATTCATAAGGTAGAATGGTCCTTTCACATACAGAAAATTGCATATACAGAAAATGTTTTGACTCATATCAGCTTGCGCTGAGCAGGCTGATATGGGTCAAAACTTTTTCTGTATATGGTCCTTTCACATACAGAAAATTGCATATACAGAAAATGTTTTGACCCATATCAGCCTGCGCTGAGCAGGCTGACATGGGTCCATACTTTTTAACAGATGCATTAAATCCCCTTTTCACATAGCATGGTGCATTTTTTTTCCCCCACAAATCATAATTATAAAATTATTAAAATTATAATTATATTATAAAATGTGCCCTCACAATATCTATTTGCATAAAGTTATCCTGAGTGCATTATACTTTATACCCCAACAACTTCCCCCCAAGAACTCCCACTCAGAATTCATCCATCCATCCATGTATCGATACTCCAGTTGCACATTAATAATTCAAAAATTTCTCAACAACCGCTATATTCTGGAACTCTCTCAGAGAATTTCAGATTTCTTGGAAAAGAAAGAAAAAAAAAACCTTCACTCCATCTTCATGTGTTTATCTCGCCTTTTCCCAAAATTTCCCCAAAATTATCATAACTTGAATATCAGACAAAATATATTATCCTTTCCCTAGCTTGCTTTATTTCATGCATTTAGCAAATAAGTCAGTCTAACTCTTTACCACACAGCCCCAGGTTTTCATGACCCTGAAAAAGACCTTTTAAAAACATTGTGGGTAAAGGAGAAAATGCTGGTAACCAGCATTTTCTCCTTTACCCACAATGTTTTCTTCCCTATCAACAACTATTAAACCTTCATTTGAGCAACATTTAATGTCATCTGCAAATGCTTTCAATTTGGTCCAGTCCAAAATGTTGTTGTTTGGTAAAGGGTTAAGGCACGTTGATAACAAAGAAAAAACATTTGAAAGGAATATATCTCTTCAAGACATGGAAAACATTGTTGGGAAAAGAGCAATAGTTTGCAACAGCAATTCCTGCTTCTTTCCCAACAAATGCTCTTTAGCTCTTTACCACACAAAAATTGTTTACACTTGTCCATACTCAAAGCATTAGCAGTTAAACTCAGTGTACCTCAACAGATATTTTCTGTCTTTGTGAAAGGGCAGAAGATATTGTCAGAAAAGGAGAAAATACTGGTTATCAGCAATTTTTCTTCTTTTCCCAACAAGTTTTCTCCCATAGGCTCATTAAAACACAGGATTGTTTATAAAGGTTAACCCTTTACTGCACGATCCCGAGCTTTAGTGACTTTGAGGCAGAAGCCTTTTAAAAAAACGGCGGGAAAAGGAGAAAATGCTGGTAACCAGCATTTTCTCCTTTCCCACAATGTTTTCAACCAATTCACAGACAAACCACACAACTTGTGCCACAGAGAATGTCTCATCCACAAAACCTTTCAGTCATCTCTAAAATTTTGTCACTTGGTAAAGAGTTGAGTACAAAAAAAAAAATATCCAAATCCAAATCTCACCAATGGCAAAAAAAAGTTGTATAACTTGTCTAACAAACTCTCAAACACATACATACCTATCTATCCGAATATTGTAAATATATACACATTCTGAACTGTTGGCAAAAAAATGAGAGGTAGGGAAAATGGGGTCAACATTGTAAGTAGACAGTAAACCTTTGTACTATATCCAGGCCATTCATACCCTGTCTGAAATGCTGAACTTTACAAATGGCTAACTTTCTATGTTATCAGTACATTTAAACCTAATTCATCACTTTATATTAGTTTAGGTCATACACAGGAGCTGTTCAAGTGCATGGCTCAATGGTGAAGGTGTACACTGTATGACGATGAAACCTGGAGGTTCTGAGTTTGTAATTACCAACCATTCTTAGGATAGGCACCCTAATGCAGATTCCTGTAACATCACCTTTCATCGCCAAAAAACGTACGGATTCATCTTAGACTCGGGTAATCCGTAATCGATTGGCCGATAGATGCTGGTTCTCCGCATCGATTACAGATTACCCGAGTCTTAGCCAAATCCGTACGATGAAGGGGCTATGTTACACAAATCCCATTAGGGTGCCCTATCCTTAAGAACATTTTTAGTCCTTTTTTCAAGGATTTTCTGAAGTTGTATGTAACATAATCATGGTTTAGCCAATCAGAAGATGTGTAACTCTCTAAATCTAAAATTAGACCAAGAATGTTCTTAAGAATGGTTGGTGAATGATTTGCACTCGAAGCACTGTTTTTTTCCCCATCAATAGAATCTATATGTTTCATAAAACCTTTAAAACAGATTTTTGGAGGAGTCAAAATTCCTTGAAAAGAGTTGAAGTTCAGAAAAGCTATCTTAACCCTTACTGAGCCTTTCACAGGTATAGTTGCCTTTGAGGTCAGAAAAATGTGCAGTCTGATCTCTGACCTACACTGTCCGTAATGCTTGAAACATTCAAGAGAGAAGGAACCTTGACATAGCAATTATTCGGGCCTTATTTCTAAGCTGAACAATTGTCCGTTGGGTTTATTTGGTGTCCTAACAGTAACTGTTGAGAGTACAAAATTCACCTTTAGGTTTTATGATCAAAAGTCAAAAGTTAGTGAAATGAGATTAGATTTAGGTCAAACCAAAGTTCCATGAAAAGAAACTTTTGTATCGCTAAAGTGCCATTTGAAAGGATTCTGATCTAGCCAGAATTCTAACTAACCACCCAATTTATGCCCTACATGCTTATTAGAAGTAGGATTTGTTGTTCAGATATCTGGAGCTGGTTTGAATCCCCAGCTAGGACAATTTCTTTCCCAGGGTTTGTGACATAGCCATTGTGACAGGACTCATTCCTCGCTCACTGCTGATCATGAACAATGATTGTTATAAAAAAGTGTTGAAAATACTAGTGTAAAACACCATACAAACAAACATATTAAGTGTCTTGAGTTCAACTCCCACTTGAACCATGGATGTGTCTTTGGGATGTGCGATTTTCCCGTAATCCTAGAACTGGTAAATGAGCCAGGAAGTATTAATGAGCTGAAAGAGAGCTTTTCAAAACATAGCGAGAAAGAAAGAAAATGCTGGTAAACGGCATTTTCTCCTCTTCCGGTGAAGTTTTCTACCCTTTCAAAGAATTATCTCATCATTTGAGTTACTTTTAATTTGTTATCTACGAATAGCCTGAATATGGAAGAGTCTAATATCTAGTATAGAGTTTAAAATAATTATGTTTTTTGCTTATATAATTTTCAATGATTTATTTAACTCTTTACCAAATGACACAATTTTAGACTAGTTCAAATTGAAAGCATTTGCAGACGACAAATAAATGTGACTCAAAAATTGAAATTTGTTTTGGGAAGGGTAGAAAACATTGTGGGAAAAGGGGAAAATGGTGGATACCAGGATTTTCTCCTTTTTCCACAAAGTTTTCAGAAGGCTTTTCCCTGAGGGTCGTTTAAAAGTCGGGATTGTGTCATGAAGGGCTAATGTTAATTCAGTTATATCTGGGCTGCCAGTACACCTATATATGCTTTCCTAGAGTTTCTTCTTCTAGTACTTTGCACAATATTCTTCCAGAGCCACTGGCTACTCTTCTACATAACCATTGTTGCAATATTGATCAGTGGTGAGAGAAGAATGAATCCTGTTTTGATTATATGACTATCATCAATCTTAGGATAGAAATTGGCCAAGCTGGAGATTCTAACCAGCAACCCATCTGTGTTCAAGTTCTATAGGTAACCCACTGATCTACCAGGCTCGGCTCTCTGAAATGTCAAATATTTGCCAAATCTGACCTTCAAAATGATGTATACAATACAGAATCTGAACTTCCAGCAGGGGGGAAAAATAGAATTAAGGTCAAACAAGGAATGAATTAGGCTAATTGCTCTCTTATCAGTCTCCCTAGTTTAATTCTCTACCAAACAAACCCGTCTATTGACAACCCTGAGAAAGAAGCCTTATGAAAACATTGTGGAAAAAGAAGAAAATGCTGGTAACCAGCATTTTCTCCTGTTCCCACAATGTTTTCTACCCTTTCCAGAAGGAATTTCAATATTTCAGTAATACTTATTTTGTTAAATGCTTCAAATTTTGGATTAGTCTAAAATTTTGTCATTTGGGAAAGACTTAACCTTTTACTATGTTATCCCATGTTGTTGTGACCCTTACGAAGAAAGCCTTTGAAAACAATTCATGAACAGGACAAACTACTTGTAACCAGCATTATTTCCTATCCCTGAAATATTTTCCACCCTAACACAGATATGCAAATCTGGTAGTCCTAGCCACAATGACTTTGTCATCTGGAAATACTTTCAGTATGGACAACTTAATAACTACTGTATGTCTTCTTACAAAGAGTTTGAATGTGGCACAACTCTAGAAAATATGGTGACAAAATTTATAAAGAACAGTTTTTTTTTCTAGAAGGCTTTCTCAATTGTAATATACAGAGGATATTTGATTATTTCAGTGAAAGATCGAAATTTATTTCATCTCGTGAACATCATCGGTAATATTACCGATGATGTTCACGAGATGAAATAAATTTCGATCTTTCACTGAAAAAAACAAATTTTCTATTTATTTCATGCTTCCAACCCTTTTTTGGGCGAGACTTACATCAAAATCTAGTACACTTCTTTTCGGTAATTCCCTGTGGCATACCCCTTCCGCATAATAATGCATTACAATATTACGTAAATCAAAAGAAAGGTAAGGTAAATTACGTCATATTTCCATCTGGTTCAGTGGCATGCGCTGTTTACCTAAGGAACTAGTGCGTGGAAGCTACCCTTAGCAAAATGAAATGGTCAAAAATTCATTTAAAGAGCCTTAAAAGACCATTGAAAAGCCCATTTCTCAGCAAAAACCATTGAAATGGCCTTAAAATAGTCTGATTTCAATGTTTTACTTTCCATTGATTTTGCCTTTTCTATAAAAATGTATATCTAATGGTAGCTTTAATGGTATGAATGAGGACAGACCATTGAAATACCATTAGTGTACCATTTAGTCTGTTCAACCATTTATTTCAAGTTTGGGAGGCCATGTATTTGTATTCACATGAGACCATTGAAAGTCATTGAATTACCATTTCTCAACCAACCCCTGCAAAAATGGACAATGGTTAACCATTGCATGGTTAACTATGCTCAAAGCACAGTTTGTCCTTGCTACACATTGTTGACGATGGTCAAACATGGTCTAATCATACTTTTCAAAAAAAGATGACCATGGTTCTCTCTCTTGACAAGGGTTAAGCATGGTCCCTAGCTGTGACCATGGTCAAGCATGGTTTCAAATATTGTGTACGAGTCAAAACATGGTCAGACCTGCTTTTCATTTCTGATTAGATTTGAAACCATGGTCAACCATGGTTTTTATTACAGTTATATAAATGGTTTACTTTGAGAATTTGGCTTTCTACTATACTGATGAAAAAGTACTTTGAATCAAGGAATCGAACAGTCTTAGTTTTAACACAAATGCACTGTCTACCATGGTTATTACTGAACATGAGAGACTGTAACTTTCAAAACTTTTTATATCTAGAAATCACAGGTATTTGTGTAAACTATTTTCGCTAAAGTATCATGACAAAAACATGGGAAAAAATCTACTGCCAACTTCGTTAGATCTGTTCTGCAAACGTGCAAAAGTTAGCCTTCAGATATCTGCAAAAAAAACAATTAAGCATACTAGTGTAAACAATATTTACCTTAGTATGGTATGGTATATTATCAAACCACTCTGCCATGCTGTTCATTTAATTTTGAGTTCTACCCACCTAATCTGGGTTTGTATTTTGTAATGTCCAGTCTTATTTTTTCCGGACATATTTGAGGATTTCTAGGGTGTATGTTATGTCTACTTTCACTTAATGAAAGCACTGAAATATGCTTCAAATCTTTGATTAACACAAACTATGCAATTTGCAAGCGAATTGTGTTATGAAGAGAGAGAGAGAGAGAATTTTTCACACAATGTGTTTCCAAGTTGAAAATTAAAATGCATTTTCAATATGCAATGGGCTCTTTTGTAGAGAGAGAAATCTAGCTGTATTGATAACTATGTATAATCATGAATATATTTTGTTACTACAAAAGCATATCATTATTTTTGACCAGTATTAAAAATCTGCATGTAAGGGATGGTAAAAAATCTTCATTAATACAAACCAAAATCAATACAAACCAAAATCAAACAAATATTGAGGCACATACATATCAGTTAATTCCGATACATTTTCCCAAAACAGAATTATTTAAGTAAAGCTCAAAAACACATGTTTGCTCACACTCTAAAACTAAATTACAGTAGTATGACAATGAAAATGTTTAAAGTAATTTAATTCTAGGAAAAGGAGTTATCCAATATGCAATGAGAAAACATCTGGAGTCGAAAAGACCAAATTTTGCAAAAAAAAAATTACCGGCAGTCGAAATGACCAAACAGTGTCGAAAAAAACGGATGTCTAAATGACCGATTGTCGAAATTACTGTAATTCGGTACAGTAGCATCCAATGCAGTGCACGAAACTCGTTTTATCACTAGAAATCAGGATTATGATTAAAACAGCTGTGACTGTGATACCATAAAATATATGTGAAGTTTGATTTCATATGCTGTCTTGTCAACTAACACAGATTGTGTGTTTAAATAAGTTTTTAAACAAGTTTTACATTTCGAGTCGTCGAAACTTTGATCTCCGGAAATATGAATTCGGCTGGATTCCATATCACGCACTTCGATATTACGGTTTCCTTTGAAAAGCGGGTACCATCCTAAATTTTCCGCGAGAATCTCGGCCCTGAGTGACTGTGATTGGTCCGCCATTTTTTGGCGCTACATCTAAACGCTGTCCGGCTGCATCACAACAAAGAATCGAAAGGTATGTCTTTAATTCGATGAATTTCACATATTTTGAGAGCTTTATTAGCATTGCGATTATGCAAGTTTATAGATCTGCGATTGGAGAATGTACTGGTCGGTTGTTAGTGGAACTCGTATTTGTCTTGCATTTTCGTGCACGATTTCCCATGTCTGGTGTATCGTTAAAACTCCACCTCAAAGAGTCTAACATTAATCAGTATCGAATGGTAAAGTTCAATTAATAAAGCAAGTTTTTTGAAATCATTTAGATCTAGTCTTTTTTTTTTTTTCAACGACAAAAAAGGGTCTTTCAGATGCTACGGTCTGTCCGCGTTTTAGTCATGTCCGAATCGTCTGCTTTTCCCGAAAGGAATGTCTGACATACGAAGCTGTATCTGAGCAAATTTTCTTAATAACTTTAAGAACTCTTATAATGTGTTGTTTTTCAAATCTTTCTTACTCTTTTGACTTTCTAAATGAAATAAATATCAGTTATGAAAAACTTTTTGTTTATTTTCCCCTGTGGGAAGAGTGAAACCAAATGTAGGAAATTAAGTTTTCCATTCTACTCGTCCCTCGGGGGAGTTGCTCTAGAAAAAAAATTAAAAAAAGCTCTGAAATACAGATTCTTCCCAATCCTCTTATCATGTGACACTGTCTTGATAAATACTAAGTTTTACAAGTGGATGGTCTGACTTCCTTTACAACCTTAACAACAGTATTGTATAAGTAAGGATTGTAGAGTTAAACAGCATCCACACAATCCGGAGTTTTAACGACCCTGAGGAAGGCAGGCATTTAAAAACATTGTGAGAAAATGAAAAAATGCTGGTAACTAGCATTTTTATCCTTTTCCCACAATGTTTTCTGCTGTCAGAAAAAGATACTATCAGTTGAGCTACATTTAAATTAATGCATGCAAATGCATTCAATTTGGACTAGTCTTAAATTTTTGCTGTGTGGTAAAGGTTAAATACTGAGCTACTGAGTGGACAATTTTTAGATGTGCTTACAGCTTATCAGCACTATATACATGTTTATTTACATTTACAGTGATTAATAACAAGGAGAGAATTTAAGGAACTGCAGGAGGGACTTTTGCTATTTAAAGAGAAGGGTTAAAGATGTTTTAGAACCACTAGCCAAATCACAAAAAAAAAAACTTGAACCAAGCTCTTCATCTGAGAAACCTAGAGACAGCAGACCCGACGATCCTGTAACACCCAAGCCAAGCCAAGAAGTAACCTTTAATGGTTTCTCCAAGACAGAGTTAAGGGCCAAAATAAAACGTATCAAAAATGAATTAGAGGCTAGCCACACTCTTATGCTGTCCCTATTCAGCATAGATGACATCATTTCCCACTGTGTGTCTGGCCACGGCAAATAGTGCAACTCTGCAATACCGAAATTTAAAATCCAGTCATATGGAATCCTTTCTACATTTTTAAAGAAGGCATACTCCATGAAGGATACAGATATAACAAAGAAGGTTCAAGCTGTTCAGAAGAAATAAAAAAAAAACAAACACTAGATGTTGAAATGGTGACTGATAATAATATGCTGTATTTTAACCTTTTACCACACGATCCCTAGTTTTAACTACCCAAAGAGAGAAAGCTTTTCAAAAACATTGAAAGCAAAGAAGAACCAGCATATTCTCCTTCTTTCACAATGTTTTCAGTCCATAGGAAAAACAAATTTTGTATTGTAGGGAACATTCTATTCGTCGTCTGCGGTTGCTTTTAACTTAGTCTTGTTTGAAATTTTGTTTTCTGGTAAAGAATTCATAGCATTTTACTTACTAATACAGACAACATTTCACTTAATAGCAGACAATATTTGAAAAAAAATCTTTGCCACTGGTAAAGCTGCTGTTTTGTTTACTTTATGTTGATTTTTAGTTTTGAGCAGTAAAGCTTTCAACTTGAACTTTGACTGATCACATGCATCCACCAAAAACCAGTCCGCAATTAGCAATATTTCAGTCATTGCTACTTGTCTTTTTACTCTTCAGATTTTGTCAGGGGCATAATTTCCAAACAATATACGCGTTTGGCTTTAAACCAAATATAATTCTAAAAAGATATATTTATGAAAGGGTTCATGTAAAGTTTTGGCCCAAGTATAGCACACAATACCAGCAATGGTCAAACCATGGTCAAGCACAGTTTTTGAAACATGGTTGCCACTGTCCAGACAATGCTTAACAATGGTTTACCATTGTCTATAGACTGTGGTTTACCATGGTTAAAACCATGGTTAGCAATGGTCAAATTTGAATTATGTTTACCATGGTCAACCATGATCAACCACTGTTTAGACGTGACCATGCTTTTTGGCGATGGTGCCGTTTGTTGTAAACGTTAAAACCATGGTTCACCATGATTAACCATTGTTTCAAGACTATGGTGAAGTGTGGTCAATGATGGTCAAATTTAGCAGGGGAATTTTACTGAAGTAAAATGAATATAAATACAAACCAAAATTTTTAATCAAATTTTGACATATATATGTTTAGATACTGAATTAATTATAACCAAAGATGTGAGCTGGGGTTTTGGATTTTTTTTAGAATCTCAGTAAAATTTTTAATGTCAAAAGCCTTCACAATGGTTATGAAATTAAACATCAATCATTTACTAAGATTGTCTCATTCTGTACAATTTCCTGAAGTTCAGAGCTACTGTATATGACTGGTTTGTTGAGGTCATTCATCTTACATATATTCAATGTCAATTGTTGCCTTTCCCTTAGCTCTTTAAATTTTACACTCGTCTAATTTGAAATCATTTGCAGGATGCAATTTCAATTTGGCTCAACTGGTACATGATTAGGTAGAACTAGAAACCATTGTGTAAGACTGAGAACTACACAATCAAACAAAGAAAATTCCACTTTTGGTACATTCAAATTGTTGTCTGCAGACAATCTAAATTTGGTCTAGTCCAAAATTTTGTTGTTTGGGAAAGTGTTAACAAACGTGGGTGGAATTAACTTTTCCAAAATTTTACTGTATAAGGAAAAATGTGAATTACTTACTTTCGGTGACTTTTAGGGGCTCTTATTTACAATCTTTTGCATTTTCTCTTGTTCAAGATGTATTTTGAGAAACTATGTTTGCAAAAGCATAAAATTGTCAATTATTGCTGCTACTGCAATGGCATGTTTTCTTCTGTTTTTTAGCTCACCTGAGTACAAAATGCTCATGGTGAGCTTTCGTGATCGTGTTGCATCCGTCATGCGTTGTCCGTCGTCAACTTTTACCTTGTGTACGCTCTAGAGGCCACATTTTCAGTCCGATACTCATGAAACTTGGTCAGAATGTTTGTCAAGAAATTTAAAACATGGTTGATTTTTTTTGTTACCCCATATATTTACGCAATGAGACTATTTGATGTGTATGATTGTGTATTTTAAAACCTTTAGGAAGCCTTAATATGACATTGAAATTGCTATAGGGGTATCATTGAAATATCATTTAAAACCATTAAAACCTCATTTCCAAAACATTGAAGTACCATTTAAAACCATTAGAACACCATTTCTAAAACATTGAAATACCATGTGAAAACCATTAGAACACCATTTCTAAAACATTGAAATACCATGTGAAAACCATTAAAACACCATTTGTTAGCCCATGTTTTTAATGCTAATTTGCATAATTCGGCTCATTTCAATGGTGTTTTAAGTATACTCTAATGGAACTTTAATGGTCTTTTAATGCAGTTTTAAGGATATCAATAGGTACAAGTATATGGCCATTTTCATGGATTAATTAATGAGTTTTCAATGGAGATTCAGTGGTTTTGGAATAATGGTAATTCACTGGTATTTTAATTCCATTTCATTTTGCTAAGGGTACTGTTTCCGCCTTCAATTGGAGAGTTAGAAAATAAAATCGGTATTTTTCACTGGTTGTAACCATGAAATATAGAACTATATTCCACCCTTATTTCTCGATAAACTACTGAAAATTGCATGAAATAAAATTGTCTTTTTGTCAACTGCCATTAGCTCAGGCATTTTGCATAATGGGATTTAAACAGCAGCAACATCAAAGTTTGATATTTTTAATCAAAGCCTGGGTTGTCTGCAACCATTATGAATTGTCTAGACTGTAATCAATATTAGTAAATTGCTGAGAAAATCAACCTTTCATTAGATGACAAAACTTTCTACCAAGCCATAATGAAAGCAATGAATTTTTGTAGAAGGCAAATGTGGCTTGATAGATTCGATTTATAATACTGGAAAGGGTAGAAAACATTATGGAAAAAGGACAAAAATGCTGGTTACCAGCATTTTCTCCTTTTCCAATAATGTTTTCAAAAGCTTTCTTTCTTGGGGTCAGAAAAATATGGATTTGTTGAGTAAAGGGTTGATATTGGTGCCCACAACACAGGTTTGGGGAAAAACAATAAACGATTTAAAAAAAAGATCATAGCCATAAATGTGGACCCATGTAATGTATATTACAAAACAGGTCATCCTCATACATATTTCAGTGGGTAGACAGGGTTAACTTAATTGTGGCAAAATGCCATGTCCAAAATCATTACTTTTAAGTTAGTTTCTCCTCGAAAGCAAACAGTTCCTCCATAATAGGACTCCTGTTTTAACCCCTTGCTTGCCATAAACTTATATTATATTTGCTAAACATTTGGATCAAGATTAGCTTGCATAATTACTAGGACAGTCTGATTACCCTCTACACTTTCTGGTTCTCTTCTTTCTTTGAAACAACTTCTTTTCCCTCTACCAACTGGAAAGTATCTGCAGACCAAAAATTCCAATCTGGTACCAGTATGTTGGTATTGTGTTTAATGCTGTTTTCAACATTATTTCAGTTATAGTGCGACAACAAGTGCACCTAACCAATTGTCACCATGCTTTCCTGGAGTTTCTTTTACCAGTATTTCCCACAATGTTCTTCCCAAGCCACTGACTGCTTTGCAACTTCCAATGAAACCACTGTCTATACAATGACCAATGGTGAGAGAGACATGAATCTTGTCACAAAGATTATCATCAATCAATGAAGAGAAATTCACAAAGCTGGTAATTCAACCCAATGACCACATGGTTTCACCAACCATTCTTGAGAACATTTTTAGTCTTATTCTCCAGAATTTTTTAAATTTGACAGTAACACAACTTCTAATTAGCTTAACCATTTGGTTTAGGCAATCAGAGGTTGTGTTTCTTTCAAATTAAGAAAATCTTGAAGAGTAAGACTGAGAATATTCTTAAGAATGGTTGGTAAGTATGGGCCCTGTACACTATACTGCAAAGACAGGAAGAAAATGCTGATTATCAGCATTTTTCTCCTTTTCCCACAATGTTTTCAAAAGCCTTCTTCTTCGGGTTCATTAAAACTCGGGATCATTAGGTACAGGGTTAACAATGTACTATACAGGATATTTTTGGACATGCCACTCATAAGTACAAGAGGTTTGGTGACACAAGTGCCAGTGTTTCCTATTATTGGTTCTGGAGTCAAATTCTCCATGAGTTTCTCAAACATCAGAGCTGACTGCACTTTTACAAGAGTACATACAAGCAGTTTGATCAAAGTCTATACACTGTAGCTCTGTTATGATGGTTTTAGACATACTGGTATCTTGCAAAATTAATACCAACAAGCAATTTTGTTGAAATGATACCCCCGCCGAAAAAGACCTTTTCAAAAATTAATGCGACCATGTAACTCAAAATCGCTCCCAGTCCGCCATTTTGCATGAAATCAAAAAAAAGAAAAAAAGTATATCGGTGGAATAGGTTATTTTACACATGTATAAAGTTTCAAGAAATTCCGTCCAATGGTATCGGAGACATTGTCCTGGACGGACGGACAACGCTAAAACTATATCCCTCCGCCTTCGGCAGGGGATAATAAAGCATTATGTTTATTGAAATCTAATTTTGTGATAGTCATTGGTATCAAAAATCTGCAGGCTATTGGATAGCTAAGAAGGCAAAGTTTTAGACTCGTCCAAATGCAGTCAAGTTCAATAAGCCAAAAAAGGGTTTGTCTTGGAATGTGCGGAAAACATTTTGTTAAATGTAGATAGTGCTGGAAACCAGTATTTTCTCCTTGTCCCACTATGTTTTCAAAGATGTGCTTTTCCAAGGCTGGGATAGTACAGGATTAATTAACCCTTTGCCAGCCAATTCCGGGCTTTAATGACCCTTGGAAAGAAGCCTTTTGAAAACATTGTGGGAAAATGAGAAAATGCTGGTTACCAGCATTTTCTCCTTTTCCAACAATGTTTTCTGATCTATCAAGGACAATTTCTGCCATTTGAGCAATTGCAAATGCTTTTAATTTGGACCAGTCTAAAATTTTGTCGTTTGGTAAAGAATCAATAGAGAGGCATCCACCAGGACCTGAAGCATGAGAAAAAGGTGCTCTCTTGAAACGAAATTGTGGCAATTCACTTTGAAAATAACTGTGTTAACATTTTACCACATAATCTCGACTTTTAACGACCCTGAGAAAGAAGCCTTTTTGGAAACATTGTGGGAAAAGGAGAAAATGCTGGTAACCAGCATTTTCTCCTTTTCCCACAATGTTTTCCACCCTTCTCAAACCAAATTTCAATTTCTCAGTCACAATTATTCTGTGGTCAGCAAATGCTTTCAATTTGGACTGGTCTAAAATTTTCTCATGTGGTATAGAGTTAACCTTTTTACCACATAATCCCGAATTTTAACGACCCTGAGAAAGAAGCCTTTTTGGAAACATTGTGGGAAAAGGAGAAAATGCTGGTAACCAGCATTTTCTCCTTTTCCCACAATGTTTTGCACCCTTCCCAAACCAAATTTCAATTTTTCAGTCACATTTATTTTTTCATCTGCAAATGCTTTCAATTTGGACCAGTCTATAATTTTGTCGTTTAGTAAAGAGTTAAATTGAGTCATTCAAAGTTAACTCCTTACCAAACGACAAAATTTTAAGCTAGTCTAAAATGAAAGCATTTGCAGACGACGAAATAAATGTGACTGAAAAATTAAAACTTGTTGTGGGAAGGGTAGAAAACATTGTGGGAAAAGGAGAAAATGCTGGTTACCAGCATTTTCTTCTTTTCCTACAGTGTTTTCTAAAGGCTTCTTTCTTAGGGTCGTTAAAAGTTGGGATTGTGTGGTAAAGGGTTAATGAGGGTTTATCCATTTACCAAGCAATCCTGGGTTTTCATGAGTCATCGTGACCCTTGGAAAGAGGGATTTTGAAGCATTATGGGAAAAGGAGAAAATGCTAGTAATCAGGATTTTCTCCTCTCCCAGGAATGTTTTTACCCTATAAGAGAGCTCAAGCCCATTTGTATCAATTTTGAATTTGTCATCTATGGATGTTTTGAATTTGAAAGAGTCTAAAATTTGTCATTTTGAAGAGTGCTGATTTATAAATACTGGTCAAGTGAAAACATTGTGTTAAAAGGAGAAATAGATCATGATGATCTATCTTTTAACTCTTTACCAAATGAACAAATTTCAGACTTGTCCAAATTGAAAGTAACTGAAACTGAAAAATTGAAATTGATATTTGGAAGGTTGGAAAATATTGCGGGGAAAAAGGAGAAAATGCTAGTAACCAGCATTTTCTTCTTTTCCCAAAATGTTTTCGAAAGTCTTCTTCATCAAGGTCGTTAAAAATCTGGACTGTGTGGTACAGGGTTAAGAAGCTGTCCCATGCAAGAAACAGGAAAGTTGTCTGCCAATTGTCATGTGCTAATTGTACAAGTAAGCGACATCTCTCCAATGTTTGTCACATGATTTTCTTGTGATGTACTTTTTACTAATTTAACCCCTTACTACACAATGCCGACTTTTAACGACCCTGAGAAAGAACCCTGTTGAAAACATTGTGGGAAAAGGAGAAAATGCTGGTAACCAGCATTTTCTCCTTTTCCCACAATGTTTTCTACCCTATCAAAGAGAAATCGCATCATTTGAGCCACATCGAAATTGTCGTCTGCAAACGCTTTCAACTTGGACGGGTCTAAAATTTGTCGTCTGGTAAAGGGTCAATAGTTAACACATGTACTTCTCAACCCTTGGGACAAACAAACTAAAGCTTTCTCATTTGTAAGTTTTTGTCAATAAAAGTATTTCGTTCATACCTATCTTATTCCTTGTTGTCAATATTCATGGTCCGGCTATTTTATAAAGTGATCTGAGACTTAACCTTTTACCACCTAATCCCAAATTTTAATAACCCTGACAAAGACAGCTTTTGAAAATATTGTAGGAATTGGCGAAAATGCCAGTTACCAGCATTTTCTCCTTTTTTCACAATGTTTTCTACCCGTTAAAAAAATAATAAAACAGAAACTTTTCATTTGTGGTCTGCAAATGCTCTCAAATCAGGTAAGTCTACAATCTTGCTGCATGGCAGAGTTGAAATGCCTCTCAATGGAAGTTGTATTTGGTGTCACTGTACAAAACACCCAGTCTAGTCTTGGTCAACATTGTTCAATATGCTGAAACATTCTGGCCAATAGCAGCCCTTTAAACTGACAATATTTGGATGTGGTTTATTTTCTACACTTAAATTCTCTCATTTTCCTTTCTTTATCTCCCCAAGAATTAAATGATTGATTATTCCATCAATGGAGTAAGTCTTGGCATTATTTGGACAATACCAATATGGCTGGATACAATAATGATATTTGTGACTGGAATATCAATTCCCTAACTCATGACAGTATTTCAGTAGGACATTTTACCCTCTTAAAGAAGAGAGTTGTTAAAAAATATTATGGGGAAAATGACTGGTGTAAGGTACAGGGGTTGGCCCTTCATATCCTAGGTTCCAAGTTTGAATCTTGTGATAAACAGGATCAACCTTTGAAACAACTCACAGCATGGCATTAGAACTAGTTATAAATTCATGGACTGATTGATTGATTGTCTGGTGTTTTCAACATTATTTTAGCTATATCCCATTGGCCAGTGCACCTATCCATGCTTTCCTGCAGTTTCTTTTACCAGTACACTGCACAATATTCTTTCCAAGCCACTGAATCCTTTCCCACATAACCGTCGTCGAAACAATGGTCAGTGGTGAGAGAGGAATGAATCCTGTCACAAGGACTATCATCAATCCTCGGAAGAAATTGGCTGAGCCGAGAATAGAACCAGCAACCCCCAGTTATTGAGTCAAGAACGACTGATCTACTGGGGTTAGGCCTACAGATTCCAGGAAGCAACCATCATGAGTGATTAACCCTTTACCATACAATCCTAAGTTTTAACGACCCTGAGGAAGACACCTTTTGAAAACATTGTGGGAAAAGGAGCAAATGCTGGTAACCAGCATTTTCTCCTTTTCCCACAATGTTTTCTGCCCTTTCAGAGACAAATTCCATCATTTGAGCCACAATTGATTTGTTATCTGCAAATACATAAAATTTGGACTGGTCCAAACTTTTGTCATTTGGTAAAGAGTTCATATAAGTTGTAAAAACTAAAATGCACTGCAATTGATGTAAAATAAATTTTTAAACTAATTTACTCCTTTGCCAACAATTTCTTGTGTAATAATTATATCTTAAGTTTCCCTTTCATCTCGTTTTTTTCTCAGTGTTACTTGAACAAGTTTATGGCTAGACTTAACTAGGTATTAACCATTTACCACACAATCCCAAGATTTAACAACCCTAACAAAGATAGAAATCATAATTTAAATTACATTTTAATTTTCTTTTGCACATGCTTCCAATCTGGTAAAATCATTTGGTAATGTATTAATGAAATGGGGTTAACCCTTCAGATCCTGAGAAAAAACTTCAAGCAAATTTGTGGGAGGTGTAGATCACCATCAGACTGTAGAGAATATAGTCTGATCTTGAATCTGAGATATTTTGGCTAAATGCGTCAATACTAAACTATTATCTAATTATTTATTTCTGTCTACTGAAACATCCATTACATAACTTATTATTCATAGGTAATTAACCCATTTCTGTACAATAACTACAACTATTCACAACCCTGCAATTTACTATTGTTTTAACTCTTTACCAAATGGACATGTCCAAATTGAAAGCATTTGCTGATAACAGTTAAAGGGAGCTCAAATGACAAAAGTAGTCCTTGATAGGGTAGAAGCGTTGTGAGTAATGAAGAAAATGCTGGTTACCAGCACTTTCTCCTTTTCCAACATAGCCTTCCAGCGAAGTTTTCAATAGCTTTCTTCCTCAGGGTTGTTAAAAGTCATGATTCTTTGGTAATGGGCTAGAAGACATTGTTGGAAAAGGAGAAATTGGTTGTAACAAGCAATTTCTCCCTTTCCCAAATGTTTCAACGATCCTTCAAAAATTATAATTTTCTTTTCTTGCAATATTTCTCCTATCTATAAAAGTATCACTTATCAACAGTTTCTGATGTATTTTAACTCTCTACCACACAATCCCGAGTTGTAACGCCCCTGATAAAGAAAGCTTTTGAAAACATCGAGTGAAAAGAAGATAATTCTGGTAACCAGCATTTTCTCCTTTTTCCACAATGTTTTCTACCCTATCATAGACAAACTGCATTATTTCAGCCAGCTTTTATTTGTCACCTGCAAATCCTTTCAAATTGGACAAGTCTAAAAATTTTGTTGTTTGGTTAAGACAGCTCCTTCCATTCAGGAGATAGAACTTTTTACATTTACCCTTATCCTGCTAAATAAATTGAATGAAACTATGAAACCCATAGTAGAAACCCAAATTTTGCTACTTCAAAGGTAATTTTTAGGGAAAAATATGTCCGTATCGGAAAGTGTAGATCAAAGATCAGACTGCACGTTCTGTGCAGTCTGATCTTGATCTGCACTGTCTGCACAAGGTCAGTAAGTTGCACTTAGCAGCCTAAGGGTTAAGCATATCTTCACGATTGCTTCCAGGAAACGTTAACCAGTACTTGAGCTGTGTCGTGGGTAATTCTGAAAGCTTGACCCCATTCATCAAGATTTGAGCCTGGAACCCCATTTGGCCTCGGCAGATCCAGTAATCAAGTCCCTCGGCTGTATCACGTAGCTTGATATGCACCTATAAGGTACATTTCAGAGGTATCTTATCAGAGAATGTAGCTTCAAGATCAAACTGCTCATTCTGTTGTGTCTGATCTTGATCTACACTTTCTGCAAAAGGTCGATGACTCGCTCTTGGCAGGCTAGGGGTTAAGCTATCCTAGCCAAAACCTGTCAAGAAGTTGCAATTACCCAACCTTCTCGACTGAAAATTGTCCACTATGTAGAAAGGAAGAGTCAAATTCATTAACCCTTTACCAGACGACAAAGTTTCAGACTGGTCCAAATTGAAAGCATTTGCAGACGACATTTAAATCCGACTGAAAAAAATGGGAATTTGTTTGGGAAGGGTAGAAAACATGGTGGGAAAAGGAGAAAATGCTGGTTACCAGCATTTTCTCCCAGTTTCCCACCATGTTTTCAAAAGGCTTCTTTCTTGGGAGTCATTAAAAGTCGGGATTGTGTGGTAAAGGGTTAAATAAGGAAGGATTCAGGAAAAAGTACTCAAAGACCTCATGTTTCCAGGAAATTGGAGGGAAACCACCTTCAGGCCACACCTGTCTGCTTCTGGTTATCTACAGCATTGTTATTTGTGTTTTTTTACCCTTCTCTGTTAATCAACCCATCACCACACATACATGTAGGCTGATTGATTGTATGGTGGTTTTGCCACTCTTAACACAATCTGAATCATATAACTGTAACAGCTTACATATTTATGTGTGCCCTGGGTTTCATCAGTGTATAGTGAGTGGGCGAGGGTTCTTAAAAGAGTCTTGCCCAAGACAGTTCTTCTTAAAGAAAACAAATAAACGCCTCTAGAAAGGATCGAACCCAGGGCCTCCAAATTGCTTATCCTGCATCTTCATCACTGAGCTATGATTGACAACTCAGTATCAGTCTTTTTGATCCAGCAATTATGCAAGACTGCTGGTGGTATGGGTATGGGAGGGGGGGGGGGAGATTTACTGGATGTGTGTGTTTCCTTGAAATTTCTGTGAAAATTATGGTCATAATTGTACAGGCATCCTCAAAACAGTTACTGGATTCATCAAAAGTACCATAGTCTCTCTTATATATGAACCAAAATATGCATATATCAATAACTCTTTACCATTCAACTGCATGTTTAAATGATTCCTCGGAATTAGAGGGCTTTTGAAAATATTGTGGAAAAAGGAGAAAATCCTGATAGCATTTACTCCCTTCCAAAAAGACAGATCCTGTCATATGGGTCATATTTAATCTGTCCTGTGCAAATGCTTTCAATACAGAAAAGTTTAAATTTTAAGATTTGGCAAAGACTCTTTACTAAACAACAATATTGTTTACTTGCCCAAATTAAAAACATTTTGTAGACAACAAATTACATGTAACTTAAACGATTGGATTTGTCCGTGAAAGGGTTGAAAACATTGTGGGAAAAGGAGAAACTGTTGCTAACCAGCATGTTAACACAAAGTTTCAAAAGGCTTTTTCCTCATGGTCGGTAAAACATGGAAGCATGTGGTAAAGTGTTAATCCTCAGGCTGCTAAGTGTGACTCACTGACCTTTTGCCTACAGTGTAGCCAAGTGTGACTCACTGACCTTTTGCAGACAGTGTAGATCAAGATCAGACTGCACAGAGCTTGCAGTCTGATCTTGGATCTACAATGTCCAACAGAGAGATACTATTCCCAAATACATAACTTTGAAATAGCAAGATTTAAGTTCTTACTATCGAAATTGAAAAAATTATTTTAGTTATTTAGCAGGATAAGGGTTAACCCTTTACCACATAATCCCGAGTTTTAACGACCCTAAGGAAGAATCCCTTTGAAAACATTGTGGGAAAAGGAAAAAATGCTGGTAACAGCGTTTTCTCCTTTTCCCACAATGTTTTCTACCCTTTCTGATACAAATCCCATCATTTCAAAATAATTTTATTTGTTGTCTGCAAATGCTTTCAATTTGGTCGAGTCTAAAATTTGTCGTTTGGCAATGACTTAAGTGAATAGTACACAGTTCATGGACAAAATCTTGAACTCTGGACTCAAAGAACTACCAGACATTCTACTTGAGTAAACAGACTCTTTGTCTGTCAGGGCATACAGGATAATCATTTCAATCTGTTACAATGTTGTATATATTATTTCTGAGCAATCCTGTTCACAATAAACCTTTGGTTATGAACACTCTTGAAGTCAGTAAAGAATGTTAGGATTTTATTTACTCTTTCCCAAATGACAATATTTGAAAGCAATTGCAGACAACAACATTTAGATGACACAAATGATGAGATTTGTATCAAATAATCTAGTAAACATTGTAGGAAAAGGAGAAAATGCTGATTACCAGCAATTTCTCCTTTTCCAACAATGTTTTCAAAAAAATCCTACTTCTCTGGGGTTGTTAAAACTCGGGCTTGTGTGGTAAACAGTTAAGGACCATGAGACATTAGGGTTTTAACACTTTACCAAACAATCCAATGTTTTAAAGACTCAGACAAAGAAGCCTTCTTGAAACATTGTGAGAAAAAGGAGAAAATGCTGGTAACCAGCATTTTCTCCTTTTTCCACAATGCTTCCTTCCGTATCATAGACAAATCCATCACCTGAGCCACATTTGATTTTTTTGCCGGCAAATACTTTAAATTTAAGCAAGTCTATGGCTTTGTCATATGGTGAAGAGTAAACTTTTTACATAACAACATAATTTTTAACCCTTAGGGTGCTGAATTAATGCAATGGACCTTTTTTAATCTGGAAAAGCATTTAAAACATTGTCATTTCACGAATGTTTTGACTAGAATATGAAACTAAGTAGCAGACAGTGCAGATCCAAGATCAGACTGCACATTCTGTGCAGTCTGATATTGATCTACACTGTTTGCAAAAACAACTTAAGTTGGTTCCAGAGCTTTATGGGTTCAAACAGAATGCAACATGATTGATTGTATGCCGTTCTGCGCTGCTTTCAACATTATTCCAGTCATATCACGACAAGGCAAGTTGAATGCAGTTGGAGAAGAAAATTCCAGTGTCTCATATGATGTGATATGATTTTCTTTTGAAAAGGTAACCTAAGGAACAAATGTGGGAAAATGAGACTGTGCTGGTTACCTTTTTCTCCCACAATATCTTCAAAAGCCTGTTTCAGGCTATTCAGCATGGAATTGTTAGGTAAAGACATAATCGATGAACTCTTGTAACAAGATAGCAGCACACTGGCTCTGAGATCAACCTTACAAAATAAGATCTCGACTGGAATTGAGGCTCAATAGATGGGTACTACTTTGAATAAATTGTGTTAAAAGAATAAGAGATTTCCACAAGTAACTTCTCTTTCTGTCACAGTGTTTCCTAAAGCTGTGAACTTCTGGGTTATTAAAACTTGTATTTGTACAGCATTGCGTAAATCATAAAAGTAGTAGTTTGGAATTCTCAAATATGTACATAGCAATTTCAAGTTATAAAACATTGCATCAAGTATTTGGACAATAATTCACTTGGCAACAATAAAGAAGTTAACTTTATGTCAGATTGGCCAAATTACTTCATTTTGTTGTCTACAAATGCTGTCAGTTTGGTCGAGTCTAAACTTTCGTTGTTTTGGTAAATAGTTAACTGTTATCCTGCTACACAAGTTAAATGAAACTTTTGAGCCAATAGTAAAACCCCATATGATGCTTTTCAAATTCATTTTTAGAGAAAAGTATCTCCTTATCGGACAGTGTAGATCCAAGATCAGACTGCACGTTCTGTGCAGTCTGATCTTGATCTAAATTGTCCGCAAAAGGTCAGCAAGTCGCGCTTAGTAGCCTAAGGGTTACATTGCTATCATAAACAAAACAACCAGAAAGCATCCAGAAACTGCAGGATTGTGAATTTCATGCTTTCATGTTCCCAGACTTTCCCCCTTGAGGCCATGCCGATTTATAGATTTATGCAAAAGATGCATATCATAACCAAAACCTCTGCCTCATTATCCAACTTTATCAACTGTTCACGCTTTACAACACAATCCCAAGTTTTCACGACCCCCAAAACGGCATTTGAAAACATTGTAGGAGGAAAAAATGCTGGTAACCAACTTTTTCTCTCAAATGCTTTCAATTTGGTACCTTACAAATATTCTTTTTTTTTTTTTTGGGGGGGGGGGGGGGGGGTAAAAGAGTTAACATTCACTACACAATTTGAAACAACTTAAGATCTTTCAACCCTTTACCCCACAGCAAAATTTTACACTGATCCATGTTGGAAGCAATTTGAGAGGACAAAGAAAATTTCGCGGTTATGATGTGATTTGCCTTTGACAGGGTGGAAATCATTTTCATAATAGTAGAAATTGCTGGTTACCAGCATAGTCACCTTTTCCCACTATGTTCTCAGAAGTCATCTTCTTCTGAGTTGTGAAAACACAAGCTTGTTTGGAAAACCACTGAACCATCATTGGAAAAGAGATAATGCAGACAACCAGCATTTCTGTTTTTCACACAATACTTTTAGCCTCTCACTGATAAATTTCATGACACAAGCCACATTTAATTTGTCATCTGTGATTGGTTTCAATATTCAACAGTGTAAAAGTTTGTCATCTGGTAAAGGGTTAAAGCTCTGAGGCCAGCAGTCACAAGTTGCTTATCCAGACAGTATAGATTCAGATCAGACTGTGCAGAATTTTACATTTATCTAGTGAAGCCCATCAGAAAATGTTTTTTTTTGTGATACAGAAATCTTTTAAAATATTGTAAGATGCTAAAATTTAAAATGCTATAACTTGATTGGTGAAGTCAGCCCCAGTGGCTTAGTAATGTATGCAGATAAGACCGGACAGAATGTGCAAACAGAAATTAGATCTACACTGACCGGTATCTTTAAAGATTATACTATGACCAAAATGGCTTTGAATTTGCATTATCTTTATGGACTTTTAACTAACTGAAAAAATAACAGCTAATCTGAGAGAATGCACATACCCAATGTCTATTTAAAGCAACAGCAATATTTCTAGACAATAGAGTGACTGAAGTATTAACATAGTGTTTTGCTACTGCAAAGTAATAATAATGGTATTTTACCACCGCATAAAAATAACTGACCAATGAAATTACTTCAACATCAAACAGGAAAAATCCAACACAAAATTTGATTGGCTAACCCAGTCACATGAACTTGATGTCAGAATAACTTTAGACTTGTTCACATTAAGAACAATTGCAGTTAATGACTAATCAAATGTGCCTCAAATTACGAAATTTGCCACTGACAGGATGGAAAGCATTGTGGGAATTGGACAAAATGCTGGTAACCAGCATTTTTTCCTTTTCCATTGATGTTTTGCAAAGCCATTTTTCTCAGGGGCATAAAACATGGGATTCTTTGGTAAGTTTATATATCACAGATGTTTTCAAAGTTAACTGCTATAAATTTGTTTCAGGAGGCATTATACATAAACAGAAGTTTGACTGGTATACCTCCAATGTGTTCTGTTCAACTCAGTTGTGGTAAAACTAGTATCTAAAGAGTAATAAATTTAATAAACTCATTACCACAAGGAAAAATTTTGGGACTTGTCCAAATTCAAAGCATTTGCAGACAACAAAATAACCCTTTAGCAAACAATCCAAAGCGTTAGCGACCCTGATAATAACAGGTTTTGCAAATGTTGTGGGAAAAGGTGCAAAAAACAGTGGTAACCAGAATTTTCTCCTTTCCCACAATACTTTTTTAAACTTTAAGAGCTCAAAATGACAGTTTCAGTCACATCTAAATTGGCGTCTACAAATGCTTTGAAATTGGACAACCTAAAATTGTTGTTGTTTGGTAAAAAGTTAAATGCAGCTCATGTGACGATTTCTGTCTTTGATAAGTTAAAAAAAAAAAACATTGCAGGAAAAGGAGAAATTACTGGTTACCAGCATTATGTTCTTTTCCCACAATGTTTTCAAAAGTTATCTCAGAGTTGTTAAAACTCAGGATTGTTTGGTAAAAGGTTAAATCATTACCTCCAGCTAACTCTTATTTTCAGACAACAAATTTTGAAAACATCATGGATGAAAAAAAAAGAGGAATGGCTTATCAAAAGTAGTTCTCTTTCAGCCACAATGTTTCTGCAAGACAATGTTCCTCTTTGTTATTTATGACTTAACCCTTTACCACACAATCCCGAGTTTTAAAGAAAACTTCCGAAAACATTGTGGGAAAAGGAGAAAATGCTGCTAAGCAGCATTTTCTCCTTTGCCCACAAAGTTTTCTGCCCTTTCAAAGACAAATTTCATCAATAGCGTCACATTTAATATGTCGTCTGCAACAGCTTTGAATTAGAGCCAGTCTGAAATTTTGTCGTAAGTTCAAGAGTTAACTCTTTACCACAGAGTCCCGACTTTTAACAACCCCCGAAAGAGAAGGCTTTTGAAAACATTGTAGGTAAAGAAGAAATGCTGGTAAACAGCATTTTCTCCTTTTCCCACAATGTTTTTCACCCTTTCCAAAACAATTTGCATCATTTGAGTCACATTTGTCATCTGAAATGCTTTCATTTTGGTTCAGTCCACAGTTTTGTTTTCAAACTTGTCTGCTGCAAAGTTTCTTTTCAAGAGGTAGTGACTAATTAGTGAAAAGGTATAGGAAGAACAAATTACAATACCTATGAGCACTGTTTAGACAAGAGCTAATTCCACCTATAATGAAAGAATGATTCAATTTAAAATTCAGGTGGCTGGCCATCTGTTTTGTATAAAGTTTCATTTTGATATATCTGTAGGGAGTACCCCTTTAAAACAGAAACAAATTAACCCTTTACCAAACAATCCCCGGTTTTAACGACCCTGAGGAAGAGGCCTGCTGAAAACATTGTGGGAAAAGGAGAAAATGCTGGTAACCAGCATTTTCTCCTTTTTCCACAATGTTTTCTACTCCTCCGAAGTCAAGTTTCAATTTTAGAGTCGCGTTTATTTTGTCGTCTGCAAATGCTTTCAATTTGGACAAGTCTAAAATTTTGTCTTCTGGTAAAGAGTTAAGAACGAGAGGGCCGTTATGGCCCTGTATGTTCCACTGGCCTATATGGCATGTAAGTCTTAACTCTAAACCAAATGTCCAAATTTCAGACTGGTCCAAATTGAAAGCTTTACTGTCAACAAATTCCATGAAGTTCAAATGATGATATCTGACTTTGATAGAGTAGAAAACATTATGGGAAAGGAGAAAATGCTGGTTACCAAAGGCTTTCTTCTTCAGGGTAGTTTTAAGTCAGGATTGAGTGATAAAGGAGTTACCTGTCATGGAAAGTTAGTATCTGTAATTCACATACTTTTTATCAAAGGGAGATAATGATAGCAACTTGTGTCATTAATCCACAACAAGAGGGCCATGATGGCCCTGTATCGCTCCACTGGCTATTAAGTCAATCATGTATCACTGCAGCTTGATAATCAAGGGAGGTAAATAGTAATGAACTTTATCTTTCATAAAAAGAGTTATTTCCCTTGATTAATGTTTAAATTGAAGTGACAATATTTTGAAGCCCATGTTAAACTTGCGATCCCTGGAATGAAGGCAATTTTGACCCCAGACCTACAATATGAAACTAGAATGTGTGGTTATAAACAAAAAGATTTTTTAATCTTGCCCAATAAAAAGTCATGGAAAACAAGTTTGCTGAATAAAAGGCCCTGTAAAATATGTGATCCATGACACAGGTTTATCAAGTTTTCACTATAAAAGCCAATGTAAAACTTGTGACCCCTGGTGTGGAGTCAAACTTGACCCCCAAAGTTAAAATTTGGGCCCTCTTGGTAGAGGCCCATTATATAAAGTTACATGCAAAATTTGGTAGCCCTAGGCCTAAATATGGCTATGTACAAGTAGATTATTAAAGTTTCCTTATATAAGACCATGTAGAACTTGTGACCCCCTGGGGTGGGGCTACATTTGACCCCCTGGGCTATAATTTGGGCACCCTTGATAGAGACCCCCTAGATAAAGCTAAATGCAAAATTTGATAGCCCTAGCCCTTATAGCTAGATGCGAAAGATTTTCCTATATAAGCCCGCCCATGTAAAACATGTTACCCCCCGGAGTGAAGTCAAATTTGACCCTCGGCTATAATTTTGACACCCTTGGTACAGGTCCACTAGATAAAGCTACATGCCAAATTTGGTCGCCCTAGGCCCCATGGCTAGGTCAAAGAAGAATTTTAAAGTTCTCCCTATATAAGCCCATGTAAAACTTGTTATATAAGCCCATGTAAAACTTGTTACCCCCGGGCAGGGCCTAATTTGACCCCAGGGCTATAATTTGAACAATCTTGGCAGAGGTCCACTAGATAAAGCTACATGCCAAATTTGGTAGCTCTAGGCCCTATGGCTAGGTAGAAGAGGAATTTTAAAGTTCTCCCTAAATAAGCCCATGTATAACTTGTGACCCCCGGGGCGGGGCCAATTTTGACCCCAGGGCTATAAATTGAAGAAACTTGGTAGAGGTCCACTAGATAAAGCTACATGCCAAATTTGGTAGCCCTTGGCCTTACGGTTTCAGACAAGAAGATTTTCAAAGATTTTCAAAATTTTTCAGTTTTGTTGCCATGGCAACCAGAGTTTTTGAAGGAATTAAATTCTTTCAAGAAATTCTGAAGAGGACCATGGCAGGATCATTTCTGTGAAGTTTCATCAAAATTGGATGGGTAGTTTCAGAGAAGAAGACGTTTTAAAAAAAAGTTAACGCACGGACGGATGGACGGACGGACGGACGGACGGACGGACGCACGACGGACAACAGGCCATGACATAAGCCCGCTGGCCTTCGGCCAGTGGAGCTAAAAATGCTATTAAGATATAATATCCCAAGCCAATCACTGAAGCCATATTTTTGACACAACGAAATTCTATCATGAAATCATAAAGATGCAAAGTGTGCATTCTAATGTTCACTCTATAAAATTCTATTATTTTATTAGATGTTCTGGTATTTGCAATATTTTGTTCTTTCCTGCAAATCTATGTTTGGTTGATATTTTTTTCCCTAGCAATGAATTTGGAGGAATCTGACCAAATCTACAGCATGAGGTAAAACTTGATATTTACAGCACATGATTAATAAAACAGACATTTTAAGTCATGGAATAAGACCCAAATTGTCCGGAATATCTATGCAATGCAGACATGGTAGATTTAAGATCAAACTGCATGTTTTGTGTTGTTTGATCTTGATCTATGCCGTCAGCAAAAGCCCCTGGTCTTTTTGCATACAGTGTTAAGATGGTTAAAGATTGGGATCTTGTTATTTTGGACAAATTGGTCAAAGATATTATGCAAGCCTGTTCTCTGATATGAAATGTTTAACTTTTAGCAAAGTATGAGCAATATAGGTTGCAGTAATTGCTATCATAGTAGCTGAAGATCAGGCTGCACAGCTAATGCAGTCTGATCACTGATCTACTTTGTCTGGTATTTCAGTTAGAGATTATTCTAGCTAACAGTGTCATTCTTTTTCTTCAACAATGAGTGTCTATGACCACAAATTTGTTTCATGCAATGTCTTTGTAAGATAAAAGCTTTTAACCATTTCCAAAACAACAAATTTTAGACTCTTCCAAATTAAGAGCATCTGCAGGCAACAAATCTGGAGGTGGTAAAAATGAGTTTAACCCTTTACCAGACGACAAAATTTCAGACCTGTCCAAAATTAAAGCATTTGCAGACAACAAATTTGATGTTACTCAATATCTGAAATCTGTCTATCATAGGGTAGAAAACATTGTGGGAAAAGGAGAAAATGCTGGTTACCAGCATTTTCTCCTTTCCCTATGTTTTCAAAAGCCTTCTTCTTCAGAGTCGTTTAAACTCAGGATAGTTTGGTAAAAGATTAATTGAAGGTTGGGTAGATTGGGATCATGGACTCAATATTGAACTAATGCCAACTCTTTAACGAAATTTCTACCACCTATCAAAACAGTCTATCTCTTGTTTTCATCCTTGAAAGCTACTATAACCCGCTGCTTCCTGACAACCCTTCACCAACAATCCTATGGTTTAACAACCGTGAGAAAGAAGGGTTTCGAAAACATTGTGGGAAAAGGAGAAAATGCTGGTTATCAGCATTTTCTCCTTTTTCCACAATGCTTTCAACTATTTACAATGCAAATTCTATCAATACAGCATCATCGGATCATTCTGTCATCTTTAAATGCTCTCAGTTTGGACAAGTCTGAGTTTGTAATGTCTGATAATCAAAAGCATCCTTGCAAGTAAAAAATTTAATTGAGACAGCTCTTCTGTTGAATTCATGTGGAAATAAATACTTGTCTATTGTATCAAACAGAGAAATTGTTGGTGCAGGAGCAATTTGTTCTTTCTGTACACTTTTATCGAAACAAGATCTGCCTAGAGAAAAGAAGTCATCTATGGGAGAGGTAATGTGTTGAGCCCATCTTCACTTGTTTCCTGACAATTCGATTTTAGACTTACCAAAATTGAAAGCATTTGCAGACGACAAATCAAATGTAGCTCAAATAATGGAATTTGTTTTTGAAAGGGGAGAAAACATTGTGGAGATAGGAGTAAATACTTAACAGCATTTTCTTCTATCCCCACAATGTTTTCAAGAGCCTCCCCGATAACACATTAAAAGTTGGGATGGTTGCTAAAAGGTTAATGAAGACATAACTGATACTTCTTCAAATTCTTTAGCTTTTTTTTTTTTCTTTCAACCTCATGCAGTAATGCTTTAAATGTTTTCACAGGGTCGCAAAACGATTTTCATCATAAGAATTGCTCAGAACAAGAAAATTCTCCATTTTTTTCAATTCATTCAGCCAATAGTGTCATACCTAAACAAAATCATACTGTTCAGACAAGGAAAAGCACCCATATAACTGCACTTTCAGGGTTGGTATTTGGCAGAATATCTCAGCAAGCCCTATGTGTTGATCTAAAAACAGACTGAATGGTTTATGCAGTCTGATCTTGATCTGTGTTATATACTATAATGATATTGTTGTGAAAAGTACCTTACAGATTGACCCTTTCCCACACAATCACAAGTTTTAACAACCCTGAGAAAATCGTGGGATATTATAGCAGAAAATGATGGTAATCAGCATTTTCTCCTTTTCCCACATTTTTCTATTGTATTAAAGACCAAGTCCATCAGTTGAGCTACATTTATATTGTTGTCTGCAAAAGCTGTCAACTTGAAAAAGTTGAAGTTTTTGCAGAGTGACAAAGGGTTAAAATTCCACAGAAGCAGATGCTCCATTATGAACCTTATGAGGATAATTGCTCTATCTCAAAACAGTCATGGTTCATTTAAAACAGGTCTAAGATACCCTGCCTTCTTCAATATCAACTGTTTCTGGTTCCGCCAACAAAAACCCTGGATGTTAGATTTTCAGGTTTAATATTGAATTGTGTCAGGTAGATACATGAGTACCCCCATGGTTGCCTTGTCATGGGATCAGGGAAAAAATTCGCCAACCACTCTTAATTGCATTGGTTGTCTTATTTTAAATATTAGAAAGTAACACAATATTTGATTGGCAAAGCCGAATGGATACTATAGCCAATCAGATATTGTATTACTTGGAAATTTATAAAATTGTTGAAAAGTAGGTGATTTCCATTTAGAATGGTTGGTGAATATAGGCCCATAGGCCCTGATCAGCATACACAGAAAATATTTATTGGCCAATTACTCTTGCAAAAGGGGGTTTAATGCATGTCGGTGATGCATTATACCAAGCAAGCCATCACATAATCATGGAACCATAAAATTAATTTTTGTCTAACAAACAATGAAATTATGAGGTGGAGCGGTCCTTGGACATACAGATAATTGACCAATAGGGTAAAGTTTCAGCCCAGGTCAGCCTGCGCCGATTGCACAGGTTGACCTGGGTGGATACTTTTCACAAATGCATTAAGTCCTCTTTTAACAGATCATGGCTCCTTGTTTTGATCACTTTAAACACAGGTTAACCATTGTGTGTAATTTATGTATTGTAAGTAACATGACCCTAGTTTAAAAGTCCTGAAACAAACCATCAATCAAACAGATTTGACATTTAACTCTTAACCAAAATATACTTTGAAACATACTTTGAAACATTAACCAGTAATGGATTTTGAAAACATTCATGCAAATTTTCTTCATTTTTCTCATTTGCCACTATGTTTTCATAAGTATTTGTGTACTAATTGTAAATTTATCACGGGTTTTGATCATTTTCAAAAGGATGTTCTCAAAGTCACCTTCTACCACCCAATCAAAAGTAATGAGTCAAAGGTGAACTTTACCTTTTTAGTTAAGCCTTATAGCGCCACCTTTCATGACTATAGCTGTTTTTGCGGCCAGTGTAGGTCAAGATCACGCTGCACAGAACGTGCAGCCTGATCTTTGATCTACACCGTCCACTTTGCTGAAACACTGTAGACAAAAGCAACCATGACATTACAACTATTTGAGTCGTACTTCTAGAATGAAAATGTTTGATAGGTTTATTCAGTGTTCTAAAGGTTAAATAGTGAGATTTTGAGAAAAAAATGAGTTAAGTGGTTACATTCAGGTCAAAGATCTTAAAAAATATATCCACTAGCTACCAAATATTTTTCATTTAACCCCCTCCCCTCCATGGTGAAGTTAGTTTTGTCAGAAAACAGCTGTCCCAACAACTGAGGCCTAACAAAAAAATATCTATCTTTAGGGTTTCGGTCCGAGATGCTGTAGGTAGGGTAGGTAGGGATTTTTTTCCAGAAACTTCTTACATGGATCATGTACCGAAACCACACCCGAGAGATTTTTTTTCCCCAATCGTAGCATAAAAAGTTAGGGTCAGCAACATTTTCTAGATAGGGTCAGGAAACCCTACACACAGATATTTCTTTTTGATAGGCCTGAGTTATACTGTTTTGATTTTGTCTAAAATCTTGATACTCTTGGACAATCACTTGTATGCACAATTTATCTGGGAAAAAGATTTGCTTTCTATTTGTCATAATACATTTAAATTTAAATCATACCTTTTAAAAGTATGGAAGAAATTGTGGAGATGACAGTCTGTTATCTTGTGGTCGGGCCATATTATGTTAGTTGCTGGCAGAAAAAAGAATTTTAAAATCAGGCAAAAAATAAACAAAAGACACAGCCACCTGGCAGGTTTTAACCTAGTTTTGAAATCAATTTCTCTGTTGGCGACTAAAACTTGGACTGACCGTACAATGACAGATTGTCATCTTCACAATAATTTCCATACTTTAAAATGGTATAATATAAATTAAAATGCAATTTCACAACCGTTTTGATTACGTTTGGGCTTTATTATTACTTTAAAAGGATGATTTTAAAGTCATCTGCTGTAAATTATGTTTCATGGGGTAATGACTTCATCCTTTACCACATAATCCCCAGTTTTAACAACCCTAAGAAATTAGACTTTTGAAAACATTGTGGGAAAAGGAGAAAATGCTGGTAAACAGCATTTTTTCCTATTCCCATAATGTTTTCTGACCTTTTAGAAGCAAGTGGAATTGTTTGGGCCACACCTAATTTGTTGCCTGCAATTGCTTTCAATTTCTACCCTAAAATATTGTTGTGTGGTAAAGAGTTAATCCTTTACCAAACAATTCCAAATTTTAACTCTTTACCACACAACAAAATTTTAGCCTTGTCCAAATTGAAAGCATTTGCAGACGACAATATCAATGTGGCAGAAATGGTGCAATTTTTACTTTGATAGGGTAGAAAACATTGTGGGAAAAGGAGAAAATGCTGGTAACCAGCATTTTCTCCTTTTCCCACGATGTTTTCTAAAGCTTTCTTTCCCAGGGTCATTAAAAGTCGGCATTGTGTGGTAAAGGGTTAAACTAGCCCGAGGATGAATGCCTTTGAATACATTGTTGGAAATGGAGAAAAATAGGGTAAACAGCATTTTCTCCTTTATTCGTAACATTTTCTACTCCTATCACGTGAGCCATATTCAATATGTTGTCTGCAAATATCTCAAGTCGAACATGTCTAGAGTTTGGTCATTTGCTTACAAGTTAGCTTACAGTAGTGTTTCACTGCCATCATTTCTAGGAGTAAATGAACATGCCTTAAGTTCACCTTTTATGCTTTTTGTTGAAACCTCTACATCTAGCAATACCAGACTAGAAAAGAACCTTATCTCTATCACCAAAAAGCTTGAAATAAAAAAAAAACAAATGATCTGGATCATTGAAAATGATTACATGGTATGTCATGGCTCTCTGAGATAATCACAAAAATGCTTTTTGAGTAATACTGTAGGCCATTTAACACAAATCATATAATTTCTGAGAATCCTGTTGCCTTAGTAACCTTTTAACATAAATAACTTCTGGGAGATGAGGTTTTGTAAATGAGTAGCTCTACAGGTAGTTTTGTAATGTACTTTAAATCCTTCCTCTGCATAATCCTAGGAGCACTAAATTAATGTTATAGACATTTCAAACTAAGAAAACAGTTGACATATTGCTATTTTTTGGTTGTGTTTTTTTTCTCGCCAGACTAAGGTGACAAAATAGCTAATATTGTAGACCCAAAATAAGACCCACTGTATATTCTATGCAGTCTTATCTACATTGCCTGCAACAGCAACTTAAACTGAGTGCAGAGCTTTAAAGATTATTAATCAACAATCAACCTGGAAAACAAATATCGGCGTTTCAAAGATCTATCAGATGGTGTAGATATAAGATCCTGCTACACATTGAGTCTGGTCTTGATCAACAGAGAGCGCTGTCTGATCATGATCTCCTCTGCCTACAAAGGGAACCATAGTGCCTAGTTTATAGAGTTCAATTCCTTTGACAATCTTGTGCAATATTTTGGAGAGCTGGAAATTTAACAGTAAGAACTTTGTGATCATATTCTGATTCATTCATCACACACAGTACATATAAATTTTTATAGCAATTTCAGACTCTGCTGCAAGTGAAAACTTATTTTTTTCTGTAGCAAATAAGACAATTTTGTGGCCAGATTATGCAAACTCTCTTGAAAAAAAAATGAAATTACTTGAAACGTCTACAACAAGAGCGAAAAAGTTGTCAACAGATTTCAAAGGCTTTGACCTCCATCTTTCTCTATCCTAACCCTTTACCAAACAACCATATAACAAAGCATATGAAAACATAGTGGGAAAAGGAGAAAATGCTGGTGACCAGCATTTTCTCCCTTTTCCCACATTGTTTTCTACCCTTTTAAACAATTACCATTAGGTTAGCTGCATTTACTGTGTCTTCTGCAAAGGCTTTCAAATTAGATGAGCCTAAAATTTTGTCACATGATAAGATGTAAATAACAGTGACCTTAAGGGGATATGCATAATTTGCATATCAAAATTACATCATCAAGGAAAGTTTCATAAATCTGGCTCATAAATTATTTAAGTTAGAGCGAATTCCATTTTTATCTATATTTAGCACGTAACCTTGACCTTAATATGAGCCTTACACTGAACAAAACTGCAGCATTTGCATATTGCCTGCTATGATGTGGTGTCTTTGCACCTGTACCAAACGATAAAAGTTATTGACTTGTCTAAATTCATAGCAATTGCATCAGACAAATAAAATGTTACTCAAAAAAAAAGAAACTTGTCTCAAAAAGGGTAGAAAATATTCTGGGAAAAGCAGAGAATGCTTGTTACCAGCATTTTCCCTTTTTTTTTTCAACTATGTTTTCAGAAGCCTTTTTCTTCAGGGTCATTAAAATTCGGGATTAAATGGTGAAGAGTTTTAAGTCAGCACTGACACTTTATCAGTTATAGTGCCATCTAGACTGAGTAGAATGGACAGACAGATTCACAGGCACTTGTAACTGGATGGATGCAATTGCCTAAAGTGTGACGATAGAGTAGATTCAGGTAATAATGATACAAGGGTAAAAAGGGTAACTTTTTTGGACAGCGTAACCCTACCAAATGGCCAAATTCTGGACAGGACTAAATTGAAAGCAGTTGCAAACAGTAGAATAAATGCAGCTCAAACGATGATTTCTGTCTATCATAGGGTACAATGTTGGTTACCAGCATTTTCTTCTTTTCCCACAATGTTTTCAAAACCCTTCTTTCTCAGAGTCCTTAAAACTTGGGACTGTGCAGTAAAGGGTTAATGCTTTCCCTGAAGGACAAAATGACAAAATTTTAAACCTCTCTATTCAAAACCATATGTTGACCAAACATAAATTTGTATTTCAGATAAGAGGTTTGTCTATGAAACAGTACAAAACATGGTAAGAGAAGGAGAATTCCCACAATGCTTTCAAGGATTCTCTGTCAGGATCATTGGAACTTGGGATTGTATGGTAAAGGGTTAAGACACAAATCATCTCTGAGAAGAAGGGAATAAAAACAGAAGGGTTGCAGCATTAGGATTGATTTTGTCTGCAAAATACCCTCTGTAAGGTCAAGAAATGACTTATAAAACTGATTATTCCTTCTCTAGACGACAAAACTTTAGACTGTCCACACCAAAAAGCATTTAAAATATGACAAATAAGTTGGCTCAAATGATGGGGTTTGTCTTTGAAAAAGATTGAAAACATTGTATGAAAAAGGAGAAAATGCTGATTATCAGCATTTTCTCCTTTTCCAACAATGTTTTCAAAAGCCTTTTTTTCTCGTTTAAAGTTGGCATTATTTGGTAAAGAGTTAACAAGTTTACTGTGACAGGGTGACTCAACTGACCACCCTTCATGATGGCTGCACTGCCTGCCCAGGGGAAATAACTTTCTCTGATTCCTTTTATGACAATTTTCTGTGAAATCAATGAGGGCCATTCTTCAGTTATTTCCCTTGATTCCTCTCCAGTACTACATTGGTCCTGATAAGGTGTTTCCTTGGATTTTATCCTTGATTTTCTTGCACTACACAGATATGTTCTTGAGATAATATCCCAACTAAATCTGGTTAGATTGTTTTACAAATCAGTATTTACACATTTCTCTAATGATTGAGAACAGAATTTGCCTTAAAGTTACACGGGGATCTTCCATGTAATCATAAATCAAGTTATATTTATCGCAACATCCCCAAAGGAATCAAGGATAAAAACAAAGGAATACAGATAAAAGGACCAATGTGTTATTTGGTTACCTTTAGTCTTTATCTGGCAAGGGAGATAATTTTAATTACAAGAATGGCCCTCATTCTTCCCCATAGAATTTTGCAAGAATTCAGAACGCAACTTTGCAAAATACTCTTAACCCTTATCCTGCTGAATAGGTGAAATAAAACTTTCAAGCTGATCGTAAACACCCAAATGTTTCCTATTTCAAAGGTACTTTTGGAGGAAAGATATCTCCATATCAGACAGTGTAGATCCAAGATCAGACTGCACATTCTGTGCAGTCTGATCTTGATCCATACTGCCCGCAAAATGTCAGTGAGTTGCGCTTAGCAGCCTGAGGGTTAATCCACATGAATAAGGTCCTAACCCTTTAACAAACAGTACCAAGTTTTGACGACACCAAGGGAGAAGGCTTTTAAAAACATTGCACAAAAATGAGAAAGAAAATTTTCACTTAGGGCAAGTTCTCGTTTCTCCTTTTGTCCCTAACTTTTTAAGAATGTTAACCCATTAACACACAATCATGAGTTTTCACGACTCTGGGATAGAAGCCTTTTGAAAACATTGTGAGAAAAGGAGAAAATGCTGGTTACCACTATTTTCTCCTTTTCCCACAATGTTTTCTACCCTATCTAATACATAAATTACATTTGAGCTAAATCTAATTTGTTGCCTGCAAATGCTTTCAATCTGGTCAAGTCCAAAATTTTGTCATCTGGTAAAGAGTTAAACAGGTCTGCTGGTAACCCACAAAAAGCTTAATGATTAAAACAAGAGCAACGCATGCAGGTGCCAACACTCTGCTGCAGTTGGTTTATTTTGCGTGAAAATTGTAAGTCCAAAAAGGGATATAACTGTGTCAAAAATATCTTGACAGTTACCTACCTTTGTTGTATAGGTTCCCTCTTGATAGTGAACAAGTTGTCCAAGTAAATATCTTCAGTAATTATAGAGATATTATAAAATGTCAAAGTTTTAGAAAATTTCAAAGAGTTTGCACGATGACTACCATGACAATTACTTCCACTGGCTGTACTGGTGAGGAGAAAAATGTCCTCCGGCAAGGCACAGCTAGTCCCTGCTTTGTACAAGTGGCACCCAGGAAAGACAAGAAAATGTGAGCAGTTGCTGTGGCATGACTGAGATACTGTTGTTAACAGTGTAAAACACCATTGTGTAAAACACAATTCAAACATTCAATATCTAAAATAAATTCAGATATTAGGCTATCTTTTGTTAAGAAAAGCTATATAACTACATTTCCCAAGCATACTTTGGGTTAAAATGCAATATAAATGAGTGCTGTTATTCATCTAACACTTCAAAAGAAAAATTTAACATTTTCAATCGATCACTTGTAAGCCAATTACCACAGAAATAAAATAGATGTAAAATTTTCTAGCTTTCTTTTACAGGGCTGGAACCAAGAATACGAGTTTTTATGAATGTAAGGGAGATCACTCCCATAGCTAAGAGATCATGATATCTTTGTACTTTCCACATTTATCTCCCTTGTTTATTAGGATGACCTAAGTTCAATGTTGCCCCCATCTGGCCTTTTCCATTATTACGATAATGTTTAAAAACGTATATCACTACAGAGCATTGGTGTCAAGTCCCTGAATGAGACCATTCAGGGATAAGTTTAACTCTTTACCAAACGATCAAATTTAAGACTGGTCCAAATTCAAATCATTTGCAGACAACAATTTAAATATTGCTCATATGGTAAAAATCATCTTTGATGGGATAGAAAACTTGTGGGAAAAGGAGAAAATGCTGGTTACCAGCATTTTCTCCTTTTCCCACAATGTTTTCAAACAAGAGCTTCGCAGAGCGGCGCATAGATCCAAATTTTAAGAGTCAAATGCACAACTACACAATCGTCATCATAGAGATTCATTGTGGTAAGTTTGAAAGTATTCCAATGAAAACTGTAGGGGGAGTTGTGCACACAAGAAATTGCTAATGGACGGATGGACAGAAGGATGGATAGACGACTGGGGCCATAACATAATATGACCCTTCGGGCGTATAATAACATTTTCATGATTATTTGGTAAAGGGTTAAACTGTCTGCCTCTGACAAAAAATAACTGTATGAAAGTCATTTTTATTTATAGCATTATTTTTACTGGTTACCAGACAACATATTAGACTTGTTGATATCAAGTCTTTACCACAAGACAAAATTCTAAACTGATCTAAATTAAAAGCAGTTGCAGACAACAATTTAAATATGGCTCAAATGATAGCATTTGTCTTTGATAGGGAACAAAACATTGTGGGAAAAGGAGAAAATGCTGATTACCCCAACAGACATTTTCAGCCTTGAAATAAGACCAAAATAATTCCAATTTCTTGGATCATTATGTCTTTGGTATTTCAGCAAAGCAGACAGGGCAGATCAAAGATCAAATGGCATGTTTTGTGCAGTTTGATCTTGATCTACACTAGCCCCAGATTAGGCAACCATAGTTGTGAAAGGCGCTTTTAGGGTTAAAGTACTGAAACTGGATTTAGTTACTATCACAGACAGTGCAGAACAAGATCAGACAGCAAGGAATGTGCAGTCTGATCTTAGATCTACTTTGTTCACTTTTTCACCAGATATGCTGACATAAACAATGCATCTTTAGTTCTTACTGAAAGACCTTTATCCTTCTTTTTCGATGAAAGGGTGAACTCTTTACCAGAGTTCCTATTTACCAACCACTTATAACATTTAAACTCTCTACCACACAATGCCGACATTTAACGACTTCGAAGAAGAGGCCTTTTGAAAACTGCGGGAAAAGGAGAAAATGCTAATAACTAGCATTTTCTCCTTTTCCCAAGCAGTTTTCTAGCCTATCGAACAAAAATCACATCATTTGAGCCACATAAAAGTTTTTGTCTGCAACTGCTTTCAATTTGAATAGGTACAAATTTTTGTCAAGAGGTAAAGAGTTAAGCCAAAGTCTCATCAATTTTCTAAATTAGAAGTTACACAATTTCTTACTTTTCTAATTGCCTAATACAGATGGTTTAGCCTATCAGAAATTGCAAAACTTTTTTAAATCTAGAATAATCACTACAAATGAAGCTAACAATGGTTTGTAAAAACGGACCCTAAATACAAAATTTTATTGTACTTGTCCACATTCAAAGCATTTGCAGTGGAAAAATAATGACTCAAAGGATGGGACCATAATCATTGTGGGAAGAGGAGGAGATGTGAGTTGCCGTTATTTACTCCTATTCCTGCAATGTTTTCAAAAGCAAAGGTTGTTTCAACATGAGATTGTGTGGAAAAGTGTTAAAAGCATTTGCAGACAAGAAAATTAATCACATTTGGTTCAAATGCTGGAATTGTGGGAAAAGGAGAAAATGCTGATAACCAGCATCTTCTTTTCCCCACAATGTTTTCTACCTTTTTTTATTGAGAGAATTCTTTATATCAGCCATTTGTAATAAATTGTCTGCAAATGCTGTCAACTTGGTCTTGATTAAAAAAATTTTGCAGTCTGGTAGTGCTAAAACAATAAATGCATCTGTGTTTTTTCACGCTTTACCATACAATCCCAAGTTTTAACAACCCTGAGGTAAAAGCCTTTTGAAAACATCGTGGAAAAAGGAGAAAATGCTGGTAACCAGCATTTTATCCTTTTCCCACAATGTTTTTTACCCTATTAAAGACAAATTCCATCACTTTTGCCACATTTAAATTATCATCTGAAAAAGATTTCGATGTGGACCAGTGTACATTTTGTCATGTGGTACAGGTTTAAGTAATCCCTCGAGTTAATGTAAACCTTTCAAGAGTTTTAGACTCATCTTTGTCAAAAGCAGAAAACTAATTAAATGTGGTTCAAATCATCCAAAAAGAAGTTTGGCAGTTAAAGGGTAGAAAACAGTATGAGAAATGGACAAAGTTGCCAGTTACTGGCAGTCCATTTCTTTTTCAGAAAAAAAATTTTCAAAGAAGGGATATACAGATACTGGGACTTTTTGTTAACTCATTACCAAACGACAAAATTTTGGGTTTGTCCAAATCGAAAGCATTTGCAGACGACATAAAAGTGACTGAAAATTTGAAATTTGTTTTGTGAAGGGTAGAAAACATTGCGGGAAAAGGAGAAAATACTGGTTACCAGCATTTTCTCCTTTTCCTACAATGTTTTCTAAAGGCTTCTTTCTCAGGGTCGTCAAAAGTAGGGATTGTGTGGTAATGGGTTAAGGGATTAACAGGAAGGCCACTGGTCTCTTTTTTTTCATTAACCCTTTACCACACAATCTAGGGTTTTAATGACCCTGAGGTAGAAGCCTTTCGAAAACATTGCGAGAATAAAGAGAACATGCTGGCAATTAGCACTTTCTCTTTTTCCAACAATATTTTCTACTCAATCAAAGGCAAGTTTCATTATTTTATTTTACGGTCGTCTGCAAAATTTAATGCTTTTTATTTGGACAAGTTTTCACTTTTGTCATGTGCTGTTGAATCAAAAGGAAGGAACTGGTTTCTTTCTTTATCAACCGTTCACCACACAAACCCGAGTTTACATGACCCTGAGGTAGAGGCCTGTTAAAAACATTGTAGTAATAGTAGAAAATACTGGTCACCAGCATTTTCTACTTTTCCCATAATGTTTTCCACCCTGCCAAAGAACTTCAATTGATTTGTGCCCCTGTCAGATTTGTCGTCTTTGGACGCTTTTAGATCTGAAAAGTCTAAAATTTGTGGTCTGGGAAAGGGCTTGCATCAAAAGCAAATGAATTCAAAGGGGGTGGTTTCTATAACCAGTTGTCTGTAAGACATAATTGAAACTGTTGCATCAATACTGGCACATGGTTCTCCAATCAATTAGGCTACCAAACAATCTCCTGTTTAACCCTTTATCACACAGTCCCGAGTTTTAACGACGCTGAGAAAAAAGTCTTTTGAAAACATTGTGGGAAAAGGAGAAAATGCTGGTGACCAGCATTTTCTCCTTTACCCACAATGTTTTCTACCCTATGAAAGACAGAAATCATCATTTGAGCTTCATTTAATTTTGTAATCTGAAAACGTTTTCAATTCAGTCTCGTGGGAAATGTTGTCGTTTAGTAAAGAATTAACTTGGGCTTGTCCTAATTGAAAGCATTTGCAGACGACAAATTAGTTGTGGCTCAAATTATTGGATTTGTTTCTGAAAGGTTAGTAAACATAGCGGGAAAAGGAGAAAATGCTGGTTACCAGCATTTTCTTCTTTTCTAACAATATTTTCAATAGACTATTTTTTCAGGATCGTCAAAACTTTGGATTGTGTGGTAAAAGGTTAAATGCCCAAAACCAGGAAGGCTTTAAAAAACAATGTTGGAAAAGGAGAATACTGGTACTAACCAGCATTTTCTCCTTGTCTTGAATTGCTTCTACAATTTTAGAAAAGATTCATACCATATGAGCAAGTTTTGGTTTGTTGTCTGCAAAAACTTTTGATTTGGACTTGTCTGACATTTCATTATCTGGTGGAGGGTTAACCCTTCAACACACAATCCCTAGTTTTAACAACCTTGCAAAAGAAATCTTTTGAAAACATAATGGGAAGCCATCTTACACACTGTCGTGAAAACAAAGGATTGTTTGGTAAAGATTTAACTCTTTACCAAATGACAAAATTTTAGACTAGTCCAAACTGGAAGCATTTGCAGATGACAAAATTAATGGGACTCAAAAATTGAAATTTGTTTTGGAAAGGGTAGAAAACATTGTGGGAAAAGGAGAAAATGCTGGTTACCAGCATTTTCTCCTTTACCCACAATGTTTTCAGAAGGCTTCTTTCTCAGGGTCGTAAAAACCCGGGATTGTTTGGTAAAGGGTTAAACATCAATACTTGGTGTTTGTTTATATTATACATGTATTTTACACAGATTCTCCAAGAGGTGTCCCTTCACATTTTTAGTAGATGACAAAATGCTGTTTGACATGTCTGAATTCAAAGGAACTTCCAGACTACAAATAAAATAGAGCTCTACTGGAGGAACTTTTGTCTGAAAGGGATGAAAACATTGTGGGATTTTTTGGTATGACTGTATGGTGTTTCTCACTGTTTTCAACATTATTTCAGCTATATTGCAGTGGTCAGTGCACCTATCATTGGTTTCCTGGGGTTTCTTTTACCTGTAATCCGCTCAATATTCTTTCCATGCCACTGACTGCTTTCCCACATAACCATCCTCAAAACAATGGTCAAGAGTGACACAGGAATGAATCCTGTCCCAATGACTATCATTCATCCTCCGAAAGAAATTGGCCAAGCGGGGAATTAAACCAGGGACCCCATGTTCTCATGTCCTGTACACTATAGACTTAGCTACTGGAGCCCAGCAAAACATGGGAAGACAAAATGAAATTTGTTTGGGAAGAGTAGAAAACATTGTGGGAAAAGGACAGAATACAGGTAACCAGCATTTTCACTTTTTCTCACAATTTTTCAAAAGTTTTCTTACTCAGAGTAGTTAAAAAAATGGGTTAAACCTTAAAATTGAAAAAAGAAAACCATCTAATAGGAAGTAAATTTGCACAGAAGGGACAGTCACAGTTTAAATAAAGATAAACATGTTTGGAATAGACTAGGTAAACAAAATAGGGAAGGAAGCCAAATCGTACAAATCTTACAATAAGTGCAGTATACATCGGAAACCAATTTACTCTAAGTGGCTTCAACCCTTAATTCTAGCAAATGACAAAATTTAAGATTTTTCCAAATCGAAACATTTGCAGATGACAAAATAAATGTGACTCAAAACTTGAAATTAGATTTGGAATGGGTAGAAAACATTGCGGGAAAAGGAGAAAATGCTGGTTACCAACAGTTTATTCTTTTTTTCACAATGTTTTCAAGAGCCTTCTTTCTTGAGAGTTGTTAAAACATGGGATTGTGTGGTAAAGGGTTAAAGCTCTAAATTACTGATTTAGACCTTTTCAGTTAGGAGGACTAAGCCTAAATCTTTCCATTTCAATGTTGTTTTGACTAGAAAATGTAACTAAGTAGCCAACTGTAAGAATCTAAGATCAAACTGCATCTTCTATCCAGTCTGATTTTAATCTACATCCTCCACAAAACAAACTTCAGTCAGTTCCAGCACTTAACCCTTTACCACAATGACGCCTTTTAATGACCCTGAAGAAGAGGCCTTTTGAAAACATTGTGGGAAAAGGAGAAAATGCTGGTAACCAGCATTTTCTCCTTTTCCCACAAAGTTTTCTACCCTATCAAAGAAAAGTTGCGTCATTTGAGCCACTATGAAATTGTCTTCTGCAAATGCTTTCAATTTGGATAGGTCTTAAATTTTGCTGTGTGGTAAAGGGTTAACTCTTTACCAAATGGATAAATTTTGGACTGGACAAAATTGAAAGCATTTACAGACTACAAGTGTTCCTAAAATGATGATTTCTGTGTTTAACAGGCTAGAAAACATTGTGGGGAAAAGGAGAAAACGCTGATAACAAGCATTTTCTCCTTTTCCCACATTTTTTTTAAAAGCTGTCTCCTTCAGGGTTGTTAAAAGTCAGGATTATGTGGTAAAGGGTTAAAAGATTTGAAGAATCTGTGTAACAAAGGAATAACTAACATGAATCATTCTTTAAATCTTTCATTACTGAATAAATAAATTGCATTTTCTCAAAGGCTACAAATACAGTTTCGCTGCAAGATCAAGGGACAGTTCAGTCATAATCCAGAATAAAGCAGTGGACAGTGTAGATCAGAGATCAGACTACACGTTCTGTGCAGTCTGATCTTGATCTACATTGTCCACAAAAGCTTCTGGTGTTGTCTAGAGTATGGAAAGAGTTAATAGTCTGTTTAAATGGTTTTCAAGATGCTTTCAACAGTATCTGTCATATCACATCCACAGTTCACTCTATGTCTTCCTAGGGTTTCAACAATACTAGGTTGGGATTCTAAAGGCCTTTGGCCAATGACATTGTCAGCAAAAGCAAGCTGTGTTGCTCCGAGTACTAGATAGTTAAGACATACATCTATTCTAAAAAGAAGCAAACATAAACCACTTTTACAAAATATTTCATTATTTACTATAACCGCATGTGTTTTTTGTACTTTTTGCTCTTACAATGACTAGGTTGTTGGTATAATTTTTTGCCTCTTTTTAAAAAAGATACATTTTTTTTCCAGATATTCACTCTCTGAAACTATAACTGACGCAAGGCAGATATATACCCGAACCAGCATCTTGTCACCAAAGTCGCAGAATCAGAGAAAGGAAATGATTTTCAAAGTTCACCTGTGGTCTTGACCTTTAACCCATGTGACACAAATACAATAGGGCACCTCATTGGGTCATGAGCAACACTTGTATAAAGTTTCAGGGTCCTAAGTCAAATGTCTTTTGAGTTACAGCACTGAAACGAAAAAGGCTGCAGACGGACGGATTGATAGAAAGACGGATGGATAGATAGATATGGTGAAACCAGTATACTGGCCTACTTCGTAAGGAAGGGGGGGGAGTATAATTATTTGCAGCTCATGTGTATCTTTATTACAGGGTCTCTTTATGCAAACAAAAGAGATTTTGTGAAAAAGAAATGCACTTGTTGAAATAGGGTGACCTAATGTTTTCTACCATATTGAAGACAAATCCCATCATTTGAGCCATATTTCATTTGTCTGCAAATCATTCCCAGTTGGCAAGTCTTCAGCTTCTGCTAGAGCTAACTCTTTGCTACACAACAAAATTTCTGACTCATCCATATTAAAAGCGCTGACAAATGCCAAATCAAATGTGGCCCAAATCATTGTAGGATTTGCCTTTGAGAGGGTAGAAAACATTGTGGGGAAAAAGGAGAAAATGCTGGTTATCGGCATTTTCTCCTTTTTTCCAACTGTGTTTTTAAACGCTTTCTTACCCTAACGAATAAAAACTTGGAATTGATTGGTAAAGGGTTAAAAAATAAAGTAACAGGGGCAGGACAACTCACTTACCCTGAACCCGCTGTAGTTGGTCTTCGTAACGAACTGTTAAAGTTTCACCCGGCTGTATGTGCACATGCACAACATGCTGATGATGAGAGCTCTGGTTCCCGTTTGTAGAGCTTTGATTAGGGCTTGGTGCATTGCTTTCAGACAAAGGTGGGGTACCGGAAGGATGGAGAGGGGAGTTTGAAGCAGCAGGAGGGGTAGCCATCTGTTGATGAATTGGGCACACTGTCAGGCTGGGTTGTCTGGGGTCCATTTGTGGGGAGGTGAACTGTGGAACGGGCTGTTGTGGGGATGGGGCTACAATATTACCCTGCACTACTGGTATCTGACCTTGAATGGAATTAGCTGATGTGAATGTCATTTGGTTCTCTGACATTTGGTTGGACGTGATGGTCATGTGACTTGAGAGCACTGCTTGGTTGGCGATGGTAACTGGTGTTTGATGAACTGCTTGTATTGAGGTCGCGTTTGTGTCGGTCAGAGCATCATGTGGTGATGCAATATCAACTCCCGAATCTGTGACTTCAGGAGGTGAATACTGTGTTGATTCACAACTGTCAGAACTCATACCGGTATTATTTTTACTGGCCATGTCCATGTTCACATTGGTATCATGGTTTGTATTTGACATTGTTACTGCATGATTACCATTTTGTTTTGACTGTATAATAGTCACATCTGCACCATTGTCACTCTGCTCCTTATGAACTGTGCCACAATGATCATTTTCACAGTTTGTTATGGCTAACTCTGGACTAGAGTTGGTTTCATGGGACCCTCTGCCATTAGTCAGGGTTTGAGTTGATTCATAGCCATTTTCACAAACAACTTTCTCTGGTGTAATTATATGGTGCTCAAAACATACACCCTCAGTCTTTGACATTTTAGCATTTACTATGTCTTGTTTCTATCGTATCGCCGACACTGAAATCAGAAATAAACACAGTACTTTGCTTAAATGTTGTATATCAAATTATTAAGCTCAATAACAAAAGCAATTGCAGACAAAAAATCCATCAAATCATGGGATTTGTTTTTCAAAGGAGAGAAAGCTTTGTGCGAAAAGGAGAAAATGTTGGTGACCAACATTTTCTCCTTTTCTGGCAGAGTTTTCCTGAGCCTAATTTCCTCTAGGGTGATTAAAACTATGGATCGTTTCTAAGAAAAGTTCCCCTATTCAACAGAAACAATTAGCAGATGAGAACTTCAAAATTACAGATGCAAAACATGGGTTATCATATCTTAATTTTTTAACCAAATGAAAAAATTTGTAAGACCAGTCCAAATTTAAACCATTTGCAGACTGCATGTTCAAGTGGCTTAAATGATAGATTTAATCTTTAAAAGGTACAGAACATTGTGGGAAAAGGAGAAAATTTTCCCAAAGTGTAGCATTTTCTTCCTTTCTCACTATGCCTCCTTTACTAGGCATAGAAAGATGGGATTGTGAGGTGAATATATGAAAAATCACACATTATGAATTATGATATGGTCAACACAAAATTATGAAAATTTATTGAATTCAGGAAGATGGACAGACTGAAACAAGAAAGGCTTGATGATCAGACAACTTGAAAAAAAAAAAGCATGCCTCTACCTTTATCAGGGGATAATAAAATTACAAAAACTACAACTTACAATAGAGATCTTACTAACGGTATATCAGGAAAACCAGCAAGTTTAGCACTGACTGATTAACTTCTAAAATTCAATTGCCAGTAATCACTTTTGTCCATTGACAAACAATCCAGTATTTTGACTGATTGATTGATTGTATTGTGTTTAACGTCGATTTCAACATTATTTCAGTTATATTGCAGTGGCCAGAGCACCTATCCCTGCTTTCCTGGAGTTTCTTTTTACTAGTATTCCGCACAATATTCCTTCCAAGCCACTGGCTGCTTTCCCACATAATCATCATCAAAACAATGATCAGGGGTGAGAGCGGAATGAATCCTGTTGCAATGACTATCATCAATCCTCGAAAAGAAATCGGCCGAGCTGAGGATCAAACCAACAACCCCCTGTTTTTGGGTCCTGTATGCTACCGACTGTGCTACAGGGCTTGGCCCAGTTTTTCGATGATCCTGGAGAGAGACAACCCATGAAATCTGCGGGTAAGCAGCATTTTTTCCCTTTTATAGAAGTTTTTTCTACCTTTTTGAACAAATCCCATCATTTGGACCACATTTCAACCTTTACCACTCATTCCAGAGTTTTAATGACCCTGAACAAGAAAGCTTCTGAAAACATTGGTTAAAAAAAAGGAGAAAATGCTGGTAACCATCTTTTTCTCCTTTTCCTACAATGCTTTTTAACTTTATAAACAACGTTTTCATTTTTTCTGGCATTCAATTGATCATCTGCAAATGCTATGAATTTAGAGGAGTTTAAAATTTTATTGTTTGGTTAAGGAGTTAATTGGATGTAGGCAAATTATTTCAATAAAGAACAAGAAAAATTTTTCCTCTAGAAAGGGAATTAAAACAAGAGCATCACATGCTTGAGCCAACGCCTGGCTGCAAGCACTTGATTTTTTAGTGAAAATTCGAAGTAAAAAAGGGGCATAACTGTGTCAAAAATACTTTGATTGTCACCTGCCCTTGTTATATAGATTCTCATTTTGATAGTTAACAACTTGTCTAAGTTTGAAGTCAATATCTTCCATAATAACAGAGATATTGCAAAATGTCAAAATTTTTGGACAATGATGACGACAGTGCCAGGGCTATGACAAGAGCTCATCATTTTTTCCGAAAACAGCTGAGCTAAAAAATCACAAATCATGATGGAAGCCATACACAGGCAGATCAATACACTAACAAAAAATTCTAACTTACAACACTTCCTTGTAAAAATTACAAAATCCAATAAAAGATCCAATGAGTTCGAACTGCTATCACCTAAGTCACTGTAAAGTTATGATGGATGTAAAAGTCTGATAGGATTGTCAATCTATCAAATGACATAAATGGTTCATGTGCATTTTATTTATTGGTTAGGTATAAACCCTTACACTAATTACTAAATTAAATGAAATGGAAATTTTCAGATGGTGAAAAATCCCCATAGATATTCCGACAGCAAGGCTGTTTCAGCCAAAAAGTTTCACGAAACATCTTATAGTCAAGCTTGAAGATCAGTCTAAACCTTCTATGCACATTCTATGCAGCCTCAGATTTTGATCTACACGGTCCTCAAAAAATGTTTTCCATAGCATTCCAATACTTCAATAATGCAATAATCCTTAACTACATGACAGTGCTTTATAATGGTCCAAAATGTATTTGCAGATGACAAATTAAATGTGGCTCTAGTGACTGGATTTGTACTGAAAGGTAAGAAAACATTGTGGGAAAACTAGAAAATGCTGGTTACCAGCATTTTCTCACTTTTCCCACAGTGTTTTCAAAATTCTAATTTTCAAGAGTCATCAACCTTGGAATTGTCTGGTAATGGGTTAAACCTCTAAGCCATGCTTCAGTTCAATTTCCACTACTTTGTTATATATTCTGGCCAAAACTACCTTCACATAGTCATTTTTCAGTTTTTCAGCCATTTTTACATGACTTTAATAATAGAAAATAGTTAATACTCATATCTTCTACACTTAATAGTGATCTTTGATGGTCACTACTGACATACTCAATTCTTCAATATTCTATCAAAAACATAACCTACAGTTTGCCGAAAATAGAATAAATACATTTTCAAAAAAAGAACTCTAAAAGTTTAAAAAGACAAAAGAATATGTAATCAATAAGGGCAAGTCATTATTCCTCTTCGCAGGTGCATATCCACCTACTGAATTTAATTCTAACTCTGAACTCAGACTATATTATCCATCTACTAAACTGTCTGAGACAAAACCTCTTAAATGCCAATCATAATGCCATACTTGAAATTCAGAATTTCAAAACAATATTGACATAGAATAGTGGACAAAACAAAACCATACACTTATGCTCAAACACTTAACTGAAGCAATCAACAGATAAATCTTTATTAGGAGTGGTAAAAACTATGCACATTTTTTTATGCAACTTTTAAGAAAAATTACCCAATGAGGAAAGAGGTAAAACCTATTTTAGGAAACGGAAAAACACAGGAAGCTATTTATATAGCTTTACAGTTTCCTGGTGATGTAATTTTATTGAACAACTATATTTAGATATGCCCTTTTATTGAAAGAGCATATGAAACAGTATATGAAAGAGTATATAGAAGTTCAGTAAATTTGTTTAGAAACAAATAAGGTAATTTCACTAGGAAAAAAAAATCTGGTTAACTCTGTACCAGACGACAGAATTTTAGACATGTCCAAATTCAAAGCATTTGCAGACGACAAAAAAAATGGGACTGAATATTTTAAATTTGTTTCAGAAAGGGTAGAAAACATTGTGGAAAAAAGGAGAAAATGCTGGTTACCAGCATTTTCTCCTTTTCCCACAATGTTTTCAAAAGGCTTTTTTCTAGGGGTGGTTAAAATTCTGCATTGTGTGATAAAGGGTTAAATCCTTACCAAACAGCAAAATTTTAGACTGGTTCAAATTGATTGCCTTTACAGACGACAAATTAAATATTGCTCAATTAGTGAGATTTGTCTTTAACAGGATATAAAACATTGTGGGAAAAGAAAAAGATACTGGTAAGCAGCATTTTCTTCTTTTCCGACAATATTTTCTAAAGCCTCTTCCCTAGGGGTCGTTAAAACTCCAGATTGTGAGGTTAAGGGTTAAAAAGAATTATTAAATCCTTTACCACACAAGCCTGAATTTCAACGACCCTGATGAAAAACGCTTTTGAAAACATTGTAGGAAAAGGAGAAAATGCTGGTTACCAGCATTTTCTCTAATTCCCACAATGTTTTCTACTTTTTCACAGTCAAAAAGCCTAATTCCAGCCAAATTTAAATTGTTGTCTGTAAATCCTTTCAATTTGGATAACTGATAAAGAATTAATAGGAAAGAAAACCTACATTTGATAGCCATGCGTTATTTATAGCATTATTTCATTATCCTTTTCCCACACAAACCAAAGTTTTAACAACCCTGAGGGTAAAAGCTGTTTGAAAGCATTGTATGAAAAAGAGAAAATGTTGGTAAAAAGGGGTATCATTCACTAAACTGTATACACATGAAACTTGCGTAGGCAGTTTTTGTGAGAAAGCATTAAAGTAACAATTATGCCCAAAAGTAAACAAAGCAGGTGTTGAAATGCATTTGAATTTATATCATACCATTTAAAAGTATGGAAATTATTGTGGAGATGACAATCTGTCATTGTACAGTCGGTCCAAGTTTAGTCGCTGACAGAGAAATTAATTTCAAAACTAGGTTAAAACCTGCCAGGTAGCTGTGTCTTTTGTCTACTTTTTGCCTGATTTTAAAATTCTTTTCTTCTGCCAGCAACGAACATATGGCCCGAATACACGGTAACAGACTGTCATCTCCACAATATTTTCCATACTTTTAAATGGTATGATTTAAATTCAAATATATTATGACGCCTGCTTTGATATTTTGGCCTTTACTGGGCCTTTGAGTCTGAATACAAGTTTCACTGAACTGCAGTGAACTGAACTTTGTGATTTGAGTAAGTATTTGCATAGCTTTGGGCTATTTCGTGTCTTTGGGTAAAGCAGGGATCATACATGCGTATATTCAATCCCAAAAAATTTGTGAAAATCTATGCAGTTTAGTGAAAGGTACCCCAGAACCATTATGCTTTCTTCTTTTTCAAAGACAAATCCAAGGTTGAGTCAATTTGTAATCTACAATGGCTTTAAATTTGGATGAGTAGAAAATTTTGTCGTCTGGTTAACTCTGCAGAACCAAAATCAAAGCAAGGAAAGAAACAGAAGCATGGAAACTAGAGCTGTCACTGAATGTGACTTAATACCTCGGGCAGCGCTTTGACAGAGACAGGTAATTTAACAAAAAATTGTCTAAGTTCAAGGGGAGATTACCCTTGAATCATGGGGAGTAGATGACTGAAAACTGCGTCTTGCACAACTTCAGTATACGATCAATGTATCAACAAACTTTCAATACAATAGCAGCAAAACTGTAGGAGGAGTTCGCGACACAAAATTACTAGTATTTTGTACACAGACGGACACATGGACAGACACACGGATGGACGGACAGACAGGCTGATTCCAGTATACCCCCGAAAACATTCGTTTTGCGGGGGTATAACTAGATCTATTTTGTCATGAGGTAAAGATCGAAGCATTAACATTCTGACAGTATATACCTTTTGTGGTTGCTTATTCCTTAAAACTTTACTACACGATCCCGAGTTTTAACAAACTTCGATAAAAGGCATTTGAAAACATAGTGGGAAAAGGAGAAAATGCTGGTAACCTTTTCCAACTATGTTTCTACCCTATCAAAAATGAATTCCATCATTTGAGCCACATTCAATTTTTCATCTGCAATTGCTTAGAATTTAGAAAAGTCCAAACTTTGTTCGTTTGGTCGAGGGTTAACCCTTTACCAGACAACAAAATTTTAGTCCTGTCCAAATTGAAAGCATTTGCAGACAACAATTTAAGTTTGGCTCAAATGATGGAATTTGTCTTTGATAGAGTATATTCTCCTTTTCCAACAATGGGACAAGAGAGCCACTGGCCCTAAAGCAATCACCTGAGTGAAGTCATCTAGGATTGATAAAGTTGAAGACATCCGGGTTGTGATGATGTAAACATAGTGAGTGTTAGTGACCTATCAGACTGAAAATGTGGCCTCTAAAATGCACTCTAGATTTTTTCTAAATTTTGTCCCAGTGACCTACCTTTTGACACAACAAGACCCAATTTCAACCTTTTCTGCGATACTATCCAGACAAAAATTCTTAAAAAGTTTCATGCGTATCAGACTGAAAATGTCGCTTCTGTAGAGTGCACACAGGGTTTTTCTAAGATTTGTCCCAGTGACCTACTTTTGGACACCAAATATCCCAATTGCAAACCTGTCCGAGATATTATCAAGATATACATCCTGACCAAGTTCCATGAGTATCAGACTGAAAATGTGACCTCTAGGGTGCACACAATGTGATTGCTGACACCTGGACAATTCACTTCAGAAGACGCACAACACACACAGCCCAATTACAAAAGCTCACTTTGTGCACAAAATGCTCAGGTGAGCTAAAAATGATGTTTTCAAACACCTTTTTCCCCTCAAGGTCATGAGAAGGCAACATTCTTTGGTAAATGGTTAGTACAGCAGAACTATTTCTGCCAAAGAGGACTCTTTGGTCCATTCATCATGATGTTTTCAAACGTAATACAGCATTTACACAAGTTCAGAAATTCATTTCCGGCAAGGGTTCAATTGAATTGTAGGCTACAAAACATACCAATGATGGTTATGCATTTTGCATTCAATACATGCACATTTAAGTTATTTATAGAAAATGCACTCAGTCTAGTTTCCTTTTCTGTCTAACCCTTTACCATTCTATCGAAAGAATTCACAACCCTGAGGAATAAAGCTTTTGAAATCATTGTGGGGAAAGGAGAAAATGCTGGTCACTTGAATTTTCTTCCTCAGTATCTCCGAGGCATTTTGTACTTACAAAAGATTTCTCCAATCATCTTAGCAACATTTGTCATCTGCAAGTACTTTCAATATCGACAAGTCTAGTTTTGTTAAGTTGACTTGAACCAATTATTTTACAGGACCAACCAAAAAACAATGAAATACAAAGAGTCCAACCTTTGAAAGGTTAGAAATATCCTTGTTAAATCTACTGTATCAGTGGAAATTTTTTGCGACATGAAAATTTTTGCAATTTCACAAATTTGAAAAATTCGCAAACTTTTCTGTTTACATAATTTACCACAAGTATACCAACAAATAACAAGCGTCTTTAAATCACAAACTTTTCTGTACGAAAAATGTCTGTGTTCTGTAATTCGCAAATTTTTTGACACGCGTATATATCCATGTACACAGTAAATCACCTTTTACTCCTTTTTCCACAATTATTTCAAATTTGCTTACTGCATGGGCGTGGAAAGTCTTTTTTAAAAGGTATCTAGTTTAGCGTTAGAACCCTAAGACCAAGAAGGTCCAAGAGAGAAGAACCTGCAGTCTGATCTTTAGTATACACTGAGTGTCTCAAAAATTGAAATTTGTCTATTGAAGGGTAGAAAACATTGTTGGAAAAGGAGAAAATGCTGGAAATCACAATGTTTTCAGAGGCCTTTTTCCTAAGGGTCGTTAAAAGTTAGGATCGTAATGTAAAAAGAGATAATTGCTGGAACTGGCTTTGGTTGCTTTTTCTGACAGTGTAGATCAAGATCTGAGGCTGCAAATAATTCAGTCCAGTTTTAGATCTACACTGTCCACTTCTTGGTTATCATATACCGACCAAAACAATCTTGTAAAAGTAATATTTCAACTGCTTTTACGCTGAGCCTCAGAAGCTCAGTCGGTAACGTGCAGGACTTGAGAACAGGGGGTCGTGGGTTCCATCCCTGGCTCTGCCAATTTCTTTCCGAGGATTGATGATAGTCATTGTGACAGGATTCATTTCTTTCCCACCACTGACCATTGTTTCAACGATGATTATGTGGAAAAGCAGCCAGTGGCTTGGAAAGAAAACTGTGGGAGTACTGGTAAAGAGACTCCAGGAAAGCATGGATAGGTGCACTGGCCGCCGCAATATAACTGAAGTAATGTTGAAAACGGCATTAAACACCATACAGTCAATCAATCCACTGCTTTTGACCTAATGGAAAAAGTCTGTTCATTCCTTACTTCAGTCCTCCAAGGGTTAACCCTTTATCACATGACAAAATTTGAAAGCCTTTGCATACAAATGTTGCTACAATAATGATATATGTTTCTAAAAGGGAAGAACACATTGTGGCAGTTCTCACAATTTTTTAAAAATTCTTCATCTAGTCAGTAGAAAACGGGGTTGAAAGGTTCAGGGATTTTTTTGCATATTTTAATTCTCTTCAACTACATACAATTAACTTCTGTTGGTGTACAGGTTTAGGCCCTAAAAATATCAGACATCATGTTTGATGCAATCTGATCTCGATCTGCAAGTACATAAAACTACTCTGCGTCTAAACTCTTTACAAAACAACAAAATTTTTGACTTGTCCAATTTGAAAGCATTTGAAGACACAAAACTAACTGGGGCTGAAATAATAGAACTTGGCACTGGAAGGCAGAAAACATTGTGAGAGACAGAGACGATGGTGGCTTTTCCCTTTTCCAACAATGCTTTCAAGGGTCTTTTTCTCATACAGACTCGGGATTGGTTTGCAAAAAGGTTAAGGGTCGAAGTACTGAATGGTTATATAACTTGCTGTATAAATACTGTAGGTGGAATTTTAATTAATATTTTATAATCACTTTCCCCTGCAGCAGACGTTTTTTGTCTTGCAGTAGAAAACTTCAGAATTCATGTGGCAATGGGAGAAATAGCTCATAAAAAGCAATAATTATTTCTTCTTCTAAAATGCCCCTCAAATGATGGAATTTGCATTTGAAAATTGTGCACACAATGTGGGTAAAGGAGAAAATAAAGGTACTATCATTTTCTCCACTTCCCTCAGTGTTTTTAAAAGTCTTCTTTCTCAACATCTTATAGGTTTTTTGGCCTATTTGGTAAAGGGTTAAACAGAAATTCTAACATGACATGTGAATTCGGCTCTATAAAGACAGTGCAACGAAAGTGTGGTAAAATCTACATTATTCTATGTAGAGTGACGTCATTCTATATAGAGTGACATCATTCTGTATAAAATTAGTAAGTTATTCAATGGAATATAATCTGCATCTGCATTTTTACTCTAACTATGAACTTGTTTTCCTTTGATTAAGAGTTGGTCATGTTAGAATCGAAATAATCTTCATTCCATCGTGGTTTATCGTTCAGTAAACCATTTTGTGAGTTATGAGGCGCAATGAATAAACCACTTAGGCTACCGCCCTCGTGGATTATTTATTGTGCCTCATAACTCACAACTGTGGTTTATTGAACGATAAACCACGATAGAAAGAAGATTATTTCTTAATTATAACTGAAATTTCAACAACAAACTGATCCATTATGCCTTTCCCATTGTTGTTGATTTTCCCTTAACCCTTAAAGCGCTGGAACTGACTTCAGTTGTTTTTGCAGACAGTGTAGATCAAAGATCAGACTGCACAGAACGTGCAGTTTGATCTTTGATCTACACTGTCCGCTACCTCATTACATCTTCTGGCTAAAACAACCATAAAATGATAGTATTTTGGAATTTTTTCTTCACTGAAAATGTCTGTTTCATTAATACAGTGTTCTAAGGGTTAACCCTCTCTGAAATAAAGAACAGAAGTTTAGACTGTCGAAATTAAAAGAATTTGCAGACAATGAATCAGAAGTTCTACACATGCTTGTCTGGAAACCCGCACTTTCTCTTTTTCCCACAATGTTTTCAACAGGTTCAAAAACAAGTTCCAACATTTGATTTATTTTCAAACAGTCCGCTGCAAATGCTTTGAATATGGTTAACCCATTACCACACAATCCCTACTTTTGACGCCCCTGAGAAAGAAGCCTTTTGAAAACACTGTAGGAAAAGGAGAAAATGCTGGTAACCAGCATTTTCTCCTTTTCCCACAGTGTTTTCTACCCTTCCCAGAACCAATTTCAATTTTTCAGTCACCTTTATATTGTCGTCTGCAAATGCTTTCATTTTGAACCAGTCTAAAATGTTGTCGTGTGGTAAAGAGTTAAGTCCAAAATTTTGTTGTTAGGTTATGGATGTAATAAGTCTGTGGCATGAACAAAATGCACTGACATCGAAGCTCAAGGCTGATGCACTCATAACAGTGTTACAAAATATACCAAATTCTTTCTGGGAATTATTTTGTAATTTTTCATGGCAATTTCCAGGGTGTGACTTCGAATGCTTTGAATGTAGGCGAGTCTAAAATTTTGTTGTCTGGTACAGGGTTTAACCCTTTACCAGACAATCTTGAGTTTTAATGACCCTGAGGAAGAACCCTTTTGATGGTATCCGTGGCTGTAGGGTAGAGCGTCGGCCTCGTAACTGTAAGGTCCCGAGTTCGATAACTGGGAGTGGGTGTCAACTTTGGGATTTTTCATTGGCCCACACATTCGGCGCGAGTACTGGTGAAGTTCCCAGGAAGCAGAATCGAGAGAGATTAGTATAAGTTGTAAGAACTTGTTTCTCAATCGATGTAAAATAAATATGTTTAAACTAAACTAACCCTTTTGAAAACATTGTGGGAAAAGGAGAAAATGCTGGTTTACCAGCATTTTCTCCTTTTCTCACAATGTTTTCTGCCCTATCAAAGACATATTCCATCTTTTGAGCCATGCTTGAATTAATTTGTCATCTGCAAAATGCTTCCAATTTGGACAAGTCTACGATTTTGTCCTGTGGTAAAGAGTTAAAAACGTGTCTGGCATGAATGAAGTGTACTAACATCAAAGCTCAAGGCTGATGCCCTCATAATGTTACAGAATAAACCAAATTCTATGGAATTTTTTATCATTTTTCATGCCAATTTTCACTCAAGGTTGATACCCTCATAATAATGTTACAGAATAAACCAAATTCTAGGGAATTTTTTACAATTTTTCATGCCAATTTTCAGGGTGAAATGGGGCAATAATCTTGAAACCTGTTCCAAGAAAATTTAAAACAGGAAGAGAGAAACCATTATCTATCATCTACTTTCAGTTCTGTTATTTTCTGTAAATAACCCTTGCTTTCATATAAAAGCTTGAACTCTTTACCAAACAACAAAATTTATGACTGGTCCAACTAGAAACAACTACAGAAGACAAATTTAATGTAGCTAAAATAATGATTTCTGTCTCTGATAGGATGGAAACATTTTGGGAAAAGGAAAAAAATGCTGGTTACTAGCATTTTCTCCCTTTACCATAATGTTTTGAAAGACCTTCTTCAGGGTAGTTAAAACTACAGATATGTGGTAAAGGGTGCAACAGGTATTTACCCTGATTTTAACCCCAAAGTTCTGGGGGGTGGGGGGGAGTTATGAAAATTTATGTTTTTATAGGGAAAATCATACAAATGATTATGTAACCGTCCATCCCTACATAGGGAAAAACGAAGAATAATGCTTCGAAAAAAATGTCTCCGGTGGGACTCAAAACCACAACCTAATCAAAACCAGAGTGGGTGACTTGACCAGGATATTTCAAAAATCTAGTTCTTTCTTGAAATGCATTAATGGTTTTACTGTTACATGTACTAACATTATTAAGGAAATTTTACAGTAAGAATTACAAAACTCTCGGCAATGCCTATTTTCTGTTTATGTTTTAATTCTGCAGCCAATTCAACACACAAATGAAAATACTGCCTTTGTTAGGATCTTCTTAAAACAAGAGGGCCATTGGCCCTAAAGCATTCACCTGAGTAAAATCATCTAAGATTGATTGTTGAAGACATGATGATGTAAACACATGAGTGTAAGTGACCTACTTTTTGATCCAATGTGACCAAGTTTCAAACTTGTTCAAGATATTATCAAGACAAATATTGTGATAAAATTTCATGAGTCTAAGACTGAAAATGTGGCCTCAAGAGTACATACAAGGTTTTTCTTAGACTTGCCCTGGCAACATAATTTTTGACTCAACATGACCCAATTTTGAGCCTGTCCGAAATATCAGTAGGGCAAACATTCTGACAAATTTTCATGATTATTAGACTGAAAAATGTGGCCTCAAGAGTGCACACAAGGTTTTTCAAAGATTTGTCCCAGTGAACTACTTTTTTATCTGATGTGACCCAATTCTGAACTTGCCCAGAATATCATCAGGACAAAAACTCTGACTAAGTTTCATGAGTACTGAATGAATATAATGACTTCTAGACTGCACACAAGGTTTTTCTAAAATTTGTTTGGATGACCTACTTTTTGACCAAACGTGACCCTATTTAGAACTTGAACTAGATATCATGAAGACAAACATCCTGACTATTGTTTAATCAGAACAAGAGGGCCATGATGGCCCTGTATCGCTCCACTGGCTATTAAGTAAAAACACTACAAGCCAAACATTACAATATTCAGCAAATTGATTTCAAACACGAGGACATGCAAACATTTTTCTATCTAATCCTACGAGAAAGTTGTGATCCATGGGCAAAGCCAATTTTGATCGCAAAGCTATAATTATTTGAATCCTGGTGGAGGTCCACAATATAAAGCTCCATACCAAATAATTCAGTTCTTGAATGTTATAAACAAGAAGATTTTCAAATTTTTCTCAATATCGGCACCCTTGATAGAGACCCCCTAGATAAAGCTAAATGCAAAATTTGATAGCCCTAGCCCTTATAGCTAGATGCGAAAGATTTTCCTATATAAGCCCGCCCATGTAAAACATGTTACCCCCCCGGAGTGAAGTCAAATTTGACCCTCGGCTATAATTTGGACACCCTTGGTACAGGTCCACTAGATAAAGCTACATGCCAAATTTGAGCGCCCTAGGCCCCATGGCTAGGTCAAAGAAGAATTTTAAAGTTCTCCCTATATAAGCCCATGTAAAACTTGTTATATAAGCCCATGTAAAACTTGTTACCCCCGGGCAGGGCCTAATTTGACCCCAGGGCTATAATTTGAACAATCTTGGCAGAGGTCCACTAGATAAAGCTACAAGCCAAATTTGGTAGCTCTAGGCCCTATGGCTAGGTAGAAGAGGAATTTTAAAGTTCTCCCTAAATAAGCCCATGTATAACTTGTAACCCCCGAGGCGGGGCCAATTTTGACCCCAGGGCTATAAATTGAAGAAATTTGGTAGAGGTCCACTAGATAAAGCTACATGCCAAATTTGGTAGCCCTTGGCCTTACGGTTTCAGACAAGAAGATTTTCAAAGATTTTCAAAATTTTTCAGTTTTGTTGCCATGGCAACCAGAGTTTTTTAAGGAATTAAATTCTTTCAAGAAATTCTGAAGAGGACCATGGCAGGATCATTTCTGTGAAGTTTCATCAAAATTGGATGGGTAGTTTCAGAGAAGAAGACGTTTTAAAAAAAAGTTAACGCACGGACGGACGAACGGACGACGGACAACAGGCCATGACATAAGCCCGCTGGCCTTCGGCCAGTGGAGCTAACAAAACTGAAAATGTGGCCTCCAGAGTGCACAAAATGGTTTTCCTTAGACTTTCTCCAGGGTCATTAAACTCAGGATTATGTAGTAAAGGGTTAACCCCTTTATCTGACAATCCTGAGTTTTAACAACCCTAAAGAAGATGGCTTTAGAAAATAATGTGGGAAAAGGAGAAAATGCTGGAAACCAGCATGTTCTCCTTTTCCTACAACACTTTCCACTGTACCAAGAAAAAATTTCAGACTGAGTCATAATTTTTTTGTAGTCTGCAAATGCTTTGAATTTGAAAAATGTTTGGTAAAGGGTTCAATCTTTCAGCATAACAAGTGGGATCAGATTTTTGAAAAAGAAGTAGCTCAAGATCAGGCTGGACAGGCACTGTTGATCAAATATCATATTAATTGATTGAATAGTGCTTTATGCCGCTCTCAACATTATTTCTGTCATATCACAGGAACAGCTCACTATTTCAAGTATATCATGGGTTTTGACAGTAACTTAAAGGCTGGGGCTGGGGTGTCTTGGCCAAGGATACTCCCACAAAAAAACCCACTGATTCCAGGGAGGCTCAAACCCAGAGCCTCCAGGTTGCTAGTCCTACACTTTACCATAAGGCCATGCAGGACCCCTGATCAATTATCAGACTGCACCTTCTGTGCAGTTTGATCTTGGATCTAAACTGTCAAGAAAAGCACCTGAAATTAACCAGTCTGCTAAGAGTTACAAAGCTATTGATTTAGAGGTACGGAAATGGATTTCCATGTCATTCGCCTACGGTATTACGTACATTGGCCTATAAATAACCCAGCCAATCAGATATTGATTTCTGTACAAAGACGTGAAACTTTTTATGGATAATCACCATATTATATGAAGCTATACAGGTAAACTGAACAAAAAGGGGATACCAATAAGGAAGGTATTTCTTTAATCCTTTACCAAACAAACCCATGTTTTAACGACCTTGAAGGAAAAGGCTTTGGAAATCAGTGTGGTAAAAGAAGGAAAAAGCTAGTAGCCAGTATTTTCTTCTTGTTTCCACAATTTTTTCTTTCCTTTCAAAGCAAAATGCCATTTTTAAGTCACATTTAGACTGTGATGTGCATAACTATGTATGTGATTCGGACAAGTCTAAAAATTTGTTGTTTAATGTAGAGTTAGCCCTTTTCAACACAGTTCCATGTTTTCATGACCCTCCAGAAAAAGACTTCTGAAAACACAGTGAGAAAACAAGAGGGCCAAGATGGCCCTGTATCGCTCCACTGGCTTTTTAACCCTTTACCACACAAATCGAAGTGTTAATGACCCTGAAAGAGAAGGCTTTCAAAAACATTGTGAGAAAAGGACATGTTGTCAGCCAGTATTTTCTCCTTTTCCCACAAGGTTTCCTAACCTATCAAAGACAGAAATAGTCATTTAAGCTACATTCAATTTGTCTTTTTGCAATGGCTTTAAACTTGGTACAGTAAAAAAAAATTGTCATTTCTTAAAGAGTAAAATTAACGTATCATGCGCTTAATTGACATTGACATAGATATACAGCATAAAAAGTCTGTATGGTGATAAACTTACTTTGAAAACATAACCTCCACCCCACCTGCCAAACAAAAAGAGTCAAATCTTTTTAAATGCAAAGATAATGTCAGTGAATACAAGCAGGTTTATTCATTAGCATGAAAGGTAAAGTTCTGAAAAAATTTGAGTGACAGAAACCTTACTTTAAACATTCCATTCATGTGAGCATAACTATTAGCATCAAAATAAATCACTCTCCCTTAAAACAGAACATTTCCTCTTCAAAAAACTTAAATACCAAACTCCAGTAATGTATAACTGCAGTTTGATAATCAAGGGAGGTAAATAGTACCAATCTTTATCTTGTATGACAGGAGTTGCTTCCCTTGATTACTATTTCAAATTACAGTCACTATATAAGCCCATGTTAAACTTGTGATCCCTGGGGCAGAGCCAATTTTGACCCAAGGGCTATAATATGAAGACACTTCATAGAGGCCCATTAGATAAAGCTACATGCCAAATTTGGTAGCCCTGGGCCTTATGGTTCCAGACAAGAAGATTTTCAAAGATGTTCAATATTTTTCAGTTTTGTTGCCATGGCAACCAGAGTTTTTGAAGGAATCAAATTCTTTCAAGAAATTCTAAAGAGGACCATGGCAGGATCATTTCTGTGAAGTTTCATCAAATTTGGATGGGTAGTTTCAGAGAAGAAGAAGTTTGAAAAAAAAGTTAACGCACGGATGGACGGACGCACGACGGACACCGGGCCATGACATAAGCCCGCTGGCCTTCGGCCAGTGGAGCTAAAAAACAGAAAATGCTGGTAAATAGCACTTTCTTCTTTTCCCATAATGTTTTCTACCAATCCAAAGACAGATACTGTCGTTTATGCCACATCTTATTTGTTGTCCGTCAACATGAGTTAAATCATTGCTTCCTGAAACAAATTAAGATACTGATGAAACTTTAAAAATATCCTTGTCAACCATGGATAAGCTACATGAACTCACTTTTTACCACACAATCCAGATTTTTAACAACCAAGAGAAATAAGACTTCTTCCCACAATTGTGGGAAAAGAAGAAAATGCTGGTAACCAGTATTTTCTTCTCTTTCCACAATTGTCCTATACCCTTTCAAAGGCTAATCCTGTATCAATTGAGCCACATTTTGTCGTCTACAAAATGCTTTCAATCTGGGCTTGTCTAAAATTTTGTCACCTAGAAACAAGTAAAAGAATAACATATAATTATGTACATTTTTGAAAGCTCTGACAAAAAATTTCAATATGTACTGAGCAAAATCTCTGTTTGCCACAATGTTTTCAAAGGTGGTGTGCTAAAAGAAAACTAAAGTTGGCAGAAGAAGGTCCTAATGAGCCAATCCCTACAGTTCACAGGCAAAACATTAACCCATAGAGCACCGAATAAACCAAATACATATTTTCATTTTAGTTTTTGTTTGTTTGTTAATATGGTTTTTAATGCACTTTCTACATTTTATCAGTTATACTGCGGCACCTACCAATGCTTTCCAGGAGTTTCTATCACAAGTATTTTGCACAATATTCTTCCCACGCTACTGGCAGTCTTCCCATGTAGCCTTTGTCGAAACAATGATCAGCCAAGACAGACAAATGAATTCTTGTGGCAATGACTATCACCATCTCTTGAAAAGAAAATGGATAGGGATTTGAACCCATGACCCCTGGTCATAAGTCCTACCAACTGCAGGCTTGGCTTCTATTTCAGAAATAAGACCACTATAACTTCCATATTAAAATTGCTTTTGACCAGAATGTTGCAGCAATGCAGACAGTGTAGATTAATGACCAGCTGCACATTTTGTTCAGTCTGATCTTGATCTGTGTTTATGCAACGGCAAGCTTTGTTGGATTTGTAGCTTTTGTGGATAGTGCAGAACATGGCTACAGTATTTTCAACAGCCTAACACACAGCCTTAAAAGATATGTACAACAAAAAATCCACTCTGCAAGCAGGTTTTTAACCCTGTACCACACAATCTAACTTTTAACGACCCTAAGCAAGAAGGCTTATGAAAACATTGTGGGAAAGGGAGAAAATGCTGGAAACCAGCATTTTCTCATTTTCCCAGATTGTTTGCTATCCTCTTTGAACAAGGTTTCAATTTTTGAGTAACATTCATTTTGACCTCTACAGTTGCTTTCAATTTGGACTGGTCTAAAATTTTGTCATTTGGTAAAGTCAGTTAAAAGTGGTCTGTAGCTGCCAGACAAAAATATCACCTGCAGCAGACAATGTGTTAACTCTTTCAGTGCCAAAATATACAAACTTGATCTCTCTTAAGAATTAAGAATCCTGAAAATACAATCCACTGATCTTCAAAAGATCTTTATTTTAAAGGCTTGACTATCCGCAGGACATAACGATCAAAGATAAGACTGCATGTACTCTGCAGTCAGATCTTAATCTACACACTGCAAGAGCCCCTGTTTTGGCCTATGGCACAGGATGGATTTAGGAGAAAGATTAACCCTTTACCAAACAATCCCTGGTTTTCACAACCCTGAGGAAGAAGCCTGTTGAAAACATTGTGGGAAAAGGAGAAAATGCTGGTAAGCAGCATTTTCTCCCTTTTCCCACGATGTTTTTTCAGCCTTCCCAAAACAAACTTCAATTTTTAAGTCACACTGATTTTGTTGTCTGCAAATGCTTTCAATATGGACATGTCTTAAATTTTGTCGTTTGGTAAAGGGTTAATCCTTACAGGACTTAACTAGAGGCGCTTGAGCGCCTGTATCGCTCCACAGGCCTGATATTTCTATAATGGCGAAAGGAAGTTTATCAATTATCATTCAATCCTGCATTTTAGCTCACTGAAGAAACAATTTGGTAGACAACCACCATAGGAACTTACCTGCAAAACAACAATGAAATCCAATGAATAGTTTTAGAGAAGAAATTTTTCAAAGATTTTACTTTATACCATAAAAGGAAAATGAGTCTCCCATAAAAGCCATGTTTTTTGACAGATCTTTTTTTTTTTTTAAGGAATTCTGTAAACCTGTATCTAAGGAACATTCCTGCAAAATAATAATGCTATCCAAATAGCGGTTTGGAAGGAGAAGATTTTTAAAGGTTTTTTACTTTGGTTGCCATGGCAACCAGAATTCTTCATGGAACACAATTATTTGATGGAATTTGAAAGAGGACCACCAAAGGAACATTCCTGTGAAATTTGGTAAAAATCCAGTCAATAGTTTCTGAGGAGAAGTTTTTTAAAGAAAAAGTTTACGGACGCACGCACGGACGGACGAACGGACGGACGCTCGATGGACACAACGCCATGACAATAGCTCGCTGGCCTTCGGCCAGTGGAGCTAATAATGAATAAAATGGACATTCTTATTAGGTACTTCTTACTCTGATATCATAATTTTAAGGCTGTTTTCATCAGACTATCTGGCACAGAAAGGCTTGAATGAAATCCAGGATCAGACTGCATTTTCTGAACAATCTGGTCTTAATCAATACCATCCTCTCAAGCCTTTTAATGCAAGTTTAGCAGTACCAGAGTTGAAATACAGAAAAGAAGACAAAAAAAAATTCCTAAAAGGCAGGTGTAAGATATTATAATCTGTTTCTATCAGTTACTTTTCTGACATTATTGATAACTGTATCTTCTTAATCCTAATTTATCTCATGTAAACTTTTTGGACTGAACTCTTTTAAACCCTTTGACCTTTTCAACCTGTAAAGTTGACAGGTTTCTAAAACATGGTTTGAAAAGAAGCAATAATAATCATTTCTTTTAAAACAACAATTTCCAAATCATTAATCAAAATTGAAGGTATCACTTTCTTCAAATACGTGTCCTGTGTGCCACTCACAATAGACTACTTGGAACACTCTAACATTATCCCTTTACCAATCAATCCTTTTGAAAACATTGTAGGGGAACGAGAAAATGCTGGTAATCAGCATTTTCTCCTTTTCTCACAGTTGTTTCTACCATCTCAAAAGACAAAATCATCTTTTCAGCTACATTCATCGTCTGCAAATGCTTTCAATTTTGTAAAATTAAAAATGTCATATGGTAAAGAGTTCAACATGAAAGCATGAAGAAAAATGTAATATGAACCATGCTTTTTATCCCACGCCGAAGGCAGAGGGATATAGTTTTAGCGTTGTCTGTCCGTCTGTCCTTCCGTCCATCCGTGTGTCCGTCCGGGAGAATATCTCCAATACCATTTAACAGAATTTCGTGAAACTTTTTTTTTTATTTTTTGATTCTATGAAAAATGGCCGACTGGGAGCGATTTTAAGTTACGCGGTCAAGTAAATTTTTCGGCAGGGGATATCATTTCAACGAAATTGCTTGTTTAAAACAGGTCTTAATGCATCTGCCAAAAACATCGAATCATGTGAGCCTGCGCAGTCTGCACAGCCTGACATGGGTCAAATTTTTTTGTTATTTGAAAATTTTATGCATGTCCAAGGACCATTCTATTTCTTGGTTCTGTGGGTTGTTCTACAAATTGGATTTTATGGGTCCATAATTATGTGATGACGTGCTTGGTATAATGCATAATGGGGATGCATTAAGCCCCCTTTTGCCAGAATGGGGCTCATTAATTTGTTTGTCTTGCAGGAGACCAGTTTCCAAAATGATGTAGTATGAGATGAAACAGCTCTTTATATCACTGAAAGAATAAATATCTGAACAAAGGATTATCAAGCTAGCAATGAAGAACAAGAGGGCCATGATGGCCCTGTATTGCTCCACTAGCTTTTGGAAAATTTAACTACAATTGACAGATATATTAACTCTTTATCAGATGACAAAATGTAGACTTGCTCAAAGTGAAAGTGTTTGCAGACCATAATTTAAATGTACCTCAAGTGATGGAATTTGTCTTTCAAATGATGAAAAACATTGTGGGAAAAGGAGAAAATGCTGGTTACCAGCATTTTCTCTTTTTCCCATATTTTCAAAAGGTTTCTTTCTCAGGGTCATTAAAATTTGGGATTGTATAGTAAAGGGTTAATGCCCAAGAAGCCTGTATTGCACTTAACCTTTTACAGAGAAAAAAAGCTGTAAAAAGATTGTCATGTTCCTTTACATGCTAACTATGTCATTGATAAAGATGGAGGTCTGCTCAAGAATAATTCATACCAAATATCAATGATCTCTAACAAACAGTTTTTGACAAGGAGATTTCAAAATATTTTGTAACTGAAAAATATTTTTTTTTAGCATGAATGGTAAAGTTTTAGAACAATAAAAGAGAATGATAATAATTTTGATTCATATTTATACTACTCAGTGCATCTGAATATAACCTTAAACATCAAAATAAGGCACTATGACCTAAAAATTAAAATTTTATATTAAGTAAACTTTGATATACAACACCAACTTTATTGTAGTGTGGTATGAAAAGAAGGGAGATAAATGGTAACAACTGTGTTACAAAAAGACTGGGGTTATTTCCCTTTGTTCAATGTAAGCTCCACTATAGATTGGTATGGGGTAAAACTTAGCCAAGCCCACAGCAACCATATTGTTTGACAAATTGAAATCATACAAATGAAATCACAAAAGATCTTCACCAAAGGACCATTTATACTAATCTGCAGAAAATGTCAACCTATGAGAAGTGTTTTGAGGACTTTTAGCATTTTCAGTTTTGTTGCTGTGTAACCAGAGTTCTCGATGGAATCAATCTTTTTTAACAATGTCTGGCATAATGGATATTTTTTATTAAAAAGAAAATAGAAACCATGCAAAGACTGCATTTTGAAGGCTGTGTTGGCCATGCAATATTTAAAGTTAAAATATGTGATAGTGTAGATCAAATATCATTGGCTATATTGATCATTAATTTCAAATATTGTCTTTTCATTCCAATACTAGCCATCTAATTGGCCTACTCAACCTGACTTGACAAATCAAAATTTACAACAATACTATGAGAGGTTGCTAATCTGGCCCAAAACTCACTGATTTTAATATCTGCTCAGGTTGACCTGGGCCAAAACTTTTTGCTATTTGTCAATTTTCTGCATGTCAAAGGACCAGTCTATCCCATGATTCAGACGGTTGTTTAACAAAATAGATTTTATGGATCCACAAGTATGTGATGATTTACTTCGTATAATGCAATACGAAGATGGCTCATATAGTACAATGTGTGTAAAAAGGAACTAAAGCTGTGCCCAGCAGTCAAAGGTCAAACCCAACAAACTTTTTCAGCCTAGAAATAAGACTTAAATAACTACAAATACCCTAGTTACCATTGTCCAGAATGTCTAGGCATCACAGACAGTGTACATCAAAGATGAGATTGCATGTTTTATGCAGTCTGATCTTGATCTTCACTGACTGCAAAGACAACTGTAGTAGTGAAAGGCCCTTTGGGGGTTGACTATCCAACTACTCTCCCTCACCAGATTAAAAATTCTTACATAGACATAATAAGCACTAAATTTAAATGTCCTACCTCTTTCAAAGGCCGCCTTTAACCAATACACTGAATGGACAAATTCCAAAAATGCTTCCGTAGTGTAAACAAATGTCTCCCTCTCTCTCATTTAATCACATTAGCCCTTGCAGATGAGCTTTTTCTTCTTGAGGCACATTATGTTTGAAAACACCCTGGCAAGGTGAGATATTCCTCATGAGAGCAATTTCTCCATTAGAAATGATATTTTCCAATATGTACATAAATCAGATCATTGTTCATGTTGGTTGTCAGATTTTTACAGGAATAATTGAAAAGTCGTCTGCTGCAGATATTTTCCAGGAGGGAGTGTTTTAACCACAATAACCTTAACCCTTTACCACACAATCCAGAATTTAAATCATCACAAGAGAGAAGCTTTTTGAAAACATTGAGGGAAAGGTGAAAATGCTGGTAATCAGCATTTTCTCCTTTTCCCACAATGTTTTCTACCCTATCAAACACAAATTCTGCCATTTGGGCTACATCTAAATTGTTGTCTGCAAATGCTTTGAATTTGGATAATTGCAAAATTTTGTTGTGTGGTATAGAGTTGAAGGCTAGCATTTAGATCAGTCAAAAAGTAGTGCAAGTGATAGATTTATTGTATTGGAGTTTAACGCCTTTTTAATAGCTTACGTCATATCTCGGAGGTCAGTGCACTTATGCATACGTTTCCTGGCTTTCTCACACCAGTACTGACACACCTCTCTTTCCAAGTCACTGACTACTATCTTCAAATACATCCGAGGTGAGAGGTAAAAATTTACAAGAAAGAAAGTTTGCCTCTACCAGATATCAAACTCACAACCACCAGATCACGAGTCGGATACACTAACCACCGAGCTACCGGGCCGGACGCAAGTGACAGAAAGGGTAGCAATGTTCTGTAATCAAGTGGAATAAAAAACTGAGCATAAAGGATCTAGTGCTTGTTACAAGCAAATGCTCCTTTTCCTTGAATGTTTTCAAATTCTGTATAGAGCAGGGATGTTGGAAGTCTCATTCATGCGAGTAGGGCTAAGCCCTTTAACTCTTTCCCAAACAGCATACATTAGACCCCACTAAATTTGAAACATCTGCAGACAACAATTCAATACTGGTACAAATGAGCTTGAGTTCTGTGATAGGGTAGAAAACATTGTGGGAAAAGGAACAAATGCTGGTTACCAGCATTTTCTCCTTTTTCAACAAGGTTTTCAAAAGGCTTGATATGGGTCATTAAAATTCAGGATTTTGTGATAAAGGGTTAACTGTTTGCACTTGCGGTACTAAATAAATGAAATGTACAACCTGAGTCAGTAATAAGGATGCAGACATTACAATTTCAAAAGTGTTTCAGTCAATAATATCCTTCAAAGAAGCAGAGAGTGTAGATCCAAGATCAGACCATACTTTCTGGACAGTCTGATCTTGGATCTACAGTGTCAAAAGAAACAACTGAATTTACATTGAGCACTGTGAGGATCAACGGTGTCTGACAACCCTAAAAGATACCGTTTCCTCGGACATACAGATGGGTAGCATCATTTCGATTAACTCTTCACCAATTGATAAAATTTTAGTCTAGTCCAAATTGGAACTATTTACAGATGAAATATCAAACAAGATGTCTGTTTGTAAAACAGTCATGCCCCACTACTGCCACATTGATACAGGAAGTGGCACGTTTCATAAACTGATATCAAAAGAATTGATTGGGAAATATCGATGTCATCTTTTTGATTTATAGCCCACTTCAATTGTTAAACGTGATAATCTGCCAACAGTTCGCGTAATTATACACACCGCCGTGTGTATACATACAAGATTGTATACAGTTGCCGATACACAGACTGGGTTATCGATTTTCTTTTCGGCACACGCGTTCGACTTCCGCTTTTTCCCAGTCAACTTCGATGCTTACTACGTCCCCGATAATACGCTAATAAAACGTTGGAGCCACAAGTTGAGCCACATATGATGATTTTTGAGACATTTTAATTTTTTTTGAGCAAATGGCTCAAGTGGCGAACGGCAGTGCGGGCCCTGAATCATCTGGTGGTCACTGTGACCTTGACCTTTCATGGATTAACCTTAAAATCGATAGGGATCATTTACACTCCAACATGAATATCTGTACAAAATTTGAAGGACCTAGGTCAATTCTGTGTGTAGTTATCATCTGGACAAGGTTTGGTCTATATATCATTAAGTTGAAGGCCACTGTGACCTTGACCTTTGATGGATTAATCTCAAAATCGATAGGGATCATTTACACTCAAAGATGAATATCTGTACAGAATTTGAAGAACCTATGTCGATTCTGTGTCTAGTTATCATCCAGACAAGGTTTGGTCTATATATCATTAAGTTGAAGGCCACTGTGACCTTGACCATTGATGGATTAATCTCAAAATCGATAGGGATCATTTACACTCAAAGATGAATATCTGTACAGAATTTGAAGAACCTATGTCGATTCTGTGTCTAGTTATTATCCAGACAAGGTTTGGTCTATATATCATTAAGTTGAAGGCCACTGTGACCTTGACCTTTGATGGATTAATCTCAAAATCGATAGGGATCATCTGCACTCCAAGACGAATGTCTGTGCCAAATTTGACGAACCTAGGTCACTTCTGTGTCTAGTTATCATCCGGACAAGGTTTGGTCTATATATCAACATGTTGACGGTCACTGTGACCTTGACCTTTGACCGATTGACCTCAAAATCAATAGGGATCATCTACACTCCAAGATGAATGTCTGTACCAAATTTGACGAACCTAGGTCAATTCTGTGTCTAGTTATCATCCGGACAAGGTTTGGTCTATATATCAACACGTTGACGGTCACTGTGACCTTGACCTTTGACCGACTGACCTCAAAATCAATACGGATCATCTACACTCCAAGACGAATGTCTGTGCCAAATTTGACGAACCTAGGTCAATTCTGTGTCTAGTTATCATCCGGACAAGGTTTGGTCTATATATCAACATGTTGACGGTCACTGTGACCTTGACCTTCGACTGATTGACCTCAAAATCAATAGGAATCATCTACACTCCGAGACGCATGTCTGTGCCAAATTTGACGAACCTAGGTCAATTCTGTGTCTAGGTATCATCCGGACAAGGTAAGGTCTACCGACCGACCGACCTACCGACCAACGGACCGACATTAGCAATGCAATATACCCCTACTTCGTTGAAGGGGGGCATAATTAAGCTGAAATGATGGTTGTCTGTAAAACTGTAGAAAACCTTGTGGGAAAAGGAGAAAATTCTGGTTACCAGCATTTTCTCCTTTTCCTACAAGGTTTTCAAAATGTATTTCCCCAGGGTCGATAAATTTGGGATAATATGGTAAAGTATTAGTAAAAAACCCTGTTGCTGGTTACCAGCATTCTCTCCTTTTACCTGAATGCTTTTCATCCTGTCAAAGACAAATACCATTACTTAAATTACCAGTAAGTCACATTTAATTTGTTGTCTGAAAATACTTGCACTTTGGACAATTCCAAAATTTTTTGATTGGTAAAGAGTTATCAACAATACAGGTGTTCCACATTTTGGAATCTTTTCACCAGTGCCAACTGAAATTATCAATTTTATTTCTTTAGCACCCTGAAGGAAGGTTAACACCCTTACCTTGACTTATCAAAATTTAAAATATCACCAGATGATAATTTTGAAATTGATAGAAATAAGCTGAAGTCATTTGATAGAGTTGAAAACATTTTGGTGAAATTAGAAAATGCTGGTAACAAGCATTTTCTCCTTTTCCCACAAATTTTTTAAAAACGTCTTTTCTACAGGTCTTTATAAACTCCAGACTGTTTGGAAGAGGGTTATCCCATATCCTGCTAAATAAGTAAAATGAAACTTTCAGGCAGATAGTAAAAATTCAAATGTTGCTAAGTCAGAGTTATTTTTGGGGTAAAAATATCTCCTTATCGGACACTGAAGATCCAAGATCAGACTGCACGTTCTGTGCAGTTTGATCTTGATCTACACTGTCTGCAAAAGGTCAGTCAGTCATGCTTAGCTGCCTAAGGGTTAAGAACTCCTCGTGTCTGGTAATGAATGGTTCAAGCAATAACATTTAAGTAGGTCAGAACTGTCATTTTTAATGGAAAGTAGACCACTTATAAAGATAGAGCCACTTGTCCTCAATCTGAATTGTTTGTCTAGATGAGTTTAACATTACAGTATCAGCATTTTCCGTCAAATCATGGTAACAACTACTCTACGGGCAGAGATATGCCATTATGCCAAAGGCCATTATCATATAACTGTGTGAAAATACAAGTTTCTAGCTATGATTACATGCATGTAAATGATGCGCGTTTTAAGGGCCCTTATTAGATTTTTTTTTGCTGCAACTTAAATTTTTTTATTATCACATAATCACGACCCTTACAGGGGAGGCTTTTGAAAACATTGTGGGAAAAGGAAAAAAATGCTGGTGACCAGCATTTCCTCCTTTCTTTTATACCTTTTGACTGAAAAATCCCATCGTTTTAACCAAATTTAATTTATTGACTGCAAATGCTTTTTAATTTGTCAAGTCTAAAATCTTGTTATACATGTGCTGATTAAACACTACAAAATATATTTTGTCTGCACACATAAAGACACTGAATGGCAAGATGCAGTAGTAAATAGGTGCAAATATGGCATTCAAATAACATGAGGGTTGGTTACTTTGCAATCAGTAACTTTGTCTTTTTTTTATCAGATCACATTATGATATCATCATACTTATTTGAATATGATTATTATGAATACAATCCCACATAAATAATGCATTTAACTGATAACATGAATATTTAACAAACCTTTGAAAATTCTAGTGTGAAATCTAGAAATACCACAACAAGCTACATAGCCAAATAAGGAAGTGCTACTGTTTTTTCTCATACTTTTGCGTTTCTTCTTTACCGATGGTTTGCCCACTATTGCCTTACTTAATTTAGAAGAGAATCATTCATTGATTTTGGTGTGATCATATTAAATAAGGAAAAGAGAAAAAATTTCAACCCTATCAAAGAAAAATTCCACCATTCGAGTGTCATATGTCATTTCAAAGTGCTTTCAATTTGGAAAAGTCTCAAATTCTCTCATTGTATAAAAGTTCACAGACAGTCTCTGCAACAGGAATTATTCCTACATCAAAACAGACTATTGTTTCAACCTTGTTAACTCTTCACTACACAAAGCCAACTTTTAAAGTCCTTGAGAACTTTGGAAAACATTGTGGGAAAAGGAGAAAATGCTGGTAACCAGCATTTTCTCCTTTTCCATAATGTTTTCTACCCTATTAAAGACAACTTCCGTCATTTTAGCTTCATTCAATTTCGCATCTGCACATGCTTTAGGTCTGGACAGGTCTAAAATTTTGTTGCGTGGTAAAGGGTTAAAACAGAAAAGTTGTGAGTGGTTACAGAAGAGAATTATCATTGAGTAGCACTGGTTAAAGATATATACACCTAGAAAACATGGATAGGCACACTGGCCACCCCCAAAATATTGTAGAAAAAAGTGTTACACACCATTCTATCAAACATATTGTTATGTACACAAGAAAGACCACAGAGACATTTTGTCAGACTGTCAGAGATAATTCAATATTTATGACAATATCAAATGTCAACTCATCTCCAGAGACACTCAAATTTTTCCAGCATCCCTCACCCTTACTTTCCTCACACCAAAAAAAAGTCTTTCCATACCTTTGTAAGGGCCTGGTCTAGTAGGATTTAACATGTACGGCTTGTAATCTTAGGGTCGATGGGTTGGGATCCCTGCACCCTGCAAAATCCTTTAACCCTTTACCACACAATGACAACTTTTAACGCCCCTGATAGAGAAGGCTTTTGAAAACATTGTGGGAAAAGGAGAAAATGCTGGTTACCAGCATTTTCTCCTTTTCCCACAATGTTTTCTACCCTATCAAAGAACTAGAGGCGCTTGAGCGCCTGTATCGCTCCACAGGCCTGATATTTCTATAATGGCGAATGGAAGTTTTTAACAATTATCATTCAATCCTGCATTTTAGCTCACTGAAGAAACAATCTGGTAGACAACCACCATAGGAACTTACCTGCAAAACAGCAATGAAATCCAATGAATAGTTTTAGAGAAGAAATTTTTCAAAGATTTTACTTTATACCATAAAAGGAAAATGAGTCTCCCATAAAAGCCATGTTTTTTGACAGATCTTTTTTTTTTAAGGAATTCTGTAAACCTGTATCTAAGGAACATTCCTGCAAAATAATAATGCTATCCAAATAGCGGTTTGGGAGGAGAAGATTTTTAAAGGTTTTTTACTTTGGTTGCCATGGCAACCAGAATTCTTCATGGAACACAATTATTTGAAGGAATTTGAAAGAGGACCACCAAAGGAACATTCCTGTGAAATTTGGTAAAAATCCAGTCAATAGTTTCTGAGGAGAAGTTTTTTAAAGAAAAAGTTTACGGACGCACGCACGGACAAACGGACGGACGGACGGACTGACGGATGCACGACGGACACAACGCCATGACAATAGCTCTCTGGCCTTTGGCCAGTGGAGCTAAAAATTATTTCATATGATCCACATTGAAACTGCCATAATGCAAATGCTTTCAATTTGGACAGGTCTAAAATTTGTTGTGTGGTAAAGGGGTAAAGTCTTCACTAAATGACAAAATTTTAATCTCGTCCAGTTTGAAAACATTTGAAGGCGAGACAGTAAATGTCACTAAAATGATTGTATTTGTTCTTGAAAGAGTGGAAATTATGGTGGGGACAGGAGAAAATGCTTAATACCAGCGTTTTCTCCTTTTCCAAAACTGTTTTCAAAAAGCGTTTTTCTGCCTTGTTGTTAAAACTTTGGATCCGATAACAAATAAGAGGCTATGTATTGTTTATATGAATGAACTTACAATTATTTAGTCTTCATTATGAGTATCATGGTGACTTGTCACTTATTCATGTCTTTCACCAGTTCTAGGCTGCAGCTCTGCAGTGCCTCGCCAAAAGGCACTCAACTACTGAGCTACAGGCTATCTCTTTTCATGACTGATCCAAATGAATACAACAGAATGTATCCCTATATCATGGCTTAATGTCGTGTCAGCTGTTCATGTAGGATAACAGGCTGTAATTTACCTAAAGATTGTTGTGCAAGATACCAAGCAAATGTATGGATAGGTGCCCCAGCTGCTATGATATAAATGTAATGCCAGAGCTCCAGATAAGAGGGAGTGATGGTATTATAAATCCATCATATCTCTTCGAAACCCTATGTTGTGGGTACTCATTAGAATCGTCTCGATGAGACGACTCTAATGAGTACCCACAAAATAGGATTTAGTAGAGATTAACTAACAGTTTCAATTTTGAAATCAAAGTCACTCCCTTTGTCTGGAGCTCTGTAATACTGTTGTAAAGGATATAAAATACAAAACAAGCTGTTTTCACCAAGATCTTGACTAACACTATTCTACGACTTTTTCAAAAGCTATGAGTTTAGGAAGTTTTTAATCCTTAATCACACAATCCCATATTTTAACGACCCTAGGGAAAAAGCCTTTTGAAAACATTGTGGGAAAACAAGAAAAAGCTGGTAACCAGCATTTTCTCTTATTTCCACATCTACCCTATCATAGACATATACCATCACATCAACCCTTTACCAAATAATCCCATATTTTAACGACTCTAGGGAAAAAGCCTTCTGAAAACATTGTGGGAAAACAAGAAAAAGCTGGTAAGCAGCATTTTCTCCTATTTCCACATCTACCCTATCATAAACATATAGACATACTTTCAATTAGGATGACATCTACAATAATTTTTTGATGTGGTAAAGAGTTAAGTCTTTACCAGGCAACAAAATTTTTGACACAATTTAAAGCATTTGCAGACAACAAATTAAATGTGATTAAAATGAAATGTCTTTGAAATGGTAGAAAACATTGTGGGAAAAGGAGAAAATGCTGGTTACCAGCATTTTCTCCTTTTCCCATAATGTTTTCAAAAGTCTTTTTTCTGGGAGATGGGGGTGGGGGGTTTCGTCAAAACTCAGGATTGTGTAGTAAAGGGTTAAAAAGCCATTGTAATTCAGGAAGTTGTCTAAATGTCATCTACAAGAGGTAAAGGATTGTTTCATATTATTGAACAAAATCATGTCCTATTGGGTGGGACGATTCTTGCATTTACGAACAGATAACTTCCAGCATTTCCAGCATAAAACTGCTTTTATTAAAACTGACAAATTGCAAAACGTCATCCTCTTCCCCATGCGGGGCCAATGTTAGCGTTAGTAGACAGATGAACTTCCATGCATTTCCATGATCAATGCTTTCACTCTTTACCAAACAACACAATTTTGAATTGTCCAAATTCAATGCATTTGCAGACGTCAAATGAAATGTGGCTAAAATGGCCGAAGTTGTCCTTGAAAGTTTAGAAAATGTTGAGGGAAAAGGAGAAAATGCTAGTTACCAGCATTTTCTTCTTTTCCCACAATGTTTTCAAAAGCCTTCTTCCACAAGGTTGTTAAAATTCGGGACTGTGTGGTTATCCCTTTACTACAAATATCTCTTGTTTCAACCACCCTTAACAAGAAAGCTTTTCTACACATTTTGGCAAAAGGAGCAATTGCTTATAACAAGCAGCAATTGCCCCTTTGGCCACAATGTTTCTTGAAAACGATGCAATACAGGGCTGTAAATTGTAGCTTTTGTAGCTTTTGTACAGAAATGGGTTTGACAAATCTCACAGACAATTGCCCATTATGTCTATTTTGTCTCCATTATGTGACCCTATGGCAAATATGCATGATAAATTGTGCATACCACCATATCTGGTTAAATTTGTCTCTATTTCAGGATATTTGTAAAGGCAACAGAAAAAAATTCAGACAAACTACATGTATAGCAATGACTTGTTTCTTGGGTGTTACACAATTGTTTCAGCTGTATTTCAGATATGTAGCTGTGGCCAGTGCATCTATCTACATGTTCATGGAATTTCTGCTACAACAACAATACACAACACACTTTCCAAACCAAGTTCAAAACTTTCCAAGTTTGGTGGTAATAAAGGAATCATGTCTTGCCACATGGACTTGAATCTCTACAGGACTACAAAATCTTAGACCTGCCAATACTGAAAGTGTTTGCAGACAACAAATTACATACGGCCCAAATGATGGGATTTCTTTGATAGGTGGAAAACAATGTGGGAAAGGGAGAAAATGCTGGTTATCACACTACACCAAGGTATCTGAAGCAGAAAACCATTTACATGTATCAGGGCTCCAGATAAGAGGGAGTGATGGTATTATAAAGTCATTATTTCTCTTTGAAACCCTATGTTGTGGGTACTCATTAAAATCGTTTCGATGAAACGATTCTGATGAGTACCCACAACATAGAGGGTTTAGTGGAGAATAATTAATATTTTCAATTTTGAAATCAAAATCACTCCCTCAATCTGGAGCTCTGATGTATTCAATGGCATAGAAAACATGCAATTTCTTCTTTTCCTGCATCATTTTTCCCAAGCTGTCAAATGAAGAGGCATAAAAATAAGATCTACATTGTCAAAGACAGTTTTATTTGACTATTACTTTATACCATCTTCAACAATGTACCATAATGGCAATAACTCAATCATGTTGTTCCTTGGTTATACCAATTGGTATACAGGTTTAGGCTCTGCAGAACTTTGTGCACTTCTGATTCAATGCAACCAGCATTGCCAGACCTGCTTTAACCCAAACCTCTGATTTTTTAATCAATCTAAAATCTTGATCTATGCGTTACAGAGGGCTCTAAGAGCCTGCCAATATTTCAAGAAATATCCTTGCAAAAAGCCTTAACCCTTAGATACTCAATAAATGAAATTGACTTTTTCAACTGTGAAAAACAGCAAGAATGTTGATCTTTCGAGTTTGTTTTGGCCAGAATAAGTAACAAAGTAGTAGACACTGTAGATCCATGATCAGTCTGCACCTACACTAAAACTTAACGTCATCTCTTCTTATCTGCTTTAGATATAACTCACATCAATTTGAAATGTAGATTCTAAACAACTGAGGTTGAGGTTAAAAACTATCTGGACATTTGTAATCTTCGTTTGAGTCAAAAATTATGCGACCTACTATTCTAGATGTGAAAAAAAGAAAATATAGAAATAGCAAATATTCAATCACTCCAAGATAATCTCTATTAGACAGAGCATACACAATTGTATACTTCACGATGTTTGTTAATAATATGTCCCATATCAATAACTTGAACAATGGTAAACTGGTACCCATTGTATCTCCCGTACCTTCCAATAGGCAACAGGCAATATTCAATTCATCGATGGCAGCAATTGATTGTCAGTCTTGTCATTAATCAGACACTGCCTTACAAAATGGCTTGCTTTAATTCTTTAAAGTAACTGAGCAATTCTATCTTTGGCCTAAATTTTTATGACAGATAAAAATTATTTTGACTAGGATCATTTTATCGAACTCTCAATCATTTGTGATAAAGACTATCTTTGCGGATAAATGTTATCCAAATTTAAATTTTCAAGTCTCACATTATTTCATGAAGTCTAAAAAATATCTGCCTTGTAGCGTTGGCTGTTACCTGTTTCTGATACGAAGATCAGTGACTTCTTATCAACTAATTCTTTGTTACTTTTGACAAACAAAGAAAAAAATAGATTTTCTCACCTTATAATACAAGAAAAACTCAGTTCTGCAATGATAATGAAGATATGTATCTGAGCCTGAAAAAATATCAATAAAATCACTATATTTCTTTTATATTGGCATACAATTCAAGCAGAATACAGACAAAATTGCAGATGGTTGTGTTGAAACCAATTTTAATAACCCTGAGAAAAAAAGCTTTGAAAAATACAACAGAAAAAAAGGATGAAATGCTGGTAACCAGCATTTCTCCTTTCCATGATGTTTTCTACCCTTTCACACATAAACCCCTTCATTTAGCCACATTAATTTGTCATCTGCAAATGGATTCAACATGGATGTGTCTAAAGTTTCGTTGTCCTGTAAAGGGCTAAAGCATACTGACAGCTAAGGTCATTTGTTTGAAGATACTTTTTTTCAATTTAATCCTTTACCAAAAATCCCCTGTTTTAACGATCCTGAGGAAATAGCCTTTTGAAAACCTTGTAGGAAAAGGAGAAAATGCTGGTACCCAGCATTTTCGTCTTTTACAAGAAGGTTTTCTACACTTTCACAGACATTTATCATCATTTCAAGTAAATTTTACATGTTGTCTGCAAATGCTCTTAATTTAGATAAGTCCAAAAAATTTTGTCGTTTGGTAAAGAGCCAAGACTGCAAGTCCAAATAAGTATATGGTTTTGAAAAAGGTGAAAGGGTCAACTCTAAAATAGACTGCAAGTTTTAATCTGCTCCATTTGAAAGTATTTGTAGAAGACCGATGTGGCTCAAAAGATTGAGAAATGCTCTGTGAAAGAGGGACTAAATGCATTTGCAACAACTATTGATCCATGTCAGCCTGTGCTGACTGCACAGGCTGACCTGGACCGTAACTTTTTCTTTTGGTAAATTTTCAGCATGTCAAGAACCAGTGAACCTTATGATTCAATAGGTTATTAGACTAGACAGATTTTTATAGATCTATAATACTGTGATGACTAGCTTGGTATTCTCCATCACAGAGATGCATTCAACCCCTTTTTGCCAGAGTATGGCTCTGTTTTTTTTTTCATGGATTGACAATACTGTTAAAATATCTAGAAAAAAGTTTTCTCCTCAACTCATAATCATTATGTTTTGTAAAGCCTATAGCTCATAAGAGAACATGAGCAATTCTGTAAAGGGAAGAAGAGAAAAAAAAGCACAGATTTTGCAAGTTGGTGCTTTCACAAGGTTGAGTTGGGTTTGATGCACATTTAAGCAAACTTCACAAACACACTTTTATTAGTGCATCATCTTGAGAAATACAATGACATCAAGCCTTGACTAAAAAAGATATGCAAATGAGGTCTGACCGCAAATAACCTCAGGTGCGAAACATGTTGGGGACGCGACAGTGCCTTACAACAATGTCTAGTGACAGCTACCACAGAACATAAATAAAGTATCGAGAGAAAATCACTTTAAAACCCTGCCAATGTCCTGTAAACGAGAAAGATGCAATCCGTTGGAGGAACATACATGCAGTCTTCAGATAATTCTGAAAAATTCTACCATACGTGTCGGAAAATTTGTTTGGTTATAATTTGAAAAACTCGGAGTTTTGTATTAAAATGTGACAGGTAGCAGAAGTCATACGTCTGCCTCATACTAAAATAATTCATACAAATGCAAAAATAAGCTGAGTTGTACCAGACAGAGAGAATGTACAATAAAATGTGTAAAGTTTCTACACTACCTTAAGCAAAATTCGCCATTTTGAATATATGAAAGGAAATGGCAAGTGATGCATTATGGGACCGAAAAAAGTGACAGATGATGAGGCGCATAAAGGGTATTTTGCTAAATGTAAACAAACAAACCCGGGGTTAAGGTGGGGTAATAAAAAAAAAAACTTAAAGGGGTATTTTTAAACAGCTGAAAGCGGGAAAACGTACTTATATTTTTTAAATTGGTTTGACATTTTTCACCACACGTAATTTAAGCCAGTCAAGCAGCAAGTGACAGCTATAGTTGAAATAGCTCAGTGATATACATTTCAAATTCTTGACCCTCCTTAAGTAATTTGGGTAGCTTTTGCAAATAACGTTTACAAATAATCTAAGGCACTAGGGATCGTATATAACGTTGTTATAAACGAACCCTGAAGGCACTTAAAGTCGTTTAAAAAATGAACGCAACACACACATTTTATTAATCCTTAAAAAAAAAAATTATGCCTACTTCCTTTATTTTTTCAAGCATCGGATACAGATCTGTGATCGAGTCTAGATCTAAGGTTATTTGTAAGACTTGACTTGTTGTCTGGCGTTACTTGTCTTTTTTGACCTTTTACCGACAAAAGTTGTTAAGTTTGACACGATTTGCAGACGACAAAGGAATATGCTTCACTTAAATGTTTCAAAAGCCTACTTTCTCAGGGTCGTAAACATTATCGTCCGCTGGGTGGCATTTTTAAAATACATCTGATTTTGGCACTCTGGGTACAGAACCGGACTACTTTTCATAACGGCAACCGTTATGGTGAGTTTCAAAATTAAATAAACGTTTACTCGATAAAACGCTCCCTAGTAAGATTCGTCTAGCCATGGTTAGCTAGCATGTAATTGACTGATTGAATTTGCGTTTATTTATCGTCGCCACCGGTTGCTCATATGGGCGACGCCCCCTGAAGGCTGTTAGTATTGTTACGGGGGATAGTGCAGATACAGGACGAAACCCATCCTAAGTTTCGCTAAGTTCTTTAACGTGCTCGGTGTATAGCACCGTCACACGGGACCTCGGTTTAACGTCTCATCCGAAAGACTTTTAGTAATTTTAGATGGCCAGCCGTGGGAATCGAACCCACACTCTCAAGTTCACCAGTCTTACGCTCTACCAACTGAGCTATGCGGGCTGGTCTATAGCATGTAATCTAGGCACCAGTAATTTATAAACACAGCCCCTATAAGCTTGAGAAACAGCCTCGGTATAGGCCCAGACATGTTGGAGGCGGTTTTTTTTTTGTCAAAATCTATTGCACGAATCCCGGTTTTCCTCATGTCTATATTTAGAAACTGTATGCAAAGATTTGCTGTAAACAAATGGAATTTTTTATAGTTATTATTCCCGGTGAAATTATCATATATCAAACAAATTTGGAGCAATAAATAAGCTTGTTTTTTTTCCACATACTTGTTTTCTGTAGGCTACTTTTTTAGCGACAGAGTTTATTTGTTTACGCACCGCGTATTACTATGTATCCTGTACAAGATAGCGATGCATCATAGCAGGCAGTCTTCTTCAAAGATAATGACATGCGCAGACAGCGGGGTCGTAAAGATACGGAATTGTATGGTGTTTTTAAATACAAGGTCGGAGCTGGCGACTATCAATTATCACCGGAAAATATGTATGATCAGACAAAAAAGGATGAATTAAACGCAATGGGACCAAAAGTTAAATTACTCCTTTGGAGTAACTTTTCTTCCCGCAATGCTTTCAAAAGGGAGCAGCTACCAGATGAAAAAAAAAAAAAAGGGGGGGGGATTTGAACAAAACAGGAAAGGATGAATCTTACTTACTTGAAGTATTTTGGATTTTGGATTAGGCCATTGCTTTCTCAAATACGCGTGAGCCATGCTCTTTGACAAGGGGGCACAATGCACCTGCAAAAAGTATCGACACAGGTCAGCCTGCGCAATCTGCGCAGGCTGACCTGTGCAGAAACTTTTTGCTATTGGTCACAATTCTGCTTGTCAGAGGACCAGTCTACCTTGTGATTCAGAGGGTTGTCAGACGAAATTGACTATATAGATCCATGATCAAGTGATGGCTTGCTTAGTATCATGCATCCTGGAGATGCATTAAACCCCCTTTTGCCAGGGCATGGCTTTTTTTGCTAATGATTACTTTAGTACTTTACCAGACATTATCTTGAACTTGACCAAAAGCATTTGCAGGCAACAAATGAGGGTGGCTCAAACAATGGGACTTTCCCTAGAAAGGGTAATTGTAATCATTGAAAGGAAATTGGGAGATGCTGGTTACCAACATTTTCTCCCTACAATGTTTTCAAAAGCTGCATGTCTCAAAGACGCTATCAAGAATTCGAGGCTGTTTTGCAAAGAGTTAGAAACACGCTAGTGAAATAAGGACAAAAATATTAATCATTATAAACATGACTCCTTTTCGTGAACATGTGAAAAGTTATAGTATCAGGAGAAAACTGCATCAAGATTATGCCAAAATGATTTTAAACGAACCACACCCCTAGAGGGTTGGTTTCGTTAGCACAAAGCTTATTAGGAGATGATCGTTTTAGCTTTGCTGCTGGAAACTTTTAAATATGAAATATACGTGACAAAAAGAGAAAGTGCTCCCAATTTTCTTATGTCTACATATGAATAGATTTTTTTTCTATGCAAGAATTGGCTGAAATAAAAAAAAAAAAAATCTTGCACCGTTCAAAGGCAACCAAACTGTCTCATGGTTTAATTGATATTTTCCAAGCGATAACTATATTTGTTTATAATCCCGATTTTAATCAATGTACAGGGATTCATGTCAACATACATACATTCCGCTCAGATCCGCAGGGTAATCTCGTCACTTGTAAACATAGGCCTATATAACACCGATGCTGTGGCATCAGTAGGTTTAAAGCATCTATATGAAGCAATATACAAAGTAAGACATCAAATGGACTGCAATTCGCGAAAAGGGGCATTCGGACATTTGCGTAAAGTGTCGTCTGGGTTCAGCCTATGCAGTCCATACAGGCTATTCCGAAACGACACTCAGTTATTATCTAATTTCTGTTTTGCGAAAGTCTACTGAAGAACAAAATCTAATGTAGACGTAAAGTGCCGTCTCGGATTAGCCTGCGCGGACTGCGCAGGCTGATCCGGGACGACACTTTACGCAAATGTCCGAATGCCCTTTTTCGCGTGTTGCAAGCCAATTATAACTTGTATTGATCCATGAAATCCATTTATTCCAATATAAAAATGGATTGTAAGGTAGAATAAGGATGCAGAAATTTACCAAAAGCAAAAGTTTCCACACGGGTCAGCCGCTGTGCAGATTGCGCAGGTTGACCTAAGTCGATACTGTATGCAGATGCAATTAACTCCTTTTTCACCGAGCATGGCTCATATTTAAATGTGGTCGACGTGGGACACTTTGAAGCCATTCAATGGGATGAGTTTGCTTGTAAAAAACAAATCAATTGTGTAACAATCATGATATACAGATTCAGGGGCTGACATTGCAAGGGGCCGAATTTGTCTTTGGCCGTGGTCGTTTGAAATACTCCCGAAATAGTAATGGGCCGAAATTATCATGTGTCGAAATATCAAAATTGGACTAGAATAAAGGAAACGGGAGAAATTAAAGCTCCTAAATATCATTGTGGATCGGTCTCGGGTCTGGAAACGGTCACCGTCAGATTCCATTGTAATTTTATGGTCAAAGGGAAAAAACTCGTACAATCTTAACAATTAGTTATGAAGAGTACTCTCCCTTATTGTTATCCCCGCCCCCACTCGGAATAGTCTTTATTTCAACTATTACAAACAGTCACACCGAAACTTTAAGAACCGGTGAAAGGTTAATTTATACCTATACGGTCTATCGAAAAACCCGGACCCTCTGTTAACCCTTATCCCGCTAAATAAGTAAAATTAAACTTTCAAGCCGATTTTAAAAACCCAATCTTTGCTATTTCAAGGGAGTTTTCTTTTGTAAAAATGTTCCGATAGGCCAGTGCAGATTCAAGATCAGACTGTACGTTCATAAGTACACCTAAGTTTAATCTGTGCTGATTCTTAAAGTTATGGTTTGCCCTCTGGTATTTTTCTGACATAGGCAGGATGCTGTTGCGTTATTTTAAATCGATTTATTGTCTAAGGGATTAAAGGCCCAGTTAAGGCCAAAATATCAAAGCAGGTGTCATAATACATTTAGATTTAAATCATACCATTTAAAAGTATGAAAAATATTGTGGAGATGGCAGTCTGTTTTCGTGTGGTCAGGCCATATGTGGTCGCTGGCAGAAAAAAAGAATTTTAAAATCAGGCAAAAAGTAAACAAAAGACACAGCTACCTGGCAGGTTTTAACCTAATTTTGAAATTAATTTCTCTGTCAGCAACTAACACTTGGACTGACCGTACAATGACAGATTGTCATCTTCACAATAATTTCCATACTTTTAAATGGTATGATATAAATTTAAATGCATTTAAACACCCACTTTGTTTACTTTTGGGCTTTCTTGTCACTTTAAGTGTTCAAATTAAGAGAGTGACCTCCCCTCTTATAACCCCCTTCCGCTCAAAAAAAGGGGGATCCAAACTGGAATCAACACCAACAATATCGGGAAAAAACATAGCTTTCATCTCCATTTATCAGCTTGGAAGATTCAGGTATGCTTTCACTTTCTGTCCCCTGTTCCTTACGGTCAATGATCAAAGAAATGATTGGAATTTGACAATTCAGCCCATATTAACGATATTTGTTAATAACCTCGAAAACCTAATTGAACGAAAACATGTCGTTGGTTTATAAGTTAACATAAGAAAGCTTATTTATCGTATAAATTCATCAGTTGATAAATTTTATTATAAAAATTATATTTATATTCTGCGTGAGCTCTTACTTTGATAACCGAATTGTTAGCCTACTTCCAAGTTTAAATTTCGGCGGTCGCCTTGTTTACAAACAAATGTGACGAAATACAAGGGAGACTACCACCTATTTATAAAATAGTAACCACGTCTGCAATTGGTTTTTCTTTCTTTTGTCTGCTGTCATGATATTTTCAGAAGTAGCAGCATCTACAGTCCTGTCTTAAACTATACCAGAAATAATGACAGCTCTACGAACATTCTTTTCGATACAGATCGTCTTCACAAACGGCAATGATGTTTATTCGTCTTTGGGTTTATGCTGTTCACAAATGTAAGGGACGTAACTCTGCCATTAAGAAAGTGATGTAAGTATGTACGAGTTTTCTCCCTTTGACCATAAAGTTGTTCCTAGTTTCAGCCGGTTTCCTGTTCCATGCCACACAGAACTTCCCATTGACATGTACTACGAAATTAATCAATATGTGAGTAATTTTCATAATCACATATGGAATTAATCAATATGTGAGTAAATTTCATAATCACAAGTTTTTACAACCGCAAAGAAAAAGGCTTTTGGCTATATTGAGGAAGAAGGAGAAAATCCTGGTTACCAAATTTTCTCTATTTCCCCTTTTCAAAATGTTTTCTACCTTTCTTCAAACAAATTTCAATATTAGAGTAACAGTTGGTTTGTTGTTTGCAACAGCTTTCAATTTGGAAAAGTCTTACATTTTGTCGCTTGGTAAAGAGTTTTAACAAGTTTTGTCTGCGTATAATCATTAAAATTTATTTCCATTAATGCCATTTTGTAAAAATTGTATTATAATAGACTTAATAAAAATGTGTGCAGAAAAGGAAAAAAAAGGAAAAAGGGCTACGGTCGAGAGCGCATCCACGTGGTGTGGCATGGATTGCAATTTCAAATCATAAAAATTACTGAGCAACGAATATTATTTTCTATTATTTGAACATGGAAACTAAACACTCTCAATACAGAATGTCGTAATTTACGCAATGTATCCTTTTTAGCCTAATTTAAGCAGGGGTAACCTCTGATTCAAGTCAATAATACCCCTTTTGTCAAACCAGGGATCTTATATACGATCCCTGGTCAAACTATGGAAAATTGCATAATTATGTCCTGTAGTATTCTTTAAAAAGATATTGAAATGATATTGTTAAAAGATTATTTTGACCTCAAGTAAGTATGAAATTTGAGACGTGACAATTTCCATTTCGTCAGGGATCTATATGTATATATGATCCTTGATTTCGTCGATCAATTTCTGTTTCGTCTATTTGAATTTCGTATCAAAATTTCCATCGAGTACGAACAAAAAAATGACCAAATACCAAAAGTTTGTGTTATATTCTTTTGAAGTTTATTGAAAGTATAAAATCTACCCATTTTCATTTCATTTTTTTTTTAAGTTCAATTTCTTTTCAATTTCATCAAACACTTCCATTTCGCCCGCCATTTTCATTACCAAAATTTCCAACTAAAGGGTAAAAAGAACATTGAAAGGCTAAATTATGAGGAAAAAGTGCATAAATCATGCAATATTAATAAAAACATATTGAAATGATATCATCATGTGATTAGTGTGATCCCATATCAAGTAGATATCAATGTAAGTCAGTGACGATCTCCATTTTGTGAAAACGATTTCCATTTCGTCCATTTCGTAAAAAAAATTCCATTGCGTATTTTAGGCCTAACCGTGATCGCGCATGCGTATATTACCGGATGACGTGTAGGGGCCATTTGTAGAAAATATCTACGACTTGCGTCGCCAACCACGAAAACAAATAGAATTACAGTAACTTATGTGAAAGTATTTATCTTATAGAAAGCAAGATGAGGAGTATATACAATTTAGCACTATTTTTCACATATCTTTGCGTTTCAGAATCATTCTATCTGCCGGGTTTAGCGCCGGTTACATACTGTAAGAAGTCCGACGTCCAGGAATGCAAGGCAAGTTTTCAGAAAATAGATAGCAAGTATTTACTTTATTCCAAGGACTTCGAAATTAAAGAAAACATGCACCTTTGACATGATAATATTGTTACAGGTCTTGCATTATAACATGATCGGCAATGAACGCAAGGCAGTTGTCAATGTGAGAGCTCAAATGGATTTGCTACGTGTTTACACATCACCATGCATATTATGCAGACGACATGTTTTGTCTTGCAAAAGATTTTTTCCCAAGGCCGACCAGGCAGAGACAAAATATTGCAAATATCATGCAGTATGTTCTTTTGGTGAAGAATTTGTCAATATGACTGGTTTCTTTTTTGTGTAAGAAGCGAATTATCTAGATCTAAACTTGAACTTTTTAATCTTTTACTGGATGACAAAATCTTAGACCAGTCCATATTAAACCCTTTACCGCACAATCCTGACTTCTAACGACCCGCAAAGAAAATTTTTCTGAAAACATTGAAGGAAAAGGAGAAAATGCTGGTATCCAGCACTTTATCCTTTCCCCACAGTGTTTTCTATACTATCAAAGATAGGAATTGTCAATTTAGCAAATTGTTGTTTGCCAATGGGCTGAGTTTGGTCCAGTCCAAAATTTTGTTGCTTGGTAAAGAGATAAGGATATTGTGAACAACTAGTTCAAGGTCTCTCACAGATGATGGATTATGGTCTTAGAAGAGAAGAAAACATTCTTGGTCAAGTAGAAAATGCTTATTACCAGTAATTTCTTCTTTTTCCACTATGTTTTCATAAACCATCTTCATTGTTCATTTTTTATGCAGGACTGTCACCATTGCATCTGAATCAATTTGGGAACAGATAAAAATTAACCTGAATTTTACAATATTGTATCCTAGAATAGACGCTGTAATTGACTTAAAATGGTTTATTAATTTCATTTCAGAGTGAAGTTCCAATATTTGTGAATAGACTCAATTCATTGGAAACTGTAATCCCATACGAATATGACAGGTAGGTAGGAAATGTCAAAAGATAAGAGATGCTAGCGACTGTTAATTTAAACCTTTATCAAACAGTCCTAAGTTTCAACGACCGTGAAGAAGAGAGCTTTTGAAAACACTGTGGGAAAAGGAGAAAATGCTGGTAACATGCATTTTATCCTTTTCTCACTATGTTTCCTACCTATCCAAACATGATTTCAATTTTTTAATCTTACTCATTTTGCTTTCAGTTTGGTCATGTCTAAAATTGTTTGGTAAAAGGTTAATCTGTTACTAAATGAATCTGTTACTAAATTATCCCTTGTCTATAGATACATACTCTTCATGACCTCAAGGAGGAAGGCATAGTAACATTGTTGAAAAAGAGTAAATGCTAGTGATTAGCCTCTTCTCTTTTTGCCACCATATTTTCTACTCTGTAAAAAAATGTCATAACTGGAACCACATCTGAAGTGCTATCTGCAAATGCTGTCAATATGGACAACAGTAGAATTTTGTCCTTTTGTAAAGAAATTATTCCAGTGGCTGCCTCTGTAAAAATTTGTTATCAAGTTTTTAGTAACAACCATTGTGAAGAAACTTAAAGGGTAAATCCTAAAATATTTTGACCAGACTGTTTTTTTCCTTTAATCAGCTGCAAATGATGTCAGTTAAACATGTATCCGCCATTTTTCATAAATACCATCCTGTAACATGCCATAAACCACGGCCGAATTGTCACGCTGATACACGGCCCTAAAAATGGTACATGGCTTACTTCCCTTGATTCGCTTATCTCACGTGCAAGTGTGACGTCATTGTCCAGTCAGTTTGTGTATACAGTCAGTAGAAATTAAGTAGGAACGCGGATGATTGTATGCAGATATCTGAGTGTTAACTGAGAATTGAGCCAAAAAAATGGTAAATTGTGCAGCCTATGGCTGCAACGTCGATTCGGGAACTCACAGAATTAGTATGTTCAAATTTCCGAAGGAATTAAAAAGGAGGAAACTATGGATTTTGAAACGTTTAAACCGGGGCCGGCAGTAGAGACAGATTTTTTGCCATCGGTTCATTCGAAATTGTGTCTGAAATACTTCGCTGACAGTCAGTTTTTAATAAGTCCAAAACTCGAAAAAGAAGTTGGTTATAGGAATTTTAGGCTTCGGTTAAAACCTGAAGCTGTGCCTACATTATTCAAAACTCCGAGTCGAAAGGAAATAGGCCTTAAACAGAAACTCCAAAAGACAGACATTCCGCACCGGCAATTTCCAAAAAGAAAATCCAACATGAAGTAGGTAATTTTTTTTTTTTTTTTTCTTGAAATTGGAATGCATGAATTGTTATTCGTACTATTTTACCCTTTTCTACATTATCACTTCACTCGGGAAAAAGGAGAAATTGCTGCCGTTTTCTCCATTTTCGAAATGATTTCAACATTTAACAAAATTATAGATTCATCCAAATTCATAACATAAATTTTGCAAATAACAAAGTCGACATTGTTCAAATGATGTAAACTTTCAAGGGATAATAATCATTCTTTGAACAGCAAACATCATTTTCTTCCCACACTGTTTTTCAAAACACTCTTTGGGTATTGGAAACTAGATCTAGGGTTTGTATGGTAAAAGGTGAAGTCAGTGTCTGGCTACCCCTAGTCTTGGTCATAAATGTTAATCCATCACCGACCAGTTGAAACAATAGAGGAAATGGTAACATAACATTTGCATATCTCACCCCTTTACACTGTAATGTATGTTTGTGACAGTAAACCCATGTTACAGCTTTTATCCCATACACTACTTCTCTTTGACATTTTACTCTTAAAAATGATTTGACAACTTACATGCATTTTGAACAAATTTTGAATTGTATCTTTACAATATTGATTTGTGGATATTTCCTTGTTCCTATCCATATTATGTCTTCTAGACAGGCTACTAATAAAAATCCTTTGTTTTAACGACCCTTGTGAAGAAAGAAAAAACTTCTTAAAACATTGTAGGTAGAGGAGAAAATGCTGGTAACCAGTATTTCTCCTTTTTCTACAATGTTTTTTAGCCCATCAAAGACAAGTCCAAACAAGTGAGTAAAATTTAATTTGTTGACTCCAAATGCTTTCAATTCGGTTGAGTCAATAAATTTGACGTTTGGTAACAATTTAAACATGTATTTTACATCTCTTGAGAAACAAGTTCATACAACTCGTACTAATCTCTTCGGATACTGCTTCCTGGGCACTAAACCAGAACTCGTGCCCAATGTGTGGGATTTATATTTAACCCTTTACCAATCATTCCCTAGTTTTTACGACCCTGAAGAGAGAAGACTTTTAAAAATATTGTAGGAAAAGGTGATAATGCTGGTAACCAGCATTTTCTCCTTTTACCACAATGTTTTCTACTCTGATGGAAACAAATTTCAATTTTTGAAATATTTAACTTTATTTTGTCGTCTGCAAGTGATTTCAATTTGGACCTGTTTAATATTTTGTCGTTTGGTAAAGAGTTTAAAAGAGAAAATATTGTGGATAAAGGATCAATTGATAGTTACCAGCTCTTTCTATGTTTTTACAATGAATCTGAAGTTGTCTATACTGCAATTTGACCGGCATGTCAGTATTAACTGCTCAGTCCCTAGTAGACCAATTTGAGACTTACCCAAATTGAAACAATTTGCATAAGACAAACAAGAACTGAACAAATTTACACTATCCTTTCCCACGGCTTACAATTCAGAGTTTAAGACTCTCACAGAGAAGCTCTATAAGGAACATACAATAGCTATACCTGTATGATAAATTTTTGCATTGAATGGATCATGTGTACAAGGTAAACAGCAAAAAAGTATTTCACACAGGTAGATCCCCTCTCCCTCTCTCTGATATTCATGTATTTCTGTATGGTAAGAAATAAAACTAAAATAATTTTCAAAATAATTTTGAGAATTAAGTCTTAATAATCTCGGAACATATTCTTTTATCAAATTTCATGCTGGTTAACAGCATTTCAAAATATTCTTATTCTCATGAAAATCGTGATTTATTGTATAACCCTTCACCCATGAGAGAATAAATTTGTACCCGTCAATGTTTACAGAATTCTTTACAAGGTACAAATATCAACAAGGACCCATCAACAAATAGTTAGAACTAACATCTCACGATTATCAATGGTAAAAGTCAAGAAAAAGGTTATTTGACGTGAAACTAAAGTGTCGGGGAAATGTCTTCAAAAGTGGCGGGGAACTGTCTTGTCGTGGAACTGTCTTGAAACCATCCTTTTTTTTGTTTGTTTAATTCCGCCCATTAATCTACTGAAAATGCTTCACGTGAAACAAAGTTTATGCCATACACTTAATATTATCATGTATAGAATAATATTTCTGTAAGCGATGTTCGCCACGTAATAGACGTATTTCAATAGCGCATGATACTCAAAACGTTGAAAAGTCCGGCACAACATCATCATTTTCGTCTTTAGTGGGCGAAATGTTACTTTTATCCTCATCATCAGAAACTTAATAAGTTTCTTTAAAAATTGGCTCATACATGCACGGCCTTTCCGGCCCAGAATCGTCTTTCTTCGTCTTCAATATCGCTCAGTTCACTATCGTAAACAACGTTCATATTGAAACAAACGCTCCTATGACGTCACAAATCAAGGGACGCAACAATAAGTAAGGGAGGTAAGCGATGCAATAAAAATTAATAAGCAAAAATATGAATTGAAAAAAATAACTTTTACTAAATTTTTTTTCTAATTATGACATTACCAGGTTACCATTTGAAAAATGTAGATTTGAAAATTAACCATATCTGAAACTTGTTGATTTGCCCTTTAAAGGGGTAAATTCTGGTAACCACAATTTTTTCTAATCTTTTCAAGACAAATCTTGAGAGTAGAACCACATTTAATTTGTTGTCTGCACTGATGCTGTCGATTTGGCCAAGTCCAGAATTTGTCTACTGGTAAAGTGTTAATGTATGTTTGTTTCTTTTTCAATAGAAAGCCGAAGACAAAGTCTGTTTAAATGACTTACAACCAGATTTCTTTTTCAAAGTTTTTTGGTGGAATATCGTAACAAAGACTGATAATTTTTTCGCCTGCAAAATTAGCTTTGAAATACACATATAGGCGGAAAAACATACAGTAAACTTTTGATATGTTTTCTGTTTCCTGGAGAGACGTATTTAACTCACTACCAAACAATCCCAACTACAACCACCCTGATGAAAGGACTTTTGAAAATATTGTTGTAAAAGGAGAAAATGCTGGTAACCAGCATTTGCTCCTTATCCTGCAATGTTTTCCATGCGATCAGAGAGCTTAAGTATGTTTGTAGCGATTCTGAATTTGTCGTCTACAGATGTTTTGAGTTTGGATGAGTACAAAAATTGTCGTGTGGGAAAAGGTTGGTGTAGAGTTTAAAAAGGAAGAACTTGAAAGGCCCTTCATCCTTTACCACATGATGAAATTTTAGACTTACCCAAACTCAAGCATTTGAATGTGACAAATGTGGCTCAAATTGTGTTTGATAAGGAAGAAAACTGGGGAAAGAAAACAAATGGTACCAGCATTTTCTCCTTTTTTCACAAGGTTTTCTTAAGTCATCTTTCTCAAGGTTATTAAAAGTTGAATGAAAAGATGGGGCTGTGGAGTAAAGAGTTAACCCTTTACCACACAATTCAGACTTTTAACGACACTGAAAATGAAGCCTATAGAAAAGGTTGTGGGGAAAACGAGAAAATGCTGGTAACCAGGATTTTCTCCTTTTCCCACAATATTTTCTACCCTATCAAAGTCAGAAATATTCATATTACCAAGATTTAATTTTTGTCTGCAGATGTTTTGAATTTGGTCCAGTCCAAAAATTTGTCGTTTGGTAAAGAGTTAAAAGCTTCCTGATGCAGGGAAGTCAAAAGCCATATTTGTGTGGTAAAGGATTGTATACAACGAAAACCAAACCTTACAGAAAAGTTAACCGTTTACAGGTTTATCGAACAATCTCCAGCTTTGACATCCCTGAAAATTAAGGGTTTTGAAATCAATGTTGGAAAGAAGAAAATGCTGGTAAACAGCATTTTCTCCTTTTCCCACAATGCTGTCTACCCTTTCTAGGAGAAATCATATAATTTCAGCTGCATTTGATTGGTCATCTGCAAATGCTTTCGATTCGGATAAGCTTAATATATTTTGTTGTCTAGAAAAGAAATGATAAGCTAGAAACAAATTTGTCCATTCAGGTTTGATCTGTGTTCAGTGAGTTCTGAGGAGCACTCGCCTGTAGAGAACCTTGGTCAGGTTGTATTTGGTGAGAGAATTAGACCATCACCAATTAAGGTAAGAGAATAAAATAAACCAAAACGTTGGACAACTGGATCCAGGCTTTGCTTAACTGTTTTAGTGCCCAAATTTAACTCTTAAAGTTTAGCAAACAATCCCGACTTTTAATGACTCTGAGAAATAAGCCTTTTGAAAACATTGTGGTAAAAGGAGAAAATGCTGGTAACCAGCATTTTCACCTGTTTCCACAATGTTTTCTACACTTCCAAAAACAAATTTCACTTTTTTCAGTCTCGTTTGTTTTGTTGTCTGTAAATGCTTTCAATTTGGACAATCTAAACTTTTGTTGTTTGGTAAAGAGTTAACAGCGGAAAATAACAATCAACAGAAACTATGGAAAATTTTTAACTTACATGCTCAACCAAACAAGTGGGTGGTATAGATCCATGGTTAGACACATTCTGTACAGTCTGATCTGGATCTATGCCATCCAAACAAACTTTTTTTTTTTTTGCCCATTGTGCCAAAGGTTTAAAATATGTGCAACTGTTGTCATAGTAACTTCCTGATGGGAATGTTACAACTTGGACAACTTTGAAATCATCCTTGTACAGTATCCTCTACTCTCAATCACCGTTAAATTATAAAGGATGAAGGAGCAATTTTTCCTTTAGAACAACTATTTCTAAAGTTGGTCTTTTGTTAGACATAAACATTTGTCTGTAGTGGTTATGTGTACACTATAATAATACTGGCAAATGAATGACAGCAAAGATCAATACTTTGTTGCTGAACATCATTCTGCTGGTACACCATTGTTAATACTTAACTCTTTACCAAATAATCCCTTGTTTTAATGACCCTTAAGGAGAAAGCTTTTGAAAACATAATGGGATAAGGAGAAAATGCTGGTAACTAGCATTTTCTCCTTTTCCCAAAATGTTTTCTACCCTATCAAGTTAAGAAATCATCAACTACATCTTATTTGTTGTCTGCAAATGCTTTAAATTTAGTCTAGTCCGACATTGTATTGTTTGGTAAAGAGTTAAGTAAAGAATTTTGTATTATTATGACCCTGTGGAAGAGGGTGTTTGAAAACATTGTGAATTAATGACAAAATGCTGATAACCAGCATTTTTTTTGTTTTCCCCACAATGTTTTCTAAGTTTTATATCACTTAATTAGCAGGTTGAGGTTTAATTTCAGCTGACTTTCCAGAACGAACAGAAATGTGAGCAGGTTTGTGTGAAGAACTACAAACCAAGTAATGCTGGAGATAAAAAGAACCTTAAGTTTTTGACGAAGAGTATAGGATTGAACTACAACCAGCATTGGTAAGAAAAAGTTGTTATGTAGTTAACCCATTTATAGGCAAATACAACCTTTCATGCCCCTGCCAGATACTTTTTCTTGAAAGTATGGTAGGAAAAACAGCAATTGTGTTAAACAAGCAAATACTCTTTTTCCCACAGTGTCTATCATGTTATTTGAACAGACATTTTCCTTTGTATCACTTTCAACAATTTTGGTTATCACCAAGTACATGCTCGGTTACTTGTGTTAGCTCCACAAAAAACAATTGATATACGACATGTGAACTGGTATCATTATCACAATAATTCCGTTTGCACTCTAAAAAGGTTGCAAATAAAATTGGAGATGGAAAGAGTGATGCAAAAAGTGTTTTGAATGAGTTTTGAAAGACGAACATAGTTGATAAAATTAGGCCTCATTTTTTCATGACTATTTTGAAAATGCTTTTAATTACTTTATTTCAACACCTTTTTATGTTTATTTTTCATATTGAAATGTCATAAGCTTAACCTTTGTGCCACTATCTTTAACTATGAATATTTTTCGTGGATTGATGATTGTCATAGTGACAGGATTTATTCCTCCTCCTCTGATGAACATCGATTTGACAATGTTTATAGGGCAAAGCAGCCAGTGTGTAAGAGAATGTTTTGGGAAGAACTTGTATGAGAAATCCCAGCAATACACTAGGTGGGGCTGCCGTAAGCTACAATTGAAAGGATTTTAAAAATTTTTTGTACAGGATCATAGACAACATGCCAGTGACATGGTGTTACCTCGTGGAAGATGGACAACACTATTGCTCTCGAGGATTTCCCCTGGGTTGTTATGTTACCAAGGAAATGAAGAAGAAAGACAGCTGTGTTATGAGTGTAAGCAATTTCTTAACATTATCAAAAGTTAAACTGATATTTCTACCATGCAATGATACACAAGCCTTTTCCAAAGGATTTTGAGTTTATCATCCCTGAGGACAGCTTTCCAAGATATTATGGGAAAAGAAGAAAATCTACAAATTAAACATTTTCTGTTTGGTCTCTATCATGTATCGGGTATTTTACATGTACATACACTGAAATACCACTTCCTTTGCAAGTTAGAAAAATGAAAAAAACAAAAAATCTTTGTCTTGTATTGACTGATACTCTTTCGTTCGAAAACAATAAGATTAAATCTTTTTGATTTTAATGGATCTCCTGATCCATGGTGTCTGTCTGAACAAGCTCATCCGCAGGAGCAGGATCAATATTATGCCTGCCTTGTTTGTTTTTTGACAAGGCAAATTTGGTCTCCGATCTTTAGCAGAACAAGATTTAGTAAGAAATCGGTGATTTCTTCATCACTTCACGTGTAAATGAAATCTTGGACTCAATCGAAAGGAAAAAGTGTATGCTATTCATTTACATTTGTGACTGGGTCATATACAGAGTCTGTATTTTACAAAAAAATATTAATTTAATTAAAATGATTGAGAATTTTTCCAGAATAGACTGCGTCCTGTGTTAAAAGATAATGATTTTAAAACCTCAATATTCCAATTGTAAATTCTCATTATGTTTGATTTTTGTGAGGAATAGGAATTTTTCCTTTTTTTGCAGAATTGTTTGGAGTGATCTTTAAATAAAACACCTCAGGGATGTTCGGGTTTTCTGGAAATGTCGTTTGGCTACCTCCCTTCATGGTTTTTAATTTGTAATTGGCTCATGAAAGTTTTGTATGTTTTCTTTTGAGTTACAATTGTTACCTTTTTCTCTTTCAGTTCTTTGTTTCCTTTTAAAATGTGTGTGCTACGTCATGCATTACGTAGCAGTATTGGGGTGGTCTACATTATTTGAGAATTATTTTAGCATGAATTATTTCATTGCCTATTTCTATAATAATCACTACTTATAAAGTTTTAAGTTTTCATGGTTCACTGCATTTATAGCTCTGCTGTTTTCAAAGAAAACATCAAGGTTTTCTGTTGTCTGTTGTCTGCATTGTCAACCAGTCTTTGACATTTTGTAATATCTCTGTCATTACTTCAAACTAGGACTACTTGTAAACTCGTTACAAGGGAACCCATATAACAAGGGCAGGTAACCATCAAAATATATTTCGGACAAAGTTATGCCTCTTTTTCCAACTGAGAATTTTCACTGAAAATCAAGTAATGCAGCTGAGTGTTGCTCTTGTCTGTTTTGAAACAGGCCAAGTTCAGTGAGGCAGACACCTACTATTTTTTCAACCATCTTGACTTTACCATAAGATTCCACCCAGGAGATGTAGAGGATTGGGGCAAAACCATTCCAGCTGGAGGAAGAATTGTTTCAGCTAAAGTGGAGCCAAGAAGGTAGGATTTATTCTTATCTACAAATAAATTAATAAAAAAAATCAGAGTATTAGAAAACTACTATAAATGAGCTGGCTCTGGGAAAAGGGGGTTTAATGCATCTTGGTAATTCATTATACAGAACAAGTTGTGTTTTGCGGATCTGTCTAAAAGCTGTGTGAATCATGAAGTAGAATGGTTCTTCTACTTTCAGAAAAGTTACCAAGGGCAAATAATTTTAAACCAGGTCAGCCTGAGTAGTTCCAAACTTTTTGCAGATGCATTGAACCCTTTTTTTTTACAAGGCAGGAAAATTTTGCTTGTCAACAGCGTGCATAAAGATGAACAAACTCTTCCAGTGCCAAAAATGTGAACTCGATCCCTTTCATGTCTGAAAGTTACAGTCCACAGAAACTCAGTGAGATTTTCATCATGAAGACTTGGCTAAAAAAGTGGGCAGTATAGATCCAAGATTAGGCTACACCTTCTGCAAAAGCCTTTTTTCCTATAAGGTTAATGGTGTTTGCCTTTACATGTGCATAGCTTATCACATGCAAATTCAACCAGTACACATTCTGAGAAATGTTTTGATGTAAGAAAATTAAGTTGATGTTTTATGTATTGAAATGCCTGTTGTTGTAGTCTCTTGATTTCTTTAGAGTGGATTATTTAGTTAAAACTGATGGATAAGTAGGCTGTTCTCATGATATGAGAAAAATATTGTTAAGAGCAGTGTAGTGTAATACAATGTGTAAACAAACAGACCTGGTTGGTTGATTTGTTAGGCTTTACTTTTGCTGCAGCATGTGATTGTAAAAATGAGATCAACTTTTTTTCTTCTCCAGCATTGCATATGATGGGAATGCGAAAGGAGATGCTATGTGTGCAAATGATAATGTCTTTGGACTCAAAGCTGGCAAAATTGACAAGGAAGAGGTCAACATTCGTTATACATACTCAGTGCACTGGGAGGTAACTTATTTAGGATAAGATGATAAGTAGTACTTAGATGTTAATTGAGAATAAATGAATGAAAAACGTAAACAAGTTTTTTATCTGCATTGTTTTAAGTCCATTGCAGTACTGTTATTGTAATATTATCTGTTGGAAAAGAAACATTCTCAGTCTTACCTTTTAATCTAAAACTTTGGAGTAGGCAGGGAATGCCCAGCCACTCAATATCATAATTTATGCACATTATAAATGACACATATTTCTTCTTCATTTAAAGACTTTTTACTATCAATCCAGCATTTAGTTCAAACCTTTTTATCACATTCTTAACTCTGTCATTTAAACCTTTTGAGTTGATAGGGATTGCCCTGTCACTCAATAATGTCCTTTATACATATTAAGATCACACATAATCCTTCTTAATTCAACTCTTTTACTATTATAAACGTATTCAAACCTTTTTCAGTTTAAAAATTTCACTTTTTTTATGTTTGAACACAGATATGCGCGCTAAATGACCAAAGCTGTCGATGCGCCATAAAACAACATTCATTCATTAATATTACTGTTGTAAATATTAGACTATGGTTTTGAACCAACCCAACTGAATAGCAGCAATTTCAACTGAAGTCTGCAGACATTTTTCTAAGCACTTAAATTTATGAAGTCTTTAAGCCTTTTAGGAGGCGGAACTATTATTTATTTAGATTCGGAGGATGAATTTTTTGAGTGAAATCTTTGAATCAGTAGCCACAAAATTTTGTTTGAAGACAAATTAATGATGGTAAATCTTGTAATCAGTGATTTGTTTGGATGGGGGAATAAAAGATAAACATAATTTTCCAAGTAATTTTGGATCGGTGGAAAACAAGAAAAATTGAATCGCCAAGTAATTTACACCAATCAATCAAGTTTTCTTTATACAAAAGTATGATAATGTAATAGAGTTACATTCTAGTTGAAAAAATAAAAATTGTAGTCCCAATTTACTAGAATACAAATCACCAAATGAGTACTATGTATTGGGATATAATGTTGTAGTTAATATCCTGGTGCTTGTATTTGCTTTGAGCTGAATGAGAAAATTTCATATCTCATGAAACCTAAGGTTGAGTGAGATGTCAAAATTTTCTCATGCAGAGAGAAGCAAACACAGGAAGGTTATAAATATATAGATACAAACATTTGTAAACATTAAATTGCAATTATGGACAATTCTGTTGCAAAAGGGCAAGAAAAGAAAAACAAGTACCAGTTAGGAAGCTGAAACCTTTAAGTACGAATGGCAGATAAATGTTGTAATGTAAGATTTTGACCAATCAAATCAAAAATCAAGCTGAAAGCAGTCTGCTTCAGTTTTACATCAACATAGCATACTGGAAATGTATTTGACACTGTGACAATATGGAATTTTATCAGTCTTGTCTGGTTTATGTGTATGCAGTATATGTACTAGTATTTGTATTTGAAAATTTATAGTTGTATGATAAATAATGATTTTAATGTTGCAGGAAGACAGAAACACGAAATGGTCCTCAAGATGGGACTACATTTTGGAGTCTATGCCTCATACAAACATTCAGTGGTTCAGGTAATATTGGCAATTTAACTTTTTATCAGAACAACTATGTGTTTCAACAACCCTTTAGGGAAAAGCTTTTTTAAAACAATGTGGGAAAAGAAGAAAATGCTGGTTACCAGCATTTACTCCAGTTCCCACAATGTTTTCTATCCTTTCCAAGACAAATTTCATTAATTGAGCCGTATGTCATGTGTCATCTGCAAGTGCTTTCTGTCTGGACAAGTCCTGAATTTTGTCATGATGCAATATGTCGAGTATAAATGCATTATTGAATGGGAGCATGAGAGGATTAGTTCTTTTTTGATAGACAGTGGCAAATTGTCCCTTCGTGTAAAACAATCCTTTTCTTTTTTTCTTTTCAAATCAGATTGATTCCACAGTCCTACTTGGAAGCCTTTTTACAATAAGCCAAGGGTACTTCTTGGTACCCTTAGATAAGAAACCTTCCCCCCCCCCCCCCCCCCAAAAAAAAAAAAAAAAAAAAAAAAAAAAAAAGGAATTTCAAGGGACTTAGGTGAAAGGCCAGTATCATGTCACAGTCACTTAATACAATACTGTAGACACCATCTTTAAACTGTACAAGAACGACTACAAATTACACAGAAGACAAGAATTTGAAGGAATGAAAAAAGAAATGCTTTTTGGACTCATTATCCACAAGCAGATGGTTTTTAATATCGTATATGTAAAGTGATTAGTCCTAAACAACTAGTACAATGTCTTGACCCTTTAACAGGCAACAAAATTTTAGACTGGTTGGTTTTGTAAGAATTTGCAGATGACCAAATAAACTGTTGCTAAAACAAATTAATTTACAAAAGGGTAGAAAACAGAAAAAAAGAGAGAATGCTGGCAACCAGTATTTTCTCCATTCCCCAATTGCGACCAAGTGTAAACTATTCTGTGGCAACATTCTAGTTTTGATATTCATTGTTCTGCCAGTATCGTGAATTTTGACCTACCATATTTTAAAAGGTTGTCACTTATGAAAATTGCCATACTCTTGATTGGTATGAATGAAATTTGCCCATATTTTAGACATAGAATTGTTTACATTTGCCTGCTATTGGACCTTTAATATTTTCAAATGCCTTCTCAGTAAGAGTTGTTTAAACTCTGTATTTTGTGGTACAGGATAAAGTATAATACCTATAAGAGCTACATGTTTGTCATCTTGGCACAGAAAAAAGGTAATTCAAAAAGAATGAATTATTTCTTAGTGCATATTTTTGCTGCATTTTGCTGCCTCTTTCATCTTTACTGTCTCCATATTTTTCAAGCTACCAATTTCTGTTCTGTTCTTTTCCAGTATCATGAATTCCCTGGTGATAGTTTTGTTCCTGTCTGGTATGGTAGCCATGATCATGTTAAGAACTTTACACAAAGATATTGCCAGATACAACCAGATAGATAACAGTGTAAGTATTTCAGTGCCAATATTAATTGAGCAATGCTCTGGCAAAAGGGGGCTTAAGGACAGGGCACCCTAATGGGATTCGTCTAACATTACCTATCATGTGATGCATTACACCAAGCATGTCATCACATAATCATGGATACATAAAATTCACTTTATCTAACAACCGATGGAATCATGAGGTAGAGTGGCCCTTGAACATATAGAAAATTGACTAGTAGCGAAAAGTTTCGACCCAGGTCGCCTGCACTGACTTTTCGTAGATGCATTAAGCCCCCTTTTTACATAATCGTGGCTCATGTGAAATTAACACAGTCAGTACTTCAGATACAGATATTGCAATTTCTTATTTTAGTTGTTCTTGTCAGACTGTATGGGAAAGAAACAGGCACTGAAGAACCAAGATAAGACAGCATATTCTGTGCAGTCTTACCCACATCTAGACTACCCATATTAGATCTGGGTTCTACTAGGTTTTAGTATTGTAACATGCCATACTGGTCTACTTATCAGACCACCAAACTACAGAAATCCATGAAATACTGATCTGAGTCTGTATTCACCAACCATTCTTAAGAACAGTCTTTATTCTCCAGATTTTTCTAAAGGTGAAATACAACTTCTGATTTGCTAAACCAAATGGTTTAGCCAATCAGAAGGTGTGTTACTTTCAAATTTAGAAAATCTCGAAGAGTTAGACTAAGAATATGCTGAAGAATGGTTGGTGAATAAGGACCCTTATCTTTTTTATTTTTGATACCAATAGGAAGATGCACAAGAAGAGTTTGGTTGGAAACTTGTACATGGAGACGTGTTCAGACCTCCCAGAAATGGAATGTTGCTGTCTATACTTAATGGCAGTGGTGTGCAAATTTTCTTTATGGCTCTCATCACTCTTGGTAAGTAACTTAAAATATTTATCAGACAAGAAAATTCTACTCATTGCTATGGAAAGGACTTGCAGTGATTAGGCACTTTTGTCTCTGTCTGAGCCTGGGAGGGTAGCTCAGTGGTTAGCATACCCGACTCATGACCTGGTGGTTGCAGGTTCGATACCTGTTTGTGACAAACTTTCTTTCCCGTAATTGTTCGCCTCTCACCTCCTATGCATTGTGAGAAAGGAGTCAGTGGCTTGGAAAGAAAGTCATGTCAGTACTGATGCAAAAAAGCAGGGAAACACATGTGTAGGTGCAATGACTGCTGTGATATGACCTAAGCTGTTAAAATGTGTTAAACTCCAGTACAAACCAAACCAGTCTCTGTCTGATGGATACTTTTGCTCCTGATTAGTTTTAAATGTTACAGGAATATTTTTGTACCTGTAAATATTGACCCACACAAAGCATACAGGTTAAAGATGATGAAGTAGCAAGCTTTTTTGTTTATTTGTTTTATGTGATACGTAGAATTTGACTTTTGGATTTATTTGATATCAATTTTTATTAGCTCTACTGGCTGAAAGCCAGCAGAGCTTATGTCATGGCGTGGTTTCCGTCGTCTGTACGTCCGTTAGTCTTTTTCTTGTTTACGCGATAAAGTCTGCATTTGTTGTCAGATTTTCGTGAAACTTGCACAGTTTGTTTATCCCATCAGTAGCTTCAACCCTATTGATTTTGAAAAAAATCCAACAAACAGTATGGGAAAAGTAGCCATTTCAAGTTGAACATTACTGTTGCTTGTTTACGCGATAAGTCTGCATTTGTTGTCAGATTTTTGTGAAACTTGCACAGTTTGTTTATCCCATCAATAGCTTCAACCCTATTGATTTTGAAAAAAATCCAACAAACAGTATGGGAAAAGTAGCCATTTCAAGTTGAAAATTTCTATTTCTTGTTTACGCGATAAAAGTTTGCATTTGTGGTCAGATTTTCGTGAAACTTTCACAGTTTGTTTATCCCATCAACAGCTTCAACCCTATTGATTTTGAAAAAAAATCCAACAAACAGTATGGGAAAAGTAGCCATTTCAAGTTGAAAATTTCTATTTCTTGTTTACGCGATAAAGTTTGCATTTGTGGTCGGATTTCCGTGAAACTTGCACAGTTTGTTTATCTTATCAATAGCTTCAACCCTATTGATTTTGAAAAAAATCCAACAAACATTACGGGAAAAGTAGCCATTTCAAATTGTAAAGTTCCATTTCTTGTTTACGTGATAAAATCTGCATTTGTGATCAGATTTCCGTGAAACTTGCATAGTTTGTTTATCTTATCAATAGCTTCAACCCTGTTGATTTTGAAAAAAAATCCAACAAACAGTATGAAAAAAGTGGCCATTTCAAGTTGAAAATTTCTATTTCTTGTTTATGCGATAAAGTTTTCATTTGTGGTCAGATTTTTGTGAAACTTGCACAGTTGTTTTGTATCATAAACAGCTTGAACCCTATTGACTTTGAAAAAAATCTGACAATCAGTGTGGGGAAAGCAGCCATTTAAAGTTGAAAAGTTCCATTTCTAGGCAATGAAGTCCACAGTGTTGATCCAATTTTTTTGAAAAAGATTATTTGGTTCATCAAGGGATTGAACTTTATTAAAAGTGAAGAAAATTTAGCAAACCATTCAGTAAAAGCAGCCATTTGATGACTTAGTATCGTTTACTCAACAAAGTCCACATTATCAGTCACATTTCTTTGGCTGGATTCCAAACAATTATTTTTGAGAATTGCACATCCTTTTTTTTCACTGTTTAGTTCAATTCACTATGCCTACTCATGCTGTCTAAGTGGGTTCGAGCCCAGTTGCAAGAACACATTTTTGTGTTTTTTTTTTTCTTTTTGCATCATAAATTCATAATGTATGCTAGCAAAAAAGCAAAATCACTGCCAGTAGAGCGATTTCAGGCCCTCAAGGGCCTCTAGTTTACTCTTTGACTGAAATCATAAAGATGCTATCACCCATGTTGGCATCCAAAAATTTCAGTCAACTTTTTCACGAAAAACAGTAAATATAAACACTCCTGTAAGATCCTGTATATTATGAAAGTAAATGTATTTTTATAATTTTCAGTGTTTGCCTGTTTGGGATTCTTATCTCCTGCCAACAGAGGTGCTCTGATGACCTGTGCTCTTGTGTTGTATGTATGTTTGGGTACGCCTGCTGGTTATGTATCGGCCAGAATCTATAAATGTAAGTTTAGACGTGTACATGGAATGATGCCATTGTCAGGTTATACTTTTACATGTAATTTGAGCCAAAATAAATTAGTCTTTTAACCTTTTACCACACAATCCACAATTTTAACAACCATGAGAAAGAGGCCTTTTGAAAATTTTGTGGGAAAGGGAGAAAGTGGAGGTAATCAACATTTTGCCCTTTTCCAACAATCTTTAATACCTATTCAAGGCAAAAAGAATCCTTTGAAATACATTTGAATTATGGTCTATAACTTCTTTCAATATGGATGAGTTTGAAATTGTGCTATGTGGTAAAGGGTTAAAAGGTATTCTAGAATCTAGTAAAATAAAGGCAGTGGACCTTTTTCTACAACTACTGAAATTTCAGAGTTTTTTTCTTCATAATTTTCCCTGAATGCATAATAATCAGTCCATGGTCATATCAACTTCTAAAGCACCTTGCCTTTGTGCTCAGAGTAGGTAAGATCAGACTGCATAAAATGTGCAGCCTGATCATTGATCCACACTTCTGCTTTTGCGAGCTACTCTTGACAAATGCAACTTTAAATCTGCAATTATCTGGGTCTTATGTCAGACTGAATATGTCCCTTTGGTCCATATGGCTTGCAACGTGCGAAAAGGGGCATTCGGACATTGGCGTAAAGTGTCAGGCTGATCCGAGACGACACTTTACGCAAATGTCTGAATGCCCCTTTTCGCGTGTTGCAAGCCATATAGGACTGTTCTGTTTAATACATGTAATCCGTTTTCATTTTTTTTTCAGCCTTCGGAGGAGAAAGATGGAAATTTAATGTTTTGTTTACAGCATTTTTGTGTCCAGGGTAAGTGGTTTCATAGAACGAGTATAAGGGTCTTGTTTCTGCTTTCGTATACATGGAAATGAATCATGTTGGTAAACTGGATTAGTAACTTGAATGCCTTAAACCTTTACCGTACAGTTGTGACTTTTATCAACCCTGAGGGAAAAAAAGCTTTTGAAAACATTGTGGAAAAAGGAGAAAATGCCAGTAACCAGCATTTTCTCTTTTTCCCACAACGTTTTCCATTCCTCCCAAAACAAATATCATTATTTGAGTCATATTTATTTTGTCACCTGCAAAAACTTTAAATTGTGGACAACTCTAAAATGTTGTTTGGAAGAGTTAAAAATTGTATAGGTTATAATGTATTTAAGAAATAAACTCCTGCAGAGGGCATTTTTGGTTTTCAGTATGTCATTTGTCAAAACATTTTTGTGAAAGAGAAATTGCCCGTATCCAGCTTCTTCTCTTTTTGCCATGATGTCATGTATTACACTTTTATGTAATAAAGTGTATAATTATTGAATGTTTTTTATGTTTAATATTTCATACAAAAACAGTTTTCAAAGTTAGCTGCAAGTTTGTCATTAGTGATAGTGAGTGATAAGCGTTGGTTAGCCTTTTAAGAGCTGTAGAATGCTCAGTACCAGTTAATTCCATGCTTAAGACCCCGAGGAAGAAGCCTTTGGAAAACATGTTGGGAAAAGGAGAAATGCTGGTTATCAGCATTTTCTCTTTTTCCAGCCATGTTTTCTACCCTTTTATCAACCATTCCCGTGACTTAAGCTGTATTTTAGTTGCCTTCTGCAAGTGCTTTCAATATGAGGACATCTTGTCATTTTGAAGAGGTAATTGATGGAACAAAATTCTCGTAAACAAAAAAGGGAGTAATTCAATCTCAAGAATGTTTTTTGGCCATAAACAAATATATACTGAGGCTCTAGTTCAGGTGAAGCATGCAGAATCAGAAGATTTCTCAGCTGGATCAAAGTTTTGCAGGTAAAAGGCTACTTTTGTCCAAAATATCTGAGGATTGATGATAGTCAGTGTGACAGGATTCATTCCTCTCTCACTGCTGACCATTGTGTGGATGATGCTTAAGTGGGAAAGCAGCCTATTGCTTGTAAAGAATACTGTGCTGAGTATTGGTAAAACACACCAGGAAAGCATGGATAGGTGCAGTGGCTGCCACGATAAAGCATCGATATAACTGATGTAATATTGAAAAAGGTGATAAGTACCACACAATCAGTAAATCAATATAAAAATATCCAAAACAGTTACAGTTGAATCATGTAAACCTGACAGTTTTTTTTTTAAATTTCAGTGTGGTGTTTGTGATATTTTTTGTCTTAAACTTGTTATTGTGGATTGAAAGATCCAGTGCAGCTATTCCCTTTACAACACTGATTGCCTTACTTGCATTGTGGTTTGGAATATCAGTACCCCTTACCTTTATTGGTGCCTACTTTGGATTTAAGAAGAGGGTAAGTAGATTGACAATGAAGAATTTAAACCTGTCTCTTGATATACCCCCTTGCTTTTGAACTTGAGATTGGTATAGGTTTCAGTCTTGTGTCTGCCAATTTGTCAACCTGCCCCGAGGCAAAAAATTGTTTACCCTCTCAAACTTCTGATTGTGCTCCTCATTAACGCAGATGTGAAACATGTTGCATGTCATTCATCCCTCCGTGGATGGTAAAGTTGCAAAACATGAAAAATCTCTTTAGCTGACGAGACTGAAGAGTCCTTGAAGCAATTTCTCCTATTGTTGCATTGTTTTCAAAAGTGGTCTGTTGCAAGAAAATAATTTAAGAAGGTATTCTGCAGGTGGTCCTGTATTAAGCAGCATCAGATACATGTACAATGTAATACTGGTTTCATTTGATTGTTATTTGACTCTTTATAAGTTTTGAATTATGCTTTACTTTTCCAAGGCAGTTTTAATCATCCGTTAATGACCCGTTATTTCAGCCTATTGAACACCCAGTGCGAACTAACCAGATTCCCAGACAGATTCCAGACCAAACTATCTACACCAAACCCTTGCCTGGCATCATTATGGGTGGTGTTTTACCTTTTGGATGCATTTTCATTCAGCTCTTTTTCATTCTTAATAGTATCTGGTAAGAACTTTTTATGCCATATAATCACCTCTGTTGCATGCAAAATAAGTGAAAGGAACATATTCACAATCTCATATACAAGCTCAGATTCTCTGGGAATCTATAGAACCACTTGATAGAATTAATTCTAACCTTTAACTCTTTACCAAACGACAAGATTTTAGACTCGTCCAAATTGAAAGCATTTGCAGACGAAAATTTAAATGTGGCTCAAAGGATGAAATTTTCCTTTTATAGGGAAGAAAACATTGTGGGAAAAGGAGAAAATGCTGGTTACCAGCATATTCTCCTTTTCCCACAAAGTTTTCAAAAGGCCTCTTCCTCCGGGTTGTGAAAACTCGGGATTGTGTGGTAAATGGTTAAGCTGCTATATAAATGAAAATTTCCAGTCGACAGTAAAAACCCAAATGTTGTTATTTCAAAGTTATATATATGCAGGAAAAAATCTCTCCTTATCGAACAGTGTACATCCAAGATCAGACTTCACATTCTGATCTTGATACACACTGTCCACAAAAGGTCCTTGAGTCGTGCTTAGCAGCCCAAGGGTTAAGCTTGTATTCTGTGTCATATTTACAGTAGCCATTTAGTGAAAAATATCTTGAGGTAGGGCTTGGGTAATGCTTTTAGCACATTTCTGAATAATTACGTTTGATGGAATCAAGAGATAATGGGCAATTAACTTTTTTCTTGTTGTCAACCAGTGATTTCTTTGTTTAAATTCTTTTCAAGTAACTTTTTCAAACTGTTTCAGTTTTAAAATATCTGCATCAGAAGTTGATCACCAACTATATTTGTAATGAAAATTGACAAATGACAAAGCTAGCGATGAAAGTGGCTGAAATAATGTAGAAAGTCCAGTAAAAAACCATTCAGTCAGTACATCGTTATCATGGATCTCAATATTTATTTTCAACAGGTCCCAGCAAACATACTACATGTTTGGATTTTTGTTCCTTGTGTTTGTCATCCTCATCATTACCTGTTCTGAAGCAACAATTTTACTCTGCTATTTCCACTTGTGTGCCGAGGTAAGACTGATTTACCTAGTATCATTCAAATATAATTTCTTAGTTGTCTGCAATAGCGAGCTTTAGATAAAATTGTGGAAAAATGCAGCAGTTTGCTTATTGAAAACTATTGCTCCCATTCAGACAATGCTTTTCATTTCTTTGAGAAAAAAAATTCTATCTACTTTTAGTGCCACATATTTTTTTTCCCCATTTTTGTGATTTTTTAGCTCCGCTATAGATTTACCTGTCAAGAGGTATTATCATAGCCCTGTCATCATCTACGTTGTGGTGCAGAAACTTAGACAATTTGTAATATCTCTGTCACGACTCAAGACATTTTCCTCAAACTAAGATTAGTTTCTATTATCAAAAGGGGAACCCATACAACAAGGGCAGGTAACCATCAAATCATTTTTGACAGCTATGCCCCTTTTTTGATGTAGAATTTTCACTGAAAATTAATCTGTTTCTAAAAGCAACTGCAGCTGAAATGTTGGCTGTGCACTTGTTTGAAATGGTGTAACGGAGGTCTAAAAGTAGTCTTTAGTTTATTTAAAAAAAATTTGAAGTTCTTTTACTTCTCCCATCTGAAAGAGAAAAATCTCACTGTTTTGGATAGTGTACACCAAAGATTATCATATTATATGGTGAACATATTAAGTGTTATTAAAGTAAAAAGAGATTATTTGAATATGAAATTCGTATTAGAATACTCGGACGTTTGTAAAAATATTTGAATATTCACACCAATCCCTAGTCCCATTAATTTTCAGTCATCTCGGCAAAAAGTCTTTGGAATGTTTAATCTATAAATCTTTACAGATTACAATTGTGTTGCTATTTATCTTGTACTACAACTTTAATTTCAGGATTATCATTGGTGGTGGCGTTCTTTCCTGACTAGTGGTTTTACTGCTGTATATTTCTTTATCTACTGTATACATTACTATGTATCAAAGCTGGAGCTGGTCGGCTTTGCCAGTACATTCCTCTACTTTGGATATATGCTGATTGTAGTTATTCTCTTCTTCTTGCTAACAGGTAAGCACTCACCTTCGTTGAAATAGTTTAGGATGTTCAGTGAAATTGCTATTATATGATGTGATCTAATATTATTTACAGCTTCATGTTTAAAAATAAGAAATATGTTTCAGAATGCAAGATATAACCTCATATTACAAATTTTTACTTTCGACGATGATTACGTGGGAATGCAGCCTGTGGCTTGGAAAGAAAATTGTGTGAAGTACTGGTAAAAGAAACTCCAGGAACGCATGGATAGGTGCACTGGCGGCCGCGATGTAACTGAAATAATGTTGAAAATGGCGTTAAACACCATACAATCGATCAATCAATCGATCAACAAATTTTTACATCGTGGTGGTCAATAGCTGAAAACATTGCAACAAGACATGATTCCCACAATTGTTTTTGTATCATATTGGGAAAGGGATTTCTTTTCCTTCAGTAATTTCTTTACCTTGAACTACCCTGTTGTAAATAATCAATATAGCCCATCATTTTTATCTTCTCTGTCAGGTACAATTGGATTCTTTGCTTGCTACTGGTTTGTGACTAAAATCTACAGTGTGGTCAAGGTTGATTGAACAGGATCATCAAGATAAACATTTGGGACAGCAACATGGGGAGATTTGATATATTTGAGGGACATGGTCACATTTATGTTTTACAAAGTTGTTTTAAGTGGAATGAATGCAGGTGATAAGAGTCAGCTATTGTTTTGAGTGAATATACTCTTTAATCCTTTACCAGAAAACTCCTTGTTTTTTTTTTTTTGAGCTAGAGAAGAAGGCTGCTAAAAACATTTTTGAAAAGGAGAAAATGTTGGTTGCCTGCATTCTCATCTTGTCAGTATCGATTGGTCTAAGATTTTGTTGTTGTCATTTAAAGAGTTCAGAAAATGGACTGGTATCAACTGAATAAGAAAAGTAATCTAAACTTCTAAAGAAGATGGTACCAAAATGTAATCCAACCTGTTTAAAATGGGTGCATTCATTGTGGTTGACACGTCCGTACTGAAAGTATTTGCAAACGTCATATGTATAAAATGTGACTGAAATGACAATATCATCTTTTAAAAAGAGTAGAAAACGTGGTGGAAAAAAGAGAAAAATGCTTGTTACCTGCATTTTCTCCTTTTTCTACATTTTTGTTCAAAAGCCCTTATCAAGTTCATAAAAAAATGGAACTGTCAGGTAAAGGCTTAAAAGAGCTGCCATGCTTTATCTTTTGTCAAGCTGAAGCATGATTCTAGGTATAAAATTGGTAGGTTGGTCGTAATAATTCACCATTCACATGTACATTGTATTTATTTCATGATAGGTCTTTTGTGTACCTGAATTGTTTAAGCTTGGTGTTAAATTGTCATCTCTGTATTCTGTATTCAAATGAACAAACTTAAACAGGTATGGTTGATGGATTTATCATTTTATTATTGCCTTTTTTTTTTAATTGTTTGGGTTTTAATGTTTGGTATTTGTAATAGAAAGATATATGAAGTGTACTATTGAGCAAACTTTATGCATCTGAGGCTATTTTGCAGACAGTCTGGGGACTAGGGTCAGACAGCACATAATGTTCAATCTGACGAGTTTCTACACTTTTAGATACTTGGGGACAAATTCTGGCTAAAATAGTCATGAATTTGCAATATTTGGTTCTTTCGAACTCATTTGGAATGTCCAGCTCATTTGCATACTGGTGCAAGATTCACGTAAATGTTACTTTTTTAAGTGCAGTAAGTTTTTTGGAGGTCCACAAAAGTAGGGGAAATGAAGCCCTAGAAAACATTTTTTTTTTTTTCACGAAAACCTATGTTGTGGGTAGGTATTAGATTTTAGTGAAGAAATCATTGAAAGTGGAAAATCATCATTTCCTCTCTGTTTTTTATTTATTAAAATTATATTTTAAAGATAATTCAAGGAGTACCCGCTACATAGGTCTAGGTGAAGAAGAGAAGTCACATTACATCTTTAAACATAAAAATATTCCACTTATCTGTACCTTTGAGTGTGCCTCATGTTTTGTCCACCGTATTTAAGCCTACTCATCATGCTTGAATGTTGCCTGACTCGCAACTGCAGAAAATATTTTCAGTTCTAGTGCGAAATTGTTCAAGTTTGTTGTTGGTCCATAGCCTTATAAAATCTAACATAATTTTATAAAATTTGTACATGCATTGAATGAAATAGTTTGCCTTTGGAATACAACAAATGTTTTATTTAGCAAATAGTTTTGTTCATGGTATTTTCATACCAACAAATGTATTTAACAAATAGTTTGTTTATGGTATGTTCATCCTGCATACCCCAAATCCGAGATGATTATGATGAGATTGTAAGAACAACAGTTACCTTAAATAACTTGTGTGTACATTGAAGATCAAGATCGGACAGCACAAAAAAGTGAACATTGGTTTTTATGTATACTAGTATCATCAATCAGAAAAGCCTTGAAATAACTAAATCAACACTTTTTCACTGAAATTGTTCATTATATCATGCATCTTGAGGGTTAAAATTGGAATCAATTCATGTACTTGTACATGCTGTAGGAGTGACAAGTTCTGTATTAAAATCCAGAAGATGACAATTTTTTTTTTTCATGTGATAATCTTTGTAAATCCAGTTCATGCAAATGTTAGCTAGCACTGTTTTTTGATTATGTGATAGATTTTGTCTTTTATCTATTGGTATATGGGGTATTATTGACCCTTAAATGCCCAAATACTTTTTCCTCCTTTGTAGTAGCTTGGAAACGTTTATTGTAAGGATCTTTGTTGCTTCTTTTTCATCAGTGTATGAGAAGCAATTTAATGCCTTCAAATGTTCTTTCCTTGTTTTACGTAAATTTACTGCATTTTGTGTAAAAGCAGCCTGTATAGTAATGGGTTTGATGAAATGAATGCATTGGATTGGTTCTGAGGATAGTCGTGTTTCATCGACTTAACATAATGGAATATGTTATTATACTGAAATGATGACTGAAAACATTTCTGCAGTGTTTTCAGTACAGTATGTGACAGCTTTGTTAAGGATTTATGCAAAATACCTGTATAGTGAAAATTCATCACTCAGCAAAAACATAGGCAGCCTGTAAGCTGAATTTCAAATATTGAATATGACCACAGAGCTTTTATAGATTTAATATAAATTTGTATATAGTCTAATACAATACATTATTTGCCACATTTCTTGAGCATTAGTATCACATTTTATGAAATATATAATAGGGTTATCTTGAGGACTCTTAGAGTCTCTAACATTGTAATCTTTTGCACTAACATTGAATATATCCACTAACGACAGAAGTATAAACATGAAGTAACAAAGTTGATTTTGCCTCTCTAATGCCTATTGTACTATTTTAAATTAGAAATTAAATTAGAAAGTTTCACATTTTTGCATACTGTGGGCAGTACAGGGTACTTTCGAGGGCAATATAGATCAAGATCTGAATGGCTTGTTTGGTCATGGATTGATATACAATACTTTGAAACTTGGTTAGGCCACTTACGAGTAGTTGTGAAAAAGTCCATTTCATTTTTATTTACTGGTAGGAAAATAACAACGGTTTGAGATAAAAGACCAGATGTCATGTGACATTTATATAGCTTTCTCTTCACTGATTGTCCGCTGCAACCATGTAAGTTCAGTAATAAAGAAAACAACTATGTATAATTTTGGAATATATGCCTTTAGATCGTCATTGTAAACTCGTGTTTAGGGTATTCCTTCAGATGATTCAATTGAGTATTCACAGCATGGGCTGTAGAGAAGAAAATGTGAATACTACACCTCCAATATTCCGGTTTATGTTGAGCTTATAAATTTACTTATCAGTGCATATGTGAGGATAAACAACTGGTGTAAATTTTGTGTTGGGTATTTATCTAGCTCCTTGTCAGAAGATGCAAGAGAAATTTTCATTAATATACTATTAGTTTGCACAATGACTGTAGACTAGCATGGTGCATGTTTTTTCATTAAGACAATGAAATTTCTCATAATCAAATTTTCCTCCTCTGTAACATAGAGCTCCAGAAAAGAATGTATGTGATTCTTCTTTTAAAGTTTTTGTTATAGTTTTAATTGCTTCTGTTATGTGTAAAGTACAAGTGGATTTGTTGGACACAGTGTTTTATATGTATATTTTGGGGAAAACTCAGATTAAAATCTCTATATATGTAACGTGTGTTCATTGTGATCTTTAAAAATAAGAGGGCCATGATGGCTCTGAAGTCGCTCATCTGAGTTTTTTTTTTTTTAACCAAACACGACCCTTTTTCAATCTGTATCGAGATATTATGACAAACATTCTACCAAGCTTTCATAATTATTGGACTGAAAAATTGGCCTCTAGCTTGTACACAAGCTTTTTTAGCTCACCTGAGCACAAAGTGCTCAGGATGAGCTATTGTGATCCGTCGTCGTCCGTTTGTTCACATTTTTTAGCTCACCTAAGCACAAAGTGCTCATGGTGAGCTTTTGTGATCGTGCTGTGTCCGGTGTCCATCGTCCGTTGTCAACTTTTACCTTGTGTACGCTCTAGAGGCCACATTTTCAGTCCGATACTCATGAAACTTGGTCAGAATGTTTGTCTTGATGATATCTCAGACGAGTTCGAAAATGGGTCATGTGGGGTCAAAAACTAGGTCACATCTTAGAAAAACCTTGTGTATGCTCTACAGGCCACATTTTCAGTCCAAAACACTTGAAAAGTGGTCAGTATGTTTGTCTTGATGATATCTCGGATGAGTTCGAAAATGGGTCATGTCAGGTCAAAGACTAGGTCACTAGGGCAAATCTTAGAAAAACCTTGTGTATGCTCTAGAGGCCATATTTTCAGTCCAAAACTCTTGGAAGTTGGTCAAAATGTTTGTCTTGATGATATCACGGACGAGATCGAAAATGCGTCATGACTGGTGAAAAACTAGGTCACTAGGGCAAATCTTAGAAAAACCTCGTGTACGCTGTAGAGGCCATATTTTCAGTCCAAGACTCATGAAAGTTGGTCAGAATGTTTGGCTAGATGATATCTGGAACTAGTTTGAAAATGGGTCATGTGGGGTCAAAAACTAGGTCACCAGGTCAAATCTTAGAAAAACCTTGTGTATGCTCTACAGGCCATATTTTCAGTCCAAAACTTGAAAGTTGGTCAGAATGATTGTCTTGATGATATCTCAGATGAGTTCAAAACTGGGTCATGTCGGATCAAAAACTAGGTCACTAGGGCAAATCTTAGAAAAACTGTGTGTACGCTCTTGAGGCCATATTTTCAGTCCAAAACTCTTGAAAGTTGGTCAGAATCTTTTTTTTTTTATGTTATCTCGGACGAGTTTGAAAATGGGTCATGTGGGGTCAAAAACTAGGTCACTAGGTCAAATCTTAGAAAAACCTTGTGTACGGTCTTGAGGCCATATTTTCAGTCCAAAACTCTTGAAAGTTGGTTAGAATGTTTGTCTTCATGATACCTCGGACGAGTGTGAATAAAGGTCATGTCGGGTCAAAAACTAGGTCACTAGGTCAGATCTTAAAAAAACCTTATGTATGCTCTAGAGGCCATATTTTCTGTCCAAAACTCTTGAAAGTCGGTCAGAATGTTTGTCTTGATGATAGCTCAGACGATTTTGAAAATGGGTTATGTTGGGTCAAAAACTAGGTCACTACAATCAAATCTTAGAAAAGCCTTGTGTAGGCTCTAGAGGTCACATTTTTAGTTCAATACTCTTGAAAATTGGTCAGAATGTTTGGCTTGTTGATATCTTGGATGAGTTCGAAAATGGATCATGTTGGGTCAAAAACTAGGTCACTTGGCCAAATCTTCAAAAAACCTTGTGTTTGCTCTATAGGCCACATTTTTAGTCCAATACTCTTGAAAATTGTTTGTCTTGATGATATCTCGGACGAGTTCGAAAATGGGCCATGTTGGGTTAAAAACTAGGTCACCAGGTCAAATCTTCGAAAAACCTTGTGTACGCTCTAGAGGCCACATTTTCAGTCTAATACTCTTGAAAGTTGGTCAGTATGTTTGTCTTGATGATATCTCGGACGAGTGTGAAAGTAGGCCATGTTGGATCAAAACTAGGTCACTAGATCAAATCTTAGAAAAACCTTGTGTACGCTCCAGAAGCCACATTTTCTGTTTAATACTCTTGAAATTTGGTCAATGTTTGTCTTGATGATATCTCAGATGAGTTCTAAATTGGGCCATGTCAGGTCAAAAACTTAGGTCACTAGGTCAAATCTTAGAAAAACCTTGTGTATGCTCTAGAGGCCACATTTTCAGTCCAATGCTCTTGAAAGTTAGTCAGAATGTTTGTCATCATGATAGCTTGGACGAGTTTGAAAATGGGTCATGTCAGGTCAAAAACTAGGTCACTGGGTGAAATCTTAGAAAAACCTTGTGTACGCTCTAGAGGCCACATTTTCAGTCCGATACTCTTGAAATTTAGTCAGAATGTTTGTCTTGATATCTTGGACTAGTATGAAAATGGGTCACGTGGAATCAAAAACTAGGTCATCAGGTTTAATCCGTGAAAAACCTTGTGTACGCTGTAGAAGCCACATTTTCAGTCAAATAATCTTGAAATTTACCTAGAATGTTTGTCTTGATAATATCTTAGACTAGTATGAATATGGGTTATGTTGGATAAAAAACTAAGTCACTAGGTCAAATCTTGGAAAAACCTTTTGTACACCCTACAGGCCACATTTTCTTTCAAATACTCATGAAAGTTTGTCAGAATGTTTGTCTGGATAATTTCTACATGTCAAGTAGGCGGCTTAGACAAATTCTAGAAAAAACTTGTTTGCACTCTAGAGGCCATATTTGTAAGTCCAATACTAATGAGTGTTTGTCAGAATGTGGCCTCTAGAGTGTACACAATGTTTTTCAAAAGATTTGACATGGCGACCTAGTTTTTATACGACCGTCGAAGACGGGACGTATTATGGGATCACCCATGGCTGGCGTGCGTGCGGGCGGTCGTCCATCTGGGCGGGCAGTGTCCAGTTCTTTGTCCGGAGCATAACTTTGTCATCTCCAGTCCGATTGACTTGAAACTTGGCATGTGTGTTTGTTGCTATAATACGGAGTGCAGTGCGAAAGAACCGTAACTCTACCTCGTGCTGTCTTTGAGTTATTTCCCTTTGATCGTCATTTTTACAGCATTTTCTGCTTGTCCGGAGCATAACTTTGTTATCTCCAGTCCGATTGACTTGAAACTTGACGTGTGTTTGTTGCAATAATATGGAGTGCAGTGCAAAAGAACCATAACTCTACCTGGTGCTGTCTTTGAGTTATTTCCCTTTGATCATTTTTACAGCATTTTCTGCTTGTCCAGAGCATAACTTTGTCATCTCCAGTCCGATTGACTTGAAACTTGGCATTTGTGTTTGTTGCAATAATACGGAGTGCAGTGTGAAAGAACCATAACTCTACCTGGTGCTGTCTTTCAGTTATTTCCCTTTGACCGTCATTTTTACAGCATTTTCTGCCTGTCCGGAGATAACTTTGTCATCTCCAGTCCAATTGACTTGAAACTTGGTATTTGTGTTTGTTGCAATAGAACGGAGTGCAGTGCGAAAGAACTATAACTCTACCCCGTGCTGTCTTTGAGTTATTTCCCTTTGATTGTCATTTTTACAGCATTTTCTGCTTGTCTAGAGCATAACTTTGTCATCTCCAGTCCGATTGACTTGAAACTTGACATGTGTGTTTATTGCAGTAATACAGAGTGCAGGGCGATAGAATCATAACTCTACCTGGTGCTGTCTTTGAGTTATTTCCCTTTGATCGTCATTTTTACAGCATTTAGTGCTTGTCCGGAATATAACTTTGTCATCTCAAGTCAGAGTGACTTCAAACTTGGTATGCATGTTTGTTGCAATATTACAGAGTACAGTGCGCAAGAACAATAACTCTACCTAGTGCGGATTTTGAGTAATTCCACTTTGATCTTCATTTTTACAGTATTTCTTGGTTGTCCGGAACGGAACTTTGTCACCTCAAGTCAAATTGACTTGAGACTTGGTAAACATGTTTGTTGCATTACCTGCCCTTTACGATTATTATACCCCCTCAACAACTGGTGGTGGGACGGGCGTATCTTGCGACAATTTGCCGCTCTTGTTCAACCGATGTGATCCATTTTCAATTTCATCAAATTGATCAAAAAATAAAATATTATGACTAATTATGCCCCCCCCCCCCTTCAACGAAATGGGGATATATTGCTTTGCTAATGTCGGTCGGTCCGTCGGTCGGTAGACCTTACCTTGTCTGGATGATAACTAGACACAGAATTGACCTAGCTTCGTCAAATTTGGCACAGACATGCGTCTCGGAGTGTAGATGATCCCTATTGATTTTGAGGTCAATCAGTCAAAGGTCAAGGTCACGGTGACCGTCAACATGTTGATATATAGACCAAACCTTGTCCGGATGATAACTAGACACAGAATTGACCTAGGTTCCTCAAATTTGGCACAGACATGCGTCTCGGAGTGTAGATGATCCCTACAGATTTGAGGTCAATCGGTCAAAGGTCAAGGTCACAGTGACCGTCAACATGTTGATAGACCAAACCTTGTCCGGATGATAACTAGACACAGAATTGACCTGGGTTCGTCAAATTTGGCACAGACATGCGTCTTGGAGTGTAGATGATCCCTATTCATTTTGAGGTCAATCAGTCAAAGGTCAAGGTCACAGTGACCGTCAACATGTTGATATATAGACTAAACCTTGTCCTGATGATAACTAGACAAAGAATTATCCTAGGTTCGTCAAATTTGGCACAGACATTAGTCTTGGAGTGCAGATGATCCCTATCGATTTTGAGATTAATCCATCAAAGGTCAAGGTCACAGTGGCCTTCAACATGTTGATATATAGACCAAACCTTGTCCGGATGATAACTAGACACAGAATTGACCTAGGTTTGTCAAATTTGGCACAGACATGCGTCTTGGAGTGTAGATGATCCCTATTCATTTTGAGGTCAATCAGTCAAAGGTCAAGGTCACAGTGACCGTCAACATGTTGATATATAGACCAAACCTTGTCCGGATGATAACTAGACAAAGAATTGACCTAGGTTCGTCAAATTTGGCACAGACATTAGTCTTGGAGTGCAGATGATCCCTATCGATTTTGAGATTAATCCATCAAAGGTCAAGGTCACAGTGGCCTTCAACTTAATGATATATAGACCAAACCTTGTCCAGATGATAACTAGACACAGAATTGACATAGGTTTGTCAAATTCTGTACAGATATTCATCTCGGAGTGTAAATGATCCCTATCGATTTTGAGATTAATCCAAAGGTCAAGGTCACAGTGGCCTTCAACTTCATGATATATAGACCAAACCTTGTCCAGATGATAACTTGTGGAAGTCGAACGCGCGTATCGGAAAGAAAATCGATAACCCAGTCTGTGTATCGGCGACTGTTTACAATCTTGTATGTATACACACGGCGGTGTGTATAATTATGCGAACTGTTGACATATTATCACGTTTAACAATTGAAGTGGGCTATGAATCAAAAAGATGACATCGATATTTCCCAATCAATTCTTTTGATATCAGTTTATGAACTGTGCCACTTCCTGTATCAATGTGGCAGTAGGGGGGCATGACTGTTTTACAGACAGACATCTTGTTTTCATAAGTATTGGACAAAAAATATTGACTATAGAGTTACACAAGATTTTTAAAGATTTGACTTGGTGACCTAGTTTTTGACCCGATGTGACCCATTTTCAAACTCATACAAGATATCATCGAGACAAACATTCTGACCAAGTTTCATGAGTATTACACTGAAAATGTGGCCTCTAGAGCATACACAAGGTTTTTCTAAGATTTAACCTAGTGACCTAGTTTTTGACCAAACATGACCCACTTTCGAACTCGTCCAAGATATCATCAAGATAAACTTTCTGACAAACTTTCAACAGTTTTTGACTGAAAATGTGGCCTCTAGATTGTACACAAGGTTTTTCTAAGATTTGACCTAGCAGGGCTTTTTTTCCAAAAATTGCAAAGGGGCCTTAGCCTTTCATTTTGGGAAATTCAAGTGCGATTTTGGCCAAATTGGGAAAAAGCAGACTGACTTTCAAAGTACATCAATAAAAAACAATGGCAGTGTACATACATCCAGTAGATAGAAAGTTGCAACAATTTAAAAATAATTGGAACAAATTCAACAGTTACACTATACATGTAACTACTTAAACCATGGCCAAAATATCTCTCAGTATTTACACATAAAGGCATATAGCCCTTTTTAACACTACTGTGGTACACCCATGGGTGCCGGAGTTAATACTTCAGCAGAACTGCTTTCCAGCCTTCATATGATACAAGGGAATCATTATCTGTGGAAGTTACAAGGCTAGGCTTGGATATTATGTCTGGAGATGTAGAGTTTGCATCATGTGCAGAGATAATGACTGTCTAGTCTTCAGACAACGGGAGATCGGCCTTGTCCGACGGACCCGGCACTTCAGATTGAGACTCGGAGATTTGATTACCTGCAGATCGATCTGCAAAGAATTTGAACGTTTTACGCCGAAAGTAAAAAGGCTGCGCTGGCCTTTATCGTCTGCAGCACTTTTAACAAACTTTTTGTAATGTTTCCCGGTTCTTGACATGTTTTACTTGGATACAGCGTGTTTGGTTTTCTTTCAAATACATTTACTACAACTGAGTAAGAATGTGTTCCACAGTGTTAAATTAAGACAACTTCTTTTGTCAGCTGTAAGTTTTTACGAAACCCAAAAAAGGACTTAATATTTAATGATGGGGAAATGACAACTGCGTCAAGTATACGTGTGGTGTTATAATGCGCAAAAAATAACTCGGTTCGGTTTAGGTTGCCTCCATTAAACGAACCAAATGGCGCCAAGTACCGCAACATTTCGGCCGTACTGCAGCGCAGTCAGCTGAATCATTTAGGTACAAATCGATAAAAAGCCTGCTTTCGGTTTCAATCGCCGCTAAATAACGAAAGTTTTATGTCTGATCATGTGAAATAGCTTGTGAGATATTGGTATTTTAACTTACTGGGAATTTCAGCATCGTATTATGGACGTTCTTTTAGCAAAATTGGGAAATTCTTTCACCAAAATGGGGAAAGATGCTTTTTGCAATTGGGAAGTCACCGAATATTGGCCTCAATTATAGAAGGAAAAAAAGCCCTGCCTAGTGACCTAGTTTTTGACCCGACATGACTAAGATATCATCAAGACAAACATTCTGACCAACTTTCAAAAGTTTTGAACTGAAAATGTTGCATCTAGAGCGTACACAAGGTTTTTCTAAGATTTGACCTAGTGACCTAGTTTTTGACCCGACATGACCCATTTTGGAACTCGTCCAAGATATCATCAAGACAAACATTCTGACAAACTTTTAAGAGTTTTGGACTGATTATGTGGCCTCTAGAGTGTACACAAGGTTTTTCTAAGATTTGACCTAGTGACCTAGTTTTTGACTCAACATGACCAATTTTCAAACTTGTCTAAGATACCATCAAGACAAACATTTTGACCAACTTTCAAAAGTTTTGAACTGAAAATGTTGCCTCTAGAGTGTACACAAAGTTTCTCTAAGATCTGACCTACTGACCTAGTTTTTGACCCTACATGACCTTTTTTCAAACTTGTCCAAGAAATCATCCAGACAAACATTCTGACCAAGTTTCATGAGTATTGCACTGACAATGTAACCTCTAGAGCGTACACAAAGTTTTTCTAAGATTTGACCTAGTGACCTAGTTTATGACCCGACATGACCCATTTTGGAACTCATCCAAGATATCATCAAGACAAACATTCTGACCAACTTTCAAGAGTTTTGGGCTGAAAATGTGGCCTCTAGAACGTACACAAGGTTTTTCTAAGATTTGACCTAGTGACCTAGTTTTTGCCCAGACATGACCCATTTTTGAACTCATTCAAGATATCATCAAGACAAACATTCTGACCAACTTTCAAGAGTATTGGACTGAAAATGTGGCCTCTAGAGCGTATACAAGATTTTTCTAAGATTTGACCTAGTGACCTAGTTTTTGACCCGACATGACCCATTTTCGAACTCGTCTGACATGCATGTATTATCAAGGCAAACATTCTGACCAATTTTCATGAGTATCAGACTACAAATGTGGCCTCTAGAGCGTGCACAATGTAAAAGTTAAGGTAGACGAAGCATGACGGACGCCGGACACAGCACGATCACAAAAACTCACCATGAGCACTGTGTGCTCAAGTGAGCTAAAAATAATAATGAACAATAGGTGTATCCCTTTACCAGATGACAAAGATTTGGATATGTCCATAAAGTATTCTATGATGACAAACTAAATGTGGTTAAAAAGACTTGTCTTTGATAGGGTAGAGAACATTGTGGGAAAAACAGAAAAAGCTGGTTACTAACATTTTCTCTTTTTCCCATGTTTTCAAAAGTCTTCTTCCTAAGGGCCATGAAAACTTGGAATTATGTGGTAAAGGGTTAACCTGTATCAAACAACAAAAATTAAAATTTGTCCAAATTTAAAACATCAGAAGATAAATACTTATTATCACCAGTCCTATAGCGTTATTTCTCTTTGAGCAGTCTTCTACATATTTGGTAGTAGGAAATCAATGAGTCTAGAGAGATGAGATATAATTAGCTCATGTATGATGTCCTTAACTCTTTACCAAACAACAAAATTTTGGACTAGTCCAAATTGAAAGCAGTTGCAGACGACAAAATAAACGTAACTCAAAAATTGAAATTTGTTTCCGGCAGAGTAGAAAACATTGTGGGAAAAGGAGAAAATGCTGGTTACCAGTATTTTCTCCTTTTCCCACAATGTTTTCAAAAGGCTTCTATCTCAGGGTCGTAAAAACCAGGGATTGTTTGGTAAAGGGTTAAAGTAGACATAGCATTAAGTAATCCATCTTGTGAATAACAAATGAGACATAAAAGTCTGAGTATACTTATTGGATACTGCATCGAATTGAAATGTTACTAGTCTTAAAAATCTGTTGTGTCTTTACCAGACAGCAAAATTTTAGACTCTACCGTATTGAAAGTATTTGTAGACAGCACTTCAAATGTGCTTTTGCCATATTGAAAGTATTTGTCGACAGCACTTCAAATGTGCTTTAAATCATTGTATTTTTGCATGAATAGGTAGAGAACACTGTTGGAAAGGAAAAAAATGCTGGTTGCCAGCATTTTCTTCTTTTCCAACAATGTTTTCAAAAGTCTCTTTCCCCTGGGTAGTTAAAACTAGGGATTGTGTGGCATAGGGTTTAACAAGGGAATGGTTTGGTTTTGGTAAAGGGCTAAAAAATCAGTGAAGCTCGGAGCATGTTAAGTTTGATGTAGACACCGTTGCTGACAGTGTGAATCAAGACCTGAAATCATAGTCTACATTGTTACATGCATGAAGCACATACACATGGTTGGAAAACTTTCAAGCAATTTTTTCTTTTACCTTGATATTTGAGTGCTCAGCGCTCTCGCAAATGGAGGCTAAGTGTATCTTTGTAATGCATTATACCAAGCAAGTCCTGAAACCATGGATCCATAACATCTAATTTGTCTAAAATCATTTGAATCATGGGGTAGAAAGGTCATGTAACATGCAGAAAATTTAAGAAGAGCAAAAAGTTTAGACCAATGTCAGCCTTTGTTAACTCTTTACCACAACATCCCGACTTTTAACGATCCTGAGAAAGAAGCCAGCATTTTCTCCTTTTCCCACAATGTTTTCTACCCTTCCCACAACAAATTTCAATTTTTGAGCCAAACTTATTTTGACGTCTGCAAATGCTTTCCATTTGGACAAGTCTACAATTTTGTCGTTTGGTAAAGAGTTAACAGCACTTGCTGACATGGGTCAATACTTTTTGCAGATGCATGAAACCCCCTATTCAGAGAGCATGGCCCTTTTTCAAAGGTGGTCAGTTGCACAGCAAAATGAGTTACATGGTGAACATAATGACACAACCTAATTACGACTGCATTGAGTTTGACTTCATTCAAACATCCGCCATTACGGAAGCCACTGATTGCGCATGCGCCAGCCACATCTCATTTTGTATCCGAATGAAACTATCGTTGTCGTCATAGAATTTCATGTCATTTGGGATAATAAAATATTTTAGATATTAAGGTTGTTTAGGCTAAAATATCACACAAAATATGCGACAAATTTAGCACTGTCTAATGTCGATCTACACTGTTCTCAACTTAAGATTGTTGAAGAAATTTTGAAGAAATCAGGTGGCTATTTTCAGATTTTAGGATTAGAACAATATCTACAACTGTTGGTGGAAAACGTCCCAACACTTTCTCCTAAGAGTAAAGAACAATGAAGAATCTAAAGATTTATATACCATAAACTGCAACTTCACAGTATTTCAAAATGAAGATTTCAAATGTAAGTGCCTCTTACAATCTTTTGTAGACAAAATAGACAAAGTAAGATAGCTTTTTTTTTACCTCTATCTTAGCCTCTCTCGCCAAAAATACATGTGAACTTTGTAAACTGTGCAATTTCTTCATCAGTCACTGTCTTTCTGTGGGTTTGTAAGGATGTCCAGAAGTCTGCAATATTGACCTGTCTTGGTTGGATCTGCAATTAAATTAGCAATGGCAGGAAAAAGACACAGGATACAGACTGCAATAATTTCTCAAGTATTATTATGCCCCCCTTCAATGAAGTGGGGGTATACTGCTTTGCTAATGTCGGTCGGTCGGTCGGTCGGTCGGTAGACCTTACCTTGTCCAGATGATAACTAGACACAGAATTGACCTAGGTTCCTCAAATTTGGCACAGACATGCGTCTTGGAGTATAGATGATCCCTATTGATTTTGAGGTCAATCGGTCAAAGGTCAAGGTCACAGTGACCGTCAAAATGTTGATATATAGACCAAACCTTGTCCGGATGATAACTAGACACAAAATTGACCTAGGTTCCTCAAATTTGGCACAGACATGCGTCTCGGAGTATAGATGATCCCTATTGATTTTGAGGTCAATCGGTCAAAGGTCAAGGTCACAGTGACCGTCAACATGTTGATATATAGACCAAACCTTGTCCGGATGATAACTAGACACAGAATTGACCTAGGTTCCTCAAATTTGGCAGACATGCGTCTCGGAGTAAAGATGATCGCTACTGATTTTGAGGTCAATTGGTCAAAGGTCAATGTCACAGTGACCGTCAACATGTTGATATATAGACCAAACCTTGTCCGGATGATAACTAGACACAGAATTGACCTAGGTTCCTCAAATTTGGCAGACATGCGTCTCGGAGTGTAGATGATCGCTACTGATTTTGAGGTCAATCAGTCAAAGGTCAAGGTCACAGTGACCGTCAACATGTTGATATATAGACCAAATCTTGTCCGGATGATAACTAGACACAGAATTGACCTAGGTTCGTCAAATTTGGCACAGACATGCGTCTCGGAGTGTAGATGATCCCTATTGATTTTGAGGTCAATCGGTCAAAGGTCAAGGTCACAGTGACCGTCAACATGTTGATATATAGACCAAATCTTGTCCGGATGATAACTAGACACAGAATTGACCTAGGTTCGTCAAATTTGGCACAGACATTTGTCTCGGAGTGCAGATGATCCCTATTGATTTTGAGATTAATCCATCAAAGGTCAAAGTCACAGTGGCCTTCAACTTAATGATATTTAGACCTAACCTTGTCCAGATGATAACTAGATACAGAATTGACCTAGGTCCTTCAAATTCTGTACAGATATTCATCTTGGAGTGTAAATGATCCCTATTGATTTTAAGGTTAATCCGTGAAAGGTCAAGGTCACAGTGACCACCAGATGATTCAGGGCCCATGCTGCCGTTCGCCACTTGCTCAAAAAAAAATTAAAGTGTCTTAAAAATCATCATATGTGGCTCAACTTGTAGCTCCAACATTTTATTCGTGTATCATCGGGGACGTAGTAAGCATCGAAGTTGACTGGGAAAAAGCGGAAGTCGAAAGCGCGTGCCGAAAAGAAAATCGATAACCCAGTCTGTGTATCGGCGACTGTTTACAATCTTGTATGTATACACACGGCGGTGTGTATAATTATGCAAACTGTTGACAGATTATCACGTTTAACAATTGAAGTGGGCTATAAATCAAAAAGATGACATCGATATTTCCCAATCAATTCTTCTGATATCAGTTTATGAACTGTGCCACTTCCTGTATCAATGTGGCAGTAGGGGGGCATGACTGTTTTACAAACAGACATCTTGTTTGATGTTTAACATGTACTTGAATCTGCATCAATCTTTTCTCCTTTTGAGGGGTCCTACATGACTCTGTGGTAACGTTTAGGGCCCGTAATCTGGAGACTGCCTCTTTAAGCCTCACTGGAATTACTGGGGTTTTTTACTCGGGAATGTCTAAAGGCAAGACACTTCAGAGCCCTAGCCCTTCACTGGTGAAATTCAAGACATGCATATTATGTAAGTTGTTGCAATGATATGGCTGAAATAATACTGAAAGTGGTTTAAAAACACATTAAATTTTGGTTTAGATGCTTGCCACTTTAAAAAATCTTTTTTACCACACATGTCATTAACAGACTTAAGTTATGTTTTAAATTCCTGTGTTGACACAACCTTTTAGACTTGACTCAGCAAAATAATGGACTAAAGTCTTTAAACCGAGTTACTGTATATGTGGATATATACGCATGTCGAAAAATTTGCGAATTGCCAATTGTGGACACTTTGCGCACAGAAATGTTTTTGAATTTAAGCCACTCATTATTTGTTGGTATACTTGTGGTAAAATACAAGAACAGAAAAGTTTGCGAATCTTTCGAATTTGCGGTATGTCAAAAATTTCCACATCGCAGAATTTTCTACTTATATATATATCACAAATTTTTCTAACGAACAGATTTTTTTTTAAACTTTGCACTTACAAAGCTCATCATGTCTCTAGGAGATAACAGTAAAAAAAGATACGGGTTACCATGCTCATTTCTGAGAAATTTGCCTTTGAAAAAGGTATATAAAGTTAAAAAATTCAGCTTATTCACTCTGTATTCGATTTTACACACTTTTCTTTCATAGTCGGTTAAACAGGAAAATTACTGGAAGAATATACTTGTAACTATACATCATTTTAATGAAAACTCGTTTAGTTTTGCAGAAAAAATATATAAAAGCCTGGTTATGAGCATGGTAAATGGTCACTGTGGAAGTTAATTTTCAAGGAAAAAAATAGGATAAAAGCTCTGCAGACACAGTGGGAAAAGGAGAAATTGCTCACTAGTAGCTATTTCTCCATTTCAAGCAATAACTTTCAAAGTGGAAACAGTTATACTTTAAATTTCCTGCTTATGTTTGCTTGTTTGGTGTGTAATGCCCTGTCAACAGTATTTTAATTATTTGACGGTGACAGTTCACAGATCCATTTTTTTCTTTTAACTAATACTACCCTAAGTAAGTGCTAGTCGTTTCAGTGCACCATTAGTATTACCATACGTGCAAAAAATACATAGGTGAACTTTTTGATTCACTATCCATAACAAAAACACATGCAGGGTTTTCCTTGACGCACGATTTTGTGCATTTTGACGCATTTTTAAGGAAAATGACCCGCAATTTTTTCAGTAATGCGTCATTGTTGACGCACAAATACGATAAGAGGTACTAACAATCGTATATACTTCCGACACTGTTACATCGCGAGTAGATGAAAAATCTGGAGTACGAAGAGAAAATGGGACGAAACACTGGACTGTGTATCGATTTTACTTAAATACCATCGGTCTTTAAACGGGTCTAAACTAAACCAGTCGATCCTTAATGAAAACAATATGGCTCTGTCAAAATCGACGTCATTCTTGCTGTCTGCAAGGAAGAAGAGCCCTTAAACAAAGATCAGACAATACAACGCCTGGTAAGAGCACCCAGAATTACATTTCAAGGTCTCGAGGGTTTACTGTAAATTAGCTAAAGAGATACACTTTGTTATTCGTTGAAAACAGCGGCATGAACGCTACCCGCGTGTCGAAACACAGGAATCGGCCATTTAATTGGTGAAAATAATGTTTTCGGCCGAAATGGATGGTCTCTATCAAGAAAAATAACAGAGACTTCCCAGTCCGACCGACAACAGGCTTTCTTCGCCAACTAAACGGTCGATTTCTGTGTTAAAAACAAAATAACCCTTTACCATAGAGAGAGGCTACACGTACTTCGAAAATCAACCCTTGTGCATCATCAAAACACTAGCGGTAATGACGATACCCTTGAAACATTAAAGTTACTTTGAGATATGACAGCTTGTCTGCAGCTAGAGCATATTTGCTCGTTAAGAACAGGCTTAAATAAAGCATAATCCAGATAGTCGTTATGAAAAAGGTGCCACCTAGGCTGTAAGCTCCCTCTATATAGAAAATCTCTAGTGTTATTATGTATCTATCACCATGAAATAAACGAAGATTTACAGTGAATAGAAAACATACAAAAAAAAAAAAAAACATACTTTCACAAATAGTAGCTTTTGTTTAAGCGAATTACATTTTGTTGTGACCCCCACAAATTCCAAAATGACCCCCATTATTTTTGACTAGGGGGTCACAATGACCCCCTATTTTTGTGGCCAAGGGAAAACCCTGCACATGCGCAGTAGGATGCGTGCAAACATTTGTTATAAGCTGTTATACAGTAAGTTCATTTATTTTACCGAGTTGAGCCTGAAACGTCATGTTTCCTCAGGATTTGAACACATTACTAAAGCCTGTTAATGTTAGTGAAAACTGTCTCAAATAATGAGGTCAACTTAAGTCAGAAGGTGAGTCCATGAGTGGATTTGAGTGAAATCAGAGACTTAAGTATTTTGTGAAACTACCATAAGCCCTGAGCCATCAATTTCTTGTCTGCTCCATATCTCCTTCATCTCTGTTAATAATTAAAAAAAATAAAAATGGTTAAGTGTTTGACTCAGTAAGAGACAAACCCATGATCTTTATAACCTTGAGTCAAATGTTTGGGTCTATCTCTGTGTCCATCTGTCCGTCCAAAACACTGTTTTGTGGCTTCATGTCTCCTGAACCCTTCCAAAGATTTTCACTGGTCAAATGTTCACTCTTGTAGGTGGGATACAGCTGTCCTTCAGAAAACTAAATCTTGTTGAACTAGAATTTAGTGAAACACCAAAATAGTAAAATACTAAACTCTAAATACCTTATCAGCTGGTAGCTGGGTCATTTTTGCTTGTATTGTCCCAGGCTGTCCTTTGACACCAGGAGTGAATTTACCATCTGAAATATTTGAACAAATTAGAGCATTATCTCAAATCACTAACTGATTTCTAGTTGCAGTAGCCCACCTTTAAAAACATGGCAAAGGATTTAGATCACTCCATTAAGCATTATCTCCTTTTTCCATAGTGTTTACACATGAGAACATGATTGAATTAACCCTTTACAACACAATGACGACTTTTGATGACCATGAGGAAGAGGCCTTTTGAAAACTTTGTTGGAAAAGGAGAAAATGCTGGTAACCAGCATTTTCTCCTTTGCCCACAAAGTTTTCTACTCTATCAAAGAAAAATTGCATCATTTGAGCCACTATGAAATTATCGTCTGTAAATGCTTTCGATTTGAATAGGTCTAAAATTCTGCCGTGTGGTAAAGGGTTAACTCTTTCCAGGCAATAAAGTTTTAAGCTTGGCCATACTGAAAGCAATCATAGACCACAGATTTTGATGTGCCTCAAATAATGGAATTTGTCCACTGGGTGGTGCTATTTTATGTTTCATTGATACCTAGATTCATATTTGCTTATCGAGTTTTCTTGCTGCTCATACTAACAGTATTACACAGAGGCATGTATCAACAGATAAAACATCCTTGCACATATATAAAATCTGCAGAAATGTAAGACCCCCCCTGTTTCTGAAGAAAAAAGTAGAAAGTAAAAGTCGCAAAAAAAGTGCTCATGAGCTGTTTGTTAACGGTTCAGATGCTTAAAATAGCTACTTCCGAGTAAATGATATGTTTCTTTCCGGTTTAATGTCATTTTTATAGCAGTATTACATTCAGTGCACCTATCCATGTGTTCCTGAACTTTCATTTACCGCGACTTTGCACAACACTCTTTCAAAGCCACTTTACCTTGTAAACATCGTCAAATCAGTGTTCAGCAGTTCGAGAGAAATGAATCTGTCACAGTGACAGTCAACTCTTAAAACTAGTTTGGCCCAGCTTGGATTATATTTAACAACCCCTGGATTACTAGCTCTATCTGAATGACTCTGAAGATAAAGCCTGTTGAAAACATTGTTGGAAAAAGAGAAAATGTTGGTAACCAGCATTTTCTCCTTATCCCATGATATGAGACAATTAATGTTGTCTGCATAAGCTTTCAATTTGGAAGACTAACATTTTGTTATCTAATAAATAGTTAAATCAAAGACTAGTTATATCATCTGTTGTGAAAGAATGTCTCTGCAAACCAGCTGGCTAAGTCTAGAATTTGGTGAATACTACTGTTATGTTGCAAGATACACTGGCCAAAAATAGGCTAGAAATGCTAATAATTCTTTTACATTTCATATATTTTTCACTTCAAGATAATATCATAACAGCATAAAATTTGATATGGTGCAGCTGCATGAATCTGTATGACAATGCTGTGACAAAAGCTACGTTATGAGAGATTGTTAAGAGCAATTTCTGCTTCTGCAAACTGTTTCTTTTTAAAGTGGTCTGCAGCAAGTTGAAAGAAGTTGTATGTGTGCCAGTGGTTAGTTAATTCAGTGAATACAACTTGCCTGTAGTTCGACACCAATAGTTAGTAACTGGAAGTTCTCTCAGTGGCCCAAAAAGTGCACCAAGTGTCATATTTGCAATATCACTGCCAGAATATCCTTCTGTTCTCTGTACCAACTCTTCCCACTCCTCATCCGCCAGTAGCACTTGGTTATCTTGTGTATGTATTTTGATTAGTTCTGATCTAGCTGTTCTGTAAATACAGTATGTTTTTTACATTATCCCCCCTCCCCACCCTGTTGATAAATTACGACTTACATAACATGGTTTATGTCCTAAATGTGACCTTGACCTGTGACCCTTAAGTTGACATGAACCACCCACTCATTGTAAATATAAGCATCAAATTTGGATAATCTAGGCCAAACCAGAGTGTATTCATTGTTAAGAGAGTGTTTTGAAAACATTGGGGGAAGAAAAAGAAAATTCTGCTGACAATCATTTTATTCTCTTACCACAATGTTTTCTACCCTTTCAAGCACAAATCTTAACCATTTGAGCCATATTTGAATTGTCTTCTAGAACTGCTGTTAGTGTTGATGAGTTCAAGATTTTGTCGTCCAGTAATCGAAGCATGACAACACAATAACTTCTGAACCACATTTGCAGTAAAAATTAATGGCATTTAACATATCTTTTAAAAATTGAATAATATTAATCATGTTCAGTACATACATACAAGTGACACTGTGGCAAAAGAAATTAATGCATGCTATGAATATTTTCTTCGTTTGTCTAAAAGCCCCAACAGGGACCAGAAGTAAACAATGGGGGTATAAAAATTCATTTAAAATTAAATCATACCTAAAAATAAGGAAAATATTGTGAAGAACACAGTCTGTTATTGTGTGGTTGGTCCAAGTGTTAGCTGCTGGCAGAAAAATGAATTGTAAAATCAGGTATAAAGTAAATAAATGACAGACTGACCTTGCAACTTTTACCCTAGATTTAAATTCATTCAATGAATAATGCCGTTTTATAGCTGGATTGACCACACCTGTGTTTTATACATAACCCTATAACCAGAAGTCATCCATGTTTTTGATGCTGTATTGCTGACAGACAAAATCAGGTACTACAATCTGCTTGTTTAATTTCACTGGCCTCGAGTTGATTACCAGACAGCAGAAATTACTAACCCGCAGAAAAAACCACTCATAAGGTAACATGAGACTTGCCACTTGACCTTTTAATGCAGATAGTTAACACACACTATCAAACGATAAGTAAGATCTTGGAACACAAAAGAACAGCCACTATGTACAAATGGCTGAACCAAACAATCAAATAATTTTCTCCTTTTCTCAGAATGTTTTCACCCTTTTCAAAGACAAATCACAAGAATTGAGCCATATCTATCTTCTTGGCTGCAAATGCTTCCAGAGTGGAAGAGAGAAAACTTCCTTTGTATGACAAAAAGTTTTAAAAGTGAATGTCTTTCGTGGCTTACTTATCTGGCAAAGGAATATAGATCCTTTTCTGAAAACGCCGCAAGAATGCTGTATCCAGCTCCCAGGGGCAGTTAGTAGCGCACAAAAGAAATATTTTGTCTGACAAAGATGAGTTATCTGCCCCTTCCATCTGTTTAAGAAGCTCTGTCTTCATGCGTCTGGTATGTTCCTCTTCCCTTACACTCCTCTGTCGGCAAATGCTGTCAATTTCATCAATGAAAATCACTGACCTGCCTTTCTGGTTTGTTGCATGTTGAAAAAGCTCTTTTATCAACCTAAGTGATGAAATTAAAATTTCAAATATTAGCCTTTATCCTGCCAAATTTAAATTGTTTGTAATTACACAAATAGATTTCTTTAGTTTATTAGCATTGACCTAGATTTGTATGACTGAACTTTTAATAAAATAGTGAACAGGGTAGAGCAAGATTAGACTGCATGTATGTGCTGGTTTATATTGCTTTACACTATCCATAAAATTCAATAACTTCCTCAGTATGTTGCAAATTGTAAAACTGCATTAGGATATCATCAAGATACATTCTGACCAACTTTCCTGAGCACTGGATTGAAAATATAGATTGTAGAATCTAGATTTTCACAGATTTGACTAGGTGACATTTTTTGCTTTGGCATGACCCATTTTCAAACTTGTCTGCAATATTATCAAGACAAACATCCTGACCAACTTTCATGAGTATTGGACTGAAAATGTGGCCTCTAGAGTGTACACATGGTTTTTCAAAGATATGACCTAGATTTTGACCAAACATAACACATTTTAAAACTTTCCAAAATATTATGACCAAATTTCATGAGCACTGTACTGGAAATGTGGCCTCTAGAGTCCACAGAAGGTCTTTCAAAGATAGACCTAGTGACCTTTTTGACCAGGCCGACCCATTTTCAAATCAGTTGGAGATATTATCAAAACAAACATTCTGACCATTTTTTCATTAGTACTGGACTAAAATTATGCCCTCTAGAGTGAACTAAGTGTTTTTTAAAATGACCTAGTGACCTATTTTTGACCTGACATGACCCATATTTGAGATCACCAAGACAAATATTCTGACCAACTCTCATGGGTTTTGAACATAAAATGTTGCCTCCAGAGGTCACACAATGTTAAATAAGGTTTGACCTCTTGACCTAGTTTGTGATGCAACATGACCAGTTTTCAAAAGCACTCCAGATATTACAAGTATCTTATTCCAAACATTCTGACCAAGTTTCATGATTATTGGACTGAAATTGTGGTCTCTGGTAGTTTTTGACCAAACATAGCCCATTCTTGGCTAATGATAAACACTATAAATACATGTAAAAAGTTTCAGAAAAGTTTGTCCAGTAGTTGAAAAAGATATTGGTCCATAATGGAAATATACATCAAGCCCCCTTTTTCCATGGCAGTGAATTAAAAAAAAAACAAAAAAAACAGCATATCAGTGGACTATCAGAAGGAACACATGTATGAAGTTTCATAAATTTTCGTCAACAATTTGAGAAGATAGCTGCAGACAGATGAACGAATGGATGGACAGATGGCTATTGGTCCATAATGAAATTATAGATTAAGCCCCTTTTTCCATGACATGGCATTTAGAACAAATAATGATTGTCTGTGGCATATAATAAACAATATAAATATGAAGTCTCATAAAATTTTGTCCAGTGAAGAGATATTGGTCCATAATGGAAATATACATCAAGCCCCCTTTTTCCATGACATGGAATGAAATAAAAAAAGGAACACATATAATTATGAAGTTTCATCCTTTTTTTTGTCCCCGCGGCAGATGATAAAAGTGTGGCCATCTAGAGTGTAGATGAGGTTTTTCTAAGATTTGACCTGATGACCTACTTTTTGACCTGACATGTCCCATATTCAAACTGTTCTGAGATATTATCAAGAAGAACATCCTGACCAACTTTCATTCATGAGTATTGGACTGAAAATGTGGCCTCAAGAGTGTACACAAGGTTTTCAAAGATTTGACATTTAGATCTAGTTTTTAACCAGACATGACCAATTTTCTAACTCATCATAGATATCATCAAGACAAACACTCTGACCAAGCTTCACAAGTATCCGACGGAAACAGCAAGAACGGTGGATGACGGATACAGCAAGATCACAAAAGCTCACCTTAAGCACTTTGTGCTCAGACAAACTAAAAAATAGAATGGTAGGTGTATCATATCGGCCCTAGAAACACACAAAACAAAAATCTGAATACTGTACTTTTCACTTTCTCCAACCCAGCTTGAGGTGAGATCTGAGCTTGATACACAGTAAAATGTGGAATCTATCCCCGCAGCAACTGCCTGTGCTATTCTACTTTTTCCTGTGCCTGGAGGACCATACAGTAGTATGCGCTTCCAAGGTTTTATACATCCTGTATACAAATAGTCAATATAAAATCTCTTCCTTTGATATAAAACACTCAGTTTACTAAAAATATTAGTGTTGACAATGTTTATATTGTAAATAAGGTATGTTTATGCCAGATGTATTAGCAAAGAAAATAATTTTTCTCTAAAAACTAAGATCATCGAAATTTGCCGCAGAGGACATAGAGTATTTTGGATTTAGATTATCCCTGAGCAAACAGACGAGGTTCAGATGAAAACAACTTGACATCACCATCCCTATTTGTTTCTTTATGACTCTGATGTGCGATATCCTTTTTTGTCCCTACATTGCACCATTGTTCTGTAGAGACTGTCTGAAATCTGAGTACTATTTTGATATACTGTGGTTAATACAATGCTCTGCACCCCCACATTTGCAGCACACAACTTCACGAACACCCTTGTAAAATAGGGATAATCAACATGCATTGAGATTGGTACACAAATCTACTGTATAAGTGGATTTTTTGCGATGTGGAAATTTTTGCAATTTCGCGAATTTGTAAAATTTGCAAGCTTTTCAGGTTGCGTATTTTACAACAAGTATACTAACAAAAAACGTGTGTTTTGAATTTGCAAACATTTCCATACGCAAAATGTCTGTAATCAATAATTCACAAATTTTTCAACATATACAGTATCTGAGCCATGCTCTGTCAAAAGGGGCTTGGATGCATCTCCCTAATGCATTTTACCAAGCAAGTCATCGCATAATCATGGATCCATAAAATCAATTTTGTCCAATAAACTGCTGAATCGTGAGGTAGAACTTAAATACTTGGAAATGCAGAAAATTTACTAAAAGCAGACGGTTTCAACCCATGTCACCCTGCGCAGGCAGATCTGGGTCGATACTTTTTGCAGATACTTTAAACCCCACTTCTAGAGAGATTGGCTTACATGTGTGTGAACTAATGCTGAAAGAAAAATGGCTCTTTATGAGCAAATTCTTTTTCCATTTTTTTTGTTCCTAAATTGGTCTGCTACCAGACATAAACAAATGTCTGTGAAAGGTCACAAATCAGTTTTACCTGTAAACAACTGGGGAAACTGTAGAGGCATAATGATTGCCTCAGTCAGTGCTTGTTTGGCTTCATTTAATCCTGCAATATGTTTGAATGTCAAACCTCCTTTACGAATAATTGTATCTTCTATAGCACATTGTCGCTTCTGCTGGTCTTTGTCTACAGGGTCTGATGCTTTTCTTCCAAGGTCTGTAACAGAATATACTTTGTGGTGTTATCCAATATAACCTAGGATTTCTCCAATTATCACACTGATCACTTTTAGACCAAGCCAAAGGCAGAAAAAGTGACATGAGAATTTGAACATAATAAAACTAATTGTCTTGAATTGTATGGAAAAATTGTTGGAAAAGGACTATTTAATTCTTATAAGCAATTGGATCTTTTTCCCACAATGTTTCTGAAGTTGTCTTATTCAACGATGTAAATACATGTAGTTGTACTTGTTAACTTGTGTTATGATGGACTGCAGTAATTTACCAGCTATTGTATGATTTTTTCTAGCGTTTTATTTTTCTTGAACAAACAATCTTCCAGATCAGTATCTGATCTCATAACTGATACACTATTTTTTTCTCGTGTGCCACTTGTTATGAGCCTTGTTCATTTTGTGTTTACCACTATATGCATATCAATATGTTGGTCATTAAAAGGGGCATAAAACTAGATTTTGACCCACTTTTTGTGGGGGAGAAGACAGTTGATGCAGAGTTGAAAAAATTCACAAGTATGTGACTGTTTACTCTTATTTGGGAAAAAACAACCATACAAAAAAATTTAATGCAAAAATATTTTACATCTGCTTGGACTGAAGCTCATGACTTTCAATTCAACAAGTCAACAACTCTATCAACTGAGCTATTCAGGTAGCTGCTATTCTTTTGTGTTTATAAAAGCATTTATCTCTTGTTACGCAGAAACAGCTATCCTGTTACTAACAGAATAGGAAATTTTACAGAAAAAAAAATAATCAACAAAACCATGGCAAGTCCCCAAATTTTGTACATGTATTTCTACCTATACTTTAACCCTTTACCACACAATGACAACTTTCAATGACCCTAAAAAAAGAAGCCTTTTGAAAACATTGTGGGAAAAGGTGAAAATGCTGGTAACCAGCATTTTCTTCTTTTCCCACAAAATTTTCTACCCTATCAAAGAAAAATTGCATCATTTCAGCCACTATGAAATTGTCGTCTGCAAATGCTTTCAATTTGGATACGTCTAAAATTTTGCCGTGTGGGAAAGGGTAACCCTTTGTTACATAATCCTGTGTTTTAAAAAAACCTAAAGGAAATAAGTTGTAGGAAACATGGGATGAAAAGGAGAAAATGTTGGTAACCAGCATGTTTTCTACATACCCTTTCAATAACAAATCTCATAATTTGAACCACATTCAATTTTTTGTCTGCAATTCCTTTCAAATTGGAGAAGTTTAAAATGTCTGGAAAGAGTTGGTGGTTTAACTCTTTACCAAACGACAAAATTCTGGACTAGACCAAATTCAAAGCATTAGCAGATGACATATTCATTGTAGCTAAAATGATGATTTCTGTGTGTGATAGGATAGAAAACATTGTGGGAAAAGGAGAAAATGCTGGTTACCAGCATTTTCTCCTTTTCCCACAATGTTTTCCAAAGGGTTCTTCCCCAGGGTCGTTAAAACTCGGGATTGTGTGGTAAAGAGTTAAATCTATCTTTCCATGCTAATGTAAATTAACAGTCTTTGTTGAGATTTTCTAAATAACTTGCAAGACAGAATATGGTTGGATGCCCCTTTAACCCTTAACCTGCTAATTAAGTTAAACGAAACTTTCATGTCCATAGTAGAAACCCGAATGTTGCTATCTGAAACTTTTTTTTGGAGATGAATACCTCCTTATCGGACAGTGTGGATTCAAGATCAGACTGCACGTCCTGTGCAGTCTAATCTTGATCTACACTGTCCCTAAAAGCTCAGTGAGTCGCACTTAGCAGCTTAAAGGTTAATGATTAAATCATATTTGTACTGATTTTATTTAAGTCTTTAACAAAGATACCATGATTTTATTACACTGTGGAAGAGGGCTTTTGAAAACATTGTGGGAAAAAAGAAATATTCTTGTAACCTGCATTTTATCCGTTACCAACATTTTTTTCTATCCTTCAAAGAACAATTCTTATCTATGAATTTGTTACTAAATTACAAAATTTTAGACATATCACAATTAAAAACCAAATGCAGATGACAACTTGAATATCATTCAAATGATATTATTTATCTTTGAAAGGGTATGAACATTGTGGGAAAAGAAGAAAATGCTTGCTGGTTACCAGCATTTTTCCTTTTTCCACAATGTTTTCAAAAGCCTTATTCCTCAGAGTCATTAAGATATGAGATTATGCAGTAAAGGGTTACCTATTTTCAGTTGTTGTCTGCAAATGTTTTTAATATAAATAAGGCTCTAATTTCATTCTCTGGTATAGATTTAAGGTACAAAATGATTCTAAAACTCTTTAATCCCTATATAAATGAAAAAGACATTTTCAGTCTGTACAATAAAACCGAAATGTTGTTTCAAGTTGGCGAAAATGTCTCAGAACATACTCAACAATTCATGTACATTTTCAGGGATCTGATTTTGATCTATCCTGTATGCAAAAGCACATGAATAATGCTCTGGCAAAAGGGGGCTTAATGCATCTCTGTGATAAATGATACCAACCAAGCCATCACATTATTATGGATCCGACTTAATCTTGTGGTAGACTGGTCCTTGGACATACAGAAAATTGACCAAGGGCGAAAACTTTTGACCCAGGTCAGCCTGCCCTGATTGCACAGGCTGACCTGGGTCAATACTTTTTGCAGATGCAATAAGCCTCTTTTACACAGAGCAGGACTCACATTTACCCTTTACCACACACTCAATTAAACCTTTACCTCACAATCACAAGTTTTTAAAACCCTGAAGAATAACACTTTGAAAGCATTGTGGGAAAAGGAGAAAACACTGGTAACTACAATGTTTTCTATCTTTTTAAAGACAAATTTCAGTTTTTCAAGTACAGTTAATACATCGTCTCCAGTTGCTTCCGAGTCTCAAAGTTTGTCATTTGCTAAGGGGTTAGGTTGCTCTTAAAATCCAACTCGTTTATACTTACTGTTTGAAGGTACTTCTTGGTCGGCTAAAGCATTGTTCAACTGTTGTATTTTATCCTGCAGTATGGACACGTGACTTTCAACATTTTCTAGTAGTGTGTGGTAAATCTCCTGAAACAAAAGTGATACAGTCAATCAAAATTAATCCATAACTGCATTAAAACTCTTTATCCTTCCACACTGGGGAACTTTATAAAACATTATGGGAAAAGAAGCAATTGCTTGTTATAAACAGCCAATATTTTGTATAACAATAGGTTTCATATCATTTTATACTTTACCACAAAATTCTGTGTTTTGAGATACTTGAGGAAGAAGACTTTTGAAACGTTAAACATTGTGGGAAAAGGAGAAAATGCTGGTAACCAGCACTTTTTCCTTTTCCAACATTTTCTACCTCATCAAAAAACTTTAGGCAATTTTTACCAATCTCAATATTCTTTCGGGCAAAAGCTTTTCAATTATTAAAATCTAAACTTTTGTTTCCTGGTAAAGGTTCAAAAACAGATGTTTTCCTTTCCTTTAGATATTGCTCCTTTCCGTCATTTATTCCAGGCAAGGAATTGTCTGAAAAGTATCTGTATGGTAGTGCTAACTCTTTACCAGACGACAAAATGGTAGACTTCTGAAATTAAAAGCAACTGCAGTCAACTAATCAATTTTGGCTTAAATCACGAGATTTATCTTTGAAAAGGCAGAAAACATGAAGGTAAAAGATAAGAAGATGGTTTCCTTTAATTTTCCTGTCACTATGATATTTTCATAGCTGTCTCCCTCCTGCGTGCATGGCAAAAACAGTTGCCTTAGCCATAAAAATACCATTCCTAACAAGTGATTTTTTTCATCACTGTATGCTGTCACTAAGCTACCATTTCTTGCCACATAAGTATGATCCTAAATTTTTTTTATAATAATGGAAATCTCTATTACCACATATTCAGGATCTTGTTCTTTTTCACACATCTGCTGAATTATTGCTCTGCATTTTATAGATGACGCTAGCATCAACTTTATATCCACATTTGATGTTTTCTTCCCTTCCTCAAGTATTTTCTTGAAACTAGGGGAAAAAACAACATGCATTTTAAGTATCTGGTACATCTTCTTAACCTTTTACCATACAATCCTGAGTGTCAACAACCCTGAAAACAAAAGTTTTAAAAACATTGTGGGAAAAGGAGAAAATGCTGGCCACCAGCATTTTCTCCTGTTTCCACAATGTGTTCCTAGCTTTCAAGGAAAAATTTCATCATTTCAGCCATTCATTTTTTGTCTTCAAATGCTTTCAGTTTGGACCAGTCAAAAATTTTGTCATTTGACTAAGAGTAAAAAAATCTAACCCATAACTGAATGAATACAACATATTAAGCCGCTGCAACAGGAAGCTTATGAAAACATTAGGAGCGGTTATTTGGGTTGTTATAGTAAATTGCATCTTTCCCTACAGTTGTCCTGCATATGGTTAGAACTATATTCCCCTTTCTTTCAAATATTTGTACTTGTGTGCATTGTGACAGTTGTTAGTAGTTTTAATACTAACTTGTACTGTACTGAATTCAGAAATTTTATTTAACGTACCATATCCTGAAAGATCTCATGTTTAAAAGACCCTAGGCAGGGGGACTTTTGAAAACACTAGAGAAAGAAGAAGAAAATGAAGGTAACTAGCACTTTTCACTTTCCCATAATGTTTTCCAACCACTCAAAAACAATCCCATTACTTGAGCAGCATTTCATTTGTCATCTGCAAATGATTTCACTGTGGACAGGTTTAAAAGTTTGTCCTTTAGTAAGAGGTAAAAAACAGATTAGTGGTGATTGATAAGCAGTGTTATTTCAAGATCAGACTGCATGTTAGGGATAGTTGGTTATGATTTTAGCTTCCAGCTGTCAAATTCATGATTGGGCCCTTAGTAGAGTTTATACATGTACCTTCAGAGGAAAATTTGTGATGCAGAAGACAAAGTTTAAAAACATTGTGGCAAAAAAAAATAAAACTGTTAGGAATTAGAAACTAACTGAGGATTTCTCCTTATGCCATTATGTTTTCAAATGAATTAATATATTTAGCATTAACCCTTTACCAAACAAAAAAAATTTAGATTTGTTCAAATTGACAGCATTTCCAGAAGACGAATTAAATGTAGCTCAAATGATGATTTCTGTCTTTGATAGGATAGAAAATATTGTGGGAAAAGAAGAAAATGCTGGTTAGGGTTAATGCATACTGATTAGCCATATTTTACACGTATTGTTCTTTTTCCGCATTGGTATCTACAACAAATTTGTTTCTAGAGGTTTTTGATGAGCACTCTATCCACCATGTCTTCTATTATACAGCATATTATTTTGACATTTATAATCATATTGGTGCAACGTCTGCATGTAAATTATCTAGATATCTTTTCATTTCATTCATATCCATTTGGAAGATGCCAGAAATTCATTAGTAAACTCTGTTTTGTCAATTACTCGAGTGAAGCAAAGTTTTCTCAAAAGATATCTACATCATTTGAATTTACCAGTTTTCTTCATGCTTACAATATCAAATGATAAGAAACATGTATACAGTATACTGGTTGTCTGGGTTCTCCTTAGCATCTCACCATTCACCAACTACTGTAAGGCTCAATGCAACAGTGTAACTTCCTGAAGGATCATGGAGAAAATTATTTTTTTTATCAAAAAATGTGGCCAAAACCAACAAAACATGAAAACTTTGGATGAAATGCCCATTATAAAAGATAACCCCCTCAAAAATTCAGTCGACAATTTTTTTTATGGTGTTTCTGTAACATCATCATCAGTGTAGCTAGACACATGTTGGTCTTTTTATTTTTTGTACCTCATCCAATTATCATATCCACAAAAATAAATAGAAGGTGTACTATAGATTAATTTCAAGTACCAGTGCTTTCATCGTGTCCACCAAAAACTAAGCCAAATCAAAAGTTTCATATTTGTCAAAATTGATAGTTTTCTTCAAATTTTCTTTTAAAACATCTTCTATGTCCTCCTCAATTTAGAAAAATTTAACCTGTGCCTGCCATACTGCCTTTGTGTGAAGTAACAATGTTAACATACAGTAGGGTCCTATTAAATACCAAAAAGACACACAAAGACACACAAAGGCACCACAAAGACACAAAAACACATAGAAAAAGAAAAAAATATTATTGTTTTGAGTTGTTTGCATTTTGCTAGGTTAAAGGTGCAACTATTCACGCAAACACACACGCAGGTTAGACCCTCCAGCAGGTCAGGCAGATTTCCTTCTCCATCTTTATTCACTTCCATCTTGAACTTTGCCATTGCAAACCAGTCAAGATATTCCAATAATCTGTCAAAGTGTTAACCATACGAAATGAGATTGTCAATGTCAAAGAACTTACAATGTCATTTATTACCATTCCATATTAAACAGAAGTTTTACGGTGCTGACAAGATAAAAGGCATAAAAAGATAACATAGGACAATACCTTTAAATGACCAGAGATTAAGTGATTAATAGGAAAATAAAATTTGCACAAAATGTTTTATTTACAAGGGAAAATTTAAACTGTACATAAAAATTTGATTATGTTTTGAACAAATTTTAATGATAACATCAACATGAAAGACTTATTGTTCGGTTCCCCATTTCCATTTCTCAAAACACAAGCATAAGCATGTATGACATACAGTTGTAGTGTTTTCATTTTCTAAGTACTTTAGGTGTCTTTGTGCGTCTTTGTGGTGTCTTTGTGGTATTTAGTAGGACCGCATACAGGGTCCCTGATCTGTGGCATCCATTTTTATGACTGATCTAGAACTTTAGAGATGTCTTTTTCTTACCATTGCTTTGCATCTGAAAATACAAAAAAAAAAATGATACAAAGAGTGGTTCCCAAAATTCTGCATTTCTATCTAGCCTTTGTCAAGTTCTTTACAAAGTGTTATAAAGTTCTGACCAATTGTGTGAAGATCTAGAAAATACAAAAAAAAAGTAGTCTACAGAAAATAAAAATTACTGACGAATAGTCTATATTGATAATTGCTTCTATATGAAATTTAATTAAAAATATTTTGAACTAGACTAGATCTAGTTCTATCCACGAGTCATTTGTTTTGACACTTTTCTGTATCTGTATCTACGCTAGCTACTACAGACTAGTACAGTTCCCAACGTTGGATATTATCGATCATTGGTTTAGCCGAGGACATTGGTGTGTATCACGTGCAGCTGAACAGAGTTTGAGTAGATCTATTGCTTTAAAAGAGGTCACTGCACCAAAAGTAGAGGAAAGTCAACAGGACGTTAAAACTTATGAGCTTCAAAACACATTGAAATTCTGCAACCCTGCATAAATGTTGCAGAAATTGTAATCCACGCATATTCCCTGGTACAAAAACGTAATAAACACAGATACCGATCAACATACAGTTGCAACTAGTAAGGCCCACTCGATTCTAGATGAATTAGATCTAGTAATCTGACAGAATTTGACTTACCCCAACAAAGTTTCTCGTCTTCCTCGTCCATCATAGATGTTCGTCTGCTGGTAATTTGTTTTTACCCACCTTTCAAAGTATTCGGATTACTTCTGAGTTTGTCCTCTATTACAATGGAAAAACTCGTTTTGGAGCTAGGCTATTCTATGACGTCATATTTGAAAACGAGGTAGACAGGGATTTCCAGCTGGCCACTGGAATTTCGTCGTTCTTTGAATTACAGCAATAAGTTACCCAAGTTGAATAATCAAACTTGCACAGAGAAATGGTAAATGAAGGCTGAAGAAGACCATCTTTGCACAGCATAGCACTTCAAACTAATGAGGCAGTAGATCTACTTAGATTGCATGGAGCATAGACAGTGGCATTTGAAATATTCACCAGAAGGCTGTTCTATGGTAGACCTACAGATACTGTAGATATAATGTGAGAAATGGTAGATCTAGCCTAGATCTAGCCTTATTAGACATATTCCGACCAAAACATCTACAATTCTTTGTGCCTTAAATTAGCCATCTGTTTGGTCACAACATCAGATGGTAAGAATTTGTATGTGGTTTAACACCATTTTCAACATAATTTCAGTTACAGTATGTCGTGGCGCGGCTAGTGCACATATACATAAGCCGTGTTCTGGCAAAAGGGAGCATAATACATCTCCGTGTTACATGATACCAAGCAAGCGATCACATACTTACGAATCCACAGTAGCCACATTCTTAACAACTGACTTCATTGTGAGGTAGACTGGGCCATAGACAAAAAGAAAAATGACCAATAGCGAAAAGTTTCGGTCCAGATCAGCGCAGGCTGACCTGGGTCGATACTTTTCGCATATGCATTAAGCTCCCTTTTCACAGAGCATGTCTCATATGCTTTCAAGGAGTTTCTTTTACCAGAAGGTTTACTTTGTACAATATTCTTCCAAAGCCACTGGCATCTTTCCCACAACAATCGTCGATACAGTGATCAGCAGTGAGAGAGGAGTGAATCCTGCCATGACTGTCCTCAGCCCTACAAAAAAATTGGTCGAGTAGGTACATTCGTCATATGCAAATGCTTTCAGTTTGGTCGAGTCCAAAATTTTTTTGTTTGGTAAAGTTTGATAGAGTTTGATAATAAATTCCAGTATTTGAGAAAAATTTGGCATCTGCAAATGCTTTCAATTTAGGTCTAAAATTTTGTTAGTGTGTAAAGGATGGAAAAGGGTGATAAATATTGTGCCTGAGGACAAATAACAAAAACTGTTCGTAAAATGAAAGACTTTTGTTAAACCACCAAACAATCCCAACCTGTTATGAACCTCAGAGGGCTGATAACCAGCACTTTCTCCTTTTCCCTCCATGTTTTCTGCTTGTTGAAAATCGAATTTAGTATTTTGAGTAGATTTAATTTGTTGTCTGCAAAGTCTTTCAATTTGGACAAAGCCAAAATTTTGTTGTCTGTTAAAGCGTTAACTCTTTGCCAATGGACAAATTTCACTCTTCCAAACTGAAAGCAACTACAGACAACAAATCTGAAAGAGGTGCAAATGAACCAAAGCTCTTGGACAGGGTAGGAAACATAGTGGGAAAAGTAAAAAATACTATTTCTACTTTCCTCAATATTTTCAAGAGGTCACTACCTCATGGTCACCAGAACTCAGGATTGTTTGGTCAAGGGTTAATAGCATGGTAAACATAGCAGGAAAGGGACAATTTTTAATCAGTAGTCTATCAGCAACAAGCATTTTCCTGGCAATAGCAAACCAAGGCATGAATTCACTCAGCTTTCACATATGCATACTATATTTTCCAAAAACCCTTTACCAAACAAACCTGATAAACCTTTATCACACAATCCTCCGATTTAACAGAGAACTTTTGAAAACACTATAGGAAAAGTAGAAAATGCTGGTAACTAGCATTTTCTCCTTTTTGCCTATTTTCTTCCTTTTCTCAAGTGAATTTCTATTTTGTCCTCTGCAAAAGCTTTCAATTTAGGCAAGTCTCACACTTTTTCGTTTGCTGAAGAGTTTAAGTTACTGATTCTGACTGATTGTATGGTGTTTAATGCTGTTTTCAACATTATCTCAGTTATTTCACTGCAGTCAATGCATCTATCCATGCTTTCCTAAAGCTTCTTTTACCAGTACTTATCACAATATAATATTCTTTCCAAGCTATTGGCTGCTTTCCCACATGACCATCATCAAAACAATGATCAATGGTGAGAGAGGAACACATCCTGTCATAATGATCATCATCAATCCTTTGAAAAGAAATTCGCCAAGCTGATTGATTCTGATACATAGACAAATACACACGCACATATCTGGGACAATCATTTATTTACAAATTGATTTATTATTCACAAGCACAAACAAAATGTACAAAATATGTCTAATAACCATGACATAAAATCTACGTCTTCAAACACAAAATATGACTTAAGACATTTTAGGAATAAAATGTGACTAAAACATGTAAAATGTGGCTAGCACATCTTTAGATAATTGGCAATTTATACAATAAGACACATGTCACACCTAATCAGTTAATCTCAAGCTAAATTTTTGCTTATAGTTATTTTACAAATAATGTTTTAATACAATACTATGCCTCATCTAGCCTTTAATCAACAGAAACATTTTACGAGTCAGATGACATGTTTTGACTAGAAAACCCCTCAAAATATGTGACACTGCAGGTCAATGATCAGATTGCACAATCTGTGCAATCTGATCTTGATCCTCATAGGAAGCAGTACTTATCAGGTGAAGTTGTTCTTGCTGATTCAGGGGATAAAAAACCTGTATTACTTTTTTACAACAGGAACCTTTATTTGTTTAAATCCCTTTCCATTGCAACTTGCTGTTTTTTCATTCCTGTTAGATCTCCAAAAATCCAAAGTGCACTTCCAGCTGACAACATAAAATTCGGACAGTAAGCTGCATCAGTAACACAAGCTTTTCTTCTTTTTGTCTATATGATGGGCAATTACCAAAAATGGTACATTTTTACCTTTACCAGACAACAAAACTTTAGAATTGCCCTAATTACTGAATAGCATTTGCCAACAAATCACATATCTTAACTTTTTAACAAACCTCAAAATTTTAGACTTTCGAATTTTTATGAAAATGATGTTATTTGCCATTGGGAGGGTAGAGAACATTGCCTGAAAAGGAGAAAAATATCATTTCTCCTTTTCCCCCCAATGTTTTCAAAAATGTTTTTTCTAGAAAATCACAAAAACTCAGGAAAGTGTAGTTAAGGGTTCAATAGGTGGATTTATCTCTTGAAAGGTAAAAGGCATGTTGGTGTCAAGCAAACATTCTTGACATTTACACTATTGTTTTCAAAAGGGCTTTATTCTCAGGATAATTCAGTCACCTAATAGTTCGGGAAAAAGTTAAAAAGAATTGATTGCTAATCTCACAGTGGCTCATGTAGTAGATATTCGGTAGTATTTTCAAGTTTTGGGTCTCATTCTTCCTTTCCTTCTTGGCAAACAGTTATAGAATATTTCTGAGCTAATTGTGTTGCAGTATTATCAAATATGCAACTTGAATATTCTTTGATTAGAACATGCAATATCTGTACAATGGAATTAAATAAAATTAATAATCTCATCACCTCATAAAGCAAATTTACAGCAGACTTCTTGGAAAATATCCCTGTAAAACATGGAATATCAATATGAACTAACGTTAAAAAATTGTGGCACAATATGAAATTGCCTAACCTTTTACTATACAATCCCAAGTTTTAACCACCAGACAGAATGATGGGTGAAAGTATGATTTTTCAAAAAAACATCAAATACTACTAATTTAGCAATTCTAATAAGGAAAATAAAATACAATACTTCAGCATTTGCCCTTCAATCAAAATGATGTCTACCTTGTTAAAGGACTTTCCTTAATTTACATCACTTTGGAATTTATCGTCTATAGATCCTTTCATTTGTAAGAGTGTAAAATTTGTAGTTTGGTTATGTTAACAAAAGCAACAATGCTTCCATAAGTGTTCTGCTGCTTGGTAAACATGTCTTTAACAGGGAGGTGATGAGATAACAGTAAAGCAGTACAACACTCAAATAAACAACAATCCTTTTATCTAGTTCATCAATGTATTTTCATTTCATATAGCACAATTTCTATCAAATTTATTTTATTGAACACCTGTAAACAAAATAACCTAAAATTCTAAAGCTCATAGAAGACTATATCTATGTACTTACCTTTCTTGACTTCAACACTTTTATACCATTATCTTACAGTTTGACATGTTCATACTCACCACTAGGCACCGACCAACAAGAAGATTTTTACTATCACTATTTTTTCCAACACAATTTTTAAGTTCACTGTTAGCCCTATAACATTCACAATATCCCCCCTGCAGGAGACCACCTTTGATAATATGTTGCAAAAAAAAAATTCCTTGTCAAAAGTAATTTCTTCTTTTGCAACCTTTAACCCTTTATCAGACGACAAAATGATAGCATTATCCAAATTGAAAGCATTTGCAGATGACAATTTCAATGTGGCTCAAATGGTGCAATTTTTCTTTGATAGCATAGAAAACATTGTGGAAAAAGGAGAAAATGCTGGTTACCAGCATTTTCTCCTTTTCCCACAATGTTTTCAAAAGGGTTCTTTCCCAGGGTTGTTAAAAGCTGCCATTATGCGGTAAAGGATTAAACATGTTTTAATGTACAAAATCTTAGATCTAGCATACTTTACCTTCAAATCAAAAATTGCTTTTGTTTATTCCTGCAGATACCTCACATTAACCCTGAGAGTGCCTTATAAACCCAACAGACATTTCTAGTCTAGAAATAGGACCAATATAATTGCAATTCCAATGCCTCAGCAAAGCCAGCAATGTAGATCAAAGATTAGGCTGCACTGATCTTCATCTATACTGGCTGAAAAAGGTGACAGGTGCTTAAAGAGTTAAACTGTACCAAAAAATTGGATTTCAATAGCTTGCTTTGTCATTGATTAAAACTGTCAATAATCAAGGAATGTTTCATCTGAAAGGTAAAAAACATCCAAACTATCCCACTCTTTCTTACAAATACACTTTCAACAACTCCTTTCATCCATCACTGAACTATCATTCAAATTAACAAATATCAGTTTTCATGTATTTTTCTTACAAGCTACACAGTGAATCATGAGAATTTCTATGTGCAATATCAGATTATAGTTCATCTGCAAAACTTTAAGTCCTATAGGTGAAACTTGTACAAATTTGCTTGTGGGTACCAAAAAAAAATATTTTGGTATTTTTGACCCTGGGTTCAAATCAATGATGATGACAAATTATTGATGTCATAAATATGATCAAATGACATTATTATCATCATGAACAGGACCTGAACTTGAAAGACACAAAATATTTTTAGCACGTAAAAAAAAGAAGAGAAATTATTTTTCAGGTATGGTAGACAAAAATTTTACGAAGATCAAACTAATCTGATTCACTGCATGGCTTTGTCATTCATGTAAGTATCGATTTTCATGTTCAACCAGTGAAATATATCTCCATCTTAACAAACGATTACAAATGACCCATGCTCTGTGAAAAGGGGGCTTAATGCATCTGCACAAGGAAACAACCCACGTAAGCTGACCTCAGTCAGAACTTTTTGCTATTTGCTAAATTTTCTACATGTCCAAAGACCATTCTACTTAATGATTTAGTCAGTTTAGACAGAATGGAATTTTAGATCCATAATTATTTGATGACTTGCTTGGTATCACCAAGATACATTAAACCCCTTTTTGCCAGAGCATGGGTATTACCTTAAATATTATCAACTTCCTCAAGAAAATCATTTCCCGTTCAGTATTAAAACAATCTCACAAAGTATAGTATACTTACCTGTTCCCAACATTTCATGCCTATGGTGACATAATCACAGCAGACAATTTTGAAAACATCTTTGTAAAATTTAGAAAATCAATATACATGTAATTGAAGGTTTACAACAAATCCCTAGCTTTATTGACCTTAAGGAAGAAAGCTTTTAAAAACATCGTGGGAAAAGAAGAAAATGCTGGTAATCAGCATTTTCTCCTTTACCCATGGTGTATTCTACTAATTTAAAGGCAAGTTTCATCATTTGACCCACCCTCGATTTGTCTTCAGCATATGCTTTGAAATCGGACAAGTCTAAAGTTTGTTGTATGGTAAAGACTTAATACTGGTAAATGTGGATACTAATTACTTTACATGTGATAACATTGTGACACAAGTCTTAAGTTTCACTGTCTGGTAAAGAAAGTTGAAGTAAACAAAGTATCTCTTATAATATGATAGCTCCAGTCTTATCTGGACTTCTGACTTGGTATGATAAGCAATGCAAAGATTACTGCAAAATTTTATGCCTCTTGCAACAGCTGGGGCTAATGCAGCTTTGCTACAACTTTATTGTTTTATTTTTGTACTAAACTTACTGAGGACGACTATTCTTTTGTCACAATGTTTTCACATGTACTTATTTGTGAAAACTTGATTCATGCTGATTATCCAAATCTTAAAAAGATATTTTTAAGATACAGTCACCCTCGCTGGTACCGCGTCATCCAAGATAACCTAATTTGCATATGTAGAGCCACCTATCCACTGTTTACTCCAACAAATCAAAAGCAAAAGTGTTTTTACATCGCATCAGTTAAAAAACATCAGATATGTCTTCATTACTGATAACTCATTTTCAATTTTCACAAATTGCAATTTGCAAAAAACAATTTTCCTTCATGTTTTGAAAATGATTACCCGGTATTCTTCATAAAACCAATAATTCATGTTTGACAAGTGAAGGTCATCTGCTGTGACGTCATAGCCCTGGCCGAAAACAAATACTATGGCACCTAAATCATTTTCTAAAAAAAATTATTTTTTACGATTTTCCGAATTACAGGAGTTAACGCGGTACCATAGTGGACTCCCTTTGGAGCACTTGTAGTCAACATGGTAGCTTGACCTAGATATTTTTGTATGAAAAAACACAACTTAAGCTTTGATAGCAAAATTTATCCTAACTTTACATGCAACAGTTTATCACAGTATTAGAGAAAAAAATGCATGCGAGTTCTCTCACTTGTAGTAAATTTTCGGCAAAATTAAGTACCACGGTACAAGCAAGGACCATCCTACTTTACAACCTTAAGAGAGAAGGCTTTTGAAAACATTATGGGAATAAAAAGAAAATGCTGGCAACAAGCATTTTCTCCTTTCAACACAAGCTGTTGAGCCCAATTTAATTTGTAGTTTGCTACTGTTTTCAGTTTTGACTAGTTAAAAAATTTTGTAATTTGAAAAAGAGTTCATTGTCTGCAGTAAATTTGTTTCCGTGGATTACAAGTTAAAATGTATCCATATACATGTAATTTATAGAAAGTACCTTGTGTGAAAGTTTTGCTGGGGACAAAAAAGAGATTGGTGCATTCTGCTACACAAACACTCTGGCAACAACTTCAAACAAATTAGTATTTACACCTTAGATACTTTGCAAATGACTAATTTATCTGGCAAGGCGGGAAAAATTCTCTGTTGTCTTCGCCTTCACACTGTTAATTGTATGAAATGGATATCTCCATGCTGTATAAAAAGGTCAAAATATTGCAATTTAGTGAATGTCTTGGATGGAGCATCACAAATATATTGGACAATGGATCAAAGATCACACTACATTTCTTTGGAGTCTTATCTAAATCTGTAGTGTACAATACACAAAAGCATTTAAGGTTTCCTTAGTATGCTATGTGTATGATATGTGCTGACCCTTAAATTACTGCTTCAATAGCACAAAAATTTCGCTTCAAATGTAAAATCTTTTCGCTGCGAAAAAAAATCTCATCAGACAATGTAGATGTAGATCCAAGTTCAGTTGTGATCTTCCCTGCCCTAAAAAGTGCCTTGAGATGGGCTTATCTGCATAAGGCCAACAGTACAAATAACTTTCCAAGCATGGACTAGAGTTTCCAAATATCTACAGACACCATATGAATTGACCATTCTAAATTAACTTCTGATTCTTAATTCTAATACCAGCCATCTTACTGTTTCAGCCAGCACAATAGCTAACTTTTAACTGTAGAATAACAACAAAATGTAGAACAGTTGATACATCACAGTCAGGCAATATCAATGAATGCTTATTTCTGCCAGAGATTAGCACTCATTCATACTGTATGAGAATGATGTATAATCCTACTCCTATGCTTCCAAGAGACAACTTGAAATACATTATTTAGCTTTAGTTACAAATTGTACATTTCCTGAAGTTACCAATGTGTAATCTGTCCATGAGATGGACATTTTCATACAAAGTGAAAGGTCCAATTGGTGCTATATCAGATACTGTATATCCAAGATCAAGCTGCATGTTCTGAGCAGCCTGATTTTGATCTAATCTGCCTATAAATGCATCCCAGTTGTTCATGTCACCTCTAGGTTAAAAACAAAATGATTCATCAGGAGAACCCTACAGAACTGTTTCACATTTGTGATATTACGTGCAGTTCAGGCTTACAGAAAACTCAACAGTTCCATCTTGGAGTGGAATGCCTGTCTGCCCCTCTTCTGGTACGGACCAAACACTATCCTGGGACAGACGAAACACTACTCAACCAAAACCATGAGTCCAAACACACAGATCCTGGAAGAATTAGGTTTCGAAGTAAATCCCTGAAGAAAAGCTGATGATTGCTTCAGTGTATGGTGAATAAACCTATCTAATCCCTGAATGGTGTATTTCATAAGTAATCTGCCTGGACATCACTTCATTCCATATTCTAGATCAAAACCCATAAATAACATATAAATGGAGGATAGAATCACTTTCCACCAATGGTAAATGATAGTTTTGGTCTGGCATTTTTCTTATTCAGAATAACTTCTTGCTCCCTTTTGGTCTGGTGCCTATGTTCTTCTTCCAATTTTTGTTTCTGCTCCAACATCTTACGTTGTTCTTCAACAAGTTTCAACTGTTCCTCAGCCTGAAAAACAAGGAGATAAAAGAATCAGCTTTGTTCATTGTTGGTTCTTGGTAGTTACAATTAGATCTAGAAAAATATCAAACTTTTAAAAAATCAATAATAAAATCATTTTTCAACTTCATCTTTCAGTTAGCACTAAAGAAAATATTCAATTTCATTTAGACCTTTGAAACAAGAGGGCTGTTGGCCCTAAAGCGCTCACCTGAGTAAAGTCATCTACAGTTGATAAAGCTGCAGAGATCCTTGTTTTAATGATGTAAAACACACGAATGAAAGTGACCTACTTTTTGACCCGACATGGCCAAATTTCGAACTTGTCCAAGATACTACCAAGACAAACAATCTGACCAAGTTTCATGAGTATCAGGTTGAAAATGTGGCATCTATGGTGCATAAAAGGTTTTTTCCAAGACTTTGCCCAGTGACCTACTTTTTAACCCAACATGACACAATTTCAAATGTGTCCAAGATATCATCAAGTAAAACATTCTCACGAAGTTTCATGGGTATGGAACTGAAAATAAGGCCTCTTGAATGCACACAAGGTTTTGATAAGATTTGCTTCAGTGACCTACTTTTTGACCCAACATGACTTAATTTAGATCCTGTCCAAGATTTCGAGGCAAACATTCTGACCAAGTCTGATAAGTACCCAGCTGAAAATGTGACCTCTATGGTGCCACAAGGTTCTTCTAAGATTGGGTCCTGTGACCTACTTTTTGACCCCACATGACCAAATCTTCAATTTGTATGAGATATCATAAAGACAAACATTCTGACCGATCTTCATAAGTATCAGGCTGAAAATGTGGCCTCCATGGTGCGCACACAGATTTCCTAAAATTTGTACCAATGACCTACTTTTTGACTTGACATGACCCAATTTTAATTTGTCTGAGATCTCATCAATACAAACAATCTGACCAATTTTCATGAGTATCCAACTGAAAACATGGCCTCTAGAGTGCACACAAGGTAATTGTTGACACCTTGACAATGGACGACACTCGACGTACGAAAGACACAGCCTGATCCCAAAGGCTCACCTTGAGTGCTTCTTGCTTGGGTGAGCTAAAAATTCATGATGACCCACATCAGTGTCCTGCAGTCGTCTTTAAATTGTGATTTACCTCTTATTCTTTGAAAAATCATTGAAACTTGTTCCTGTTGGAGCCAATTTGTAGTCACATGATTTGAAAATGTTGCCATAAGTATGGTCTAGCAGATTATCTAAATAAGTCACCATGTCTGCCTGTTACGAACTGTGTGTAATTAAGGATTTCAAAGGGAGGCCCTGGGGTAAGTAGAGTTCAGCAAGTAGGTGCCAATTTCATCATTTTTACGTCCAGAGTATTTTTTCCATTTAAAATTTGTATCTTAACAAGAGGGCCATGATGGCCCTGTATCGCTCCACTGGCTATTAAGTAAAAACACTACAAGCCAAACATTACAATATTCAGCAAATTGATTTCAAACACGAGGACATGCAAACATTTTTCTATCTAATCCTACGAGAAAGTTGTGATCCATGGGCAAAGCCAATTTTGATCGCAAAGCTATAATTATTTGAATCCTGGTGGAGGTCCACAATATAAAGCTCCATACCAAATAATTCAGTTCTTGAATGTTATAAACAAGAAGATTTTCAAATTTTTCTCAATTTGGGCACCCTTGATAGAGACCCCCTAGATAAAGCTAAATGCAAAATTTGATAGCCCTAGCCCTTATAGCTAGATGCGAAAGATTTTCCTATATAAGCCCGCCCATGTAAAACATGTTACCCCCCGGAGCGAAGTCAAATTTGACCCTCGGCTATAATTTGGACACCCTTGGTACAGGTCCACTAGATAAAGCTACATGCCAAATTTGGTCGCCCTAGGCCCCATGGCTAGGTCAAAGAAGAATTTTAAAGTTCTCCCTATATAAGCCCATGTAAAACTTGTTATATAAGCCCATGTAAAACTTGTTACCCCCGGGCAGGGCCTAATTTGACCCCAGGGCTATAATTTGAACAATCTTGGCAGAGGTCCACTAGATAAAGCTACATGCCAAATTTGGTAGCTCTAGGCCCTATGGCTAGGTAGAAGAGGAATTTTAAAGTTCTCCCTAAATAAGCCCATGTATAACTTGTAACCCCCGTGGCGGGGCCAATTTTGACCCCAGGGCTATAAATTGAAGAAACTTGGTAGAGGTCCACTAGATAAAGCTACATGCCAAATTTGGTAGCCCTTGGCCTTACGGTTTCAGACAAGAAGATTTTCAAAGATTTTCAAAATTTTTCAGTTTTGTTGCCATGGCAACCAGAGTTTTTGAAGGAATTAAATTCTTTCAAGAAATTCTGAAGAGGACCATGGCAGGATCATTTCTGTGAAGTTTCATCAAAATTGGATGGGTAGTTTCAGAGAAGAAGACGTTTTAAAAAAAAGTTAACGCACGGACGGACAGACGCACGCACGACGGACAACAGGCCATGACATAAGCCCGCTGGCCTTTGGCCAGTGGAGCTAAAAATCATTTTAGGCTTATGATGAATAATTTCTGAGTCAAGCTATGAAAATTGAGGTCAGGCAAGCCTATAGACAGCACCGATGTGTGTTACAACAAAACAACAACTTACGGATTGTGACTATATATAAATATGTCCATTAGATGTATAAATTGGATATTTTTATTCAATTATGCTTCAGGTGTTTCACAGCATGAGTCATATTTTCAAGCTTTCTTGCTATTTCTTTAACTCTCTACCACACAACAAACTTTTAGACTTGTCCTCATTGAACATATTTGCTGACAACAAATTAACTATGGTTCAAAGGATAGGGTTTGTCTATGAAAAGGTAGACAGTATTTGTGGAAAAGGAGAAAATGCTGATTACCACTATTTTCTCCTCTTTCCTACAAGATTTTCAAAAGCCTTCTTTCTCAGGCTTGTCAAAACAGGATTGTATAGAAAATGGTAAACAGAATATCTTTCAAACACAACCAGCTGCCTTGACAAACTAGCTTGATATGTTACCATGTTCTTATTCGTTCTACTTTAGTTATCAAACCATACTGCACTTAGAGAATCTTTCATCTCTTGCAATAAATACTCGCAGATCATGATAACCTGTTATAGTTTATCTTAACTGTCTAAGTGCCAAATATATAAACTTGACCTCATTTGATGGCTGCAAATACAATCCACTGAAACCACACTTTTTCATCTCATAGGCTTGACAAAACAAGCAGGCAGTGTAGATCAAAGATCTCACTGAATGTTCTGTAAAATCTTATCTTGAAATATGCTGTCCAAAAAACAGGGCTGAAAGGGTTATGAGTGTCCATTATGAATTCAGGTGATTTGAATGTTTTGCCACAGTTGTATTAATGCAATATGTCAAACAAACATGACATACTTCCTCCAAAAAGATTCACTTAATATATATGTAAGTTTACCTGTCCTCCCTTTTTTCCTTTGTAACTCTTTACCGAATGACAAAAACTTCGGACTAGACCAAACTGAAAGCATTTGCAGAGGACAAAGTAAATGCTTAAATGTTGATTTCTGTCTTTGATAGAGAACATTGTGGAAAAACGAGAAAATACTGATTAACCAGCATGTTCTACTTTTCCCACTATGTTTTCAAAAGGTTTCTTTCACAGGGTCGTTAAAATTTGGGATAGTGTAGTAAAGGGTTAAAACTAAAACCATCTCATCATTTACATACCAATTTACGCTGAGCTTCTTCGATCTTTTTGTTGTTTTCCTCCATTATCCGCTCCAATTCTAATCGCTTTAATCGTTCCTCCTCCTAAAAAATAGGTTTCTTCATGTTATTCAGAGACAACTAACATTTTGGTACTGCAATAAAACATCACTGGTTGTAAATCAGAAAACAATACCTAAATCATTGCTCATCTTAAAGATAAAAGTATGTCACTTAGATTTACTTCTTGTCTGTTGCATACATTGTATTTAACATGTAGCTTTCACAGTGCATCCATTATAGAGCACTAACCTTACTTTACCATAAAACATAGGAGACCATACCATAAAAACTTTAATAGCTTAGAGAAATTCGAGTTGGTACATGACATTTACAAGTCTATAGTAATAACAAAACCTACAGCCTTAGAATTCTTTGTATCTGCATACAGATACTAAGTTCATCAAACCATGGTTTTCAATACAATAAACCTGACTACAGTGGCCACTTTTTTTAAGCAAACACCCTGTATTAAGCGAACATATATTAAGTTTACAGAGAAGGCAAATTTGATGAAATGTACCCGTAAGCAGCTGTCTTAAGCAAGCAATTTTCCGAGTCCCTTAGATGTTTGCTCAATACAAGATGGACTATACTTGTGAAAAATGTCTGTAAGAAACAAGGTAAGTTTGTTGAAGAAGAGAAAGCCTCTAACAATTCCCTTTTGTCTGTAGCATGGTGCATTGTTTACCATAACTGTACCAACCAGATTTAAGCTCTATCAAGTTTTTACAGTATGCCCTGAAGGTATACATTTCTGACTGAAAATAATCTTTCCTATTCATATGAGCACACTTTCTAACTGAAAGCTCCCCCACTCCTGCAGTATTTTTGCAAATGACTTGAACTAAATTGCCAAACTAACTCAAGATGCTTGTTATAAGCATGTGAATTTTGTTGGGCAAAAACCAAGTAATGTTTTTATTTGATGAAAACGGTATTTTAAGCTAAAAGCTTCCAGTACACTCCCCAGCAAATTGCAAGGATAATGTAAAATAAATAAAAGAGCCTTCACCATTATCAAAGAGTGAAAACCCTTTATATAGATTCATACTTACAGATAACAAACATGATCTTGTCCTACAGTCCTCATCTTTATACAGAGCAATGTATGCAATCTCATACCAGACAATGGATACAGTGGAAACAAATTTTTGTATTTATTCTTTTTTTTTTCTCATCACTTTATATTGAGTCCATAATGTGAGACATGAGCCAATTTACTATATAACAGGCTTCATCAATGCATGAACAGGAATGGACTTCACTTTGCTGGTAGCTGTGTTCTGTTTATATTTTTTGTGTTTACCTACCACACTGTTTGTTTGCACTAGCCACCAATCAAGTCTGCTATCTTCATTTTTCTTCATGAAATACCTCCATCCAATAACAACAAAGGAATACATGCCACATTTAAGGATGTTCCAGGTCAAAATAATTTTTCCCATCCTCATGGTTAAATGGAAACATTAGCTTAAATTTATTTACAGATGAAAAAAAATATACCAAATACTTGCTTGAAAGCTTTAAACTATCTGTATTCTCTCAAAATAGTACATAGTTGTTACCTAAAATAAACTGTAAAACAATGCCTAATTGCGGGATTTTTTCAGGGATAGTTATATTCAAAACAAAAGGTTAGTAGTTAATAGAAATAAAAAAAAAAGAGCTGAAATACAAACTTTGAATTTTAACACACAATATTGGCTTAAAATAAAGTTGATAACCTGAAAAGCAAGGGTTCTTTAATGAGAGAAATAAAAAATACATCAAAAAAAAAGTTCCCCCCTAAGATGATATTTAACACTGGAAAAAAAAAAGTTCTGTTGAACTGTTTGAGTACCAATTCATGCTGCAAACATTTTCTAACAAAATACTTGGGAAACAAGAAATTCATGCATTGATTTGAATAGTCTTGAAAAAAAAAAAAAGGAATTTTTCCCTGTGTTATCAATACTTCCCTAAATACCAAAGTTATGGGAGTTGCTTCGATTTCAATCAAGGTACATGTACCAGTATCATCTTAACTTATTCGGTAACAATTAAGGTGGCTAAACTAATTATTTGCAGTAGTCTTTTCAAATACTTTTGAACAATTTTTTTTTTTCAGTGAAATTCAGAAACAAAAACTATTATTTTACACGCACCAAGAGTAATCTTCTCTCATTGTGTATACTTGTATCTTCAATGGAGGAAAAGTAACGCTTGGACAAGGCACACAATGAAGCACCTGTCCATGAATTTGATTTTATCAATCAAGACTTTATTAAATGTAAATGAGTGTCAGACCTATGTAAGGCATATCATCAAATTGTTTCAAAATGCAGGTCTTTGTTGACAAAACTCTGTGTTTTTGAGCACAAACAATATATCAAAATTAATGTGATATGTTAATACAAGTGATTACAGCATTATCAATGGTTTTAAAAAGGTTTCATTAACTGGTTACCTTCTGAAACACATTTGGGGCATAAAATTTTTAAAAAATATTTCAGAATTTATCGGATAGCAATAATCAACACAAATCAGGGTCAATTCAGGTTAATTAGCTATACCATAGAAGGATGTTTTCAACATGTCTTGCTTTTGATTTGTTTCAGAAATTAACCAGCTTAGAGGGATCAGTTTCATTCTGACTTTAACACTTTTACAGGCAAAGTCTACAGAAAGTGATGCTAGTTTTTTTTTTTATGAGATATACCATTTTTGGAGTATCAAGAACTTCATTTTAGTTAAAAAATAACATTTGTCTAGTAATTTTTACACAAAGATCAGAGCTCCAGATAAGAAGGAGTGATGGTACTCTAAATCCATTATTTCTCTTCCAAACCCTATCTTGTGGGTACTCATAAGAATTGTCTTGATGAGACGATTCTAATAAGTACCAATAATATAGGGTTTAGTGGAGAATTATTAATATTTTTAATTTTGAAATCAAAATCACTCCCCCTTTCTGGAGCTCTGCAAAAGATATACAAGTCATTTCTACAGTTAAATGGAATCCAAAATTACAGTTTTTTTTTCTACTGCTCATCCATTTTAGTATGATGAAACATGTGCCACACTGCAATACATGGCTGCAAATGTAAATGACAATTCAATCATTACCAACACTTTCTCTGAAAGTTATCTTTATCCGTAGTTGTGCCAGTCAAAAGAAGCAATCCTAAGCAAAGTTCAAGAAATGCTGGATTTATTTTTCCTTTACACCATATCCACTTTAATGAATTATTCTCATAGCTCAAACCAGTCTGCAGACAAGTTTAGTGAGTGGCCGCAATAATGGTTACAGCTAAGAGCTACACAGAATACACTCCATAAATCTAATGTCAATCCCCCTCCCCCCCGTCATCTCATCACCTCCTTCAGCAAACCTGTTCTGGTCTTGCAAGTGGCTAAATCAAAAAACATTGCAGCAAAGGATAACTACTTGTTACAAATAATATCTCTTTCAGCCATAATGTTTTTCATATCCATTAACCCTTTACCAAACAATAGCAAGTTTTAAAAACCCTTAAGAGGGACCTTTGTGAAAATTTGTGGGAAAAAGAGAAAATGCTACAAACCAGCATTTTCTTCTTTTCCCATAATGTTTTCTACCCATTTGACGATAAATATCAGTATTTGAGCTACACCTAATTGGTGATCAGCAAATGCTTTCACATATGACAAGACAAAAATTCTGGAGTCTGATAAAGAGTTATATTTAAACTTGTGTGTATTAGCTATACTTTACAAGGATGCCTTTAGTATCATCTGCTGCAAACTGGATGAAGGAAGTAACAGGTTACTTGTAGCATAGCCTGTGACAGTATGAAAAAACTCCAATCAGTTACAAAAGAAGGATTTTGTCTACAGGAAACCTTTGATTCAGATACAAAATATTGTAACTCAAAATTTCATTGGCAAATAAACCAACTTCACTTTATTAACCAATGCATATACAATTACACTATACAGTGAAGAGACAGTTCAGTCAAAATCTAGAATAAAACACTGAAAACTGTAGATAAGTTAGACTGCACATTCTGTGCAGTCTGATCTTGATCTACATGTACCATGTCCACAAAAGCTTTTTGTGTCATCAATGGTAAGGTAAGATTTAGGAGAGTGTTGTGACTGTCATTTCCTTGAAGGCAAAAGTTTGATTTTTTATAACTCATCTTAATAAACAAAGTAAGGATTAGATTGACAGTACAAGTACAAACAGACACACAGATAGAGTCTAGGAGACTCAGATTCAAAGGAAACTGCAGAATCTACCTTCATACTGTCACCGCTACCTTCTGTCATAAATAGACTCCCTTTCATTGATGAGAAAGCAAGCCTTATATGATGACAAACTACTTTGAACATAGATACAATAAATTCATGTATTTACTGGTCTCCAAGCAGGCCGACCAACCAGACATGTGGGTGGAGTGACATGTAAGTCACCCACTGTCTGCTTGAGTACATCTCTGAACAACATATTACCTCCTTCTTTTTCTGAGCTTCTAGCTCTGCTGTACGCTGTTTTTCCAACTCTTGTAGCATCTGTTTTTCCATTATCTGTTTAGCTTCCTCCACTCGACGCTTGACTTCCTCTTCGATTTCATCTTTTCTCTTTTCTAGTTCTTCCTCCACACGTTTGGCAACCAGTTCTTCCACCCTTCGTGCCACTTCCTCTTCAATAAGTCGTTCCTCAAGCTCCTTCTGTTTCCTACAGGAAAAACAAGTTAAGGAGTAAGGATGTTATGCACTGCCTTGTTTCTTAACCCCTATCCTGCTGAATAACTAACCTAAAAATTTCAAGTTGATAGTAAAAACCAAAATGTTGCTATTTCAAAAGTATTTTGGGGAGAAAGATATCTCCTTGTCGGACAGTGTAGATCCAAGATCACACTGCACGTTCCTGTGCAGTCTGATCTTGATCTACACTGTCCACAAAAGGTCAGTGAGTTGCGCTTAGCAGCCTAAGAGTTAAAAGTCCCAATAGTGGTAAAAAGTAAACAATGCAGATGTTAAAATGCATTCAATTTAAATCAATGCATAAAAAAGTACAGAAATTATCATGCAGATGACAATCTGTTATTGTATAGTCAGTCCATGGGTTAGTTGCTAGCAGAAAAATGAATTTTAAAAGCAAGTTAAAAGTTGCCAGATTGATCTATTTTTTGTTCACTTTTTACCTGGTTTTAAAATTAATTTTTCTGCCAGTTACTAACACTTGGACCAACCATACAATAACAGATTGTCTTCTTCACAATAATTTCCATACTGTTAAAAGGTATGATCTAAATTCAAATGCATTACAGTATAACATTTGAATTGTTTAATTTTGGCTGCAATTGGGTCTTTTAACAGTAGAAATTACAGAACAGACTGCTGAAGAATGTGCTGTATGAGCTTGGATATATGTTTTCTGTATATTTTGTACGGTATTCTAGCTAAAAAAGACTACTGTGTTGACTCATCTTTGATATACACTGTCTGGTATATATTGTAAGATGTTTTGACCAAGAAAGCCTTTCATTCAAAATCTGGTTCTTTTCTTGACTGAAATATATCTTGACGGAAACAATCAACTTCATTTAATAAGAAGTCCACAACTTAATTCAAATTCCTCATAAACTAGCATAATAATCCAGGTTAACTCTTTACCAAAAAATCCCGGGTTTTCACGACTCTGAGAAAGAAGCCTTTTGAAAACACTGTGGGAAATGGAGAAAATGCTGGTAACAAGCATTTTCTCCTTTACCCACAATGTTTTCTATCCTTTTCAAAACAAATTTCAATTTTAGAGTCATGTTAGTTTTGTCGTCTGCAAATGCTTTCAATATGGACCAGTCTGAAATTTTGTTGTTTGGTAAAGAGTTACATACTTTGTTGAAGACAGTCTGATGATGAATCAACTAATTACAACCTGACACAAATTTCCAGAACATAAATTTCAATACATCCTTGTAAAATACTCCGAATGACTTAAATAAAGTTATGATACAAGAATAGTAGTGAAAACATTGATGCAAATTCAGAAAATTCTTGTTACAAGCAACTAATAACAATGATAGATATGGAGAAATTGCTTATTAGAAGCAATTTTTCCTGCATCCTCAATGTTTTCAAAAGTGGCATGCTGTATAGTCTGCCAGAAATAATATTTTTGAAAGCCAGGGATAATGGTTGGAAAAAAAAAACATGAAAAAATTACAAACAAAGTACATGAAGAAATGTAAGTTTCAAGTTTAAAATATATGAAGGTGATATCAAATACTACATACTGTAATCGTTGTCTTTCTAATTCTAGTTTCTTCTCCTCCTCCTCTCTCCTTTTGGCCCTTAATATTAGATCATCGTCACTACTAGAGCTGCTAGATGAAAGAGATCTTCGTCTGAAAAATAAGAAAATAGTATGAAAAAGTCAATTACCCTGCTACCTGTCTACATTAAATTCAAGGGTATAATATGATTTATAGATCATCAAATAAAGGGATTAAACTTCAAGTTGACACCAAGTTTAGCACAAGGTTTTCATTGATCTTTTTGTAACTTACCTTTCTCTATTACATAAACATATCTAGTTAACCCTTTACCAGACAACAAAATTTTAACCTTGTCCAAATTGAAAGCATTTGCAGACGACAATTTCAGTGCAGTTAAAATGGTGCAATTTTTATTTGATAGAGTAGAAAACATTGTGAGAAAAGGAGAAAATGCTGGTTACCAGCATTTTCTCCTTTTCTCACAATGTTTTCAAAAGGCCCCTTTCCCAGGGTCGTTAAAAGTCGGGATTGTGTGGTAAAGGGTTAATTTGTAAACAAACACTCATTATAAATTCAGCTGACTGCAAATGCACAATCAATTTCATTCGAAAAACTAGCAGCATATGATTAATAAGTATGACTCCTCATAAATGAATACATCTACAGTTTTACATCTTGGCTGCGGCATTACGGGAATTCCGCACTCAATGAGCGGTTGTCCCTCAAAATAACATGAGGGCCATGATGGCCCTTTAATGCTCCACTGACTTTTAACCCTTTACTACACAATTCCGAGTTGTAACCCTCCACCAAATGACAAAACTTTGGACCAAACTGAAAACATTTGCAGAAGACAAATTAAATGTTGCTAAAATGATGATTTCTGGATTTGACAGTGTAGACAACACTGTGGAAAAAGGAGAAAATGCTGGTTACCAGCATTTTATCCTTTTCTGAAAATTGCTTTCAAAAGCCTTCCTTTTCAGGGTTGTTAAAAGTCGGGATTGTGTGGTACACAGTTAAAGACGCTGAAAGAGAAGGATTTTGAAAACAGTGTGTGAAAAGGAGACAATAATTTCAACCAGCATTTTCTCCTTTTCCCACAATGTTTCCTACCCTATCAAAGACGGAAATAATCATTTAAGATACATTCTATTTGTCGTCTGCAATGGCTTTTAATCTGGTCCAGTCAAACAAAATAAAAAATTTTGTAAAGAGTAAGATATGCACTTAATTCACGCTGAGAGACACATACAACTAATAAAAAGTCTGTATGGCAACAAACTTACATGGTAAAAAATAATATCCCCCCAACTCCCCTGAAAAACTAGAGGCCCTTGAGGGCCTGAAATCGCTCTACTTGCAGTGAATTTGCTTTTATGCTAGCATACATTATGAATTCATGATGCAACCCCCCCCTCCACAAAAATGTGTTCTTACAACTGGGCTTGAATCATCTAAGACAGCAAAAGTGAAAAAAAATGAAGTGCAATTTCTCAAAACTAAATGTTTGGAACCCAGCCAAATTTGATAGAGTTTCAGTATCCCTTGTATTAAACAATCCTAGCAAATTTCAAAGAAATATGACTAATGATGTAGACTTTGTTGAGTAAATAAGTCATCAAATGGCTGCTTTTCCTGAATGGTTTACTAGGTTTTCTTCACTTTAAATAGAGTTCAATCCCTTGATGAACCAAATAATCTTTGCAAGTTTCAAAAGAATTGGATCAACACTGTGGACTTCATTGCCTTAACAAGAAATGGAAATTTTCAACTTTGAATAGCTACTTTTCCCATACTGATTGCGAGATTTTTTTCAAAATCAATAGTGTTCAAGCTGTTTATGATACAAAGAAACTGTGCAGGTTTCTTGAAAATCCGACCACAAATGCTAACCTCATCGCGTAAACAAGAAATGGAAAATTTCAACTTTAAATGGCTACTTTTCCCAAATTGTTAGTTGAATTTTTGTCAAAATCAATAGGGTTCAAGCTATTGATAAGATAAACAAACTGTGAAAGTTTCACAGAGATCTGACCACAAATGCAGACTTTATCGTGTAAACAAGAAATGGAAATTTTCGACTTGAAATGGCTACTTTTCCCATACTGTTTGTTGGATTTTTGTCAAAATCAATAGGGTTCAAGCTATTGATAAGATAAACAAACTGTGAAAGTTTCACAGAGATCTGACCACAAATGCAGACTTTATCGTGTAAACAAGAAATGGAAATGTTCAACTTGAAATGGCTACTTTTCCCATACTGTTTGTTGGATTTTTTTTCAAAATCAATAGGGTTGAAGCTATTGATAAGATAAACAAACTGTGCATGTTTTGCTGAAATCTGACCACAAATGCAGACTTTATCGTGTAAACAAGAAATGGAACTTTTTAACTTGAAATGGCTACTTTTCCCATACTGTTTGTTGGATTTTTTTTCAAAATCAATAGGGTTGAAGCTGTTGATAAGATAAACAATCTGTGCAAGTTTCATGGAAATCTGACCACAAATGCAGACTTTATCGCATAAACAAGAAAAAGACTAACGGATGGACAGACAGACGGACGACGGAAAGCACGCCATGACATAAGCTCTGCTGGCTTTCAGCCAGTAGAGCTAAAAATCACATCTTTTTTAAGCAGTAAATGTCAAGCATACTAGTAGTTTAGATTTCCTCGGAAGTTGGTCGATTGATATTTATATTTCAAAAAATGGAACTACAAGGAAGTAACAATAACATTTTTTAATTATTTTAGTGTTTTTGTTCAGACTAATCGTTAGTCCATCAACCAACAGTGTTCCCATGCCTTTTTCAGCATCTGTTTTTTTTTGCAACACCCCCCCCCCCCCCCCACTGGTAAAAGCTTAACTCTTTACCACACAATCCCGACTTTTAACGACCCTGAAAAAGAGGCCCTTTGAAAACATTGTGGGAAAAGGAGAAAATGCTGGTAACCAGCATTTTCTCCTTTTCCCACAATGTTTTCTACTCTTCCCAAAACAAATCTTAATTTTTCAGTCACATTTATTTTGTCGTCTGCAAATGCTTTCAATTTGGACCGGTCTAAAATTTTCTCGTGTGGTAAAGGGTTAAAAGTAGGGGTACACAGTAAAATCTGGAGGTACAAGTGTTAAGTAATTCATTGAAATCCAAAATTGCATTAGGTGAAAAAAATATGAATTGGACAAGAGGGCCATGATGGCCCCGAAGTCGCTCACCTGAGTCTTTTGACCAAACATGACCCGTTTTCAATCTCTTTTGAGATATCATGACAAACATTCTACTAAGCTTTTATAATTATTGGAGTGAAAATTTGGCCTCTAGCATGTACACAAGCTTTTTCTAGAATTTCTCTCAGTGACCTACTTTTAAGCCAACCATAGCCAATTTTCCCATTGTAGATATTATCAAAACAAAGATCCTGACCACCAATCATAAGTATTTGACAGAAAATGTGGCCTATAGAGCATACACAGGCTTTTCCTAGATTTGACCTAATGACCTAGTTTTTGACCCAACATGACCGATTTTCCAAGTCATCTGAGATGTCATCAAGACAAACAATCCGACCAAGTTTCATGAGTTTTGGAATCAGGGTTCGAAATTCCCCCATATTTACTCGCAAAATGCAGGTCAGAATTGGAAAATGCGAGTTGAAATTTCAAGCACTTGCTAAAAAATGTGAGTGCAAATTATTGAAGAACAATAACCAAAATGTACTAAATTTCTATGTGAATACAAATAAGGTAATTCTTTTCGTTCTGGATAAACATCGGTCATGTTGCACTGAGAATACCCTTGGACGGCTGTTGATAATTTTACATGTCGCCATTGAAGCCTCCGAGTTGTCGTTTGTTATCCGAGTTTCGTGAGACAAGTGTGTTTGTCTGCACTCACGGCCAATACTACGATTTTGCGTTTTTTATACAAAAAAAAAAAAAAAAAAACGGTAGGCAAATTCAATCTCTGATTATAAAACAGAAATATTTGTCAATCTTTCATGAAAAGATAATTATCATGCACAAATAACAATGAAAAGCAAGTTGGGCATGGTGGACTCGCTAAACCAGTTATCGGACACGCAGATGTTTGGATGGGCTACGTCCGTAATTCATTTACAAAATCGTCCACCACTGTAAATTTTATAGAAACATGGTTTGAGAACAGATATTCAACTGGAATTGAACTGATAGTTAAATGATGGTTTTGATATTAATTTACGTTCCTTTTTTGTTTGGTTGTTGTTTCTAGTCGACAGGTTACGTAATAGAATAGAATTGAACAGATTGTACTGGCCGTTCGTTCTTTACCACTGGTAGGCATGCTGGGCTTAAAAAAAAAAAAAGAAGAAAAATGCGAGTTAAATTTTAATTTTGCGAGTGAAAAAAAGTCACTGAACCCTGGGACTTAAAATGTGGCCTCTAGAGCATACACAAGGTTTTTCTAAGATTTGACATAGTGACATATTTTTTGACCCAACATGAACCATTTTTGAACTCTTCCGAGATATCATCAAGTCAAACATTCTGACCAATTTTCAAGAAATTTGGACTGAAAATGTGACCTCTAGAGCATACACAAGGTTTTTCTAAGATTTGACCTAGTGACCTAGTTTTTTGCCCGACATGACCCATTTTCAAACTTGTCCAAGATATCATCAAGACAAACATTCTGACGAAGTTTCCTGAGTATCTGACTAAAATGTGGCCTCTAGAGCGTACACAAGGTTTTTCTAAGATATGACCTAGTGACCTACTTTTTGACCAGACATGACCCATTTTCAAACTCGTCTGAGATATAATTAAGACAAACATTCTGACCAAATTTCAAGAGTATTGGACTGAAAATGTGGCCTCTAGAGTGTACACAAGGTTTTTCTAAAATTTGACCTAGTGACCTAGTTTTTGACCCGACCTGACACATTTTCGATCTCGTCCGAGATATCATCAAGACAAACATTCTGACCAAGTTTCATGAGTATCTGACTGAAAATGTGGCCTCTAGAGCATACACAAGGTAAAAGTTGACGACGGACGCCGGACGCTGCACGATCACAAAAGCTCACCTTGAGCACTTCGTGCTTAGGTGAGCTAAAAATATAACAACATTATTTAATTTTCTTTTTTCATTAATTTTTCATTGCATACATTCCTTAATCCTTGTTCTAGTGCTATCACTGAAAGACAAAGTGGCCTAAACCCCCCCCCCCCCTCTAAAATGTATAGGTTGTTCAATATTTTCATTCATAAAAATCACCATAGTCAGGGTTCCCTCTGGCTATTTTTTTCCTTGCGCCATCACTTTCGCCAAATGAGAAAAGTTTGCACCAGATTGAAATGATTGGAGCCAGTTGGTCCCAATTTTAAAATGAAAGTAACAGTGGGTCCTGCATAATGAAAAATTGGTCAATAAATTATCATCTTGTGGTTGTGGCAAGAGCAATGAAATAAACAAAAAAACATTTGTTTTTATCAGAATAAATATCACATATGTTTGTTCATTGCATGAAAATAGTTCAAAAATTATTTTTGTTAACAACATCTATTGAAGTTTAAGTAGATCTATCATCAATGTCTGTAAAACCACTGCGACAAAAGTGAAAAAATGTCATTGAAAGCAATTTCTCCTTTTTTAACAAAGTTCTATAAAGAGACCTTTTGGAAACAAATAGCAGTTTGATGGTACAAACCAAACAACAACAAAGTCAGTATGTGAAAACACTGTTGCAAAAGTAGAGATTACTCTTTAGAGCAGTTTCTTCATCTGTAACACTATTTTCAAAAGAGGACTATTACAATTTGAAACATACAGAAGTTTAAATGTTAAGAACTAAACAAATTTTCCAAAAGGTGGGCAATTAATGGAGGAAAAACGACACAGATTATTCTGGGACGACGATAACATTACCGTCCAGGTTTTACTCAGAGCCGACTGCGATAAGGTCGCCATTTTGGAAACCTGCTGTATTTACCGGTATACAAAATTTATCGATTTTAACTGCAATCATGATTGGTTTGGACATTTAATAACATTCACGATTTAAATGGGTGACTGGTCTTCGATGCTTTCACTTTCTTAAAGTTTTCTTAAGTTAATTGACAAATTTTGTCTAGCCATCAGTTCGTAATGATATCGGAAGTTAATGTATATTCGGATAGTCAGGTGTAAATGACATTGATTTTTGAAGTAATTTGGATTACGTCGATGCCGTAGATTATTCCAGGTGATTTATTTCAACTTAAATTGATGGATTGGCTTTCATGCATCCATACATTGCCGTAAATGGGACCAGTATCAAAATGTACGGCACCCTGATATGAAAAATACCAGCGCCAGTCATTTTCGCCAATCTGCGTTTTCTTGCGCCACATCTAAAAATTTATCACAAATGGCGCCAAATGCGAAGCCCAGTGGGAACCCTGATAGTTTTTCCCTATTACTAGACAGAGATTTTAGGACCCACTTATTTTTATTTGAGTAAGTTTACAGCTAAAAGTTATTATTAAAGCCGAAAAGAGAGTCTAAAGTGCCTCTTATCAGATAAAATGAAACTGACAATTTGTTGTGTCATGTGTTTTTGCATTTTTTGCAATAATCTACTTTTCATATCAGTTAATTTTTTGGGTAAGCATTTCTGCATGACTTGAAATCAATTTGTCAATAAGAGAATAGGTAACTACAAAACCTTTCATTTTACACTGGAAGACTAGATAAGTGGATTAAAATCACTATCATGTTTTAATTAGATCTAATGACACGCCAGCTTGTTTACTTGTGATAATCAGTGTAACATGTGTCCTTCACACTTGATACATATTTGGGGTTTAGAAATTACTTGTTGCCAGTAGATTTGGCAGTGCTTCATTTTTGGGGACATTTTTCTTTTATACATTGTCACCTTTCATGCCACTAGCGATCAACAGCCGATGTCCTGTAGCCATGATGTAGACAGCTTTGCCAGTGTCTTCCACAGTTCTCTCAGTTTCTACTGGGATAATATTGTTTTACAGTTATCGACACGTAACACAAATGACGTTTTAAAAGCTAGCTGCAGACATTCTTATCTGTGTGTCTATACATAATCCAGTCAGAAGCAGTCTCGTATTCTCCAACTCTATTGTATTAGCACTAAAGTAGGGTACATGTATCTATTTTAAAAAAAAAGCTGGCATTCCTTATTACACATTTGTAAGTCCAAGAGAGCAATGATTTCCTGTACATGCACTGCACATACAGATTTTGATTTGTTTAATACTTTTGACTTGTTTTAATCAGTTTGTGTGTGATTTACAATTACATACATTACATGTATGTGAATGGGAACACTGAAACAAGGAACTAATTATTAGCTGACAAGGAAAAGATCGACACATACAACCATGTGAACAGATGCCAGTATTTTCATTTTTCGATTCAGAATGATTATAAGAATGGCTGCTGTGGGGCTAGCAGAGACACAATCACTACAGTATAGTCTACAGAACCATCGGGGGTCGGAGGTATGCAAGTTCAAACAAGAAAATTAGTTTGCCGGATAGAAGAAAGCAAAATGAACTACGATATGCAACACTGACAAACATAACACCAGCTACCCCTAACAATATGTATAAATTTCAAGCTCATACCTTGCACGTTTTCTTTCCCTTGATCTAGATCGAGCCCTGCTGTGACTATGTCGGTGGTTTTTCTCTTTGGAATTTGAGCGAGATTTTGAACGTCTTTTCTTGTGTTTTGTTCTGTGCTTTGATGCTGATTTACTTACAGCACGACTAGAAGATCTACTCCGACTTCTCGATCGCCCCATTATGTTGGATAAAGATCGCTAGAACTGACATTAAATGATTCTATCTTTGGCTTTTCGTCAACTACGTTCGTCTTTCATATCCAAGATGGCCGATTACGTATGACGTCATGAAACAAAAATAAAAGAATTCGTCTAAACCATGTAACTTGTATCATCGTCGTCCTAAAGGAGCAGAATACATGGACAGTAATTTGAAATATTGCCCATTACAGTTGGCCTACCTTAATTAAAGTATTTTGATAAAAAATGAATATCAATAATAAAACTGCAAAACAAATACTCTAATATAATGTTCCATATGTCTGTATTTTAGATAAAGGGCAAATAATAACACATATTTCTGTAGGTTTATTAAAATGGTGTAACTTGTTCATTAGAATGACTGTTCAAAATGCAGGGCCTGGATGCCAGGCTACGGAAAACATTAAGCACTCTTTGAACAACATTCACATCTTGGCAACATCTGCTATTAAGTTTTGTATGTTCATACGCTTCAATAGGTGTTTAACACTATTTTCAGTATTAACATTAATTGCTGTCATCAAGCTGCTTTCCCACCTGAACACCGTCGACAAATTATTCAGCATTGTGTGAGGAAACTTTTTTTTTTTAAATCAAAAAGATCCTGACTGAGCTGAGATTTGAATTCACGACCCTGGATTACTAGTCCTGTGCGTTAGCGACTGAGCCATTGGCCTCGGATTTATGACAATGACAGAGTTAAAGACCACTATAACTCCAGAAGACAGTAATCTTCAATTAGGGACCATACTCATAAAGAATTCTACTTTTCATTTCTACTTTTCATTTCTAGCAATCTCAGTACGGACCGAGACATTCTGTAGTCTCGGAATTAACTCTTTACCAAACACTTTTTTTTTTTATTCTTTATCAAAACCATTTCCAGACGACGAAATAAATGTGAATCAAATAAGTACATTTTATTTTGGAATTTCAGAAAATATTGTGGGAAAAGGAGAAAATGCTGGTTACCAGCATTTTTTCCGCTTTCACACAATGTTTTCAGAAGCCCCACCATCCCCAGGGCCTTTAAAACACGTACGGAGATGTTTGATAAAGGGTTGAGAATGCTTGATTGAACATGGCTTCCGTTGGTATCTTCTCTGACCGTCTGATAGACGCGGAGATCGATCACATGCAGCCTCTGTATCCAGGAAAGAAAGACATCATAGTAGGGGCCTGCCGTTCCTACCAAATTTTACAAGAGGTAACTAAACTCGTTCAGCGAGACAGGTTGAAGAAGCCTTTTCACGGCCGTGTCACTTTTTCAGGGTAAACGAAAACCCTGGAATACCAGATAATTCAGCACTACAGTGGCTTGCAACACGCGAAAAGGGGCATTCATACATTTGCGTAAAGTGTCATCTCGGATCAGTGGCTTGCAACACGCGAAAAGGGGCATTCGGACATTTGCGTAAAATGTCGTCTCGGATCAGCCTGCGCAGTCTTCGCAGGCTAATCCGAGACGGCACTTTACGACTACATTAGATTTTGTGCTACAGTAGACGTGCGCAAAACAGAAAAAATACATAAAAACGGAAAGTGTCGTTTCGGATTAGCCTGCGCGAACTGCGCAGGCTGATCCGAGACGACACTTTACGCAAATGTCCGAATGCCCCTTTTCGCTTGTTGCAGGCCATGTCAGCCTGGGTCTTTGCGTAAACATTTTACCACACGACAAAATTTCAGAATGCAATTTTTGCAGCGAATGCTGACGACGAAATGGAAATAGCTCAAGAGAAGGGCTTTGCACTTGAAAGGGTAGAACACATTGTTGGAAAAGGAGAAAATGTTACCAGTAGTTTCTCCTATTCCCACTATGCTTTCAAAAGCTGTCTGGGCTAAGGTCACTAAAACACGGGATTTTTTGGTTCATTTGGTCGAACGTCTGGAATAAACAATATAAACCAACTGTGGACAGAATAGACTCTTTTTCCGGCGGTAGTTGTTTTAGCTTTCGATCTACTTCTTTGTATAAGTCTCGAATAAGATGAGAATTAGGGGCCATAGACCTTAAGTAGACAAAAGAGTAAATGTATATGTTTTTCTGCCCGTTAAATTGCACAGAAAGGAACGTTTTTCCTTCGGAATGATAGTGCAGCAGTAGTTAGTTCAACGTATTTAAGCCATGGTCTGGTAAAAGAGGGGGTCTGCATGCAAGTTTGAAAATATTTTTCTTCAGAACATTATTTCCCGTTTCTGTCACGCTTGCTTACTAGTAAAGCGTCCCTTTATATGCAGATGTATGACAGCGGGTTAAACTATGTACACCGGGATCAGTCAAGGCAGGCTAAAAATTGATTGGGTAGATTTGTGGTCATGTTTACGCTTGGTAAGAAATCTGGACATGATTATTCTTCGAGCATCTAGCGTCTTTTTGCGGGCTCATATGCTGGTTAATGTACATGACACAAATACATGTCTGCAAACCTAAAGGTTGCAGCAGTTAATAGACACCTCGCGGCCCTTATTTACGCCTTAATAAATGGATAAGATCGGGCACGTGTAATTCTTAGTCTTGTTCTCGTTGGTAGTTTAGCATTTTTATACGTTTACCTTATAACCCATTACTGTATAGCCTACTTGTCATTTATTTTTCGCAGGAACTGTTCCTTTTTCAACGATGAGTTAGATTTATATTTAATCATAAATATCTAATATCTTAGTGTATAGATCTAATTGTATCGCCGTCTATATATCTCTTTTCATAGGATTTCTCTTGTTTAAAGTCTGCAAAAAGACTAATACCAAGCACTTTCACATCTGTGATAGTAGCAATGTTCATAAATAGCAGTCCTTGTAGATCCTGGATCAGTCTTGTATGTGCGTTCGTGCTTCGCGCTTTCAGGATCTAATGCCAAAATAATTGTACAACGAATGTGTACATCGCAAGCAAACAGTCTTCTAAGAACAGTAAATGTTTTTGCTCTTTACCATTCGACAAATGTTTAAACTTTTCGTGTTTGAAAGCATATTCAGAAGATGCAATTTTATATATGTCTCAAATTTTTGTTTGAATTTGTCATTGAAAGGGTAGAAAACATTTAGGTAGAAGGATTTTTTTCTACTTCCCATAATGTTTTCCATGGAGGTCCTTTCAAGTTAGCACGGTTAAAATACGGGACTTTGTGAAACAGAGTTAATAGTATTTCAGACGTTTGGTACTTGTAGCGTTCTAGGATACATCATAGACTGCTAGCTAACATAACCAGAGCCTCTCACGAGTGATTTATGTCCTTCAACTGGGTAGAATACAGAAACTGGGGACCAGTATATGAACAAGGATTTCGCGTCTGGTACCCGACGTTGATGTTGTGCATCACCGTTTTTCTGAAAAGACCCTTCTCGATCGTTTAAACTTTACATTTTTTCTTTAAATAATTGATTACATAACATTTTCAACATTTTTTCAGCGTAATTGAACGTCAAAAAATCACATTTTATCGATATTCAGGTACCCGCATATTTAGCAGACGGCTTGAGTCACCCAGGTGTAACATGTATTGATTCAGTACACTTTCATTAGAAGAACGTGTTAAGACAGTTAATTAACAAAAACATCAATGGAGGAATGGCGATTCTCATGTAGATAAACAATTATGTATTTAACCATCATTTCATGCTTCTGGTATATCAAATTTTTTAAGCCATGTTACGACCCAAAATGACCGTAAATCAGAATAGCGACACAATTTCTAGAGAAAGGTAGAGCGCGGATCAGGGTAAAAGGTTGGACGTGTAGTAACGACAGTTGGATACGTCTAAACGGGTCTATATCGGCTTTTGTTCAAATAAACGAACATGACTATATATTCGTGTACTAAAGGTACATAATAATGGATGTAAATTGAGGGTATGTGGCTGTATTTTCTTACTTTTTAATAACTGTTTAACCCATCTTAAGATATCTATATAACACCGTTTTACTTTACCATACCTTCTACACACATGCTGTATGTATGTCACTGATACGAAATTTTCGAAAAGGTACGGCCACATGATTGTCTTGTAAAACTGGGTTAATCTCATGGCTTTACGGGTGGCAGAAATGACGTGGATTCGACCCCATTAAAACTACAAGACTGAAGAACTTTCGTTCGAACTTACGTGAAATATCTGTCTAGCAGTTCTGAATTTCATAATACAACGTTATACATGTAGGGTCCCTTTATCGACCATGTGACTGAGATTGCACTGTATTTACTGTAACGCGTAAACCCATGGCGAAACATTTCCTGTTCAAAAGCGTTTCCTGATCATCGTTTAGCACCAGACAAAAAACTACTTATATTGAAAGCATTTGCAGACAACAAATCAAGCGTAGCTGAAAGGGTAGAAATACTGTGGTTAAAGGAATAAAACGATGGTCACCAGCATTTTGTCCTGGGATTTTTTTTTTTCAAAGACATTACTGTTATTCGTACAACGGGATCGTCCGACAGAGGTTAAACCATTACTTTAGTTTATAACTAGTTAACCCTTTACCTGATATGCCAATTTTAGACTCTTCCAGTTCAACAGCAAATAAAGATATGATGTCAAAAATGTGAACAAATGGAGATACAGATATCTGATTGAGTAGAAAACATTGTGGGAAAAGGAGAAACTGCTCGTTACGAGCAGTTTCTCCTTTTCCCACAATGTTTTCAAAAGCTGTCTGTTCTTGATGCGTCAAAATGAGTATCTGTGGAGTAAGGGTTAACACAAGTCCAGTGCCTTTTATTGTTGAACATGTACACGTATCGCGAGCCAGTGGTATGGGTTAAGAACAAACTTTGTTCTATACCATACGACAAATTTTCAATCTAGTTATGTCCAAAATGAAAGCATTTGCAGACGACTATTTAAATGTGGTTCAAACGATGGAATTTGTCCTTGATAGGGTAGAAAACATAGTGGGAAAAGAAGAAAATGCTGGTTACCAGCATTTTCTCCATTTCCTACAACGTTTTCAAATGCCTTCTTACTCAGGGTCGTTAAAACTCGAGATTGTGTGATAAAGGGTTAACGAGCATAGAGGTTCTGGTTTGAACTGCATTACGCGTTTAGTCTACCCCCAATAAAACAACCGTGAGCAAGTCAGGGATCGTATAAGATCCCTGAGCAAGTGTCCAAAAGGCTGCGAGTGACTATTCCACAGACGAGTATGTTTTAGACACTGACTCAGAATTATTTTATGCCCCGATTTGTACACCTGTCATTGACTTTCAAGGTTTGACTTAGCCATTGAACAATCTGAGGCTGGATCTGTAACTGTGAAAGATCCATGTCGGCTATCCAGTGGCAGCGCCGGTCACGTGGGGAGCTTTCAAGGTCCATGCGGAAGCATTATCTCCCGCTAGATGGCATTCTACAAATACACATCTATCTAATATGGGCATTATGGGTACAGAACCGGACTACTTTTCAAAACAAAAACCGTTACTTTGAATTTCAAAATGAAATAAACGTATACTCAATAAAACGCTACCTGGTGCGATTCATTCAGCTGAGATCGGCTAGCATGTAACCTATGCAGCGGCCATTTATGAAAACAGCCCCTACATGCTTGGGTAATAGGCTAATAGCTTCGCTGTAAGCCCTACTTTTCCCGAATATTCGGGGGATGGGTGATGCGTCATAGCAGACAGGTCGAATTTGAAGAATATGACATGCGCAGACAACGATGCGCAAGGCGTTGTGCAGAGATTCCTAACTGGCGGAACGCAGTAAAGACACGCAATGAGACATGTAAGCGTTGCATGACTTAAACGCCCTGGAGTAGAACGCCATTCAACCCTTTACCACACAATCCCGAGTTTAAGCGACCCCGAAAGAGATGGCTTTTGGAAACATCGTGGGAAAAGGAGAAAAATGCTGGTAACCAGCATTTTCTCCTTTTCCTATAATGTGTTCTACTCCATCTAAGAAATCATCATTTGAGCTGGATTCAGTTTGTCGTCTGCACTTGCTTTAAGTTTGGTCGTCTCCAAAATTTTGTCGTTCGGTAAAGGGTTATACCTAAGTAAATTTACCCGTTATAGACATTCGGGTTTTCTAAAGTTCGAATATAAAGGCTAATATAACGGTTGTCCCACCAAGGTCGGAATAACTGAACCATATACTCTTGAAGTATGCATTACCTCCTTTACTCTTTAATCAGACGTCAACATTTTAGACTTGGTCCAAATTTAAAGCATTTGCAGGCAGCAACTTAAATGTTTCCTGGGTTCAGGCGGTAATACTGATAACCTTTTAATCACCCCTTAATTAGTGCTGTCTTCTTTCACGCTTCATGCGGATCTGTGACAAAACGTTATCGCTTTCGTAATTATTAATAGTCATTTATGACAAAGTAACGTCCGGTATAAGATCCCTGGGTCATATAAGAGGAAAAATATGATCGGGATGGAACCCAGGCTAATTAAATGTGGCTCAGACAATTTAACTAGTCTTTGAAAAGTTAGAAAATATTTGTAGGAAAGGAGAAAAAGGCTGGTTAACATCATTTTCTCCAGTTTCCTCAATTTAATCCAATTTAAAACAGACAGTCTCCAATACATCCTTTGTGAAATTCATCACGAATAAGGGCTAGAATTCTTGTAACGTTACTAGAAGTGTTGTATACCAATAGTCTAAAGAGCATTTTCTCTGTTTTTTTTTTTTCCTACAATGTTGGCAAAATTAATTTCTGCAGGACCCGAAATGTTGGTCGCAGAACGAACGAGTTGCTGATATTAAAAAATTAGAGATCGGATTGATATCATAAATAAGTAGCAGGTTTAAATTTGTCTTGCTATTTAAACAGCGAAGCTATTTGAAAAATTACAAAGGAAAGTGTTGTGTTGCGAAAATATTATCAAAAGAGCTTAAATATTTTACCTTTAAACGAATGGTGACAACCTGAAGGAGGTAGACTTTTGAAAACGTTGTGGGAAAAGGAGAAAATGCTGGTAAACAGCATTTTCTCCTTTTTGTTCCACAAAGTTTTCTAGCTTTTCAAAAATAAATCAAAACAGCATTTTCTCCTTTTTGTTCCACAAAGTTTTATAGCTCTTCAAAAACAAATCCCATCAGTTGTGTCATATTTTATGTCTAGTCTGGAAATGATTTCTTCGGACAAGTCTATTTGACCCTACAAATATTTTTTTCCATGCTTGCGAATTCTACTCGAAAAACCATCGTGTTTAAAAAAAATGTTGGAGCAAGTAATGTTTGATGGATTATTGATTGTTAACGCTTTCTAAAATGAAAGAATTTGCAGACGACAGATTTCACGTACCTAACATGACAGGATTTATATCATTTTAAGGGTAGAAAACATTATGGGACAAAGAGAAAATACTGGTTACCAGTTTCTTCTCAATTACTCACAAAAGTGTTTTTCCTTACAACCGTAAAACTAGAGCTATCACTAAACGTGATCATACCCCCCACCAGCTCCTTGTCACAAAACAGCTCTTTGTTAATGTGGTCTATCTGTATATGAAGTTTGAAGTCACTAGCTTTTACACTTTGGAAGTTATGCCCTAGACAAAAATCCAAAGTTAAAATTTACAAAGGGTAATAACTCTGAAAAGAGTGGGAATAGAGTTATGGTTCTTACAGAGTGCACTTTGCTTTAATGTGATCTAATTGTATATGAAGTTTTAAGTTTATAGCTTTTGGGAATGGAGTTATGGTTCTTGTACACTGCACTTCTCGTTAATGTGGCCTATCTGTATGTGAAGTTTGAAATTACTAGCTTTTTTACTTTGGAAGTTATGCCCCGGACAAAAATCCAGAGTTAAAATTTTCAAAGGGAAATAACCCCAAAAATAGTTGGAATAGAGTTATAGTTCTTATACACTGCACTTCTCCCTAATGTGATCTATCTGTGTGTGAAGTTTGAAGTTACTAGCTTTTATACTTTTGAAGTTATGCCACGGACAAAAATCCAGTTAAAATTTACAAGGGGCAATAACTCTGATTATACTGAAGACAGAGTCATGGTTCTTGTACACTGCACTTCTTCTTAATGTGACCTGTCTGTATATAAAGTTTGAAGTCACTAGCTTTTATACTTTGGCAGTTATGCCCCGGAAAAGCTTTTCGTGACGCACGGACGGACTGACAGACGGACAGACAGACGGACAAGGTGACTCCAGTATACCCCCCCAAACTTCGTTTGTGGGGGGGTATAATAAGGGATTACAAAGTAAAAACAGTTAAACAATTACAGGGGATTTTCCTCCTTTCCTACGGGGCCGAATTTCGGCCCCATTCCCAATCGAAAAAAGTGTATTTTTTTCCCAATTCCATAAAAAGAATTCCCAATTAGACTCTAGAAAAAGAAAATCAGTTGATGTATCAGCCAGGGATTTTCCCTGACGCACAAATTTGTGCGTTTTGACTCATTTTTTAAGTAAATAACTTGCTAAAATCCATCGACTGTGGGCATTGACCACAGTTTCAAGCAGGAAATCGACAACCGTCGTATTTTAGGTGCGATACTATTTGGGGGCGAATGAACTATAGACTGCGTCCGTATATTTTCAATCGATTCATGCATTGACTCGATTATCTGGCTGTAAACCGTTCTAACTGCTCAAGTTTTAGACTGGGCAAACTTTTTTGTAAACTTTTAGGCAACTGCCTCAAGTTTTGCAGCGAAGCGAAGTTCCGTAAGGCAAAAATAAAGAACCGAGCTCCTAAATTGATAGTCCTGAGTCAGGAACCAGTTATGAAAAATACCCGGCCTAATTTAGACCATGAGTCTTTTTCCCACTCTCAAATTTCGAGCGGTTGTTCTTCGTCTTTGTCTTAGGACTGGAATCGGCTGTATAATTGGTGAACATAACTTGTCGTCGGCCGAAATGGATACTCTGTATCAAAAATAAGCAAATTCATACTCGGACGTATAAAGCCATCAGTTATGGGTCATAAAATCAAGATGTTAATGAAAGAGCCGGTATCGGTATGGCTGTGGGATTATCGACAAGCACGAAATCGTATGACGCAGAAATATAGAGTTTCCTCTCCACAGTTAATCTTTAACAGGGTTTTTTTTCAATACTGTATTAGGTCTGCAACAGAAAATGACGCTTTATCAATATTTCCATATAGATTCTATGTCAAAACTCACAAAAAATCGTTTTCAAAGATTAATCATCATGGAAAAAAACCACGAAAACTCATGACAAAACAAATGTCAAAAAAGACCTCGACCGGTCAGGGGCTCTTCATTCTGTCTTATTGAGCCTTGATAATGACTTCTATCAGCTGACTTGCATACACGGTTTATTCCCATTTCGCCCAATCCCATTTCGCCCATTCCCATTTCGCCCAACTTTTTTCCCATTTCGCCCAATCCCACTTCGCCCTTTCCCAATTTGCCCATTTACCACTTCACCAAATATCCATCTTGCCCAATGGCCATTTTGCCCAATCTTTTTTTCGCCCATTTTTCAATTCGCCCAGAAACCATCTCGCCCAACTGCTTCATTTCGCCCAATGACCATTTCGCCCTATCCCCATTTCACCCAATGATCACTTCGCCCTTTCCCCATTTTGCCCAATGACCACTTGGCCCTTTTCCCACATGGCCCCTTCCCATTACGCCCAAAGCAGTTTTCGCCCATTTGGATCCAAAACTTAAGAAAGCGTACATGTATCATACGAATCAATCTCTCAATGATTTCACCCTGGAAAGAGAGAGTGGCCACACCCACAGATTCCTAGAATCATGTGTTAGGGAGTTGCTCCAATTCCAGGAAATTGTATGCCCTGGTAAGCAGATTCTGTGAAGTAGTGAACAGAGTAGATTGGGACTAGCAGACTTGATCATTTTCATAGATGTGCAGGATGGACAACCACGACATTAGATTTGTAACGACCAGTAGAGGGGGTGAAAACCTCATTGTAGATAACAACTTCAAATTCCGACTCCACAGTACAAGAGAAGATAAGAGGTATTGGAAATGCATTACTGAAAACTGTAAAGCAAAGGCACATACAGACAATGAAAATGGTAACAGGTAAGGACTTGCTTCAATTTTTTTTATTCCAATGAGAAGTCGTGTTGCGCCTAGTTTCAGGTCCATTCAAGATGTAGAATAATTTTTTTTTAAAAAGCTGCTGTATAGGTATATTGTGAGAAAAAGTGTTTGATATATTGCATTCATCTGGAGGGGGTAGCAGAAGTCCTAGGGGGCAAATGACCAGGGTGTAGTGTCCTGATACTGGGTTCATGATATCGCTACTCTTTCCTTAAAAATCCAAAGCGAGAGGGCACCTCATATCAGATGCTAGTTGATTCTATTACACCAGCCCTATACAGCCTTCATCCATTTATGACTTAATTTATAATTTCAGGTTGGTTCATCTTACTGATCACAACCATGGACCAATCACTGCAGAACTTGCTTCTGAAGATATTGTTCGAGGTGTTAAACGTCGCGCCGTGGAGGAATTAACCCCAGTCCCAAGAATTTATCAGGAAGAGGTGACAGCAGCAAACCAGAGAGGCGACCTCAATGATGAAATTGCGGCACATCTTCCCAACTTACAGGGATGCTCTTCATCGGCATATCGTGCTAGAAGACGACGTTTGCCTATGCTACCAGCAACAAGGGAGAACATTGTCCTCGAAGGGGAGTGGGCCCAAACGGCTGATGGGCATGACTTCGTCTTAGCAAATGATGGGGGAGCTGAGAAGTTGATTATATTCGGGAGTGTCGAGGGCCTTCTTCAAGTGTGTCGTGCAAATTCAGTTTACATGGATGGAACCTTCTATGCCGTGCCTACCCTCTTTCACCAGTTATACACAGTGCATGCCAAAGCTTACGGACAGATGTTTCCATTACTCTATGGTCTTTTGCCAAACCGCACAGAGGACACCTACACTCGGTTTACCCACCTAATCCAAGCGGCAGCTGCAGAGCGAAACGTCCAATTTGATCCAGATGAAATACTGATAGATTATGAACAAGCTGCAGTACAGGCATACAGACGTGTTCTACCAGGATGCCATGTAAAGGGTTGCCTTTTCCATTATGGCCAATGCATCCATCGCTGTATTCAGCGCATTGGCCTTGCTGCACAATACAATGCTGCAGAACTTGGAAATCCCTTACGACGATGGGTACGAAGAACCCTTGCCTTACCACTGACACCCCCAGACCAGATTGATTTGGTGTGGCAAAATATCATGGATGATGCCCCTGTCATCCAAGAAGCGGACCAATTTCACAACTACGTTACTAATACCTGGATTGGGGACAATTCAAGATTTAGCCGGAATATGTGGAATCATTATGACAGACTTGAGGAATCGCGTACGATAAACGCTCTAGAAGGATGGCATCACAAGATTAATTCCTACATTGGAAAGCCTCACCCAAACTTGTGGGAATTCATATCCTTCCTGAAGAAAGAAGAGCTCTTTCAACGCACCGAACTACAGCGTCTAGAAGCGGGGGGTAGGCCGAACCCTCGACGTCTTACATACGTTCGTATCGACAACCGCCTGGCCAACCTGAAGACCCAGTATGAACGCAATGAAAGGCCTCTGATGAGCTACGTTGATGCAGTGTCTTACTTATTGAGAAATTGAGCAATTAAGCTGCAAATTGTGCTGGCAAAATATATTGAATCCTCAAGCAAAAAAAAAACAATAGAGATTTTGTGATTTAAAGGTATCATGTAGTTTGACTGTATCATCATAAGAGTTATGTAATTTACTGTGAGTATTCTACCTACCTATTGCCATTATTTTGCCATCAAAAGAGTTGTGATTGTCTAGCAGTGCATTCACATAATAATGTTTGTGATGACTGAAAGCGAGCAGTGTAATAATTTTTGTTATTCTTAGTTCAAGTCAGGTTGGAAGAGGTCCTTAGGTCCTGTTACCCCTAAATGATTCAGGCAGTTTTTTGTAATCTGTTGCCACAAAAGTCAGTTGACGGTGTATATTAGTTAAGAGAGGGTCATGTTGTTATTTTACAGATCAGTAGAAAATCCGACACCTAGCATTAGGTATGTTGTTTCAAGGCATGTTTCAGAAGTCATGTCCGAAAACATTTTACAAGGTTGTGAAAAACGATCTACCTCCGCTTTGTTTTTGTAGAGGCGATTCCAGCCTCTGTGGTGTTCATCGGTCAGAGCCTTCCCCATTATGGGCAAACTTGTAATTTTTCTATTTAAAGAGACTTATGCGATCCAAGTGGAAAAAGTAATTCTTCACTTGATATAATTTTGTAGAATTGTAATTAATTTCATTTTCAACATGTTCATCTGTTCTGGTTTTGAAGTAAAAACATTTTATTGACATAATTTGTTCTCCAAATTGTCTTTACTAACAAAGTCCTTCCCCACCTCTTGTTACATCAATGGGAAAACAGAAATGCAGAGCTTCTTTTTGGAGTTTGGTATGCAGATTTCTAGACCAGAACTTTCTAATCATGCGTAACGTAAAACAGTGGTGGATCTGTCATTGGCTGGACAACCCGCACACCAGAATGAACCGAGGATGAGTGTGTGGCTCTCTAACAATGGAAAACTGATAGTCACTGCATAAAGGTGGTAATGGCATGTATGGTAAAGGATCACAGGATTACAGAAGATCACAGTATTACAGAATCAAGAATCCATAGCCACGGTAGTTATGTATTCTTGATAGAATACAAAGGGTCTAAAATTTTTTTAAAAAGCCTTAAATTGTAAATGCGTTAGTACAAAATGGAGGTCCCAAAATGGAAGGGTGTAATGAGAAACAAGCATTAAAAGGGCAAAGTGATGATTGTGATGGGTACTAGTAAATGACAAAACAGGGCGGAATTATTAATTTGTAAAATGGTGGCGAGATGACAATTGGGCGAAATGGGCTTGGGCGAAATGCTGAAGGGGCGAGATGACACTTGGGCAAAATGATAAAGGGGCAAGACGACAATTGGGCAAAATGGTTAGGGGGTGAAAGGGTAATAGGGCGAGATGGCTTTGGGCGAATTGGCAAATGGCGATTTGGCTAAAGGGCGAAATGATAAGTGGGCGAAATGATGATTGGGCAAGATGGCAATGGGGCAAAATGGTAAAGGGCAATATGGCTTAAGGGCGAAATGGCAAAGGGCGAAATGGGAAAAAAAATTGGGCGAAATGGGAAATGGGCGAAATGGTATTGGGCGAAATGAGAAGACACCGCATACACACCATAAAGAAAATAAAACAGGAAATAATTCCTCTGTTCATTCACCAGAAAAAACAGATATCTTTATAAGAGAATTTAAAAATCCTACTTAACATAGGAGGGGGGGGGGCGGGTCTTACAGCTAAGACCACTGTCCAGAACTACTATAACGAATAAGAGTGCACATCCACCCAAAAAGAAAGAAGTTTGAAAAAAAGAAGCAGCATTGATTCAGTGGTACATTAAATGCCTTAGATCTATTAAGTTTATTGTAAGGTTAAATGTGTTCCAAACTTAATATGTTTTGTCAATATTATTTTCCCAATTATGACATTTGTCGATGATTTTTTTTCCAAATTTGGCCAGGGGCCTTTTCCCAAAATGCCTGGATAAAGCGCTGAATTAAAACATTTCTTTCGCTCTTCTGGCGAAACAGCCAGATTCGGATCCGTCTTAATAAAACTTGCGACAGGATTCATTCTTCTCTCACCGCTAACCGTTGTTTCGACATGGTTATGTGGGAAAGCAGCCAGTGGCTTGGAAAGAATATTGTACGGAGTGCTGGTAAAAGAAACTCCAGGAAAGCATGGATAGGTGCACTGGCCGCCGCGATATAACTGAAATAATGTTGAAAATGGCGTTAAACACCATACAATCAATCAATCAATCAATCAATCCAATCAATCAGTCAACACTACTGCTTCACAATAAGACACTATTGCTTCACAATAAGACGAAATAATTGATATTTAGCCCTTTACCAACCAATCTCGGATTTTAACTACCCTGGGAAAGAAGCTTTTTGAAAACATTGTAGGAAAAGAAGATAATGCTGGTAACCAGCATTTTCTCCTTTTCCCACAATGTTTTCTATTCAATCAAATACAAATATCAGTATTTTAGCAACATTTAATATGTCGTCTGCAAATGCTTTCAATTTGGTCCAGTCCAAATTTTTGTCGTTTGGTAAAAGGTTATGAATAAAGTTAAATTTCAGTCACTTTAACCTTGAAATTTCATACCTGTACTCAACTTATGTGAGCGCGAGAAAAGCTTCATAAATACCGACCGACCCAGAAATGCAATGATGGATGCACCGATCTGTGATCATGTGATCATGAATAGATACAACGAAAACTTCCACTCAGTGGTAAAAACCCAAATATTGCGATTTCAAAGTTGATTTTACCGGGGAAAAATAAGATATCGGACAGTGTGGATCCGAGATCAGACTGCACGTTTCGTACAGTCTGATCTTGATCTACACTTTCCGCAAATGCTCCCGAGTGGCGCTTATTAGCTGAAGGGTTAACCCTTAACCTGCTGGGGGGGGGGGGGTTAGATATCTCCTTACCGGCCAAATAATCAGACCATTGCTCATTTCTACTGTATTATGTATATATTCTGTTTGTCTGTTTATTGTACACATATGTTTTCTTTTTCAATCTACATTTGTGGAAGAAATAAAGTTGATATCTAAATATAAGAAATACAAATTCATTTCAGGTTCAAAAGAAAACACTCTATGATGGTTGCTCGTCACAACTAGTTCGTTTTCCTGTAAGTTTTAGCACAAAACTGTCAAAATCTAATGTTGATGCTTATTAAACCGTTTACCAGATAACCCCTTGTATTAACGATCTTATTCAAAAAGCAAAAAGGCTTTTGACAACATTGTGGGTAAAAGAGAAAATGCTGGTAACCAGCATTTTCTTCTTTGACCACGAGGTTTTCTTGGAAAAAAAAAACTATTATTTGAGCCACCTTTAATTTGTCGTCTGTAATGACTGTGAATTTGGATAAATTTGAATTATTGTAGTCTAGTAAAGAGTTAACACAACCTGCAGCAGACGGCAGCGCTGAGCTAGTTACTACACTATGGAACGCCACAGCTGTCTGATGTTGTGAGCAATAGTGTTGACATGTCTAACCTCTGTCTCATTATGTCTAAAAGAAGTGTTATTATGTCCAATTATGGTGTTGACTTGCCTAAACATCGTCTTATTTTGTCAAAAGGCAGCGTTATTATGTCCAAATATGGTGTTGACTTGTCTAAACGTTGTCTTATTATGTCAAAAAGAAGTAATAATATGTCTGAATGTGGAGCTGACTTGTGTAAACGATGTCTTATTATGTCAAACAGTAGTGTTACTATTTCTTAATGTGGCGTTCACTTGTCAAAACGCTATTTCAAGAATATTATGTCAAATAGTAGTCTTTTTTATATTTCCAAGTTCGGTGTCGATTTGTCTAAATTCTGTCTTATTATGTATAAAAGAAGTGTTATTATATCCATATGTGATGTTGACTTGTCTATACATTGTGTTATTATATTAAACAGTAGGGTTACCATGTCCAAATGACGTGTTGATTTATCTAAACACGGTCTTATTATGTGAAAAGTGGTGTTAACTTGTCTTAATATTGTCTTATCATGTCAAAAAGTAGTGTTATCATGTTTATATGTGATGTGGACTTGTCTACCCATTGTATTATTATGTCAAAAAGCAGTGTTATTATGTCCAAATGTGGTGGTGATTTGACTTAACGATGTCTTATTATGTCAAAAAGTAGTGTTATCGTGTTCATATATGATGTTGACTTGTCTACACATTGTCTTATTATGTCAAAAAGCAGTGTTTTTATGTCCGAATGTGGTGTTTATTTGTCTAAACACTGTCTAATTATGTCAAAAAGAAGTGTAATCATGTTTAAATGAGGTGTTTAATTGTCAAAACATTACCTTATTATGTCAAAAAGTGGTGTTACAAATTTCAAATGTAGTGTTGACTTGTCTCTATACAGTCTTATTATGTGAAAAAGTGGTCTTATCATGTCCAAATGTCGTCTTGATTTGTCAAAACATTGTCTTAATATGTTCAAAAGTGTTGTTATTATGTTCTTATGTGATGTTGACTTGTCTGCACATTGTCTTATTATGTTAAAATGCAGTGTTATTTTGTCCAAATGTGCTGTGGACTTGTCTAAATACTGTCCTATTATGTCAAAAATTAGTGTTATCATGTTCATATGTGATGTTGACTAGTCTATACATTGTCCTATTATGTCAAAGAGTAGTGTTATCATGCTAAAATGTAAATTAGACTTGTCTGCACATTGTCTTATTATGTTAAAAAGCAGTGTTATTATGTCCAATTGTGCTGTGGACTTGTCTAAATACTGTCCTATTATGTCAAAAAGTAGTGTTATCATGTTCACATGTGATGTTGACATGTCTACACATTGTCTTATTATGTCAAAAAGCAGTGCTATTGTGTCAAAGCGTGCTGTTAACTTGTCTATACATTGTTTTATTTTGTCAAGAAGTAGTTTTATCATGTTCATATGTGATGTTGACTTGTATCATTATGTCAAAGAGTAGTGCTTTCTTGTCCAAATGTGGCGTTGACTTGTCTTAACACTGTCTTATTATGTTAAACAGTAGTATTATCTTGTTGAAATGACGAGTTAATTTGTCTAACCGTTGTCTTATTTGTCGAAAAGTAAATGTGACGGTGACAGGGTTTGGACAAGCCATCATACATTTGGACATAATAAAACTGCTTTTTGACATAGTAAGACAATGTTTGAACAAGTCAGCACGATAGTTGGACATGATAACACCACTTTTTGACATGATAAGAATGTGTTAAGACAAGTCAACACCACATTTGAACATGATAACACTACTTTTTGACATAATAAGACAGCGTTTGAACAAGTCAACATACCCTTGGACATAATTAAACTGCTTTTTGACATAATAAGACAATGCTTTGACAAGTCAACACGGTATTCGGACATGATAACACCACTTTTTCACATAATAAGACTGTCTTAAGACAAGTCAACATCACATTTGAACATGATAATACTACTTTTTGACATAATAATGCAATGTGTAGACAAGTCAACACCACATTTGGACATAACCACACTACCTTTTGACATAATAAGGCAATGTTTAGACAAGTCAACACCACATTTGGACATAACCACACTACCTTTTGACATGATAAGCAATGTTTAGACAAGTCAACACCACATTTGGACATAACCACACTACCTTTTGACATGATAAGCAATGTTTAGACAAGTCAACACCACATTTGGACATAACCATACTACCTTTTGATATAATAACGCAAAGTTTAGACAAGTCAACACCACATTTGGGCATAATAACACTTCTTTTAGACACAATAAGACAGAGATTAGGCATGTCAACACTACTGCTCACAACATCAGACAGCTGTGGCGTTCCATACTACACCGTGCCTTGTTCATGTTGTTTAACTCTCAGTCTCTGTACCAAACGATAGATTTTTGAAAGGTTTGATTTTATAAACATGGATTATACTGGTCCGTGCATACACGAGAAAATCGAATTTAACGTTTTCTTTTTTGTGTTTTCTATTTGGACTGATTTTTTTGTTTTTTAACATGTAAAATACCGTACTTTCATTGCCAGATCGATAAAAACCAGATCGTATCTCAGATGGCCCAGAGTTTAAATATTTGTCATGTAGTATCACCACGTAGACCTCTACGAAGTTTGATCAAGTGATATCCTTGGCGTAAAAAATTAACCCGCTGGTAATGTGCCCTATTTCAGAAACGACTGATTTGCGGCGCAATTGATGTTATGCATCAATTTTTTTCTTGTAATTGGTTTTATTTGACTCATAATCCTTCGCCCGAACATATGTAGGGCATTGGACATGTTGATTTCTTTTCATTACATTAAAAAAAATATGTATAGAAATCGGAAGTTTCTTTTTGGTTCAGTATATATAAACCTAGTCTCTTTTGAGGGCTGAAAATGCAATCCACTGTAACTGAAAGATTTTTATCTTGACAAAAGAAAGTGACGGTATAGATCTAAGATCATCTGCGCGTTCTGTTCAGTCTGATCTTGATCTTTGACGTCCACAGAAGCCCCTGTTTTCACCTTTGGCACTGAAAGCGTTAGACGACGGGAACATTGACCATAAATAAGTCAGTTGTCGCTGTTACCTACTAATTACTAAACTATGTACAGTAAAACCTGTAGAAGCTAAGTCTACTACGCAAACAACCTGTATTAACTCTTTACCAAACGACAAAATTTTAGACTTGTCCAAATTGAAAGCATTTGCAGACGACAAAATAGATGTGACTCAAGAATTGAAACTTGACTGTGGAAGAGTAGAAAACATTGTGGGAAAAGGAGAAAATGCTGGTTACCAGCATTTTCTCCTTTTCCCACAATGTTTTCAGAAGGCTTCTTCCTCTGGGTCGTAAAAACAGGGTTGTTTGGTAAAGGGTTAAGCAGGCATACACTGTGTTCTAAGAGAAGACTAAAATGTTAAAATGTTCCTGTTGTAAGCGAGCAAATGTCTAAAGCAATTACACTTCGAGTGTCCTGTAAGTGTTTGCTTAACTTTTTACCAAACGACGAAATTTTAGGTAAGTCTTATTTAAAAGAATTTGCAGACGACAAATGAAATGTGTCTCAAATGGTGGAACATTTCTCAGAAAGGGTAGAAAAACATTGGTAACCAGCATTTTCCTCTTTTCCAACAATGTTTTCAAAAGTCCTTTTCCTCGTAGTCGTTAAAACTGGAGACTGTGTAGTAAAGATTTAAATACCATGGACAGAAGGTGCGGGGTCATATATGTTAATTTATGAAATCTTGTTATTCTATTTTCAGTATTATGATCCATGCCTGTAAACGCTGTATAGCTTTCATGATCGGGAAAATTCACAAGGTCGTGATGCAGTCTTCACGTATGTGTGCTCAAACACTGACAACCGTGAGTTCAGCTGTACTTGACAGATACCGATACTCAAGACTGAACCGAAACTTCATTGCTATGAAAAGGTCTCCGAGGGCGGCTTGTTTCACAGCCCTGATTGGACTTATGTCACTGTTTCTTGTTCTATTGTACATTGTATGGCCGAATAACGAGGTAGTGCTGCCCTTTGGGGTTGATCCGAATAGAATACCCCCTTTTGAACCCGCTGTAGTGTCTGATTTCCCCGAGGGTGACCCTTTAAACCCCAAAATACCGAAGATTATTCATTGGACTTTTAAGGATACGTCAATACCACCGAGTTTTCACTCCAACATTAAATCTTTTGTGGACCATAACCCAGAATGGACATTTTACATGTGGACCGACGAAAGCTCGCGAAAGTATATAGCAGATACTCATCCGGAACTACTTTCAACGTATGACTCGTACAAAGAACCAATAAGAAGAGCGGATTTCATTCGTTATGTTGTGCTGTATGAAATAGGCGGAGTTTACGCCGATCTTGACGTCATCGATTACCGCCCCTTGGATAGACTGGTGTCGAAGTACACCTGCATATTTCCGACAGAACCATTTGAACATGCGGTCCTCAGAGCGTTCGTCCCTTACCTAATTAATAATGCCATTATGCTATGCAAACCTAAGCACCCCTTTATGAAACAGATTCTAGAAAACCTTCCACGATTCGAACACATGTTTAAAGTGCTTGATGCTACAGGTCCGGCATTTATCACAACACAGTTTATGATTTACAACAAGTTAGGACGTGATGACGGTGTTTACAATTCGGAGGGACGCTCGAGCAATTCCCCATATTTCTACAAAGGCAAGCTCCCAGAGGACCATGAAGATGCGGTCTACATTCCTAACTCTCAGTACTTCTGCAATAATATAGATCCTACCGCGAACTTCTTTTTCTACAGGGCGTGTAAGGATTTCCTGAGTTTGAATGACCTTGAAAAACGGGCATGTGGTAACTTAGCAGCAAAGGGCATGTTCAGAGAGAAGAATAAATATGCTTTCTTAGAACACCAGTTTTATAGAACATATGCATTCTGGCATTTTTATAACTATCTCGATATATATCTTCATATGTTTTCTAAAGATATACGAGCGCTAGTACCGAATGTAAAAATTTATGAAGGCAAAAAATAGGTAATTTATGTGATATTAGGTAAGAGTGTAGGAATCTCTGTGTGTGCTTTCTGGATGAACCAACACTGTCAAAATGCTTTTGTTTATGTGGATAGACTATCGAACTGCATGTATATAGTGAGTGATTTATTTAAGTGTACTGATAGGCATGTTTGGTAAGTATGTTCACGGTAAGACTGAAGTTAACGAATATGATTCACAATCAACAACACGGGTGTCTTAGTCTTAGAACTATTTTATTGAGCGTATGTCAAAACGCAAATAGTGTTGGACTATATACAGACGCCAACAGTTATGGCCATAAAATATTTCGGTTTGAGCACCTGTGAAGCACATGTAGCGCGTCTTGGTAATCAGAACTACATTAGGACCTGAAAAACATAATCATGTGTTTGTTTGATCGAACTTTTTTATTGCGCGTGTGACCAAGAGCGAACTATTTGTAGCGTTTTGAGATTGGTGTGTGACAAAACGCAGCAGCTAAAGACAGATTTTATAATATGATAGACATGTTTAACATTTATTGGCAAAAGAAGAAGAAGTATAGTTTCATTTGAAAAGCAACCATGTTTATATTTTCCCCCATATCTCATCTTTGTTAATCCAGGTATAAAGTAGCACATGGGACTCTGCACATGGATGAAGTGTTACTTTTATTCAAGTTCAGAAGCCATACTTTAGGAGGAAGTCTTCAAAGTCATCTGCTGCTAATTCATCATTGCAAAATACAGCCAAATATGACGTCAGAAGTGATAATTTATGCGTGTCTGCCCTGTTAACCCTTTAGGTACCAATCCTTAGTTTTCACGACCTTACAGAATACGCTTTTTGAAGACATTATGGAAAAGGATGAAAATGCTGGTAACCAGCGTTTCTCCTCTTCGCAAAATATTTTTTCTGCCCTTTCAAAAATTAAAATCACTTTTTTAATCAATTTTCATTTGTCGCCTGTAATGCCTTCAATTGGACAAACATTTTCTTTGGTGGAGAGTTAAATTAAAGGTACTTTTTAACCCTTAGGCTGCTAAGCGCTACTCATTGACCTTTTGCGGACAGCGTAGATGAAGATCAGACTGTACAGAACGTGCAGTCTGATCTTGGATCTTCGCTGTCCGATAAGAAGATATATTTTTTCCAAAAGTACCCTTCAAACAGCAATATTTCGATTTTTATTATCGGCTTCAAAGTTTCATTTCTTTTATTTAGCAGAATAAGGGTTAACCATGATAAATCTATGTATGGGTTTTGAAAGTGATCTATTGTTTTCTCTTCACCAAACGATATCGTGTTGTTACGGCCCTGAGGAAGAGGGCTTTTGAAAACATTTTGGGAAAGAGAGAAATTGCTTTTGACAATTGAATACGCAATTGCTTTTTTTTTCCTTTTGAGTAGTTTTGCACTCACTTTAAGCATGACGACTCTTTCTTTGAAATATTTCGCCTCTGTGTTTCTGTGTTTACTGTAATTCTTCAGTCGTTTGTTTAAAAATAGCTTGTATGGTTGGTGGTTTTTCTTAAACCTTGTCCTGCTGATAAAGTTGAATTATACCTTCAAACAGACAGTAATAATCTAAAATGTTGCTGTTTCAGTTATTTTTCGGGGGAGAAATATCTCCTTATCGGATAGTGTAGATCCAAGATCAGACTGCACCTTCTGTGCAGTCTGATCTTGATCTACAATGTCTGCAAAAGGTCGGTGAGTCACACTTAGCCGCCTAAGGGTTTAATAACTTGTGTAGTAGGGATTGTGTTTAAAATAACCTGTCAGACCTAAAAATAGTAAAAATAGTAAGTAGTTTGTCTAAAAATAGTATTCATAATAGTGGTTTGTCTAAAATTAACTGTGTATGGTTAAACAGTTCAGTTAATTATTACGAGAGAATTTTTTTTTTACAATTGTACTTTCTTTGTTATGATAATGGGACTTAAAATTAAGATATAATATATTCTTTTTGAGTAACGTTAGTACTGTAAATTATCATTTTATTGCTTTGATTTGACGCTATTTTTGTGGAGTCTTTCTTGTTTCTGTTACAGTGTAATGTGAAATAGAACTGCATATCGTTGTTTTTGTTTCATGCAGTTAATACGACTTATAAAAGTTGCTTGTAAAGCAAACTATGACATATCGAGGTTTCACCGAGATAAAATCAGATTTTGAGGTTTTGTGCTAACCGGAAGAAGAATGCCATCCTTTGGCAGTGTGAAGTCGAAATGAAATGGACATAGGTAAGGGTTTGTGTTAATGGAAATAAGAATGACATATCGCAGTTTTCTGACATATCTAAGTTGTGTTGAACTGATACAAAAATGACATGGCTAGGCTATATGTTAGCCGAAGTATGACAGACCCAGATGGTGTCTTAACCGAAAAGGATATCGAGATTCTGTGTAAACACAATAGACATATCGAGGTTCTTTGTTACCTGAGGTCCGACAATATGCTCAAAGATTTATTTTACCCTTATTTTTATATAATATGAGCCACGCTCTGTGAAAAGGGGGCTTAATGCATCTGCGAAAAGTATCGACCCAGGTCAGCCTGCGCAGTCCGTGCAGGCTGGCCTGGGCCGAAACTTTTCGCTATTGGTCATTTTTCTGTATGTCCAAGGACCAGTCTACCTCAAGATTATGTCGGTTGTTTAACAAATTGGCTATTATAGATCCATAAGTATGTGATGTCATGCCTAGTATGATGGATTACGGAGATGCATTAAGCCCCCTTTTGCCAGAGCATGGCTCAGTTATGTATGAATGTATTTATAAATTCTGGTAAAGTAGTTCTTGTCGTTAAAACGTGGAATAACAGTAAAGTATTAGTAACTGAACTTCTTGAACTGTCAATTACTACTTCTATTTCTATCAATACTATGACTAGGACGATGACCACTGCTCCCATATTACTACCCCTGCTATTACTACTACTACTTCTACTCCTACTACTAGTACTGCTACAACAACAACAACAACTACTACTACTACTACTATTTCTACTACTACTATGATTACGTCGACGAGTACTAGTTCTACTGCTGCCATAACTACTACTACTACCGCCACCACTAATAGAACTACCACTATTTCTTCTACCGGTATAATAAGTTAACTATCCTGCCAAGATAGAGTCCTATAGGGATCAGTTTGCAATCATAGCCGTATTCAGAAACCTTTCTAATACTGTACTCATGCCTAAATTCCAAGACTAGCATAATTATTGGTTGGAACAGATAGTCTCAGCCAATCATAAGGCTTACCTTAGAATTAGAATTGAGCTGCGCTTTGGGAAAGGGGGCTTAATGCATTTTCATAATGCATTATTCCAAGCAAGTCGTCGAATGATATAAATCCATTTGTCTTAATCGGACTGAACGATTGGGTAGAATTGTCCTTTGCAGAAAACTGACGAATATTGAAAAGTTTCGATCCATGTCAGCCTGTGCGGATAGCGCAGGCTGACATGGTTCGATACTTATTTAGGGTTTTCCCATGACTTTCTGATTTAGGGGTCATTTGACCCCCTTAAAATGAAGAAAAGAAGTCACATATATGAATTTTGGGGGTCATTTTGAAAATTTGGGAGTCGAAATTCAAAGAAACAGGGGGCCATGGAAACCCTGCTTATTGCAAATGTATTAAACTACGTTTTCACTGAGCATGGCTAGATTATATTAAGATTGATTTGCTAATTCAGTCCCAGGTCGTCCTGGTTCCTTTCTTGATGCCGGCGCTACTTACAAGGAAATATCCTTGCTCAGAGCACAGGGCCACAGCCTGCTGGAAATTTATCATGGAAAGACATGTCAGCTGTCGCCGTGTTACTACTGAAATAACATTGAAATGGCGTTAACAATAAATTCGAACATATTTTCTTATTAATTCCTTCTCTGTTGCAACCAAGACTAAATAATGCTCGTAGCTCTTGCAACAAGGCAAAGATCTAGTTGAACAATTTTAGTAAGACAAGGCTATTTACCCCGTCACTAAACAAGCCGTTTAATGCCGTTTCAACGGGGGAAGGGTCTCGAATACATGTGCATCGTGGGACAAGGAGAAAATTATTATTGCCAGCATTTTCTCCTTTTTTCAAATATTATTCTACCCTTTCAAACACTTGGCCCATCATTTGAGCCGCTTTCAATTTATCGCAAATTTATTTGCAAATGCTTTTATTGAAATATGGACCAGTCTGAATTTTGACCTCTGGTAAAGTATTGAATATAGATTTCCTGTTATTGAACCCTTTACCAAACGACAAAGTTTTGGACCTTTCTAAATTCAAAACAATTTCAGACGAGAAATTAAATATGGCTCAAATAATGACGGTTGTTTTTAAAAGGGTAGAACATGTTGTTGGAAAAGAAGAAAATGCCGGTAACCCCTGAGCGGACTGTCCAGGCTGACATGATTCGATACTTTTTGCAGACGCATGGGCCCTTTTTTACACAGCATGGTTCATTAGTATCATCCAATATTCCCTACACAGAATCGCTGTAGGAAACGTAACCTTTAAAATACCGGTTTGTTTCTTCCCAGAGAGTTGTCTTTCTTAGATTGAAGAAACGCGTGTGACTCAATGTGTCTATCTGACTTTATGTCCCCCTTCTCCCTTGTAACACTCTCTCTCTCTCTCTCAACCTACCTCTCTCAACCTACCTCTCTCTCAACCTCTCTCAATATATCTCAACTTCTCCTTTTCTGTTCTCTTCTCTTCAACTTCTGAGTGGCTAGCAGATTGGCTTGGTACAAAACTAAGGGCACAATATCGCGTCAAGATTTTCTAGCATTGTTAGAAGAGAAACGAAATTTTCATTGAGAAATTTACAAGCGAATGATCAGCGGGGCTAAATTATGCGGTTGGAATTACAAGTCAATCACTCCGGTTAAAATATTAAGAGGTAAACAACATTTTTTCGGTTGTTTTTTGTTTAGTCACGGGAGAGGGAAAAAAAAGGTTCAATACGTCTTTTTATTCTCCGAGGTCTAAAAATAGAATTCCTTTGCAACTGAACACGTCTTCTTTTTTTTGTCTTAATCAAGTAGCGGACGTTGTAGATCTGCAATCCGACTATTTACATGTATCAAAACAGGTGAGCAGCGCTCTGGCAAAAGGGGGTTTAATGCATCTTCGAAATGCATAATGGCAACTTATGGCAAGTCATCGCATAAATATGGATTCATAAAATCCGTTTTTTTTTTTTTCTAACGACCAACTAAATCATGGGGTAGAATTAAACTTTGGCAGGCAGAAAATTTAAGAATAGCAAAAAGGTTCAACCCACGTCAGCCTGTGCGGACTGCGCAGGCTGACATGGGTAGATACTTTTTGCATGCATTAAACCCCTTCTTTACAGAGCATAGCTCAGGTATTTCTACTAAATGAATAAATAGAGGATATTTGTTTTTTACGGTGAAAGATCGAAATTTATTTCATCGAGTGAACATCATCGGTAATATTTTCACTCGTGGCTGCGCCACTCGTGAAAATATTACCGATGATGTTCACTCGATGAAATAAATTTCGATCTTTCACCGAAAAAAACAAATATTCTATTTATTTCATGCTTTTAACTCTTTCTGGGGGGAACTTAATCAAAATCCAGTACAGTTCCTTTCGATTATTCCCCGTGGCGTACCCCCTCCGCATAGCAACGCATTACAATATTACGTCAAGCGCGAGAAATGTAAGGTAAATTACGTCATATTTCCATCTGGTTGTGAGGCACGCGCATTTACCTAGGTAACTAGTGCGCGGGAACAACTGTTTTCGTCTTCAATTGAAGAGTTAGAATATAAAAATCGGTATTTTCACTGGTCGTAACCATGAAGTATCGAAAAATATTTCACCGATATTTCTCGATAACCTACCGGAAAGCATGAAAATAATATTCTATCCAAGTACTTAAACGACTGTATACACTTTCCGGTACTCACACACAACTTCACTCTTAACCGGAAGACAAAAATTTAAAACTGGCAATTTCAAGCGCAGTTGCAGACGACAAAATCAAGGTAGCTAAAACGGTTAAATTGTCTTTGACAGGATATAACAGAATGTGGAAAAAGGAGGAAAATCGTGATAAACTTTTCCCACAATCTTTTCAAATGATTTCTTCCTCAGGGTCGAAGATCTAAAAAGATCACCAGTTCGTGTGGTAAAAGACTAAGCTCTTAGGTATTGCTTAACGCGACCCACTGACCTCTTGAGGACAGTGAAGATTAAGATCAGACTGCACAGAACGTGCAGTCTGATCTCGGATATACACTATTCGATAAGGTGATATCCCCCCCCCCATAAAAAAAAAAAATACATTTTTAAAATAGCAAAATTTGGGTTTTTTACCATCGACTTGAAAGTTTCGTTTCACTTATTTAGCAGAATAATGAGCGTCGTTCACTGATTGGTCAGCCGATTTTATCATTATGACGTCTGGCTTCCGACTGTCAGCTTTACTGCATAAACAACGTCAATTACCTTTGTACATAAAAGGATCGACTTACTGTGAACGGAAACTGGCTCCGATTTCCCTCCGACACCGTAACAAATTTACCGCAGGTGGCTTTGAAATGTCTTTTATATAAGATATGGATAAATCAGTATGACAAAAGGTTGAAACCTTTACCAAACGATAACATGTTTTAAAGATCAGGAGTAGGAAAGCCCTTTGAAAACTTTGTTGGAAAAGGAGAAAATGCTGGTAACCAGCATTTTTTCCTTTTCCAACAATGTTTTCTACAAGCTTACAAAACAATCATATCATTTGAGCCACACTGATTACTCGTATACGGAACCTTTCACATTATACAAGTCTATTATTTTGTCGCACATTAAAGAGTTTATACATTGACGCATATGTTAACATCGTGACAGAATGAGAACTTACCCCAGAAATTCTTCTCTTGCCACAATGTTTTCTATGGTTGTCTGTTACAAGACGAAAGAGTTCGTCTGCAGGAAGTAATGTGATAATGCATCCTGGGAAAAAGGCGCCCGGAAACGCAAAGACGTATGGGAAGTCGGATCCCATTATAATACACTTATTTAAGTCTTTCAGGGACAAATTTATAACCTCTCTTTCTTTTAACGGCACCAAAATACAATCCACTGAAACTTAGAAAGATTTTTATCAAACAACGAGTCTAAACGATGCAAAAGTGTAGATATAAGACCAGGCTGCAGGTTTTGTTCGGTCTGATCTTAAAAGAGGTCGTCTGCAAAAGTCTCTTTTCTTGCCTTTGGCGCTGAAATGGTTACGACAAAATCTTTGACTTGTCCAAACTCAAGGCATTTGCAGACGACAATTTAAATGTTGTTTAACTGATGGAATCTGTCTTTGTGGGGTAGAAAACATTGTTGGAAAAGGAGATGCTGGTTAGCAGCATTTTCTCCCTTTCAAAAGGCGTCTTCCTCATGGTCATTGAAACTTGGAATTGTGTGGTAAAAGGGTAAGAGTGCCAGAGGTCTTTCGGTGGTCACATGTGGAGCTAGTTTTATCGTATTCTTTAGGCTCCAGCCTATCGGATTTCGTAACATGTAGGCCCCGGTCAGTTCGATTCTTAATCGAGACATTAGGATTTTCGTATAAGATACCTCAGAGGCCTAGCGTAGTACTGGTGAAACCCAGGACACACATATATAAATGAACAGTCGTCGTGATATGACTGAAATAATATTGAAAGCGGCGTAAAAGAAAAACCTTTCATTCAATCAATCAACCGACGAGTTCTGCGTCCGTATTCACCAACCATTCTTAAAGATACATCTATACTCGTTTTCAGGCAACTTTCAGCCAGTTTTTACCCATTTCATCATTTTTTATAAAACTATTATCATTCTTGTATCTACATGCAAAATGTTGCCCCCTACGGTTGCAAGGCTGCACAGATTACGACGGATAGAAAATGCATTTCATGTTTTGGAGGCCTTCATAGTAATCGCTGTTGTCGTTTCCGGTTTCAAATGAGGACAAATCCTTTAAGTTTTTCTATCCCTTACACCATATATTATATTGGTAATTTATCTACTTTTAAACAACTGAGCCATTCTACACACTTTCAAGTTTAATAGCGTTTTTCCTTTTTAGCTGTAAGGATGTATCTTTCAGAATACTCTTGGTCTAATTTTAGATTTAGAAAGTAACACAACTTCTAGTTGGCTAAACCATTCAGTTTAGCCAGTCAGAAGTTGTGTTTCTTTCAATTTTAGAAATTCTTCAGCATTAGACTAAAAATGTTCCTCAGAACAATTGGTGTGACCACAGATCCTGAATGCGATGCTATGCTTGGCCTGATAGCATTTGCTAGTTTTGAAAATAAATGCGGCAGAATTCATTCATTTCATACGTCTAATATTGTTTTGGCTTTGTTTATGCAGAAAAGCAGCCAGTGGCATGAAATGAGTTTTTTTTCCGTAATACTGGTAAGGAAACTCTAGGAAAGCATGGATAGATGCAATGACTGCTAAAGCATAACTACCTGGTGAAATTAACAGATTATTTTACAACAAATGTGGCTGGAATGATGACATCTGTCTTTAGAAGGGTAAAGCCCTTTTGGTAAAAAGAGAAAATGCAGGATACCTCTGCCCTCAATCTTTTCAAGTGCTTTGTTCCATAGGGTCGTTAAAACATGAGATTGCTAAGTTGCAAATAGACGCACTGAGGTAATTCATTTTGTGCAAGGGAGATAACTGTATTATTCAACATCTGTTCGAGGTCCTTTGTTTCAGCGACATAGCCGAAAACAGAGGCTTTTGCAGACGGAATAGATCAAGATCAGACTGCACGGAACGTGCAGTCTGATCTTAGATCTATACCGTCAGCTTGTTTAGTCAAGGCTACAAGAAAACAATATCTGAGTTTCAGTGGATTATATTTTAAGCCGTCTAAAGAGGTCAGTTTATACATTTTGGAGCTAAAAGAGTTAATCTTGGTAATGGAACCAACTAGCTGTCAGGATAGAAATCTTAATCAAACATTACATGTGACAGATACTTCCCTAATACAGCTTGTAATACGAAAATTGAATTATATACCATGCTGTCCGAAACACCGATCTCACTGAGGACTGTTTTGAACAAATATCAAATTGCATGTGCTTTGCCGTCCATTATCAATACATTATTTTGATATCTCTGGATTTTACGCTTGAAAGTTTTTGTTTGTGTAGTTGGGGGAGAGGAGAGGCAGGAAAAGGGTAGTTCCATAACCAGAATAAGCCTACACTTGCTGTGCAGTCTGATCCAGAAACCACGGCGTTCTTTTAATATTTCTAAATTTTAATGTTTAAATTATTTTCTTCTTTTTTTTGGGACTAGATAGCTCAAAGATCAAGGTCTGTGTTTACCAACAATCCTGAAGAACGTTCTTAATCTTATTCTCTAAGATTTTCTAAATTTGAAAGAAACGCAACTTCTGATTGGCTAAACCAAATGGTTTAGCCAATCAGAAGTTGTATTACATTCAAATTTAAGAAATCTTAGAGAATAAGACTCTTGTAAGTACTTAAGAATTTTTGGTGGATACAGGCCCAGAATACTCGTTACTTCATGTACTTTAATATATTTCCATAAAGAGGTTAGCGGATAAAAAAAAAACACTCTTAATCAAACAGAAAGGTCGGCTTCGTTAGACACGGTAAGCGTTTCCGGTATAAACCCCAAGAAAATAACATCTTTTCTAAAAGTCAAACACCAAATACCAATCCTATTATGTAGGACGGAAGTCCTGACAAAAGCCTTAATGTTATCATGTGATCCGTCACATGTATCAATTTCTGTCCAAGTGATTTTTCTGCGTGAGCATACTGTGTCATCTGTTACAGACGTTTTTCCTCCTTATCTTTCTCTTGAGTTCTTGTTGAAATATTTTACGAGACATGGCGTTCTATCACGTAGAGACGTTTTCACAGCATAGTGAAAGCATTCAAATTCAGTTTGCTTGCTTGATTCTAGTTTATATTTTCTTGAGGAAGTAAAATAATGCACGTCGGTTTCAGGGACACCGTAACTATAGAGTCTTGTTTCCGCCACCGTAAATCTTGTCCCGACGGAACAAGACACTGTGATTAATTACGGCATTTTTCGCTTTTGCGAAATTCAATCAGTTTTCGTGAAGTTATTTGGAGGACCATACGAGGAAAGTTTCAATATTGAATGTCGGCTATAGATATTGTCTTGAACCGCGACAAAGCGTTTCATAGAAAGCCTACATCGCGAATATTTTCTCGTTGCCGTGTTTTGCACGGCAGGTGTGTAGCTACGTTTTAAGGACTGGGGCAGCCAAAAGCAAGGGGTCAGGTGGCCGCCAAAGCCCCTACCGAGGAAGGGTCTTGCATAGGTTTAGTAGCAAAGTTCATTTACTTTTGGCCATTGCTAATCAGTCAGTTGACAAGTTATTGGTAAGGATATGAGCCCTACAGGCCTCAGCAGTAACTACAGTCCTGTAAGGGCGAGATTTCATATGGTTGAAACGGAGTTGTCCGTTATATTTGGCGGTAGAGGTGTGGATAATGACAGTGGCGGCTTTGGAATTGTCTTACTAGTTGTTTAAATGAATCAATAAAATAGATCCTACTCCAATTATTCCTAATTTTTAAAAAAAGTTTTAATTCCGACTTGTTTCGGTCATATTTCAGTTTCGGTCATATTGAACCTTAATCAAGGGACATATTGTTTATAATGAAGGCTGATGACATCAACGTCACATGCCAGCACATGATTCACCGTTGTTCCAGTTCAACAGTTGGCCATCACTATCAACAAGGACGATTTTAACAGCTGTGCATTCGCCACTACTGCTAAAATACTTTAAAAAAACCCCCAAAAACCCAACGGCATTAGCTTCCGAAACAACAAAAACAGCAACAACAACAACGTTAGCAAGCAAGCAAGCAAACAAACAAACTTTTTTGATGTCAATATTTTGAGGAAAGTCTCTTATTATTTGTCATTCCAAACAATTTGCCTCACAATTCATTAAATATGTATAGCATTTGTCCTGATGATTTTTCATCAAACAATGCATGTTTACTGTTTACCCTTCAGTCTGCCTAGCGCGATTTTACGCGATTTCAAGAACATTGTTGATCAAGATCTGACTGCACAGAACGTGCAATCTATCCGACACGGTGCGATTTCTTCCGACTAAGATAACTTTTGAAACCCCAATTTTTGTTTTTTTTTGAGAGCGAATGGAAGTATTTATTCAGATTATTTATCTGTATCAGGATTAACCGGTAAACAGTCCGAAAGATAATTGATGTCTGTACAACACATTAAATGGCTGAATGAGAAGATGACACTTGAAATAGACAAGATAGAATGGGTGTAAAGAAGAAAGGATGTGCCGGTAATGTAATAAAACTGTCATTTGGGGAGACAGAACTGCGGTCGGACAAGACAGGATGCATCATAATAATTAGATGGCATGAACTGAAACACAATAACAACAGCTATTGCGTTCCTTATATATGATTTTTTTCAGTAAAAGTGATTTTTTTCTGTTAGAATTGAAAAATAATGTTATTTGGTTTCATTAACTACCTTAACTCTTTACCATACAATGACGACTTTTAACGACCCTGAGGAAGACGCCTTTTGAAAACATTGTGAGAAAAGGAGAAAATGCTGGTAACCAGCATTTTCTCCTTTGCCCACAAAGTTTTCTGCCCTATCAAAGAAAAATTGCATCATTTGAGCCACACTGAAATTGTCGTCTGCAATTGCTTTCAGTTTGGATAGGTCTAAAATTTTGTCGTCTGGTGAAGGGTTAATGGGTAAATTAAAGTTCGTTGGAATAAAAGCGCTGGGCGAGTTTCAACAATTATGTCAGCGGTTTGAGCGTTGAATAAGTAGGCATATAAATTGGTGATAGTCTGTCGGTTGAAAAAAAAGTTTGTACAGTGTAGATTCGTAATTAGTCTTCGTCCTCTGTGCTCTTCATCGGCGCAGTTCGTTAGAGCAACTAGAGTTACCATTGGTGCCGAAAGGGTTTATGTCTCGGAGAAATTAGAGGGATTCCCATTAGGCGTAGTAATTTAATCACGTGGGGTAACACAGGTTAGAGCACCGGTCACATGATGTCCTTCTTTTACCATTTTGAACTCCGATTTCCAGCTACTGAAACTCGTTTTTCATGAATATGTAGTATGACACCAGACTTGATTTGGCTTAATTCTTACCAGAGGAAAAACGTTTAAACTTGCCTCAAACGAAAGCATTTGCAGACAACAAATTATCTGTCATTCAAATGATAGATTTGTCTCTGAAAGAGCAGAAAACAATGTTGAAAAAAAATTCGCACAATGTTTTTCAAAAGCTTTCCTCCCTAGAGTCGTAAAAACTCCGAACTGTTTTGTAAAAGGGTTAGCTGGCGCTAAATACGCAGCTTCCCACAGTATTTCACATTACAGAGATCGTTTACATTCTTATATCCCTCCAGGGTTACGTCAGCAATAAACCCTTGGTTCTGCAACACCTTCCACGGTCACATTCTCATATGAGCTTGATCGAACCCGAACTTTCTTATTACAAACCCTACTCCTTAAACATCGCGTGCAGAGGATCTGGGAAACTTAATGTATAAAGAAACGGTAATTGAATGTGTAGACTCTTTTTTGTTAAATATCTTTACCAAACGTCAAAATTTTTGGTCTCAAGATTTGCTTTTTAATGGAAAGAGAACATCGTGAAAAAAAAAAAACCACAAATGTTTTTCGAAATTTTTTCCCCAGGGTCGTTAAAACACCGGATTGTCTGGTTAAGCATTAATTGTTACAAGATTCTTTACGAAATAGGCCATTAAACTTATCAGAGATAAAGAGATTTAAAAGCATGGCATGAATCCAAAAGCAAAAAGAAAAGGGAACACATAATATTCCTTAAACACTTTTAGCACCACATATACGTATAAACTCAATTTCTCATGACGTCTAAAATTACAAGCCGCAGAAACCCAGACAGGTTTTCATCTTAAAGGCTGGACAAACAAGCGGTGGGTATAGATCCAAGATCAGACTGCACATTCTGTGCAGTCTGATCTTGGATCTATGCCGACCGCAGAAGCCCCCGTTTTTCACATCTGGCACCGAAACGGAATATAATACACAAAATTTGTGCAAGGCAAAGAAAAATCCTAAAATCGCTCAGTTTTAGACGGTAGCTGCGTTCCGATTGAAAATAAGGTGTAATGGCATTGTTATTTTTGATTTTTTGATTAAGATCTAGGCCTTTCAGCACTTTCTGCCTTCCCAAAATAGATCAAGTTTATGACATTTGTTGTTTGCTCTAGTTTTAAGGTAATGCAATTTGCTTCTTTGTTCCAACTGGAAAGCACCATTAGCTTTCTTCATTTACTTGTGGTGCATTGCTTGCAAATTACTTTTGACGAAAACATTGTGGTGTCGATGAAAAATTACTCGTCACGAATAAATTCTCCTTTTGCCATAATGTTTTCATATATACACGTATTCATCTGTTAAATCTTAATACATTTTGATATTCCTAATTTAAACTGGGTGTTTTCGGTCGTTAAAAATGTTTTCCATTATGTAATGCAGTAAATAAGGTCATTCGCACATGCCTTGATTTGAATATGTCTTAGTTACAGACCCATATCCCTACCTCATGCATATTCATAGATTCGTAATTACGCAAATGCAATATAAAGCTTAAAAGTTAGAATACTCTGGAGTGAACATAAAGTGAATATTGAAGCATTTCCATTGAAATGGTGGATGCCTCAGCTTTTGTCTACATGTAGCGGTCCTATAGAAGGATATCGCCATATTTCCAACTGTTTTTATTTTATACATTATACATTTATTGCAACCGGCTATTTGAAAGATGGGGGCTCGATTGAATTCCAACATTTACATTCAAAATACAATTTGTAAAGCCTACAAATGCTTAATATCATAGAAATGATGACTAGTTTTTGACTTCGCGTTCCTTAGGATGACTTGCGTTTATGTCTTGTTTTAAGAGGGGAAGTGGTTACTGCTCTCATCTCCTGTATGTGCATCAGCTCATGATATGCAAATGAAATCGACAGTTTCAAAAGGATATAGTATTCGGATGTATGTATAATATGTGGTTGAAGGTTTTTGTAAGTAAATTTTGGATCCATCTGTATATTATCTGCATACTTTGCTAAATTTTAAAGATATTGTTGTAATTTGGTGGTTGATTTCTTCCGTTTTGCATCTGTTGTTGCCATTCACTGCAATAAAATGGTACTGGTTAATTGAATGGTGTTTTACGTTTCGCATTCAATATCGTTTCAGTAATATCACGGCGTCTTTTCACTTACTTGTATTTTCTGGGAATTAACTGTACTAGGCTTGGGCTCTGAAATGTCTTGCTGTAGTCTGAAATATAAGACGTTTACAACGCCTCTTTTTATATTTGGACATTTATTGTGCCTCATACCGTCATACCATCGTAATTTTTCGGTAGAAAAGCCATGTACAGCGCTGTACTGACTTTCTGTTTCGTCGGCTTAATCTGTATTGCAGCGAAATGTAATTAACTTTTCGTAATACACATCACCAAAGACAAATTATTAAACGTTTCATTACCTAAAACGCTGATAGAAGTCATTTATAACATGTAAATCTCTAAAAAACTAATGAAATTTATCGTGTGTGGCAGCCGTATTGTGTCTTTTTTGGGCAACGTAAACATCTCGGGTAAAAGGTGAATTAAACGGTTTCTGTTTTCTTATGTTTAGCGTTTAAATTGAAAATATTTGTATTTTAGAAGAAAAGGTATTGAATACGCAAGCAAAAGGTATCTCCAAGTTTTAGTTTTGTCGTCAGATTGTGAAAGTGTGAGGGTTTAAAGATGCGCACAAAATCTGTTCAGTGATTTCTACCATTTTTTTTTTTTCATGATCTTCTCTGTGCCCAGATGCGACCCATCAAAACCTAAAATCGCATTCGGGGACAGTTATTTGTACTATGTCTTGCCCATGACACTCCCACACGCCTCTGGTGAGAATCGAAACCAGGACCCTTGGATTACTTCTTCTACACCATAACCGCTCAGCCAAGCAGGCCGCAAATAGACTCGATTGTGAGAATCCTCTCAAATGTGATGCTTTAAACGCAAGGTCATCGACTTATCAATAAGTAACATACTCTATTTTATTGCTGTATGCAGGTCTTGTTTAAATAGTGATATTTACCCCAAACAATACAACCTCATGAATAAGCCAGAAGTTGTAGTTAAGATCCATTATTCTGAATTCTGGCCGTTTTGTCTCCAATGATTGGGATTTGCATCCATTAATGGTATCATGTTTACATTACATTAGCCAGAAAGAGCTCAACTAAATAATTCAGGTTGGCATTCTTGGAAAAAAAACTGAAGTGATTCGGTAAAATGAACGATTTTCTCCATCTTGCTATTTTTCTAGCCTATGCAACATGCCATTTTCGCTGGTTTTTTTTTCGCTCATTGCCTCGCGTTGCTGTCTACACTTATCCCGCTAAATAAATTAAATGAAACTTCCAAGCCGATATTAAAATCCCGATTGTTGATATTTCAAATTTATTTCTTGAAGAAAAATATTTTCTTATAGGACAGTGTAGATCCAAGATCAGACTGCACGTTCTGTGCAGTCTGATCTTGATCTACACTGACCGCAAAAGGTCTGTGAGTCGCACTAAGAAGCCTAAGTGTTAATAATATTGCAATTTACAAAAAGCTATAGTTATCGTATTTAGTTTTTTTTCGTTGCTACTTGTAGTTTGAACCAGTGATTTGCAAGTCACTCTATGATTTTCATATTTACTAATACTAGGGTTTATATAACACTTCTGCCCGGCCGGGTAGCTCTCAGTTGGTAGCGTGTCTAATTCGTGATTTGGAGGTTGCGGGTTCGATACCCTGTTGCGACGAACTTTCTTTCGGGCGGTTTTTCGCTTCTTACCTCTGATGCATGTGAGAAAAGTAGTCAATGGCTTTGGAAAGAATGTTGTACCAGTACTGGTGTGAGAAAGCCAGGAAAGCCAGGAAACACATAGGTGCGTCACTGACCGCTATGATATAACCTGGGCTGTTAAAATGGCGTTAAACTCCAATACAAACAAACAAATATAACACTTTTATGCATAAAATCTTCTTTTATATGCGGTAGAAACCATCAAATTCATCCAAAGAAAACTTAAAAAATATTGCTGTGATGAGCCTGACATACTATTGAAAATAGCTTAAAACACCATTCAAACGAGTAACTAGACATATTTCCTTGGTTTACAAGTATTTTGTACAGATTTAAGAAGTCACGTGATCCTAGCATTAGATGACCAATCATAATGCAATGCGATCGATTCTGAGTGTGATACAGGGAATACATTTTACTATCGTTTTATGGCCTTTGGTATTTGAGAGACCGGACATTGAAACCATGAACTCCTGTTCTAGATGTCGAAAGTTTTAAAGGGAGCTATTCAGATTTCTTTTGCAACCATACCATATGGCCTGCAACACGCGAAAAAGGGCATTCGGACATTTGCGTAAAGTGTCGTGTCGGATCAGCCTGCGCAGTCCGCGCAGGCTAATCCGAAACGACACTTTCCGTTTTTATGTAATTTCTGTTTTGCGCAAGTCTACTGTAGCACAAAATCTAATGTAGTCGTAAAGTGCTGTCTCGGATTAGCCTGCGCGGACTGCGCAGGCTGATCCGAGACGACACTTAACGCAAATGTCCGAATACCCCTTTTAGCGTGTTGCAAGCCATATATATCTTCGAAAAGGGCGTAACAAGGGGTTCAGAATCATTATGCACTCCGAATCGAGTGCGCTATTATTTCAGCCGTAGGCTGCTAAGCACGTGACAGAGCGCTTTAGTCAGAATGTATAGAACGTGGAGTCTGGTCTTGATCTACAATGTCCGTCACAGTAAGCATTCGATTATCCCATTCAAAAGAAATAGGATGAAATCCTAATATTTCACTTTTTACTATCGATCGGAAATTTTCGTTTTATTTTTCTGGGCAGTTTTAGGCTCAATTATGAAAATGGAGTTGTTCTATAAAGTCATAAAATAATGTTTCGCCTGTTTCCATTTTGTACAATTACACACTTGCGTATTGTGCGCAAAGGACGCTATGCTTTAGGTTGACAGAGATTGAGTTTATTTACTTGGCGCGGAAACGGTTAAATCAACGGTTGTTGTAGAAAGACAAAGCCCCTGTTTGATTGCGCAAAAATAGAAAGAAACAAAACAATAAAGAGAGGAAGTTTGGCAGGCAATTTCCACGTGCAAAAAACTCGAAGATGTGGAAAAAAACAGCATAGAGAAGAAACGAAAAACCAAACAACAATTCGCGCAATACCTGATACTTTAAGAGCATGTACCCTTCAGAAAAGGACAGTGTTCCAGATTTAACTATTTACAGTCGACAGATTTGGCTATAGTGTGGTCTGCAAAAGATGGGATAATTTCTTTGAAAGGATAGAAAACATTGTGGGAAAAGAAGAAAATGCTAGTTAACAGCATTTTCTCCTTTTCCCACAATGTTTTCAAACAGCTTTTTTCGTTAACACTCGGGATTGTTTGGTAAAGGGCTAATGGTTGATTGCGTATTCATGATTATTTTTAGTTCTCCTTATGGGAATCGACTATCAGAATAGAAGCTGCATTCCAGAGAAAAAAGGCCCATTTTTATGCATCATATTATAAAAGAACGACCCTTATTTATAAGAATTAATAATAATAATAATAATAATAATAATAATAATAATCCTTGTATCAATATATAACCTTATTCTCCTTGTATCAACGCATCACCCTTATTCGTAACGGACGACTTTGGATTAATAAATGCAAAAGTGGATTATCGAAATGAATTAAACTTAAATGCACTAAGAAAGTCATAAAAAGGAAACACACACACACACACACACACACACACACACACACACACACACACACACACCCACCCACACACACCCCCCCCCCCACCCCCCCCCCACCCCACACACACAAAAAAAAAAACCCAAAACATTATGTCAAAGGGAGAAATTGCTTGTCACGAGCATTTTTTCCTTTTACCACAGTGTTTTCAAATGAGGGTATGATGCGAATCGAAAACAGTCTTCTGTTGGTAGTGCTATTTTACCACATAACAAAATTTTAGACAGGTCCAAAATGAAAGCATTTGCAGATAACAAATTTAGATATAGCTCAAATAATTCAATTTGCCATTGACAGACAGGAAAACGTTTTGGGAAAAGGAGAAAATGCTGGTTACCAGCACTTTCTCCTTTTCCCAAAATGTTTTCAAAAGTCCTCTTCCTCAGGGTCGTTAAAGCTGAGAGTTGTGTGGTAAAGGTTTAGACAAGACATCACAAACAAAAGCATACCACACATGGCGGGACATATCTATTTTCATTACCATCTCGTTGACTCCTTTGAGAGATCATAATTATGTAATTTGGCTTTGCCTTCAAAACTGATCTCCACATACTAGGTTTACGAATAAAATATTTATGAAAACAAGGTAGGCTTTCAGTTTACATAACAATATCAACGGCGTTTTGACCTTTCTTTAAGAGAGGTAGCGTTACACCCACTGACTTTTTGATATATTGGAGACTTAGTAATACATCACTTATGTCCTCTGCAGCTTTCCCCCTAACAAGGGACAGCTTTGCAGCTTGTTTTTATGAAATACATGTCTAATGGCCACCACAAAAAGGGAAATCACGTTATCTTAATCGACTGCCTCATTTTACTTCACGAGCAACTCCACTTGACGATGACAGTGAAAGGGGTCCTGACTGGTTATAGACTATATTATGTTCTGTGCTCAAAGGGCACTAACTGCTCATAGCTCCCATCTTTCGAAAACATCATTAAATCAACATCACAAACACATCGTCAAAGTTAAAACATGTCCCATAAGACATTTCAACAGAAGCGCTTGACACCGTATTTTCAAACTAGTCTAATAGTGATACTATGACCTGGATGTACTCAGTTGTGGTGCGCCACCTGATGTAATACCAGAATATAATCCCTCTTGGTCGAAGTTTTGGCCGTATGCGTCACGTTTGGTTTTGTTTGAAAATTTAATATCAACCACTGTTTCATGAAAAAAAAAACAAGATCTACTCGGCAATGTGTTCCCGCTCTTGATTAAGTAACGTTCCTGAAAACTTAGTAAAAACTATGTTATTTCTTGAAGGCCTGTGACAACATGGAGAAACATGATTTACAACAGGTTATATATTTAAGGTCTTATGTTGTGCTTTCAACAGTATTTCAACACAAAGTCATGAGATCTACAATTTTTTGTATTTGTCAGATCTATATCCTGCTAAAAAATTTCCTTGAAAATAGAAATACGGGTCTTCTTTTTTCCCCGAAATCTTTTAGTACCAAGCTCGACCCCTTTCGAGGCCGGAAACACAATTTACTAAAATTCAGAAAGACCACTTATCGTTTAAGTTCGACGAAACAAACAGACGGTATAGACCCATGATAAGACTTATGATGCAGTCTGATCTTGATCTATGCCATGCAAAACAAAAGTCGCATTGGCGCTGAAAAAGGTTAAGTGCCTGAAAACCTCCATACTTTTTACGAGATGCTTGCTTTTTATTGGAGACCATTAGCAGTAGTGTTATTTCCATAATCAATATGAAAATAATTACAAAGTCAAGAGCGCTTTCCTTGCACGATTGTTTTTATCATGGAATAAAATGCGCAAAAATCTGCGCAATGTGCAAATAAGAGCTGAAGTTTACGGCAAGCGAAGTCATTTTCGCATTTAAGTTGTTAGAAGTAATATAGTAAATACTTCTCATAAAGCATGTTATAGCGCAGTTAGGCTCACGAAAAACATGTGGTACGTAATGATGATGGGAGGAAATAAACACAAGACAGTCGGAGACGATCATTTTCCGTCTTGCAACAGACTTTTTTTTTTTGAAAACATTGCGGCGGAAGGAGAAACGTCTCGTAAAGAGCAATTTCTCCTTTTGTCATAATGTTTTCACATTATTGATAATATCATTATTATAACATCACATTTTATGTACATTATCCATGTTTTGCAAAGAGACTTTTGAAGTCACCTGTTACAAGTTTATTTTAGGAGGGAATTGGCAGAAAAGACTTTTTGATCCGTTCAAGAGGCGGATTCTTACAAGGGGAGGATCTCGTTTATTGTTTAACCCCTAAGCTGCTTAACGCACCTCAAGACGCTTTTGCGGACAGTGTAGATCAAAATCAGACTGCACAGAACGTGCAGTCTGATCTTGATCTACACTGTCCGTTACGGTAAGACCTCTGTTGCTAAAATCTTGAACTTTTAAGTCGCAATATTTGGGCTTTTTGTCATCAGTTAGAAGTACTAAATGTTATCTATTTAACAGCTCAAGGGTTAAATAGGTATACTAGGTATTAGAAAATTCTGCAAAACTATTTCTAATCGCTCTGCACGGATATAACCGAAAAGACATATGAGCCATACTCGGTGAAAAGGGGGTTTAATGCATCTGCACAAAGTACCGACCCATGTCCGCATAGGCCCAACGAGGATCGATTCCTTTGCCATTTATAAATTTTCTGCATGTTCTAAGACCACCCTACCTTATGACCCAATCGGTTGTTAGACAAGATGGATTTTATGGAGCCATAATCATGTGATGACTTGTTTGATGTTATGCATCATGGAGATGCATTAAACCCACTTTCCCTAGAGCATCGTTACTATATACACTGCTCAAAAGAATTAAAGGAACACAAAAATAACGAAATTCGAATCTTTCATTTTGCTAAATTGTCTTTGCCAGTCTTTGTGCTCTGAAAACCATCAACTTACATTGTTACCAGATAAAATGGCTCAATACTTTTCTTGTTTGTTCGATTTCAAATGCTGATAAGCCACTTTAACCAGAAAATTAAGAAATTTGTATTCCTAGTTCTTATTAAACAACTCATACTTTTCCAATCTTTTTGTTGATATTTTTGTCAATTCATATCAAAGAAGAAATCGAAAATAAAAATGACACCACCTCCAGTTCTCTTAAAAGCCTGTGTGGCATATGAAAAAGACGGCTTTTACAGACATAGCACAAACATCTTTTGTGCAAACCAAATCGTTTTGCCTGTTCTGAGATTTTATAGTGTTAGGACTAAATGAACTTACAAGCAGAAAATTATTTGCATTGTCTTGCACTTGACAGTATTATCTTGTGATCAAAATCGAGGACATGTGATCCTTTAATTTTTTTTTGAGCAGTGTATATATAGCTAGTAGGTTAAGTATATGTTTGCGGTTCTAAGTTACCTTGTTAAAAGCTGGCTTTGTAGTGAAGGGCTCGACGACTATTGCCTCAGAATTGAAGGCTAGATCCTCTCCCAGGATAAGTCTTAGTTACACGCGGGGTCTGACGTTGGACTGTTATAGGTAGCCTATGGCTGAATGTATATGTTAGGGGTTCCTGCACGGGTCTGCGGTGAAGATTTTGGATTCGTAATCTCGAGTCGGACTCTAGGCGCTGAGTTTTTTCGTGGGAGTGTTCTTGGGCAAGACTCTGGGGCAAGAGGTCTAGTCTAGTGCTGGCGAAACCCAGACACACATGAATAAGTGAGTTGAAGCCGTGATAACTGAAATAAAGTTGAGATCAAGCGATAGAAATCTATTTTGAGATAGTTTACTACCTATATCTACTGGAATTAAAACACGCTGAGTAATTGCTTTCTGGCAGTTAACCCTTAGGCTGCTAGGCGCGACTCACTGTCATATTGCGGATAGTGCAGATCAAGATCAGACTGCACAGATCGTACAGTCTGATCTTAGATCTACACTGTCCAATAAGAAGATATTTTTCTCCGAAAATAATTTGAAATATAATCAATTAGGTTTTTACAATCGGTTTGAAAGTTTCTTTTAAGGTAGTAGACCCCTAATTGAAAACAGCTATTTCCACTATAATATTATCCTACAAAATTTGCTATGATTAAAGATGAGTACTACTGTACTACTTTAACCGAGCCACTTTTTCCTTTTTTTCCTTCTTAGAATTATCATTTATAAATCTTAAACCACTATATTCTCATTACGAAGGGAGATAATAATTACCTCCCTTTTCAGGAAACTAACAAAAGTATCAACAAATAATTTCAAGATAGACATCAAAGGAATTTCTGGTCGGTTAAAAATGTGCAAAAGTATTATATCAGTATAAATCCTTATTTATCAACTAACAAGAAATTTTATTATTCCATGTTGCACTAGAAGCATTAGGGGTCTAATACCTTAATTTATTCAACAGGACAAGTGTTAATTAATCCAATAGAAGATAAGATGGTGCATCAGTCTCACGCTGTTTTCTTGGCATTACGCTACTACCTAATGCGTCTAAGTGTAACATTATTGATTGATTGTATAGTTTTAAACGCCGTTTTCAACAATATTTCAGTTATATCGAGGCGCCCAGTGCACCTATCCATGTTTTCCTGGAGTCCCTTTTACCAGTACTCCACACAATTTTCTTTCCAAGCCACTAGCTGCTTTCCCATATAACCATCGTCGAAACAATGGTCAGCGGTGAGAGAGGAATGAATCCTGTCGCAATGACTATCATCAGTCCTCGGAAAGAAATTGGCCGAGCCAGGGATTGAACCCACGACCTCCTGTTCTCAAGTCCTGCACGTTACCGACTGTGCTACCGGGGCTCGGCGTAACATTATTGAACTAAGACACAGTTTCTTTGAAGAATAGGGTCTGTATTCACTAAGTATTTCTGAGATTATTCTGTGTCTTATTCTTCAAGATTTTCAAAATTTAAAAGTAACACAACTTTTGATTGGCTAAACCCAGATCTATGTATATAAAACGTTTTCGACGCAGCTGAAATCGCTGGATTTTGACCTAGTTCTTGGTACTGATAAAGAATGAATAGATGGTAATTTGTGATTGGTAAAAAATGTGCACATGTTTATTCGGCGGGCCCCTGCTACCATATTTGCTCGCACATTTATGAAACCACTGTAACAAGCGTTGCTGTCGCTAATAGATACCCCGGAGCCTTGATTCACACCATAGCAAACTAATGTAGTAGAGAATGATTCATTTCTAGCGCTATTTTGAAATAATATTTTCATAAGCGTTACTCAATAACCCAATGAGAGAAAAAAAAGACAATTGCTCGCGGTAATTTTTTTTCATTAGTTTACTTCATATTGATCCACAAAAGAGTTTCAATATTCATAGTCCAGTATCTCTTACGCCGTCTGTCTTTTTGAAAGGTATTTCTTGTTTGGCGCTCAACTCAGCTGAGCTTGAAATTTTAAAGCTGTATAAATTTAATTAGACAAACCTTATGGAGTAACTTCTGACATTTGGAGCTTTTCTTTGTTTTTGCATATTGAATCAAAGTCTTCAATCATAAATCTAATTTTTCACACTGTCTGAAGCATAAATGGCCTGAAACACGCGAAAAGGGGCATTCGGACATATGAGTAAAGTGTCGTCTCGGATCAGCCTGCGCAGTCCGCGCAGGCTAATCCGAGACGGCACTATACGACTATATTAGATTTTGTCCTACAGTAGACTTGCGCAAAACAGAAAATTTACATAAGAACGGACTGCGCAGGCTGATCCGGGACAACACTTTACGCAAATGTCCGAATGGCCCTTTTGGCGTGTTGCAGGCCAAATGAGATGTTTAAAGTTTGAGCACAACCTCCTTTCAGCATGAACTGAGGTGTGACAGCAAGGGGTCATGCTTTTCGGTAGTTTATCGAGAAATAATGGTGGATTATCGTTTGATATTTCATGGTTACGACCAGTGAAAAATACCGATTTTATATTTTCTAACCCTTCAATTGAAGGCGGAAACAGTAGTTCTCGCGCACTAGTTACCTAGGTAAACAACGCGTACCATTCAACCGGAAAGCTAAATCACGCAATTTACGCGCATTTACCCTATATTTCCCGCGCTTTACGTAATATTGAAATGCGTTGAAATGCGTTGTTATGTGAGGAGGGTACGCCACGGGTAATTACCGAAAACAAGTTTCCTGGATTTTGACGTAAATCCCAACAGAAAAGGGGTTAGAAGCATGAAAATATTACCAAGATGTTCACTTGATGAAATAAATTTTGATCTTTCACCGTATCTTCTATAAATACTTGGAGTAAACCAGTCAATTCAGAAGACAAGCTTACCGAAACTATGGTTTGTCGCGTATACAGATGTCACCCTTAAAAAAGACTTGCCAACCAATACGAGACAACACGTTTGGACAGTTGTTTTTCTTTTGACTTATAATAGATAACTCACGATATAGCCATACCCAGTGGAAATTTTAATTGTGCAACCAAAGCAAGTGAAATTGGTATCTAAATATAGAAACCTACCCATGTGTTCTTGGAGTTTCTTTTACTAGTATTTTGCACAGCATTCTATATAAGCCACTGCCTGCTTAACCACATAAATAAGTGTTCAACTGTGAAAGAGGAATGAATCCTATAGCATTGAATATCATCAATCCTCGGATAGAATTTGACCAAGGTGCAATCCCTGGATCCGGATTCAATCTACCATTTTTAGTTTCTTTCTCAGTCGTGTTCGCAAGAATTTTCAAAATTTGAAAGGAACACAACTTCTGATCGGCTAAACCAAATGGTTTAGCCAATCAGATGTTGCGTTACTTTCTAAACCTAGAATAAGACTAAGAATGAAACTAAGAGTGGTTGTTATATACTAATCTTTGCGCACAAGCACTGTGCGTTACCGACTGAACTACCGAATAGAAAAAGCAGCCGAAATAGTGCGATTTCAATGCTGTTTTGACGAGAATATGCTAAAAAGTGGCGGACAGTGTAGATCAAAGTCAGACTTCACCTTCTGTGCAGTCTTATCTAGATATACCCTGTCCAAAAAAGCGCATTAAGTCGAGCTTAGAACCTATGGGATAAAGTTACCTCATGAAATTAAAACATTTGCGGATTGTGAATTTGTTATATTGTTTCTAGACAAAGCCTTTTTCGTGTAGTAAGAGACAGAATAAAAGTTAAAAAATTATCTGTTTCCCCTAACGTACATCTTATAGTTTAAATTGACGGTATCAATATTACGGATTCCAGTAAGGGTTTACTTTTCTTTGCGGCAATACATTTCCCTAACGGCTATGCGTCATTGTACTTCTGGTTGAAAATCGTTATATTTGCGGGCCGACCTACTCTGAAATACAAGTGATGTTTTATATTTCAGTCACGCTCCGTGAAATGGGGGCTTAATGCATCTAAGAAAAAAAAAAAAAAAAAAAAAAAAAAAAAAAATCGGCACAGGTGAGACTGCGCAGCCCTACATGTTTCGAAACTATTAGCTTCTTATTTTTTTTCTAGGGACCATTCTGCCTCTCGGTTGTTAGACAAAGTTGATTCTTTTGACCCATGTTGTTGTGATGACTTGCTCGGTATAATGTATCACGCAGATTCATTAAACCCCCTTTTCTCAGAGCACGGCTCATTTATAAGATTTGAGCCATGCTCTGTGAAAAGGGGGCTTAATGCATCTGCGAAAAGTATCGACCCAGGTCAGCCTGCGCAGTCCGCGCAGGCTGACCTGGGCCGAAACTTTTCGCTATTGATCAATTTTCTGTATGTCAAAGGACAAGTCTATCCCAGAATTCGGTCGGTTGTTCGACAAAATTGATTTTCATGGATCCATAATTATGTGATGTCTTGCTTGGTATAATGCATTACGGAGTTGCATTAAGCCCCCTTTTGCAAGACCATGACTCATTTATAAGATATGTTCTGCAAGGCTTAACGTTCTCTAGAAATAATTTGATGGAAAAGATAATGGGATTTCCGTTGCTCGGTGGCTGAGCCGTTGCCAGAGAGAGAGAGAGAGAGAGAGAGAGAGAGAGAGAGAGAGAGAGAGAGAGAGAGAGAGAGAGAGAGAGAGAGAGAGAGAGAGAGTAAAATCACACTACAGTATAGATCGGCTTTCTTTCTACTGATTTTATCACAGATTTATTTTTGTGTGCCCAGGTCTGTTTCGTTCGCGGTAATGCGGTGATGCTGATTCTTCCGGTTGAATACCATCATAATGGTGGCAGTAAAAAGATAAGCTGAAAAAATATCTAGAATTTGATTTATTTTTCAAGGGCCATAGAATAGCTTCTTTTAATCATGGGACAATGGAAAAATGATAAAACACGATCAAAAACAATTCCAATCATATAATGATATTTGATTCCTCACATGTGGTTGTTAAAGTCAATATAATGATGATGAAATATTAACGATAATTTCCAAACCTGGGGCCTACTGAGATTCAGATTTCAAAGTGTCGAGTTGAAAAAAAACAATCATTATCAAAAGAACGTTTCTGGGTTAATACTAAATCCTCAATATGCTGCGGACAAGTTTGGTGCCTTTACGAACAAAGTAGATCCTAGACCAGACTCCATAGACCATACATTCTGATCTAAGATCGACGTTGTTAGATATTTTGTGGGATATTCTTATCAAAACATTACTGGAAGTCGCTGAAATAAACATTTAACTACTGTCTCAGACTCTGACCATCTTTATGTAGCACTGTACAGATAGTCATTTTCGAATTTTAACATCACGTTTATCCTGCTATAATAGGTCAGGCGACAAAGTTTTGGACATGTCCATCCTGAAGGCATGTGCTTCAGTGTCTGCATCACAAGTGGATAAAATCAGATACGACGGAAAAAAATCAGCTTCTACACAGTGTCAATACGGTCCCAAATATGGTATGATGACGTAACCCGAAAGAGGGCTACTTTCGGCCTGGTCTCCGATGTGATTGGTCTGAATGTTACATTATAATATTCATCCGCCATTCATGGAAATAAATTATCCAATTAGCCAGCATTTGCTTCACTTTCTTCCCGTTTTTGGACATTTCTTATTAATAATATTAAACGATATGTTATGTTTGAAGACGTATGCGTGGTTCTAACGTCGCAGTAACGAACAAAAGAATCCTGTAAGTCCGATAACTTTTTTCACGCCATCAAAGCATTGTAAACTTCTCCATTGAATTCGTGGATTTCTCTACATATCCACCTGCCATGATGTTAAATCCATAGATCCATTCGCTCTTTTGTCCATGCGCTTTTGAACTCCAAGGTAAGGAAAACAGCGACAACAAAATGCTTGAACTTAATTAATTGCAGAGTTAATTTATCTTGCCGAATAAAAATTGTCGACGATTGCACAAAACTATTTTGCTAAATGTACGGGTATTGGGCTGGGCTTGTATGACCCAAACTATTGATTAATTAGCGGAGGGTGTAAAGCAAGATCAGACTGCACGTATGTGCAGGCTGATCTTGCTTTACACTCTCCGCAAAAGTCATTTATGGTCGCAAACGGCAGGGTATAAGGGTTAAGATCGCTGTAATGAGCAAAATATCCGTGAAAGTCCGATAACTTTATTCCATATCATCAAAGCATTGTAATTTTTTCAGTCAAATTGGTCGATTTCTCTAAATATCCACCTGTCGTGATGTTAAATCCATTCGTCCCTATTTCCACCCGGTTTCGAACCTCAAGGTCCCGAAAGGAACGCCGTCGATGATCACGATAACAACAAAATAAACGTTTACACTCCTTCCTAAAGTTATTGGACCACATTAGATAGTAAATAAAATTAAAACAGAAGCTGATGTAATAAATGATTTGGAAAATCTGCTGAAGCAGTCGATCAAACAGTGTATACGACTGTATGCCATCTATTTCTAGAACAATAAGATGGCGCAGTTTATTGGCGTGAGACGGACAGCTAAGTATAACAAACGTGAGCGAAATTGCCAGTAGCACACGTGTTATTCTCACAAGTGATTTCTGTTTCTTTGACAATCGTCGACTAATTGGGTTATCTAGTTTACGACGAACTCTCCGTAAACAGACATTTTTGTACAAAATCGCCACAATCAAGACCGACGTTATTATGGTAGGCACTACTAGCGTTGTAATGGTGTCCCAAAACGAATAAATCTTGTTCAGCTTTGAGAAAGCCGATACTTCGGTACAAATTGTCACATTCTCCGCAACGTTAACAGGGCTCGTCGTCCAGAATTGGCCGCTGTATAGAATGACCGCGTATCCCACGAGAAGACTGACCACGATTTTGGCGCGAATTACAGTGCAGTAGATGACGGCCTTGGAAAGGTGAAAAGTCACGATGTAGTTTTCGACGGTGATGCAGACGATGAACCATACGGAAAGAAATCTGAAAGTAAAGAAAAAGAATGAAATGAGCCACGCTTTGGCAAAAGGGGGCTTAATGCATCTCCATGATGTATTAAACCGAGCAAGTCATCACATAACTATGGATCCATAAAACATGAGCCATGCTCTGGCAAAAGGGGGCTTAATGCATCTCCGTTATACATGATACCAGCCCAAATCATCACATAATTATGGACCCACAAGAGTTACTTTCTTAGATAACCGACTTAATCATGAGGTAGACTGGTCCTTTGACAAACAGAAAATTGACTAATAGCGAAAAGTTTCGGCCCAGGTCAGCCTGCGCGGACTGCACAGGCTGACCTGGGTCGATACTTTTCGCATATGCATTAAGCCCGCTTTTCACAGAGCACTGCTTTTATACATATATATATATTCATTCTAACGGCCGACTGAATCATGGTGTAAAATTGTCCTTCGGGATGCAGGAAATTTACCAAAAGCAAAAATTGTCGACACAGATCAGCCTGCGCGGAATGTGCAGGCTGACCTTTGTCGAGACGTTTTGCAGATGCATTAAACCCCCTTTTCACAAAGCATGGCTCAAATACGTTCGTGCGACGCTCTGGAATAAAGAGGATTAATGGATTTTCCTTATGCTTTATATCAAGCGAGTCATCGCATTACATGCATGAGTCGTGTCAAAAGACCGGCTTAATAATGCGGTAGAATGGTCCTTTGGCATGCAGAAAATTTACCAATAGCAAATAAGTTTGCTCTAGGTCAGCCTTGCGGACTGTGCAAGCTATCATGGGTTGATACCTTTTTTGCATATGCATGAAGCCCCCTTTTCACAAAGCTGACTCATTTACTGTCAAAAACCTCGTTAGCACGACAAAACGACAAAAAGTCATTTTGTCACAGGGCATCTTCGGTCGGTAGCTGAAACTGTAGTGTAATGAATGTGCAGACCATTGAAAAATGTTTCACATAGTTTATTTTATGGTAGAAATACTGTGAAAAAAGTTGGTCACAATTGCTCATCTTGAGCATTTTCATACTTTATAACTATATTTTCAAATGCATGGCTGGCCGAAGCTTAAGCATTCAACAGGGTCGAGACAATTTCGTTCTTTCAGATAACACCTATCCGACAGTTTCTCTCGATAATGGAGCCTGTTCTAGAATATATTGTAAACAAGAGAGCCATCGGCGCTCACCTGAATAAAGTCATCATGGAAGTGACAAATGCTGAAGAGATCCTTGTTGTAATGATGTAAAACACATGAGTGTTAGTGACCTACTTTTTTACCAATGTGACCTACTTTTGTCTGAGGTATCATCAAGAAAAACATTCTGACCATGTTTCATGAGTATCAGAATGAAAGCGTGGCCTCTATAGTGCAAACAAGGTTTTTCTAAGATTTGTTCAAGTGACTCACTTTTTGACCAGATGTAACCCAATTTTGTGCATATCCTTAAGACAACAATTCTGACCAAGTTTCATTATTATCATACTGAAAATGTGTTCTCTAGCCTCTAGGGTGCACAAACTGTTTTCTATGATTTGTGCGGGTGACCTACTTTTTAACCCAATTTCAAAGCCATCCTTGATATTATCAAGGCAAATATTCTGTACAAATTTCACGAGTATCGGGCTGAAAATGTGGCCTCTAGAGTGCACACAAGGTTTTTCTTCGATTTGTCCCAGTGACATACTTTTTGACTCTACGTTAGCCAATTTCGAACTTGTTCAAAATAATATCAAGACAAACATTCTGACCAAGTTTCATAAGTATCAGACTGAAAATGTGGCCTCTAGGGTACATGAACACAAAAGTTTTTTTCTAAGATCTGTCCCAGTGACCTACTTTTTGACATGCAATGACCAATTTCAAAGTATTCCGAGATATCACCAAGAAAAACAATCTGACTAATTTTCATGAGTAGCTGACTGAAATGTGGCCTCAAGAGTCATACAAGGTAAGTGTTGACGCCCAGACGACGGACGATGCACAACGGACGACCCGTGACGTGCGACGGACACAGCACAACCCAAAGAGCTCATGTTTAGCACTTTGTGCTCAGGTGAGCTAAAAAAGACGAAGAATTTCAAACAAAGAATAAAAAACGTCATTCTTTTCGGTCGGAAAGCTTCAATACAGGAACCACTAGCTAGGGAGATTTGCGGTACACGGTATACAAACCTTCCCACCGTAAATTGGGAAGGAAAAAAAAAGTTAATAAAAGAGGGCTTAAATTTCGAGAATACTGTCTTATTAATTGTTCATTTTTCCCCAGATGACGTTTTCAATTAGAGTGCGAAATTCAATTATGTTTGAATTAACGTATATACTTTAAAGTGCTTCACTGATCAATGTCTTTTTCTGCAGACATTTTTTCAAGACGTGCGTTCAACATTTATCCACGCTCAACTCTTTCCCAGACGTCAAAATTCTAGACCAGTCCGAATTGATTGCATTTGCAGACGACAAAATCTATGCGACTCAAAAATTAAATTTTGTTTTGAAAAGTGTAGAAAACATTGTTGGTAAAGGACAAAATGCTGGTTACCAGCATTTTGTCCTGTTCCCACAATGTTTCCAAAAGCTTTTTTTCTAAAGGTCGATAAAACTTGGGATGCGGAAACCGTTTCTACACATATACGACTTTTTATCCCCCAGCACAAAACAGCTGTTTAACTCTTTACCAAACAATCTCGCGTTTCGGACAATCCTGAGGGAGAAGACTTGGTGAAAAGAGGTGAAATAGAATATCATAGCCGTCTCCAAAATTTTAATTCCTTAAGAAAGACACTTTCCTGATTTTAACTCTTTCATTAGAAACTAGAAATATTTTTCCTGAAGATGTGGATCAAGATCACACTGCATAGAACGCGACTTTTAAAGCTAGTTCTTTTAATACAGAGGAGGAGGGGAAGGAGAAGAAGGAGAAGAAGAAGAAGAAGAAGAAGAAGAAGAAGAAGAAGAAGAAGAAGAAGAAGAAGAAGAAGTGTATCGTTTAAACAATTTCTGTCTATGTCGTGCAATGCTCTCTAAAGCTGTCTACTCTCTAAAGCTGTCTACTTTATTACTTTGAAATTGTATACCCACCTTTGATGAGAATTAAATAAGTTAACCATCTCCTAAGGAAGTCTTTTAATAAAATGAAAATAGGAGAAAATGCTTGTAACCAGCATCTCCTCCTTTTTCCATAATTTTTTCTACTTTTTAAGAAAACTCTCATCATTTGAGCGTCTTTTAATTTTTCTTCTGCAATCGCTTTTTAGCGTAGGCGAGTCCCCATTTGATCTTTTGCTAAAGCCGAGTTTATCAAGCATTTTACCTATACTGTGAGGAGCAAGACGATTAGTCGATAAAAAAAATGATGTTATCTCATGTTATCTACATGAATACATCCTACATAGATCAGTTCTTACATAATTTGCAAGCTCCTCGCCCAAGGCAATTCATCCTAGATTCTACTTTGATAGATTAAATTCCTTGAGTGCTAAATGAATTACTGATGGAATACAAAGTACCTGAAGTAATGAGAACATGACACGCCTTTAATTCCATCTTTGCTATTGAAGATGCAAAAAGCTTTTGTGGGCATTGTAGATCAAGATCAGACTGCACAGAACGTGCAGTCTGATCTCTGATCTACACTGTCCACTACTTTAGTCTAGGTCATGACCGAACGGTCTCTTTATCTTGCAGCGGAACTGTATTTGTAGTCCTCTCCAAAGTGAAATGAGCCGTGCTCTGTGAAAAGGGGGCTTGATGCATTTGCGAAAAGTATCGACCCAGGTCAGCCTGCGCGGACTGCGCAGGCTGGCCTGGGTCGATACTTTTCGCTATTGGTCAATTTTCTGTTTGTCAAAGGACCAGTCTACCACATGATTAAGTTGGTTATTAAAAAAAAGTGGCTCTTATGGATCCATAATTATGTGATGGCATGGGCAGGTATAATGTTTAATGGATATGCATTAAGCTCCCTTTTGCCAGAGAATGGCTCAAATATTTTTGTTTGAAAGTTAAAGTTAACTCTATCAGCGTCAAATATCTAGCAGCCATGCTTTTATAAAAGGGTGTTTAATGCGTCTTCGTATTGCATTATACCAAGCAAGACTTCACATAATAAGGAATACTTAACCCATAGGCTGCTAAGCGCGACTCACTGACCGTTTGCGGACAGTGTAGATCAAGATCAGACTGCACAGAACGTGCAGTCTGATCTTGGATCTACACTGTCCGTTAAGGAGATATTATTCCCCTAAACATAACTTTGAAATAGCAGTATTTGGATATTTACCATCGGAAAGAAAAAATTTCAATTTTGTTATTTAGCAGGATAAGGGTTAAAATCCACTTTTGTCCAACAACTTACTGAATCACGGGGTAGACTGGTCCTTTGACATGCAGGAAATTGACCAACAGCGAAAAGTTTAGGCCCAGGAATTTGATCGATATTTTTCGCGTATGTATTAAGCCATCTTTTCACAGAACATGGCGATCCCTGGCTCGGCCAATTTCTTTCCCAGGACTGGTGATAGTCGTTGCGACAGGATTCATTCCTCTCCTACCGCTGACCATTGTTTCGATGATGGTTATGTGGGAAAGCAGCCAGTGGCTTGGAAAGAAAAAATTGTGCGGAGTACTGGTAAAAGAGACTCCAGGAAAGCATGGATAGGTGCACTGGCCTCCGCGATATAACTGAAATAATGTTGAAAACGGCATTAAACACCATACAAGCAATCAATCAGAACACGGCTCAGATATATCAGTGGAAAGATTTTAATTTTATCTGACAGGCTATACTAAACATTCGGACCGTAGCGATCCAAGATCAAACTGCACCTTATCTGAATTCATAAATACGTAAACTGGTTACCATAATAGCTGAAATAGTTTTGAAAAAATCCAGAGAAAATGCTGTTCCACAAGCCGAAGGTCAAAGAGAGAGAAGTATTGAAAGGCGATTGACTGTTTTTTATCTCTTTGACAGATGTTTCGTCTGACAGTATCTGTTCGTAACCTGACATCAGTGGAACTTATCTTGATCTGTATACATCTTGATTATTGAAGTGGGTTTGACTCAATAAATCATCTGTTATGTCATGCCTCTGTGTCGGTAGGGGCAGGGGTTCTTTGCATGTTCATCTACGCATTTTTACCGCTTTGAAAGTTCGTTTTTTTCGGCGTAGCTGAATACGCTGGCTTTTCACCTACTTCTTGGTACTGATAAAGAATGAATAGATGGCAATTTGCGATTGGTAAAAATATGAACATGTATATTCGGCGGGCCCCTGCTGCCACATTTGCTCGCACATTTATGAAACCACCATTTACAAGCGTTGCTACCGCTAATCGATACCTCGGGGCCTTGGTTCATACCATAGCAAATTAATGTAGTATAGAATGGTCCTTTTTTGTTCTATTTGGAAAAGTTAATATTTCATAGGCGTTTCCCAATAACCCAATACTACTTTTTAAAAATGAAAAACAGTGAAGAAAAAAGAGGCAATTGCTCGCAAAGTTACATTTCATTATTTTACTTCATATTGAGCCAAAAAAGAGTTTCAATATTCATATTCTAATATCTCTTACACCGTCTGTCTTTTTTACAGATATTTCTTATTTTCATTAAATTTGAAACCTGAATTATTCACACACGTATTTTAATGTTCGACTCCATCCTGTCTATGAAAGAAGTTTTGACTTCAAATAAATACTGGTTCAGATCTCGGGATTATTTCTGGTGCATGACTCATTTATTCATGATGATGATGATGATGACGATGACGATGATGATGATGATCGTAATGATTAGTATCGTCGAAGACTTAATGCCCTTATAATAACATCTTAATGATTGATACGAAAATTTCGATTTTCTTTTCAGTATGTCGTGTACATTGACAATTCCACCTAATGATTTATACTGATCTCGGATTCGCATTTTTAAAGATTTCAACGTATGAAGAGTCAACGTACGCAGCCTGATCCATAAATACGTCACACGCTTAAAATTCTAATAAATACCTGCTGAACCAAAGTTGCTTACTTGTTTTAACCGCTAACCAAACAGTCGGAAATATTAAACTCTTTACTAAACAATCTTGTGATTTGACGACCTAAGGAGACAGGCTTCTGAAAACATTGTGGGAAAAGCAATTGCAGGTATTACCAAACAGTCTTTTGTTTAAACGACCATAATCAGGCAGGCTTCTGAAAACATTGTGGGAAAAGCAAAAACTGCTGGTGACCAGCATTTTCTGCTTTTCCCACAATGTTTTCACCATAATTCCATCATTTGAGCCAGATTTAATCTGTCGTATGCGATAGCTTTGAATTTAGTCAAAAATAATTCCTTGTCGCCTAGTACAGAGCTAACGAATATGACAAAGAAGGACTGTGGTAATTTTTCTGCTTTCCAACAGTGTTTTTTATCCGTTCGAAGGTAAATAGCATCATGCAAGCAACATTTAGTTTGTCGTCTGCAACTGCTATCAAAATGGATGAGTCTAAATTTTTTCGCCTGGTAAAGGGTCAAAATGTTGTTTAATCCTTTACCAAACAATCCCTGGTTTTTACGACCCAGAGGAAGAAGCCTTCTGAGAACATTGTGGGAAAAGGAGAAAATGCTGGTAACCAGCATTTTCTCCTTTTCCCACAATGTTTTCTACTCTTCTAAAGTCAAGTTTCAATTTTTGAGTCACATTTTTTTTTGTCGTCTGCAAATGCTTGTAATTTGGACAAGTCTAAAATTTTGTCGTCTGGTAAAGAGTTAAAGGCCCAGTAGAGGCCAAAATATCAAAGCAGGTGTCATACTACATTTAACCTTAAATCATACCATTTAAAAGTATGAAATATATTGTGGAGATGACAGTCTGTTATCGTGTGGTCGGGCCATATGTGAGTCGCTGGCAGAAAAAAAGAATTTTAATATCAGGCAAAAAGTAAACAAAAGACACAGCTACCTGGCAGGTTTTAACCTAGTTTTGAATTAATTTCTCTGTCAGCAACTAACACTTGGACCGACCGTACAATGACATATTGTCATCTTCACAATAATTTCCATACTTTTAAATGGTATGTTGTAAATTTAAATGCATTTCAACACCTGCTTTGTTTACTTGTTGGCTTTATTGTTACTTTAACGACACTTCTAACTGTATTTTAATTATATCGCAGTGACATCTTACATTCAAAATGTTCTTCCAGGATTCAACCAAGAGAAAACTCCTTTGATCCTATGTAAAATGCGGAAGCATTCGTCTCTAGAAAACTGGTTAGTATCTATTTTTTTTGCCCAGACGTTTCCAAGCCATGTGGGACGTTTTCTTTCAAAGAATTGTATTAATTTTGTTCTCAATTTGATAAAGCAGAAGGCCGCCTTTAGAAATATATGTCTAATATCTGTCGAAAACACAGAACTATTTGTCCGCTGCGGAGTGATATTGGGGAGCACTCTGTCACAAAGTCGACCTATTTATCTACCGCGGAGTGTTATTGCAGGAGGCACGTTCTGGGAGATGTTTTCCTAGATTAGTGAGGGATGTATCCCCAGAACTTATCGAAGATTGAATCTAGTGCATTTAACCAGATAGTGCAGCCACAAAGGAGTTTAATTTAGACGGCCGATTATCGCTGTCTTTTCACTCTTTTCCAGACAACAAAATTTAGGTTCGTCTATTTTGAGAAAATTTGCAGACAACAAATTACGGCTCGTTTTGTGGGTTTAACCGTTTACCGCACAAGGCCGACTTTTAACGACCCTGGGAAAGAAGCCTTTTGAAAACATTGTGGGAAAAGGAGAAAATGCTGGTAACCAGCATTTTCTCCTTTTCCCACAAAGTTTTCTACCCTATCAAAGAAAGATTGCACCATTTGAGCCATATTGAATATGTCGTCTGCAAATACTTTCGAATTGGATAAGGCTAAAATTTTGTCGTATGGTAATGAGTTAAGCTATGAAAGAATAGGAAGTTTAGTGGGAAAAGGAGAAATTAAAGCTGGCTACCCGCATTTTCTCCCTTTTCCACTGTTTATATAAAAAAAAAAAAACCTACCGTACTGTGGTAAAAATACGGGTAATTGAATAAGCAATCTCTGTACACGCCTTTTTTTGACCGCCAAAACTTATTATAAGCTAGACGGGGGTGGGGGGGGGGAAGAGAAATATTTATGGGAGAGAAATATAGCTTTTTATTTTATTCAGCTGAAACATTCGGATAAATGGAGAAATTGCTTGCTACTCTCTACTTCTTCTTCAATGTTTTTCGATTTATGACCCATCAGCATATATCGCATTAACCCCCATCCTGCTTAGTAAGTGAATAGAAACTTTTAAGCCAATAGTAAAAACCCAAATTTTGTTATTCCAAAGGCAATATCACCTTATCGGACAGTGTAGATCAAAGATCAGACAGCACGTTTTGTGCTGTCTGATCTTGATCTACACTGTCCGCTAAAGGTCAGTAAGTCGCGCTTAGCAGCTTAAGGGTTAAGAAGGCAATATGTTTGTGTTCTTTGACAGGGTACTTAAAGGTGGCCCTTCAGGTTTTGGGACGAAAATTTTACAAAAATACAGAAAAATCATCCTTATACTCCCAAAGCCTTTCAATTTTCATTCATAAAACCCCAGTAGTCGAAAACCATCCGACAACAAGAGAAATTAGAGATTTACTACGGGCCCATGTCGACGCCGACGGGAAACACGTTCTATTTTTACATGAGCAACTCGCTCATTTACATACCGGAAATACACAGACAAAGCTTTAAACATAGCGTCCGAAGAAGACATTATGGAAAGTAATTACATGTTTGTTATGTTAATGGAATTTAAGCGTCATTAGTCACGTGCCAGTTACTTGACATTCCCACAATGCTTTTTTGATTTCTGGCGCGAAATCTAAAAATACCTTAAGAGGCTACGTAGCCTTTTAAGGGAACACCATCAAAAAAAATTATAATTTTATGATTCTTAATTATTGATGATTTGTATTGTTTTTTCATATAAATTTCAGTGATATATATATATATTTTAATTTGGTGAGATGTGAAAAATCTAAATACCCACCTTTAAGTCGATTTTAGATAAGGAAAAATACCGAATACTGTTAATTTAGAAAATGAATGAATTTTAATGCACAAGTTAACAGCTGTTAAAGGAATAAATAGCGCATTAAGCCTGCAGTCGGGCGTAATTTCTTGGAAGCGGAGGCGGGTGATATCTAACGACCGCCATTAATGTGTATGAAACAATAGTAATAAATCTTGACGACACGTCACGTCTTTTAAACCAATCAGAACTCGAGAATCTTCCTCTGAGTATTATAATAGATTCCATCAAGATTTTGGAAGAGATAAAATGCATTTAAGTCTACTCAGCAAACAGTCGACTTCAATGGAATGTCTACTTTGGCTCTAAACTGAAATCTGGATGACGCTTAGAAATTCTTATGAACATTTTATAAAGTACTCGACGACAAAAGGACCAGCTTCCATAAGGGGATAAATAGGGCTTTTTCCAACTTGATTGATGAAAAACGACAAAATAAAATTTTGATATTTTTTCACATTTTGTATGCATTTTTCTGCATTGAAGGGCACATAACTCTTTTCTTAAACCATCTACATACAAATAAATCCACATAATTCTGCAATTACAAACCATTCACAAATATTTCCCCAAAATATGGTAAGATTCTTTTGTTTGGTAGAGAAGCGTTCATGTTTTCCGCAAAGATGGTAGATGAAAATATATCAAAATCCAAAAACTGGAATCAAAATAATATTTTTTTAGTACTTTTCAAGAGCATATATAAAAACCTCATATCACTTTAATATGTGACTTTAATATGTGACAACAGCCCTTGCATAATATGTGAAAACTTTTAGCCAGTCTTTTATAGGAAGATAAGACTACCACCAAACCCCCTTATAGAAACTGGTCCTTTTTGACTTTTCCATATTGAAAGCGTTTGCAGACGACAAATTAAACCCGGATAAAATTATGGATTTTTTTTCTTTCAAAAAGAGAATGAAAAAAAAAAAACAAGCATATTTTTCCTCCTGTAGATCTAATGGGATAATTTTGCATTACAAAAAACTACCAAGGGAATCAATAAATAATCGATTTTTTAACGACATGACGAGATAAGCATGACGTTTTCAGTTAGAGACTCCATTAGCTAAAGTTACAAGCAACACCTTTTTCAGCAATGTTTTCTGAACCTTTTTACAGGACAAAGAATTTTAGCCAAGCCCTCGCAGAAGGGGGGCTGTATGCATCTTCGTGATGCATGATACTAAACAAGGCATCAGATAATTATGGGCCCATAAAATCTATTATGTCTAACAACCGACTGAGTCCTAAGGTAAACTGTTCCTTGGACATGCAGAAAATTGACCATTATAAAAAAGTATCGACCTAGGTCAGCCTGCGCAGTCCGCGCAGGCTGACCTGGGTCGATAGTTTTTGCAGATGCATTAAACCCCCTTTTCACAGAGCATAGCTCATTTGTTTGGTAACGACTAAATTAAGTATTCTAAGGAGGAAGCTAAGGAATTCATCACGAATCAATTTTATACAGTACAAAAACACAAACAGGATGGATGTTACTGACAGCGCCCATTATTTAAGGTCAGCTCAATCACAGTAAGGTCCACTGAACATGATGATGAACAGAAAACATTAGAGATCAATGTCTTTAAAATGAATGATTTTCTTCTTTCTCGTTCTCTTGGTCTTTTACTACCCTTAGCTCGTAGATTAACACGTTCAACGTTGAAGGAGAAAAACATTGACTTTTGCGGACGGCATAAATCAAGATCAGACTGCACAGAACGTGCAGCCTGAATCCAAATTCACGATCCATTCTTAACAACGGTCTTCGTCTTATTCTCCAGCATTTTCTAAATTTGAAAGTAACACAACCTCTGATTGGCTAAACCATTTGGTTTAGCCAATCAGAAGTTGTGTTAAGGTCAAATTAAAAAAAAAAAAAAATAAATAAAATCTGGATAATAAGACCTAATGCGTTCTTAAGAATGGTTGATATTGGATCTGATCTATACCGTCTGCTAGTTTCGTTAAACACATAGGATATTACTCTTTCTGAGGTTTAGTGGATTAAATTTTCAGCTTCAAAAGAGGTTGAATTATCATATTTGGTGTTGAAACATTTAAATCGACTCGCAACTCGATTTCGTTCCAGCGCATGTTTGACTAAAAAAGAATCCCGCAATATATATTTAAATTTCATAGTTTGGCAGAAAACCTATCACAAGATATTGGATGTTCTCTGCAGTGTAATTTTTCGTCTAGATTGTCTGCAAATGTGTTAAAATATTATCACCGAAAAGGTCAAGTTGTAAAAATAATTCGTAAGAAAGCTCGCAACTTACCCGAATACATAGGAGAAATACACGATTGTCTGGCAGAACCCTTGGGTATGCATAATGGGTATGTGTACCATCTCTAACCATTGCAGAAAAAGTACCAAGTTGAAGCCTAAACTGCTTCCGGACAAAGCTGAAAATAGAGATTTAAAGTAACGTAAAGTATACGAGTCATGCTGTGTGAAAAGGGAGCTTAATGCATCTGCAAAAAGTATCGACCCATGTCAGCCTGCGCAGTCAGCGCAGGCTGACCTGGGTAGAAACTTTTTGCCATTTGTAAATTTTTCTGCATGTTAAAGGACCAGTCTACCTTATGATTCAGTCGATCGTTAGTCAAAAATTGGTTTTATGAATCCATAATTATGTGATGACTAGCATGGTATCATGGATCACCGAAATGCATCAAGCCCCCATTTACCAGGCCATGGTTTATTTGTTTTTGCTTAATGACACCCCTGTTGAAAAGTCCAGTCACTATCTAGCTATGTTCCCCCACTACGTTCCCCGTTTCCAGCAGGAACGGCGGACCATGTCACCGCCGAGCCCTCGTCGCTGCTCGATCCCCGGATCGGCCAATTCTTTTTGAGGACTGATGATAGCCATTGAGAGAGGATACATTCCTTTTTCACCGCTGATCATTGTTTCGACGATATTTATTTGGGAAAGCAGCCAGTGGCTCGGAAAGAATGTTGTGCGGAGTACTGGTAAAAGAAACCCTAGGAAAGCATGGATAGATACACTGGCCGCGATATTATTGAAATAATGTTTAAAACGGCGTTAAACACCATGCAATCAATCACCATATCACCGTCACAACATTTTTATTGCCGCAAGGACGGTAGAAAATAGATCAGATCCTGCAAAACACTAGGTCTTGTGGAATCGAACATGGAGTAGCGCCCGTTACGCACAATACGCAGGTGCGTAAAATAAATTCCGCGACCATAGTTGTAAATCACAATACATGTATAACAATATAATATACATGTGTTGATATTTCTCTAGATATTTACAAGGAAAATGTTGTCAAAAACACGCCAGAACCCACCATTTGGCATCTAAATTATCAAAAGACACCCCCTCCCGATCCCTTCCCCCATAGGCTCTTCGTGCCTCAATCACTGTGAGTACACTCAGCAAAACTTCTAACCGGCCACTTTTGTTTCTCTTGTAAATTTGACCAAGTAATAGACAGGTAAATAAAAACAACTTATAATATACGTCTGGACGTTAGACATGGTATTGTAATGAAAGGATTCTCGATTTTGCCGATAGAAGGCATCTCTTTTTCAAAAAAGGGAAATCACGTGGTTTGCGCATGCGTGGTGTCTATTGGACAAACCAGGTTAAAAAGATAAGCATACATTACTGAAATTTTGTCATCAGTAAGGAAAAACATGAAAACTATTTTCTGCACAAAAATATAAACCTAGAGAAGGAGTGTAAAGTTTTAAAAAAAAATGATTTTTCAATTTTCAATGTTAAGTGAATGAATGTTTGATAACTTCATTTCGATAGAACAAGTCAACAAATTCTTTTCAAACTTAGGCTGGAGTATGCTTTTACATTGGTCAATTATTCTCCAAAACACCAAACTAAATGAACCGCCTCTTTTCTGGACAGCTGATGCCAAAAGAGGTCTACGGGGAATTCCGGCTTAAAAGTGGCCGTTTAGAAGTTTGTTTAGTATATATATATTTCAATCCTGGCTACGCCTATGGGTAAACCCCTACAGTGCAAGCATAAAACCAATTGTTTTTGCGAACAGTGTGGGAAACACAGCCGAAAAATTGCTATTCTATGGTTGCTTTTGCCAGAGTTTGTAACAATTAACTGACAGTATAGATGCAAGGTCAGACCGCACCTTCTGTGTAGCCTGACCTTGATCTACGATATTTGCAAAAAGCAACAGAAATCGGGATCGCTTTATGGGTTAAATTAAACATCATCATATAAAACCAAACAATGTATACCTTTGAAATTCAGTTAAAGAGGCCCTGAGGTCCAACTGAAATAAAATCATGATACGATATATTCTATTTCTAGAACTGGCTGTTCGGAACTTTGCAATATCAACACTTCGCATCCGGTGGAAGATTTGCAGTTGGGACTTTTTAAACAATCTTCGACAATATGGACAAGTATGAAAGTGAAATCATTGCTGCTAAATGAGAAATTTCTCCTCTAGTCACAATGTTTTCAAAAGAGTTCTACTGCAAGATGTAAACAGTCTTCTGCTGGAGGTTATGAGTTAGACCTTCACCGAACCAAAAAAAAAAAGTTTAGGCCAGACCAAATTGAAAACATTTGCAGACGACAAATAAAACCTGGCTAAAATAATGAAATTTGTCTTTGGAAGGTTAGAAAACATTGTGGGAAAAGAATAAAAAGTTGGTTACCAGCATTTTCTTCTTTTTCCACAATGCTTTCAAAAGCATTCTTTCTCGGGGTCATTAAAACACGGTAGTGTATATAGTGAAGGCTTAAAATCACGATTTGGCAATAAAAGTCATCTTCAAACAAGAATTCAAACCATATGGAAAGTCGGTTAACTCGCAAGAGGAATGATTAACGCTTTAATTACTGACAGCGCGGATCAAGATCAATGTCGATATTCACCAACCAAACATTCTTTAGAACATTCTTGTTCTAAATATAAATATAGAAAGTAACACAACTTCTGATTGGCTAAACCATTTGGTTTAGCCAATCAGAAGTTGCGTTACTTTCAAATTTAGAAAAAAAAAAATGTTGTCAATAAGACTAAGAATGTTCTTGAGAGTGCTTGGTGAATGCGGGTCCTGGCCTTACAGAACATGAAGTCTCAACTTGAATCAACCAATACGATGTCCTATGTTACTATAGCAGACCAGCATCAAACTAGAGCCGTAGACCGAATATTTTTCCCCAAAAACACACACCACGCAAATACTGACTGGTCATGTCATTGGACTAGGGAAACAATACAAAAGACAGGGGCTGCGTTTCACTGAACTGTTTACGCACAAAATTTGCGTATGCAGTTTAGGTAAGCAAGCATCAAGGCTGAAAACAAGTTTCATTAAACTGGATAACTTTACGATTTACGAGTCAATATTTGCATAACATTATGCCAGACCATACCTTTGGGTAAAGCAGGGATCATATTTGTGTATATACAGTCCCAAATAATTTGCGTAAATTTTACACAGTTTAGTGAAAGGTAGCCCAGATCTCCTGTAATAATTGCAGGTGTACACAATTCAAGAGTAGGAAGGCGTCCATTGAAATTGCAGTCATATTACTTGAAAACTGTGGGAAAAGAAGAGGACAAACGGACGGACTTACTTTCAAATTTAGAAAATCTTGGAGGGTAAGACTAAGAATTTTTTTAAGAATGGTTGGAGAATACGCACCGTGATGCCAGTATGAACACACTCAAACTTCTATGAGACTGGTATAAAGAGACTTATCATTTCAATACAATACTTTGGCCTGTCCTTAGAACAGAAAATGCATATTTCACTCAATTATTAGTCTCAGAAGTTGTCTCTTTTCACCGTACAAGGGGGGGGGGGGGGGGGGGGAGGGGGTAGGTATAGATTTTTTTTTTAATCAGGAACAATCGGATCTACGATCAGACTGCCTTGAACTTGGATCAACACTTTTCGATATTTATGAGATTTCTAGGGAAAATATTAAAAAAAACCCCTTTGAGCCGTTTGTACAGACCTAAAATATTCGTCAGTATTGAACCTGAACAAACCTAAATTGTTCTTTATCTGATGACCCGTTGTCCCAAACGATGTCCCAAGTTAAAACCCACGCAATTTTAAATCACTTTTCTATCTGATTTTGACCCTTTACTGAACAATCACAAGTTTTAACGACACCGAGAAAAGAAGAAGAAAAAAAAAAAAAAAAAACATCGTGTGAAAAGGAGAAAATGCTGATATCCAGCAATTTGTCCTTTTCCAACAATGTTTTCCATCCTGTCAAAGACAAATCTTATTAATTGAGCCACATTTATTGGTCCGTCTGCAAATGCTTTCGAATTGGACTGCCCTACGATTTTGTCTTTTGATAAATTGTTTACCCTTTGAGCACCAAATAAGCAGAGATTTTTTATCAGTAAAACATCTACAAATCTTGCAAGTTCAAAACGCTTTCAAAAATCCACATAGCCGTAAGTGTAGATCAAAGATTAGATTTCACGCTTTGTGTTGTCTGACCTGTATCTACACAAAACGCAGACAAAATGCACAATTCTGATAAACAGTCTATGGCCTTACTCTACCGTTGCCACATAAATGAATGCATTTTTTTTTGTCAATGTCACCAAACAGATTCACTGAAAATACATAAACAGATAAGCAATAGTTTGGAATCAAGGAGAGGGTGGCGTAACTCAAAGATCAGACTGTGCTCTATGTATAATCCGATCCCGTTCCAATCTTGTTTTACTCTGTCTGCAAAAGTTACTTTTGTCGCTGATGATGGAGGAGAAAGTGTGAAAATTCTCCGAAAACCATTTTATCAGATAGTATGCAAATTTTGTGCCATTGTTTGACTCTAACGTTTATCTACTGTGTCGCATTTAAACAAAAATAGTATCCAATTAGAATGAGGCATGCAAACATCCAAGGCCGGTTTAATTCTATGCCTAATCGCTAAATTTTAGACTTATTCAAAATCAAACTATTTGCAGACGATAAATTAAATGTGACTCAAACAATGAGATTCGTCTGAGCTAGAACAATGATTGGCATTTTCTTCTTTTCCCTTATTGTTTTTAAAGCCATCTTCCTGAGAGTCGGCATTGTCTGATAAAAGATTAAAAATGAAAAATGGTATTTCTGACAATTTCTATCTACGTTTAGCTTGCAAGTTTTTCCAGTTTTCAACCCGAAGTGGGAGTAGAGTGCGATCAACAAAATGTATTGACGCTATAGAAAGTAGAATCGAATTGTGATACATCCTATCTTAAGCCAGAAAGAAAAAACCTCTTTCACTTATCAGTATTCTTTTGGTCAAGGAAACAGCATAATTAAGTCGATTATGAATATGGAGGAATATAAACGTGGAAAAAAAAAACTTTAGAAAAAAGTCATGATACGGATTGTGCACCGGTAAAGTGCAAGAAATAAATCTCAAAGTATTGAAATTACGCCTGCATAGAGTTTGTTTTTCTTTGCAATCATGCTGAAACAGAAAACTTATGCAGAAAATACTGAATCTTGATAATTTATTTTATTATTTCTTAGAAGTTAAAACAAGTGATGTACAATTATGGAACTCCAGATGTTAACCATTGCGTTTTGCAACATAATAAATATTGACGGCGTCAAGCACTGCTGTTCGACACTGTGACAATATTTAGGTAAAGTCTTACTGTTTGTAATTATAGAATGATAACATGTAACAACCTCATTAAACAAAGAAAGCAAGCAAACAACATGGCCGTAGGTTCAGACACTGACAACAGATATGGGGTTTCAGATCTTTTAAATGCGCATAAAAAAAAACGTCCCTCCCTCTTTCTTCCTCTTTTTACTGTTTGACGAACATGATGAAGAGTGCTTATGAAAACATTTAGGGAAAAGGAGAAAATGCTGGTAACCAGCATTTTCTCCATTTCCCACAATGTTTTCTACCTTTTAAAAAAACAAGTATCATCATTTGAGACCCATTTAATTTAATTTGTAGTCTGCAAATGCTTTAGTTTTGGACTGTTCCTATGTTTTTGTCGTCTGGTAAAGAAGTAGATCTAAACGAATGAGAAAGATATACCTTCGTCCTCTGCTATTTTCTCCCTTTGGTTACTCTGATAGTTAATCAAAGCGCTAACGCACTGAAGGCAGCGGATTTCTTTTCTGGTTCCGAATAAATGCTACTAATTGGTGTGTTCTATGATTTTTTTTACTCCTAAATTAATATAAATCAAAACGGAAAGTTCTCCAGAGACTCTTACCCTTAGGGTACGAGTTCACCGGAGTCCGAATTCTCCAGCAACGCGGTATGTTATCGTATAAATGTGCCAGATGGTGGAGAGGTGTTAAACCCGACACGGTTTTTTGTTTTATTTAAGCTGAAAATCTTTTGTTACCTTAAATCAAAAAGACAACTGAAACGTGATGTTTTAATTTTTTTCAGAGAACATACAGTATCAAGTCGAACTGCTTTGTTTGAATATCATTGGCAGAACTATTTTGTTAGTGTACGAAACTGGGTTTATTTACACGCGTATCCAGGCAAAACCTGCCGTAAGCAAAAATCTGACCTAGATAACGATAGTACGCTTCAAAAACCAGTATATACATGCATACGTGATGTGGGAACTATGACAGCGGGGTAAACCCGCTGCCAAAAAGTACAACTCTATAGATATGAGCCATGCTCTGACCTAAAAGAGCTTTGATGCATTTCTTTGATGCAATGTACCAAGCAAGTTATCACATGGCTTTCAACACGCAAAAAGGGGTGGATTGCACAGGCTGACCTGAGTCGATACTTTTTGCAGATGCATTAAAACCGTTTTTCACACTGGATGGTGCATATCCTTTTTTGTATCGGAACCCAGAAAATACATGAATATGTGAGTGTCGCCGTGATATAACTGAAATAATGTTGAAAGCGGCGTAAAACACCATTCAATCAATCATGTATCGCAGCACACCCTTTTGGCAGAAAGAAAACTCTTCCTCTTCTGGTGGAAAACATATTCACAGCAGACTAAATCGTGTCTTGAAAGGAACGATCATTAACAGAGAATCAGCCAAGAAACCTGGCTCCAGGGTCAAAAGTTGACAGCATCTACAAGGTTTTAGAACCTTTAATTGCGCTTCGATGGCTGCCTTTCGCCTTTTCAACATTAACCTTGTTGTGCTAAATAAATGCAATGAACCTTCTCAGTCAGTGCCAATGATGATTATATTCTTAAGGCTTTTATTGCCCACAGTATCTGGCAAAGCAACGGACAGTTAGATCAAGATCAGACTGCACGTTCTGTGCAGTCTGATCTTGATCTGCACTAGTCGCATATGCAGTTCATGCTACAGTGATAAAGCATTTAGAAAAAAATACTGAACTTCAACTAACCTTCACTCCTGGTTTTTCAAAAAAAGTCATTTGTTTTTACTTCAAGGATTTACTTTTTTAAGCGGAAGCACACTTTGTTGACTGTTATATCCCATGTATTTCCGGTTGAAAGAAAAAAAAACCGTTATAATGGCAGACGAAAACCTCCGTAAGTTGAAAGCCACTTTTTTGAAATAAAAAAACTATCATTAAAAAAAAAAACACTTAAAACATTGAACCGGGGTCAAGAGTTGACGACATCAATCAGGGTTTCAGAAACATTAATCGCGCATGAAACCTTGTACCTCCTCTTTTCAACCTCAAACTCCTGAGAACGACCGACATAAGGGGTAATTATTGGACGGTGTAGATCAAGCTTAGACAAAACAGAATATGCAGTCCGATCTTTGATCTGCTTGGTCCAATCATGGTTACTTCAGATGGGCCATAACGGCCTTCACCTTCATCCTACTGGGCCAATGAAATCAACGAAACCAAGCATAGTCCAGAATCCAGTTTGTTACTGATATCGAGTACAGAAACAGCTTAGGAGTTTAGCAGATGGCAAAAATATGAAACATGTCCAAACTGAAATCTATGCAGACCACAAAATAAATGCTACTCAAATCAAGGAACTTGTCTTTGATAGAAAATTAAAACATTCTAGAAAATGGGGGGGGGGGGGGGATGCTGGTATCCAGCAATATAGGTCGTGATTAGCCGGAAATAAGTAAGGTCAAAAGCATACATTTGTTCCTTTCTACTGACCAGAAATATCGACTCCATTTCTTGAGTGCTCTAATGGTACAAAGAGGAAGAACAAAGACTCTGAAAATAAACTCATTAAACAGAAAAAACAAATAGAGTTAGCAAAAAGAAAACCCACAAAAGCCTCCATTAAGGTCAAAAAGGTGGGGACACATATCAGGTTTCCAGCTGTTTAATCGTGCATGATAACTTGCCTGGATTCTTTAAACCCTTTACCACAGAATCACGAGTTTTAAGGACCTTGAAGGTTTTTGAAAACATTGTGGGAAAAGGAGAAAATGCTGGTGACCAGCATTTTCTCCTTTTCCCACAATGTTTTCTACCCTATCATAGACAAATTCAATTATTTCAGCAATATTTATTTTGTCGTCTGCAAATGCTTTCAGTTTTGTCGTTTGATAAACTGTTAAATAGTTGCTTCCGGAAAATAATTTTGCAATAGCTAACTCTGTAAAGTATTCCTGTAAATTTTGTATTATCATCTTTAAATGCAAGATGCATCTTTATAAAAATTCAGGGCTTACTAGTCTGAAAAGATTATGGCCAAAGTAGAATGAGCTTGTTAATGGCAAATTCTGTTTTGGTTGCTACGTCTTTGAGAAATAGTCTGGTGCAAGACGAAAAAAAAAACATCTCCAGGTTGGAAAGTGTGAACCCAAGAGCGCTTAAATAATTGATTAAAATGTATTTAAGGACTGAAATAGATCAATAGATTCAATTGCCACGCCTTTTTTGATCACAATCCCTCACACTGAGACAGAATATCGGACAGTGTAGATCAAAGATCAGACTGCACGTTCTGTGCAGTCTGAGCTTTGATCAACATTGTCCGCAAAAGACATCTAAAACCGCCTTGGGCGCGGCACAGGGTTAATGGATTTTCATTCCTGAATGCCACATGATGAAGCCAGAATAATATTGTTATTTTTTTGTTCTGCATTTTTCTGCCAGGTTTGGATTCTTGTATTCCTATTAATACATGAAAAACAAATTAGAGTCCCCCCGTGATTCCGTACCGGTACACGAGGCATTTGTGGATTTGTAGTGAGGCATTCCTTGTTCGAAACTTAGGAAATTCCAGAAAATTGCATGACACTGCAGGCCAGATTGTACCTTCAAGTTAATATGATTGCTTGTTGTTTAACACCGTTTTCAACATTAGTTAAGTTATTTCGCGGTTGCCGGTGGCCCTACCCATGTTTTCCAGAGAGTTTAGTTTACACAAACTCTTTCCAAGTCACTATCTGCTTTCCCATGTAAACATCGTCGAAATAGTGTTTATCAGGGAGAGAGGAATGAATCATATCACAACTATCATCATCAGTTCCCGGAAAGACTTCTTCCGAGCAGGGAATCGAACTAGCGACCCCTAGGTTTCAAGCCCTGTCCGTTACCGACTGCGTTGCCAGGCTCAGCATCACCAATTCAAACTGCATAAAGTATCATTAAAGAAACGCCTAATTGGGTAAACGATCAAATTGTCTCTTTTCTACAATGTTTTCAAAAGTCTTCTGTAGTTCACGTCTCAAAAAAGTCCGTATAAGGGATGAAACATAATTACCGTGTCTTATTGAACCCTTTCTGCGTAATTGGAGAAAACAAGAGCTTTTGATGGTGGCATAGATTAAGACCAGACTGTCCAAAACATGCAGTCTGGTTTTGGGTCTACACTGTCTGCTTGTTAAGTTAAGCCCTTCAGAGAAATGATTTTTAGAGGATTGTATTTTCTCCCGTCGAAATAAGTTGAGTTTCTATATTTTTCTGGGACTTTTGTTTCCGAAGATTGATGATAGACATTGAAATAGGATTTATTCCTCTCTCATTGCTGATCACTGGCTCGACGATAGTTATTTGGGAAAGCAGCTACTGGCTTGGGAAGAATATTGTGAAAAATACTAGTAGTAGAAATTACAGGAAATTATGGATAATTGCACTGGCCGCGGCGATATGACTGAAATAATGTTGAAAACAGCATTAAAAAAACAGACAAAAAATCGAAACCAAAGAACGATTGAAAGTATGAACGAATGGACGGACGAACGAACAAACGATCGAAGGAACGAACGAAAGAACGAACGAACAAATGTACGAACGAACGGAGGGACGAACGAACGGACGGACGACCGGACGAAGAAATAAACAAATAAAAAAACTAACAAATCGAAAATCAAACAAATCAAAAGTAGTTGCAGTGCACGTCTAAAAAAACAAAAAAAGTCCCGTCTATTTAAGGCATGAGACAGAATTACCGTGTCTTGTTTAATGCAATAATCAAAGTAGTCTGACATCATAATCAACATTTATCCTGTTGTCCTCGACTTTAGATATATTTTGCAGAGATTGTAAAGCAAGATTAGCCAGCAGATACGTGCAGTCTGATCCTGCTTCAAATTTACCGCTGCTCTTTCAGTAGTTTCAAACATGTGAACCCAATGCTAGTAAACTTAACGAAATCTATGTTTGTAATCGTCAACAATTTAACTCTTTACCACACAATCCAGTGTTTTAACGACCCCGAGGAAGAAGCCTTTTGAAAACAGTGTGGGAAAAGGAGAAAATGCTGGTTATCAGCATTTTCTCCTTTTCCTACAATGTTTTCTACCCTTTAAAGACAAATTTCAGTATTTGAGTAGCATTTACTTTATCGTCTGCAAATGCTTTCAATTTGAACAAGACATGAAAAATTGTCGTTTGGGAAGGAGTTAAACTCGGCAGGATAAAGCATAAGCCCTAGGGAGCTTTATCATTCATCAGACGTTTCGATCAGGATAAAAAAAAAAGTTTTGTCTGTTTTTCCTATTTTTTCCTTGAGCATTAAAAAAAAAACAAAACGTAAGACAGTGTAGATCTAAGATCGGACTGCACATTCATTGCAGTCTGATCTTGATAAAAAGTATCGATAAGAGTAACTAAGTGTAATTAGCGTTGAAAGGAATAACTATCGCTACCGAATAAACTAAATTCGCAATTTTTTGGTCTAAAACTTGCATCTCCAGATTATTTGGTCATAGTTTATAACTTAAATGTAGGATATGAATAGAAGATCCAAGATCAGACTTCACGTATGCAGTCTGATCTTGGTCTATGTCGTTAGCAAAAGTTACATTTGTGGCCTCTTAACTCATAGGCTGTTAAGCGCGACTCACTGATCTTTTGCGGACAGGGTAGATCAAAGATCAGACTGCACAGAACGTGCAGTCTGATCTTTGATCTACACTGTCCGATAAGGACAAATATATTGGGTTTTTACAATCGGCTTAAAAGTTTCATTTAACTTATTTATTTAGCAGAATAAGGGTTAAGGTACAAGGATGAATAATACCTCTTCGATCCCAACGATGTCTGTGTATGAGACGTTGTAATTATTATGATACAATTATAGTTACGCAGAAAGCTACAAAATTACGTAGGCACGAATTACGTCAATTACTTGTATGATAAATATTGCGCAGTCTAAAATGTCCTAAGACCCTTTGGTCTTGTCGCATTCTTACGAACAACGACGCAATAGATGCGAAATTCAAGGTACTGATTGGCAACAGGCGAGGAAGTTACACTGCTACTACACTGAAGCACTGAACGCTCATTATCTCCCGCTAGATGGCATTCTACAAATACATATCTGTCTAATTTGGGCATTCTGGGTAAAGAACCGGACTACTTTTCAAAACGACAACCGTTACTTTGAATTTCAAAATCAAATAAACGTTTACTCAATAAAAGGCTACCTGGTGCTATGATCAGCTAGCATGTAAACTATGCACCGGCCATTTATTAAAACAGCCCCTACAGGTTTTGGTAATAGCTTCAGTATAAGCCCTACTTTTCCCTAGTATATGGGATCGGTGATGCGTCATAGCAGACAGGTCGAATCTTCGAAGAATATGACATGCGCAGACAACGACTGAACGCTGGCTACAGACCGAGGTATCCGAATGTCAAAACAAATGTTAAAGAGGCCCTGATACTCATTTTCAGCCAGTTTTAACTCATTTTGTCTTTATTTTATCAAACTATAGTCATTCTCATATCTTCATGCCAAATATTGCGCCTCACGGTTGCAAGGTTGCTTAGATTACGGTCGATAGAAAATGCATTTCGCTGAGTTGCGGCCTTCCATGTAAACAGACTCGTCGTTTCCGGTTTTTGAATCGCAGATTTCGATATGTCCGTTATACACTCGGGTAGATTCGTATGATGATCCTGCATTCTGTCACGTGACTATATTTGACATTCGCCCTGTGTCTAATGAGGTAAACGAAGGAAAATGGAGGCTTCTCTGTTGCAGCCTCGATTTTCAGACGGAGGTCGCGGCCTATATATGCAAATTACACCGTATCCGACTCTAGGCGGAAACCAACGATAAATTTCCGTGACGACCCGCCATTGTTTACAGCTCCGATCTTCAGCCAGTTTTCTTCTGACCAATGTTCGGTTTCTAATACAAATCTCTGTGTTTCTTTTTTTCAAGTACACCATATATGTCAGTAATTTTTCCATGTTTACACAAAGGACTGATTTCTGTACCATTCTAAATTGTTTGAAATTTAACAGCGTTTTTGCTCACCGGCTGTAGACGGGCATCTTTAAAACCACAGTTTATATATGCATCTGTATACTCTAAGGCGCTATGTACAGATTGATCTCATTTGTATATGGGTGGGTAATTCACAAATGAATGTTACAGTGTAGACCTTTACACTCCTATACTTCAAACAAATCATGATATATTGATGTCTCTCAAACAAAACATAATGGTATGACTACATAGCATTATCTTCCGCTAGGTGGTAGTTTTTAGGTACATACCTAGTATGTGATGTAGGCTCTCTGGGTAAAGAACCAGACTACTTTTTGAGACGGCAATCGATGCAGCGAATTTCAAAACAATAATAATGAAAAAAACAAACCATTTACCCATGGATAACTAGAATACAACCTATGCGCCAGCCATTTTATAAACACAGCCCCTATAAGTTTGATAAATAGCCCTAGTTTAAGCCCAGTATGTTGGGGTCATTATTTTTGTTGTCAAAGTCTGTTGCACAGTTGCCAGTTTTTCTCATGTCTATATTTGGAAAATGTATATAAAGATTTGTAGTAAACCACAGTATTTTAAAAAATTATTTTTCTTGTTTAGAATTATTATATTTTTAAAGAAATTATAAGAAAAAGGCCTAATTTTTCCACAAACGTATTACTACTAGCCATTTTCCGCTTGTTTCCGCTTGTTACTTTTTATAGGGGCAGGTTTTTTAGTTTACGCATCGCGTATTAATATCTGTCCTTTACAGGATAGTGATGCGTCATTGAAGACAGGCCAATATTCGAAGAATATGAAATGCGCAGAAAACGAACTAGATAATAATGTGTTTTAGGCACAGTTTCTTGAAACAACCGGCTACATTAGACGGCATCGCTTGATACAGGCTCCGGATGAGGAATTCAGCTCTTCAAAGAAAAATACATTTACTTACATCCAAAAAAAATACAATAATAATCCATACTGGATAAACTTATTTACATATTTACGAGCCAAGCGGGGTGGGGGGTGGAGGTGGGGAGGGGGGAAAGGTTACTGGTTAGCGAGGTTGATTTTGATTGCACCTAAACCCACGTACACGTACAAAATGGATTTTACGAATCTACCAGTTTGTGTAATGTCTTGCTTGTTATAATGCATAACGAAGATGCGTTAAGCCCCCTTTTGTCAGAACATGGCTCATATCTTTGTACTTAAGGTAAATACTGTAAACCCAGACAGGGCAGGGTCAGCTCTGAGTCTACAATTTCTGCCATTGTCGTCTTTATTAAGACTAGAGTCTGAGGAGTTACGCTATACTAAAACGACAGTGTGTTTTCGCGAATCTATGAAAGAAGGCATTTGAAAACAATGTCCGAAAAGAAGAAAAATCGAATTTTTTCTTCTTTCCCCACAATGCTTTCTACCCTTTCACATACAAATCCTATTATCAAGTTGAACCGCTTTTGATCAGTTGTCTGCAGATGCTTTGAATTTGGACGCGTCTAAAAAAATATATCGTGTGGGGAAGAGTGTAGGGGCTGAATATCTGTATTTATCAATAACCATGTTATTTCTTCCTCGTGGGTTCCCCATGATCGATGTTATTGTTGTATTAATGGAGAGGCCGACAGAAAGTGCCAGAATTACCACTATAATTATTTATGTCTTCTGTTGCCCCTAGTCATATTATATATCAAATCAATCTTGTTCTTGTGGACCTAAAAGTGCAATTTGTCTCTGGGGAAAAAAAAAACGACACTCACCTAAAAGAGCGATTACTTTTTCATGATTGTTTTATTTTTTGGTACTAATACATCATATTATACCCAAAATTGCGAGTTCAAGATCAGACTGCACATTCTGAGTAGTCTAATATTTTCCCACAATTTCCGCAAGAGCACCTTGCGTTACTCTTATATTAAAGGCCCAATAGCGCCCAAAAAGACAATACAGATGTGAAAATGCATTTAAATCATACCATTCAAAAGTATGGAAAATATTGTAAAGATGACAATCTGTTATTGTGTAGTCGGTCCAGGTGTTAGTCGCTGGCAGAAAAATGAATTTTAAAATCAAGCAAAAAGTAAACAAAAACTAGAGTGAACTGGCAACTTTTAAGCAAGTTTTGAAATCAATTTCTCTGCCAGCGACTAACACTTGGACCGACCGTACAATAGCGGATTGTCATCTTCACAATCATTTCCATACTTTTAAATGATTTGATTTAAATTTTACTGCATTTTATCACCTTGTTTGTTTACTTTTCGCAGTTATTATTACTTTAAACCGTTGAAAATCGGGTCATTCTATTTTTAGTCAGTTATAGGGTTTATAAGTAACTGTCTACCAACCGAAATAGCCGGAAATAGCCATTTTCGTAAATTGTTCAATAACAGTCATTACATATTACAACTTTTCTATACTGTAGTAACTAAAGACATGCGGTCTTTTGGCTCTTCATCAGTGGAAGAAAAGCCAGTGGATCTGGAGAAATATTGGAATTACTTTTCAACCCTTAACCTGCTCAATTAGTACTACGATCTACGCTGTCCGCAAAAGATCTTTGAGTCGCTCTTAGCAGCCTAAGGGTTAGCGAAACGAAGTCTATTTTTGCAAACACTTCCAGTTAAAGATAGAAAGTCGAATCTTATAATGTTAGAAACAAAGCACTCACAGACTACAAAGCCAGTCTTTTATTTAACACTTTACGAAACGACAAAATTTTAGCTTGGTCCAAATTGAAAGCATTTGCAGACGACAAAATTAACCCGACTCAAAAATTGAAATTTATTCTGGGAGGGTAGAAAATATTGTAGGAAAAGGAGAAAATGCTGGTTACCAGCATTTTCTCCTTTTCCCACGATGTTTTCAAAAGGCTTCTTTTTTAGAGTCGTGAAAACCAGGGATTGTTTGGGAAAGGGTTAAGGAGACACGTATTCAATCACACTGATTGTTTTATGTTGACTTTTAGACTATTGTACCATTTTTGACTCTTTATCAAACGACAAATTTCTTAGACTTGCCTAAATTGAAAGCTTTTGCAGACGACAAAATAATTAACTAAAATTTTGAAATTCACTTTAGGAAAGGTAAAAATCGTTGTAAGAAAAGGTTTTAAAGGTATTTTAGAAATATCGACGTGGCTATTGTAATTTTGAAAGTAACATAATGTCCGATTTGCTAAACCATTTGGTTCAGCCAAATGGTTTAGCCAATCAGAAGTTGTGTTACTTTCTACATCTATAATTAGACCAAAAACGTTCCTAAGAACGGTTGGTAAACAGACTAGGGACCCTGTTATTGTCCAAGAGGGCAGATATCTCGGCGAAACCAGACATTATCCATATTTATGAAAAGGCAGTGGGCTCATAAACACGGGTTTTCGGCATGAAATGTACCATTAAGAGATGCCATAAGCAACTGACAACAGACAAATCCGCCATTAAAAGATGGATTAAAGGCAATAAAAGAGTATTGTTTTCGATTCTATCGTGAAACATTCGTACTTTCAAAATGACCTTTACTAGTGACTCAAATTTATATCATTCTTGGGGGACTATAAAATTGTTCCAAGGAAATCACATGTGAGTTGTAGACTGAAATGTTCTTTTAAGTTATTTTGAATGGTGATCTTTGACCTTTGCTCTAAATTTTACACAAATCCTGATAGATATAAAATACCATCGACTTAAGAAAATCAACGTGCTGAAAGTACTGACATACTACTGAATGTGGATTAAGTGGCCTTGGTAGAGATAAACCTTGTATGGTCCATACAAGCTTGAAGGAAAATGGTCCAATCCAGTTATTAAATCCAATTCGGTTATATCAGGTCCAATCCGGTTATTTAGTCCAATTCGGTTCGATCCAGTGACTTAACCCACTCATAGCCATTCGCTTTTCACAATAGCAAATGCCATGAAAAATTCTGATTGTTGATCTTTTATTAAAAAAAAGTAAATAAAGAGCATATCAATTTGATGATTTGGCATTTAGATATTTTCTAGAGGTCACCTTAATATGAATTGGTTTAGATTTTGTAGTTCATGTCGATATTGTCACATAAAAAAAGATTTATAACAGAAAGAATTACTTTCTTTGACGCCGTGCTCGGCGACTGTGGGTATTTTGTTTACAACTGAATTTGAGTCACTCTCGATGGAAATAAAATTAGCGATCTTATGATCGCTAGATTAAATAAACATTTGGTTCAGTTCATTGATACTGTATTTAATGGATATTATTGTCATTTAATAGATAGAAGCGAAGAAGAGTATTGACAAAGATCAGACTATTCATATGTGCAGGCTAATCTTCGTTTATACACTCTTCAAAATATATATCCTAACTGACGTGTCGCATGAAATGATCATTTAATAGACTTGCACTACTGGTCGTCCCACAAACACGTCGAAAGTTTCATCATCATATTTCAACCGCTAGAACGCCGAAAAAGCTCAACAAATAAAAGAATTAAGACCAAATGATTTCAATTCAATCGTTGCCGTTTTCCAGAATGTCTCAGAAAAGCGAACAGTGTAGATCAAAGATCAGACTGCACATTTCGTGCAGTCTGATCTTGATATAAACTGGCCGCAAAGGCTACTTAAGCTTTGCAGAGACGTTTCAAGGATTAACCGACTTCTTCAGTTTGAGAGAATGTAGTCTTGTACATGATTACGTGCACTTATTCGTTTGATTCATAAAATATTTATGGTACGTGCACTTTACGAACAATTTTATTTGTTTGTTTCAGCACTGTTTATGAAACGCCAGAACATAAAACAGTCTGCCCCCTTCTTTGTTCTTATACCTTTCAGCACGGTTGGCGAGAACAGAGACTTTTGTTGACGGTATATATCAATATCAGACTGCACAGAACATGCAGTCTGATCTCACATCTGTACCATCTTTTTGTGTAGTCAAACCCTTGAGATAAAATATTTTCTCAAGTGTCAGTGGGTTGTATTTTCAATTCGTGGAAAGAGATCGAGTGTATATACCGGTAATTGTTGTTTAAAATTTGAATCCTTGAGCTGCTAAGCGCGACTCAAGGACCTTTTGCGGACAATGTAGATCAAGATCAGACTGCACAGAACGTGCAGTCTGATCTTTGATCTACACTGTCCGATAAAGAGGTATTTTCCCCGTAATAACAAGTTTGAAGCACCAACATTTGGGTTTTTACTGTCGGCTTGAAAGTTTTATATGACTTATTTAACAGGTATGGGGTTTAAAATATTTTCTTTGAACCTTTTATCAGTGAATCAAACAAATTAAAGTGGTCAGGGAACCAAATAATTGTTTAAGGTCCGCCTATTGGTTTAAAATAGATAAAGTTTGAAAAATAGCTACTACGGTGAACAGACCAAAAGGAGATTGCACAGAAAAGCGGTCTAATCTCGGTCTACTCATCTCAAACGATATTAGAGTAAACAATTCATTGGTTTCGGGCCTTAAAGCAGCATAAAATTAGATTGGCAGTAAATCTTTTTTTTTTTGATGCTGTTATCTTTTTTCGTCATGATATTGTGACACTAATGAAAGCCGGAAAACGCCAGAAAAGGAATTATGCATGTAAAATCAGGTGCCTGTGCTTAATACTTTATATAGATTTATAACGTATGTTACAAGGTAGAAAGGTTGGAGACCATTTTTTGTAAAAACTACCAATTCTTCCTGTTTGTCTGCCGAATTTTGTAACAGATTTGTCTCATGTTATCATTCATCTAAATGTAATAAATCTATCTGTCGATTTCGGAAATTTTCCTATTCTATTTTGTTTCTAAATTATTGCGTGCTCCTTTAAAACCATGCAAAACGACCAATCTGCATATAATTATTCAAGGTACTTTTTTTTTTTAATAAATTCAGCTACCCTTGAAAGTGATTCATACAAAGCTAGAACGTGTACAAAAATGACGTGAAAGATTCTCAAAGAGGTTCCAGATATTGCGGTTCGAAGGTTATTTTAAACAAAGTATCTCGAATCTCTGCCAAAGGTTTAAGGTCAAGGTAAATCAGGTACAGGTCATTCACAGTATCATACGAATTGATATACAACTAAATCCTTTACAAACTAGAACTGTCGCAAAGCGGACAAATACCCACCCCAGCACCTTGTCACTGAAGCAGCACAATCAGAGAAGGGCAATGATTTTCAAAACAAAGATCACCAGTGACCTTGAATTTAAATTCGTGTGACCCAAAAGCAATTGGATACCTCCTTGTATAACCAGTAACACCCGTATAAAGTTTCAGGGTCCTAGGACAAACAGCTATTGAGTTAGAGCATGAAACGATTGTTAACCTGTGGCCTTGACTTTTGATCCATGTGACCCAAAAGCAATACGACACCTCTTTGTGTCATCAGCAACAATTGCACAAAGTTTCAGAATCCTGGGTCAAACAGCTATTGAGTAAGAGCACGAAACGATTTTTAAACAAAGATCACCTGTTACCTTGAACTTTGACCCATATGACCAAAAAAGAATGATACACCACCTTAGGTCATGAGTAACATTTGTATAAAGTTTCAGGGTCCCAGGTCAAATGGTTTTTGAGTTAGAGCACGGAAACGAAAACATGTGACCAAAAAAATGTGCCACCTCCTCGGGTCATTAGAAGCACCCGTATAAAGTTTCAGGGTCCTAGCTCAAACAGCTACTGAGTAAAGGCACGAAAATGTTTTTCAAACAAAGTCACCTTTGATCTTGAACTTTGACCCATATGACCCAAAAACAATAATATACCACCTTAGGTCATGAGTAACGCTTGTATAAAGTTTCAGGGTCCTAGGTCAAATGGCTCTTGAGTCAGAGCACGGAAACGAAAAATGACAACTAAATGTCGGAAAATCTCACCTTATTGGACAGCATACATTCAAGTTCACACTGCACGTTCTGTGCCGTCTGATTTTGATGTATGCTGTCCACAAAAGCACATTTATTCGCTTTTATCAATCTAAAGGTTAAATTGCGATGCACTATATATAAGACGAAGTTAGCCTGAAGTAGCTGTTGACCTATATCCATTGATTGACGAACGTCTATTCTGGATAAAAAGAAATCGTGTATAAATTTGCTATTTTAGGTATACATCTGTCAAAGGTCTTTATTTCTCAAAAAGTTCTCCTGTGGTATCATCAAATATTTAATTCTGTGCCAGACAATAAATTTTAGACTTTTTCCAAATTAGAAGCAGTTTGTCTGGGTTTTTTGTTGTTGTATGGTGTTTAATGCTGTTTTCAACTTTTATTTCAGTCACCACGACGGCAAGTACACCTACCTATGCTTTCCTGGAGTTTTTTTTTTTACCAGAACTACACACAACATTCTTCCCCTGACACTAGTTGCAAACATCTAAACAATGATCAGCGGTGAGAGAGCAATGATGTGTGTATGATAAATGTTTGGGTTTGTTTTTGAAGAGTTAAAAAACTATTGTTACTAGTACCTTCTCCATTTCCTACAATATTTTCATAAGTTTTCTTAATCAGAGTCATGATAATACGGGATTATTTGGTAAAGTTCAAAGAGACAAGGATTTTTTTGTCTTTACCGAGTGGAATGTTTAGTTTGTTCGAATTGAGTTATGTCATATATAGAGGATATCTGTTTATTTCAGTGAAAGATCGAAATTTATTTCATCGACTGGATGATCGAGTGAACATCATCGGTAATATTTTCACGAATGGCTGCCCACTCGTGAAAATATTACCGATGATGTTCACTCGATGAAATAAATAACGATCTTTCACTTAAAAAATATATTCTATTTATTTCATGCTCCTAACCCCCTTTTTGTTGGGATTTTCATTAAAATCCAGCACGGTTGTTTTCGGTAGTTCCCTGTGGCATACCCCCTCCACATAGCAACGAATTACAGCATTACGTTAAGCACGAGAAATGTAAGGTTAATGCGCGTGAATTACGTCATATTGCCGTTTTGTTGAATGGCACGCACTGTTTACATCGGTAACTAGAGCACGGGAGCTGCTGTTTTCACCTTCAGTTGAAAAGTTAGAAAGTATGAAATCGGTATTTTTCAGTGGTCGTAACCATGATATATCAAACCATATTTTGCCAATATTTCTCAATAAACTACCGAAAAGCCATGAAGTAAATAACTGTATTCAGGTAAGATCATGAAGATAACTTATCAACTGATATCTTGTCCTTGCTTTCGCTGAAGCTTTTCAATGCGTTGCCTAAGGAATACTCTCATGTAAATAGCATATATACCGAAGAACGAGCCATGACTTGTTGATCATCCAAACTTTTTGGTGTATGGGCTTTGGAAAATTATCTCCCTTCCTCAAGAATACAGGAGCTAACTTTTTCCCTCTTTCTCAGAATAGAGAAATATTTTTGTTAGCAATGTGATTAAAGTTTAGATATTTACTTTCTAAATTAAAGTACCTAGCGGGGCTATACGTGACCTTTTTATGAAAGTTCTGTTTTTCCACCGCGGCAGAACATTTTATTGACGGTAACGCCACCTTTTCACTTCCTGTACTCACTTCCGGCTGAACACAGTAACAATACCAGGTCAAAGCCTGGAAAAAAATCGCTTAGTGTATGTAAAAGATGTGACGCTAGTCTTTGATCTGCTAAATGCATTTATCTATACCACACAACAATACATGTGTTTCATGTTAATCAAATGAAAGCTTTTGTAGATGACAAAGAAAATGTTGCTCGAATTTTAAGATTTGTCTTTGAATAGGTGGTAAACATTGTGGGGGAAAAAAAATGGTGGTTAACAGTATTCTCTCCTTTTCCCTCGATGTTTTCAGAGGCTTTATTTCTCAGGACCGTTAAATATTGAGACTTTTTTTGGTAAAGGGTTTAAATACATTTAACCTATATAATCTATGATAATGGACTTAGACTGTTTCTAGGAGGGAGTTTCCGCTCTAGTGAAGTGAGCTCCTTTGTAAATATATTGGCCTTTTTTGATTTCCTTACACAGACTTAATACATTTTCAGTGTAACGAGATTGTCTGTGAACGTGGCTTATTCCGCACGTGACAAACAGCCTGATCTTCGCTGTTTTAATGGAAATGATGTATGCAGGGGCGTATCTAGCCCAAAATAAAGAATAAGCAAAAGTAATACCGAAGGTATTATCCGGAGTGCGAAGTGCCGAGAGGTGGGAGGGGGTTTCCCAAGAGGGTCTGAGGGCCTCACCCAGAAAATTTTTGAATTGTAGAAACTATTTGGTAGTCTCTGATGACGTTTTTCGGCCAAATTCTCTTTCCTTTCTTTTTTTTTTCACAGGGTAAGCACCTGCGTTTATGCGTACAGTCAGGTACGCTCCTGTGTATGGATATTCTTTGACCGCAGATAAATTCCCTGTTTTAAAATGATTTAATCTAGCTTTCGGTCATGTAAATACTTCAGCCAAAATAGGTAACCAACAATGTTGGAAAAGGAGTAACTAGCATTATCTCATTTTTCCACAAGGCTATTTATCTTTTCAAAGGCAACTACCATTATTTCGGCCATAGTTATATCATCGTCTGCAAGTGCTGTCTAATTGGATGACTGTAAAATTTTGTCGTCTGGTAAACGGTTAACTCTTTACCAAACGATAAGAATGTAGACTTTTCCAAATTCAAAGGATCTGCAGACGACAATTTGACTATGTGTCAAATGATGGAATTTTTCTTTGATAGGGTAGAAAACATTGTGGGACAAGGAGAAAATGCTGGTTACATATTTTCAAAAGCACTCTTCCATAGTATCTTTAAAACTCTGGATTTCTGGTGAAGGGTGAAAAGAAATTTCACTAGTCATATAGAAATGAGTTGAGAACTGAGAAAAAGACCTTAGAAAAGTTCATATCATGTCAACAGAAAGACATAATGGATCATCGGATTTGATAGACAATCTTATCGTTCATCTTCAAACGTGGGAACCCTTTACTGCAGAACCCCAAGTTTTAACAACCCTAAGGAAGAAGGCCTTTGAAAACATTGTGGGAAAAGGAGAAAATGCCGGTAAACTTTTCCCACAATGTTTTCTACGCCACCAAAGAGAAATTTCAGTTTTGAGTCACATTTAATTTGTCGTCTGCAAATGCTTTCAATTTGGACAGGTCTAAATATTTTTCGTCTGGTAAAGAGTTAAGAAATAAGAAAAAGGTACACTTAACTTACAGTCACTCTTATCCTGCTAAATAAATTAAATGGAACTTTCAAGCCGAAAGTAAAAACTAAAATTTTGCTTTTTTATAGGAATTTTTTGGAGAAAAATATCTCCTTATCGGACAGTGTAGATCCAAGATCAGACTGCACGTACTGTGCAGTCTGATCATGATTTACACTGACCGCAAAAAGGTCAGTGAATCGTGCTTTGCAGCCTAAGAGTAAATAGTGTTGTTTTTCATGTCCAGTACATAGTCTTTAATGAGGTTGTTTATATGTCCAGTTATTGCCTGAAGTCTGTACTTCCATTCATAAACACTGCCATTATTATGGCTTCGTCGTAATTTCTACGTCATTACTGAACATATGACGGCCATAGGCGACCGCGTAGGAGAAGTAAATAGGTTTATTAAAGCTTGAATCATCTAATTAAGTTTGTAGAGGAGTGCAGATCGAGTGCAGAAGTGCATATAGATCATGATCTCGAGTTTTGCAAAAAATTTTTCATGTTTTTCGGTTGTTTATTGAGAAATAATGGTGAAATATGGTTTGACATTTCATGTTTACGACCAAAGAAAAATACTGATTTCATATCTTCTAACTCTTCATTTGAAGGCAGAAACAGTAGTTCTCGCGCACTAAAGACCTAGGTAAACACTGCATGCCATTCGACAAGACGGAAATATGACGTAATTTACGCGCATTTACACCACATTTCTCGCGCTTTACGTAATATTTTAATGCGCTGCTATGTGGAGGGGGTACGCCACGGGGAATTACCGAAAACAAATGTGTTAGATTTTGATAAAAATCCTCCCAAAAAAGGGTTAGAAGCATGAAATAAATAGAATATTTGTTTATTTCGGTGAATGATCGAAATTCATTTCATCGAGTTAATATCATCAGTAATATTTTCACTCGTGGCTTTGTCACTCCTGAAATAAACAAATATCCTCTATATGCACAAGGTTTAGACTGATGAAATTCTACGAATGTTGTTATAGACATTGCAGAGATTAAATTTAACGGTAAATGTGTGACACCACATTGGATTGATTCTGGATAGTAGGATCGTGGTACTGAAGAGCACAATGTTACCATTTCTTAGCGAACTATTTAAAACGTGCGACCATATTATGAACTATGGTGTACAACCAGAAGGAAGTGTTTTACTCTGAATCTACGGGTATAAATTGGTTCTGAGGGAAATAGTAAAAAAGTTCATTGTTTCTTATGACGATTTCTTTTTGTTTTGCTTGCGGATGAATACAGTAATAATAGCAGGCTAATAGAATGCACACCGAGTACCTAACCTGACACCACACATCATGATAAAAACTGGGGTCATCTGTGAGGTTGAGATTTATTTGTTTTGTGTCGTGTTCAACGCTATTTTTAGGGTATTTCAGTTACACCTATCCATAAATTCATGGCGTTTATTTGTCAGTTTATACTATCATTGTTCATCTAAGATGACTAAAATACTTTTGAAAATGCTTCCTTCTCCAAATAGATAAACAAAAACCTAGGAATAATCACTTAAATGACTAAGTAATATTACTAATCTACTCGAAACACCGCTGGTCAAAAAACGTAGACTGACAGCCATATTTGACCTTTCTCTAAATGCCAGACAATAAAAGTTGAGTATAGATTCAAACGGTAAACGAAGAGGGATAAAATGATCTGACATTAGGCTATATTTAAACACATTTCAAAAGTAGGAAATTGTTAAATATAGACGAAATAGACATTTTCCCACCGTAAATAATCCAGGCTATGTCTAAATACGCACAGTGTCTCTAAACTGACACGTTAACGATGATATTGATGCACCAAGAAAAAAAGGCTACTGAGAATTTGCAAGAATATATCTACACACATCGGCTTCAAAAGTACAGATTTTTGACTGGTGTTCTTCTGCTTACTTTAACTAAATCTGAACTCTTTAATTCCTTAGACTGCTAAATAATTTAGCTGAGCCATGTTCTGTGAAAGGGAGGCTTAAGGTCTACGGCCCCTAAATCATCTGTCAACATCGACGTTTTCGTAAAGGCTATTCGGCCAATCTCGGCAACTTCCGTCTTATAATATGAGAGTAAGGGGCTGTAGACCCACTAACTCATCGGTAAATATCGTGTAACATCGACGTTTTAGTTAAGGCTATTCGACCAATCTCGGCAGCTTCCGTCTTTTAATACGAGAGTTAGGGGCCGTAGACCTTAATGCATCTGAAAAAAAAAAAAAAAACCCTGGTCAGCCTACGCAGTCCGCATCCATCTTAGGGTTCAGCTAGTTGTTAGAAAAAGTGGATCCCATACAATGTGAAATCTTGCTTGGTACAATGCATTACAGAGATGCATTAAGTTCTCTTTTGCAATTCAATTCAGTTTTCAATTTTTTAATCCGTGCATATTAGGCCTTTTGCCACAGCATGGCTCATATGAAATTTTTTTAGCCAATTCTATTACTAAGAAGTTACAATTTCACAATCCCACCGTATCGGACAGCGTAGATCCAAGACCAGACTGCACGTTCTGTGCAGTCTTATATTGGATCTACACTGTCCGAAAAGGCCCATTGAGTACCACTAGGCAGCCACTGGGTAAAGAGCTAGCTTTCTGATGTTTCCATAAATATAGCTTGTCCTCTTGATAAATGATCGTTATTCTTGTCAAACAGCTATAGGCAACTCAAAAAAATGGAACTTTATGAACACGGAATTATCCTCATTCTTCAAGCAATTAGGCCTATTCTTCGAAGGGGCATACCGTGACATAAAGAGGGAACCTTGTAATTATGAAAAAATCTGTAGCCTTAAGATTCGGAGTACTCTATAATTCAGATCATTTTTATTTCTAAAGGAAACATGTTCTTAAAACTAGATCAACACAGTGCAGCATTGTTTAAGATCGATAGGTAGAATTGGGAGATAATACGGAAATGTACTTGAACTCTTTAACTTGAAATAAACGTTTACCTAAATTCAAAATTTTAGACTTGTCCAAATTGAAAACTTTTGCAGATGACAAAATGATTCTGACTCAAAAATTGAAAGTGGCCTTTGGAATTGTAGAAAACATTAGGAGAAAAGGAGAAAATGCTGGTTACCAGCATTTTCTCCTTTTCTCATAATGCTTTCAAAAGGCATCTCTCTTAGGGTTGTTAAAAGTCTGGATTGTGTGTAAAAGGTTAAATACGCCAATATTTAAAGCATTTGCAGGCGACATATTCAGCGTGGCTCACATGGATGAGATTTGTCTTTAAGAGGGTAGAATACACTGTAGGAAAAGGAGAAAATGCCTGTCGTTGATTGAAAAATATGACAAATACTGTAGCCTTGAGATTCGAAGTACTCTCTAATTCAGATACTTTTCATTTCTAAAAGGAGCCGTTCTTAAAACTAGATCAACACAGTGTAGCATCGTTTAAGGTAAATAAGTAGAACCGTTGACAAACAATTCGAAAATGTACTTTAACGCTTTGACAGGCAATAGATGTTTAACCTTTTTACTAAACTGCAAAGTTTAAAACTCGCCCAAATTGAAAACTTTTGCAGACAAAAACAAATATCCTGACTAAAAAAAGTTGTAACTCGCCTTTAGAAGTATAGATAGATACCAGCATTTTCTCCATTTCCTATGATGTTTTCATTTGGCTTCTCCCTAAGGATTGTTCAAAGTCGGGATTGTGTGGTAAAGAGTTTAACTCGTCCATGTTTAAAGCAAATGGATGAGATTTGTCTTTTTGAGGGTAGAAAACAATGTGAGAAAAGGAGAAAATGTGCGTCGTCATTGAAAATTATGAAAAATATTGTAACCTTAAGATTCGGAGTACTCTATAATTCAGATCGTTTTTATTTCCAAAGGGAAAGCAAGCCTTGCTGGTGAGCTGGTAACAGCGTTTTTTTTTCACACATTGTTTTCAAAAGTGACGTAAAAATACGAAATTGTTAGATAAAAGAAGCCTGTTAATGCGAGGATAGCCAGCATTGGTATAAAGTGCTTGAAACCAGCCTTGCTGACAAACTAGATTTCTTTCCAAGGTGCAGTTTAGTGCTGGTCTCTGCTTGAAAGTTGATCAAGTCTACTAAATGACCCTGTGTTTTCTCCACCTTGACATTGAATGCTTTTGACGATTTGGGAAAAGAAGAAAGGATTGGTGGAAACCAGCATTTTCTGTTCTTCCTACGATGGTTTTTTTTCCCCTCTCTTTCAAAGACAAACGCTATCATTTGTATCATGTTACACTAGAACATGACACCAGAACATATGTGAATCCTTGTATCATAAGCAGGTCTATAATTGTGTTGTCTTGTACCGAGTCAACATCCTGTATGTCCGTAGCGGCACACTAGTACACTGCATGCTACATTAAAGAACCGTGCTCTGGCAAAAAGGGGTCTTAATACATCTCCTGGGTGCATTATGGCGAGCATGTCATCATATAATCATGGATCCATAAAATCCATTTTGTATAACAACTGGCTGAATCTGGTGGTACACTGGTCCTTTGACACACTGAAAATTGACCAATAGCAAAAAGTTTCGACTCAGGTCAGCCTGCGCGGACTGCGCAGGCTGACCTGTGTCAATACTGTTTACAAATGTTTCAAGCCCCCATTTCACAGAGCATGGCTCACTTTTTTTTAAATAACCTTCGAAACAACTTATTCCCGGAGGCATGGAATTTGCGTTAAGCCCAGTATGTCTTTATGCAGTTTTTAAAAGAATCATTGCATGCCAGACAAATTCCGTGCATTTCCTGAATATTTTGTCTTAGTAATGCACCGATTTTTCTTTCTTTTAATCTTTCCCTAAAAATATCGTGTTTTAACGACATTGGGGGAAAGGCTTCTGAAAACATGGTGGGAAAAAGACGGATTTTTGGTGAAAAAAAAACAGTGTTAGACATTTTTCAGAAACATTTACTTTGTCGCCTGAAAATGCTTCAAATATGGACACGTCTATATTCGTAAGCCTGTCGTTTGGTGCCCGGCCGAGTAGCTCAGTGGTTAGCGTATCTGACTCGTGACCTGGTGGTTGCGGGCTCGATACCCGGTTGAGGCAAACTTGCTTTCTGATGATTTTTTCACCTTCCACCTCTGGTGCATGTGAGAAAAGTAGTCAGTGGCTTGGAAAGAAAGTTGTGTCAGTACTGGTATAGTGTGGGAAAGCCAGAAAACACATGCATAGGTGCAGAGACCGCCGTAATATGATCTAAAGTGTTAAACACCAATACGAACTCCAATACAAAAAAATGTTCCTTTGATAAAATATATAAAGGGCTACATTCGTTTTAGTATAATCGATATCAACTTATACTCCCATTCCACTGGGCGGCGATTCCGCTACGCTTCGAAATTTTAGTAAAAACGCCGCGAAGCTTAGCAGGAACGTCAACAGCGCAGTAGAAACGCTTTGATCGTAGTAGAAGCGTATCGAAAGCTTCTTGATCGCCAATTCACGGCGCTTGTTTTAACCTTGCTTACAATTTACGTAGCGGGCTCGCCATAGGCTCGAAGCGCCAGAAAAGCGTAGTCAAAGCGTAGCAAGATATTCGTGAACGCAGCAGTATCGTAGCCGGAACGCGAGTAAAGTAGCGCATTTACAAAAGCAACACCCAACCCGCGCTTCTGTTGCGCTTTTGAAACGTTTCTATATAGCAGCAGTTGACCATCGGCCTCCGAAGAAAATGGATTGAATTGCTTCGGTAGCTGTGCTCCAGCTTGCGGTTATGAACAATAGATTGAAAGGGTTGGGTGTTGCTTTTGTTACGATGCACTTCACTTGCGCTACGTTACTCATGCTGCTGCGTTCACGAATTTCTTGCTACGCTTTTACCAAGCTTTAGTGGCGCTTCGATCCCACGGCGATCCCGCTACGTTAATTTTAAGCAAGGTCAAAACAAGCGCCGTGAAGTGGCGATCATGAAGTTTTCGATACGCTCCTACTACGATCAAAGCGTTTCTGCTGCGCTGTTGCCGTTCCTGCTACGCATCGTGGCGTTTTTACTAAAATTTCGAAGCGAAGCGGAATCTCCGTTCAGCGGAATGGATGTTTAAAGTGGCAATCATGAAGCTTCCGATACGTTTCTAAAACGATCAAGGCGTTCCTACTGCGCTATTTTCCTACGATTCACAGCGTTTTGACCAAATTTTCGAAGCGTAGCCAAATTGACGGCACGACTTTGATTACTAGTAACTGATAGAAAGGTCAGTAGAAGATGAATATGAGAGAATTTTCCAAATTAGAAAGTAACGCAACTTCTGATTGGCTAAACCATATGGTTTAGCCAATCAGAAGTTGTGTTGTACTCTCAAATTCAGAAAACCTGACAGTAACAAAATTTCTGATTGGCTAAATTATTTTGTTAAGCCAATTAGAAGTCACTTTCAAATTTGGAAAATCTTGGAGAATAAATTAAAAAATGCTCTTAAGAATGGTTGCTGAATGTGGACCTACATCCTGATCTACGCTGTCACAAGAAAAGCTCCTATTGTGGTCTGGACGATTAAAGGATGCAATATCAGACGACAGACATACAGGAAAGAGCGGCTTATCACATGTCATTTGAATACTGGTATAATTTGAAAATCCGGCATGCAAATCACTAGATGACAATGACTGGTCTTGGCATCTTATATCTATTGTTCTCTGTACTTAATCTTTGTGATAACGTCTGGCATATTTGAATATGAGCTATAATCTATGAAAAGGGGATTAATGCATATGCAAAAAGTATCGATTCATGTCAGCCTGCGCAGTCCGCGCAGGCTGACATGTATCGAAACTTTTGCCACTAGTAAATTTTCTGCATATCCGAGGACCTCTCTTCCTCCAGATTCAGTCAATCGTTAGATTAAATGAATTTTATGGATCCATAATTGTGTGATGAATTGCTTGTAATAATGAATCACGAAGATGAATTAAGCGTCCTTTTACAAGAGTGTATAAATTCTTGGTATGTCTTGACTTGTTTCGTATGTGTGTGTGGGGGGGGAGAGAAAGAGAGAGAGAGAGAGAGAGAGAGAGAGAAGAGTGAGAGAGAGAGAGAGAAGAGTGAGAGAGAGAGAGAGAGAGAGAGAGAGAGAGAGAGAGAGAGAGAGAGAGAGAAACAAAAAATAGAAGAGAGAGAGAGAGAGAGAGAGAGAGAGAGAGAGAGAGAGAGAGAGAGAGAGAGAGAGAAGAGGGAGAGATTTGAATACTGGCATAACTTGAAAATCACGGCATGCAAAACATTCGATGACAATGATTACTCATGGCATCTAATATTTTTCTTATCTATAATGTAATAATGTCTGGCACGTTTGAATATGAGCCATGTTCTGTAAAAAGGGGCTTAATGCATCTGCAAAAAGTATCGACCCATGTCAGCCTGCTCAGTCCGCGCAGGCTGACATGTGTAGAAGCTTTTTGTTATATGTAATTTTTTTTGCATATCCGAGGACCAATCTTCCTCCAGATTCAGTCTAAACTGAACTAAATGGATTATATGGATCCATAATCATGCGATGACTTGCTTGGTATAATGCATAAAGGAGATGCTTAAAAACCCCTTTTGCCAGAGTATGGTTCATATGTATTTTAAGTGTGTCTAGACTTTTTGGTAAAAAAGAGAGAGAGAGAGAGAGAGAGAGAGAGAGAGAGAGAGAGAATGACAGAGAATGAGAGAGAGAGGGAGAGGGAGAGAGGGAGACAGAGAGAGAGAGAGAGAGAGAGAGAGAGAGAGAGAGAGATAGATAGATAGAGAGAGAGAATGAGAGGGAGAGGGAGAGAGGGAGACAGACAGAGAGAGAGAGAGAGAGAGAGAGAGACAGAGAGACAGAGAGATTGAAAGAGGCAATTAAAAATAGTCTAAATTGGTGCATTATACAGATAAGTTGGAAAAGAAAGAAAGAAAGAAAGAAAGAAAGAAAGAAAGAAAGAAAGAAAGAAAGAAAAAAAGAAAGAAAGAAAGAAAGAAAGAAAGTGCGATGTATATCGTGAGTGAAAATGGGATCGTTCAGCCTGCTGAGTAAATAACTTAAGAAGATGTACAGAAATAGACGTCTAAATAATAACTCGTAGGCTGCTTTATTCAACGAGACCTCGATTTCCTGTCTCTAGAAAACACCCAAACATTTTCAATCCTAGACTAGATTTTTTTCCCCAAATATCTCACACCACATCGGACAGTGAAGATCCAAGATCAGACTGCACAGAACGTGCAGTCTGATCTTGGATCTAATCTGTCCGCAAAAGTGCATGATGAAACCAAGAATCAATGGCTTCAACCATATATAAGTAACCCAGAACTGTCATATTTTAATAGGGAACGTTTGTGGCTTCATGTCAAAGTAACGGCATAATGTTATAAAAGTATAACCGGCTTGTCAACCAGTGAAGAAAGGTTACAAAATCACGCAACGCAACTCTGACCTTATATATCTGGCCTATTTCTTTAAAGATACATCCTACTAGTTTTCAGCCAGTTTTCAGCCAGTTTTTAACCCATTTTATTCTTATTTTATAAAACCATAATCATTCTTATATTTTCACGCCAAATGTTGCCCCTAGCGGCTGCAAGATTGCACAGATTACGACGGATAGAAAATGCATGTCACATTTAGGAGGTCTTAAAAGCAACTTGTTGTCGCTGTTGTCGTTTTCGGTTTTAAATGAAAACAAATCCCTTGAGTTTTTCTATCCCTTATACAAAATATATTGGCAATTTATCTATGTTTACAAAACTGAGCCATTCTACACACTTCCAAATTTTGAAAACAGTTTTTTATCTCGAATTGTATGGATGTATCTTTAACCCTTTCGCTGACTATCAAACAATAGCGATTTTTTTTTCGAGATCAAAGAGTTGATTTCCAATGCAATTGGAAAGTATTCTTGGTCAAAGTTAAGCAATTGAAAAGTAGCACCTCCATCCAAAATTTAAGCAAAAAATTGAAAAGTTTCGAGACCGCTTTGCAAAACCACTGGTTTGCTAGTGAAATGTCTTTTTGCCTTTGAAAGGTGGTACATTAAATTTCATTTATAAAATCTAGTCTCCCAGGATCATTATGGACCTATCATTCGTCTTTCACTTTTCAATCAAATAGAAATATAATCAATCAGACTAATTTACAAAAAATGATTATTTCTCTAGATTCAGAAAAGAAAGAAAGAAAAAAAAAAGAAGCGATGTATATCGTGAATGAAAATGGGTTTGTTGCCAATATAAAGTAGTGCCACAGGACCATCTGCTATAAATAGATCTGGTACGGCCTAAACAAGAAAACAGATCGTTTACGCCTAACTTCACTGGAATACAAACCTGCGTCAAAGACAAGAAAAGCAAACCTGGAGAAGATATTTTGTTTCATCCATCGAATTTTGATAACATTATAGTACAACCTATTTTTCTAGGTCATAAAAAACTCATCTAATTACTCCGAACAGCTGTTTCAAAGATCTTCTTCAAACTGGGACAAGAGATAATTGCTCTTGTATTTGCGCAACTGCCTTAATCTATTATACCATTCAATGTGAAGATCAAGATAAGATTTAAGATAAATGGCCCAAGGTACCAAATGGTGTCATCTAAAGTTTCAATCCTGCTCAAACAGGAATTTTTGAAGTTCATGCGATAGAAAGCTTTGGATTTTGAAAACATTGATGGAAAATGATCGATTGCTTATTGCAAGCAATTGCTCCCTTTCCCTAAATGTTTTCAGTAGATATCAAGAAAAAAAAAAAGACTTTCCTTGTCCCATGTGTCACTTATAATGGTTTCTGATTGGTCTATACATAATTAACCTTTAGAGTGATGGGTTAATGCTTCTTCATGCCATTAGTGGAGCTCTCCGAGTTAAAGGTGCGTTTAGGTTTACTACCGGGACCACGTGTAAAAAAGTAATTGCCATCATATATTAAGTACAATCAAACGCAGCCATCTCTACTGACGGAGGCATATTTCATTTCGATGCAGTATCTAATAAGTATATAAAACTTTAATTTCTCATTTTCTTTTTCCGTTATGAGTTATTAACCGATTTGGCTATGTCACAGGCACCGTATAGGTTCCGATATTATCGCACTGTCTCACGAGACTTTCCATATGTGCAGAAGAGAGCTTAAAGTGAGATAACTCTAGCGGACTGGCAATAATAAGCACTAACTCACTAATCCTAAACACGATAGACGTGATTCTTCTTTGACATAAATGGGCACCTTATTCCTAAAACCGATTGACGTTTTGTTCTTTGACATAAATGGGCAGCTTGTTTCTAAACCCGATAGACGTCTTGTTCTTTGACATAAATGGGCACCTTATTCCTAAACACGATAGACGTCTTGTTCTTTGACATAAATGGGTAGCTTATTCCTAAACACTATATGCGTCTTTTTCTTTATCAATCATAGGTGCCGTATTCCCTGACATGCGTTGCGCTTTGCGCTTTGTCTTTTTTTTTTCAAACATAAGTGAACACGTTATTTAATTTGACGAGAGTCTTTTGGAACAGATACTGATAATGGAAATTACTAATAAACCCCTGCGACAAATTTGCACCAGAAGAATTGAGAGACATTCTAAAAAAACAGACGATCAATTTAAGCATAGGCTTTATACATAAACTCACAAAAAAGATTTTGGTTAAAGAAGAAACTACTAGTTACGACCAACTCATCTTTAGGGTACACTGTTTTCACATGTATACTGTTCCAAAACGAAACAGAAAAAGTCATGTGAAGAATCTGATGATGATTTGTAAAACCAGAATAACGTACAGCGTATATATTATAAAAGACTTTAATGGTTGATCTTGATTTACAACTGTCTGCCTTTCTGATAATCAAGAGTTGCCAAGAGCATGAGATAGAAATCCTACAAAAACGCAGCGAAAGATACTATTTCAGGGATACCCACATTTTTTGCCTGACCTTTCCAATTGCACTAAACTAATATTACATCTTTCAAATCAGAAACAGGTAATTGTGTTAGCCTATTTCTTTCAAGATCCTCTTCGGGTTAATTACTGTGTTGAGAGAATTTAACCTTTCACAGTGCGAAATGAACGAATTCAACGTCACCTTGTACGGGTCAAACAATTTCGGATGAGACTTTAAAATTTAGATCCCGACGGTATTCTCCAAGCACGTGAAAGCACCAGCCGTTACTTAGGGTGGGTTTAATCCTGTATCTTGCACTATCCCCTACAACATGTGGAAAACTGATAGCGACGATGAATGAATTTGAAAAACCAACGATATTTTAAAAGATACGTGACGTTTCGAAATTTACGTTTATTCTGAATTCTTTACTATTCATTCTGTGTTATTGTATTGATCTTTGTGTACATACAAGTCACACATGATCGCCTTTAAAGTTGATTCAGTTCGAAGGTCAGACCCCTCTGTTGCAATCTCAAAAGGAGTCAGAGCGGGATTTGGATGATACCGGTACTGCCTTGTGCTGGCGTAAGTCTGGAAAGACAGAGTAGGTGAACTGCTGCCGGGGTATGACCGACAGTCTTTAAGTTAACGGGTGAACCCTAAGGCTGCTAATCGCAACTGAATGCTCTTTTGCGGACAGTGTAGATCAAGATCAGACTGCACAGAAGGTGCAGTCTAATCTTGGATCTACACTGTACGATACGGTGAGATTTTTTCTCCAGCTTCAAGAACATTGTAATCGCAATTTTTCGGACTGTACTATTTGCTGTAAAACTTCATTTTATTTTGTACTTAGCAGTTTCAGAATTAAAATTTTTACCACGCAACAAAAATTTGGACCTGTCAAAATTGTACACATTTGCAGACGACAAATCAAATAAGACTCAAATGTTTGGATTTATATTTACAAGGGTAGAAAAAATTGAGGGAAAGGGAGAGATTAGCTGCATTTTCTCCTTTTTCCAAAAACTGCTCATAAACCTTTCTCTTTCGGGTCGTTAACTACAGAATTGACGGGTAAATGGTAAACAACTTTCTTACAAACCAATGTAAATGTCATAAAGATTACGCTTATTCTAATCTTTATTTCTAATTTATATACCTCATTAAATCGCCCATGATAACATTAATGAATTGTGCTTATTGAAAAGAGGGCTTAATGCATCTGCAAAAAGTGTTGACCCGGGTCAGCCTGCGCAGTCCGCGCAGGCTGACCCGGGTCGAAACTTTTTGCAATTCTATTTAGTCAGTTTTCTGCATGTAAGGACCAGTTTACCTCACCATTCAGTTTATTGTTGGACAAAATTGATTTTATGGATCCATATTTTGTGATTAGTTGCTTGGTATAATAGATCGAGGAGATGCATAAAGCCCCCTTTCCACATAGCATGGCTCATTTCTACGCTTGCAAACAGGAAAAGTAAAAAAATCATGAACACCATTCGCCCCCAGCATTACAGAACAAAGATGTTTTCAGAAAGTATTAAAGTCCTAACTATTGTCAAGAAATGTCGGACAGGAAAGATTCAAAATCAATCTACAGCATTTATGCATTCTTATCTCAAGCTGTCTTGTCTACAAAAGAGTTGATGTCAGCACCTTGTGAATTTATTTATAAAACCAACGGACTTTTTTTGTTGGCGTAGGAATATAAGTAGCCATATCTAATTCGGTTAATAAGATTACAGACGTCAAGAGTCGACGAGGGCGCCCCCAATCAGGCTTTTTGCACGTTACAAAATTGCCTTTTACAGACTTGGGTTTCTTTCTTGATCTTTTCATCGACAATCCGATACAGAACCACAGATGTTAAATAGTGACATGTGCTGTTCTTTAATGTGACATCGCGTCTCGAGGCTGATTAAGGTTTATTTTTAAAGAAAATGTATTGCAGTTGATTTCCTCTCGGATGTTCAAACTTTGTACTCTGTTGTTTTTTTCGTTGATAATCATTGTCTTTGTCTTGAATTACCGCCATTTATTTTGAATGATAAGCACTTACAAGTAAGAGGATTTTCGTTTTTTATTTTCGGTGAAAGACAGAACTTTAATTCATCTCGTGAAAATATTACCGATGATGTTCACGAGATGAACTAAAGTTCGGTCTTTCACACACACACACACACACAAAAACTAATATTCTATTTATTTCATGCTTCTTACCCCCTTTTTTTTTGTTTCGTCTTTCATCAAAATCCAGTACAGTTGTTTTCGGTAATTTCCCTCACATAACAACGCCTTACAATATTACTTAAAGCCCGAGAAATGTAGGGTAAATGGGCGTAAAGTACGTCATATTTCCGTCTGGTCAAATGGCGCGCACTGTTTAACTTGGTAACTAGTGCCGGGAACCACTGTTTCCGCCTTCAGTTGAAGAGTTACGGAAATATTTACAGTAAATTTTACTAGTCGTAACCATGAATTATCAAATCTTATAATCAACCATTATATCTCGATAAATCACCGAAAAGTATGAAATAGTTCGATTTAGCTATATAGCTACTCGCTCCTTCTATTTTTTTTTTCATTACTGATAGAAATAATGTTTGGGTCCCAAGTTTCACGTGCGCCGCTACCAAAAAGTATAATTCATAACATAATTGTATTCACAGACGATTTATTTGACTTCTTAATCCTTAAAGTAACAATAAAGGCCAAATGTAAACAAAGTGGGTGTTTAAATGCATTTGAATTTATTTCACACCGTTTAAAAGTACGGAAATTATTGTGAAGATGACAATCTGTCATTGTACGGTCGGTCGAAGTGTTAGTCGCTGACAGAAAAATTAATTTCAAAACTAGGTTAAAACCTGCCAGGTAGCTAGCTGTCTTTTGTTTATTTTTTGCCTGATTTTAAAATTCTTTTTTCTGCCAGTGACTAACATATGGCCCAACCATACGATAACAGACTGTCATCTCCACAACATTTTCCATACTTTTAAATGGTATGATTTAAATTTAAATGTATTATGACACCTGCTTTGATATTTTGGCCTTTACTGGGCCTTTAATCAACTACATGAATTAGAAAAAAGGATACAAGATCTGTGAAAAGGGGGTTAAATGCATCTCCGTGTTGCACTATACCAGGCAACTCTTTACAGGATTATGGATCCATAAAATCCATTTTGTCAAACAACCGATTGAATCCCGAGGTAGGATGGTCCTTGGCCACGCAGAAAATTTACACACAGCCAAACGCGGACTGCGCAGGCTGACATGAGTTGATACTTTTTGCAACTGCATTAAGCATGACCCACATTCATTCGAAAAATAAAATGAATTACCGCACAACCAGGAACTGAACGACCCTGAGTAAAAAGGCTTTCGAAAACATTGTGAGAAAAGTAGAAAATGCGGGTAATCAGTATTTTTTTTTTATACTACAATTTCTATAACCTTTCAAAAATAACTTTAAAGGCAATATTCAAACAACAATTTAGTTGTCGTCTGCATTGCTCTCAATTTGGACATGCCTGAAATTTTGGCGTCTGTGAAAGAGTTAAATGAAAATTCCAGCCAATGGTAAAATTTCTAAATATTGCTTTATTAACTCTAAGGCTGCTTAGGGCGACTCAAGGACCTTTTGCAGACAGTGTAGATCAAGATCAGACTGCACGGAACGTGCAGTCTGATCTTGGATCTACACTGTCCGATATGGAGATATCTCTTCTCACAAAATGTACCTTTGAAGTAGCAAAATTTGGGTTTTTGCTATCGGCTTGAAAGTTTCATTTTATTTACATGTATTAAACAGGATACGGGCTAAAGTTCTTTTAGCCGGAAATTCTACCGTTTCGGACAGTGTAGATCCAACATCTTGATGTACACTGTCTGCAAAGGCGCACCTGGCCGCTCTTTGCAGCTAAAGCCGCGGGATTCAGTGTAAGTTCAGTAAATAAGAAAACAATATGCTTCTTTTCTATATGGCCTGCAACACGCGAAAAGGGACATTCTGACATTTGCGTAAAGTGTCGTCTCGGATCAGCCTGCGCAGTCCGCGCAGGCTAATCCGAAACGACACTTTCCGTTTTTATGTAATTTTCTGTTTTGCACAAGTCTGCTATGGCACAAAATCTAATTGTAGTCGTATAGTGCCGTCTCGGATTAGCCTGCGCGGGCCTGCGCAGTCTGCGCAGGCTGATCCGAGACGACACTTTACGCAAATGTCTTAATGTACCTTTTCGCATGTTGCATGCCATATGGACTTGTGGCTTTATTTTGTTTTTACTGCCAGAAAATTTTGCATTCCAGCTGCCTAGCTTGTGGCATTGGACAAAAAAAAAAGAAGAAACATTGTTATTTGTTCATCCTGTTACTGCGCAAGGTAACCTTATAGACGTAATGGAAACAAACCACATACAGAAACCACAAGGGAGAAATGGATGAAATTTTGACTTTTTCGGCGCCAAATATGTGAGTCATTCTCTGTGAAAAGGGGGCTTTATGCATGTCTGTGATGCATTATACCAAGTATATCATCATCGTATTATAGGTCCATTAATTTTGTTTTGTGTACCAACCAGCTGAATCATGAGGTAGATTGGTCCTTGGACATAAAGAAAACTTGACCAATAGCCAGAAGTTTCGGCCCAGGTCAGTCTACGCGGATTGCTGACTGACAACATTCAAAGCTTCTTGTTACCTGTATATGTAAGTCTTCTGCATGTTCAAGGACCGTTCTACCTCAGGATTTCAGGTGGCTGTTTGACAAAACTGTTTTTATGAGATCCATGACTATTTGATGACTTGCTTCTTGTAATGCTTCACGAAGATGCATTATACCCCCTTTTAACAGAGCGTGGCTCATATACGAATATACGTCTTTTTTAGAAGATGAAAGTACACAGAGTATTTATCTTATTAATTTGACACTCCTAGGGTCAACTCCTGAATTTTCTCCAGAAGCTGTTTTGAGTTACGTCTTGTAGCAGTCCATCCTTAGAAACATTGTGGCAAAAGGAAGAAATTGCTCGTAACGAGCAATTTCTTCCTTTTGACACAATATTTCCAAACATGTTCATGTGTTACATCTCGATCGAGGTTGCTTGTACTTATTTTATATGGATTTTTTACAAGTCATCTTCTCGAATTTTGTTTTAGGGAGGAACGGGTTCACAGACGGGCTTCCAGTATTTGTTTCTTTTCTTATCAGACAGAACGTCTGTGTTATTATAGAGGAACATGCAGACAGCTGTTTGTTTAGGATCTATCCAAGACAGGAAAAACAATGTCATTCTCAGAGGACTTGTTAATTCCATCCCGCTCCTGTCCCTCACCTCCTCAGTCTACACTGTACTTTTATAATACAGTACAGTACAGTACAGTAAGGTACAGTACGGTACAGTACAGTATGGTACGGTACAGTACAGTACAGTTAATTCATTAGCCATTCCAAATTGCATTCTAACTTTTATTCTCTAAAAGTTTCAAAATCTTAAAGTAACACGGCTTCTGGTTGGCCAAACCTCTTAGGTTAGCCAATCAAAAATTGCATTACTTTGAAATTTACAGTTGGTTTGATAAATCTATTCAGAACAGAATAGAACAGATCATATTTTGTTATTACTTGTACGAAGTACATCGTCAGTTGCACGTACAATATACAGTACAACTTGGTACATGATGGTTATATCTAAATGTTAGGTAAAAAGAAATATAGGAAAGAAATAGGAATAGTGTGTAAAGTTTAAAATGGTTAGTAAATATGGGCCCCAGGATTAGTGTCTACGTCTGTTGGTTTATTTTATTACGCCGCTTTTCATGGTTTCTCGGTCGTGTCAACTGAAAAAGGTGAAAACATAAATAAAGGAGTCCAGACAAACATTATCACGCGAGGATCTAGCGAGCTTTGTAACATATTTTCTTGACGAGTGTAATAAACAGTAGAGAGCAATACACTTTTCTAACACCCTGCTTTCCGACACAAGTAGATTCCATCAATTTTTGTAGGCTTTCTTGCTGTTTCGATAACCAGGTTCAATATTCAGCTATCATTCTTAAGAACGTTCCTTGTGTTATTCTACAAGATTTTCTAAATTTGGAAGTAACACAACTTCTGATTGGCTAAACCATTTGGTTTAGCGAATCAGAAGTTGTTTTATTTTCAAATTTGGAAAATCTTGGATTGATTGATTGATTGATTGTATTGTGTTTAGTTATATCGCGACGGCCAGTGCACCTATCCATGCTTTTACTGGACTCTCTTTTACCAGTACTTCGTACAATTTTCTTTCCAAGCCACTGGCTGCTTTCCCACATAACCATCGTCGAAACAATGGTCAGCGGTAGGAGAGGAATGAATCCTGTCGCAATGACTATCATCAATCGTCGGAAAGAGATTGGCCGAGCTAGGGATCGAACCCAAGACCCTCTGTTCTCAAGTCCTGCAAGCTACCGACTGAGCTACCGGGGCTCGGCAGAAAATCTTGGAAAAATAAGACTAGAAATTTTCCTATGAATAGCTGGTGTTTACGGACTCTGTTCTTAGTAAAACACATAGCACTCAACCAGATGATAAGATTGTAGACTTATTTTTGCCGAAAACATTTGGAGATGACAAATTAAATGTGACTTAAACGAAAGGATTTGTCTTTGAGGGAAGAAAGACTGTGGGAAAAGAAATAAAAAAAAACTGTTCACATGTATTGCCTTCTTTTCCAACAATGTTATCAAAATAGCTTGGACCTCAGGGTCGGTAACACTAGATTGGTTGGTAAAAGGATCAATAATGTTTTTTTTACATTGTAAATATTACATAATAATAAATAATGTTTTTACATTAGATTTCCTTACATGTAACAAATTTACCCAAAATTTATTCCTCTTTCAGTTGCCTATTATTTCCTGTCAATACATCATTTTGTCTGCATCTTTTCAATAATGCTGAAACAATTCTCCTATATCATCCTACAGTGCTTATTGTCACTTGTCACCACGTCGAATGTCTTGCGCGCCGAAGGGCTTCAGTCATTGATGCGCCATACATAGAGGATCTTACATGATGTGTTTATGTATTGTCATTTTTATCAAACGAGTTGACTAAAATTGTATGAGTTGACTAAAATTGTATGTATGACGCGAGCCATGGCGAGCGTCAAATACAATTTAGTCAAGTTTGATAAAAACGATAATACGTAAACAAGAATGTGAAATTCTATTTATCATATAAAATGAATGACAAATAATATCTTGCATCATCACCTTTAGCTGTATAAGGTTCATGGATCCATGTTTAAAATTATAATTCGGTTCAAATGTGTACATACACAAGTAGGTAGCTCTTCGACATAGGCCTATACACCGAGAGCAGAATGAAACAGTTTCTAGAGGGGGTAAGTCCAGCTATTTCCGCAATTTTGTTGATTTAAAAAAACAACTTTTGGTGCATTTCTTGGTTTCAATAAAACTTGAAAATCAAAAACTCTCCACGCGTATACGCGTTGTCTGCGCATGTCATATTCTTCGAAGATTCGACCTGTCTGCTATGACGCATCACCCATCCCCCGATACTTGGGAAAAGTAGGGCTTTCACCGAAGCTATACCCAAGCCTTTAGGGACCGTTTTAATAAATGGCCGGTGCAGGGTTACCTGCTAGCTGAGCATAACTGAATGAATCGCACCAGGTAGCGTTTTATTGAGTAAACGTTTATTTTATTTTGAAATTCAAAGTAACGGTTGTCGTTTTGAAAAATTAGTCTGCTTCTGTACCGAGCATGCCCATATTAGATAGATGTGTATTTGTAGAATGCCATCTAGCGGAAGATAATGCGCGTATACGTCTTAGCAACAATGACGTCATTTTCCGCGAAACGGCGTAGAAGTACAAATTTCGGCACGTGCTCCGGTTGTTTCTCCGGCTTCAAGCGCTCATGACTGAAAATTGATCAGAACCGGGACCCAAAAAACGATAGTACACTAGTGTATTATCAAAAATTAGTCATGGGTTTGATACTCTTTCGGAGGTTTTATGTGATAAAGCAATATTCCTTTCACATAAAAGATGTCGAAACAAAGCTTAGGGAAATAATCCTGTCGCGATGACTATCAACAATCTGCCGCTAGGGAGCTGCTATACCGCTTAATTTTTACTTTGCTGTTCCTGACCACAGATGTATGTTGCGGAGAGTTTAAAGCAAGATCATCCTGCACATACGTGCAGCCTGATCTTGCTTTACACTCTCCGCTGCTCAAAATGTAGCCACTGTTTTATAAACCATGGAAAGGTCATTTGAAAACATTTTGCGGAAAAATAGAAAATACACCTAACCACAAAAAAATTTCAGTAGACTTAAAAAAGTCATTGTAAAATAAGGAAAATTCTCATGACTTTTAGTTTAACATACGGATACATGCACAAATGTCGCTTTGAAAAAAAAAATGCTCGGTACGAACAATTTATCATTTTACCACGATGTTTATTAAAAGTGGTCTTCTGACACATGGAAGGAAAAAAGAAGTCAGCTAGTAGACGAAAAAACTTTCAAGTGCTACCGTGTTTTACAACACGATAACATTGTCGAGGGAGAATGTCACGTGTACTTTGATGGTGAGAAATGATACAACAAATTAAGCTTGCTCTTTACCAAACGACAAAATTTTGGACTCAACCAAAATTGAAAGCATTTACAGACGTTATTTTATTAATGATTATTGTCTTGGATAGGGCAGAAAACATTGTGGGAAAAGGAGAAAATGCTACCAGCATTTTCTCATTTTCCCACAATGTTTTCAAAAGCTGTCTTTTTTAGGGCCGTTAAAAGACGGGATTGTGTGGTATAGGGTTTTTTAAACGATTTTATCTAAGTTCTCTCTGCACATTGCTTATCAGATCGTTTTCTCCGAAGTAAATTAGCTGCAACGACTTTGATAACCTTCTTGTAAAACTGTGAAAATAACACGATTCAAGATTTGACACGTTAGGAAAGAAAAAAAAGTGTGGTGAGAGGAGACAGTGCTCGAAACCAGCAAGTTTTCTTTTCAAGTCAGATTGATTGCTTCCAAAAGTGATCTGCTGCTACAGGAAATGTTTGTCTGCATGTCGTGGGTTGTTAACCTTTAATGCCGAACCTCGGTAGCTCAGTAGCATACAGGACTTGAAATCAAGGGGGTCTCTGGTTCGATCCCCGGCTCGGCCAATTTCTTTCCGACGATTGGTTATAGTCATTGCGACAGGATTCATTTCTTTCTCAATGCGCTGATCAGCGGTGAGAGAGAAATAAATTTGGTTGCACCATTATTAACCATGAAGCTGCTTAGCGCGACCTACTGACCTTTTGCAGAACGTGCAGTTTGATTTTGATCTACACTGTCCGATAAAGAGCTATATTTCTAAAAAAAAAAAGTTTGAAATTACATATTATTCGGATTTTTACTATCGGTTTGAAACTTTTATTTAACTTACTTACCAGGTTAAGGGTTAAAATTTGGAAAGGAATTGGCCGAGCTGGGGATTCAAACCAGCCACCGCATTGTTTCAAGCCGTGTATTTAACTGACTGAGCTAACGGACCGGGGCAGTCTGTCAGACTTTAAGAATATTATTGTTTTCATGAGTCTGAAAAACCATTTGTTATTTTTAGGAAACATAATTCATGCTGACTATCTTAATTTTAAAAAGATGTTTTCAAACTTAACAGATGCAAATTTGTTTTATTTGTTTTAGGAGATAATAAATCAAGTGGCCAAACACTTTAATCAAATTTCATTTTATTTTCACAGGCCAAAGTGGCTTTGCTAATTTTCCAGAACAAAAACAAACTATTTGTAGGAATTCTAATTGAAGTGTTTCGAACTTTTGCAGGTGCGCAAAACTCGGAGTTTATCCTTGTTTTCGTTTTGATGAGTGCATTATGGGATAGAAGCCAAAACTGTGTAATAAACCTATTTTTTATTGTATTTTATTGCAAGATTTGCAACGGAAGAGGGAGACAGGAAATGTTTGAAGACTGTAAAATATAGGCCTTTTTTATATGGCTTGCAACACGCGAAAAGGGCATTCGGACATTTGCGTAAAGTGTCGTATCGGATCAGCCTCCGCAGTCCGCGCAGACTAATCCGAAACGACACTTTCCGTTTTTTGTAATTTTCTGTTTTGCGCAAGTCTACTGTAGCACAAAATCTAATGTAGTCGTAAAATGCCGTCTCGGATTAGCCTGCGCGGACTGCGCAGGCTGATCCGAGACAACAATTTACGCAAATGTCCGAATGCCCCTTTTCGAGTGTAGCAAGCCATATTATGGCAACGTGGTCACAAAATCATCTCAGCGGCGTTCTATGAAACTGCAAATTTTAGACCCGCCAATATTGTAAGCATTTGTAGGACACGAATGTCGTCCAATGATGCGATATATCTTTGAAAGGTAAGAAAACGTTTTGGGAATAGGAAAAAAATGCTGGTAAACAGCATTTCTTCCTTTATCCATAATGTTTTTAAAAGCCTTATGTTTCAGGATCGTTAAAACTCCGGACTGTGTGGTAAAGGGTTAATACATCTTCGTCATACTTAGTTTAAACATAATTCATAGACATAATTTACATACTTACACACTCCATAATTATAAACGAGAAAGACTGCAATTTGGTTGAGCCACAAGTTCAAAAACTTAGTAACAGCTCTCCCCATTGGTCATTGAAATAAACATACTTTACTGCATAACAGAAAAAATATTTTTGATAGTGTATCTAAACAAGAAAAAACAACAACAATATTTGTTGTGTCCAAGGAAGAAGGAAATGTAAAATGAAAAAAAAGAACACGTTAAATATACCGCGTGAGCCATGAAGTATACGTAAAGGAGAGAGAGTGAGAGAGAGATAGACAGATTGATAGAGAGAGAGAGTGAGAGAGGGGGGGGATGGGGGGGGTTGACTCATATTAGTTTTTACTTTTTTCAGACAATATATTGTCGGTAACCATCCGATGGCAGCTCAAAAGATGGCAGCGCAAGGGATGGAGATGTCTTAAAATATTGAATAGTTGATGACGTTCTCGTTGATATCGAGAGCATTTGAAGAAGTAATGTTCAGCATCTTCACATTCGTCACAACAGGCACAACTATTTTCATAAGAGATGTGATTAAAATTGATTGATTGATTGATTGTATGGTGTTTAACGCCGTTTTCAACATATTATATGTGATTTTGAAGGCTAGAGCAAGCTTTTGATATTTATGTCTCTCTGATAATGTTAGCCAGCCTAGTTCACGAGGAAGATTATACAAACTGGTTGAGAATCATTTAGTAGGACGATCCCTTGATATGAAAAAAAAAAAAAGTCCCGGAAGCAAAAAAATTCGACTCGGGGCAGCCTGCGCAGAACGCCTAGGCTGACCTGAGTAGATACTTTTTTGCAGATGCATCGAACCACCTTTGCACTTCGCATGGCTCTTTTGCACTTGTAACACGCAAGATGTTCTTTGGTTCTCGGCCATTTTACCAGTACTTTCATTACATAATTGTATTGTCTTTGGTCATTTAGACTAACTGCCGAGCCCCGGTAGCTCAGTCGGTAGCGTGCAGGACTTGAGAACAGGGGGTCGTGGGTTCGAACCATGGCTCGGTCAATTTCTTTCCAAGGATTGATGATAGTCATTGCGATAGGATTCATCCTTCTCCCAACGCTGACCATTGTTTTGACGATGGGTATGTTGGAAAGCAACCAATAGCTTGGAAATTGTGCTGAGTACTGGTAAAAGAGTCTCCAGGAAAGCATGGATAGGTGCACTGGCCGCCGCGATATAACTGAAATAATATTGAGAACGGCGTTAAACACCATGCAATCAACCAATCATTACACTAATAGCCCACGCTTTGTCCATGACAATATGCTTGAAGAATGCCACGCAGGACAATACATTGTAACATGTAACGATACACTGAGGCACGAAAAGAACTCTTCCCATCTGGACAGACTCAATGTTTCGACAATGTTTGTGAGGAAAAGCAACCGTGAGCTCAAAAACGGTGTTGGGCGAAAAAGTGGTGAAATAGAATGCAGAAACACATCGAAAAGTACACTGACTGCTGAGACATTAATTAAATATCGTAAAAAAAGGCGTCAACCCTTTACCAAACATACACATGTTTTAACAGCACTGAAGAATAAGGCTTTTGAAAACATCTGTGGGACAAGGAGAAAATGCTGGTAATCAGTATTTTCTCCCTTTCCCACAAATGTTTTCCACCCTTACAAAAACTAATACTAACATTTGCGCCACATTTAATTCGTCTTCTGCAAATGCTTTCAAAATGGACGAGTCTAAAATATTTTCGTCTGGTAATGTGTTAAAGTCACAGATGCGGCCAAAAACAAACAAGCCGAGAATCGAAATGCAAATAAATTTAAATTATACCATTTTAAAGTCTGAAAATGTGTCTGAAAATGTGATATAATACAATCTGTAAAAGTTTTAGTGACTGTTAGACAAATGTATCCAGAAAAATGTTAACCCCTAGGCTGCCAAGCGCGACTCACTGATCTTTTGCGGACAGTGTTGATCAAGATCAGACTGCACAGAATGTGCAGTCTGATCTTGGATCTACACTGTCCGATAAGGAGATATTCATTAATAAAAAAAATGAAATATCATTAGTCGAGTTTTTGCTATCGGCTTGATAGTTTCATTTAATTTTTTCAGTAGGGTAAGGGTTAAACTAGAACAAAAGTTGCCAACTTTTGTTCTAGTTTTACAATACCTTTTTCTGCAAGCGACCCGAATATTGATAGATTGTACTGTTACACATTATCAGACTTATAACATTATCCATACTTTAAATCGGTATGAATTAAATTTGTCTGCTTTTTTGACCGTCGAATTGTTCACATTCAGCAGGAGCTGGTGGGCCTTTAAGGATAGGGCACCATAATGTGATTTGTGTAACATCGCCTTTCATCGTCAAAATCGTACGGATTCGGCTAAGACTCGGGTAATCCGTAATCGATGCGGGGAACCAGCGTGTACTGGCCGGGCCGATCGGTTACGGATTACCCGAGTCTTAGCCGAATCCGTGCGTTTTTTCGGCGATGAAAGGCGATGTTACAAGAATCCCATTAGGGTGCCCTATCCTTGATTTATGAATTAAAACTTACCGGCTAAATATATGTTCGATGAGATCTTGCGCATAGGTTTGGATAAGAAAATCACAAAAGACAATAAATTCCCGACAAGCCCGAATCCGAACAAGAATGGTTGAAAATACACTGTCAAATATTTTGCAAAATTGAAAAATCCCGGCGAAGTTTCCCCGCCTGGCCAGTAATAATAATAAGTATCATTGTAATTGTATTGGTAGTAGTCTGACGGGTAGTCCACTTCACCTTCTGATATGTTCCTGTAATTCATTTTGGATTTAACTAAATCCATTGGAGTGGAAAGTCAAAAGACCTGAAATGGAAAAAATGAAAGAGGGTTAGAGTACTGCATGTTCAGTGAGCTTGGATCGTAGAATTTTGCTGTTCAGTAAAATGAAAAACATTGTCTGGCGGGAAAATACCTGTTTCAAATTAATGCTTCTTTTCCAACAATGTTTTGCAAAGCTGTCAAAGCGTATTGGGAGGGGGGGGGGTAAAAACCCACATTAAATCGTTTATTAAGGGGAGCAATTCAGATTTTTATAACTTTACAAAATAAATAAAGAATCAATGAATTAAGCATGGCGATAGCCGGCAAATCATCAGAGAACAAGGAAGGGGGGAAAAAGAAGAGAGAGAGAGAGAGAGAGAGAGAGAGAGAGAGAGAGAGAGCTCAGTGGTATTCCTTAATAGACTACGTAGCCTCTTATAGTATTTTAGATTTCGCACCAGAAGTTTGGAAAAGACTTGTGGGAATGTTACATGATCAATAACACTTGTCAATTAAGAGGAATCGTATTCAAATCAGTGTGATGACGTCATATCCGGTGTAACAAAAAGATACGAAGTTACCGCTTGCGAAACGACCATGTCTTTATTTTAATGCCCATAATTGCATCTTGTAACTGAATGTAACGGTAAAGTATATACGATTGCAAAGGAAAATATATTTAGTTGAATATGTCGGTGTTTTACAAGAGAATTTTGATTCACGAAATTAAAGGTAAATGGGCGCCTTTAAATCCTCGATCCTCGATACAATAAAATCTTAGTTGAGCTAAAACCGCGAACTCTAATCAACATATGAAGTTAAGCACTTGAACGAGTTAAAGAGATTTTTGGTTATAGCTATATAAAACTAAACTGTAGCAATAAGTTTTTTGAAAACACTTATACCTTACTTAGAGCGCTACAAATTGCTTTTTAGTTGTTTTTGAAGGCAATGTAGATAAAAATCAGACTGCATTTTGCAGACAGTGTATATCAAGATCAGAGTGCACAAAACATGCACTCTGATCTTGGATCTTCACAGTCCGATTTAGTTGGAAAAATCCGAAAAAAAAAATCACATGGTGGATTATGCTCGACTTTGATTTTCCGAGATTGAGATGGTCTGTTTGATTTATTTAGCGTTTTACGGGTTAATACTTGGTAACAGTTAATTTCACTTTGACAATGACAATTTAATTCTAATGGGGGATAAAGGGAAAGTTCGTGCAAATGGTTTAGCCAATCAGAATAACGTTACTTTCTAAATTTAGACTTAGAATTAGAATAGTAGCGTCATTTCTGAATATAGAATTAGAATTAGAAAAGATTGGTTGGTGAGTGCGGACCCTGAAACACAGAGCACAAGCAGTTCTGGTTGCTAGCAAGATCAGGCCTCGCTAGAACTGCTGCCACACATTTTCTCCAACACTTTTCCTTATTAGCTTATTGGTTGAAATCGCAGGTACATTCGAATTACAGCAAGTTTGAAAACCAAAGGTTTCACTCTGTCGATAACAAGTCGAACCCTTCACCACACAATCCCGAATTTTAACGACCCTGAGGAGGATGACATTTTCTCCTTTTCCCACAATGTTTCTAACTTTTCAGAGATAAAAACCACCAATTTGACCACATCTGATATGTCGTCTGCAAGTGCTCTCAGTTTTAGGGAGTCCAAAATTTAGTTGTTCGGTAAAGAGTTAAGAGCGATCAACAAAAGCGAATTTGCCATTTATAATGTTATAAATAACAAAATAAATAAGTGATGATAAGTAACAAATTACGTAATAACCTTTGCAAAAAAAAATCTAATTCCAACAAATCAAAGAATCGAAGCACACCATTTAACCCAAATCACACATTTAAGAATTTCACTTTTCTTTTTACAGAAACACTTTTTGAAATTAAAGGGAAATTAATGCACAGTCACGTCCCTTCTTTCAAGCATTTCTTTCAATTGAATGGAAAAAATTCTGATACGAAACTTTAAACGCGCGGAAAACCCTGTCGGGCTTCCGATGACGTCATATCATTATTGGGGAACCATGTCCGCTTCTGCACTGACTTGTTTGTTTGTATATTGCTCGTTAACCCGTTCAGCTCGCAGGCGATAACACGGGCTTTTGTGGACGGTATAGATCAAGATTAGGCTGGACAGCACAGAAAGTGCAGCTCGATTTTGTATCTTGCGCTTGTCTAGTCAATCTGATATGAGCCATGCTCTGTGAAAAAGGGGCTTAATGCATCTGCGAAAAGTATCGACCCATGTCAGCCTGTGCAGTCCGCGCAGGCCGACCCGGGCCGAAACTTTTCGCTATTGGTCAATTTTTTCGTATATCCAAGGACCAATCTATCTCATGCTTAAGGTGGTTGTTAAAAAAGTGGATATTATGGATCTATAAACATGTGATGGCTTGCTTGGTACCGTGGACTACGGAGATGCATTAAGCCCCTTTTTGTCAGAGCATGGCTCATATATATTTTTTTCCATAGTTTTAGTGACTTTTAGTTGCTGCCGTCGACAGAGGTCAAGTTTATTTGAGCCATGCTCCGTAAAGAGGGAATTTAACGCATTTTCAAAAAATATCGACTCATGTCAGCCTGCGCAATCCGCGCAGGCTGACCTGAGCCGAAACTTTTTTTTTGCTATTGGTCGATTTTCTGAATATCAACGAACATTCTGCCTCAAGATTTAGTCGATTGTCGGACAAAATGGCTTTTATGGATTGATAATTCTGTCATGACTTGCTTTATTATAAAAATTGGCTTGCAACACGCGAAAAAGGCCATTCGGACATTTGCGTAAAGTGTCGTCTCGGATCAGCCTGCGCAGTCCTCGCAGGCTAATCCGAAATGACGCTTTCCGTTTTTATGTAATTTTCTGTTTTGTGCAAGTCTACTGTAGGACAAAATCGAATGTAGTCGTAAAGTGTCGTCTCGGATCAGTCTGCGCGGACTGCGCAGGCTGATCCGAGACGACACTTTACGCAAATGTCCGAATGCCCCTTTTCGCGTGTTGCAAGCCAATAATGCATCACGGAGAAGCGATAAACCCTCTTTTTGCCAGACCGTGTTTCCTATATATTTAGCGCTGAAAGTTTACCAAAAACCTAGCTATTGTAATCTCTGATACTATACGAATACTGGAGACAAAGATCAGCGTGCACGACCGAGCAGTCTGATCTGAATCTGCTCTCTTCGATACCAAAGCTCTAGTTTGAGGAGAGCGAGAGACAGCTTGTCAAACGAAAAAGGAACATCGAAATATCAAAGTACTGACAATACTGAAAGGCAATTTTTCACCATGCAGGATAAGTAATAACAGAAATTAAAAAAAAGGCTTACCATGAAATACTAGTTTTAAAATATTCCTTTTTCCATGGTAAAGACTGTAGAAGAATGATGCAGATAACAGTCATTAACAATTACAAGCGGTGCCATTGATCTATATCTCAGCGTGGCACTTGAATGCATTTTGTAGAACGTTAGTTGTTTAGCACTTCCGGTTGAAAAAAAGTGAAATGGTAGACTGCAGCACTCGTCACTACTCGACTGATTCCGTAGCCACATCTAACCTCATCTTTATCAAGAGAGTTTCCATTTTGCTGTCAATCACGTGATCTTAAACATGGCGGCGCCCATGGTTATCGATTAGCAACTCCATCAACAACCACGGTGAAGTTATTCACATCTTTCAATCTACTGGTGAAAATTGCCAAAGCAATCAATCCACCAAACTGAAAATTAAATGTACAAGCTGTTTATCAAGTGTTAGGTTTTCAGAAAGATTGCGATAGAAAATTGTGATTCGTGTTTTATCTTTTTGAAGTGGAGCCTCACAACTAAAAAAAAAAAGGAAAAAAAAAAAAGAAAAACGGTAAAGCTGTATACTTGCGGGCAAGAAATGTACCGTGTAGGTGCATATCAAGCTACGAGGGATTTGATCGACGGAGCGCCTCCGGTTTGCTGAGTGTAAACTACAGCAGGATTGTTTACCGCCTGTGATACAGTAAATCGCGTATAAGTACACTGTACATACGTACAACGGAGATCAGTGATTAGACTAAAGCCTGGGAAAAGGTATGATATCATGAATAGGTAACTGAAATTAGCCCCTATAAAGCTAGTCAATCAGGTTTTATCTGGCTTGGCCTGCAAAAGTAAAACGTCTGTGATCACGACTGTTACTCATTTATCCTGTTCTATATTTATTCTATCTTCAATATCAACTAATCATTGCTTTCAAATACCAATTCATTAGAGTTTCGTCCTTTTCCAGTTAAGGAGATAAAGGTAGCAAACTACAATCCAAATTTATTGAATTTAACAAAATGTATAAGAGATCTTTCTTTAAGCGCGTTAATACAGTTTTTGTTGACGGTAATGCGTCACCCTGCACTTCCGGTTATACAGCGTGGTAATGATAGGCTAATCGTTGGGTAAATGCGAACGGCAGTTGAACGGATGCGGGTTTTGCAGATTCAGATAGTGCCGAGTATTAATTTTCTGTTTTCATTGTTAGGCTGTGAGCCAGAGAAATTGAGATCACGACGTTTGCCCATTTATTTATTCTATTCTTTTATCATTCTGGGCCATCTACAGATTGTCGCATTTGAATAGAGATTTGTTCGATTCAGTGTAAAATGCGACTCAATTATAATTCGCTTAATCCTTATGTCTATAAAAGTAACTGAAACTTGTACAAATATGTAGTACAACAACTAAGATGTTGCGATTGGAATGTCCTCTTTTTAAGTTTACTCAGAACATCCATAAAACCTGAAAGTCGGTCAATGTGGATCCAAGATCAGACTGCACGTTCTGTGCAGTCTGATCTTGATCTACAATGTCCGAACAAGAAAGTATAATTGACATCGGCGCAATAGTCTGTTTTAATATCTTCCTATTCTTTTATATTAGATTACTGGTCTCATTAATAGGTTGATGTCCGGATAAAGGGTCGATCCGAGGACAGATCTACATCATCAAATATTCATTTAAACTTCTCTAGAGAAACATAGAAACATACAGTCTGAAAAATATTTGTCTGGAAGGAAACGATTTTTTACCAACAATGTTAAATTCCATGTGGGCAAGAGAGTACTTTTTTGCAACAAGCTACCGCATTATTTATCCGTATTTTGAAAACCTGCAAACTGTAGGGGCATAATACGTTTCAAAAATTAATTCTTTTTCATGCAGTGCTGTCATTTATCAAAATTATCAATTTGGCTGTGTGGTGTGATGTTTACCTTGCTTCATATGGTGCAGTAGTTTTTTTTTTGTTGTTTTGGAAATTTGTTCTTTCTTTTTTTTATCTTTTCTTCTTTAAATTAAGCACAAATATTCATTCCGGGGTAGAGAGAGAGAGAAAGAGAGAGAGAGGCAGGCAGGTAGGCAGGCAGACAGACAGACAGACAGACAGACAGACAGACAGACAGACAGACAGACAGACAGACGCAGAAAATGAGAGAGAATTTCTGTTGCAGAGTTTTTTTTTTTTCTTCGTTCTTATAAACCTGGTATTACAAGGTTACGTGATGTTGCCAACTCGCATTTCCGGGCATTGAGGGTAACAATGGGAAGCTGCGTGGGAGATTTACGTGTCAGTGTAGCAAATCAATATGTTTGCAGTGATGCTTCGTTGTTTTTTTGTTTGAACACCTTTACAATAGATACTAAATCTTAGATGAATCAACCATTATGCTGCTATGCGCGACTCAGAGCGTTTTTGGGGAGAAAGTAGATTATTTTCTACAGACGTGCGAGGTCTACTTTTGTGCGTAGTAATTCAATAATCATTAATTTGCCGTAATGCCATAATGCAGTTTACAATTCTGGCAGAACATGAAATAAAAAAAGCATAAAGTAGTAAAAAAAATCATTTTTCAGAATTTTGAATTAATAGAGTAAGTAGATTGATGATGATACTTAAGACTATGAAGATGATGTTAATTCTTTACCTGACGACAAAATATTTAAGCCTTGCCCAGTATGAAAGCGCACTTTATCTTTAAAAGGGTAGAAAACACTTCGGAAAAAGGAGAAAATGTTGGTTAGCAGCAATTTTCCCTTTTTGTCCGCAGTGTTTTCAAAAGCTGTCTCTCTTGGGGTTAACAAAACTATGAACTGTACGGTAAAACGTTAATAGTAATAAAATGATAAGCAGAATTATCAACGCACCGTTTCAAGACTTTTAAATGCTCGTGCAATGAAAGCCACTAATTGTTCGTGAATTATCTAAATGGAGAGATATTTAGAAATGTTATTTGATAAGTTAATAGGATACTTAATGCTAATATTCAAATCTATCAGCTTTTTAATGTAATTTCAAGACTGCAATAAACTATTCAACGCCTAATAGATTAATTAGTCTTACCTTTAGGTCTATGAAAATTATAACTCCATTACAAATAAACAAACTTTTCGGTATAGATCTATAGTAACGCGAAATATATTCGTCTGTTATAAAATATTTCCCGAGTATTCATGTTCTTAAACCGTAACTCTTTCAGCGCTAAATGTATTCCCGAGTATTCATGTTCTTAAACCGTAACTCTTTCAGCGCTAGATGTATACATCTAGCGCTGAAAGAGTTACGGTTTAAGAACATGAATACTCGGGAAATGTTTCATATTCATGTCCTTAAACCGTAACTCTTACAACGCTACAAGTATATACATCTAGCGCTGAAAGTGTTAAGGTTTAAGAACATGAATACTCGAGAATACATATGTTTCATATTTATGTTGTTAAACTGTAACTATTCCAGCGCTAAATGTATACATATATCGCTGTGTGTGAGAGAGAGAGAGAGAGAGAGGGAGAGAGGGCGTAACTCTTTCAGCGCTAGATGTATACATTTAGCGCTGAAAGCGTTAAGATTTTAAGAACATGAATACACAGCGACCTCTTCCGGTAGGTGAAAATACCTTCCACTGAAACATGCTTTTTTAAAATCATGTTGGCATGTATACACAAGCAGACAGTATAAATCCAACACCAGACTGCACGATTTGTGTAGCCTGATCTTGATCCATGCCGTCTGCAAAACTCCACGTTTTCGCCTATGGCCCTAAAAAAGTTAATACATATAGACTATCTTTAATTTAGAAGGTTATTTTCAAATTCGTTTGCTGCAATAACTTCGAGCGCTTATAAATTGATTCACCGATAAAACATGTATTTGTGTCATAATAAACTTTCAAAAATCTTAAGAGATGCTCTGGTTTATATCTCTTTCTCAAGCGTTATAGAAGAGAAAATTGATTGTTTTAACATTATCTAGATTTTTCGCCGTGAGCTGAAATTCCTTGTTAAACACCGATAAATATTACTAAATATATTTTCTTTGCAAGCAAAATGTGACTGGAATTTTACATTCAGTAAAAACTTGCACTTTTGGCATGGTCAATCGTTTTGCAACCGGGAAGTCTATCAATGTTTATGGGACCGGATATGACGTCATAATACCCATTTGAATTCGACTCCACATTATATAATTGACGAATGTTATTGATCATGTGACATTCCTAAATGCAATTCTGGTGTAAAATGTAAAAATACTCTTGGAGGTCACGTATTCATTGATGAATTGAAGGAAGTACAGTTTCTTTTCCTTACACGTATATTCCATAGCGAGTAACGATTTTCTATTGCCTTACTAAATTAAATGATAGAATATTTTTGAAGTTTGATAGGACTATAAGATTCTAAGATGACTCCTTTAAGGGATAACCGATTATGTACAGGACGTGGAATTTTCTTTTACCCTTTCCTTCCGGTAGATGATTTATTTAATCATGTAGCCAACTACTTCGAAAACAATATGGAAAAAGGCGATAGTGCATCGTTAACAGATTCATTGTTAACCTTTTATCACACAATCCGGAGTTGAAACGATCTTGAAAAAGAAGGCATTTGAAAACATTGTATGACAAGGAGAAAATGGTAAGCAACATTTTTTCCTTTTTTCTGTAATGTTTTCTTGTCTTTCAACTACAAAATCCACAATCTCGGCAGCATTTAATTTTTCGTCTGCAAATACTTTCGAACTGGACAAGTCAAACATTTTGTCGAGTTGTGTAGAGTTGAATTAACAATAATTGATAAGCGTTTGTACTGACGGAAGTTCTGAACCTTCGATGAACATTTAAGAATTCCTTTTAACCCCTTTCGGCGGCATAGGCGAAAACAGAGACTTTTGCGGACGGCATAGATCAAGATCAGACTGCACAGAACGTGCAGTCTGATCATGGATCTATTCCGTCTGCTTGTTTAGTCAAGCCTATGAGACAAAAATTCTGACGAGTCCAAGTGGATTCTATTTCAGGCATCGAAAAGGATCAAGTTCATATATTTGACGCTGAAAGCGTTAAACTTCTAATAGTCTGAGTATGACTTTTTTTTTCTCATAACGGACAACTGTTGAAAACATTATGGTGCAAGGAGCAAATGAATGATAACGAGTAATCTGTCTTTTTGCCACATTTCTTTTTTCAGAATAATACATAAATTTATTCAAAACTTGGTGTAATTCATCATGCATATTCTAAACGAATATTTTGAAAGTCTGTAACCTAATATACGCAGGAGTAAACGGTGACAGAGGTCGAAGTTCTGTCAAAATACAAGTGGCTGTGAGTAAAAAGAAGAAAGATGCCATGCTCTGTGAAAAGGGGGTTCAAAGCATCTACAACAAGTATCGACCCATGTCAGCCTGCGCAGTTCGCGCAGGCTGACTTGGGTCGAAACTTTTTGTCATTGGTCATTTTTCTGTATGTCCAAGGACCATTCTTCCTCATGATTCAGTCGGTTGTTATATTAAATGGATTTATAGATCCATCATTATAATTGGCCAGCATACAAAGGAGGACATTATAATAATTGGCTTGCAACACGCGAAAAGGGACATTCGGACATTTGAGTAAAGTGTCGTTTCGGATCAGCCTGCGCAGTCCGCGCAGGCTAATCCGAAACGACCCTTTCGGTTTTTATGTATTTTTCTGTTTTGCGCGAGTATACTGAAGAACAGAATCTAATGTAGTCGTACAGTGCCGTCTCGGATTAGCCTGCGCGGATTGCGCAGGCTGATCAGAGACGAAATTTTACGCAAAAGTCCGAATGCCCCTTTTCGCGTGTTGCAAGCCATATAATGTCCTGCTTTGTATGCTGCATCCCGGTGATGCATTAATCTCCATTTTCCCTGAGCGCAGCTGAATTGTAGGAACTAAACTAAGCATTATGGGCAGAATATCTAAACACAAAGAACACACATCGATCAAACTATATAGAACCAAAAGTGCAGTCTGATCTTGATCTACACTGTCCGCCAGTGTAATTAAGCTTGTCTTTGATGTCCCGAGGCTCAACCGGAGGTCATGTTATTTGTGGTTCCTGTTTCTAAAACGATTCGTGCACGCAAGAATTCAATTTATTTTCACAGCAAGGTTTATCCTTTTGAAGTCCTTTTAGTTCAAAACCTTGTTCTTTTACATGGAGAGTGAGTTGAGTCCATGAATCAATCGACTTAAAGGCCCAGTAAAGCCCAAAATATCAAAGCAGGTGTCATAAACATTTAAATTTAAATCATACCATTTAAAAGTATGGAAAATATTGTGGAGATGACAGTCTGTTATTGTGTGGTCGGGCCATATGTTAGTCGCTGGCAAAAAAAAAGAATTTTAAAATCAGGCAAAAAGTAAACAAAAAACACAGCTACCTGGCAGGTTTTAACCTAGTTTTGAAATTAATATCTCTGTCAGCGACTAACACTTGGACCGACCGTACAATGACAGATTGTCATCTTCACAATAATTTCCATACTTTTAAATGGTATGATATAAATTCAAATGCATTTAAACACCCGCTTTGTTTACATTTGGCCTCTAATGTTACTTTAAATTAACCTTTATCCCCGCTAAATAAGTTATATGAAACTTTCAAGCTGATAGTAAAAACCCAAATTTAGCTATTTCAGAGGAATTTTTTTTTTTTGGGGGGGGGGGAGATATCTCCTTATCGGACAGTGTAGATCCAAGATCAGACTGCACGTTCTGTGCAGTCTGATCTTGATCGACACGGTCCGCAAAAGGTCCATGAGTAGCGCCTACCAGCCTAAGGGTTTAATCACTCCCGATGATTACTTTCTGGAAACTCAAGCAGTACACGCGCCAAAGCGTGGGTTGCTCCAAAGGGTTCACCTCTCATCAAAGATTTCGAACTAACAACCAACAACGTAAGAGGTTGCGCAATACCCTGGAATTTTATCTTCTATTCTCAGTATTACCATGTAGATTGGCTTGTTTAGTATCACATACTGCTTTCAGTAATTTAACGTTTATAACAATGTCCAGAGCACCTACCCATTTCTTCCCTGTTTTTCTCTACTTATGCTATTCGCTATGCAATTCAATGTCACTAGTTACCTCCCCACTTATCTCTATATAAATACCAAACGATTCCGTGCCGCTTATAACGATCCTGCAGTAAAAAGGTTTAGAAAACATCGTGGGAAAAGGTAAAACTCTGGTTACAAGATCACTTGGTAGGAGACTTGGTAGGCTCCTTCGTGCTAAGCGCCACCAGCGAACCGAACTGCTCCTGGACCACAAGAACAATGCATGAACAACATAGCCATGGAACATCCCTCTATCACCATCACTTTATTCAATGTAGATATTAACCATTTCAGCGCCATTGGCTAAAACAGGGGCTTTTGCGGACGGAATGGATCAAGATCAGACTGCACAGAACGTGCAGTTTGATCTTGGATCCACACCATCCGCTTGTTTAGTCAAGCCTATAAGATAATCACCTCTCCTGGTTTTCAGTGTATTATATATTCAGCCGCCTGAAAAGGTCAAGGCTTACACATTTTGCGCTGAGAGAGTTAAACAACTCAAGCAACCTCGTTACAAGCAATTTCGAATTTTTGCAAAAAATATTTCAAAAGTGGTAGAGAAGTAGAATGGCGAAGTCGTCAATGCATGTTTATGTTTAATAAAGCTCTTTGTGATTTTCCTCCAACTGGCTGCATCTCGATGTAGCGAGTAACGAGAAAACCCGTTATCGACTGCCAATTGCATTAAAATTTTCATTTCAGTTTTCATATAGGGAACAGATGCACTTAAATTCCAAATGAAATGCTTAATTTCCAAAAAAAAAAAATCATTATTCAACAACAAGTACAATACAACACGTTTCTTCTATAACCATAAACTTTAGTATTTGACATAACCCTAAGTATCATAAGTAACAAAAAGGAGAAATATTTAAAAGGATTTGAAAGTTTGGTTTTTTTTGCATGATAGAGATAGCATTGTGGGAAGAGGAGGACTTGGCTGTGATCAGAATTTTCCATTTCTCCCAAGAACAATTTCAAAAGCCGTCTACTTATGCGGAAAAGGTCGTCTGTGTTAGAAACGTATTAATTAATTACGCAACAACCCCGATGTATTTGTAAATTAAATATAGTCGAGAAAATATCGGATTCAGTCTGCAATTAAAGAATTAAACAGACTTTAATAAATGCATCTGGTTTAAATCATTTTCTTAATTTGCTAAATGACAGGGAAATTCTAGGAGGATTTTCATCATTAAATGTTATCAAATGAACTAGACTCCGACGAAAAAACTTGGAATCAGTTTTAACCCTTTACCCTTAAACTGCTTGATAAAATAAAATGAAGCCGATAGTAAAACCAATAATTTTGCTATTTCAAAGCAATTTTTTGAGGGAAGAATATCTCTTTATCTTTTCCTTTATCTTTACCTTTTGTGGACAGTGTAGATCGAAGATCAGACTGCACGTTCTGTGCAGTCTGATCTTGATCTACACTGACCCAAAAGGGTCCATGAGTCGCGCTAAGGGTTACACTGTTCAATCAGTTCAATGAGAGTTTCCAGCCTATTGTGAAACCCAAATATCGCCATTTCAAAGTTTTTTTCGCGGGTTAGATTGCACGGTCTGTGCTGAGAACAGGGGGTCGTGGGTTCGATCCCTTTCTCGGCCAATTTCTTTCCGAGGATTGATGATAGTCATTGCGACAGGATTCATTCCTCTCCCACCTCTGACCATTGTTTCGACGATGGTTATGAGGGAAAGCAGCCCGTGGCTCGGAAAGAAAATTGTAATGGTAAATGAGACTCCAGGAAAACATGGATAAGTGCACTGGCCGCCGCGATATAACTAAAATAATGTTGAAAACGGCGTTAAACACCATATAATCAATCTAACAATCAATGCACGGTTTGTGCAATGTAACTTTGATCCATCCGTACACAAACGCACACTGCCTCGTGCCTGTCACTTTATGGGTAAAGTTGCAATGACTTCAAGGTTAGGAGGAAGGATGTAAGAAACAAAAACTGACATAACCAAGCTAGATTAAGCTTAAAGTGCCTTTCATGACTATAGTTTCCTTTGCGGGCAGTGTTGATCAATATCAGACTGCACATAAAGTGCAGTCTGATCTTTGATCTACACTTTCCGCTTTGGTGAGACATACTGAACAAGAGTATCCTTGAAATTGAAAATCTATAGGTTTTATTACTAGACTGAAAAAGTTTGTTTGGTTTATTCGGCGCTCTAAGGGTTAACCTTTACACAAATGAAAGAAAAAAACACATGTTGCGGATATCTGGGATTTATAAACCATTGAAGAATTACAGGAGTTTACAGAAAACGTGTAATACCATTCTCGATGCATGGTTGCAAAAATCGGAAGTCAAAAAAACTACGATCGATTTGTTTCGAAGCAATAGATTAACTCTTTACCAAATGCCAAAGTTTTGGACAGCATTAAAAAAAAAAGACTCAAAAATTGAAATTTGTTTCGGGAAAGGTGGAAAACATTGTGGAAAATGGAGAAAATGCTGGTAACTAGCATGTTTCCTTTTTTTCTCACAATATTTTCAAAAGCTCTGTCTCAAAGTGTGGTTTAAACTCCGAGTCGTGTGGTAACATAAATGTGGTTAAGTAGAACAAAAAAAATCAACTATCGGGGAAAGACACTGCATAAAAGCTACTTTAAATACCGCAGAGTGAACACCAAAACAAAGACACGAAAAACAAAAATCGAAATTCAAGCAGAAACGAACATAGACAACAACAGCCGAACGTCTGAAGTTAAAAGAACACACAACATGGGATAACAACAGTGAAATTATCCTAGAATGGTGTTTGTCGACAGAGACAAAATAATTGCCACTGATACAGAGAAGGATAGATCAGTGCAGTGGAGAACTTACGTAGCACAAGGCACAATGTAAATACTTGTAGGTACAAGGAAACAGAAAAAACATCGTACAAACTATGTCATTGTATGGAAATCCATAAATTTCAATTTACAATATACTCGCACAAGATATAATTCCAAACAATACCACGTCAAACCGCAATGTCCCATGCCATACCATACCACACAATACCATACTATATTATATTGTACTATACTATATCGGAGCGCACCAAACCATGTGGTATTGTTACACAACATACTAATTTTATAAAGTTGTATACCATACCTTATGGCAACCATACCACCGATTACCATACAATACCACACCGAGCCATTATTCCCTATAACGTACCATACCCTGATATACTGTGTCATACGGTGCAATAACATACACTACTATACGTTACTATACAATATCGCAACATAACGCACTAGAACATGAAGTACTGTGATCTGCCATCCATTCAATGCCGCACGATACCAAATAACACCATACTTTACCATACCCTTTGTACCAAACTATACAAAGTAAAACCACTCCAAGTCATACCATACCAAGTCATACCATACCAAGTCAACCATACCAAGTCATACGAAGTCAAACCATACCATACCATACCATACCGTTCCGTTCCTTGCCCTGCCACACTGTGCCGTGTCGTGTCGTACCGTACCGTACCATAACGTAACGTACAGTGCAACACCATAAACTATCGTACCTTACCAAACTGTGAAATACCTTACAAAATCTTACTGCACCATACCATGACATACTGTACAATATCGTAACGTACCATACAGTACTATACCATACGGTACTGTACCGAATCATATTACAATACAGGGTATACTGTTGTTGCACCACACCCGAATGCTTCCGGGCCGTAATATCAGTCAAAATCGTTCTCATCTGAAAATTTGAATCAATCACTTCTGTTGCACTGTTTCAACAGCCAAAAAGAAAAATGGAAGGACAGGTTTGTAATGCTTTTCTTGTAGATTTGACGATGTTTTCAGAAACTGGCGCCTTTTTTTTTTTTAAATAATTTTGAAACAAAAAGTGCAGTATGATCTTGGCTCTACACTGTTCGAGACTTAATATATTTTCCTATAGCTAGTATCCTTGAAATCACAATGTTTGGGTCTTTCCTCGATTTGACATTGACTGTAGAAACTTTGTTCTTTTTTTTTTATACCCATTTGAAAATGAAAAGTGCAGTCTGATCTTGCCTCTACGCGGTCCGAGACTTTCAGATTCCTCCTGTAACTAGTACCTTTGAACTCTAAGTTTTAGGGCTTTTCTTATTATCGGGAAATTTTCATACAACTTATCTAGCAAGTTAATGGTTAAAATTACTAATCCTATTTTCTCAAAGATTAAGACGAAATGATAATGCTGAAATTTGCAAAGTATTGCTAGGGAAATATTCAAAATACAGCTACCGCACCGGCATTTTCAAGAAGAAAAAGAGAGATCGAAAAGAGAAGTATTTTTAAAAACAAAGTAGAGCGGCAGTCCTATAAAATCCTTTTACTACCATGTAAATAGCATTTACTGTTTTAATGGCCACAAAAAAAGCTTCGGTGCAAGATGATGAGATAGTGAAGATATAATATAGAATTAAAGAGTGGACAGTGTAGATCAGAGATCAGACTGCACGTATTGTGCAGTCTGATCTTGATCTACACTGTCCTAAAAAGCTTCTAGTGTCGTCAACGGTAAGAAAAGGGTTAAAAAAAAAAAAGACAAATTACGAAATCCCCCGTAAAATTTTGCGTCGTCTTGTTTTTGTTTCTCCTGACAGTCATTGTCACTTGGTTCCGCTATTTTCCGGTAAAACATCAATCAGTGTCATAATGAAAAGGTATTAGGCTGTATTGCTCCCTTATTTATTTTCGAAAATTACCATTCTTTTATCTCCCGAGAGATGAATGACCTTGTTTGGGGGGCAGCATCTATATAGACCTTTTCGAATTCCGCTTCTTTAAAGTGGCATCCGGCCATATTTCGTTTCGTAAGTTTTTTAGTAGGTCTTAAAGAGGCTTTGTTAGATTTGGTTACACGCAGTATATGGTGCAAATTTGACGTTGGCATAATTGATGAATTTCTTTGAAATCGGTAACTCCGTCTATTTCTATGACTTCAAATATAATGGCATCAGGTTTAAAGTGAAATACGATCCAGCATAAGCGATGCGTGTTTTTGACTGCGCTACATTTCCGAAAACCTTTCTGAAAATCTGCGTCAAAATCTAAAGAAAAATACGTGTTTGGAAGGTAACGGTTATTATACGATTATTATCTTTATTATAGTCTCATTCGTTTACAAAGCAAAGTTAAAACACATACAAAAACTATTCCAGTGAAAAGTATACAACCATTCTACTGAAGAATTATAAAAGACTAATATTAAAACATTACATAAATAGTTAAGAAACAGTATTTACACACAAAGGTTCCCGTAAAAAAACTAGCTGTTTATATAAAATTACGTCAAAAAAAATCATAATAATAAATATCACTTGCGCAAATAAAAACTCCGTCGTTTTAAAATATCGAGACAGGTATGTAGCCCTTAAATATAACTTAAAAATAATTTTTCATACTTTAGTCTTTTTCTTTACTGATTATTTGCCAGCTATCGCTTACTTAATTTTGTGATGAATCATTTTTGAAGCTTTGTGAGATTTTGAAAATCTGGATAGCATTTTCTCGTTTTCCCACAATGGTCGTTGATACTCGGAATTGGTTGGTAAAGTGTTAAATTGCATTTAAATCTTTACCAGATGACAAAATTTCAGACTTGCCTCATTTGAGGCATTTGTAGACAACAATTTAAATGTGGCTCAAGTGGTGGAAAAAGTTAGTGAAAGTATATAAAAAACTACAACAAAAGGAGAAAAAATGCGTCTATCCAGCATTATCACCTTTTGCGTATATTTTTCTGCTTTGGGGTCGTTAAAACACCAGGCCGTTTGGTGTAGGGTTAAGACAGCATAAACTCTAAATTGCACAATAGGGAAAAAAGCATGTCTGCATTCCTTACTGGTTATGCAAAAAAGTACTGCTTTTCCGGTAGCTCTGTCGGTAACATGCAAGCGGCGTGAAACCCATGAGGTCACTGATTAAATTCCTAGGTCGGGCAATCGCTTTTCTTCAGACTGATGATAGTCATGGCGACCAGATAGGCAGATTCATTGCTCTCTCACCGCTGAAAATTGTTCCGACGATGTTAATGTCGAAAAGAAGCCCTGTGCATGGGAAGAACATTAATCAAAGTATAGGTAAAATAAACTCAAGTAAAGTATTGATAAGTACACTAATCTCAGCGAAATATCTAAAATAATATTGAAAACGGCTTTAAACATTGGCCTTAAACAATACTCAAACCAACCAAACAACCAGCCAACCAACCAACCAACGAATGAACGAAATAACGAACGAACAAAGGAACGAACGAACCAACCAACCAACTGTCAACCAACCAACCAAACAATCAACCAACCAAACAACCAACCAACCCAACAATAAGCCAAATAAACAAACAAACAAACAAACGATGCAGAAGTTATTTGATGAATAGATTTGGAGAGCAACGGCAATATTTCCAATAACAGTAACACTCGAAGGTGCGATGATTAACAGAAAACTTTACATCTATGAAAGGCATTTAGAATTGATAATTTCACACAAAATTTATATTGTCTGGTCGGAGTTGCAATCATTATCGGTTATCAAAAGATAAAACTGTTTGCTCAAATAGGCAAACTTATAGGTTTGAAAATCAAAATAAAATCTTAATTTTAAATTATCTTAGAATTTGTTTGATCAAAGTTGTCTGTAAATTTAGATGTATATTGTCGGAACATTATAAGAAAAAGAAAACTTCTTAAAGACAAATATATACAACTGCATCAACAACTGTAGTAATCGGCGTCGCTATGGTACACAGGAAAGCTTACGTCTACAAAAGGCAGTGACAGAGGCGATTACACTTAAGCTTAAAACAATTTCCCCTAATCTGAGTTGCAATCAGTTTTACATTGCTACATAAATACAGGTTTTTAGACAAATTAAAGAAATGTTCGTAGAAATAATGCAAACAAGTTGAATCTGAAATATCTATATACTTGATCCATGTATTTTTGTAAAATAAGTTTTTGACGCCGAAAGAGGTCTTATAATCAAAGAAATCACCTAAAATATACAGAAAGGCGACTTAATCAAGAACTGAAGTACTCGATGGCGAGATGATACACAAAAAAGCTTATGTCTTTATGACGATGACTCAGTTTTAAGTGATGATTCACTCAATCTTATTTCCTCTTACCTGAGTTCCTAAATGCAAAATAATACAACGGTAACCTCACATTGAAGAAAAAATGAAGGGAAAGCAAATAGTTTGAATCTAAAATATCTGCGTATTTGATTTATGAATGTTTGTAGAATGAAATTTATAAGTTTAAAGGAGGTTTTAGAATGAAAGAAATCGCTTAGAATATTTAGATGTGCGACTGCATCAGGAACTGCAGCACTCGATGGCGCGACGGTAAACGGAATGGCCCAAGTCTTTCAGATGCAGTTTTAAGTGATGATTAAAAGGAATTTTAATTTCATATCCATTAATCTGAGTTCCTCAGAAAAGCTTACATCAACAAGAGGCAGATTTAAGTGATGGTTACACTCAAGCTTAACTGCATTTTGTTTAACTTGAGTTTCTTAATACAAAATAAATACAACACTAGAGAACTGATCTAAGAAAAATACAATTATATAAATGTTGAATCTAAAATTATTTGATTTATGCATGTTTGTAAAATGAGCTTTATTATGTTTAAGGTAGTTTAAGAATTAAATAAACCGCGTAAAGTATTAAGGTATTCGACTCCATTAAGAACTGTATTACTCGGTGGCACGATGGTGCGCAAAAAAAGCCAGAGTCTTCAAGATGCAGTTTTAAGTGATAATTACACCCAAATTTTATTCCATTGCACTTACTTTAGTTGATCGATGTAAAATATACACAACTGCTCTAACAAATAAAAGAAATATTCGTAGAAAAAAAAAAAAAAAAAAACAAAAAAAAAAAAAAAAGAAAAAAAACATGCATATTAAATCTAGAATATCTATATAAATGATCCAAAAATGTTTGTAGAATAAGTTTTGTACGAAATAGGTCTAAGTATCAATGAAATTGCCTAAAATATGATAGATAAGGTATTCAAATGCATCATGAACTGTTGCACTCTATAACTCGATATTACGCAGAAAATATAATGTACAAAAAATGCAGCATTAAAAGATACGTAGTAATTAAAATCACACTTAATTCCATTTTCAATTACCTGAGTTCCTTATTGCAAAAATAAATACAACTGTTCCAAAATATTAGAGAACTATTCGTAGAAAAATATACACAAACTGCATCTAAAATATCTATATGATTGATCGATGTGTGTATTCTACTATTTCTATTTCCTCTTACCCGAGTTCCCCGATGTAAAATAAATACAGATGTTCATACACATTAGAGAAATATTGGTAAGAAAAATAAAATACATGTAGTATGAATCTAAAATATTTATATATTTGATTGATGCATGTTTATAGAATAAGCTTTTTAACGTTTAAAAAGGTCTGTGAATCAAAGAAATTGTTCAAAATATAAAGATATGCGACTGCATCAAGAACTGTAGCACTCGATGGCGCGATGGTATTTAGAAAAGCTTACGTCCACAAAGATCAGTTTTATACATTTGACTGCTGCATGTTTGTAGGATAAGCTTTGTAACGTTGTAACAGGTCTTAGAATCAAAGAAAGCGCTGAAAACATTAATATGTGCTACTGTATCAAGAACTGTAGCACTCGATAGCACGAGGTAAATGGAAAAATTTACGTCCAGAGAAGGCATTTTAAATTTCAAGTTTCACACAAAATTTATACTGTTTTATGGAAGTGCCATAATTATCGATTCACAAAAGATACAATTGTATGCACGAATTTGCAAGAATATACTTTTGAAAAGCACTATAAAACCACCTCCGGTTTTATATTTTTTACATTTGATCGTTGCATTTCTGTGAATTTAATTGCATGTAGTCGGAATTGGTATTAGAAATAGGGAAAAAATGCTTTAAGACAAATATATACATGTACTACTGCATCAAGGGCTGTAGCAATCGATGGCGCGATGGTGCACAGGGAGGCATACATTAGTAAACGGTAGTTTTAGTAAATATTATAGTACAAGTTGATCCTATTTCCTCTAACCTGAATTGCAATGTTTCTAAAGGCAAAATAAACGCAACTCTCCCCTTATTTTAGAAAGGAAATGTAGGATAAATATAAACAATTTCAGTCCCTACATCATTTATCAATGCATTTTTGCAGAATAAGTTTTACATTAATAAAAGTGCTGCTAGAGTTAAAGAAATCGCTTGAAATATAAAGTTATTCGACAACATCAAGAACTAGCACTCGATGGCGCGATGCTATACTGAAAAGCTTACGTCTACAGCAGGCAGTTTTATACAATATTTACACTGAAACTAAATACCATTTCCTTTAACCTGAGTACTTCAAGACAAATTGAATACAGCGTTAGAGAAACATGAACAGGAAAAATATAAACATGATGAATCTAAAAAATCTATATCTTTAATCGATGCATGGTTGTAGAAAAAGCCGTGTTATGTTGAAAGTGGTGTTTGATTCAAAGAAATCGCTGAAAATACAAAGATATGCAACTTTATCAAAAACTGTTGCACTGAAAGGCACAACGGTAGGCAGAAAACCTTGAGTCTACAAAAATTAGTTGTAAGTGATAATTACACTAAAACTCACTTCCATTTCCTCTAGCCCGAGTTCTTCAATAACAATAACTGAAAACAAAATACATACAACTTTTTCAACACTTGAGAGAAATATTCATAGAAAAATACAAACACGTTGAATCTAAAATACCTTTATATTTGATCGATTAAATTTTGAGGAATTAATTTAGTAATGTTGAAAGAGGTCTAGAAGTTCAAAAAATCGCTCTAAATATCGAGAAATGCAACTGCATCAAGAACTGTAGTACTCGATGGCGCGATGATATACAGAAAAACTTACGTCTACAGCAGGCAGTTTTATACGATATTTACACTGAAACTTAATACCATTTCCTCTAACCTGAGTACTTCCAGAAAAATTGAATACAACGTTAGAGAAGCATGAACAGAAAAAAATAAAAATTTGTTGAATCTAAAATATCTGTATCTTTGATCGATGCATGGTTGTAGGAAAAGCAGTGTTATGTTGAAAGTGGTGTTTGATTTAAAAAATCGCTGAAAATACTAAGATATTTGACTTTATCAAGAACTGTAGAACTGAAAGGCACGTCGGTAGGTAGAAAACCTGAAGTCTACAAAGAAATAGTTTTAAGTGATAATTACACAAAAGCTCAATTCTATTTCCTCTAGCCTGAGTTCTTCAATAACAATAACTGAATATAAAATACACACAACTGTTCCAACACTTGAGAGAAATATTCATAGAAAAATACAAACACGTTGCATCTAAAATTCCCTATATATTTGATCGATCAATTTTTGAAATAATTAATCTAGTAATGTTGAAAGAAGTCTAGAAGTTCAAAAAATCGCTCAAAATATCAAGAAATGCAACTGCATCAAGAACTGTAGCACTCGATGGCGCGATGATATACAGAAAAGCTTACATCTACAGCAGGCAGTTTATACGTTTTTTACACTGAAACTTAATACCATTTCCTCTAACCTGAGTACTTCAAGACAAATTGAATACAGCGTTAGAGAAATATGAACAGGAAAAATGTAAACATTTTAAATCTAAAATATATATACCTTTGATCGATGTATGGTTGTAGAAAAAGCCTTTGTTATGTTGAAAGTGGTGTTTAATTTAAAGAAATCGCTGAAAATACTAAGATATGCGACTTTATCAAGAACTGTAGCACTGAAAGGCACGTCGGTAGGTAGAAAAGCTTAAGTCTACAATGAAATAGTTTTAAGTGATAATTACACACAAAAACTCAATTCTATTTCCTGTAGCCTGAGTTCTTCAATAACAATAACTGAATACAAAAAACATACAACTATTCCAACACCTGAGAGAAATATTCATTGAAAAATATAAACACGTTGCATCTAAAATATCTATATATTTGATCGATTAATTTTTGAAGAATTAATTTTGTAATGTTGAAAGTGGTCTGGAAGTTCAAGAAATCGCTCAAAATATCGAGAAATGCAACTGCATCAAGAACTGTAGCACTCGATGGTGCGATGATATACAGAAAAGCTTACGTCTACAGCAGGCAGTTTTATACGATATTTACACTGAAACTTAATACCATTTCCTCTAACCTGAGTACCTTAAGACAATTTGAATACAGCGTTAGAGAAACATGAACAGGAAAAATATAAACATGTTGAATCTAAAATTTCTATATCTTTGATCCATGCATGTTTGTAAAAAAAGCCTTGTTATGTTGAAAGTGGTGTTTGATAAGAAGAGTTCGTTGGAAATACTAAGACATGTGACTTTATCAAGAGCTGTAGCCCTGAAAAGCACGTCGGTAGGTAGAAAATCTTAAGTCAACAAAAAGCAGTTTTTAAGTGATAATTACCCTAAAACTCAATTCTATTTCCTGTAGCCCGAGTTCTTCGACACCAATAACTGAATATAAAATACACAAAACTGTTCCAACACTTGAGAGAAATATTCATAGAAAAATACAAACACGTTGCATCTAAAATACCTATATATTTGATCGCTTAAATTTTGAAGAATTAATTTCATAATGTTGAAAGAGGTCTAGAAGTTCTAAAAAATCGTTCAAAATATCGAGAAATGCAACTGCATCAAGAACTGTAGCACTCGATGGTGCGATGATATACAGAAAAGCTTACGTCTACAGCAGGCAGTTTTATACGATATTTACACTGAAACTTAATACCATTTCCTCTAACCTGAGTACTTCAAGACAATTTGAATACAGCGTTAGGGAAACATGAACAGGAAAAAATAAACATGTTGAATCTAATATTTCTATATCTTTGATCCATGCATGGTTTTAGAAAAAGCCGTATTATGTTGAAAGTGGTGTTTGATTTAAAGAAATCGCTGAAAATACTAAGATATGCGACTTTACCAAGAACTGTAGAACTGAAAGGAGCAACGGTTGGCAGAAAACCTTAAGTCTACAAAAAGCAGTTTTAAGGGATAATTACACTAAAAATAAATTCCATTTCCTCTGGCTTGAATTCTTCAATAACAATAACTGAATACAAAACACAGACAACTGTTACAACACTTGTGAGAAATATTCATAGAAAAATACAAACACGTTGAATCTAAAATACCTATGTATTTAATCGATTAATCTTTGAATAATTAATTTTGTAATGTTGAAAGAAGTCTAGAAGTTCTAAAAAATCGTTCAAAATATCGAGAAATGCAACTGCATCAAGAACTGTAGCACTCGATGGCGCGATGATATACAGAAAAACTTACGTCTACAGCATGCAGTTTTATACGATATTTACACTGAAACTTAATACCATTTCCTCTAACCTGAGTACTTCAAGACAAATTGAATACAGCGTTAGGGAAACATGAACAGCAAAAAAACACTTGAAAGAAATATTCACAGAAAAATACAAACACATCGAATCTAAAATATCTATATATTTGATAGATCAATTTTTGAAGAATTAATTTTGTAATATTGTGGTCTAGAAGTTCTATAAATCGCTCAAAATATCGAGAAATGCAACTGCATCAAGAACTGTAGCACTCGATGGCGCTGTTGTACGCAGAAACGGTTATTTTAACAAAATGCAGTTTTAACCCTTAGGCTGCTAGGCGCGACTCACTGACCTTTTGCGGACTGTGTAGACCAAGATCAGACTGCACAGAACGTGTAGTCTGATCTTTGATCTACATTGTCCAATAAGGATATATATCCTCCCCAGGGTTAAGTAATAATAACACTCAACCTTTATTCCATTTCCTCTAATCTGAGTTTCCCAATTTCAAAATAAGTACAAGTTTTCAAACACATTAAAGAAATATTCGAAGAAAAAAATGCAAGCTATTTGAATCTAAAAATCTAAATGTTTGATCTATGCATGTTTGTAAAATACATTTGATGTTCACAAAGGTGTTAGAATTAAAGAAATCGCTTGTGTGGTGTCCGTGGTTGTGAGGTAGAGCGTCGGCCTCGTAACCGAAAGGTCCCGATTTCGAAACCCATTCGGCGGGAGTACTGGTGTAGTTTCCAGGAAGCAGAATCGAGAGAGATTAGTATAAGTTGTAAGAACTTGTTTCTCAATCGATGTAAAATAAATATGTTTAAACTTAAAGAAATCGCTTAAAATATTAAGATATGAGACTTCATGAAGAACTGCGGCACTCGATGACGCAATGGTAGACAGAGAAAATAAAGCATTTTAATTGATTATTATACTCAAGCCTTATTCCACACACTCGTATCTCGTTTTACATGTTTACCGTACAATGCAATGCATATTAGAAAAACTGATTTAGAAAAATCAAAGTAAATTGCTTTTTTATACAGTTGATCAATAGATGTTTGTAAGGTTTTTTGTCTTTGACATAGTTTTAGACGTTGTTGAAAGAGGAGAATAAACTTATCAAAATGGTTTTAAAAGGTTCTCCTCCTCCTCCTGGGTTGTAAAACAAACCTCGGAATTACTTGGTAAAGTGTGGAAACTACAGGTAATTCTTTACTAGATGACAAGCTTATAGACTTGTCTTCTTTAAGGCATTGAGCCCCCGTCACACCAAACTAGTTCTTAGAGCGTCTTACCCCGTCCTGACATACTCGGGAAACGGGTTGCGGTCGGGGAAGAACATGTAATTTTGGCCTGATAATATCTGAAGCCCCTGTCTCACCAATCCTGTTCTTAGAAAGTCTTACCCCGGTCAACAAAATCATAAAACGGGCTGCAGTCAGGATAGGGCGTGTAATTTCGGTTGGTTAAATGCAAATGCACTGTCAATTGATGCCCGACTGCACCGCGTCTCTAATAGGATCGAAGTACGGCAGTTCCGTTTGTAGTACGTCCATCACGTTTTAAGTACGTTTGTCACCCCGCCTAATTACAGGACGGGATGGACGGCAAAAAATTTTGAGCAAGCTCAAAGTTCTGGAGCACCTTCCCGTCCTAACCCGTCCATTAGGTTCGTAAACAGATAGTAAAAGGTTGCTAATACGTCTACTCCGTCCGAACACAGTTTAACTCCGTTTGGCACCAATTCTCGGAACGGAGTGAGAACGAGTTTGATGTGACGGGGGTATAAGGGACAACAAATTCAACGTGAGACAAACGATGGAATCAGTCAGTGAATGGGTAGGAAGCAGTATAGCAAAGGGATAAAATGCGTGTATCACGCATTTTCTCCTTTTTCACGGTATTTTCAGATACTAGTACCTCCTTCGGAAAAACAGTGGGTTGTTTTGGTAGAGGATTTTAGTCAAATAAACCGTTAAATTACCTCATGCAAAAATAAATGCCGAGCCCGATAGCTCCGTCAGCAACGTACAAGCGGCTTGGAACCCATGGTAGGCTCGTTCGATTCTCCAGCACGGCCAGTTTCTTTTAAAGATGAATGATGGCCATTGCGACAGGATTAGTTCCTCTCTGACCGCTGAAAAATTGTTTTGATTATGTTTAAGTGAGAAAGCAACCAGTGGCTTGGGAAGAATATTGTGCGAAGTTCTGGCAAAGAATGCTCCAGGAAAGCACTGAAATGTGCACTGGCTGCTGCGATATAACCGAAAAAACAACCAAACGAATGCTTTAACAAAGCAAAGCAATCGCTTTCTTAAAACTAATTTTCATAGAAAACTAACAGCAGCATTTCTAGTATCTAGGAAAAACTTGTAACACCGAATGTAAGAAAGGGTTTATAAATAGAACAACAGACGTACTGGTGTCAATAAACCGCATATCTGTATATCTGCAATGTTTTTCGCCGATTTAATTTCACTTTTTTTTCTCAGCACTGCATCCAAAACCAGGAAACGGGGCAAGACTGATGGCCTGTCGTATCAGGCTTCTGGATCAGTAAAGTGCCCATTAGTTATAAATCAGGCTGTCTGTCCAGGTTTCTAAAGACACTACAACGGGAGACTCTTAACGAAGTTTACATAACTGGAAGTTGACAAAAAGCATAATGCAGCATTCCATGCGTTTTTTCCGTACTGTTTCGTCATAGGTACTAAAATCGACGGTGACCTATTTTCGACGCCGTGTAAATAAAACGCAACCTTTCGAGATTCACAACGGGAGACTCTTAACGGAGTTTACATAACTGGAAGTTGACAAAAAGCATAATGCAGCATTCCATGCGTTTTTTCCGTACTGTTTCGTCATAGGTACTAAAATCGACGGTGACCTATTTTCGACGCCGTGTAAATAAAACGCAACCTTTCGAGATTCACTCGAGCATTAGTTTTCATGTTCTGCCTACTTTTTGAGAAAAAATGCCTAGCATGCATTTTAAAGCAGTCAGAGAAAATACTTATTAATTTATAATTCACATAAACACAGTAATTTTACTAGTACTTTACATGATCTGAGTGTTTAAATCACTGTTTCAGTCCAAATTACTACGCTTTATTTGCAAGGCGATGGTATATTTGTAGCATCTAGGATTTAGATGGCAAGAATAGGATTCTGCAAGAAATTAATATCTTATGCTAAATCTTAGGTAAGTAATGATTGGGGGAAAAATGAAAGGTAAACTTTGTCGAATTGAACGTCGAATTTTGGGCTCATGAATGAGGATATAATATGTTTAATCAAATGTTCTAAAAAATGCGATAACCCTTTTGGCGGCGAATTAGCTCTTTCAGAACCAAGTATATATTAACTTTCGACGGCTTGAAATACAATTAACTGAAAATTAGACAGAGTTTTCTCATAAAGACTTGACTTAGAAGCGGACGGCATAGATCCAAGATCAAACTGCACTTTCTGCTCTGTTTAGGCTGATCTTCGATCCATACCCTCACGAAAAGAACCTTTTTTCGCCCATGGCGTTTAAAGGGCCAATAAATTGGGCCTTTTTATTGAGGAAAAACGGTCCAAATATTGTTGTTTCAAGACTGTTTCCGATAGAATACGTAACAAAATAATGACCAGGAAAGTTCTAAGATCAGACTGTGCATTATATGCTGTCTGATCTAGATCCACACTGTCGGCAAAAACGCCCTAAGTTCCAGGGCTGTTAAGGTTAAAGTAGCAGACCCTGCACATTAATGTCAATGATTCGATCGCCCGTTTTCGCCAGCTAGGTAAGATTAGAGGGCTTAGTGGTAGCACTGCAGAATTTCGAATTAAAAGTTTCCTGACCGAGATGCTTCCAGCCCTAAATGACGTCATTACCTCGGATTTCGTTGATTAACTGAATTTATCTGCGGTTATCTGAAGCAGATCTGTAATTTCTGTTTCTCGCGAGACTCCGTGTTTTCGTTTTGACTGAGAGTGCAGTGTCTTTTTATCAGCGTACCATAAAAGAATTAACCCATTTCGATGCAAACATTTTCAGGCTAGCCAAAAACAAACACCTCAAACAAAATAACACGAAGCTCAAACATTTAAAGATGATGGTAAAATACGGATTTTAACGGTATGGAAAAGAGGTGAGAGAAAAGGAGCAAATTGTTCGTTACAGCATATTACGGGCAGCACAGGCTGACATAGATGGATCTTTTTTTTTTTCAGATTCCTTTTAACACTTTCTTTTTTTCATCGAGCATGGCCCATTTTGTTTGGTTTTTGTTTCCCATGTTATTTTATCTAGCATTATTCACCGAAGTACGGTCATGACCATAAATCAACGTCAACACAAATCAGATGTAGGTCATTTAGATGATTACCATACTGTTACCAAAGAAATCGATGTTTTATCACGTGTTCCTGTCAATCTGTGTTTCTGTCTGTCTACCTTGATAGTCTATACTCCAGCAAAAAAGCCTATTGACGAAGGCTGATGATGAAACTATACACATGCACCTAGTATAATAATCCCCCCTCCCCCAAAATCCGGTATACGTTTTCCGAAGGTCACGGTCACTGCAAGCTGTGATTGTACATTTCTTGTAATATTCCTTTCCCAATTAATGCCGTGTTTTAATGCCGTGCTTTTGAAGTCATTGTGGAAAAAAGGAGAAAACGCGGATAACCATCGTTTTCTCCTTTTTCCCAAACTGTTTTCTACTCTTTTAAAGACAAATACCTTTTTTAAGCAGAATTTATTTCATCACCTACAAAGGCTTTCAATTTGGAAAAGTCTTTAATTTCATTTTCTGATAAAGGGTTAACCCTCATTGGAGCAACGATACACAGGGATTGTTAGCTTAAAGTTAATTTCGGATAAAACTCTGTCGATTTACTCTTTTCGAACCTGGCAACACCGAGTTGTTGCGGAATAATGATTTAGAAAACATTGTGGGAAACGGAGAGAATGCTGGTTTCTTAACCTTTCGAGGAGACAGCTTACCATTTGAGCCATGTGTTAATTTGTCTCCCGCAAATCCCTTTATAAAATGGACAAGTAAAAGAATTTGTAGTCTGGTCAAGAGTAAAGGCACTGCAGCACGATTCATGCCCTTGTCAACTTTGAACGTATTTTCAACTTTGCTTTTGTGGGAAAAGAGCCAGTGGCTCGGAAAGAGTGTCGAGTGTAGAATACATAGGTTTCACAATCGCAAGTCTTACCGTTCACGCTAATCCTGAACAAGGCTCAAGATGTATTCCCCAATCTAAATCAGATGACACTATAGCGAAACGTCCAACCGTTATCAAGTATTCTTTGAATAATTATTGAATGTCTCTTTTGATAAGCAGTATTGTGGCGATTCGAGAGCCTTTAATATTGTTGAAGGTTTTTTAGAAAATTTAAGTATTTGCTTCTATAAGTTGTATCATTGCTACAGCCTGACGACTAGAAATGGACACACCTTGTACGCATAAAACGGCCCCCTGGTCGCCCTTGTTTTACTAAGATATGCTTAGAAGCTGCATTAAACATATAATCAAACTGCTATTATGAACTGCTAAGGCGGTGGTCAACCTCGGGACAGGTTGTATTTAATAAAGACAAACCATAGATCGTATACAGTTTGGATAAATTGTACTCGAGAAAGGGTTACCATAAATGAGAACCGACACAGGAATTCATCACAAAATACGACATGAAATGCTTTTAGCACTCTTCTCTCACGTCAATTATAAGCTTCAATAAACATTACCCAAACTTGACGGTAAGAAATCTATAACTGAGTTACCGTGAAACTTAATCAATCACAATGTCTTGGACGCTACATTTATAGGGTGGTGAACTAACAGGGGAGATAACCAATCATCCTAAGTGACCTGGATATTGTCATCATTGATTGGTCGATGTCCACAGCTTTCGTTTTTTTTTTTCAAGTTAATTGTTATATTCTTCTCAATGAGTCTGAATGTTGCGTTTCTCATCATTTTTTTCCGGTAGCGCTTGCACTCCTTCCTTATCGAACTATTTATTGATCACACAGCTGTAAAATGACCCAAACAGCATTACTTTAACCATGCACCATATAGTCTCTAGTTTTAACGACCCTGAGGATGAAAAACTTTTAAAACATTGCGAGAAAAGAAGGAAATGGTGGTAAACAGCAGCTTCATTTTCCCCGCAACGTTTTTAACCTTGGAAAGACAAAACTCATGTTTTGAATAGCATTTCATTTGTCGCTTGCAAGTGCTTTGAATTTTGACATGTATAAGTCTTTCGTCGTTTGATCAGAAGTTTACGGCCTTTTGCCGAATAAACAGCCATCCAATACAGTCATTAGTATGATTACGGAGGTAACTTCCTCTAGGCAACATATTGTTTTATATTGAAAACATTGCGTTGGACATTCTCTGCAGTTGCTGTTCTAACTAGGTTGCAGAAAGGGGCGTAACTCTGGGGAAATATTTCAGGATCACTTGCTCTACTTGTATATGTTTATTCTTTTAAAAGATACGGATTAGCAAAAAAAAAAAAAAAAAAACTGAGGTGATTATCTACAGCGGGTAAGAGACGTAAGAAAATGTCAAAATTTCACCCGAACACTACTGCGACGACCCAACCAATGACAGAGCTATGACAATATCTCAGTTTTTTTTTTGTAGAAAACAGTCAAGCTAATAATAGTGGTTACTATATCAACAACGAAAAGTAAATAAGTCATATCGTTAAATGTGCACCAACATCAAGATCAACTGAAACAAGACAAAATAAAAAGGAAGAAAACCAATAACAAAAGTGGACGTCAGTTACAACAAAAGTCATTGCACCCATCTTGTACGAAAGCAAACGTGTACAGATTTCACGTGACTGCGGCCTTGACCTTAACAACTATGTACAGCCAAATATATTTATATTCAGACGGGACAAATCTATTGTGACTGACGGGACGGAAAGTAATTAGTACGAAAATTAGTTCAGAATTGCTCAAAAGATTGACGTTTCACCATACCTTTCATTGATTTGTTATCCTTTATTTTCTTGTAAGTCAGTCCTTAATAAGAATCCTGTATAGACAGAATCTTTTCTTTAACCCTATGGTCTCTTTTACGGACGGAGTATATCAAGATCAGACAGCACAGAACGTGCACTCTGGCTCTTGTAAATAAAACCCTAAGCAGCTAAATTAATTAGATTAAAAAATGAAACCAAAAGTAAAACCCCCAAAATAACGATTCCACAGTTCTATTTTGCTAGAAAAATCTCACCAGTCGGACAGTGTCAAGAAATAGACTGGACGAATCTAATCTGAATCTATGTATTCTGCAAACGAATTTATATTCTTCATAGCGACAGAGTGGGATTAAATTTTTATCGAAGGACAAACGTACTAGACTCAACCAAACTAAAAACATTTGCATATATTTGTATGACATTATATGTAGCTTATAAAATAATTTCTTGATTATTAATGATTTTCTAAAATGGTAGAAACAAGTGTGAGAAAGGGAAAAAATGCTGGGTACCAGCATTTTCTCCTTTGCCCACAATGTTTCCAAAAGCGTCTCCGTCAGGGTCGTCTAAACTCGGGATTGTGTAGTAAAGGGTCATGTGACAGACAGTTGTTGAAAATGTGTTAAAACAATGCATATTAATCACTTACTTATCTCTTTTACGACACAGCAGCCAAAAATGGCGACAGATATGCGTCTATCTGCGTCATACAACCCTATTTATCGAGTAACTTGTCTTGTTCCCTCCGTAGGGATAAGTCGCACAACATTAAGACAAGAAAATATGGCGTATTTTTTTTTGCAGTCACCTATTTCTCAAGGAGAGCGCTGTGTACAAACCCATGTCCAATCCTCATAGTTGAGAGTAAGACAATGGTACCTTTTGATAATATCATTTCATAATGGACATGAACAAGCTAATTTCCGTCTTCGTATGAGTATTTGAGGACCATGGTTCTTTTACTAGTTGTACAGTCAGGTGGCAGGGGAGTTGGAAACTTGTTCGCGGCTGTGGCGAATCATGTCGCCCCGAGCCGAACAAGGGGACCGTACAACGAATTTAATATACTGCAAAGTTTTTACCATTCCAACGGGTATTCGGCGTCACTGAAACCTTGGTTAAACGTGAAGTTTGGTACATTTTTAAGAGACTGAGGTAGACATTCGACGTATTTTTAGTCAAACATTAAATTAAGCTACTTCAAGATAAGTAACTATTCATTTTATAATTTGTTGGTACAAGAAAAACGACCATAAGTTGCTTCGAACGACTATTAGCTAATTTTTTTTAACGTTACAATGTAAGACCTTTGACACTTCATCATTTGTTTACATGACAAAGGGATGGCTAGTTTTAACCCCATGTATTTGTTTTAGAATGACAACAACGAATAACATATTTAACCATATTCATTTATTTTCCAAAATAATCCATTATTTCGCTTTAATAACGGCCATCAAGTGAAACTAGTAGTATCAAGAAAATATTGATGCATAACATTAATGGCGCCGCAAATCAGTTGTTTCTGAAATACATTATAGCGGGTTAATTTTTTACGCCAAGGGCATCACTTGAACAAACTTCGTAGAGGTCCACGTGGTGATACTATATGACTCTTGACTAATATTGAACTCTGGGCCATCTGGGATACGATCTGGTTTTTATCGATCTAGCAATGAAATTACGGTATTTTAGATGTTAAAAAACAAAAAAATCAGTCCAAATAGAAAAACAAAGTTGGTACGGGCTCGTTCTGGTAATGAAAGTACCGTATTTTACATATATGTTAGAAAAAATTAAAAAAAAAAAAAACGAAATTGTAATGGGCCGAAATTGTTATAGGCCGAAATGTCCCGGAATCCAAAATGGCTGCCTCCACAGGCAATTTTCAAAAGCGAATAAAAAGATAGTGCCGCCGCTAATACGGCGCCACAATAATGCTGTATATGTCTTGTGGGCGACTCGTGTCGATCGACACCACCATCTTGGATTTTGCGTAGAAATTCATAAGTTATGTAAACGGGGCTCCCGAAAGTAAAACTGCATTTTGCCAGTGTGCAACAATGTTTAGTATTCTGCAAAGAAATTTCTCGTGATCTGATTGGATAATATGCCCTGAACATATATATTATTTACACTGGCAAATTCAACGTAAAAGCAGTTTCCCTTTCGGGGGCCCCGTATACATGACTACACTTTCAACACAACAACCAAAATGGCGGCGTCGATCAAGATTAACATCAAGATTATGCACCAAAATGCACGTTTTACCAAGGTTTCAGTGACGTCAGTTCCCAGTGACGTCAGTTTTCATTGAATTGGGGCACTCAGAAGAGAAATTCTACTTAGTCAGCGTACTCAATTTTTGAAACCAAAAAACAGATATATTTTGCTTAACACACGTTGGAATGGTAAAACTTTGCAGTATGATAAATTCGTTGTACGGTCAGGTGGCAGAGGACTTGGAAACTTGTTCACGGCTGTGGTGAATCATGTCGCCCCGGTTCGGCTCGGCGCGACATGATTCATCACAGCCGTGAACAAGTTTCCAAGTCCCCTGCCACCTCACCGTACAACTAATAATGTACGGAGCATAAATTATCCAATCTGATCGCGAGAAATTTCTTTACAGTATAGTGATGGAATCTGTAATTTTACTAGCAAGGTAATGAATACAACAACGGTTGAGCTCATTTAGTGAGATGGATAGGGGGAGTTACATAACTAAAGGTGTTTAACCCGCTTGCAATACCAGTTCAGTTAAGTGATCATGGCGGCAGCTTACTTTTGGCTCAGAACCTACACCGTCAGCTCATTGACATTAAACTCTGGCTGTAAGGTACAGGCTGACACGGGTCGATACGTTTTTACAGATGCATTAAACCCTCTTTTCAGATTGCATTGTTCATTTTCAATTAGGTCATCAACTTAACAAAAAGCATTTGGTTACTAAAGGTTCGATAAACTACGTAAATTGGGCGAAAGGTCGCAAACATTATTACGAGGACTGACGTAAGTCAATGATAACGTTTCTTCTAAAAACCCCGGGAATAAACCAAAGCTTTGTCTGTATAGCTGATGGATTTACTTTATAAACAACAGTAAGTGTAATTTGAGCACTTCAATTGCCTTTTTTCACATTTGGTTTTATGAAAAACTGAATAGCCTAGTGAAGACGATATTGACGATATGACAATGAGGATGGTGACGGCAATGGTGATATAAAACAGGCACACATTTCAACTGAGACGAAAAACATGAGAAATTTTTAGCATGTCTACTCTGTCTCTTTCACTCAAACAACTGACGAAAACAATAGTATATTCCATGTCTCAAACGATGTGCCATCGAATCGAACTGGTGCTGTACTAACATTACTTAACATGCCACAGGCCACTACTGCTGTGAATACCGAGATTGAACCTTGGACATGTCTCCCAAAGCATTTTTAATATTTGTACAACAAGAAGGACATTTTTTAAATGTAGCCTTAGCTAGTTGACAGTTTTCTTTTGTGGACAATGTAATTTCGAATTTGACATCACATAAAATATAGTTTTACTTTAGATCCACACTCTCCGCCCATTTGCAAGACGTTTCAATACAGACCCAGATGTGAAATGAATTCAACTAACTCTGTAAGGATTTGCTCCCTTGAAAACTCTTTCAGCACTAGGCCGAAAAAAGGCTCTTTTGCGGAATTAATAGAAAGTGCAGTCTGATCTTTGATCTGTATCATCCGCTTGTTTAGTCAAACCTTTAAGATTTAAAAAAAAAATGCATGAGTTTCAGTGGATTGTATTTTCAGCCGATGAAAGAGGTCGAGTTTTACATTTGACGCTAAAAGATTTAACACAGATTCAGTTCTCTTGCTGTGCTGATTCAATATTAACAGTTTCCAGTAATGAATTAGGCAAAGCGTAAAATACGACCAGTTTCAGTAAAGCAATATCATTCTTAATCTCTTTCAGTGCAAAATATATATAACTTCTATCTCTTTCCAGTACAAATAGCTCTGAAATTACAATTCACTGAAACCCAGAGAACTTATTTTTTCTTAAAAGCTTGACCAAACTGACGGACGATATAGATCCAAGCTCATACTGCACGTTCTGTGCAAGCTGTTTTTCTGTACATAGCCGTGAAAGAGTCGACAGTTTAAACTTCAATGGAAGGTTCTTTTGTTGTTTGCACAAATTGAGTTTCTCCCTGGTTTCAATCGTTCTACTCACTGCTCTCGAACACAGCTCATTCGGATACATAAAAAAAAACTGTATCAAGCAAGGCGAAAACACCATTGTATTCGGTTTACAAAAGAACTTCGGATATTTCTAATAGATTTTGAATCCTTAGTACACTGACAATTACTTCCGTTGCTTTTTCTGATGGTGTAGGTTGAAGATCAGACTGCTCAAAACCTGCAGCATTATTCTGAACAGACACTTATAAATATTTTGTGAGATTTTCATCGCACGAAATATCTTTGAAAACTGCAAAATTTGGTCTTTTTTGAACAATCGGGTAATTTCCATTTGATTTAAACGTTGTGAGCAGTTTACGTCTTTACATTTACAACATGCATTTCCGAGATAATATCACTAATTGAAATGAATGATGCACACTTGTGATGCTGAAAGAAAATGTCAAATTCTACTTCTTTACAGATTTATAAAAATCATCATTTGAAAAGAGTAATTACTTTTAACAAGCCATCGCTCCTTTTAGCACAATGTTTTCAAAACCTGTGTAGTTTCAGAACAGCGTAAAAAAATCAAATTTGTCTGGTAACGAATTAATCAAATAAAGGCAATTTCATGCCAGTCTAATCGTAAAACGGGACTATTTACATAATTTTGTTTCCCACGTTTTATTGAGTCAATTAATGCCCGCCGCTGACTTTCTTTTCTTGTTAAGATCAAGATCACGCAGTTAGAACCGTCTAGCTACGTACAGCGATCAAACAGTTTATTTGTTTGAAATTGGGTTTTGCTCCGGTTCCAACAGTATTTTACTCATTCGTTCTGGGTATTTGTGTCTTTTTGAGTTTCAACAGTACTGGGTTGTTCATTTGCAGTGCGCAGTTGTGAAAAATGTTTGTCCTGTTAAACAGTGCTTTTTTGACCTAATTTCTTAGCATTAACGACAAAATACGCTATATTCAGACGTGTCTTTGTCAAAAATGAAGATAATAATTACTACAGATCTATTTGGACCATGAAATGAGACCACGATAAGGAGTGATTAAAACATTATTACCGCCTGGACCGAGGCTAAAATACGCCTACACCTCGCTCATTCATACATGTGTTACCTTGGTTTCAACAGTACTAGACTAGGGCTCGTTCCAAGGACTAGCGCTAAGAAGGTTAATTTTTCTCTGCTATAGACTTTTGTGAATGTGGAAAAGCAATCAGCTGTTGACTAAATGGGAACATGAAACCTTGAAAACAACGAGCCATCTCATAAACCTCCTTCAAATGGTGTTTTACGCAGCTTTCAACAGTATTTTAGTCCTATCAAAGTGACAGATCACGTTTATTTTCTTAGTTTTGCAAGTATAAGGCTGGGACTCAGTAAGTTCTTGCCAATGAACACTTCCACAAAAATACACTAAAAAGCCATCTTTGTTTTTGTACTTCATTTCATGTTTACATGTTTATTGTAGATAATGTTAAAACTAACTCTACTAGTACTTGTGTGTTTATCATGTGCTGCAACAAGATCTATACATAACGGTAAGATATCATGCTTCTTCAATTTAGAAATAATCTTCTTTCTATCGCGGTTTTTCGTTCAATAAACTACAGTTGTGAGTTATGAGGCACAATGAATAATTCACGAGGGCGATAGCCCGAGTGGTTTATTCATTGTGCTTCATAACTCTCAACGTGGTTTATTGAACGATAAACCACAATAGAAAGAAGATTATTTCGATTCTAACATGACCAACTCTTAATCAAAGGAAAACAAGTTCATACTTAGAGTAAAAACGCGGATGCGGATTATATTCCCTAGAATAAACCACGGCTGTTCCACTTACTTACCAAAACAAAACCCCACTACCCAGTCGGTAAATACAGAAAGAATCAAAATTTCAATAAAACCTAAGGCATCAAACGCGACATGTATAAAAAACCGCACCGTTTTACTATTATATATCTCCCTATCAAACGACAAAGAAGAATGAATGTATTATCAAGCATTAGAGTCGCAGTTGTTTCGAATGTTCTGAATATTACTCCACCCACTCCCAATCCCATTTTCAATACAACACCGATCAATTTTGGACTAACCTTCAAATTGAAAAGACACATGTTTGAGTTACATATGTTTATTGATAACATTTCAAATAGTTCCATCGTTGTCACTTTTATCAAAAACAGTTAATATCGGTAAATCCTTGATCAAGGAGCGGAAAATGACGATTTGTTTACGTCAAGTCATTTTCATTGATAAAATATCGGAGGGCAAAGACATGGAACAGCTACAGGCCACTTACTTTATACGAGTGACGTCACTCTATATAGAATGGCATAGATTTTAACCATGCTTTCGTTGCACTGTGTTTATAGAGCCGAATTCACGTCATATCAGAATTTGGATTTAAATGCTCATCCCAAGAATGTCAAACGATCCGAAGAGAGAAGGGTATTGAAACCATGCCCTCTTCATTGCTATTTTAATCATAAGGACAGTAACCGGAAGTATCCAAGAAAATAGCGGCGTTTGCATATTTTTTTTTTAATGTTATCTGATGTTTTTGATGTTATCTGATCCGTCAATCGCTTAACCGTTAAGCTGCTAAGAGCGACTCACTGACCTCTTGCGGACAGTGCAGATCAAGATCAGACTGCACAGAAGTTTGAAATGGTATTATTTGGCTTTTTTCTATCGGCCTGAAAGTTTCATTTAATTTATTTAGCAGGATAAAAATTAAGCGGTAGCTACCTCTTCCACACGTGTTTGTAGTAGTGGGTTTAGCGTATAGTTGACAACGCTCAGTCAACCTGAGACGCCTTATCAAACGTAATAAGCCTTTGACTCTTTCCGCCCTAGTTCTACGTGGTTATAATAGCGAAGCAGATTAGTGAAAAATCATGCACTAAGTGAAGCAAGCATCAATTTTGGTATGTATGTGGATATGTTCATACACTTTTTGAAAAGACCGTTAGCCACGCAAAATTTCAATATGGTGGTCATTTTTCAAGATGGCACAAAAAATACAGTATTTTTATATGCTGTGGCGGCCATCACGAAAAATGGCGGCCATTTTGAAATTTCAAGTGGCTAACGGGTTTTTCTAAAGCAGGGTCCCTATGTGGGTATCTGTGCCTAGTTTCATGCTTGCATCATTAAATGCATGATTTTGGTCAAATACTGATTTAATCTGCTCAGCTATAAACATAGTTTTGACACAAAAAGGAAAGAAAAAAAAACTTGAATGCCAAGACTTGAAGATTTGTGACGGTTTCAACATATTTGACCACTTGATCGTAAATGACCCGCTTGACCGTAGTCTTGCGTATTTCGAACTTAATTCGCAGTTCAAGGAAGGTTCCTGTATTTACCTGTGGCATGATCTTAGTTAACATGTTTTGTCGTAGTTCGTCAAGTCATATTTACTCGTTCATGTATTTCACAGTATTTAAGCCTTTTCAATGTTTCCTATGTGGTCAATGTTGAATCTAAGTAGAACATACTAAACCTAGTTCATCTCTCTGGCGCTCGGCCGGGTAGCTCAGTGGTTAGCGTGTCTGACTCGTGACCTGGAGGTTGCGGGTTCGATACCCGGCTGCGGCGAACCTTCTTTCCGGCGATCATTCGTCTCCCACCTGTGATGCATGTGAGAAAAGCAGTCAGTGGCTTTGGAAAGAAAGTTGTGTCAGTACTGGTGTGAGAAAGCCAGGAAACACATAGGTGCGTCACTGACCGCCATGATATGACCTAAACTGTTCAAATGGCGTTAAACTCGAATACAAACCAAACCAATCATCTCTCTGGCATTGAGGTGGACCACATTCAAATGAACTATGGTCAATAACGTGTGTGACACAGTTAGATGTGACAACGACTTTTATAGTTTGATAACTGTGATCGGTCTATTTGTATGTAAGACTGTCGTATTTCTGTGTCAAATGAGTTTTCCATCTGTCACTTTCAATAAATACCAATATGTCTGAAGTTCTGTTTGTAGACTAGCAATTAAGGTCAAGGTTGACCTCACGTGACAATGTATTTGGTACGTTTTAGACCCTTCAAAGCTATCCTAAAGACTTCTTGTTAATATTTTGTCACCTTTTTACTTGTGATAATTTTTGTTTGTAGCCTATGATAATTTTTCTGAACATTTATTAATGGACAATGTTTTGGCGCACAAAGCACTTAAACGAGCGAGAGATATTTTAAAGAAAATGATAGAAAAAAAACGTGTTTATTTCGTTACCAAAATATCTCCTGCTCTAACCGACTTGAGGACAAAAGCTTTGGAAATCATTTTGCGAAAAAGAGAAGATCTTGATAACCTGTATTTTCTCTTTTTTTTTTGCGGTTGCGTTTAAAAACACGAGACAACTTGTTAAGCTAGAAATATATCTCTCCATTCCGCCTTAATTCTTTACTGGATAACATAATTTTTAGACATGTCCAAACTGAAGCACTTGCAGAGGACAAATAAAATGTTAATTAAACGATTTAACTGTAAAAGTTCGGAAAAATATTGTCGGGAAAAGGAGAAAACTGAAATACTGTTGGAGACTGCGTCAAGCATCGTTCAAAGAAACAATAAATTTCAATGTGACTGAATATCTATTAAAGTCTAAAGGCTTACTTAATTGAATTTTTCTTGAGTTTCGCCAGCAACAGGCTGGAGACTTGTAATGTCTTGCCTAAGGCACTTCATCTAGAATCTAGCGCCTTTGAATCGAACGCAGAACCTCCCGATCACATTAACCGCATGGCCATGTAGGATCCTTTGAAGGCAAGAAAAAAACGTCTATCAACAGAACTAAGAGCGATCATACCCTGTGTGTGGGCAAAATTGACCTCTATTGAATACAAATTAGGGCATTCAGACATGCGAAACTTTATTGGAAACGACGGGACGGAAACCAGGCTTGAGACAGAAATACTACAACCTCTGCATACCAATATGGCGCGTTGCTATTAATCTGAGTACCAGACGACAAGATTTTAGGGTTGTCTGAATTGAAAACATATTGCAGACGATAAATGAACTGTGGTTTAATTAATGAGATTAGTCTCCTGAAGGGTAGAAAACATTGTGAGAATAGGAGAAAATGCTGGTTACCAGCATTTTCTCCTTTTCTCAGAATGTTTTCAAAATCTGTGTTCCTCGACGTCGAGATTGACAGGTAAAGGGATTTTTTAAAATGCTGGTTACCAGTATTTTCTCTTTTTCCCACAATGTTTTCAAAACCTCTGTTCCCCAACGTCGAGATTTTTTAAATACTTGTATAGGCGGAACTCATAAGTCGAGTACAAGAAGCACGAATACTGAAATACTGAAATGTTGAGCAGTCTAATAATCATGGTTTCCTTGTAGTTTGTATTTTCACAGACAAACCTCTTGATATTTTCAATCGCTAAGTAGAGCCACAAAACATCTAGATCCGAAACCTATACAAGGGCCTGTATTTACCAACCATTTTGAAATTGCAGTCTCAAACTTATTCTAGATTTAGAGAGTAACACAACTTTTGATTGGCTAAACCATTTTGTTTAGCCAATCAGAAGCTGTGTTATTCAGAAAATTGTTGAGAATTTGCCTAAGAATACTATTGAGAATGGTTTGTGAATATAATATGGTCCAAGGTGTTTTGACTATAACATTTATCATTCAGCTCGAAGGAGCGACGTATCCACACTGTTTGAAGTGATGCACACCTCTGCTCCATCCACCCCGTCGCAGTCAAACCACAATGAACTATTACATGAACTGGACTTGTATTGGAAAGGAAAATAAACTTTATCATTGACGGTTACCGTTTGTTAATTTATTTTGTACATGCTATCTCTTATCTAATTTGAACACATATCTGCGTCATGCACCCCGTCAGTCAAACCACAACGAACTGTTGCATGAACTCGACTTGCATTGGATAGGAAAATAAACTGCATCATAGGTGGGTGTCGTTGGCCAGTTTATTCTGTAAATGCTTTCCCATATCTAATACACATATCTGCACAATCCATCCCCTCAAAGTCAAATCACAACGGACTGTTACACGGACTTAAGGCCGGTACACAAAATAAGATTTGTGTCATGAAATTAATCTCAGAGATTTTTGTATCATAATACACTTCTGTACACACACAAATGCAAATCTTATGATACTCTTCTTACCTGTCGGGTTTCCTGCCAGAATTATGCATAGATCTACATGTAGTGTCAAATTAGTGCTTACAGATTAAGATGAAGCGATCATGGCATTATGCATGATAATTATTGCTATTGCGTTGGAAAACTTGGACGAACCATTCCTGATGCGAAGATGTTGGACTGGTACGAGGAAAATAAATTGTCTGCCATTTTTGTGTATCAGGAAGGTGCCTTACTTTACAGCATCAACAAATCTACAGGTAACTCATCTTCCAGGAAATGCTAAGCTGCGATTGGATAATACTCTGATATAAAACTTAGGAAATAGAGCATTGCTCTAAATCTAATACAGTTTCATGAAACTCCAGAAAATATTATAATACATTTACATGTATTAGGGGTGTACGGACAGTAAGATTTGTCTCGGATACAAGAATCTCTGAGAATAATCTTTCTGTGTGTACCGAGCTTCAGTTTGTGTTTGAAGAGAAAGTGAAATTCATCTATGTCACTGATGTACACATAAAGCAATTCATGTGTCCGTATAAGATCATCGAAGCGCTGAAAAATATCGATAGCCAGACCTTAGCTTTCCTGTCAAGCCTCTAAAACCGGGGTTCTGAATTCGAATGTCCTTATTTGGTATTGTGGAACTATTCACAGGAGAGGTATGCTCTCTTGCCCCGGTATCTGTCCCGGGAAACGTGAAACGTAAATGCAAATAATGGTGTGATTAAAAAAAAACCCGTGATTTCCACCCCCCCCTTCCCCCCCGAGAAAACTTTCAGCCGACAACTTTCAAAGTACGAAGCAGACAAATTTGAAAAAAAAAAAAGAAATCGTATCTTTGTTAAATCTAGATTATCAACATGATCCAAGGCTTTAATAACCGAATAAATATTGAAACATTTCTGCATAGACGACTTCTTACGAGATAGAAATGAGCTATGTCGAACAACTGTAATAGGGTTATAAATTACCGTATATCGATTTTTTTTTCACGGGAAAGAAATTTTCGCTATTTTCGCGAGTGGGTAATTCTCGCGAAAACTATATTCGCTAAATATTTCATACAATCTGAATATCCTTCCTTTCATACAGGTCTATTGTTGAAAACGGTATTAAATTTATCCAATCAAATCAAGCCACTCTGAAAGAGCTTGAGTTGATGAAAAAAACTCTAAGAGACATGAAGCGCAAAAGTCGGGCATTTTCGACCGGTAATTGAATGCAATAATCTGCACGACAAGATGCGTTTGAAAATGCTCTGATGTTTTCAATTGCTGTACGTTTTGAGATAGATTTCCGATTGTTTTGTTTGTGCTAAAAGCGTTTTCCCCTCGTAAACAAAAAACAAAAATATTTGGTTTCCTAAAGCATTCAAATTGTCTGAGTTTTTCTAGGTGATTGTCTTTGTGCCTGATGTTACACTTCACTGTCATTTCACTCTATACCAAACGACAACAGTTCTGACGTGTCCAAGCCGAGCCCCGGTAGCTCAGTCGATAGCCTGCAGGACTTGAGAACAGGGGATCGTGGGTTCGATCCCTGGCTCAGCCAATTTCTTTCCGAGGATTGATGATAGTCATTGCGACAGGATTCATTCCCCTTCCACCGCTGATCATGGTTTCGATGATGGTTATGTGGGAAAGCAGCCAGTGGCTTGGAAAGAAAATTGTGCGGAGTACTGGTAAAAGAGACTCCTGGAAAGCATGGATAGGTGCACTGGCCGCCGCGATATAACTGAAATAATGATTAAAACGGCGTTAAACACCATACAATCAATCGATCAGTCAATCAATCATTGGCTTGTCCATATCCAAAGCATTTGCAGACGTCAAACTGATTATGGCTCGAACTGTGAGATTTGTCTTTGAAGGCGGTAGAAAACATTGTGGGAAAAGGAGAAAATGCTGGTTACCAGCATTTTCTCCTTTTCCCACAGTGTTTTCAAACGCGTTCTTCTCAAGGTCGTTAAAACTCGGGATTGTGTGGTAAAGGGTAAAAAAAAAATAAATCTTTGTAGTTTTCTCTCATAACCTCCTAAAACAAATTTGCAGCAGGCGACTTTGAAAACGTCCATTTCAAAAGTATAGATTACCTGTATGAATCTAATGAGCCACGCCCTTTGAAAAGGGACCTTAATTCATCTACAAAAAGTATCGATTCAGGTCAGCCTGCGCAGTCAGCGCATGCTGACCTTAGCCGAAACATTTTGCTATTTGGTAATTTTTCTGTATGTCAAGGGGGCCAGTTTACCTCGTGATTCAGATGGTTGTTATACAAAATGGATTTAATTGATCTGTAAAATTTTATGTGATGACTTGCTTGGTATAATGCATCACGTGGATGCATTAAAGGCCGTTTTACGGGAGCATGGTTCATAATTTACATTGTATATGTGATTATAAATGCAGCGCCCATACAACTTTCTCCGTGCCAGCAGACTTTACCAATAAGCCTTTACCAGACAACAAAATCTGAGACGTGTACATATAAATAGCATTTATAAATGAAAAACTAAATGTGGCCCGAATTAAGATTTTTGTCTATGACAGGAGACAAGACATTGGTGGAAAAGGGGGATCTGCCGGTTACCAGCATTTTCTCCTTTTTCCCGATGCTTTACAAATCTACCTTCACACGGGATTTATTTCGTAAAAAAGTTGAAATATAAGTTTCAAATAGGACTACCTTTGACCTCTACGACCCGGAAGCTAAATATAGTAGCCTGCCAGGCGTCTAAGTGTCTGGAAACATAGGCAGAAATTTGGGAAAAACCAAAATGAGGATCGTGTTTCAATTTTGAATGCCTGTTGCTAGATTGCTACTAATTGTAAACAAAGTTTCATCTAATTACTCAATTTGTTTGAAGTGATGTAAACATTGCAGAAAGATCAAAAGAACCAACAAAAAATAACGCTTCCATCTTGATTGCCTTCAGCTTAATTGGTAATTATTGTGATCAAGATTTTATTGAAACATACACTTTTTGGTATGTTTATTCTGCGTTATGCGACCTCCGCGCCAGTGCTCCTTAAAGTTATTTTCATTCTTAATTCCGCTGAGCACTGAACGTTACACCAGTCTAATTTGGTTCTCTTTTTTATTAAGTTACGTCTAAACCATTGGAGCGTTTCTTTCTTCTTAACCCGTAAAGCACTGGATCTTTCTTCAACCACCTGTGCGGCCAATGTAGATCAAGATCAGACTGCAGGGACCGTGCATTGTGATCTTGGATCCACACTTTCCGCTACTTTGTTATACATTCATCTGCAACAACATTGAAAAAGCTTAATTTTGAATGACTATTCTACCTGAAAAGACGGATATCATTTAGTCGGCGTTCTAAGGGTTAACCCTCAGGCTGCTAAGCACGACTGAAAGGCAAGACCTTTTGCGGGCTGTGTAGATCAAGATCAGACAGCACAGAACGTGCAATCTGATCTTAGATCTACACTGTCCGATCACGAGATATTTCCCCCTACCCCCCCCTCCAAAAAAAAAAAAAAAAAAAATACTTTGAAATAGCAATAATTAGGTTTATACTATGGGTTTGAAAGTTTCATGTAACTTATTACTAATATTTAGCAGTTAAACGGTTAATTGATCAACGCCCACAGTGCCTGATGTTTTCAGTCGATCCCTTTCGACGGCTAGGAACTATAATATCCTAACTCAAAAAGATTTTATCCTATTATATCCTATATAACTAAGAAAAGATTTTATCCTATAGGCTAGACTAAACAAGCGCACCATATAGGTCGGAGATCAGACTGCACGTTCTGAGCAGTCTGATTTTGATCTATGCCGCTCGGTACAGTTCCTGAATTTTGCCTATAGCGATAAAACTATCGAGCTAATAGTGAAAACCCGAATACTATTATTTCAAACTTACATTTTGGAGAAAAAATATCTCCTTATCGGATAGTGTCGATCCAAGATCAGCCTGCACGTTCTGTGCAGTCTGATCGTGATCTTCACTGTCCGCAAAAGGTCAATGAGTCGCGCTTAGCAGCTAATGGATTAACACTACACAGAGTAAAATTAAAAAATTACAACTAGCGATTTCACAACCTTTCCCACAATGCACTTTCCAGGGAGATACGAGTAGTTCAATGACACTAAAACTAACTTTTGTTTTTTCGTGCAGTGCACGGGGGAAAATTTTGCAATTGATATTGCCTTTATATTTAGAACGAATTTCCAGAGAAGTGATGAAAAATAAATCTAGTCCTTTAACGGTGTCAAACGTGAAATAAACCGGGGAATTTAGGACTTAAATAGATATAAATTGGTTTCAATCTAACACTAATGAATTCCTAAAAGCTATGCTGGAATGGCATTTCTCGTTGTGACAGAAATCATTTGGAATATGAATGTTCCAAAAACAGAATTCGGTAATCACTCGAAGAAATTGTCTCATGGATGATTTACAAACCTTTTTGTTGATCGTTTCCAAGTGTCCCATGCATGATAAACTTGCTTTTGAGAGCAGAGTAGATTCAAGATCATGCAGAATTTCTATTCACCAACCATTCTCAGGTCTTTCAGCGCCAAATATATAAACTCGATCCTTTTCGATGCCTGAAAATAGAATCCACTGAGATTCAGACGGATTTTCTTCTCATAAGTTTGACTGAACAAGAGGACGGAATAGATCCAAGATCAGACTGCACGTCCTGTGCAGTCTGATCTTGATCTATGCCGTCCGCAAAAGTCCCTGTTTTCGCCTAAGGCGCCGACAGGGTTAAAAACATTCTTTGTCTTAATCATCAAGATTTCTAAAATTTGAAAGTAACGCAAATTCTGATCGGCTGAAGCAAATTGTCTAGCCAATCAGAAGCTGTGTTACTTTCAAATTTGGAAAATTCTTAAGAATAAGACTGAGAACGTCCTTAAGAATGGTAGGTGAATACGGATCCAGACTCCACATTACGTGATTTTACTAAATGAAGATTTACCGCCTTTTCATGGAAAATGCCCCAACCTGAAAACGCCATGGACAATTTAATTAGTGCTGAAGACAGAATTTATAACATTGGAACGAGAAGACACAATTTTGACTATGTATCTGACACAATTTTTACTGTGTATTGCAGCCCATGCACTTCGAATTAGGAGGCGATACCCTTGTCGATTTTTCCATTATTGGTAGGGTTACTGACGGGTACAAATCGGGTTCAAAACAGCTCAGGCAAAATGGATTATGAAATAAGTCGAGGATAGAGGACTTAGATACTGTTTATATGGCGAAAGATATTACATTAAAGAACTTTTAACTCTAACAGCGTCAAATATATATAAGCCATGCTCCGGCAAGAGGGGACTTAATGCATTTCCCTGATCCATGGTACCAAGCAAGTAATCACATACTTTATGGATCCGTAATATCCATTTATTTTAACAACCAACTTATTCATGAGATAGACTGGTCCTCGGACATACAGAAAATTGACCAATAGCGAAAAGTTTCGACCCAGGTCAGCCTGCGTGGATTGCGCAGGCTAACCTGGGTCGATACTTTTCGCAGTTTCATGAAGCCCCCTTTTTACAAAGCATGGCTTATATATACTTGACCTCTTTCGAAGGCTGTAAATACAAACCGATGAAACTACAAAAGATATTTACCCTATAGACTTCAACAAACAAGCGGACGGAATAGATCCAAGATCAGACTGCACGTTCTGTGCAGTCTGATCTTGATCTATGCCGTCCGCAAAAGCTCCTGTTCTCGCCTATGGCGCTGGACGGGTTAACAAGTACTGTGTTGATCAGCAAATCCTCGTCGGATCTCCGCTTGGGCAAGATACTTAGCAAGATACTGGTACTGGTGAAATCCAGCAAAGACATAAATGTTACATCGCATAGTAAGAACATTGAGTTAAAACAAGAGACTAAGACAGCCGGCATTTCAATACAGATGTAGAAACCTGGAATAGTATTCAGCCCGAAACCATTATTTGTTGCATTCTTAGTCGTATTCTAGATCTAGAAAGTAACGCAACTTTTGATCGGTTTAACCATTTAGGTTGGCTGAATCATTTGGTTTAAGCAAATAGAAATTGCGTTACTTTGGAAATTTAGGCTTAGAATGCAACGCAACATTTGACTGGCTAAACCAATCTAGGAAGTAACACAACTTTGATTGGTTAAACCATTTGGATTGGCTAAATCATTTGGTTTAACCTAATGGAAATTGCGTTACTTTGGAAAATTTTGCTTAGAATGTTATCAAGAATGGTTGGTGAACGCCGGTCTAAGCTCCTATATACATCTGTTACTTGCAACTAATTTGCATATTGAACAAGACAAAAACGAAGATAACAGTACATTTCGAAAATAAAGCAAATGTCGTATGCGTTCCTATTTTTCACTTCCCGAGGTAAAAGGCTCCCAAATATAGTTCCCAGAAAATAAGTCCAATGAATCTAAATGTATTCGTTTTAATTTTGCAACTTTTAAGCAGATTTTTGTGATTTATATCGTCAGAAGTTATTTCTTAAACCATCACCCTGATACAGAAGGCTTTTGAAAACATTGTGGGAAAAGGAGAAAATGCTGGTTACCAGCATTTTCTCCCTTTCCCACAATGTTTTCTTTCGTTTCACAAACGAATCCAAAAAAAAAATTTTTTTAACCAAATGCTTTCAATGTGGATGAGACTAAAAATTTATCTGCTGGTAAAGGGTTTAGGAGGTGAAAGGGTTTGTTAGAAAGTAATCTCAGGCAATTTTAGACCTTTTTGCTGTATAAAACAGGAAATTTAAGTTTTAAAATACTAATCTTGATTTAATGACTTCCCAAACGCTTTGTTGACGTGACAATTATTGGTTGTGAAACATCTTTTTGGGATATTAATTTTCTCAAACCGAATTACGCAATGATGACTTGTCTCCTTTTATTGTAAATTTAAGACCCTTAATGTTACAAGATTATTGCTTTTGTGCAAAGGAGTGCACAGAACGAACATTGATAAAAAAAATACCTCGACATGCTTCTGTTTCTCTAAAAAACCCTTCAAATACAGGGTGTTTCATATTGTCTGTCCTTATTCTTAGAGTCAATATTTTCTATTAAGTTCAGTTGAAACTAAATTGAAAGCTGCCAGCTGTTTGCAGACATAATGTAATTTCATTTGATATGTAGTACATAGACATTACTCTCAAATAGGTTATAACGTTACACTACATATTTTCTGAAAAGTGCATTTTACAGCAATGACGTCTACTCTGAGCAATTCTGACGTCGAGTTTAATGTTCAAGTTTTTCATTATATGGCCTGCAACACGCGAAAAGGGACCTTCGGACATTTACGTAAAGTGTCGTCCCGGATCAGCCTGCGCACTCCGCACAGGCTAATCCGAGACGACCCTTTCCGTTTTTATGTAATTTTCTGTTTTGCGCAAGTCTACTGTACCACAAAATCTAATGTAGACGTAAAGTGCCGTCTCGGATTAGCCTGCGCGGACTGCGCAGGCTGATCCGAGACGACACTTTACGCAAATGTCCGAATGCCCCTTTTCACGTGTTGCAAGCCAATTATGTCTGCATCCACCTATGCTATTTTCATAAATTTCTTTCTTGATAGCAGCTTTAAAGTCCTAAGAAGCCTATTTTCTGACATTGGTCGGTGCACCTTTAATAATACACCTTACAAGAAAAAGTCTAGAGGGTCAGAGTGTGTAACCATTCCTGAAAGAAATTAACTTTTGCCAGGATGATTTTAGATGTCATTCAATTATGCTTTCGGTCATGTGTTGTGTGGCTGCTCCTTGCTAAAATCAAATGCATGTAATAGTATACGTGTCTTCAATGTTAATGCCTTTTTCTTTTGGCATTGGAATGAAATTCTTCCTCAGAATGTTCAGATAGGCCTCTTCATTTACTGTGTAAGCATTGTCGGCGTCGTCTGCGAAGAACATGGGAACCACTATACCGTCTGAAATAAAAACAGCTCATGAAGTGATTTCTCATGTTTAGCAGTTTTTTAATATGAAAGCCCAATTTCTCTGTTGCTCTAAACCCATTTTGCTGCTTGTAAATCTGTACGCTTCTAAGATAATCTTTAAACCAAAAGTTGAAGTTATTTAAAGTCCCAGAATAGACGTTATGTAATACACTTGTTGTGAAATGGACTTGTCAGAAAAAAGTGTAGTGTATCAAAGAATGTTTAGGTAATGTCTGTATATTATATGAAATGAAATTTTATTATGCCTGCAAAAAGGTAGCCTTCCATTTACTTTAAACCCACACATGTAGACAATATTCATGTTTAGAATAAGGACAGATATTATGAAACACCCTGTACCTTCCGAAAATTCGTTTTGTCATTTTTTTTGTCCAACGTAATCTGTTATATCGTCAGTTACGGTTAATCATCTTAATGATGCTTAATAATACTCAGACCAGCTGCTTTAGTTAACGATCTGCAGCTGAAGTAAAAGCTTTTCTTGTCGCATGTTTGTTCCTAGTGAGCCTTTCATTAGTTATTGCAGCAAATAAACGTCATAGGGTGGATGGGATAAGGTCTTTGCTGTATGGAGGTATGACAGCAAATACCAGTTGCAAGAGTAGATTAGTTTTCTAGATGTGAAAATATGATTTTAGGCAACTTAATCATGAAAATAATAATAATAATAATAATAATAATAATAAAACCCTCCAAGTCTTTGTTTTTTTCAGAGCAACGTTTATTGCAGTCCCCGATTTTTACCCTAATTAGATGCCTAAAGCATACAGTATGCCGACTTTTTCATTGATTACAGGATTCACTGCATGATAAACAGTCACAACGCGTACATTATTTTCATTAGTTAAAGAGGAATAATTAACGAGTCGTGTTCTGTGAAAATGGGGTTGAATGCATTTGCAAGAAGTTTCGACCCCTGCCAGCCTGGACAGTCCGCGCAAGCTGATCTGGGTCGAAACCTTTTGCTATTGTCAAACTTTCTGCATGACAAAAGACCAATCTAACTCATGATTAAGAATATGCTTATACAAAGTGGATTCGTATTGTGCCACAACTCCCTTTGTAAAACGCATGACAAAAATGCATTAAACCCCGTTACGCCAGAGGGCAGCTCAGCTCTGTGTTGATGACTCTAAACAGACCATCCACGAATGAAATTTCGCTGATCAAGCATTCAAAACCACATCTTCGGATTGGAAACCTTACTCAAGTGCCGGGACTAAATAAAGATGAAGTTTGACAGAAACAGAAAATATTTTGTTTTCACGAACATTATCAAATTGATCTTGATAAAATCAATGCCTCAAATTTTGTAATAGATATCCGAACATCTAGACGCCATTCCTATATAGACAAGACATTTAAAACCCTAGGGCTGCTAGGCGCGACTCAAGGACTTTTTGCGGACAGTGCAGATCAAGATCAGACTGCACAGAACGTGCAGTCTGATCTTGGATCTACACTGTCCGATAAGGGGATATCTTTCCCTCCAAAATTACCCTTGAAATAGTAAAAATCTTGGTTCGGCTTGAATGTTTCATTTCACTTTTTTAGTACGATAAGGGTTTATGTATTTTGACATTATATACACGAGCATTTACCCTTAACTCTACCACACAATCCCGACTTTTAACTACACTGAAGAAAAAGCCTTTTGAAAACATGGTGGGAAAAGGAGAAAATGCTGGTAACCAGCATTTTCTCCTTTTCCCACAATGTTTTCTACCCTTCCCAAAACAAATTTTATTTTTTGAGCCACGTTTATTTTGTCGTCTGCAAATTCTTTGAATTTTGGACCAGACTTAAATTTTGTCGTTTGGTAAAGAGTTAAAGGACTAAACAGTTGAAGCAGGCATTTTTAGTCGCAGAGAAAAGCCAAGAGTTTTCAAAGGCGCCAAAGGCGAAAATAATGTCTGATACAGACGGTATAGATCAACATTAGACTGCACAGAATATGCAGTCTGATCTTGGATCTGTACCTTTCTCTTGCTTAGTCATGTCTATAAGTAAATGTCTGAATTTCGCTGGATTGTATCTTCAGAATTCAAAAGAGGTCAAACTAATATAGTTGGCGCCGTTAAAGTTAAAGGCTGTTTTTGCCAAAAAACATTTCCACAGTATTATCTGAAAGAGAAGTGCTAAGTTTTGTGCAGTCTGATCTTGATCTATATAATCCGTAACACTACCGCAAACTGAGCCCAGAAAGCAAAGAATATCTTCAACAAATCTTCCCTGAATTATCAGTTTTATGACCCAAATGTTACAGACAATCATAAAATTCTGCCGAGATATTTGCACCATTGGGACACAGAGCGAGTAGACATAAAGCAGCGAACCAATCAGAATTGAATTTAAAAGTCACGTGTACGTTTATCTAGAAATTATCATTTTTATCGTCTTTGTGCCAAAAATTCTCGTGCTTTCAGGACCTTGAGGATGCAGAATTCTGAAAACTTGTAGGGAAAAGGAGAAAATGCTGATTGCTAGCATTTTTCCTTTTTCCAAAAAAAGTCTATAATGCTTTCAAAGACAAATCTCCTCATCCAAGCCTCATTAAACTTCTCGCGTGCAAATGCTTTCCAAGTTGACGATTTTAAAATCTCGTGGCGCTATAATAGATTAATGATGATGCATCGATGTCTCGATAGTGGTTGTAAATTTTCGTATATTTTTACATTTTGAATGGCCTAATTTTCTCTGTATAATTTTCTCTCCGTTACGTAAGCTCTAACCCCCTTCTCCCATCTCCTACAGATGATCTTTTACGTTTTGCTGTAGACCACTTATAAACCCTGTACCAAGTAACACAACTGGGGGATATTTCGAAATACCAAGGCATCTGCAGACGACAAATTAAAGTTAGCTCAAATTGAGAGACAAGTCTTTGAAAGGCTATAAATAATACAGTGAAAGGAGAAAATGCTGGTTATTTGTTTCAGAAGGAAAAGGGTTAACTTCTGTTAGAACGCAATGTCTAATTGTCCTCATTTTGATGTTCGATGTTTCAGCACCAAAGTGTGTTCAACCAAATTATTATTAAAATAAGCAAAAACAGCATCCCAATCGTCGCCAAAATCATTTCAGATCTTTCGGGGTCACTGGGGGGTCAGTGATAGGGATGTGGGATTCCCAAACTCGGAGCTCCCCACCTCTCCGGTTCTATTCTCGCTCGAAGCACTGGTATTTTCGTCGGATTGTCTTTCGGCAAAACACTCAATATTCCTAGCCTAGCACTAATCAAGATCAAAGAAAAATAAATAAAAAATTACCGGTAATCAGCCTTTATCTACATTCCAATATGACAGCAACTTAAAACGGTCGACCTCATTTGCATATTACGACGCAACATATCTAAAGAAGGTAAGAGCATAACGATGTCCAAATATGAAACAATAATTCCTCACAGACTGGGGGACCATAAACCAGCCATAAATCCCCAGCTTTCTATCTTAACTCTTTATATAGCGACAACGTTTTAGAGTAGTCAGCATTAAACGCTTTTGCAGAATACAATTTGCGATTTGCATTTAAGAGGGAAAGAGAACATTGTGGAGAAAAAGGAGAAAATGCTGGTTACCACCTTTCTATCCTTTTTCCCCACAATGTTTTCAATAACCTTACTCCATGAGGCCCGTCCAAATATCGTAATATTAGGAAAAAAAGATTAAAGCCATTAACGAGATTCGTAACTGTAATATCATGTTACGCAATAACTCAGAAAATTACTTTAACAGAACGCGGAATCGTTCTACAAAATCTCCATTAGAACTCTAGGCGCAACCGAAAATAATATCTCTTTTCGTCTAGTTTGATAGGTCAACTCAGTTACCTAGGAAGACAACGTAGTGGGCTAGTAGTACATGAGTTACCAGTTAGAGACCAACCTCGACCAATATTCCTTCCGAAGCTTGATGATAATCGTTGCCATAGGATTCAATCCTCGGTCATCACCCGATGATACTTGATGATAATCGGTCCCATAAGATTCCATTCTCAGTCATCATTCGATGAATATTGATAATAATCGGTCCCATAGGATTCAGTCCTCGATCATCACCCGATGATGACTGATGATAATCGGTCCCGTAGGATTCAATTCTCGGTCATCATTCGATGATGACTGATGATAATCAGTCCCATAGGATTCAATTCTCGGTCATCACCTGATGATAATTAATTATAATCGGTCCCATAGGATTCAATTCTCTGTCATCACCCGATGATACTTGATGATAATCGGTCCCATAGGATTCTATTCTCGGTCATCATTCGATGAATATTGATAATAATCGGTCCCATAGGATTCAGTCCTCGGTCATCACCCGATGATAATTGATGATAATCGGTCCCATAGGATTCAATTCTCGGTCATCATCTGATGATGATTGACGATAATCGGTCCCATAGGATTCAATTCTCTGTCATCACCCGAACATAATTGATAATAATCGGTCCCATAGGATTCAATTCTCGGTCATCACCCGATCATAAATGATGATATTCGGTCCCATAGGATTCAATTCTCGGTCATCACCCGATGATTTTTTATTATAATCGGTCCCATAAGATTCAATTCTCGGCCAAATTCGTTTAGTTTAGAAGTTTAGAAAAAAAAGGGTTACATCGAGTATATAACAAGCTTTCACACCATTTATCAACCACTCTCGATGTTTACTTCCAGTAGACTTTACCCAGGAATCACGGTGTGATGTGGGTAAATCTAAAGGTTGACCCCACGGGATCTAAACCCCCGATCCTACAAGGTGAGAGGCTGACGCTCTTGTCCCAAACCAGTGCCTGCCGCTGAACATGGTTTCCAAGCCATGAGTAGCTTGGACGGAGTGTTGTGGGTAGCGGTGGTTAAAAAAATAGAAACACATGGATAAAAGTAATATTTGCAGCTTAATTACGGCCACGTTATTAATATTTTCACTGCATGCTTTGTGCAATTTAATTTTGATCAAGGCCTTCCCCCTCCTCCCCTCAAAAACTACTCATGCTGCCTCTGGTAACAGCGTTTCATACAACGTAAATCATATACGTTACCACTTTTTGATTGTACACAAGTTTTTGAAATGAGAACTTTTTTGAAAATTTTATTTACAGACTTGTCACAGAAGCACCAAATTAACATTCGAAACCAAAGGTTTCCCACTTTGTCTCTTGTTTTCCGCACAGTTTAATAATTGATGACATGTTCAATCCACGCTCCTCTTCTCTGGATTACAGCTGCAGCACGCACATTGAAGTTTGTGATGACATTGTCACACATCACAAGAGGAATTGTCCGAATTTCCTGACGGATGCTGGTCTTCATGGCCTCAGTGGTCTGTGGGTTGTTGTAGTACACTTTCTCCTACAGGTACCCCCATAGGAAGTAGTCTGCGGGGGAAAGATCAGGAGGGTGGCCAACGTAAGGTGTTCATATCGGATAGTATAGATCCTAAGACTGCACGTTCTTGATCTCCACTGTCCGTAAAAGGTCTTTCATTTACGCTAAACAGCCTAAAGGTTTAATGGTCTAATCTACCTCTTTCGCGAACATGGGGTTAAGATACGACCCGTGTGTCCAGCTTGATTGATAGACGCATCTTTTGTCTGCAAGTTCTCTATCTATATCGAAAAGTACATCGAGTACTGAATTTCTTATGTCTACGCAAATGATGGGCCCATTCTTTGCAAGATTTGATGTACCAAAAAAAAAAAGATGGTATTTTTCGTAAACCATTCAATCTGATTAAATTCCCAAAATAAAAAATAACTATTTGTAAACCGTGTTCTGTGAAAAGGTGGTTTAATGCTTTGGAAAAAGTATCGCTCCATGTCAGCCTGCGCAGTCCGCGCAGGCTGACATAGGTCGAAACTTTTTCCTATTTATAAAGTTTTCTAGATGCCCAAGGACCATACTATCTCATGATCTAGTCAGTTGTTGGACCAACTGGATTTTATAGAGCCATAATCATACAATGGCTTCTTTGGTATTTATAATGCATCACAGAGATGCATTAAACCCCCTTTTGCCAGAGCGTGACTCATGTTTAAGTGTAGGATGGAGAAAATGTATCACAATGCATCATTTTACACCTCACCAGACGACATAATTTTAGATTCTTCCATATTTAGGGGTTCCCATATTTACACCATTTCCAGACGACAAAAAGAGTGAAAATCATCGGTAATATTTTCACGAGTGGCGCAGCCACGAGTGAAAATATTACCGACGATGTTCACGAGGTGAAATAAATTTCGATCTTTCACCGAAAAAAAACCAATTATTCTATTTATTTCATGCTTTTAACCCTTTCTGGGGAAAACTTAGTCAAAATCCAGTGCAGTTCTTTTCGGTAATTCCCCGTGGCGTACCCCCTCCGCATCAACGCATTACAATATTACGTCAAGCGCGAGAAATGTAAGGTAAATTACGTCATATTTCCATCTGGTTGTGAGGCACGCGCATTTTACCTAGGTAACTAGTGCGCGGGTACAACTGTTTTCGCCTTCAATTGACGAGTTAGAATATAAAAATCGGTATTTTCACTGGTCGTAACCATGAAATATCGAAAAATATTTCACCGATATTTCTCGATAACTAACCGGAAAGCATGAAATAAAATTTTATCTCAAACGCCAACTCATGTCAGATCCTATATATCTTTACCATTGCCAACGATCATTTGGTTAACTCTTTACCGGGTAACAAAATTTAACTGCTTACCAGACGACAAAATTTTACACTCGTCGATATTCAAAGCATTTACAGACGAAAAAAGATATGCCTCAAATGATAGGGTTTTTATTTTCGAAAGGAAAACATTGTGAAGACAGCTTTCTTTACCACTGCGACCAGTTAGTTAACTCTATACTAGAAAACAAAATTTTGGACTAGTTCAAAATGAAAGGATTTGCAGACGATAAATTAAATGTTTCTCAAAAGAGGAGATTTGTCTTTGAATGGTTACCAGCATTTTTCTCTTTTCCCGAAATATTTTAACTCTTTTAGCACCAAATATATAAACTTGGCAACTCCCGACGGCGTAACAAATTGTCCAGTGTAACTTAGGAAGATTTTTCACTTCATAGGCCTGACAATACAAGCGGGCGGCATAGATCAAAGATAAGTCTGCACGTTATGTGCAGTCTGATCTTGATCTATGTCGTCCGCAAAAGCCCTGTTTTAGCCTATGGTGCCGAAAGGGTTAAAGGCCCGCTACCTCAGGGTCATTTAAAGTCGGCTTTGTATGATAAAGGGTTGAGATTCTTCCCTATTCAAGACATTTGAAGATAACGATTTCTGTATACCTCACACGATAAAATTTGTCCCTGAAAGAGCAGAAAACTTTAAGGGAAAAGGAGAAAGTGGTGGTTACATGAATTTCTTTCTCTTTCCCACAATGTTTTTAAAGCCTTCTTCCTCAAGGTTTGTTTTGTAAAGAAAGGTTAAACTCTTCAAGGGTCAGAAATCAATTCAATTATCTCTTGGTATCAGCGTGGGTGATTTTCGAAGAATAAAAAAAGACATTCCTAATTAATATAATCGCATTAAGTCTTAATATGCATTGGGCAACCCAGGCCGTTTACGACAGTATCTAGTAATATCTCAGCATTCAGCACATCTATCAAAGCATTTTGAAGATTACGACCCCTAACTCATCGGTAAACATTGACATTTTCGAAAAGGCTATTCGGCCAATCACGGCAGCTTCCGTCTTTTAATATGAGAGTTAGGGGCCGTAGACTCACTAACTCACCGATAAATATCGTGTAACATTGACGTTTTCGTAAAGGCTATTCGGCCAATCTCGGCAGCTTCCGTCTTTTAATATGAGAGTTAGGGGCCGTAGACCCTAAGCTCAACCGTTTTCGAAGGAAACGTCGAGGTACTGTCATTCTTCTGTCGTCCTCTGCTTTGTCTGCGTCTGCACCGCGGTGCAAAAACTTGAACATTTTCTCACATCACAGTCGTTACTAAAGATAAGTATTTACTTCAAATATGGCCAGTTGATAACTCTTTACTAGATGACGAAAGGTTAGACTTGTCCAATTTGAAAGCATTTACAGACGACTAATCTAATGTAGCTCAAATGATGGGATTTGTTGGTGACTAGGTAGAAAACGTGGTGGGAAAAGGAGAAAATGCTGGTTTCCAGCATTTTCTCCTTTTCTCGCCATGTTTTCTTAGATGTCTTTCTCAGGCGTCAGTAAAACTCGGGATTATTTTTGGTAAAGGGTTAAAAGGGAACTCAGACCAGAAAGACAGGTAGCCCTCAGAACAATGACACATTTTTGCCCCTTTTTTATGATCTCACTGAAAAAGCGCCTGCAGCCAAAAGTTGTGTTACCCGTGGTACTGTTTCTCTTTAACAGCGCCACTCACAACACTCTTTCCGAGCCGATAGCTGCTTTCCCACATAATCATAGCTGAACAAAAGAGAGATGATAAGGGTAAAGTGCTTTAAGACTTACAGTACAGTAAATAAACAAATAATTATTTCTATCAATTATTTCTCCAGAGGTTTAACGCTTTAAGCGACATATACAAAACCAGGGGCTCTTGCAGACGATATAAATCAAGATCAGGCTGTGAAGAACGCGCAATCTGATCTTGATCTTGGGTCTATACCCTCTGCTTGTTTAGTCAAGCCTGTAAAATAGAAATCTTTCCGAGTTTCAGTGGATTGTATTTTCAGTACAGGTCGAGTTTATATATTTGGCGCGGAAAGAGTTGGGAGCGTAAGAATAACGACAACGAAAAACCCCCACAAAGCTTAGTTGTATAAAATTGATGACACCAATTTGTTTTCCTTGATAGTGCGCATATAAATCTAAGAACAATAGACTTATGATTTATGTAAACAGGATATCATAAATTGAATGATCGATGTTTATTGTCTTAGTATCTAACTGATTCTTTATAACATAGTGGCAAAAGGAGAGATTGTTTATGTCATAGAGACCAGTGTCCCAATCCAGGTGTTTCTTGGGTTCCTTAAGCATTGGTTCGAAGAGACCGTTGTGTTTAATATTGGCTACGAAACTTCAGAATTGTATGAATAGATGCACTGACCAAGTGGCACAACAATGAATATCTCCTTTTGCCATAATGTTTTTAAAGTTTGTATGCTTTCAGACGAAAATGTCGTCTGCTAATGGTTATAAGTTTAACCTTTACAAACGTCAAATTTTTAACATGTCCAAATTGAAACAGAATCGCGGATGACAAATTAAATGTGGCTCAAAGCTGGATTTTTTCTTTCAAAGGGTAGAAACATGTTGGAAAAGGAGAAAATGCTGGTTACTAGCATTTTCTATTTTCCAACAATGTTTCCAATTGACTTCTTCTGTAGGGTCGTTAAGATTCATGAAGAGTTAACAAAGGAGAAAGTACATGTAGTACTAGTAGTAAGGCGCAATTTACGCGTATTTGATTAGACCCATTTTCTGTCTACAACAAACCATTCCCAGAAGCAGAATGATTTGATTTCAATAATAATAGTTCAATGTTAAAGAAAAATGATAAATTGCTGTCATAAAATTCAAACTACTCAATGATTACAACGTGGGATTGGAAAATGAGTTTAATTCTGACAATAGTGTTTGCCCGTGAAAGGCTTTTCAATGAATGTTCGTTGCAATAGTGTTTACTACGCGGGACCAAATTTTGTACTTGTAACTCACGAGATCGTAATTTAGTTCTAGCCATTGTTAAATCTCCCCTAATCTCATTTTCGACTTTCAAGAAGACATAATTTACGTATACTGTTGAGGGAAAGGCTCCTGCCTACGTGGTTTTAAATATAGATACGCAGTGGTTAAGGGCTGACAACTTGTAAAGAGAGTTTTAAATCTACTGTCCATTCCTCTATAAATGCTACTAGTACCAATTACACAAGACATTGGTGTACCTTCCAAGTATCAGAAAGACATCTCGAAACTCTCTAACTTATTAAATGTTTGAGGGATTTGATTTCATGTCCGGTCAATCTGTTTCATTTCTAATGGAGTGACTTTCTTCAATTCAGCAATACTCCTGAGAATCACTGAGGCATTACCGGTGACCAAGAGTATTCGGTACATACTCTTTGTGGGTTGAGATCAAGGCCCTTTGCAGGTCATCAAAGTGTCTTAGTGTAAAAAATCTGCAATAGCACTAAAATGGTGAAGCCCAGCGTTGTCAGCCATGAACACCAAGCTCGTATTCAGAGTTCAAAAAATAAAGTGAGGTGAATTGTTCCTGTGTAAGATGTATGTGAGGACCCTAGATTCAGTCGGAGTTTGATGCATAGTGACAATGTCAAACGGCATGCTGCGGAAGTCCATCAAAGAAGCAACACTAACGAATCTGTCACAAAGAGTCACGTACAACTGTTGCTGTGAGTGTGGTGTGTAGCAGAAAGTCAGAATTTGTTTTTACCAACCATTCATGATAGTTCTTTTAGTCTATCAAACCATTCTCTAAATTTCAAAGTAACGCAACTCCTGACTAGCTAAAACAAATTATTATACATGTATTAATCAGAAATTGCAATACTAGGTAAATCAAGAATATTACGAAGAATGCAATTTACAACGGTTGGTGAATATGGACCCAGGAACGAATAGATAGGTGTACTGGCTGCCATGTCATAAGGAAAATACTTTCAGCGATGTCTTTTACAAATAAGTAAACAATCCTATCTGAAGGTTGAATGCATTTACATGCAACCATGTTTTGTTTTTCGGATTTTAACAGATCTTTCGTTTTTATATAGTTATTTGAATGACGTAATTTGTCAAAATCCAATGCTTTTAGACATTAAACCCTAACATTAAAAAGAATTAAATTTGTTTTCGTCGATTTAACAACGGTTATTTTCAAAATTGCTTTTGACATTCGTTAAGCGATCCTCTGATTTATTCTTTTTTTCCTCTGAAATTTCTCTTTCTCAATAGCAAAAAACTGAGACGACACAATTTAATGAAAAATGGTAGTACATAATTTGATTTCTTGCTTCTCGGTGCAAAACAGATCTACCTTTTACCAAGCTATCTGGTGTTTTTTTTTTTTTTAAAAAAACCTGAATAAATAGGCTTATGAAAACATTGAGGGAAAGGAAGAAAATGCTGGTAACCAGCATTTTCCCCTTCTCCTACAATGTTTTCTACTCAAACAAATGCTTGCTTTTGGACCACACTGAGTTTGTTGCCCACAGTTCCTGTAAATTTAGAGAAGTCTAGAAGCTTTTGTATTTGGTAAAAATTCAAAAAAAAAAAAATTTTTTTTCAAATTTCTTCTTCCATGGCAGCGTTGATCGTTTTAGGAGTGCCTACAAGATCATTCTTAGCACAGCTTAAACGCCTAATAGCGGCCAAAACATTAAAGCAGATGTTAGAATGCTTTTAAATTTAAATCATACTATTTAAAAGTATGGAGATTACTGTGAAGATGGCAATCTGTTCTTGTGCGTTCGGTCCAAATGTTAGTCGCTGGCAGAAAAATGAATTTTAAATCAGGCAAAGAGTAAACAAAGGATAGAGTTACCTGACATATTTTAACCTAATTTTGAAATTGCTTTCTCTGCTAGCGACTAACACTTGGACCGACCGTACAATAACAGATTGTCATCTGCAGAATATTTTCCATACTTTTAAATGGTACGATTTACATTTAAATGCATTTTAACACGTGTTTTATTTATGTTTGGCAGCTATTGTCACTTTCCCAGGATGGCACATGAATGATCGAGCTAGCTTCGTGAAGATGAAGATGTTTGAAAACATTGTGGGAAAAGGATAAAATGCTAGCAGCCAGCATTTTCACTTTTTCCCCATTTTTTTTTTCTACTTTTGCGATAATAATTGCCCATCAACTCAGGCATATTTATTTCATCTTCTGTAAAAGCGTTCAACGTTGTCGGGACATACAATTTCCTACGTTTGAGGACGAATTAGAAGGAAATTATTTTCCCTTGTTCGATGACGCTTCGATATGTAGCTGTAGGGTATAAAGCACGGGATTCATGATAAGCATGTACATGTAGTTAGTACAAGGTTCAATCAGCTTTGAGAGGGCGACGCGTACAGACGTTTTTTCTTTGTACCTGCTTGTCGGTTTTCTATTTCGGAAATATGACGACTGACTGGCAGAGTTCATACAAGCACTTCGATTACAAATGAAGCTTCTTTTTCGAATAGGAGTGTCTTGTTTTAAGACTTGCAGTACCAACTGTCGAACTGAAGACAAGATGTTTTGCAAGAGATAAAGTGTATTCATAAGATAAGTATTAATTACGAATCCTTATTAATGTACTGCGGGTCATGATAATTCAATCATGATAATTCACTGTGGTGCGTGGAAAAAAAGGTGGATTTCGGTGTTTAAGATTTCATGGTGGAACAGGGACATTTCAGGTTGGGGTAACTCTTCCGGTGGGATTGCCTTTAAACAACTCGGAACGGCAGCTGAATGGTAGCAGGCAGACATTAAAAAGCACCACAGAAGGAAAAATCCAAATTAGAGATGGTAAGTAAAATTAATTTACTGTAACTATGATTGGTCAATAAGTAATATAATTACTACGTAGTTATTTTTATAATTCAATACCAAGCACGATGTTTGGCGCTCAGAGCGTCGTGAGTCAAGGCGTTGCTGCCTTTAGAATTGCTGGTGATGAGAGGGAGGGAAAGACTGCTAACACGAAAAAATTAGATATTAGCATTTAACATTATTCCATTGTCATTTATGATTCACTACCTGACTTTTCAGAATTCAGATGGACAAAAAACAGAGGGAAGGCAACATTTCATGAGTGTATGGCTTGTGAGAAAAAATCGTCTGCTTCATACATGGCTTGTGGTGGGGTAGTACTTCCGGCGGGATTGCCTTTACACAAGTCGGAATGGTCAGGTGAATGGTAGCATGCAGACATTAAAAAGCACCACAGAAGGAAAACCCCAAATTAATAGAGAAGATAAGTAAAATTAATTTATTGTAACTGAGTCTGGTCAATTAGTAATATTATTATTACGTAGTTATGTTTGGCGCTCAGAGCGTAGTGAGTCAAGGAGTGGCTGCCTTTAGAACTGCTGGCGAGGTGTCAGTTCTCGTCGTGGCGCTTGCCATATTATGTTTTAGAGTACCACTGTGTCGTGGGTCAAGGCGTGGCTGCCTTTAGAATTGCTGGCGAAGTTTCAGTTCTCGTCATGGCGCTTGCCATATTGTGTTTCATAGTACTAGGGTATTGGTATGTTGTTCATGGTGTTTGCCATGGTGTATAGCTCTGTAGCAATAAGAAGGCTTTTTGTGTATTGTGGCACTGGATAGTCATGATTAGTGAACTGTAGCACTGATTTCTACGTTTTCTTTGTGTATTCACTAATACGGAAGCGTAATGCAAATTAGTACTTAAGAGTTCTGTGTGCACGGGCGCTTACTGTTTGCGTCTTAGCGGAATAATTGCGATTATTGCACTGTAGGATTTGGCTTTATGCTTTATGTACACTGCAGTACTCGTTTTTTCATTAGTTTCTGTGTTCACTTGCACTGGGTGCTTTATGCTCCTGTGTGTACGGTAGCTTGTCAGGTATTTCCGTGCTTTGTGGCACTGAATACTAATGTACTCGTGCATTGAAGCACTGAGCTTTCATGCTTTTTGTACACTAAAATAAGGGATGGTTGTGTTGAAAATGAATACATGCAAGGAGTCGGTACAAACTTGAACACTGAGCGGTTATAAAATGTGGATTTATAGCACTGAGAGGTTATGTTGTGTGACGTAGCACTGAGAAAGTTAAGCATTAATTAGTGCTTTGTAGCACTGAGCTTTATGGCTAGTTGGCACAGGTAGGAAAAGGTTGTGATGCAAATAAGTACCTGCGCCAAAAGCCATCCATAAATCGGTTTAGTATTGCATTAAGAAAGGTCATTTATGAGGAATTGACTATGTATAGCGATTGCATTACACTGTGTACAGTTCTTTTTTTATAATTTATAGACGTTATGGTTTTCGAAGTCGTAGAAATCACACAAATGATGTACTAGAGATTTTGGTGAAGACTGACTGTGTCCTACTTCTTTAATTCGTTGAGTGGCGTCCACAGCAGTTCGCACAAAAACGACTACGACAGAAATATGTATGTTGCAGTTGGACAGTGATCGGTCAGATTGAGAAGTGGTCACGAACTCTCTTGGTGTTTCTTTATTCCGTATTACTGCTCGATTCCATTACTTAATTGCGTAAATGTTAGTTATGAACTTCTCTTACACATATTTGTGCTATAAAGTTAACTCGAGTTTTTTGATATGGTCTTTCTTCTCAGATTGTTCTGTTATAGCGAAAACTTCAGAAGGCATGAACAGCAATTGTTCAAGCCATCTGTTCAGAAAGAATTTCATTAATACTGAGATAATGCATTCCATGTTACAAACATTCTCATTCACAACGAAGAATAATCTGTGTTATGCTTGGGTTTTTTGCTTGTTTCGTATGTCTGAATTACTGTTGCTTAGTTCACAGAATTATGTTATGTAAATTACTAATTAATGTTTATTACTCTGAATCGTATTTAACTGACAGCGACCGATATGTTTGCCTTGATATGTGATATTTCGAATATACGCTGGTTCATTTGAGTTCATAATTGAGCATGGTTGGGAATTTGTGCAGAATGTTTTCTATTTTTCTTTGCTTATTTCGTCGAGTTCATTTATAGATTTATCATTATCCTGTAACGGTAAGAAGTTCCTGTACCGTTCATGGCAATGATACATTTCTATAATTCCACTGAGTTCGCATTACACGTTGAGAAATGATTCCCAGTCCATTCATAGAAGTACTGGTATTGCTCATACGTAAATGATGCAGTTCAACAAGAATTCAAGAGTGAAGAAAGATGTTTATTGTAAAGAAAGCGTTTTTACGTCGTTTTTGAGTGCTTAAGTACGCAAGTATAATTGTTATTTCCTATTTCTTCAGTTGGATGTTCGAATGGTATTGCCCGCCCGGGTGGCTCAGTGGTGAACGTGTCGGACTCATGACCTGGTGGTTGTGAGTTCGATACCCGGTTGAGGCGAACCTTCTTTCCGGCGTATTTTCGCCCCTCACCTCTGCTGAAGCATGTGAGAAAAGTAGTCGGTGGCTTTGGAAAGAAAGTTGTGTTAGTACTGGTGTAAGAAAGCCAGGAAACACATGTGCGTCACCGACCGCCATGATATGACTTTAGCTGTTAAAGTGGCGTTAAACCCCAATACAACCAACCAACCAACGAATGGTATTATTCGATATTCCTTTCGTTCTCCCGTTCTTTTCGACCAGGTGTACGCTTGCTCTCTCAAGTGCTCTTTACGACGTTACCATTTGAAATAAATATGCTATATTTATGTTGACTTGTGTTGTACTATGAGAGGGTCTAAGGGTTAAGGGACATATAATTTCATACGTTTGAGGAACGAATTAGAAGGAAATTATTTTTCCTTGTTCGATGACGCTTCGATATGTACGTGTAGGGTATAAAGCACGGGATTCATGATAAGCATGCTGTACATGTAGTTGGTACAAGGTTCAATCGCTTTGAGAGGGCAACGCGTACAGACGTTTTTTCTTTCGTGAGGTAATCTTGCGTACCTTGCGGTACATGATTTAGCACAGGAGCTTTGAAGCACTATCGCTGATTCTTTGCAAGAATACCATCGATACAGTAGTATCATTTCCAAAAGAAATCACTTGATTTCCACCGGCGTTGATATTGTCATTTACAATTCATTGAAGTTGTTTTCGGTAGCTTAAAATCCAATTCATTGAATGGGGTCCAACATTCCATGGCACTAGCCGTTGACAAATGGACACAGGTTTCCAGAGTTTTTTCTACATGTAGTTTTTTATCTTTGGTTTTTTCTGGGCGAGTCGGCCATAGAATAATTAATAAATGTAATGAACGATGCTCATGTGGTCAAAAATACTGTTGAAAGAGACGGAAATCACCATTTCATTACTAATATTATGTGGTATTACATATAGTCATGTATTGTACATACTGGATTGAGCTGTAATTGAACAATGCATATGTGCCGTATGTATTCATATATTCGTGTCGCTGCTCATACCAGCATTTATGTATGCTCAACAAAGGTTTTTGTTGTAGCAGACAGCATCTAGGGGGACAGGCGTAGTTCGTCAAGTTCGGTCAAGCTAAACAAGAGTCGGTGAATTACAACATATATATTTGTTTACGGTTAATTGTGATGTATCTAATGTATTTGTAGGTATAGACGCTTGCTCTCTCAAGTGCTCTATACCACGTTACCATTTAAAATAAATATGCTATAGTTATGTTGACTTGCGTTGTACTATGAGAGGGTATAAGGGTTAAGGGAAAATCGTTTCGTCGTAGAGTTAGCAAAGAGTTTAGCGGTCGCCTGATAGTGTACGATTACGAAAATTGGTTGTTCAGGTTATAGCAAAACGGTCAAACCTTTAAGGAAAAATAACGAGATCTTTTGTTTCAAAATCACACCATGGGTTTGTCTGGATGTTGATATTTGAGGATTATAGATGTGGGTTGCTCAGACTTTAAATCCTTAGGCTGGTAAGCGCGACTCAAGGACCTTTTGCGGACAGTGCATATCAAGACCATACAGCACAGAAGGGGCAGTCTGATCTTGGATCTACACTGTCTGCGTAGAAGATGTTCTTCCCCCTAAAATACCTTTGGAATGGCTAAATATGGGTTTTTACTATCGGCTTGAAAGTTTCTTTTCACTCGTTTAGCAGGGTATGGGTAAAATCCTTGCATGTAAAAGCTTTGTGTTATAAGGAACAATGTAGAACAAGATAAGACTGCATGGAACTGCAGTCAGGTCATGGATCCAGGCCGTCAGATATCTTATGGTATTTTTTTCTCACCAAATTAGCCAAAGAAATTGGGAGAACAAGGCTTTTTTTTTAGTGATTGAAAATACCCATTTCATATGTCTATCAGTCTAGGAATAAAAACAAAGGTCGTTTGATATCCGATTGACTTCCCCTGATGCGACAGACTAATTTCAGCTGCTGCGTTATTAAGTCCTTGCGCTTCCTGTTTCATATGGGACGCAAAATATTGCCTTGCACTGGTTTCTGAGCTGTTCAAGTGTTAAGGTGTCACATCAGAGCTTTTATACCCCTCGTACATGTGGAAAAATGGTCTTTTGACACGAAGAAAATTTACCAAGAGCAAAAGGTAACGACCCAAGTCAGTCGTCGTCGACTGCACAGGCTGACCAGGGTCGGTACTTTTTGCAGATGCATTAAGCCCCCTCTTCACCGCGCATGACCTCTATATGTGTTTCCAGGGTTCGAACAATCCTAGCTCTGTCTTTATTCTAAATTCTAGGACTAGCAGTTTTGGTTGCCCGAGAGAGAACATCTTAAACAATCTAATAGTTCCTGTTGGAATTTAGAATTAGAATCAAAATTAGAATGGTAAGTGAAAGCATTGATCATTCCACACACACACACACACACACACACACACACACTTTAGAGTTGAACCATGCTCTGGGAAAAGGGGTTTAATGCATCTGCAAAAAGTATCGACCAATGTCAGCCTGCGCGGACGGCGCAGGCTGACATTGGTCGATACATTTTGCTAATTGTCAATTTTCTACGAGTCAAAGGACCGTTCCACCCCGTGATTCAATCAGTCATTAAACAAAATGAATTCTATAGATCCATTACGTATGCGATGACCTGCTTGGTGTAATGCATCACAGAGATGCATTAACCTCCCTTTTTTTTTCAGAGCAAGGCTGAATTCTAAATATCATGAGTTTTCTGATTTTTTGTTTTGGTTTTGTCTTTCAGCATATAATTCCCATCAGTAAATTTTGTAAAACTAGAAATTAAATCGACAAAACGTCTGTAACAGAGCACTTTTTAATCAAATTACGACGTGGGCATGATTACAACACCTTAACCACAGGCCTTTTAAGCTCTGTTGGTCTATCACGGAACACTAAGATTTTCCTTGGTTGATCATCGAACACTTATAGCACATTGGTGCATTCGCTTGTATATTACGGAGTATACCCAAATTTTCGTTAACACCGTTTCTATAAATAGACGACTCCCTCTATATCGTACATGTATATAGTAAGACTTGCATATATGATAAAGAGGGAACCGCCAATATGCTATTTATAGTAACGGTGTCCGATAATTTAAATTTCATTATTCCTTGATAGAACAATGGAGTTTCAGAGGCCTATGGTTTAACTTCCTACGAAAGACACTATCTTTGCTCATGTTTTGACCCCTTAAAGTGCTGGAACCGACTTAAGTTGTTTTTGCGGACAGTGCAGATCAAGATCAGACTGCACAAAACGTGCAGTCTGATCTTGGATCTACACTGTCCTCTATTTTGTTACATATTTTGGCCAAAACAACCTGGAAATAACAATGTTTTATGTTTTTTTTCCTGTTTGGAAAGGTCCATTTCATTAATTCAGTATTCTGACGGTTAACCCTTATCTTGCCAAATAAGTGAAATGAAACTTTCAAAGCGATAGTAAAAATCCGAATAATGTTATTTCAGTATAATTTTCCGGGTGGGGGGGGGAAACATCTCGTTATCGGACAGTGTAGATCCAAGATCAGACTGCACGTTCTGTGCAGTCTGATCTTGATCTACACTGTCCGCAAAAGGTCAGTGAGTCACGCAAAGTAGCCTAAGGGTGAAGACGCTGTTGTGTAACCTATAATTTCAAATTTGTAGTAATGTTTGTTTAGATGGACTTTTACGTCGCTTTCAACAACTTTTTCGTTAAATTACCCTGACAAATCGCTTGGCAATATAATTCCTTGGTCTTACCAGAACTAGGCCACAGCTCTTCGCTTCTTTTTCACATGTCATTTAAAGTTAACGGCAACGCCGGTGGAAGATCGAGCTCAGGATCCCTTGTTTTGAAATTCGCCTTAACCACTTAGGAAAGGACGAGCCAAAAGGTAGTCTGAATAATGAGACGCTACGGTGATTTTTTTTTTTCATATTTTGACATTTATTGTACACCGTACCGTCTCAAGTCCATCGTAAATTTTCCTGTAGCAAAGATAAAGCGCTATACTGACTATGTTTCGTCGATTTAATCTGTATTGCAGCGAAATGCAATTAACTTTTAGTAACAAACATGACCAAAGACAAATTATTAAACCCTTCATTACATTAAGAGCTTGTAGAAGTCGTTTATAACATGTAAATCTCGGAAACATCACTGAGGAAATTTATCGTGCGTGGCGGCCATTTTGTGTGTTTTCGGGAACGTGAACAACTCGAGCAACAAATGAAATGCACGATTTTCTCTTGTGTTCAGCGTTTAAATTAAAAATATTTTTATTTCAAACGAAGGGTTATTAAATACGCAAGCAACAGGTATGTTTAACTCATAGTTTTGTGCTGTATTTGCGAAATTATAAGCGTTCAAACTTGCGCACAAAATCTGTGCGGAGCTTTCAACTGTTTTTGTCTTGATCGTCTCTGTACCCAGAGGCGACCAGTCAAAAAGTAACATCACCTTTGGGGACATTTATCTGTACTAACCCAAAAGGATAAGAGTTATAACAGTAGAGTGTACTGAAATGAACACTTTTGCTAACAATGTGGAGTGAAGACAATGCCTTTGAAAATCAGTGATCGATATGGATCTGCAATCCTTTACCCAACAATCACTAGTTTTAATAACCCTCAGAAAAAAAAGGCTTTTGAAAACGAGAAAATGCTGGTAACCATTTCTTTTCTCCTTTTCCCATAATGTTTTCTACCCTTTCAGAGACAAAGCTCATCATTTGAGCTACACTTAATTTGTCGTCTGCAAATGCTTTAAAACTGGACAAGTCAAAATTTTTGTCGTTTGGTAAAAATCAAGATCCTGTGAAGATCAAGATCAGATTGCACATAATGTGTAGGCCGATTTAATTCTACACTGTCTGTTATGTACAAACAAGAATTCAAATAGCAACTTGACATTGCTATATAGTAATTCGTTTCTTGACTGAAAGAGTGTCTATTTTGATTGATTCCTTTACTGTTAATGTCGCCAGGGACACCTTATGCGGACAGCGTAGATCAAGATCAGACTGCACAAAACGTGCAGTCTGATCTTGGATCTACACCGTCCGTTGCCTTATGCTTTTTTTTCACTAAAATAAGTTTCTAATGCAACAAATACTATACATTTAGGGAAAGAGAACAGTTTAAATCAATTTTGTTGGCAGTGAAAGAGTTCTTGGCCTACGTAAGGACTAAAACAATAAAGATCTTCACGCCGTTCTAAGCATGATTGATTTGAGGAACACAACGGGTTATAATTTTTCCTCTGTCTGTCTTTTTACACATACAAATTATCTGTATGTTTGTTTATTTGCTGCCGAGCCCCAGTAGCGCATTCGTAAGCGCACAGGACTTGAGAACAGGGGGTTCGCTGGTCCAAATCCCCGGCTCGACCAATTTCTTTCCGAGGATTGATGATAGTCATAACGACAGCATTCATTCCTCGCTCACCGCTGACCATTGTATCTATGAAAGTTATGTGGGAAAGCGGCCAGTTGCTTGGGAGGCATAACTGGTAAGAGAAACTTGAGGAAAGCATAGCATGGTTCGCTGGCCGCCGCGATAAAAATGAATATTGAAAACGGCACTAAAACACCATACAAACAAACGAATTGGATTTTTTGATTGTTTGTTGTTTAATGTCGGTTTCAAGGATATTTCAGTTATACTACAGCTGCCGGTGCACCTACCCACGAGTTCCTGCAGTTTCTTGACGCAAACTGTACACACCATTCTTTCTAAGCCACTGACTGCTAGCACACATATTGATTAACACTATTTTGAACACGGTTTCAGTTATATTCCTGACGCAATGACTATCACCAATTCTCTGAAAGAATTTGCTCTTACTCCCAGAGTGTTTTCTACCCTTGGTTCTTATTCTTCTACTTCTTCTGCTTCTTTTTCTCGTTCTTCTTCATCATCATCATCATCGTCATCTTCTTCTTCTTCTCCTGCCCGCCCGGGTGGCTCAGTGGTGAGCGTGTCGGACTCATGACCTGGTGGTTGTGAGTTCGATACCCGGTTGAGGCGAACTTTCTTTCCGGCGTATTTTCGCCTCTCACCTCTGCTGAAGCATGTGAGAAAAGTAGTCGGTGGCTTTGGAAAGAAAGTTGTGTTAGTACTGGTGTGAGAAAGCCAGGAAACACATGTGCGTCACCAACCGCCATGATATGACCTTAGCTGTTAAAGTGGCGTTAAACCCCAATACAACCAACCAACCAACCAATCTTCTTCTCCTTCTTCTTCCCTCTCCTCTCCCTCCTCTTCTTCTTCTTCTTCTTCTTCTTCCCCCTCCTCTTCTTCAATATTTTTGAGCTTCTGATCTATGTGCTGATATTTGAAAGAGTATAGAAGACAGACACGTCTCTAACTTATTGAAAATGTGACCAAAATTTTTCCCATGTTGAGCCTCTCACAGGTTTAAGAGAAAGTTAATTTTTGAAATTGTTTCAAGACTTAACAACCGAGCTAATTATGTTTATGGAATGTTCGAGTTCGAAACTTTGTAGTTATTTAAAATGAATCAGTCGTTTATAATTCTAAAATGATCCTTAAGAAGTGATTTATCAATTGATTCTTGCATAACTAAAGAGGGTTTACTGGATAAAGGTAAGACCAGGCACAATGACTTAAAATTCAGAAAATCTGGAAATGTTTTTTTTTATTTATCTTCATAGAAACGCGAGTTGGATCAATTTACCATACATTAACCCTTTACCATGAAAATCCCGCTTATTAACGACCTTGAGCAAGCAAAAGTTTGAAAACATTGTGGGAAAAGGAGAAAATGCTGGTAACCAGCATTTTCTCCTTTTCCCACAATGTTTTCTACCCTATCAAAGACAACTTCCACTATTTGAGCCGCCGAGCCCCGGTAGCTCAGTCTGTAGCGTTCAGGACTTGAGAACAGGGGGTCGTGGGTTCGATCCCTGACTCGGCCAATTTCTTTCCGAGGATTGATGATAGTCATTGCGACAGGATTCATTTCTCTCTCACCGCTGACCATTGTTTCGACGATGGTTATGTGGGAAAGCAGCCGGTGGCTTGGAAAGAAAATTGTGCGGAGTACTGGTAAAAGAGACTCCAGGAGAGCATGGATAGGTGCACTGGCCGCCGCGATATAACTGAAATAATGTTGAAAACGGCGTTAAACACCATACAACCATACAACCAATGAACTATTTGAGCCACATTTGAATTGTCGTCTGTAGCAGCAATGGGTTTGGATTTGTTTCAAAATTTTGCAGTGTAGTAAAGTGTTAAAAGCTTTTTGATGTACAATGTAGTCAGTTTAGACCTACCAAACTATTACACTTACGAAGGAATAAAACTTAATCCTTTATCAAATAATCATGTGTTATGACAATTGTGAGGAAAGCAAAGCTTTTGAAAACATTATGCGAAGAGGAGAAAAATGCTCGTGACCAGCGATTGTCCCTTTTCCACAATTTTTTCTTCCTTTTCAGAGGCAGACATCATCTTTTGAGATACAGTTAATTCATGAGCCTTCTTCTTCAGGTCTTTAAAATACCGGATTGTTCGGCAAGGGATTAAGCTTTGACGATAAAAGCATCAATAAACTACAATTTCCTCAAGGCAACTGAGCATAATTTCCTTAATTTTGGGGAGGAGTACTTTACAATTACATGATGAAAACTTATTATCTGTCTGGAGAAAACAACTAGATGCTTCTTCTTTTTTATCAGAATGTCTCACAAAATGTCGAACAGTATAGAACTGCATGTTCTACGCAGTCTTCTGTTGATCTACACTGTCCACCAGAATACTTTGTAGCTGAGCATAATTGAGAATAATTTGCTTAATTTTGCGTGTGGGTACTTTACAATTACATCATGAACGTTATTGTGTCTGGGGAAAACGACTATTTTTTTTTTTTGTCAGAATGTTTCGCAGAACAGTGTAGAACAAAGATTTTAATATGACATGTGATTTTGGCTCTATAAAAGCAACTATAACCTTCGTGGTTTATATATTTTGCCTCATAACTCATAAGTGTGGTTTATTAACAGACAAACCACGATAGAAAGAAGATTTGTTCTTTACTAAACTGTATGTTCTGTGCAGCCTTAACTTAATCTACACTGTCCACAAGAATAGGTACAAGTATCGGTAAAAATTTACGATCTTGACAAAGCCAAACTTTCGTTTATTTTCAGAGATAAAATTCAAAGAACTATATGTAAGCTTCCGATTGGAACTATTTTTCATCCCGGACGAATACTCCTGTCACAGAAGTAAGCAGGTCTTACTCCCATTATCTCCTGCTAGATGACATTCTACAAATACACATCTAATTTGGGCATTCTGGGTACAGAACCGGACTACTTTTCAAAATAACAACCGTTACTTTGAATTTCAAAATGATATAAACGTTTACTCAATAAAACGCAACCTGGTGCGATCCATTCAGCTATGATCGGCTAGCATGTAACCTATGCATCGGCCATTTATTAAAACAGCCTTGGGTAATAGGCTAATAGCTTCGGTATAAGCGCTACTTTTCCCAGGTATACGGGGATGGGTGACGCGTCATAGCAGATAAGCCGAATCTTCGAAGAATATGACATGGAGACAACGGCCTTACTCCTCGAAATTTCATGTAGTTACAAGATCGCCAAAGGCAGGCCTCCTAACCAATGCCATTCTTTCTTGCCTTTTAATACTGGTACCTTTTTTCTCTCAAAGGCTCATTTTATTCAGATCCTTTGTTTTACAACTTCCACATTTCTTAGCATAAATTCGAAGCACAGTCCTACAACGGCCAATTCTTCACTTTTGAGTTCTCTAGCACGTATTAAATAGGAATTAATTCTTCATTTATTTTTAAGTGCTCCAGCAGGTATTAAATAGAGAAAAAAATCCTGAGTTTTTAGTACTCCAGCATGTATTAAATAGGAAACAATTCTGCAGTTTTGAGTACTCTTGCATGTCTTAAACAGGAAACAATTCTTCATTTTTGAGTAGTCCAGCATGTATTAAACAGGATTCGATGCATTCTTCAGTTTTGAGTACTCTAGGATGTATTTAATAGGAAACATTTCTGCTGGTTTGAGTACTCTTTCATGTATTTAAGACGAAACAGTTCTTCAGTTTTGTTACTAAAGCATGCGCAATAGAAAAGTTACTTGTTTTGATCTAATTTCCCTTATTTCTTTCCAGAGTCGCGATGACTTCTTCACTAAATATAGACGAACTGAAGGAGGAATTTCTGGTATGTGACGTATGCAGTGAGGAATATGACGAAGACTTCCGGGCACCACGTGTGTTGCCCTGCTTGCACGTCTTTTGTACCCGCTGTCTGGAGGGCATGGTGCGAGATTGGACCTTAATTTGTCCGACATGCAGAATAAAACATAACGTACCGGGTGACAGGTGAGTGTTTAAACCGTTGGTAGGCCTATTGAATCTGGAGGTAGAATGGTCCTTCGACAAGCAGAAAAACTGACAAATTACAAAAAGTCTCGACTAATGTCAGCCTGCGCGGACTGCGCAGGCCGACATGGGTCGAAACTTTTTGCAGATGCATTAAACACCGATGGATTATTTGTAAGACAGGTACATGTAGGTTAAAACGTGATGCGCCTAGTGACAAACAACTGTTGTAGGCTACAACTCTTTGCCAACTGCACCTGTTGCCCTCAATGTTTCTAAAATAAATCATTTCTATTATTGGTCTGTCTTTTGTGTCTCTTGTTTTATTCTTTTTCATTTTTCTGACAGCTGTCTGCAAGCACATTTGTATCACGTGATCTTAATCTTCTTCACTTAACCCCTTGGCTGCAAAGCGCGACTCACTGACCTTATGCGGACAGTGTAGATCAAGATCAAACTGCACAGAATGTGCAGTCTGATCTTGGATCTACACTGTCCGATAAGTAGATGTTTTTTCTCCAAAATGTAAGTTTGAAGTAGCATTATTTGGGTCTGAACTTTTGCCTTGAAAGTTTAGTTCAATTTATTTAGCGACCCAGGGGCAGAAGACCTTTGAAAACACTGTGGGAAAAGAAGAAAACGTTGGTAACCAACATTCCTTCTTTCCCCAGTTTGCCTCCTACCCTTTCAAAGATAAGTAGTTGTAGCCACATTGTAATGGGGACCAGAAATAGTCATTGATTCATTATTTTCCGCTAGGTGGCATTTGTCATATATAAAAACAGCCCCTACAGGCTTGGGTAATAGCTTCGGTATAAGCCCAGACACTTCTTGTTGATAAGTCTGTGGAAAAACCCTGCACGAATCCTGGTCTCCCTAAAGTCTATATTTTGAAACTGTATTCAAAGATGTGCAGTGAAACAATAGTATTTGTAAAAACTATTCTTCCCTTTGAAATAATTAAATTTGTAAGAAATTTGGAGCAAAAAACAGGCTACTTTTTTCCCACAGATATATTGTTTATCGCCATTTTTCCCATTGCTACTTTATTAGCGGCGAGTTTTAGTTTTCACACCGCGTATTGATATTTATCCTGTACAGGATAGTGTTGGGTCATAGCAGACAGGTCGATTCTTCGAAGAATGACATGTGCAGAAGACAACGGTCGTTGATTCCGTTTTGTAAGTTTGACACCGAAGCATTAAAGAGGATTGTTGGTCTAAAATAAATACGCTAGAACATGAAAATCGTTTATTATTAATTTGCCCTGCTATCACATTGACACGTGCGCATTTTTCTTAGGACTGTAATTGTATCGTAACAAGAAATTTCCATTTAAAGGATTGCATGCTTGTGGTACAAGGCAGACTGTACTTTTAAGAGAATTAATCATCTATTAATAAAACGGTAGACAATCCAATTCAATAGTTCAAGGGAGTTTGCGGACAAATGTAACTAAAGAATTTGGTGCTTAAAGGGTTCATACTGATCTTGGGTCTACACCATATTTTTTTTTAGATATTTTTGTTACAACTTAGTGACATTTGCAATACGAACAATCAGAACCGCTGCTACACTTTTTCAGGAAGAAATACAATGCAACACAAAATAATCCTTACTTACATGAACAGTAATAAGACAGATAAATATATGTTTGCGCTTTATTTTGGACTGATATCAATTTTTTATGGCAAGTTCTCTTATATATAGTCCGAATACAACAATCATTTCTTGGTCCTTGGCTTCTGCTCGTCCTATCTATTGTTTAATGTGTCTATTTAAGTATGAAAGTCCAAAAATAGATAATTGTCAAGGATATTACTAAGAAGAGCTTTTAATCTACCGCTTTGATATACGAGTATTTTCCAAGAAATTCTGTCGAACCCGGCTGTTATTTCATAATTTACAAGATACATGGCTTTTAGACAGAGCCTCTTGGGGTCGTAAATTACATGAACAGTTTCCATGTAACAACCCAGAGCCAGCGAAATTTATACTGATTACTTACCCTTTGAGCGTCAGAGATGAAAATACGGGCTTCTGCGGACGGCATAGATTAAGATCAGACTGCACAGAATGTGCATTCTGATCTTTGATCTATACCGTCCGCTTTTTATGTCAAGCCTTCATAATAAAGAGCTGGCTGAGTTTTAGTGGACCGTAATTTCAGCCACTTAGAGGTCGATTTGGTATGTTTGGCGCAAAAGGAGCTTATATAGAAATAATTTACTTCGTGCGTTTTGGAATTCACTTTGTGATTTTATGTATGGATGAGGCTTGATATACAGATGTGGTGTGTACACACCAAGATCAGACTGCACATAACTTTAATATATTGTGCGGAAGGTGTACATCAAGTTCAGACTTTTCAGAATGTGCTTTAGCGTTTGCGAATGTGATTCCCTTCAAGCCCTAGCGAAAATAGAACAAATCGCCTCCTAAGAGTCATGTGTAACCTTGACTCTTGTGTAATTTTTGTGGTATTTGTCGAAGACAATACCACTATGAGTTCAATATTGAATTTTGAAGACCATGTATCGTATTTTGTCCAAAGCCGAAGGAAATAAACCCAATTAAACTCAATTTTTCTCAGACAAATGAGTTTTTCGGTAGCACTCAGATATGTAATTGGAAATGGCATGTTAAAATACACTAGGTGAGGCAATCGATCGTGGAAATACTAATTTTTGATTGAAAATAGCTTCACTAGCTCATAGCCTTCTATTGGCGCAATGATACAAAATTTGTCTACCGATCACTTGGTCCTGGGCTTTTTCGTTCCAAAACCAGTTCGTCCCATGGCTTGTTCATCCAATGATTGTGCGCTACTCCATTTGATTGGGCATGAATATTTATAGATCGAAATAATTGACTGTAATGTTGGGAATTAAATATTGATGGCCAAAGATATTTCAAAATCATAGTTTTCAGGTACAAACTTAATTCTATTCGATATATTCACATGGTTTCTCTCTCTATCCATCATTCATCCTACTGTCAAGGGACGTTACTCCTGACTCCTCCTGAATGATCAAAGGGAGACCACCAATACACAAATAATCCTAACTTTGTCATGAGTACTCTCCCTTCAACCAAAAAGTATTCATTTGCTTAGTAGGTTGACTTTCAAGCCAGTATTTGAATAATATTTTTCTTTTTCTTTCAAATTATTAATTCCACACAATGGCTTCCTTGACAAATACCACTTCAGGGTTCTCAACGCTTTGATTTCCTTCTGTTTTAGCATCCGGAACTTCCCGAAAGAGAATACAAGAAGAAGTCTGCGTGACTTTGTCCGTCTAAAGCGGAAGTCCCATCAAATACCGTGCCGAGATTGTCCGGATTCGGGAGTGGCCGCTTACTTCTGCAAAGACTGCCAGACTTTCATGTGCGCAGAGTGTACACATGCGCATCTACGTAACTTCCTGTCCAGAAATCATCAGATTGCCAACTTCGAACAGCTTCGAAAGTACGGCCTCGAAACCTTCCAGAGACAACTTACATGCTCTGTTCCTGGTCATGAGGGACAACCGCTGGATTATTATTGTACCGCAAAGGTTTGCTCAAAACCTCTCTGTAAAATGTGTACGGTGTTAGACCATGACGAGGCCAAAGGTCACGCTATACGCAGAATCGGCGACGTTTATGACGAGGAGCGCCAGCTGGTATCCGACTTGATGAAGCGTCTGGACGATAAGATCTCTTCCGCTAAAAATGTTATGAAAGAAACGGAAGACGAGTTTTCTACGCTGAGTAGTAAAGAAGACGTTATGAAGAAAGAGATCGATATAGAAGTCGATGCAGGAATGAAAATGCTTGAGATCAGACGAAGGGAGCTGAAGGACAATCTACAGACGAGAATTAAAGAGAAAAAGGCTGTTTTGCAGAAGCAAAGAGATTATTTACGATACTATCTTTCCTTAATGTCAAGTGCCAGAGACTTTTCTTCTCACAGCCTTGTCCATAGTATGCCAGCCGAGTTTGTCCAGCTTACAAAGACCATCACGAATCGTCTTGATGAACTGAAAACTCAGCACCTGGATTCTTGCCCGCTGGAGAACTCATATGTTACATTCGATAAGGACAATATGGGACAAGATTTTAAATCATTCGTCCTTGCTATGGGACAGATACGTTCCACGGCCATTTATCCACCCAAAACATCTGTAGAAACACTAGAAGCTCCACTAGGTCAAGAATCGGAAGTCATTCGAGTGTTTCTGTATGATGCAAAAGGGAGGCCACAGCGGGACAGCTTTGACGCCATCAGCGTTGACATCAAAGACGTCAAAGGGAACGCCGTACCTTGCAAAGTGGTCGACGCCAAAACAGTTGATGGTTGTTACAAAGTAATCTGTAAGCCGACGTCACATGGGACCCACAAGGCACGAATAAGAGTTCTGAACAGGGCCGTCAATGATGAAGGGTTCCAGTTTATAGTCCGTGCCCCGGGTAATTTTTGCACATGGGGAAAGGTTTGTGTGTTTTTGACTTGGTTTGACAGCAAAGTTTCGAAGTCTGTGAAAATTTCATTTTGCATTGATAACCCTGAACCAAACAATCCTTGTTTAACGATGCTGATGAAGGAAGCTTTTAAAAACATTGTGGGAACAGGAGAAAACGCTCCCAACAAGCATCTTTCCTTTTCCCCGACAGTGTTTTCAACCCTTTCAAAGATAGATTTCTCGAGCCACTTTTGTTGTCTGCTGATACTTTCTAATCTTGACCATTCTAAAATTGTGTGGTTTGGTAGAGGGTTAACTACTCTGTGAGTTTTGGTTGCATAGTGTTATTACAAAGGGCTTCTTAGCCAGAGGTTGTAAGTTCGAACCCTGGCAATGCCATAAAACTGTCTAAGGATAGATTATTTCTACATAATTCACCCCTGTTTCCCGACTGAATGTTGTTTCGGCTTTGTTTTAGAAGGGGAAAAGTGTCATGTTTACACTTAAAGCACCGACTAAATGTAAAAGACCTTTTTAGTCTAGAAGTATACACCAAATTATATTCTAAAATTCGGTGACGTCATATTTGATGTCAAAAAGATGGACAGAGTAATCCTATGCGAAGCGACCCACTAGTCATTTGAACGCCAAATTTGCAATTTTTTTACTGCATGCAACCGTCTAAATTCTTTTTATTTGCAGAAAAAGCATTTTTTATTGCATTTTCAATGTTTAAAAAAAGATTTTAATTGACAGCCAAAATCTAAAAAGACCCCTTTAATTTCATGTCACTATCCATACGATTTTTATAGGTGTTTGCAAAGTCCTCCTACTTCAAATTCTGCGGAATGATTTCACCTTAAATTCTCCTAGTACGAAATGTTGGATTCGGAAAAAAAAAATATTTTCGCTTCCGTCATTTGTCTTCCGTTTATAAAGCTATTAGATGGCTTTTTCTTTCTCGTGAAAACTATTAATGAGTTTTCAATGATGGAAGCTAGAAATTTCTGTGCAAAAAACACCCTTTCTTAACTTTTTAACTCTTTACCGAGCAATGCCGTATTTTAGAGATCCTTAGGATTGACTGATTGATTGATTGATGTTTAACGTCGTTTTCAGCACTATTTCAGGTATATCGCGGCGGTTAGTGCACCTATCCATGCTTTCCTGGATTTATTTTTACCAGTACTCCGCACTATATTCTTTCAAAGCCACTGGCTCCTTTCCCATATAATCATCGTCGGAACAATGGTCAGCGGTGAGAGAGGAATGAATCTTGTCGCAATGGCTATCATCAATCCTTGGAAAGAAATTGGCCGAGCCGGGGATCGAACCAGCAACGCCCTATTCTCAAGTCCTGTACGCTACCGACTGAGCTACCGGGGTTCGGCGATCCTTAGGAATAAAGCTTTTGAAAACATTGTGGAAAACGGAGAAAATGCTGGTTACCAGCATTTTCTCCTTTTTCCACAATGTTTTCTACCCTTTGAACATCAGATGAACCATAACTTACATTGTCATATGCAAACGCTCTTTATATGAACCAGTTCTGCAAATGCTTTCAATATGGACCAATGTGAAATTTTGTGGTCAGGTGTGATATAAAACATTAACCACGACAAAAAGATAAATTTGAATACAATGCATATAAAGATCAGACTGCACATAGCGTGCAGTGTAATCTTGAATCTACAATGTCTAAGTTTTTTTTTTTAATGATTTTTCCAGACCTAGGCGACCTTGAAATTTCCTTGATAGAAAAGGGTGTTAACTGTGAACTGAACGTGTCTTTTTCGTTTGTCCTGCACGATAAAGGCTCAACCCGGCACAAAACCACACAATTTTGGCTAGACTAAATTAAAAGCAGGTGCAGATGACAAATTAAAGTAAACTCAGATGATGGTTTCTGTCTTAGGTGGAATTAAAAACTTTGTGGGAAAAGGAGAAAATGCTGGTTAAGAAAATTTATTGCCACAGTGTTTTCAGAAGTCGGTCGTTGCAAAACCAAATGAAGGTCACCTGCATCGAGTTATGTGCTAAATCAATTAAGGAATCCGCAACACGAAGCCATCACTCATTTTAACCCTTAGGCTGCTAAGCACGACTCAACCACCTTTTGCGGACAGTGCATATCAAGATCAGACTGCACAAAACGTGCAGTCTGATCTTGATATGCACTGTCCGATAGGGAGATATCTTTTACCCCAAAAATACCTTTAAAATAGCAAAATCTCCGTTTTTTAATTACGGGCCTGAATGTTCAATTTCACTTATTTAGCAGGATAAACTAGAGCTGTCACTGAATGTGACTTTATACCCCCGCCAGCGCTTTGACAGTATTTTGTACACAGACGGACACACGGACGGACGGACACACGGACAGACAGGCTGATTCCAGTATACCCCCGAAAACATTCGTTTTGCGGGGGTACAAAAAAGCCTCAAACTTTCAAGCACTAATTTAACGCTCCAAGTCGGATTTTCCAGCCTAATATTACAGCTTCGCTACGTGTGAAACTAATGAATAGGGACGAATTACGATATACACTTTTTCTATTTTTATGAAGTCTGATCACGACCTATATTGTCCGCTAAAGCACTTCAGGTTAAATAAGAACATTCTCACAAAACGCAATGATGTCTTCTACATCTGGTTATCTGTTAAATCAATTTAGAATCTGCAACAGAACGCTATCAATCAATTTTTAGTATTTTTTTAGGAAAAGTCTTTAACGCACGTATTAAATGTTTCCGCTATAAATTTCTCGGTCTAATTACAGCTTTATTAAGTGTGAAACAAATGCAGAGGGAAGCATTTTCGACTGATTTATGATAAACAATTTATTTTTCGGTGTAGCTGAATGTGTTGGCTTTTGACTTACTTTTTGGCACTGATAGCAAATGAATAAATATAAATTTGTGATTGGTAAAAAAATGTAGACATGTTTATTCTAAGGGCCCCTATAATAAAAAAATGTAGACATAAGTAATCTAATGGCTCCTGTGGTAAAAAATGTGGACATGTTTATTCTAATGGCTCCTGTGGTAAAAAATGTAGACGTTTATTCTAATGGCCCCTGTGGTAAAAAATGTGGACATGTTTATTCTAATGGCTCCTGTGGTAAAAAATGTAGACATGTTTATTCTAATGGCCACTGTGGTAAAAAATATGGACATGTTTATTCTAATGGCTCCTGTGGTAAAAAATGTAGACATGTTTATTCTAATGGCTCCTGTGGTAAAAAATGTAGACGTTTATTCTAATGGCTCCTGTGGTAAAAAATGTGGACATGTTTATTCTAAGGGTCCTGTGGTAAAAAATGTAGACATGTTTATTCTAATGGCTCCTGTGGTAAAAAATGTAGACATGTTTATTCTAATGGCTCCTGTGGTAAAAAATGTAGACATGTTTATTCTAATGGCTCCTGTGGCAAAAAATTTAGACATGTTTATTCTAAGGGTCCCTGTGGTAAAAAATGTAGACATGTTTATTCTAAGGGTCCCTGTGGTAAAAAATGTGGACATGTTTATTCTAAGGGCCCCTGTGGTAAAAAATGTAGACATGTTTATTCTAAGGGCCCCTGTGGTAAAAAATGTGGACATGTTTATTCTAAGGGCCCCTTAGTAAAAAATGTGGACATGTTTATTCTAATAGCTCCTGTGGTAAAAAATGTGGACATGTTTATTCTAATGGCTCCTGTGGTAAAAAATGTAGACATGTTTATTCTAATGGCTCCTGTGGTAAAAAATTTAGACATGTTTATTCTAAGGGTCCCTGTGGTAAAAAATGTGGACATGTTTATTCTAAGGGCCCCTGTGGTAAAAAATGTAGACATGTTTATTCTAAGGGCCCCTGTGGTAAAAAATGTGGACATGTTTATTCTGATGGCCCCTATGGTAAAAAATGTAGACATGTTTATTCTAATGGCTCCTGTGGTAAAAAATGTAGACATGTTTATTCTAAGGGCCCCTGTGGTAAAAAATGTGGACATGTTTATTCTAAGGGCCCCTTAGTAAAAAATGTGGACATGTTTATTCTAATAGCTCCTGTGGTAAAAAATGTGGACATGTTTATTCTAATGGCTCCTGTGGTAAAAAATGTAGACATGTTTATTCTAATGGCTCCTGTGGTAAAAAATTTAGACATGTTTATTCTAAGGGTCCCTGTGGTAAAAAATGTGGACATGTTTATTCTAAGGGCCCCTGTGGTAAAAAATGTAGACATGTTTATTCTAAGGGCCCCTGTGGTAAAAAATGTGGACATGTTTATTCTAAGGGCCCCTTAGTAAAAAATGTGGACATGTTTATTCTAATAGCTCCTGTGGTAAAAAATGTGGACATGTTTATTCTAATGGCTCCTGTGGTAAAAAATGTAGACATGTTTATTCTAAGGGTCCCTGTGGTAAAAAATGTGGACATGTTTATTCTGATGGCCCCTATGGTAAAAAATGTGGACATGTTTATTCTAATGGCTCCTGTGGTAAAAAATGTAGACATGTTTATTCTAAGAGCCCCTGTGGTAAAAAAATGTGGACATGTTTATTCTAAGAGCCCCTGTGGTAAAAAAATGTGGACATGTTTATTCTAAGGGTCCCTGTGGTAAAAAATGTAGACATGTTTATTCTAATAGCTCCTGTGGTAAAAAATGTGGACATGTTTATTCTAATGGCTCCTGTGGTAAAAAATGTAGACATGTTTATTCTAAGGGTCCTTGTGGTAAAAAATGTGGACATGTTTATTCTGATGGCCCCTATGGTAAAAAATGTGGACATGTTTATTCTAATGGCTCCTGTGGTAAAAAATGTAGACATGTTTATTCTAAGAGCCCCTGTGGTAAAAAAATGTGGACATGTTTATTCTAAGGGTCCCTGTGGTAAAAAATGTAGACATGTTTATTCTAATAGCTCCTGTGGTAAAAAATGTGGACATGTTTATTCTAAGGGTCCCTGTGGTAAAAAATGTAGACATGTTTATTCTAAGGGCCCCCGTGGTAAAAAATGTAGACATGTTTATTCTAAGGGCCCCTGTGGTCAAAAAATGTAAACATCTTTATTCTAATGACCCCTGTGGTAAAAAATGTGGACATGTTTATTCTAATGGCTCCTGTGGTAAAAAATGTGGACATGTTTATTCTAAGGGTCCCTGTGGTAAAAAATGTAGACATATTTATTCTAAGGGCCCCCGTGGTAAAAAATATAGACATGTTTATTCTAAGGGTCCCTGTGGTCAAAAAATGTGGACATGTTTATTCTAATGACCCCTGTGGTAAAAAATGTGGACATGTTTATTCTAAGGGCCCATGTGGTAAAAAAATGTAGACATGTTTATTCTAAGGGCCCCTAATGTAGACATATTTATTCTAATGACCCCTGTGGTAAAAAATGTAGACATGTTTATTCTAAGGGCACTGTGGTCAAAAAATGTAAACATGTTTATTCTAATGACCCCTGTGGTAAAAAATGTGGACATGTTTATTCTAAGGGCCCCTGTGGTAAAAAAATGTAGACATGTTTATTCTAATGGCCCCTGTGGTAAAAAATGTAGATATGTTTATTCTAAGGGCCCCTAATGTAGACATGTTTGTTCTAAGGGCCCCTGTGGTAAAAAATGTAGACATGTTTATTCTAAGGGCCCCTGTGGTAAAAAATGTGGACACGTTTATTGTAAGGGCCCCTGTGGTAAAAAATGTAGACATGTTCATTCTAATGGCCCCTATGGTAAAAAATGTAGACATGTTTATTCTAATGGCCCCTGTCTATTTTCTGGCAAATTTTCTTGATTGAAGCCTAATCCGCACAATCTGCACTGTCCACTAAAACACTTCAGGTTGAACCTGGTTATTCTCTTTGAAAGTTACATAACTTCTTATTGGCTGAACCAAATGCTTTCCATCTATCAATCAACCAATCAACTGAGCTTGAGAGATGCCTGTTTAGATTTTTCGGCCTTAATTTGAATTTCTTGCCACAGTGCTTTCCGAAATCGTCCGTTGCTAAACGAAATGAAGGTTTGTTTCCCTGCATCCTGCATCTGGTTATGCGTTAAATAAATTTCGAAATCAGCAACAGAAAACCATCACTCATTTTAATGGCTTTCTGCAAACACTCCCACACTTTTATGCACTAATGAAACGTTTTCAGTCCAATTTTCCAGCCTGAAATTACAGCTTTACTAACTGTGAAAGTGATAAAGAGGGATGATTTACGATCTAAATGTTTCAATATTTGTGAAGTCTCATGACGGTCCGTATTGTCCACTAAAACACTTCAGGTTGAATCAGAAACTCCTGCAAAAATGAAACAAGGTCGTCTACACCTGGTTAGGTGTTAACCCTTAGGCTACTAAGCGGTACTCACTGACATTTTATCGGACAGCGTAGATCAAGATCAGACTGCACGAAACGTGCAGTCTGATCTTGGATCTACACTGTCCGATAAGGAGATATCTTTCCTCCAAAAATAGCGTTCAAGCAGCAAAATTTGGGTTTTTACTATTGACTTAAAAGTTTCATTTCTTTTATCTAGCAGGATAGGGATTAAATCAGTCTAGAAACCTGCAACAGAAAGCTATCACTCATTTTAATAGATTTCTGTGGAAAAAGAAATCTTAAACACACTAAGTGTGTCCGACCGATTTTTTCTTTTCAGTTTAATTACAGCTTTATTAAGTGTGAAACAGATGAAGTGGGAAGCATTTTCGATTGATTTACGATCCGCAGTTTCTTTTTTTGAAGTTTTATCCGTGCGATCCGCTAACACCGTTTAGGTTTAACCTGGTCATTCTGAGCATTTAACTCTTTTAGTGCCGAATATTTAGACTCGACCTTTTTCGACGATTGAAAGTACAATCCACTGATACTTTATTTTGAAGATACATAGTTAAAGCCACAGAGAAAAACAGTTTGAATTTGATAAACCGTAGAATGGTTCAGAATTTAGTCAGCTGTATAAACATTGATAAATTACCGATATATATGGTGTAAGGGATAAATACGAGTACATATTGGAAATCTTCGATTTAAAAACGGAAACGACACAAAATTAATTTCTTTGATGGCTTCCGGAAAAAGAAATACATTTTCTATCGGTCGTAATCTATACAACCTTGCAACCGTTGGCATGAAGATACAAGAATGATTATAGTTTAATAAAAAAAAGATGAAATGGGTTGAAGGGCCCCCGCCACTCGGGGCCTTAGAAATTGGTGGCTGCCTTCGCCTCTGTGGCATATGGGTGGTAAAAGTCCCCAGAAACAGAGGAGACCGATAATAATAAAACTAAAATTAATAAAACAGGTCCAAAATAATTCAATTCAAAGTAAATACTAGAAAAAATATGACAATAACAAAATCAACCTAAATATGAAAATAAAAATACTAAAGTCAATTCGATTAAATATTTCCAGAAAAAAATTAACAAACCCAAAATTAAAACATAAAAGTGGCTGAAGAACAAGACAAATTAAGATCAAATGATTTCCAAAACAAATTTTTCATTCCAAAAGTGATTTTTTATTTTTTCATTTTTTGAAGTCATATCTTTCCTATACACTTTCCTGTCTCATATACTAACATGCTCATTTGTGTGTGTATCATCTGTGCCAGTGGGTAGCACACTGGACGAAGAGTATAACAACATCTGTGTATAACATCTATGTTTTGTTCTTGTATTTCGTCAACACCTTTTCTAATCTCTAGCACTATATGTTTGAAATATTTGAAACATTTGGCATACTTGTATTTAGAACCTTACCTACAAGTAGAGATCTACAATGGGAACTCTAGTAAGCTCTAAATTATCAGCTCTAATCATTAAAGTTATCATGCTAACACTCTATATCTAAACCTTTCTTGATTGAAAATATTTCATTGAGCAAACTTCCTTCTGATAAAAGATTTCTGTCTTTGATTCAGAAGCCACTTGTTTGCCGTGGGTGGCATCTCGTATGCCGGAAAAGGGGATCCTGGTAGTTGAGAGTGCCCAGGGATCTCCAGCACTCAACACACTGCTTTGGCCCTGGCCTCGGATAGACGAGAGGGATGGGTTAGGCCCGACCCGTCTCAATCGGCTCGGTCGTGTCTAGCTTTTAGGATTACATACTTTTATCTATATTTCTTTCTTTGTATCTTATGATACCAACCGGGTTAGATTTTTTCTTTTTTCTTATCTTTTACATTGTTTTCCTTTATAAAGCGGCGGCTGATGGGCTAATTAATAGACCTATAGTTTCTCTTCGCTTAAGGTTTGTTAAGTATAATAGCTATGTAGCTCTGGCGTCGGAAATAGGAAATCCATTTCCATTAGACGTCCCCTTGTAGGGCTCCGAGGAGGGTGGAGCGCATAGCTATTGAAATTACACTATCAAAATCATGGCTTCCCAAAACAAAAGACCCCGACCGAATAACGAAAACGAAACGTCTTACTTAAACAATACAAAGTTCTTGGTTATTAAAAGTGAGGAGGCAAAGCCCATCACATCTCTGTCTCCCTTCATAATAGAAAAACAGATAGAAAGTTTGATAGGCACTCCAAAATCAGTTAAAAAATTAAAAAACGAACTACTACTCGTTGAAACATCAAGAGCAAGTCAAGTTGAATCTCTATTAAAAGTGAAAAAGTTTTACAACTTGAAAGTCTCAGTCTCAGAACACAACTCACTAAACAAATCCAGAGGAATTGTGAAAGACAGGGTACTGAAAGGAGAAACAGAGGAAAAAATTGTTGAATATCTTGCACCGCAAGGAGTTGTTGCGTGCAAGAGATTCAAAATAAAAAAAGATAATGTTCAACTTGAAACCAATACACTACTCCTCACTTTTAACACCACCACTTTGCCTCAGAGTATTAGAATCTTTTATCGTACAGTACCAGTGGAACAGTTCATCCCAAATCCTTTGCGCTGTTTTAATTGTCAAAAATTTGGACACCACGAAGACAACTGCAAGCTCACAGATGCAGTAATCTGTGATAGATGTGGTGAATCCAAACACACATCTAGCATCTGCCAAAGACCTTTCAAATGTGTAAATTGTGGTAAAGATCACAGTGCAAGATCAACCAACTGTGAAGTCTGGAAAAGAGAAAAAGAAATTATGAGAATTAAAACAATAAGAAAGATTTCGTACTTTGAGGCAAAAAAACAATATGAGACAGCTTTTGAACCTAGGTACTCTAAGATAGTTCAATCAGCAACAGCAAAACCTCAGACGAGAACTTGTGGAACACAGTATGATCCCGTGGATTTTGAGCAAGGCGCTAAACCTTCCTCAAAATCTACGTCTCCATCTGTCCAACCACCTCGAACATCTGAAACAGGTTCAAAATCTAACCAAACAAAAGACTCTAGTAGATCAAGATCAGCTTCTAGAGCTAATTCATGCCCTACATCACCAAATAAAAGCCAGAAAAATAAACCAGATAAAAAAGAAAAAGATAAACAACAATCAAATAGACAGAAGAAAGGGTCACAGGATCCTATTAAGCTGGCAAATAAATTTGAAAGTTTAGAAGATATGGAATTGGAAATTGACTCCTCAGTCAAATAACTTTTAAGTAAATTCAAACTCCCAATATACAAGTATAATGGGTCAAAACTCAATTTTACAATGGAATTGTAGAGGTCTAAAAGCCAACTTTAATGAACTACTAATTCTTTTATCTTTATTAAATCCACAAATTTGTTGTCTTCAAGAAACTTTTATAACCCCCAATGATAACTTGGAAGTTCGCAATTATTCTTCCTATCACTACATACATAATGATTGCCAAAGAGCATCTGGTGGTTCTTCTATCATAATACATTCTACGGTACCTCATCGTAAGATAGACTTAAACACAAATCTACAAGCAATAGCAATAAAAGCATCTTTAAATAAAACTATAACAATATGCTCTATCTATATCCCACCAAATAAAAGAATAGATCAAAATGATTTAGAAAATCTTTTACTACAACTACCTCAACCTTACATCATATGTGGTGATTTTAATGGACATAGCCAATTATGGGGTTGTTCAGATACCAATGATAGAGGTAAAATAATTGAAGATTTCATTGCAGAGAATAATTTATGTCTATTTAATTCCAATCAACATACATACCTGCATCCTGGATCAGGTTCTTTCACAGCAATAGATCTTTCACTCTGCCATCCTTCCTTGTACCTTGATTATGAATGGAAAGTATGTGAAGATTCTCATGGAAGTGATCATTTTCCTATCATTATACAAGAAACTGAGAAAACAGAAGATGAGAAAATTCCAAAATGGAATTTTAAAAAAGCTAACTGGGAAAAATTCAATATTCTTTGCCATGAAAAATTACTGATTGACAATTTTGAAAATTCAGAAGATCCAATGCTTTCTTTTACTGAAACTTTAATTGACATATCAAATCAGTGCATCCCGAAGATTTCAACAAATACTTTTAAGAAGAAAAAGCCATGGTTTAATGATGATTGTAAAGAAGCTATTAAAAAACGTAAAGACAGTTTAAAACGTTTCAAACAATATCCAACAAAAACAAACTTAAATGTTTGTAAAATTATGAGAGCTAAGGCTCGACGTACTATTAAACAAGCAAAAAGATCATCTTGGAAAGATTTCATTTCTAAACTTAATGCTAGAACTCCCATGACAACCATTTGGAATATGTTAAGGAAAATAAATGGAAAGAATCAAACCATGAAACACTCGCATATCAAGGTAGATGACAAAATCTACGAAAGTAAAGAAGAAATCGCTAATATCCTGGGTAAAACTTTCAAAACAAACTCTTCTTCTGCAAATTATCAACCACAATTTAAAAAACATAAGCAAGAAGCAGAAATGGAAGAACTTAATTTTGAAACGGATACAAATGAAAACTACAACTTACCTTTCACACTATCAGAACTTGAAGATTCTCTAAAAAATGCTCACGATTCTGCTGCAGGTGCAGACGAAGTACACTATCAACTTTTAAAACATTTACCTCGTATTTCATTACAAACTCTGTTAAACATTTTTAACATTATATGGGAACAAGGTATCTTCCCGAAAAGTTGGTCCAAAGCTACAATCATTCCAATTCCTAAGCCAAATAAAGATCATACAAATCCAACAAATTATAGACCCATAGCTTTAACTAGTTGTATATGTAAGACCATGGAGAGAATGATAAACAATAGACTTAATTTTTACCTCGAATCCAATAATATTATATCGGAACATCAATCAGGGTTCCGAAAAAACAGAAGCACGACAGATCAATTAGTACGATTAGAATCTTTTATCAGAAATGCTTTTGTAAAGAAACAACATGTAGTTGCCATATTTTTTGATCTAGAAAAAGCTTATGACACCACGTGGAAACATGGCATTTTAAAAGACATTCATAAAATTGGATTAAGGGGAAATCTACCCAAGTTTATTTCAAATTTTTTATCAAATAGATCTTTCAAAGTTAAAATAGGCACATCTTTTTCTGATGACTATGAACAAGAACAGGGAGTTCCTCAAGGAAGTATCCTCTCACCTACTCTGTTCAATATCAAGATTAACAATATTGTAAAATGTTTAGATGACGATGTGAACTGTTCCTTATATGTGGATGATTTTTTAATATGTTACAGGTCCAAAGATATGAAAACAATTGAAACTAAGCTTCAAAATAATTTAGACAAAATTGAGAAATGGACTATAGAAAATGGTTTTAAATTTTCCAAGACAAAGACAAACTGTGTACACTTCTGCCAAGAGCACAGGTTGCACTTGGATCCATCATTGAAAATATATAATAGTCCAATTCCAATAATAGATCAAGCAAAATTTTTAGGAGTTATCTTTGACAAAAAACTTTCTTTCATACCACATATTAATGCTTTGAAACTGAAATGTCAAAAAGCTTTAAATGTTTTAAAAATACTTTCCCACTCTGACTGGGGAGGAGATAAGAAAACTCTTTTAAATCTATACAGATCTTTAATACGGTCAAAACTGGATTATGGATGTATTATATATGGCTCTGCACGAAAAAGCTACCTAAAAAAGTTGGACACTATTCATCATCAGGGTCTTCGGTTAGCTTTGGGAGCTTTCCGTACGTCACCTGTCACAAGTTTGTATTCAGAGGCCCAGGAGCCATCCTTATATGATAGAAGGAAAAAACTGTCCTTACAATACGTAACTAAACTGGCTTCAAATACAAAAAATCCGGTTTACAAGGACATTTTTAATCCACCCAACAAAATACTCTTTCAAAATAAACCTAATTTTATCAAACCACTTGGTCTACGAGTTGAACCTCTTCTTAATGAGTCAAACATAAATGTAAAGAATATTAAACCCTTTAAACTTCCTGTAAAAGAGCCGTGGACCATAGATCCACCAAATATTATTTTTGATCTCAACGTAAATAAGAAATCAGTTACAAATCCATTATTTTATCAAAATAAATTTTTAGAAATCAAATCACAGTATAAAGATTACATTTCAATTTATACTGATGGTTCGAAACAAGACAATAAAGTTGGTTGCGCTTCAGTACACAAGCAAGAAACTGCCAAAATAAGACTACCAGATCATAGCTCTATTTTTTCAGCAGAAGCTGTAGCTTTAAACATTGCCCTCTGTTCAATACAAAACAATAATAACAAGAAATTCATAGTTTTTTCTGATTCAATGTCAGTTTTACAATCTTTAAAACATCCTGATAACCCAAATCCACTGATTCAACAATTTTTCAGAAAATATGTTTATTTATGTAGATCAAAGACAATAATATTCTGCTGGATACCCAGCCACATTAATATAAAAGGTAATGAAATAGCTGATCAAGAAGCAAGGGATGCTGTAAATATGAACATAGCCAACATAAAAATTCCTTATACTGACAAAAAACAACAAATAAATGAATTTATCAAGTCTGAATGTCAAATTAAATGGCAACAATGTTTTAACAACAAGCTTTTAGCAATCAAGCCAAATTTTAATGATAAATATGAATTTTATTGTAACAGAAAAAGTCAAGTAATTTTAACAAGATGTCGTGTGGGACACTCAAGGTTTTCACATGTGCATCTTTTAAATAATGAGAGAGCACCACAATGTATAAACTGTAATGAACCTTTAACTATAAAACATATTTTATTAAACTGTAAAAATTTCGACCGTATACGGTCAAAACATTTTAGTGTTGATAGCATACAAAATTTATTTTTACATGTACAACAGAATAACATTTTAGAATACCTAAAAGAGATAGATTTTTATAATAAAATATAGACTCTAATATAGATTTTAAGTATCAAATTAACATTTTATTATTCCATTTCTAAATATTACCTTCATGCGCGCTAAATGACCACAGCTGTCGATGCGCCTTAAAACACCAAATAATAAATAAATGGGTTGAAAACTGGCTGAAAACGAGTATAGATGTATCTTTAAAAAAGAGATTTTATCTGAAAGGCTTGACTAAACATACAGACAGTATAGCTCCCAAGTCATAGGTTTACCTTAGCATTGATTAACCCTTATCCTGCTAAATTAGTGATATGAAAGTTTCAGGCCGATAGTACAAACCCAAATTTTGCTATTTCAAAAGTATTTTTTGGGCATCGGTATTTCCTTAGCGGACAGTGTAGATCCAAGATCAGACTGCACGTTATGTGCAGTCTGATCTTGATCTACACTGTCCGCAAAAGATCCTTGAGGCGCGCTTTATAGCAGTCTTAATGCTTCAGGCAATAAGTACAGAAACAATGATTTGGTTTTTTTTTTGGGGGGGGAGGGGGGGGGGGGGCAGGTGGCCATAAAGCTATTACTTTAAATAAAATCTTTTTAGTTCTGAGAGTAATGTTTCTTTTGTCACAATATTTTTCCAAATTGCCAAGCAAGACGCCTGAAGGAGGTAAGAGGTTAAATATACCGTCCATTTCTTTACAGTAAATTAGAAGTATGAAGTACAGAAACGAAGATTTGTTAGCGCGGTCTCTGTAGTTATAAGAGTAATTTGTTTACGTGAACTAGAACATTTTCATCAAACGCCTCGTTTACCTGAGCCATGCGCTGAGAAAAGGGGGTTAAATACGTCTACGTGATGCATTATACCAAGCAAGTCATCACATTATCATGGACACGGGGTCCAGGGTTCGATCCCTGGCAACGAACCCTGGCTCGGCCAATTTCTTTCCGAGGATTGATAATAGTCACTGCGACAGGATTCATTCCTCTCCCACTGCTGACCATTGTTTCCACGATGATTATGTGGGAAAGCAGCCAGTGGCTTGGAAAGAAAATTGTGCGGACTCTAGGAAAGCATGGATAGGTGCACTGGCCGCAGTAATATAACTGAAATAATGTTGAAAACGGCGTTAAACACCATACAATCAATGAATCAATCACACTATCATGGATCCATAAAAATCCACTTTGTCTAACAATCCTCTCAATCATAAGGTAGAATGGCCTTTGGACATGCAGAAAATTTACAAATAGCAAAAAGTTTCGACCTATGTCAGCCTGCGCGGACTGCGCAGGCTGACGTGGGTCGATACTTTTTGCAGATGCATCAAACTCCCTTTTCACAGAGCAAGCACGGCTCATCTGTGTATGATTTGTAGTCATTTATTTCTGGAGTCATTTCTAAAGTATCTAATTAAAGGTACCTAACACAGCAAACACAGAACAACTGACACCACACAGCGTAACCCCCTTAACAAACAAATCAGCGCGTTTTTCAACAGAATGCTTTTAAAAACATTATAGATAAAGGAGCAAATGTTGTTAACCAGCATTTTCTCCTTTTCCGTCAATATTGTTTTTCTAGCTGTTTCATGACAACTTTCATATTTTGAGTCGCATAACTTTTTGTCGGCTTCAAAAGCTTTGAATTTGAAGTGGTCCGACATTGTGTCGCCTTGTAAAAAGTTAACTGTACTAATGCGAAAACCCCTCATGATATACTGAAAAAAAAGTCAGGCACAGGAACTATGATACAAAATTTCCGGGTCTTTGTTGCGTGTAAAGAATTCATTTGACATTGCCACGGGGGCTGAGCCTGTAATGCAGTCGGTAGCTTACAGGACCTGCAACCAGGGGGTCGTTGGTTTGAAGCCCAAGCTTGACCAATTTCCTTCCGATGATAGAGATTGCAACAAGATTCATTTCTCTTTCACCGTTGATCATTGCTTCGGAGATTATTTTGTGGAAAAGCAGTCATCGGCTTGGGAATAATACTGTGCGAAGTACTGGTAAAGAGAAACTCCAGGAAAGCATTGACAGGTGCATTAGATCTGTGATATAACTGAAAACGGCTTAAAACACCATACAATCAATCAATCATGTCAGGGGTCACTTTTACTTATCAAATTTAAAACTATGATTTTGACGATTGAGTTATCTTTACCTTTCAAATGTGTCTATCATAAAACCAAAAGTGAAGTTTCCAAAGTGTCTTAGTGTGTTAAACCTTGTAGTTCATATAAATTATCTATATAACAAGAAATCCTTCAAAGTCGACGGCTTAGAATATTTTTTCAAGGCAGTGAGGGTTAACGAATAAAAATAGATCCAGACATTCTAACCCTTGTCCCACTGAATAAGTTAAATGATACCTTCAAGCCGATAGTACAAAATGTTTGTATTTCAAAGTTATACTCCGGGGAGAAATATCTCTTTGTCGGACAGAGTAGATCCAAGATCAGACTGCACATTCTGTGCAGTCTGATCTTGATCTACACTGTCCGCAAAAGGTCAGTGAGTCGCGCTTAGCAGCCTAAGGGTTAATTCGAAGGTTTGACATTTTCATTAGGTTTTAAAGCAACCTGCAACGAAGTTTTGTTGAGGCAACTTAGAAACAGAGATTTTTAAAAACGTATATACACTGCACATATATTTGCTTAAAGATATATTTGAAAGACCAAAATATTGCAAGAAAATAAAAGAAGAAAACACTGCTGATATCCAATTCAATTACTTTTCAAGGATTTTTCATTATCCTTTAGTCATGTGGAAGCTGCTATCACGTGAGAAGTTATAAATACATATTGATACACATCTAGATATCACAAAGCGTACCGTGGAGGCTCTGGTGGTGGAAACTTCAGCTTTTATTTTTTGGGTGCTGGGTTTAATTCCCGAAGATGGCATTTACTAGCCTATATGTTTCATTTAATCCCATATTAAAATGAAGCAGTCGCATCTTAACGATATTACATGGAATAACCAAATTCTTTGAAAAAAGGAGGGATGGGTCAAAATTCAGTTGCGAGTCCCTTTAAATACAATGTACCGTATTGAAAAAGAGTAATCAGCTCACACAAATATATATATATATATATAAAAAACAGAACGCAGATAAACTTTTCGTGACGAAGTATGTAAAAGAAAAATTATTTGAATCAACTCGGAAATTACAACCGTCAGATTAGAATATGTAATTTTTCAATGTCTTTCTAAATCAGTTGACTTGTATGTAATGCTATATAAAATCACGCAAGGTTCTTCGTAGATCAATCATTTATTCTTCAGTCTATCGATGTCAACTTTCCTTCATTTTTCGGACAATGTAGATCAAGATCAGATTTCACAGAACGTTCAGTCTGACTTTGGGTCTACAGTGTCTCATATCTTGTTAGAAATTCTGCTAAAAACAGCCTTAGTTTTGCAATATTTTTCATCTTTCTGTAGTCTTATAACGTCACTCAGTTATTTATTACACTAAGAGTCAATCTTTAGATTTCCAAATGAACGTAATCAAGATCTAAACTCGGATAAAATATGCAAATATTGCAGTTTAAGGCTAGTTTCGTCCTGAATACCCAAACATAAGAAGGTATAGAACAAGATCAGACTGCAAGTTTCTCGGTGTCTAATCTAATCTACACTGCCCTGGGGAAAACAATAACTGTTACTGGGGTAATTTTAAGGATTAGACAGTGTCAGTCAAGTAATTTTTATTTCAGCGAAGCTTTTCTCTAAAACCGATAAAATGTTTTGTTCGACAAAGACAAAGAGAACGTAACAAGTTATTTTAAGATTTTTAGCTTGTATGATTTTCTTCAAAACAGTCTAAATAGTATTGTTTACTCTTTACGACTGAGTACGAGAGTAAATTAAAAAAAAAAAAGTCTAATTTGTTCTTAAATACAGCTAGCTTTGTAGTCTTTGTTTGTTTGTCTGAATAGAGCTTAACGTCGATTTCAACAGTATTTGTCATATCGCAGCATACCTTCATGTCGTCCCTTGGTTTCATCAGGCCGAGGCTCTGTAATGCCTTGCCCAAAGATTCACCCACATGACCGTCAACGCTATTGGGCAATAAACAGACACATATATCCAGTGCTACAATTTTGAGGCATACAGGACCGCTCTTTCGGATTCTTTTTTTTTTTACAAAGACTACAAAGACCCTTAATATGGAAGTCTTAGTTCCCAAATGACCTGAAGTCTACAATGCAGAATTTGAATATGTAGCTAGCTGTACATCGAAAAGTTCTAAATCATCTGACTCTCGGGATAAATTGGCGTCTGTCCTCTAATTGGTGGGGAAAAAAGGTTTATGATTTATGGTTTTTGTCATGATTAAATGAGTTAAAAGTCAATTCTAGGTTACCGTGTTATGCAAGCTGTTACATAAATGGACCCTTTTCCTTTAACAAAACAGTTCCCTACTTTTACTTCTCTTTAGAAAGATGGCTTTTAAAAACATTGTTGGACATGGAGAAAATGCTGGTAACCAGCATTTTCTCCATGTCCAACAATGTTTTTCTTAACTTTGAAAGAAAGGTCCCCATTATTTGAGACAAACTTTATTTGCCGTCTGCAGATGTCTTCAATTTTGACAACTCTATATCTCTTTATCTGGAAAAAAATTAATAGAATACTTCTAGCAAACTGAGAACATCCTGACAAAATGGGGACATTCAGCATCAACTACGTTTTATTACATAAATACGTATTTAAAAATGTGGCAAAAGCAAAAAAAATGCACATGACAACCATTTCGAAGTCGTCTCCATTAAGTTTGTTTCTTGAGGTAGAAAGCTAGTAGATACTATTCTGTTGAATCCTTTAAAGCACTGAATTCAAATCACAGTACCTACAGAACTTTGATTGTGTTACTTTTCGATTGCAGGTGAAATTGACAAGAGATTTGGTGATATACTGTGTAAGTATAAATGGCTTGCAACACGCGAAAAGGGACATTCGGACATTTGCGTAACGTGTCGTCTCGGATCAGCCTGCGCAGTCCGCGCAGGCTAATCCGAGACGGCACTTTACGTCTACATCAAATTTTGTTCTTCAGTAGACTTGCGCAAAACAGAAAATTACATAAAAACGGAAAGTGTCGTTTCGAATTAGCCTGCGCGGACAGCACAGACTGATCCGAGACGACACTTTACGCAAATGTCTAAATGTCCCTTTTTAAATTGAATAATAATAGTCTTATTTCAACCCACAATCAGTCCTGCCCATGAGTTAACACTTTATTGAACAATCCCGTGTGTTATATACTCGTACACAAGCCCAAAGGAGAAAGGCTTTGAAAACATTACGGGAGCCATTATTTTCTTTTTGTTCTCAAGTGTTTATACGGTCAAAGACGAATCCCATCATTTGAGCCATACTAAATTTGTCATTTTCGAAAGTTATACTTCCGATTTGGACAAGCCTAATATTTTGTCATGTGGTAAAGAGTTAAACCAATCACTGTCATTTAGATACGCACGCCCATTGAAGTCAGGCGATGCATACCATAGCATAATTCTTAGAGGACACAGTCCCAGTTAACATATGAACAAATCACGCTGGAAAATAACCTGCCGAATAGTAACCGCAAAACGAGAGCACTAATGCAGAAAAACGACTAAGGCAACTGACATTTTAAACAAATTCAACCTCAATTTATACACATCCAAATACTATTGCGATTTATATGGGTTAACTCATTTACATATTCTAAGGGGTATGCATAAAGAAAGATAATTTAGACCAGATAAATGGAGGATCTTTATTTTACAACATGATCGGTCAGACGGTTAATTTAATCAATTTCATTCGAATAAATTTGATACATTTCTTCTGTTTGCAATTTTGTGGTGTAGGAGGTTATTCTAGTCATCTGTAAATTATCATAGGAGAAGAAGAAGAAACCTATACAATGGTAGGCTCCAATAGCGATTTTGATGAAGCAGTAAAAAAAAAAATCAGTAAAAATATGTTAAACTTTTATACCCTCCAGGTATCGGGTTTCTGTTTGACGCGGAGACTGCACACCACGAACGCTCTATTTCGGCTGACGGAAGACATATGCGGTCTGATATAGAGACTCTAAGAAGAGTTGCGGGCCTTAGGTTGCGAAATAACCGTGGGATAGCCAGAGGTAAATGTATAAATAGCCTGGACATATCGGTAAGATAGCTTGTGGCGTACAATTGATTAAGCCGTGCTCTCGCAAAGGAGGTTTAAAGCATGTCTGTCATACATGATACTACGCCAGTCATCAAACAATTATGGATCAATAAATCGTATTTACTATAACAATTGACAGAATCCGGGGGTAGAATGATCCATGGACATGCAGATCATTTACGATTACCAAAAAGTATCGATCCATATCAGCCTGCGCGGAAAGCGCAGGCTGACATGGGTCGATACTTTTTGCAAATGCATTAAACCCCTGTTTCATGGAGCAAGACTTAATTGAATTACCACCTGAAGGCGTATGTTTAATGATATGCGTTGTTTTGCGTGTGATCAGGGCTTTTTTGGTCATCGCTTGCAACCCAGGACTAGAATTGTGGCTAGACGAATGGTAGGTGTCTGAAACCCTAAAGATTGACCCGTTGTGCGCCCTGTATCATTTCGATCTCAAATTAAGGATAGGACACCCTAATGGGATTCGTGTAACATCGCCTTTCATCGCCAAAATCGTACGGATTCGGCTAAGACTCGGGTAATCCGTAATCGATTCGGGGAACCAGCGTGTATCGGCCGATCGATTACGGATTACCCGAATCTTATCCGAATCCGTAGGTTTTTTTTTTTGGCGATGAAAGGCGATGTTACAAGAATCCCATTAGGGTGCCCTATCCTTAAGTCCAAAAGTCATAACACTTGAGAAATGAGCGAGTATAAAACCAGAACACACAGAGGCACCGTTAGCTTTGCCCGACCTGGAACCCACATCCCCACAACGAGAACGTACAAAAAAAAAGGGTACGTTGGGTTGGGCATTAGTTTGCAATTATGTCTTTATAGTACAGTCTATTCTAGGCAGGGAACAAAAATGCTAACTACTAATTAAAGGTCCACCAAAAATGAGGTAGACACTTCTATGGAAAAGTGCAGACATGATTTTGATCTGTTAATTACCTGTAAGGATTCATGTTTTAGAGTCGTTTGTTAGTTTATTTCGTGCTTGAAGCCATTATAAGCAGTTTTTCAACTGTATCCCGGTAGCCAGTGCATCTCTTATGCGTTGCTGTGGTTTCATGTCAACCGGTATCGCTGGCAACACTTTTTACAAGTCTTTGGTTGCTTTTCCAAATAAACAACGTCGAAGAAAATGTTAAGCGGTGAGACAGGAATTTACTTATTGCAAATTTTGCTATCATAAATCCACAAAGAGCATGGGTTCGGTCACACGATCTTTGATCGACCAGGGTTTCGATTGAACAACCCGTGGATTACTAGCCATCTAGGTTCCAAAATGAGGTAACCTCGCATGGCCATACAAAATACACCAGGCACAGAAATGCAGACAAAATCGTAATGAACTAATTACTGTGTAAGGGTTCATATCTAGACAGCCTTTTTTAGTTTCCATACGCCTTTGGCTTTCTTATACTCGCTGCAAAAGGGATGTTTTGGGGGGTATACTGGATGAGCGTGTCCTTCTGTCCATTGCTCTCCATGTCCATCCATCTATAGCATGGTACTTATCCCTTTAATTTCTGTATTTTGCTTAGTACAACTGTCATTTAGAGTTTGAGAGCATGCAATAGCAAGATCATACAGACTAAATCGAGATATTCTCTAGTACATGCGTATTTTGTGTACACAATGTAGCTGAAGATCTGATTGCTGTTGTAAGTGGGGGGGGGGGGGGAAAGGTTAGAAATATCGGCATCTAAGCTCTTTACCAACCAACAAAATTGAAGACATATCCAAACTGAAATGCATTTGCAAATGATCGTAAAAAGTCGCTGAAACAATGTAATTTGCCTTTGGAAGCGTTAAAAGCCTTACTGGAACAAGGGAAAAAGGTTGGTTTCCAGTATTTTCTTCCTTTCCAAGAATGTTTTTTTTAAGAATTTGTCTTTCTCAAAGTAAAAGTGAAAACACGGCGTCGAGACAGGCAGGTTGCCACGAAGGCAGGTTTCACTTTATATTTAAAACTAGGTCGCAGGAGGTTTCCATGGGAACTGGAATCTGCCAAGCTGCACAAGATTAAAGAGAGAGACCAGGATGACGAAGCCCAGACCAACATGGCCAAGAAATCGGTCAAAATGGATTCCCGTTTCACGAAAAATAAAAGCGCTGTGCTGGACGAACTTGAACGCGAGAAAGAAGAAGCCAGACAAAATATGGACCGTGATATCGATGAAGAAGTTGACGGTGAGACCTTTCTTCGTAAATTTGGTCACGAATTGGTAATATTATAAGCCCTGTTCCTTAGTATCGAGAGAGTTTTTTTGTCCTTTACTTGACGTTCTTAGGCAGTCAGAAGGACGAAAAAACTAGCCGCAATCTTAAGATCCTTTTTGCTCAGAACTTCTTGGAAAATGAGCTTTGTTCTTGATGCCTTCACACCGTGCTTTGACGCCCATGACGTTGTCATGATTACCGTCAATTTACAGCAAAATGTAAGGAATGAATATAAAAAGTCATGACAACAAGTATAGTCTGTTTGGATGGTATAGCACGCCGCTCACAGTCGAATTAGGGCAATAGTACCGTCTCTTTTTGCGATTTTCATCAGTACAAGGTTACGGCTCTCTGGTATGTCCGAAAATCTAGCCTAGTCTTTGCTGTCTTCTTGCCTCAATGCCTATTGGCTGATCTTATAATAAAAAAAAAGCCAATTAGAAAACAAACCAACTAAAGAAAGATTGACAACCTAATTAATGTCCCATATCCTAAGATTGAGCGAACACGGTCATATAGTTATTACTTAGCATATGTAAAATGCTCTCGCTACTTTCTCAAGGTCTTGTGTTTTATTTACATGCATTTTTTTTCTTACAGAGGCAGCCGTCGGCAAGAAGAAACCAGCGCTGCTGCCGGAGAAGTCTATCTGGTCTAAGAAATTGAAAAAGTACTCTGGTGTGATTGGAACTAAATTCTTCAAGGGTCCCGGGAGGTATGTTTAATACTTTACCAAACCATCCGGTGATTTAAGACCTCAAGCTCAAAATTAAGAACAGACTACAGATAGTGTGGGAAATACAAACCCCTGAAACTCAGATATCTATCTTGTACGCTTGACTAAACAAGCAAAGCGTACAGATCTAAGATCTGCGTTCAGCCTTATCTTGATTAAGGCTGTCTGCGAAAGCCCCAGTTTTCGCCTATGGCGATGAAACAATTAATCCATAACAATCTTTCATTTGAGACCTGTGTTGCTAGTGTGGGTCCTGTAACGTTCTGCAAGTTTTCTGCAGTATGATCTTAGATCATCATTGTCTTCGAAAGTCTCTGAAATACTTTTCAGTCCGAAAAAGGTTTAAATTTCATGCATTTGGTGTAGCACCAAACCGGAACGCTTTCTGATCGTAGTAATCAGAAGTAGTCGTGTTTTCTAGACAGTTTTCATACACTAGTTTATTAATTATTTCAAAGTATGGAAGGATTGGTCCAAAGTGTATTTATCGTGTTGAATTTGATGATTGCTGTGGATAGTAGGTGCCATTTTTAGCTCACCTGAGCACATAGTGCTCGGGGTGAGCTATTGTGATTGGTCAATGTCCGTCGTCCGTCTGTCCGTCTGTCTGTCCGTCCGTAAACAATTACTAAAAAATCTTCTCCTCAGAAACTACCGATCAGATTTCAATGAAACTTCACAGAAATGATCCTTAGGTGATGCACTTTCAGAATACTTCAAAGATTTTAATTCCATGTAGAACTCTGGTTGCCATGGCAACCGAAAGAAAAAACTTTAAAAATCTTCTTGTCCCAAACTGTAAAGGCTAGAGCTTTCATATATGGCATGTAGCATCATCTAGTGGTCCTCTACCAAAATACTTCAAATTATGGCCCTAGTTGGAAATTGTCCCTATGTTGTGGGTTCTGGGATTTCACATAGAGATAAAGAAGTAAATCTTTAAAAATCTTCTTGTCCCAAACCGTAAGGGCTAGAGCTTTCATATATGGCATGTAGCATCATCTAGTGACCCTCTACCAAAATACTTCAAATTATGGCCCTGGTGTTAAAAATTGGCCCTATGTTGTGGGGTCTCGGATTTCACATAGAGATAAAGAAGGAAATCTTTAAAAATCTTCTTATCCCAAACTGTAAGGGCTAGAGCTTTCATGTTTGGCATGTAGTATCATCTAGTGGCCCTCTACCAAAATACTTCAAACTATGGCCCTAGTGTTGAAAATGGCCCTATGTTGTGGGTTCTGGGATTTCACATAGAGATAAAGAAGGAAATCTTTAAAAATCTTCTTGTCCCAAACCGTAAGGGCTAGAGCTCTCATATATGGCATGTAGCATCATCTAGAGACCCTCTACCAAAATACTTCAAATTATGGCCCTAGTGTGGAAATTGGCCCAATGTTGTGGGTTCTCGGATTTCAGGTGAGCGATTTAGGACCATCATGATCCTCTTGTTTCATCTTTTCCTCAAGAACTAATTCGCGCCCGTGATCAAATAAGGTGAAGCAGTCCGCGCAGGCTGAGCCGAGTTGAAACTTTTTGCTTATGGTATATTTTCTGCTTGTCAAAGGACCAGTGTACCGGTACCTCATGATTCAGTTGATCGTTATACAAAATGGATTCAATGGATCCATAATTATGTGACGACTTGCTAGGTATTGTGCATCAAGGAGATACATGAAGCTCCCTTTGGCCAAAGCACGGCTGATATGTTTAAAAAAAAAAGCAGTGACAAGATACCAATCTTTACCTTTCTAGATTTTACTGGGAAGTGACGGTGTTTTACCGTATTCAAGTGACGTTATTACGTAACGCCCTTCTGTTTGAGACCGGTATTGCCCGCCTTGACGCCGTCCATAACAGTTTCTATGTGGGCAGCCAGACGTTTGCTTGGTCATTCTCCGCGGAAAGGTGTAACGAGCATAAACAGGTACAGTCAGAATACTTTTAATCTTTGACCCAACGAGTTTATACTGTTAATCATTGTTGCAAATATACCTTTATTTATTTTTGTATAATGAAATTTTATAGGGGTATTATGACTGATACCATTTACAGTGCAGCGATCAGTGTAATCAAAGATCAGACAGTACTATTGTACAGTATTCTTCTGGCCCACACCCTCTGCAAAATACATCCATAGCCAAAAGAAGCAGAGTAAATTCATACAGTCTTTAGACTGCTACATTGCTAGATTCTTCAGCAGGAAACTTGTTTATGCACATTGCCACCGATGAAATGCAATGCCACTTGTGAATAAAATGGTGAACAAAATAATGTCAACTATTTATAAATAGCTCTCAGTGCCTCGTGTACCTTAAATTTCCTGTGCAAATATGCCTCGTGAACAATAAAACTTCCATGTCCCCTAGGAGAATAAAGATGGAGTACAAGCATGATAAATAATTAATTTTAAGCAAATGACATTGTGACCGCGAATACACATAGCTTGAAGACGTAACCTTTTTGCTTTTTGGATACCACCTCACAGAGTGTATATCCGTCAAGAGTATGCTAGAATTTTCACAGTACAGAGCCAAAACAATACAAAATAATATAATCTTACTAATGACCTAATACCAATGTATAATCTTCAAAAGTTTAAATGCAGCATTAACATTAACATTACCTTTCAGGCACAAAGCCAGGCAGAAGCCCCGGCTTCACCATTAACGATCAAAGCATCAAGTAAACGAAATGGGCTTTCTCAGTCAGGAAATGATACCAAATCATATCAATTTTGCCAGAATATAAGAACTTAAAGCGGACAATGTGGATCAAAGATCAGACTGCACGTTCCGTGCAGTCTGATCTTGATCCACATCGTCCGCAAAATCCAGTCTAATCTTGATTTACTTTATCTAAAAAATTGTCAAAGTCGTGCTTGGCTCTTTAAGGTGCTAACATCTATTTTGCTAGAGGAAAAAAAAGAGGAAATAAAGAAAGTATAGAAGAGAAGAAAATTTTGAAAAAAAAAAATGGCTCCATCTTTACTACATTCCTGGCTATGCACCTGCCTGTAGATGCTAGATGTTTTCTCAGTTGTCTGAAAGTAGATGTCTACTGAAATGACAAAATAGCCACAGCAGAGGATAATCTGATACAAAACATAAAATGGGATGATACTTAAATGAACCTTTAATAGAGAAACGAATTGTGTGTACCAATATCAGGCTGGTTTTGGTCATCGATCTCCGAAACGTATGTTTGTGGTCGTATAATCCCATCTTCAGGCTTTTTAACTAATTATGCCTTTTTAACCGGTGGTTTAGTGTCGCATAACCGTCAAAAATGTTTTAAAGCAACGGAATAATCCTTATTGTGAGTAAGATTTTTATCTTTTAAGGTTCAGACATGTCTACACAGAACTGAACACTACGTTTATTTTTAGTTTTCTTCGCAAAACAACAACAACAACAATAATAAATGTTATCTGTGTAACATTTCTGGTCCCTATGGTATCTTAAAAAACCAAAGCTTTACTGTGCCAGGTCATTTCAACAGTTAATTTGTTTGAATCGGGTTTTAGGCCATTTTAACAGTATTTTAGTCAAACCACATCGATAATTCATCTATGCATATTTTACTATGTTCCCACATAACGAGGCAGAGACTGTACAATGTCTTGCCCTTGGGCACTTCCGTGTAACCAGCCCCGCCAACAGGGATTGAACAAGGCATGTCAAATCATAAATATAATCTCTTAACCACTGAGCCATTCAATTATACTCTCAACTACTGAGCCATCCAGTGCCTCTTAAGTTACGCAGTACCACGAATGTACGTTGCTAGAGAATGACAAATAAATCAATATAATGAAACTGACGTCTTCAGAACCGAGATTTACCATAACTTGCAGTGACTTTCTGCAGTCTGGGTACTCTGTCACAGATGTTTATAACTTTAAGGACTTTATTTTAGACGTTTTCTCCATAAATAAACTACATAATCAAAGCACTTAAACTAGGAATAGTTTGTCACACAAAGGTGCAGTATCCCGTACACGGTCATTATATGAGTTTGTTTGGCGGTTTTGTTATATTTTCAACAGTAAATTACTTCATGGAAGGTGGTACACCTGTCCATGCTTTTCCTAGTATTCTGTTTTTCTCCAGCACCATGCATGGTACCCTTTCGAAACCACTGGTTGCCTTCCCCCATAAACAAAGTTGACACAACGTTCAGCTATGAGAGAGAAATGCAATAATTTAAATGTTTAATGCATACATTTTATTTCATGCTTTCCTCTATATCTTCACCAATCAATCATCAATACAAAGCATATAAACTTCTGACAGCTATCTGCGATTGTCCTTTACTCTCAGAGATGACCCAATGCACTCTTGGAACAACAACATGGTTGTTTTTGTCTACAAAGACAGTATTCAAGATTTTTCCATTACAAAGTAGCCATGTGATCTATACAAATTTTATGATTTCTGAGAGGGCACAAAGGTGCAGTTACCAGTACAAGGTCATAAAGATTTCAATGATACACGTGTTTTAATACCATTTTTATTAATCTTCACCAGACAATATCCAATGCAAACCATATAAAACTCTGACGTCTAACCGTGATTACCATTAATTACAGGAATTGACCCTTATCATTCTGGGGGCGACGTTCAGAGTTAAATACTGGCAAATTTACAAATATTTAGGTGAAAATTCTGATACTAACATTTTGAGATCCGCTTTGTATCAGCCTGTCCGATGAATGGCTTTGTCCTATTTTTCTATTGTCAAATTAGAATTAGATTGAACTGCATTTTATGTAAATGGTTTATTTATTAATTATCTGTTAAATTCAAATTCAAAATTCATAAGCTTATCATTTCATTTATTCAATTATTCATTCATTGTATTTCGTCCACTAAGACGACAAAGCGCTGTTACTGCGATATGATTCAGCTATCGTTCAGATCGCCGATAAACATCTCCTAAATCAAATTAAAACAGTTTTTCCATTTACTTTTTTCATTTCTCGACGTTGATAGTCACAGCTTAACATCGTAGATGAAGGAAAGGTTTATTAGTAAACAGAATTGTCTAGATGTCACTCATTCTCTGCAATACAAATTTTATTATGTTTTGTAATGAATTTAGCCTCAGAAAATATCCCATTTTTTTGTGCGTGGTTGCAGAGCACGATCAGTATAAATAATGTTAGTTTGACACAACTTCGTTTGCTTTTTTAAGCAGTGTATATCCAAGATAAAAATGCACAGAACGGGTCGTCTGATTCAGATATACACCTTCCAGCATTTTGTTACACACTCCAATCAAAACAAACTTAAAACTGCAAGGTCAGGGGTTCATTTTGCTAAATAAAAATGTTTCTTGTATATAAGCCCTCTAAGCTTGAATAGTAAATAGATCTTTTACGTAACGGGAATAGAAAAGAGTTTATATTCGGTACTATAAGGAAACCAAATCTTTTTAAGTGCTGATGAATTGTAATGGATATTTTAATTCAATAAGAAAAACTAGAATATTGTAATTTCAAAACCTTGTCTTCTCAGGAGTTTCTCGAAAAATCTGAGGGCAGATCCAAGAAAAGATCGGACAGGGAATAAAACTTTAAAACGTTTACCCTCGTCCACGATGGAAGCATTGATAACAAATATGTAAAAGAAAATGTTTTTACGGTTTTGATCTAGATGTATGCCATATTTATTTCCCTTTTTGTATTTTACCTGATAGTCACACAAGAATCGATTTTTAATCGGAGATATTTATTGTTTGGTTTCACACATCTGCAACACTTTCCAAGACAGTACAAAACAGATAGATTTGTTCGTTGAAAGCATTGGCAGACGACAAATTAAGAATGGCCTAAACCACGAAATTTTATCTTTGAAAGCATATACTTGTATATATAGGGCATTGAGGAAGGCGAAAACTGAATATAAGCAATTTTGCCCTTTTCCAACAATGTTTTCACATGCCTTCTCCCTGATGGTCATTAAACTATGGGTTTTGTTTTAATTAATAACAAGGTAAAATTACTGTATGTATGGACCCTATGTAAGGGGACGTATGTAGCACGTTATCTGCATTTCTCTGAAATGCCGTATTTAGGACTGGAACCTACATTAACATATGTAAAACATTGTATTGTTTTGTATTGTATTGTATTGTATTGTATCGGACAAAACATCACGTTCGAATTTTTACCATTGTCTAAGTTATCCGTAGACGCACCTCGAGAAGCGCACAGTCAAAATTAGTATTAACGATAGTTGGGTTTATGAATCGCATTTTTCTAGAAACAATACAGACAAACGCGTTGCTGTTTATTTTTCAAATTTCTATATCCTTTCCTTACCAGGCTTTAAAAGCTGACTAAAAGTAAATTTTGATAGACATGTTCATTTTCAGAAGAAAAATGGTATTTGATTTAAAGAATCAATAGAATGTGACTGTTTACTATTGAAAAAACTACCATCGCATGGATATGAACCTTGACATCGGGCATTTCATCTGTAAAACTTCGATAACAAAGACACAATTCAGTACTTCCAGTGCTTTTTTTTTATTTACATTACAACAGTGTTGGTGCAAAATTTGAAATATAGGTATCTTTCTCTGTTTCTCTTTAATTTTTCTACACCTGTGTGTGAGCTTTAATGGAATTACAGTTCAGTCTTGGAAATTTTGGATAAAGCTTTACACTAATAATAATAATGATAAAAAAAGGAAGAAAAAAAAACAATAAAAAACTTCTCAGTACTTTCAGTCCTTTGATTTCTCTACATCACTAGCTTTGTCACAATTTCTTACTCAAGCGAACATTGTTTGACCGCTAACTTATTTCAAGGTCATCAGGCTGTTCATAGTTTTCTTCAAATTGGAAACAGTGGTATTTTCTTTATAAAGTATCGCTGGTAGCATTGCGGGAATCGGGAATATGCAACTACAAGACTTATTTCCCAACTATGTTTCAAGAGGATGATAAATTTAGTTTTTATGCAGTTCCGAACTTTTTACCTTTTAACCAAACGACAAAATTTTAGTTCAGTCCAAATTGAAAGTATTTGCAGACGACAAATAAAAAGTTTCTGAAATGATAGTATTGTCTATAATAGAGTAGAAAACATGGTGGTGGTGGTGGGGGGGGGGGGGGGGGAAGACAAAATACTGGGTACCAGCATTTTCCACAATATTTTCAAAAGCCTTCTTTCTCAGGGTCTTTCAGACTCGGGATTGTGTGGTGAAGAGTTAAAACGTAAACCACATGCCTTCATCCTCAAGACCTCAATACCAAAAACACTTCACAGTCTTTTCAGCACTTTGAATTCTCTATATAAACAGGTCTGTCACAAATTTCGACACAAGCGAACCCTGTTGAACCACCACCCTATCACAAGTGACGCGGCCAATGCGAGTCACCATGCTGTCTATGGTTTTCTCCTGGACACTATGAAACGTGAATGGATAATTATCGATGCAAGTCTCAGGTAATCGCCAGTGTTTCTCTGATTTGTAACTCTTTCAGCGCCAAATAGGCCTATATAAACTCGAACCTTGTCGGCGGCATAAAATAGAATCCACTGAGACTCGTAAGGATTTATGTCTTATGGCCTTGACAAAACAAGCGGACAGCATAGATCAAGATCAGACTGCACAGAACGTGCAGTCTGATCTTGATCTATGCTGTCCGCAAAAGCCTCTGTTTTCGCCTTTGGCGCCGAAAGGGTTAACGCCGTTTTCACCGGAATTTTGAAGACCGTGCTTACTTGGATATGCCAAAAAGACGGAAAATGGGTCCATTGATATTCGTGATCATTTATAGTAACCAGGTTTAACTCTTTACAAAACGACAAAATCTTAGACTAGTCCAAATTAAAAGCATTTTCAAACGACAAAATAACTTTGACTAAGAATTTGAAATTTGTTTTTGGAAAGGTAAAAAACATTTTGGGAAAAGGAGAAAATGCTGGTTACCAGCATTTTCTCCTTTACCCACAATGTTTTCAAAAGGCCACTACCTCAGGATCGTGAAAACTCGGGATAGAGTGGTACAGGGTTAAGCAGTTCATTCTAGCAATCAGAGCTTCTGCTACACTGTTTTTCAAAAGCAGGTCGGTCCAAATAGTACAAATTGACACCTTGGCACCTGCAGTCGACATTTTGTGTCTTGCAAAAGACCGTTTTCGCAATATTTGGCCTGCAATACGGGAAAAGTGGCATTCGGACATTTGCGTAAAGGGTCGTCTCGGATCAACCTGCGCAATCCGCGCAGGCTAATTTGAGACGACACTTTTCAACTGCATTCGATTTTGTCCTACAGTAGACTTAAGCAAAACAGAAAATTACATAAGAACGGAAAGTGTAGTCTCGGATTAGCTTGCGCGGACTGCGCAGGCTGATCCGAGAAGACACTTTATGCAAATGTCCGAATGCCCCTTTTCGCATGTTGCAGGCCATATTCTGGCAGAAGACAATATTGTTCGTAAAATCAATTTATCATCTTGCCCCGATAATTTCACGTGTATTTGTTCATGTATACTCCTCACAAAAAGTTAAGCAACAATAAATTACCGCTGCACCAGAATTTTATTGTTACACATATAGACGATTTCATTGTATAAATGTAATGAGAATTGAATTACAAACCAGTCCAAGCAATTCCGTACTTCTATCAGATAATGTTTCTCACTTACAGGCTTTTCAAGTAAAGCACTATCTAAATCCACATGCAAAAAAAAAAGTGGTATACTACCCAGATGTTTTAAAATCTCTAAAATTCGTTCGATCTGCAACAGTCAGTACACGGTATGGCCACCATTAGCACGAATACAAGCTTGAACTCTTATGGGCAATTTGAGTGGCCAGCAAGATCTCCAGATCTCAGTCCGATTGAGCATGCGTGGGACATTCTCCTACGCGTGTCAATGATGGAAATGTGAGGCCTCAGAACCTCCAACACCTTGAGCAACTTTTGAGACAGGAATGGCAGGATATTCCACAACAACAGCTGACAGCTTGATCTGGTCAATGCCCAGAAGAGTTCAAGCTTGTATTCGTGCTAATGGTGGCCATACCGTGTACTGACTGTGTCCCGGTTGCAGATTGACCGAATTTTAGCGATTTTAAAACATCTTGGTAGCATTCCACTTTTTTGCATGTGGATTTAGACAGTGCCTTACTTCAAAAGCCTGAAAGTGAGAAACATGATCTGATAGAAGTACAGAATTGCTTGGACTGCTTTTTAACTCAATACTCATTACATTTATACAATGAAATTGTGTATATGTGTAATAACAAAATTTTGGTGCAGCGGTAATTCATTGTTGCATAACTTTTTGTGAGAGGTATATTACCACAAGCCTCTGCCTTAAGCAAACACATTTTGAGATTTTTAGTTTCCCTCAGGTGCTTGTTTCACCAAAAAAAAGTTTGACTGTAGGTTAATTTCTTTTTTTTCCTCAGAAAAGTACTGTTTGTGTTTACAAATATCGACACAACGGAGCCATTATGGCCGGTATTTGGGACCTATAACCCGTATTCGGTGCACGTTGAGCTCACACTTAAAACTGGTAGAGACATCATGACGATACCAGATGTGCTGAGACCAGTATGTTCTCCATCTGTCTGTCTGTTTGTCCGTCCGTCAGTCTGCTCACTGTCTCTTTCTTTGAGTGTTATGTCTGTCTCTCTCTATATGTCTGTCTTTCTGTCTTTCGAGATCTCTTACCCATCTCTCTCTCTCTCTGTCTGTCTCACTCGAGATGCAAAACCCGTATTCGGTTCGGTTTTTTTCCCCCCAAAATATTGCACAATGTAGAAATAAGATAGACCTACATCATGTGAACTTCGATTTTAATCTATATCTGTAAAAAGCACTCTTAGATTATCATCATCTACCTGGCAGCTCCGATTGGTTTCTCGCATTTCATGGGTAATTATGTATGAACCTCGAGATCTGGCGTGTAGGAATTACCTCCCTTCTTCTGAAGGAAATTTTGAGTTATGATAACGCGAGGTCACATCTCTTATATCATTGAATGCTGAAAAACGAAACTGATATATTAATCTTTTACCACACGACTACCCAAAGCAGTTGCACATGATAAGTTAACAGTGGCTTCAGTTATGGAATGTGTCTTAGAAAGCGTAGAGAAAACATTGTGGGAAAAGTAGAATATGCTGGTTACCAGTATTTTCTCCTTTTCCCACAGTGTTTTCAAAAGCCTTTTCTCTTAAGGTCGTTAAAACTCGGGATTGTTTGATAACGGGTTAAATCCCCGACCACCTCTCTCTGTTCACTAGCACATTTAAGGTTCATATTTCTTAGTATCGTATAAGGGAGATAACCCGTCATAATTAGTATCTCAGTTTTGTAGGATTAACCTCCCCTATACTACGAATCGTTGCGAAATGTTCACGAATTTCATCTTTTGAAGACGGATACATCCGGGATCAGACCCAACATTCTGTGAGGTCTGATCTTGATCTACACTGTTTGGAAAAGCAACCGAATTGAAGTTGTGCACGTGACTTAAGGTTGTAACACTTTCAAATCATTAGCTTGTTTTCTTTTACAGACCAGTGCTGGAACTCAAAGAGGAAAACCTCAAACATCGAGGAAAAAGAAGCTCCCTTTTGATATAAACAAATAGATACAAATAGACTGTTTGCAGAAAAGCGATGAAGGCAAAGCATTACCACGAATATTATGCACCAACAGAATTTACTGTAAATTTTGTAATAATTCAAAACAGTTAATCATTGAAATTTGTACATGTGCGGCTTTATAATTTGATCGAATGTGTTAAAACGTGAAATGTAAATGTAATTATGTAAATGTATACAAATGTATTGTTTTAGGGTCTAAGTGTGTGTGTTTTGACCCTTACTCTTCTTTGCTCAGGGCAAGGCACTTTTGCGTAGTGTTGATGAAGATCAGAATGCACAAAATGTGCAGTCTGATCTTGAATCTACAATGTCCAATAAAGGAATGTTTTTTTTCAGTAATAAGGAATAAGATATCTCAATACATGTTTTTTTAATAAACAAACTGGCAGCAAAAAACTATGAAACATTAATTATCTACATACAAGTAAATATACTGTATAAGTGGAAATTTTTGAGATTTCGCAAATTTGAAAATTTCGCAAACTTTTCTGTTCGCATATTTTACTACAAGTATACCAACCAATAACGAGTGTCTATAATTCGCAAACATTTCCGTCGGCAAAATGTCTGTAATCGGTGATTCGCAAATTTTTTAACACGCATATGTATCTACGTATACAGTATTGATACGTATATGTGAAAATATTGTAGCAAAAAAAGATGTTTCTCCATTTGCTGCATTGTATTCAAAAGCAGTCTGATGCAAGTTCTACAAGGAGAAAATGCAATTACTCTGCATCAGACATTTTCGACCTTGAAATTTGAAAGCATTTGATGTCGACAAATTGTGGAAATTGTTTTTGAAAGGGATTTAAAACTTTCTGGAAAAAGAAAAAAATGCTGGTTACCAGCATTTTTTCTTATTCCCAGTGTTTTCAAAAACCCTTTTTCCTCAGGGTCATCTAAACATAGGATTGTGTAGTAAAGGATCTACCTATACATTTATGTACATAAGTTACTGTGATAATTATATTCTGTGATATGTTGTATAAATTAATGTGTGGACTGCTTACCTTGTCTTTTTCTTCGAGAATTTCTGGATTGTGTCATTTTCACAAGCTATTTGCTTGTTTGTTTGTTCAACTCTTCACTAGACATAAACATTTTAGACTTGTCAAACTTCGAAAGCTCTTCCATACGATAAAACTAAATAAGGCTCTAATCATACGATTTGTCTTTTAACTCTTTACCACACCACAAAATTTTGTGCTTAACCAAACTGAAATCATTTGCAGACAACAAATCAAAGGTGGCTCTATTGATGAAACTTACCTTTAATTGAGTAGAAAACAGTGTTGGAAAAGGAGAAAATGTTAACAGCATCTTCTCCTTTTGCAACAAAGTTTTCAAAAGTTTTCTTTCTCAGGGTTGACAAAACTCGGAATTGTTTGGTATAGGGTTAAATGATGGAAATTTGTCTTTGAAATGACAGAAAACATTGTCAGAAAAGGGTTTTTTTTTCATATCCCACAATGTTTTTAAAAACCCTTCTTTCTCAGGGTCTGTAAAACTTGGAATTGTTTTTTCAAACGGGTAAATAGTATTTCATAACGTTTTCGACAGAATTTCAATTGCACTTGACTTCAAAAACATATGTATGAGTCATTTGTTGCTTGCTACGGTTAACTTGTATTTTTGGCATGTTTTCAAAAATGTTCTGCAGACAGATGTAAAATGTTAGTTGCAGGTGGCAAGATCTTAACTCTCCATCTCACAAAAAATTTTTAGACTCATCTGAATTGAAAGAATTTGCAGACAACAAGCTAAATGTAGCTCATATGATTGGATTTTTCTCAGAAAATATGGAAAATATTGTGGGAAAAGGAGAAAATGCTGGTAACCAGTATTTGCTCCTTTTCCTATCATGTTTTCAAAAGCCTTCTTTCTTAAGGTCCCTAAAACGGGATTGTGTGAGCCAAATTGAAACTATTTGCAGATGGCAAATTAAATATTGCTGAAATGGTAAGATTTATCTTTGATAGGGTAGAAAACACTGCAGGAAAAGAAAAACGCTAGACTTTAGCATTTTCTCCTTTTTCTTTAATGTTTTCAAAAGCTGTCTTTCTCCAGGTCACTAAAACTGGGGACTGTGTAGTAGAGAGTAAGTTATCAATCTTCATGTTAATTTCTAATTTTCAAACTCCACATTTTTATTCATTTCATTGGGTAGCCTGTATAACCTCATCCAATCAGACAGACAGGCGCTTCAGGACTTGGACTACAGGTTTATATCTGCAACATCCAGCAGAGAACTTAAAAGCCAATCATAATACAGAAAATTTTTGACAGACTATCCTCCTGATTGGAGGGAACCACATTGTATCAAAGGTTTTTACAGCCAATGGGAATGCTGAAAACTCTGAAAAAAGCTATCAATCTGATTGGTTGAAGTCAGTGTGTCAAACGTTTTAACAGCCATAGGAAAATATTCTTTTCGAACTCTATACTTTAAAAAAACTCATTTGTGAATGCAAATATTTCATTTGTAATCTTTTATTTTCTAAACAAAATGAGATCAACTGAAAGACTAAACGAATACCCCAAACCCTTAATTAAGCCTTTACTACACAATCCCTTGTTTTAACAGCCCTAAAGAAGAAGGTTTTTGAAAAAATTGTCGTAAAACGAGAAAATGCTGGTGACCAGCATTTTCTCATTTTACCACAATTTTTTCTATCTTTTCAAAGAAAAATCGCAACATTTGAGTTACACTGAGGTTGTCATCTGAAATTGCTTTCAATTTTGTTGTGTGGTAAAGAACGTACTCATCAAAGAAGCACAAAAATTTAGATCAGAGGTACAGATGCGGCCTATGCTCTCATCTGAAGTACTTTTTGAATGAAAAATTTTTCCTGCCCTATATCAATGGTTTTTAGGACACCTTCAACAAAAACAGTGACAACTGGTCCATAAGAGCCGCATGATCTGTAAATCTTGGTGGATCTTCTAAAGTCAGGTGAAAATAAAACTGATCAATAATTGTAAAATTAATTTTTGGTTTCAGTCCCATCTTAAAATTGTTTAGCACAGTTCCTGGTATTACAAGAAGAAGCTCATTAATTTTCTGTTCATTGTTGTCATCTTCCCATTTCTGTTGTACTTTCAAAATGGTCTCTTCAATGATCTCAGAGTTGCTCCCCTTTAAATCAAGAATAGGAACTCTTGATGTCTCTTTCTGCAACAGTATATGTCTTGGTGGCATGTACGTTTTAGAAAATAGCACTGTTGTGTTGTGATGTGACAGTTCAGTCAAGACTGATAACTCTTGCAATTTAAAGAGGCATGGAATTACACCCCCCTGATGTAATACACCATACAGAATAGAAAGTACAACATTAAATAGTATATTAAAGAAAACAAAACTTTTACTATACACTAATGACGTATGCATGGCAAACAGTATGACTACTGGAAGAAGTGGAATGAGAAATCTTGGTTCCTGATGTGGGAAAATGGATAACAAGGTTACTGGTGTAATGATAAAAATAAGTAGTAACAGATTGTTAAAATCCAAAGCAATAGCTGATGAATCATGTCTCTCTTTCTTCATATTAGTTCTTCTTAAGATGTATAGAGATAACTTTAAGTTTGAGAAAAAATCCTTTACAACTGATATACATCCATAATAAAGTAACAATGTCATGGGCCCAAAGAGTAATGGTAAGTTCACAAGAAAATGTAAGTAGAAAGGGTGTCGCCCATGTGTAGCTAAGTTAGAACTTACACTGTTATATTTCACAAAATTCCATGGAGTGAACACTAACTCTTCCATGTAATTTCCTCTACTAATAATTTCTGTTATTGAACATTTCCTGTAATACATAGTATCATACCCACAAAATACTGCAGTACACAGTAAAGATGACACCACAAACTGTGATATTCGCCAGAATAGTAAAAATATGTCTGACCTCATAATGTAACACCAGTACAAGAATGGTGCAACACTAAACAAGGCAAATGTAGGCCTGTTGAATATTCCTAAAGTGTTAATAAAAGCTAGTACCAGACAATCAGTAAATGTAACAATTGGCAGTGTGTCTTCCCTTAACCTTTCTGTTGATTTCGCTTGATTTTGTTTTTTTCCTAATTTAAGCAGTTGTGTGGACTTCTTCAGTTGATCCTTTTCAAAACTCTCCCCTGTTTTTCTACTTCTGACGGTCGATTCTTCCTCTCTTATTACCTTAATATAATCCACCTCTTGAGGTGGCATACCTGCCTCTTCCTTGTCATAATTTCCTAGTTTCTTTTTAATTTTTCTCTCTCTGTATCTATCAACATCTAAAGAATCATACTTTCCACATTTTACTATCACAACAATTACCATCAAAAGCAGAACAGACTCTACAGAGTTCGAAAAAGAATGAGTCTGATAGGTGAGCATTACATATGAGTATGACAGCAAGGTGACTCCTGTGTAAGCATCTAGATTCCAGAGCTTGGTAATTTTCCATACATTGTAATCCAGTAAAAAGCTAAGGCAGACCATCACCAATCTGGAGGCAGATAGAACACATCTTCCAGTCAAAGTGAATATTCCCAGAGTGGATGAGAAATAATGCAGCAAGGTATATACAGGGGTGAACAGAGCCTTGTTAATTATCATGCTTCTTAGGGGTGATCGTGGGTCAAACTCCCAAGTTCTTTCAACTGTAATGTTAAATGCATCTCCTGAAAAAGTAAAGACAGTATCCAAACCTTTTTGGTTTCTAAACTTGTAATGCTTCAAATTCACTATAAGAAGTAATGTTTTTAACTCTTCACCAATGAACAAAATTCAAGACTTGTCCAAATGGAAAGCATTTCACAGAAAACAAAATAACTCTTCACTTCAAAACTGAAATTTGTTTTTGGAAAGGTACAGGTATTTTCTCCTTTAATTACAATGTTTTCATAAGCCATTTCTCAGGGTCGTCAAAAGATTTTGTGGTAAAGGGTCAAACGAAAGTAATGTTACTGGATATTATTCTGTTTTTCACTAGAAAAACTGAGTGAAAATGTACCCATTTTTCTATGTTGACAAGCAGATTGGGGAATTGGACGTTGAAACAATTTGTTTGAGTGGCATCTTGCCATACTTCTAGTCCTCCAGTTACACTGCATCAGCTCTCTTACCTACGCATTTCCCTGGTTCTAGGCCTCTATTGTGCTGTGACTAAAAGCGAACTTAACTCTTACAGTTACACAGCATAAACTCTCTTACTAATGCATTTCCTGGGTTCTAGGCCTCTATTGTGCCGTGACTAAAAGCAAACTTTACCCTTTGAGTGCTGATCACAATTTATGTTGCTTTTACAAACAGTGTAAATCAAGATCAGACTGCACAGAACATACAGTTTGATTGTGGATCTGCTCTGTTGGATGCTGTTTAGCATATTCTAGTCAAAAACAACCTTGAAATTGTAAATACTAAATACTTCTGCTTTTTCCCCTTTCATTAACCCTTAAGCTGCTAAATAAATCACACTTAAGATTTCCAGCAAATCGTAAACCCCAATAGTTTACGATTTAAAACTTTTGCTCGTCGGAGAAAGCTTGCTGTATAGGACAGTGCAGATCCAAGATCAGACTGCACCTTCCGTGCAGTCTGATCTTGATCTACACTGTCCGCAAAAGGTCAGTGAGTCGCGCTTAGCAGCCTGAGGGTTAATTCATGACTCTCAGGGTTAAGATGAAAGTTGTTAAACATACAGTATAGACATAACAAGAGCACTGCATGCGGGTGTCAACGTTTGGCTTGCTCCGGTTGATTGATTTTCAGTGAAAATTCCAAGTTGAAAAAAGGGGCATAACTGTGTCAAAAATACTTTAATGTTTACTTGCCTTTGTTGTATAGGCTCCCCTTGTAACAGTGAACAAGTTGTCCAAATTTGTTGCAAATATTTTCAGTAATATCAGAGGTATTATAAAATGTCAAAGTTTTGGCATGACAACGTAAAAGAAAACGACAACGCCAGGGCCTCAACAATACCTTGACGTCATCTTCGAAAACAGCTGAGCTAAGAAAATTACTTGTTATATGCTATGAATACACATACCTGCAACTACCTCTACACTTTGGAAAAACTCATCTGGATGGATGTACCCTTGTTGAGGAAACAGGGACCACAAAACCTTAACAGTGGCGAGCAATATATACATCCGCATGGCTCAGTCTTTCACTGCTCCTACAATGTTAATGGAATGTTTAAAAGAAAAGATCAGATTCTTTATTACAAAAATAGTCTCCCTTTTTCTTAAAATTTCTTTTAGTAGTCTAATCTGTAATCTAATCAAGGGTGAAGATTGCTCCACAGTAATATGTACAAGTAGATCTACTTATAGATATCTTCATGGATTAAATTTCACAGTGGAACTTATGATTACACACAAGTAAAATGGTTTAAACTCCAAACAGGTCCAAAGGCATATGTCTACTTCAAGAGGTTTGTGTATATTTTTTGTCATGTAGACTTGAACCCTGAATGACTTGGTTATGTGGACAGTATACATCAAGTTTCGGCTGCACAGACCAGACAGTCTGATCTTGGATCTACAATGTTCACTTCTTTGCCAAATATTGTCAAAACAGTTTTGAAATTGCAAGTACTGCACCTGCAGTGCTGATTGAGAATGTCAATTTCAATTATTAACCCTTTACCACACAATCCCGAGTTTTAACAACCCTGAGGAATAAACCTTTTGAAAACATTGTGAAAAAAGGAGAAAATGCTGGACACCAGTATTTTCTCCTTTTTCCATGATGTTTTCTAATCTTTCATTGACAAATTCTACTACTTTTGCCACATTTATTATGTTGTCTGTAAATGCTTTAATTTTGAACCAGTCTAAATTTTGTGTTGTGTTACAGAGGTAAGCGCATAATGGGTTAATATGTAAGAGATACAATGTCCTTCAATCCTGACTCAACTGCTCATTAACCTATTAAATAAGGACAGCCAAGTATGTGTGAAGAAAAATTTTGGCAAAAGAAGCTACAATAATTAAAACTGTGGTGTGTTAAAAGAGTAAAAATCTGTCTGTACCGTCCTTAGAATGCAAACCGCAAGTTAAAAAACTTGATTACAATATAAAGATTTCTTTTTAAGGCCCTGAATTACAGGCTCTTCTGTAAATAACTCATCGCAAATTATTCCGGTGAGTTGGCTTTGGTACGAAACAGCATAGGACGAAATTGTATTGGTGCGAAAAAATCCTGTTCGCATCGGAAAAAACTTCTTTACATGAGCATGAGCTACACGTTTGTCCAAAAACAAAGAGAGAAAAATTAAACTTAAGAGGATGCTAGAGCTTTAAGAATAATGTAGACTTTTACACAGATTTTTGGTCTAATTTACTCGATTTTAAGCAAGTTATGGTTTACCGGTCGGTGTCATAATAAATGCCTTGTCGTAAGATAACCTTCGCGCACAGTGCAGGACCTTTTTTTCGGTATTAAAACAAAAACACCCATTTTGAAAGACAGTTGGGCGCAACTTTCGATAGTTGCTTTTGCAGGAAGTCTAGATCTAGAACAGTCGATGGAGAACTTGCAGTCTGATTTTGTATTGATAATGTCAGCTATGTTTGTAAGATATTTTGGCCAAAACTCAGTATAAATAGCCTTCCATAAGCCATGGTCTATGCGTAGGCATACAGGATATTTGCAGATCTCTATCTACGAAGCTGTTATAAATTAAAACTAAGCAAAAAAATCTGAGTACAGAAGTTTCAATCTTTTGAAAGAGTCTTGCATAATGATGAATAATGATGAATTTAGAAATGCTTAAAATGCTAAAGAAAAGAAAGATATAGTCATCATGTCTAGTGTATCTATGTAAGTTCACATGTTTACAAACCCTAGGCTGAGCTGTTAATATTTTCAATCTGATTTAAAGCAAAGTCTCAGACAAAAAACACCTCAGCCAATTGGGTAAGTTGTTTCAAAAGTTTTTTCTGAACATCCTTCGAAATGGGATGATATAGCCACACTTACCTTGTATCCTTAATGGTATTATGGGATGGGGGAAAATGACTTAACTCTTTACCACATAAAATTTTGGACATGTCCAAACTGAAAGCATTTGCAGACGACAATTCTAATGTTGCTCAAATGATGGAATATGTCTTCAATAGGGTAGAAAACATTGTGGGAAAAGGAGAAAATGCTGGTTAGCATTTTCTCCATTTCCCACAATGTTTTCAAAGGGCTTCTTTCACACGGTTGTTAAAACTCGGGATTGTGTGGTAAAGAGTTAAGTAAGAATGAAAACTAAAAATCTGTTGGTCTACCAATGTTTTCAAAAACTTAACAGCTACATTTTGTAAGGCTGACAGAAATGTTAGATGAAGGTTAACCTTGCAGGCCAATGTTAGATCCACATTTGCTTAATTGAATGATGTTTACTGTCACTTTCAACATTATTTCAGTCATATGACTGCTACAGCTAGCTTATTTCTGTATGTCTGGGTTTTAGTAGTACATGTACTAGGTTAGGGCTCTGCATTGTCTTGCCTAAGGACACTCTTGCAGAAAAACTTTGTGCATCCAATGAGGCTTGGCCATCAGGTAACAAGTCCTACACTTTACTGGTGAGCCATGCAGGACCCCAGATCCACATTTAGATGGGAGTTAATTTTTGTAAGATTGTTCAGGTTAGTCTACGTCGACCATCTATGCATAAGTTACTTCTTGTTTTTTAATCAAATATGGTAGTCAAATTGATGCCATTTCATTGTTCATTCCTTTCCCATATGACAAGTTTTAGGCACTTTAACTCTTTCACTACTAAACAAATTAATTGTATTGTCTCAAAGGCTAAAAATACATTTCTTCTGCAAGATCAAGAAACAATTCGGTCATAATCTACAATATAGCAGTGAACAGTGGAGATCAGAGATCAGACTGCATATTCTGTGCAATCAGATCTTGATCTACACTGTCCACAAAAGCTTCTGGTGTTGCCTATAGTATGGAAAGAGTTAAATGCATCTGCAGACAACAGAAAATGATACCTGTAAATGAACCGAAGTTCACTCGTATAATTGAAAACACTATTGGAATAGGAGAAAATACTTAAAGACAAAAGAGCCATGATGGCCTTGGATCGCTCACCTGAGTCAATAGGCGAAATTCACTCCACATGCGTAATTCTATTTCTGACAAATTGTAAGGTCAGTTGAGCTTAAAATGTGGCCTCTAGAGCATCCACAAGGAATTTCTGTAAGCTGACCTAGTGACCTAATTTATCACCCGATGTGAACCAGTTTAGAACTCATCAAGAAATTTATTGAGACAAACATTCTGAACAGTTTACAAGTTAATTGAGCAATAAATGTGGCCTCTAGAGTGCCCACAAGGTATTTCTTAAATTTAACCAAGTGACCTAGTTTATGACCCCAGGTTACCCAATTTTTAACCCATCCTATATTTCATCAAGACAAACATTCTGACCAATTTTCAAGTCAATTGAACAAGAAATATAGCCTCTAGAGTGTCCACAAGGTATTTCCTTCATTTGACCTAGTGACCTAGATTATGATCCCAGGGGACCCAATTTTGAACCCATCCTAGATTTCATCAAGACAAACATTTTAACAAATTTTCCAATCACTTGGACAATAAATGTGGTCTCTAGAGTGCCCACAAGGTATTTCTTTAATTTGACCTAGTGACCTAGTTTTAAACCCCGCATGACCCAAATTCAGACTCATGTGAGATTTTATCAAGACAAACATTCTGACCAATTTTCAAGTCAATTAAGCAAAAAATGTGGCCTCTAAGAGTGCCCACAAGGTATTACTGTAATTTGACCTAGTGACCTAGTTTATGATCCCAGTTGACCCAAATCCAAAAATATCCGAGATTTTATCATGACAATTATTCTGACCAAATTTTAGGTCATTTGAGCAATAAATGTGGCCTCTAGAGTGCCAACAAGGTATTACTTTAATTTGACCCAGAGACCTAGTTTATGACTCCAGGTGACCCAATTTTTAACTGACTGAACAGGTTGTGCTCAGGTGGGCTAACAAACTTAGAACAGGCTCACTACATGCCAAATAACAAAGCTCTATGCCTTACAGTTTTAGAAAAGAAGAATTTTAAAGTTTTCCTTCTTTGTTCCTTTGTTCCAACTTGTGACCCCCGGGGCGGGGCCAGTTTTGACCCAAGGGGCATCATATGAACAAACTTCATAGAGGTCCACTAGGAGATGCTACATACCAAATATCAAAGCTCTATGCCTTTCAGTTTCAGAGAAGAAGAATTTTAAAGTTTTCCTTCTTTGTTCCTATGTTTAAACTTGTGACCCCCGGGGTGGGGCCATTTTTGACCCCAGCGGGCAGCGGCATCATATGAACAAACTTGGTAGAGGTCCACTAGGAGATGCTACAAACCAAATATCAAAGCTCTATGCCTTTCAGTTTCAGAGAAGAAGAATTTTAAAGTTATCCTTCTTTGTTCCTATGTTCAAACTTGTGACCCCCGGGACGGGGCCATTTTTGACTCCAGGGGCATCATATGAACAAACTTCGTAGAGGTCCACTAGGAGATGCTAGATGCCAAATATCAAAGCTCCACACCTTCCAGTTTCAGAGTGGAAGAATTTTAAAGTTTTCCTTCTTTGTTCCTATGTTCAATCTTGTGACCCCCCGGGCGGGGCCATTTTTGACCCCAGGGGCTCAGGTGAGCTAAAAAAAATGTTGCTTACCAGAATTTTGTCTTTGTCCCATAATACTTTCAATTGCCTATTTCCTTAAAATACTGCTTACCAGAATTTTGTCTTTGTCTCATAATGCTTTCAATTGCCTGTTTCCTTCAGGATTATTAACACAGAGTGTTTGGTATTTACACTTTTAAGTGTTAAAATAAACCCTGATCCAAATTTTCTTAAGATCAAGTTGTCGGATGCCATGACCAGACATTGATATGTTGTATACTGGTCTATCCCACAGATTGATGTAAATTGTGTTTGTATAAGGGGATACTTATACTGTCCTGCTATAGAGCTAGCTTTTGTAGCAATGTGGTCGACTGTTCGATTTGGGACCTGAAGATTCTGGGTTTAATCCCAGCCTTGGGGGGCTATTTAGTAGAACTGTTACAGATACATATAATCAGTATTTCGAATGCCTTATGGTTTGTCCAAACATGACCTGTATTTGACCCTTGAATTTTTTGTCATACAAAGTTAAATTGGGAGAATTTTTGAGGATTTTCTTTTTCTTAGCCCTTTAACATGCAATAGTTCCTGTGTTTTATGAGTCCTGTGTAAAAGGACTCATGAAAACATTTTTGGAAATTTCTTTTTTTGTTCTAGAATTTTTTCTAACCTTTACAAATACAAACCACATAATCTGAGCCATATTTATTGAATTGTTTGTTAATGCTTTTAATATGGAGTTATTTAGTTTTTATATCACAAATCAAAATTTTTTGTAAAAGGCAAATAAATACTATCAGAAAAATATTCCATTTTCATAAAGTGTACAGTTAAATTCAGTAAAATAATACAATTTTTGGCGTTTTATAATGAAATTGTACTTTAACAATAGGTCACTCTGTTCATTTTTATTACACCAGATATAACGTCTGGATACTTATTTGAATATGAATCCTTGTCAACCGTGCATGTTGTTGACATGAAATCTAATAATACCCATAGAGGCTATGTAGCTCATTGAGGAAATACCAATTAAGATATTTTTTTCTAAATCTTATCTTAGTTCTTTAACAACAATTTTCCAGCTATAATTCAGTGATAAGTCATTTTTTAGTTTGGTGAGAGTATGAAAATCTGATTAGTTGGTTTTAATTTGGGACAGGCAAAACTTTTGTCCTCTTGTCAAGAGTTCAACAATAAGGTGCAAAAATTTCATATTGCACACATGTGTAAGTAGCAATTTATTGCACTCTTTGATCAAATTTGTTTATGTTTGCTAAAACTGATTGACAATTGTAGACCTTAACACTTTGTTTTTACAGAATTATCATGATCATTTGTCCTTGAGACATAAACTGTCTTATTTTGTACACTTTTTTTTTAAATCTTACTCACCAATAACTGAAGTGTTTTATATATTTGTCAAATAATTTTTGTAAATCCATCTTGGTTTATTTCAACATGTTTGTACTTTCGGGTATGTTTACATGTAGCTACACTACACCATTCTGCTGCAAAAAATGTTAAATGTTTGAATGATTTTGAAAGCTTTAGAAGGATCTTAGATTTCTGAAGAAATAAGCAAGTGTAAATTAGACAGACCTGTTATATAGAACCATAATTATCTCTAAAACTTCTTCAGTTTATGCTGATGTTAGCCTTGAAAAATATTCTTTTTTCAAGATTGTACAATGTTATCGGTTTAATCTAAACCACATACTGTCATGTGTGCATGTTTGCACACTAACCATCCTACTTCAAACTTTAGCTAGTACACCACAACTTCACTTTTTTTAAACACTGTATACTTCGGATCAAATTACTACTCTAAAACAGTAGTACAATAACAGTTGCTGTACAGCACACTTGGTAGAACAACTTCGACTTCCATTGTCTTTGCTCAATCTATTTATTGTTTACATTTTATAGATCTACATGTATTACATGTGATAAAAGATTTTAATTTTCTTACATCAAATCATAGCTTGAAACTGTTCAACAAATCCGCTTTTCAGGACTTTCAGTCCTTTGATTTCTTTTCCCAACTAAATCTATTTGACTTTTCTCTCGGTCTGAGAGCAGAGCGCCGACGAGTGACTGAAGATGATAGATATAGTGAGTAGTTTAGTATCAGAGTCCAAATGAATTCACCAAACATTCTTAAGAACATTCTTTGTCTTATTCTTCAAGATTTTCTAAATTTGACAGTAACACAACTTCTGATTGGCTAAACAATTTGGTTTAGCCAATCAGAAGTTGTTTTACTTTCGAATAAGACAAAGAATGTTCTCAAGAATGGTTGGTGAATTAAGACCAAGGTGGCAAGCGGACTAGATTCAAGATCAGAGTGCGCGTTCTGACCGTCCACAGAAGCTGCTTTAGTCGCCACATGAAGTGAAAGAGTAATACCTGTTCTCATAACCCCCAGAGGTAAATTTAAAAAATATGGCTTCTGTAACCTCTGAATTTAGAGTATCGCTGCGTGAATTCATACTATTTTTAACATTTCAGGGAAAGACCTCAATTTGATTGATGCTCATATATCTAATTATAAGAGCAATTTCTCGTTTTGCCTTATGTTTTTCCTTTTTCCTCATTACCAGTTTGCCCTTTTGCAGCAGTTGAATTCAAAGTGAGGCTGAGTTGCAATATAAGATTGTAATGGGTCTTTAAATTTGTACCGTTGTGATATTGAAAGCGGAAATTGTTATACTGCACCGGCTGAAAGAGCTTAAACTGGTCCTCGTTCTCAATCTTTCGAAGCTGTATTAAAGAAAGAAACCACCACATGTTTTGTAAAGGTCATGACCTCGTTTATCTGTTTACCGGTTTCCGTCGGGTTACATGCAGTATTCATGAATATACATTTGTAAAACAGTACTGTTGAACGACCTCTTTTTCTTTACATTTCGAATGGAAAAAATAATGTGCCACTGTAGATCTATATGTTTCGAATTACTGTTAAACACAACAGATCTAGAGCGTGAAATTATTGATTGAAAATATGTGTATTTATTGATTTATGGGGAGTTGCCGGCGTTAACAGTTGTAAACCGTCTGCTTACTGAACAGTGTGCATTAAACAATACCGTGAGTTAAGTGACCTTACAACTTTTTTCCACGCCTTAATGGTCTTATCATGAGTGAATATATGCGGAGATCGATTTTGAATTAATTATGTGCGCGTGCAATACTTGAAATTACTTTTTGAGGATTAGAACTTTAAACCAAGATCTAGATCTTCTCTACACTGGTAAGTGTTAACTTGAGTAATTACTCTCATTCTCAAATCTAACTCTAGTAGATCTACATGTAAACTTACAGAACGGTTATTTATAGCACATCTAGATTTAACACAAATTCAGATATATTAAAGAGCATTTTCATGGATTAACTAGACTTAGATCTATAGATCTACCACCAGACTACTTGGATCTTTCAGATTCAACTCCATAGCCTACCCCCTGGAACTAATTTTCAGCAGACTTTATTGTAGAGGTAGATCTAGATCTAATATAAATGAATAAGGGTATGGAACACGAACGATTTATCCTTTTGTCGCAACGTTTTCAAAAGTAACCTGATGAAAAAAAAATCGCTCACAGATGGACATGAGTTTGACCTAGATCTAAAATAGTTTTCGTTAGATGGTAAGTCAAGGTCGATATTCCCCACCACACTAGACCTAGTTAGATGAGTAATTATGAAAACAGCTGGTCTTGGACGTCTGCAGTTTTCTTTACATATCCATACAGACCGACTACAATCACTTTTGTGAGAGCTTAGGAAAATTCTCCAGCATTTTGTCCGCCAATCGAACTAATGTAGACGTCTTAAAGTAGATGGCTGCTTCATTTCAAAAGGATGATTTGGCCGCAGAAGTTTATTTACAGGTAGCAGGTGGTGTAGATACAAGACCAGACTGCATGTTCTCTTGAAGATCGGTGTCGCACGAAAGCTCTAATTATAAATCCGCAGTGGTAACTCGTTTACAAGTGTGAATCAACTGTATTGATCTTACTACCGTAAAATCTCGATGATTACAGTTTAGAGTTCTAGGAGAAGAGTTCTGAGTAGCCTTAACCGTTAGGCTGCAAAGCGCGACTCACTGACCTTTTGCGGACAGTGTAGATGAAGATCAGACTGCACAATGTGCAGCATGATCTTGGATCCAAACTATCCAATTTATAAGGAGATATCCCTCAATAACTTTGAATAGCAGTATTTGGATTTTGACTATCGACTTGAAAGTTTTGATTTAGTTATTTAGCAGGTTAAGGGTGAAACAAAGAGGCCAGTTCGAAGTATTAATAAATAGATGACGCAGTCTATGCACGAGAGACAGTGGTTAAAATCAATGTGTGTGGGACGGGGGTGTATGGGTGTGGCGTCGGTCTCTCACATCAAAGGTTCCAGGCTCGAACTCTATGCTGACCCTGGTCAACCTTTCTGGAATTACATGTATTCACTTTATACGCAATTTGTGGTTAAAGGTTACAGGATGCAGTCATGTAGAATGGTTAATAGAAGTTGGAAGATTATTCACAAACGATGTAAATTAAAGAAGAATAACGTTATATAAGGCTATGGTCCAAATATCTCTGGATATTTTGATACATGTGAATACAGATGATAATACTAAACCAACATCAACCAGACTGCTAAACAAATGCAAATTTCACACTTAGTTGTTTCAGTTCAAGGCATCGGTTGTAAGAGATCCAAAATTGGTCAAATCTTGATTTCTAGTATACAATCTCCGAAAGCACATAACCCTGTTTACGCCCATGCAGTGAACTAACAGTTATTGCGTGCAATATTATAGCTCATCTTCCCTCATTCTTTACCCCCTAACCCTCTACAATTCAATTCAGAGTTTTGGTGATCCTGAGAATGCGTTGAAAAACATTATGGAAAAAGGAGAAAATGCTGGTAATCAGCATTTTCTCCTTTTTCCCACAATGTTTTCTACCCTTTCAAAAGGAAAACTAATTTGCACCACATCTACCAATGTTTCCGATTTGCACAAGTCTAGAATTTTGTCGATTGGTAAAGAATCAAAGATGCTACCAATATGTCCCCGTTTTGTGCCTCGGTTAAATGTAAGGTAAGGTTATGGGTTAAGTTACTGAAGAAATGTTGATTCAGCACAAAGACCAAACAAAGGACAGTACTCGTCAGGCATCTGAAATTTCATTGGTGGTATCATGTTACTAAACTTTACTGATCTGACTCCGAGTCTACTTACGTAAAAATACATTACGGCTTCTTTTTTTAACCCTTAGGCTGCTAGGCGCGAATCAAGGACCCTTTGCGGACAGTGTGGATCAAGATCAGACTGCACAGAATGTGCAGTCTGATGTTGGATCTACACCGTCCGATAAGGAGATATTTTTTCTCGCAAATGTAACTTTGAATAGCAACATTTGGGTTTTTACTATCGGCTTAAAAGTTTTCATCTAACTTATTTAGCAGGATAACAGTTCACACGCTCTGTCTTGCAACTTTATTTCACCAATGGAATGTTAGATTTCAGGTTTCGTGTTCACCAGCAGTTCTTTGTCTGTTTGTATTGGAGTTCAACGCCGTTTTAACTGCTTAGGTCACATCACGGCGGTCAGCGCACCTGCGCATGTGTTTTTTGGCTTTCTCAAAGCAGTTCTGACACATCTTTCTTTCTGACTACTTTTCTGACATGCATTAGAGCTTAGAGGCGAAAAATCGCCGGAAAGAAAGTTTTCCCCAACCGAGTATCGAACTTGCCCGCAACCACCAGGTCAGGAGTCAGATACGCTAACCACTGAGCTACCCGGTCGGTCACCAACATGATGTTCTATTTACATGTTTACCAAACGACAAAATATTGAACTTGTCCAAATCGAAAACACGTGAAGAAGGCGAATTCAAGGTGGCTCAAGTAATGGTATCTGTCTTTGAAAGAGCAGAAAACATTTTGAGCCAGTGAAAAGGCGAAAATGCTGCTTCCAGCATTTTGTCCTTTTCCCACGGTATTCTCCTTTTCCGAGAAGATGTAGTCTGTTCTTGGATCTACACTGTCTGATATTTTATGTATCATACTGACCAAAGCGGCTCTGGCATAGGCATGTCTAGTTCGTTATTTTAGTGTCTGAACGCGTGTGTGTTGTTTATTAACAAGCGACCGTTGAAGGGTAAAAATATAACCTTCAACGTATTTTTAGTCAGGTTTAAAATGAGTCCACACAGGTACACCATAAAAGGAGCCTTTTTTTTTTTTTGACTACAGACAGTAATATCGCCTTAGTTTTTTTTTTTCAATTAAAACTATGTTATGGGTACTCATGCTTTGGTAAATTACCGATTCTAATGAGTACAACAACAAAGGTTTTTGCAAAGAGGCTTTTTTTTTTTCTTTGAGAATTCGATACCCCCTTTTTATCTGGACATTTGTTAGTCCGGGTCCAGGCGGTAATCTATAACCCTTAGGCTCCTAAGTGCTACTCAAGGACCTTTTGCGGACAGTGTAGATCAAGATCAGACTGCACAAGACGTGCAGTCTGATAGTGGATCTATACTGTCCGATAGGCAGATAATTTTCTCCAAAAAGTACCTATGAAATAGCAACATTGCGGTTTTAACTATAGGCTTGAAAGTTTCGTTTCACCTATTTAGTAGGATAAGGGTTAATCAATCACTCCCTATCAGGGTCTATATAGATCGGTGATAAAACTGTAAATTGGTTCCGCCTTTTTTGACAAAGTAAAGTCAGAATAATATTAAAGCGAAAAAAAAGAGATCAGACCGGAACCCAGGCTAGGCCATCGTGTACAAATGATTCAAGGGAGCCATATTTGTAGAGATAATCATTTGTAGAGATATGGAAAGTATTGAGATTAAAAGAGCTAGCAATGCTCCTTTTCCCATTATGTTTTAACTCTTTACCAAACAAAATTAGAGTTGTCCGAATTCTAAGCAATTGCAGACAACAAATTTAATGTGGCTCAAATGTCAGAATTTGTCTTCGAATGGGTAGAAATACATTGTGGGAAAATGCTGGTTACCAGCATTTTCTGCTTTCCACACAATGTTTATGAAAAGCTTCTCCCTCAGGGTCATTAAAAACTGGATTGTGTTGTAAAGGGTTAAAAGCTGTCCGCTGCCGATACATGTATATAGTCGTATTTATATTGTAACGAGTAATGTACATGTATGTATAGCCTATGTATGCATGTAGAACCTGTGGTATATTTTTATGTAGTTAAAATACTCTTGTCATTATGAGTAATACCATGAATGAGGTTGAATACACGAGAAAGAATAAAAACAATGCCGAAAAACGGAGAACTTATTCAGTCAGAGTAAGGTTGCCTATGCCACAAGCCAGATCTGCTTCAAGACGAAGACAGTCTTGAGCAACAGCTCCATGTATTTTCACTTATCATGGCCTATATCAAACTTTAGTCTTTTAGTCCTTTAAAACTTAAGTTTGTGCTCTATAGAGTTGCTGTGAAGTGTTTGAGAGTTATCTCCCTTTGTCTTCCTTTGAATTTAAGTTTTTTTTCTTTCGTTTTGACTTTAAGATTTGAACACGTGTCTTCTCTATCAAATGACTCGACTAGGCTTTTAAGTTACGTTTTGTGACTATTTTTATATCTTTAGTGGAAATCTATAAAATCAAAGTTTTTGGTAAAGATGGTAGTCGAATTATTGTCGCCAGTTATTATGAAATCCCACAATGTTTCCTTGATTTGTAGCCTTGGTTACTTTTCAACAGTCACTGATTGAGTATTTGAAGTCATACAGATTTTTTAGCTCACCTAAGCACACAGTGCTTAAGGTGAGCTATTGTGATAGTGCTGTGTGGGTCGTCCATCGTGCACCGTGCGGACAAGTTCGATATTGGGTCACTTCAGTTGTAACAGTAGGCTACTGGATCAAATCTTAGGGGGGGGGGGGGAAACCCTTTTGTGCATTCTAGAGGCCACATTTTCTGTCGTCCGTCGTTCGTCGTGCGTCGTCCAGGCGTCAACGATTACCTTGTGTGCACTCTAGAGGCCACATTTTAAAAATAATACTCATGAAACTTGGTCAGAATGTTTGTCCAGACAAGGTTGATATTGGGTCATGTTGGGCCAAAAAGTAGGTCACCAGATCAAATTTTAGAAAAAACTTTGTTTGCACTCTAGAGGCCACATTTTCAGTATGATGCTCATGAAACCTGGTCAGAAAGATTGTCTTGATGATATCTCCGACAATTTCGAAACTTGGTCACTTTGGTCATAAGCTAGGTCACTGGGCCAAATCTTAAAAAAAACTTGTGTGAACTCTATAGGCCACATTTTTAGCCTGATATTCTTGAAAGTTTGTTAAAATATTTTGTTTTGGTGATATCTTGGATAAGTTTGAAATTGGGTTACATTGGGTCACTGGCCCAAATCCCAGGAAAAAACCCTTGGGTGCACTATAGAGGCCATATTTTCAGCCTGATACTCATAAAACTTGGTCAGAATGTTTGTCTTGATGATATCTTGGACAATTTTGAAATTTGGTCATGTAGGTTCAAAAAGTAGGCCACTTGGCCAAATCTTGGAAAAAACCTTGTGTGCAGTTTAGATGCCACATTTTCAGCCTGATACTCATGAAACATGGTCAGAATGTTTGTCTTGGTGATATATTGAACAACGACTTGGTCACTAATTAATACTCATTTGTTTTACATCATCGCAACAGGATCTCTTCAGCTTTATCTATCTTAGATGACTTATTCAGGTGAGCGCTTTAGGGCCAATGTTTATCTCAAAGAGGCAAATTAAGAACATTAAAAAATGACCGATGGTTACATTCTACCATTTCATCTTTTGCCACATAATTTTCCTGAGCGGTCCTAGGACCAATTTGCAGTTGAATGTATGATGCCTATATAATCTCTTATTTAAAATTTTATATTTGCCTTTCAAGCAGAATCGAAGACTCCGATACGAAGTAAACCTTTAGTCACTCGAGTGCTGAATGATTCCTATCAAACACTAACATGTACATCAAACATTGTTTCATGGCTATCTTTTTAAACGGTCAGAATATAAAATATATCAAAAAGGTGTAGTTTCGAGATCAGAATGCACATATTGTGCAGCTTTATCTTGACCTACACGATCAGTAAAAGCAACCTAAGTTGCTGTTACTGTTGACAAAGTTAACACATCGGCTGCTAAGGGCGACATAGAGGGCTTTTGCGGAAAGTGAAGATCAAGATTAGATTGAACAGACCGTGCAGTCTGATCTTAGATCTACACCGTCTGGTAAGGACAGACTTCTCCGACGAGCAAAAATTTTAGATCGTGAGCTATGGGTGTTCACTATTGACTGAAAATATTTATTTCAGTTTATTTAGCAGGTCAAGGATTAATATTTAGCGGTCAGTCCCTATCCACGCATGTGCAGCACTCAGTTATAGTTTCCGGTAGAGATAAACTTGCTACATATACATGTACTTCCTTGTTGCTAACTTCTCCGTGTTGTACTTTTTAACCCTTTGCTACACAATCCCAAGATTTAACGATCCTGAAAGGGAAAGCTTTGGAAAACATTGTGGAAAAAGGAGAAAATGCTGGTAACCAGCATTTTCTCCTTTTCCCACAATGTTTTCTACTCTATCAAAATGAGAAATCATCATTTGAGTTACATTTAATTTGTCGTCTGCAAATGCTTTCAATTTGGTCCAGTCAAAAAATTTTAGCACCATGTCATAGCCTGTATAACTTGCTGTCGTAATAAGTTTCAACCGGAAGTACAGGGCGTATTACCGCCGACAAAAAAGTAGAGCAGGAATGAAAAGTAGATCTGTTACCTCGGTCAGAAACTGGTTTGCAGTGTTGTATTCAGCTCCAGAAAGCCCGTGACTTGTTCTGATACTCATTTCCAGAAATTGATAAGAATATAAAAGTTGATCTGTTTCGCTTTTTGTTAATATTGTTACAATGTAACTTTTAACGCCAGAATGCTAGTGACGTTTGTTCAGATATATCCTTCGTAGAACTTAATACAATGTAACTTTCAACTTTAGAAAGCCGAATAGCTGCTTCGTTTTTTCTACAAAGCTCTTCGTATTATTAATCAAACTGTCAAAGCCAGAAAACCAGTGAATTGTTCTGTTTTGCCCTCCGTAAAATTGTTTGCAATGTAATGTTCATCTCCAATAAACCAGTGAACTGTTCTTTTACGTCTTGAGTGAAACTGATTACAATGTGAAGGTCAAAGCCAAGGGAACCAGTAACGGGTTATGTTTCGCCTTTTGTAAAATTGATTGGAATCTAACAGACCAAGCAAGAAAAACAGTGACGTGTTCTGTTTCGCCCTTCGTAAAATTTATTGCAATGTAATTTTCAACACCAGAAAACCTGTTCCTTTTGTTGTTCTGTTTTTAGCTCACCTGGGCACAAAGTGCTCAAGGTGAGCTTTTGTGATCGTGCTGTGTCCGGCGTCCGTCGTGCGTCGTCCGTCGTCACTTTTTACCTTGTGTACGCGCTAGAGGCCACATTTTCAGTCGGATTCTCATGAAACTTGGTCAGAATGTATGTCTTGATGATATCTCAAACGACTTCGAAAATGGGCCATGTCGGGTCGAAAACTAGGTCACTAGGTCAAATCTTAGAAAAATCTTGTGTATGCTCTAGAGGCCACATTTTCAGTCGGATTCTCATGAAACTTGGTCAGAATGTTTGTGTTGATGGTATCTCGGACAAGTTAGAAAATGGGCCATGTCAGGTTAAGAACTAGGTCACTTAGAAAAACCTTAGACGAGTTCGAAAATGATTCAAGCCGGGTCAAAAACTAGGTCACTTGGTCAAATCTTAGATAAACCTTGTGTACACTCTAGAGGCCACATTTTCTGTCCAAAACTCATGAAAGTTGGACAGAATGTTTGTCTTGATGATATCTCAGACAGAATTGAAAATGAGTTACATCTCATCAAAAACTAGGTGACTGGGTCAAATCTTTGAAAAACCTTGTGTACGCTGTAGAGGCAACATTTTCTGTCGAAAACACTTGAAAGTTGGTCAGAATGTTTGGCTTGATGATATCTCGGACGAGTTCGAAAATGGGTCACACAGGTTCAAAACTAGGTCACTAGGTCATATCTTAGAAAAACCTTGTGTACGCTGTAAAGGCCACATTTTCAGTCCAGTACTCTTGAAAGTTGGTCAGAATGTTTGTCTTGATGATATCTCGGACAAGTTTGAAAATGGGTTTCTTAGGGTCAAAAATTAGGTCACTGGGTCAAATTTTCGAAAAATCTTGTATACGCTCTAGAGACCACATTTTCAGTCCAATGCTCATGAAACTTGGTCAGAATGTTTGGCTTAATAAAATCTCGCATGACATTGAAAATGGGTTATGTCGGGTTAAAAACTAGGCCACCATGTCAATTTTTTCAAAAATCTTGGTTTCATTCTAGAGGTCACATTTTCTGTCCAATTCTTATCGAATTTAGTCAGAATATTTTATTTGATGGTTAATAAGACGAGATTGAAAATGGGTCACATTGGGTCAAAAAGTAGGTCGCCATATCAAATCTTGGAAAAATCTTGTGTACATCCTAGAGGCCACATTTTCTGTCCAATACTCATGTAAGGTGGTCAGAATCTTTGCTTTGATAATATCTACATTGAGTTTTAAAATGGGCTATGTTTGGCTTAAAAGTAGGTCAATGCAAATTCTAGAAAAAGCTTGTGTGCACGCTAGAGGCCAAATTTTCAGTTTAATACTTGTAAGGTTTGTCAGACTGTTTGTCATAATATCTTGGAAGGGTTTTGAAATCGATCATGGCCCTCTTGTTAATTCTTCGTAAAATTGATAACAACGTAACAGTTAAAGCCAGAAAGTAGAGGACGTTTGTCCTGTTACGCACTTCATAAAATTTATTACAATATCTTTTCCATTGCCTGAAAACATTTCACTTTTCTTCCGTATCATGTTCTGTGAAATTGATTAGTGTTAATTTCAACGCTGCCAATGCTTTTTGTCTGTTATACTTCGTAAATTGATAACAGTGTTAAATTCAGAGCCAGAGAGCGTATGACTTCTGTTCCTTTGCGCCCTTCGTAAAACTGATTATACAATGAAACAGTCAAAGCCGGAAAGTGAAAGATGACTTTTGCTCCGTTACAATCTAAAATGCATCGCTTTCTTGTAAAAACCAGTGACTTATATTCTACGACGCCGTTCTCAAATATGATCATGCTACACGTAACGTCAGAAAACAAGTTTCTTTTGCCAAATGCATAGCTGGTCTTATTTTTGTCAATCTTAAAGAAAACAGCCCTTGTTTTTAACAGCTGTCACCGTTGAATTAATGTGATAATGTTCATGGTGGTAAGACACAAAACATACCTAAGCCATGATCTCTGAAAAAGGGTGCTTAATGCATCTGTAAAAAGTATCGACTCAGGTCAGCCTGTGCACCCCGCGCAGGCTGACCTGGACCGAAACTTTTTGCTATCGGTCAATTTTCTGCAGCTCAAAGGACCAGTGTACCTCATAATTCAGTCGGTTGCGATACAAAATGGATCCTATGAATCCAGAATACTTTGATGAATTGCTTGGTATCATGCATCGTGGAGATGCATTTAGCCCCCTTTTGCCAGAGCATGGCTCACTTATTTTCTAGTCAGACGGATGCTGTTGTTTTTTACGCATGGTGAACTCTGAATCAGTCGACTTAATATAATTGTAGCCATATTCTTCTAAAAGGGGGCTTAATGCATCTCCATGATACATGATACCAAGCAAGTCATCACATAGCTGTGGATCCATGAAATCATTTTGTCTAACAACTGACTGAATTATGAGATACACTGGTCCTTTGATAAGCAGAAAATTGACCAATAGCTAAAGGTTTCAGCCCAAGTCAGACTGCGCGGACTACGTAGGCTGACCTGGGTCGATACTTTTTGCAGATGCATTAAGCCCCCTTTTCACAGAGCATGGCTCATGTATATTTTTTTTTTTCCCTCCGCGTAAACCGTCAAGATAGATCCTAGATATGCTTTCCAACGCAGTAATTTTTTCACAAAATTGTCTTTTAACCATTTACCAAACATTCTCCTTATTTTCACGATCCCGAGAAAGAATACATTTAAAACATTGTGGCAAAGGGAGAAAATGCTGGTTAAAAGCATTGTGTTTTTTTCGCTCAATATTTTCTACCCTTTCAAAGACGGTTTCCCCTCCTTGAGCGACATTTCCGTTGTCTGTAAATACTTTCTGTATGGACAATTCTGCAAAAAGTATCGACCCAAGTCAGCCTGCGCAGTCCGCGCAGGCTGGCCTTGGTCGAAACTTTTTACTACAGGTAAACCTACTGCATGCCAAAGGAACAATCTACCTCATGATTGGGTCGGTTGTAGGACAAAATGATTTTTTTTTTCTTGCATCCATAATTATATGATGGCTTGCTTGGTGCATTGCAGGGGTCCTGCATGGCTCAGTGGTAAAGTGTGGGACTCGTAACCTGGAGGCCCCGGGCTCAAGCCGCACCGGATCCACTGGGCCTTTCGTGGGAGTGTCCTTGGGTAATACACCTCAAAGCTCTAGCCTAGCATTGGCAAAACCCATGGATATGCGAGTTGTCGCCGTGATATGTTGGAAGCGGCGTAGAACACCATTCAATCAATCATTGGTACAATGCATCACTGAGATGCATAAACCCCTCTTTGCCAAAGCGCGGCTCATATGTTTTCAAAGGTTAAAAAAGAATAGGTCATAACTGTAGTGTCAACATTAAATCGTGCCAAAAAGCGGTAGTCTACTTCATGGTAGAATGAGCAAACAAATTAACTGAAGTTGTCTGGTTGTATATAGATTAACACAGTTACAATGTTAGTCCTGCGACAGACCGTTTTTGTAATCTTACTTGAATTTGCATATTTTACAATGGCCTTTTCAGATTCATTTACCGCAGGGGCGTAGCTGCCTGTACGCAAAAACGGAGTTGCGTGCACTTTGAAAAAAAAAGGGGGAAAGAAAGGAGGGGGAGACAAAAAAATACTTTTTATTATGATCCAGCTCCATATTTTTTGAAATTCTAAGTCCTTAAGTTGGCAAGGATTTGCCAAAAAACGTCACCAGAGGCCAACCTGTATCTTTCACCGAAAAAAAAAATAGAGGATATTTTGTTTTTTCGGTGAAAGATCGAATTTTTTTCATCTCGTGAACATCATCGGTAATATTTTCAAGATTGGCGCAGCCACGAGTGAAAATATTACCGATGATGTTCACGAGATGAAATGAATTTCGATCTTCAACGAAAAAAACAAATATTCTATTTATTTCATGCTTCTAACCCTTTGTTGAGGGGAATTACATAAAAAATCCAGTACTTCTTTTCGGTAATTCCCCGTGGCGTACCCCCTCCGCATAACAACGCATTACAATATTACATAAAGCGCGAGTAATGTAGGGTAAAAATACGTCAAATTTCCATCTGGTTGAGTGGCATGTGCACTTTACCTAAGTAACTGCTGGTGCGCAGGAACTATTGTTTCCGCCTTCAATTGAAGAGTTAGAAAATAAAATCGGTATTTTTCCACTGGTCGTAACCATGAAATATCGACAAATATTCCACCGTTATTTCTCGATAAACTACCGGAAAGCATGAAATAAATTTCCTCTATCTATACCAAACTAAAAATGCCAGTTTTTGTTGATTTTGGCGCTCTAAGGGTAACTTTAAACTGACTTCATTTCAGGCACACAATGACAGTTTATCACCCAGACATCGACGGCGGATGGGCCTGGGTTGTGATGTTGGCATGTTACGTCGCCAACTTTATCTATTGTCTGTCCACATACGTCACCGGCGTCATGTACATGGCATTACTGGATAGATACAAACAAAACGAGGGCGTGACGTCATTTGTGGGCGGGCTTTACCTCGGCCTGTACTGCGTAGCCGGTAAGTACGATTTGAATATGCTCCCACAACGAATGTCGGGGTAGCATACTGGCTGTCCGTCTGTCCACATGTCCATCTGTCCGTACTTAGGTTCAAGTTTTTGTGACTTTCTTCAGTTCTCAACCAATTTATTTGAAAAAGTTTCAAAGCCTTCTTATAGTCAGTTATTGCAGGATTTATGGGCCTTCTGCGCAGTCACTGACTGATTGAAAGTATGGTTGTTTTACGCCGCTTTCAGCATTATTTCAGTGATATCACGGAAACAACTCACTTACAGAAATCTACACTGTGCAAAAAGGCCAGTGCAGCGAGCAAAGGTCGAGACCACCGGTTGCGAATCCTACACCTTCACAACTTGGCCACGCAGGACTCCTGCAGTTCGATCTTGACCTACATTGTTTGTAATAGCAGTTTGACCCTTCACAAAAATGTAGACTGCTCCATATTAAAAACGTTTGCAGGCGACAAATTAAAAGTGGCTGGAACTTTTCTTTGAAGAAAAAATTGTGGGAAAAGGAGAAAATACTTGTTACCTGAAAACCCTCTTTTCAAAGAATGCTTTCAAAAACCTTTACAAGTTTCAAGGATCGTTAAAACACTGGATTATTTCGCAAAGGTTTGACCTGCTCTTGGCACCACAGGGGTACATCTTTGTGACATTCCTAACGATAACATGTTGAACATGTACCATAAATGGCCTGCAACACGCGAAAAGTGGCACTCGGACATTTGCGTAAAGTGTCGTCTCGGATTAGCCTACGCAGTCCGCGCAGGCTAATCGGTTTTTATGTAATTTTCTGTTTTGCGCGTGTCTACTAAAGGACAAAACTAATGTAGTCGTAAAGTGCCGTCTCGGATTATCCTGCGCGGATACGACACTTTACGCCAATGTCTAAATGCCCCTTTTCGCGTGTTGCAAGCCAATTATTACAAAACTTTAGAAATGTCCAAATTCAAAGTGGTTGCAGACGACAAGTTCAAACGATGGGATATGTCTATCATAGGGTAGAAAAGATTGCGGGAAATGGAAAATTTGTTGGTAATCAGTAATTTTTCTTTTTCCAAAAACGTTTGCTAAGACCTTTTCGTGCAACCGAATTGACGTATCCCCCGTCTTCCGTCCCTGGCTCAGCCAATTTCTTTCCGAGGATTCATATGGCTGATAGTGATTACGACAGGATTCATTCCTCTCTCACCGCTGACCATTGCATCGACGATGTTTATGTGGGGAAGCAGCCAGCGGCTTAGAGAGATTGTAGTGCGGAAAACTGGTAAAAGAAACGCCAGGAAAGCATGAATATGTGCACTGGCCGCCGCGATATAACTAAAATAATTATGAAAACGGCGTCAAACACCATACAATCAATCAGCTTTGATTGTCCGTCCGTACGTTTGCTTGCAATTTAGTAACTGCTTTATTTTTCTTGAAACCCTTGTCTGATTTTGAAAGTATTTTACTCATACTATGTACCTAAATGAGACGAAGTGCAGAGCGGAGGTTTCAGACGCCAGGTTCCAAGGTCAAGGTCACACAGCAGGAGGATGGTTATCAGAGTTGAAATGCTCTTAAACCATGTTGGCACGGAATTCCTTGAATCCATGGTCTGATTTGGAAATATTTCGCACATGTGTGAACTTTGAAGAGTACAGACCAGGCTCCAAGGTCAAGGTCACAGCAGGAGGGCACAGTCAAAATTCACATGCTTTTGATAGCTTCCTTCGGGTGTAGATTGTCCCGCTTCGCGGAGAACTTGTTACTGATGTAGTCAAAACTCGAGATTGCTTCGTAAAGGATTTATCAACCCTTCATAGCACGGCCGAATAGTAAACTCGTCCATTTTGAAGGAATTTGCAGAAGACGAGAATTCAGATGTTTTTTAAGTGATAGTATTTGTCCATGAATAGGTATGTAACATTATGGGAAAAAGAGGAAATGCTGGTTACCAGCATTTCCTCCTTTTCCCACGATGTTTTCAAAAATCGTCTTTCTCACGGTCGTTAAACTTGAAATTGCTTGTAAAAGGGTTTATAAGGCTACATGTCTCTTCAAACAAGAGGTGATTATGGAGGAATTCAGATGTTTTGTTGGATGCTTAATACGAAAAGAGATAACTGCATGAATAAATGAGAAAATATTATGACCAAAGGAGGATTTGGCCGTTACGAGCAATGTCTGCTTTTGCGGCATGTTTTCAAAATTGCTCTGCTACAAGACAGACAATAAAGTGTTCTACTGTTGGTCTTACGTGGCAACACCAAATATAGTTAACCCTGTATACTCATCAAGTAATTCCGGTTTCTAAGACTCTGTTGGCCAGAATACTCCACAAGATATCGGACAGTGTATATCCAAGATCAGACTGCACGTTCTGTGCAGTCTGATCTTGGATCTTCACTGTCGGCAAAAAAACATTGCGAAATGTCACCTGCGTAGGATTTATTCCATGGGAAATGGTTGCCCTTTAAAGATGGAAAAAAATATGAAGGCTATAATACATGTAACACACATTCCGTAAGATTACACATGAAGCTTAGTTCACAAAGGTATTATACAATGGGAAATCCTATTTAAACCCTTTATAACACAACAAAACTTTAAATCCATCCAGTGGTTAAGTGTGGGACTCGTAACCTGGAGGCCCCGAGTTCGAGCCGCACTGGATCCACTGGGTTTTTCGTGGAAGTGCCTCGGGCAAGACACCTCAGAGCCCTAGCCTAGTACTGGTAAAACCCAGGAAAACATGAATATGTGGGTTGTCGCCATGATATGACAGAAATAATGTTGAAAGCGGTGTAAAGCACCATTCAGTTAGATTCTTCCACATTGAAAGTATTTGCAAATGAAATGTTAAATATGGCCCAAATAATGATATTAGCTTTGTAGGGGTAGAGAGCATTGCCAGAAAAGGAGGACATACCTGTTACCGAAATTTTCTCCTTTTCCCACATTGGTTTTCAGAAGGCTTTATCCTCGTGATCTTTAAGACAGGTTTGCAGTGTAAAGGGTTAAATAAGCATATTTATGCCTTTATACGTTCGGTACAATTTATGTATTTATTTAAATTTTCTTGGTGATAAGATCATTCAAATGAGTACCTAGAGCATAGACTTTAGAAAAGAATGTGATTGCGAAAGTCTTGCGATATCTGTAGCTATAAATATTCTGCCTATTGACTATTATTTTGGCACGGAAGTCTCGCGTTTTCTACACGTTTAATTTGTATGTCCATTTACCCTAACCCTTCTGCGAAAGTTTCGCAAAATCTGCAGCTATGAATATTCTGCGCATTGACCATTATTCTGGCGCAAAAGTCTCGTGTTATCTGTAGGTATATTTGGTTTTTCCGTTTACCCTAACTCTACTGCAAATGTCTCGCGATATGTGTAGCTATGAATATTCTGCCTATTGATCCTAATTCTGGCTCGAAAGTCTTGCGTTATCTGTAGGTATAATTGTTTTTCCCGTTTACCCTATTTCTGTCGCGAAAGTATCGCGATATCTATATCTATGAATGTTCTGCTTTTTGACACTAATTTTACAGCGAAAGTCTCGCGATATCTGTAGCTATGAATATTCTGCCTTTTAACCCTTATTCTGGCGCAGAAGTCTGGTGTTATCTGTAGGTATAATTGTTTTGCCCATTTACTCTAATTTTATCGCGAAAGTCTCGCGATATTTGCAGCTATAATGTTTTGCTTCTTGACCCTTATTCTAAAGTCTGTTTCCTGCTCATCTGCTATAGAGTTGAACTTGTTAATGGTTTTTGTCAAGCCGAACACCTTTTAAATGCCAGTTAATTTACGAAATCTTTTTGACGAAACAAAAACAACAACTAACTTGGACAAAGGTTAACATTTGTCACATGTTTAGAGGGTGTGATCTTAATATTTGTTGTCAGTGACCTTAAAGTAGTTTACAAAGTGTCATGTTTTTTTTTCAACTACCATTTAAGTCTTGAAGCAGGTTACAAGGCTGTTCCATACTGAAAGTATTTCCAAAAGCCAAATTTAAAGAGGCTCAAATGACAGGATCTTTCTTTCTTTGAAAAGGTAGAAGAATTTATGGAAAAGGAGCAAATGCCTGTTATCAGCATTTTCTCTTCCATCCACAATGTTTTCGTTAGCCTCCAGCAGGGTTGTAAAAACTCTGGATGGCCCTGTGAAGGGTTGGAAATCAGTGCTGAATTAAAATGGACAATATTAACTGGAAAAAAAAATGCAAAAATATTTCTAATTCGAGCCTACATATAATTTGGCTTGAATATCTCAAGAAAATATTCGCTAATGTAGATCATGGATCACATTGCAAATTTATGCAACGTAATCTTAGTCTTCATAGTTTACAAAAATAAATGTACTTTTAGTTGTACTTAGCGGTTCAAGAGGTAAACCCGAGTTCATGCTTGTGTTGTTGACTCACTCGTTATATTTTCTTTGCTTTTTCGAATATTTTTGTACTTTGCCTTTTTGAAATTATAATGTTAAATAAGGATCACAAAGACAGATTTCGCCATTTAATTTGGGTCAAAAGATTGGAACAACTTGCTGAAAAGCGGAGAACGACACATATTTGCAGTTTGGTCTTAGTCTTCGCTCTAAAAGAATATCTATAAGAATATCCCTATAAGAATATCTATAATCCAATCATAAAGTGATAAGGATTAGTAATCAAGGTGAACGACCTCTGCGTTTAGTAATAGCTTGACCGAATTGGTCGAAATAATTCAATCATACTCTGTGAAAAGGGGGTTTAATGCATATGCAAAAAGTATCGACTCAGGTCAGCCTGCGCAGTCCGCGCAGGCTGACCTGGGTTGAAACTTTTTGCTATAGGTCATTTTTCTGTCTGTCAAAGGACGAGTGTACCTCATGATTCATTCGGTTGTTAGACAAATTGGATTGGGTCCACAATTATATGATATCTTGCTTAGTTTAATGCATCACGGAGATGCATTAAACCCCCTTTGGTCAGAGCATGGCTCATTTATAAACGTCTAAGTCTGACCATGCATGTCCGAGTAAATAAGTATTATAGAGCTAATTGTTTTTTAATTGCCTTGTTAAAGGTCACGACATTAAATGTTTCAGTCAGTCGTTATGGCCAGCTGAACTTATTCTAGACGATGCGATTATTCTCAAAGTTTTTTAGAAACAGCTTTTATGACCGATCGCTTGCTTTACATCCCTCCATCATCAACCAATTGTTTGGAGTAGATGGTGTCACACTGGTAACTTTGTGGCTCGTTAAAAATAGTGTAAAACTCACTCTCTTCGACTGGCTTTTGCTGATTCCCTGACGAGGCGGGAGCCTAGCAGTTTTTTCAATCAACTATATGTCCAATACTCTTCACAAAAAAGTGCAGTAAATGACATCAAGAGCAATGAACTTTTTTGCTGTTCTTTTTGAAAAACACCAACCGTCGGAAAATCGTTGTGAGTCTAGGCCTTCACTGTTGATAGACCATGCGTATTTGTCAGGTCACACACAAAAGATAGTCCTTCAGAAAGAAATGCAAACATTGCATCCATTCTCTTAAGAAATTATCATTGCAACTTCAGAAAGACATTTTAGACCTTTTCTGTCATCTTTCATGACAAAACAATGTGGCAGAGGTGCTAATTAGCAAATTCTCAAGTGGGACTACTTTTGGATACTACGACCAAGAAGCATTCCGTGCTGGTGTTACATCAGATCCACGTCACAGTGCTTGTGGATTATTTCTATATTGGTTTATTTACAAGATAAAGTTGAACTGTTCATTTTTACCTTGGTACAGTGACTGAGCTTTATGATTCTTGCAAAGGAGCATGGCACTGAAAACTCGACTGTTGCACCTTGTAGTCTTTGTTTGTTTGTTTGGTGTTTGACACCGTTTCAAACGGTATTTCTGTTTGAAGAAGGCGGCCAGTGCATCTATCTTCAAACTCCCGTGGCCAGTTTCTATATACAGTTATAGCTGGCCCAGGCTAACTGTGAGCGTGGTATAATATGGTATGATTCACAGCAGGGGAGTCAGGATGATGCATTGAAATTGTCTCGATAGAAATTATCAATTTATGACCACGTTGCCACTTGCAGACAACTTAAAACGTTTTGGCAAAAGAGAGAAGTTACTCTTAACGATCAGTTTTCTCCTCTTGCCACACATATTGTCTTATGTTAACCCATTACCAAACAATCCCTGATTTTTACGACCCAGAGGAAGAAGCCTTCTGAAAACACTGTGGGAAAAGGAGAAAATGCTGGTAACCAGCATTTTCTCCTTTTCCTACAATGTTTTCTACTCTTCTAAAGTCAAGTTTCAATTTTTGGGTCACATTTATTTTGTCATCTGCAAATGCTTTCAATTTGGACAAGTCTAAAATTTTGTCGTTTGGTAAAGAGTTAAACAGTAGTAATAAGCAAAGGAGCGATGCTCTGTGGAAAGGGGTACGTGCATCTGCAAAAATTATTGACTGTGTCAGCTTGCACAGGCTATTATGGGTTGAAACCTTTCGCTAATTTTCTGCATGTCTAAGGACCGTTCTTACCTTACGATTTAGCCGATTGTTACTCAAATTGGATTTTATGGAACCATAATTAGGTGGTGACTTGCTTGGTAAAACGCATTATGGAGTGCATTAAGGCCCCTTTTGCCAGGGCGTCTGTTAAATGTTTTCTCAAGACATCGAGTATAGGCTCTCCCCTATTTTCATTTATATTCATAAACGCTGGAGTAATAACACGATATCCCTATTTTACCATCTTACTGTTATTTACCTCCCTTTTTCTATCTCTGTACAATATTTATTTCCCTTTTACCGTATTTGTACAATATTTACCTCCCCATTTCAGCTCCCATTGCAGTGATGTTGATCAACAAGTTTAGTGCCAGGATAGCTCTGGTTATAGGAGGGGTGATGTCCACAGTGGGGTTCGCACTCAGCGCTTTCATGCCAAACTTGGAGCTGGTGATCGTCACAGCAGGAATTTTACCTGGTATAATTATACTTGCTTATTCCTGGTAGAGCGATCTTATTTTTGGAAAGCAGCCAATGAATTAATTGTAACTATCTCCTTCAATTGCATGGAACCAGATGCTTGTTACTTAATTGAAACCCCAATAGCTTCCAAAAGTAAACAATGCCGATGTTAAAATGCATTTAAATTTGAACCATACTTTTTAAAAGAATGGAAATTAATGAGAAGAGGTCAATCTGTTATTGTACAGTCGGTCAGAAAGTTGAGTCGATGGCAGAAAAACGAATTTTAGAACCAGGTTTTTAGTAATGAAAGATGAAATAAAATAAAAATGAAAGACTGACAACTTTTAATCTACTTTTAAAGTAACTATTTCTGCCAGCGACCATTTTAGGCGAAATAATATTTGCGCACCACGTGCCTACCTATCAATACATACATTGCTTCATGATATGCAAATGAGATAAGCTTGTTTAAAGTTATTGAGTCTTTGGATGTCAATAATAGCTGGGATTGATAATATATGAAAAAATTTCTCAGTCCGAAATCAGCTTTTTGTTCTCAAAGCAGGTTTTGCTGTCGTATTTGACCGTCAATTTTCTTTGGATACACCTTTGTTGCGACTTGTGCTTGTAACAAAAAATAAATTTAAATGAATGTGTAAATAAGAAAATGATTGAATTGCTAACTAATAATTGAAAGGGGAACAAATATATGAATAAACTAATTTATAACCACTTGCAGGTATTGGAAATTGCATAAACGTTACCACGGTCACGTGTCTTATGGGATACTACTTCGTTAAGCTACGGTACATGATCATCTCTATAGCAACGCTGGTGGCTGGCATCTCTATTTTTGTGGCTACACCTTTTGGACTGTTTCTGATGGAAAGTACCGGTCTCAATGGATTTTTCCTGGTCCTTGCTAGTATGCACGCCCAAATCTGTGTTTGTGGAATGCTCAGCCGGCCGTCCAAGATTGAGCGGGATGTGCACTGCGAGAGAAAGGCGTCAAGAAGAGACGAGACTAAATCCTGGATTAACAGCTTTATGGACTTTTCCTTGTTAAAAAATTGGGGCTTTTTGTGTTTTATACTCAGCACCTCCGCTTGGAATTTTGCATACTACATGTCAGTTATACATCTACCAAAGTATGCTTCCCTACAGAATGACAGCACAGAATATATATCATATATCATGATGGCGTTTGCAGTTGCCAATATTATTGGACGTGTACTTGCCTCACTAGTAGTTTCAAAAGATGCAAATAAGAGCCTGTACATTTATACAGTTGTACTCGGCCTAGTTGGGGTGGCCACTGCATCATTACCTTTGTATTCCAAAACTGGACCAGGCGTTCTTATCTATTCCATCCAACTTGGGCTCTTCATTGGGTGTTTTGCGACCATGATGCCCTCACTCTCTCTCATTTTTGTGGGAAATACTCATATATCGGACGCAAATGCTCTGACCAACTTTTTTAGCGGTTTTGGTTCTATACCAGGGCCTATTGTAGCAGGTGAGAGATGTTTTACTTGTCTTTAACATATAAGTGCATACACTTATAATACTGTTTTCTTTTCTCTGTTTCAGCTCATTGGTGTGGGTTCTAAGGAGAATTTTCTCTATAGATAGAACAAATAATTTGAGCCATGCTCAGTGAAAAAGGGGTTTAATGCATCTGCAAAAAGTATCGACCCAGGCCAGCCTGCGCGGTCCGCGCAGGCTAACCTGGGTCGGAACATTTTGCTTTTGGTAAATTTTCTGCATCTCCAAGGACCATTCTATCTCATGATTTAGTCGGTTGTTTGCCAAAATGGATTTCATGGATCAATTACGTGATGACTTGCTTGGTATAAAGCATCACAGGAATGCATTTAACCCTCTTTTGCCGGAACTCGGCTCATTTAAAAGGTCCCATAACTTACTGTTATATAGATAGAATGTTTCATTAAATAAGGATGCATCTTTCTTACTGTCAATGCATATTGGTAAATGTTTATCCAACTAGCTTTTACCATGGCTCATCTATGGTGTGTTTGTATTTCAGGATTTGTATACGGGGCTTTCAAATCATATGAATACAGTTTTGTATTATCAGGTAAGTTATTGCCATCTTAGCTTTCTTACAACAGGGTTTTGTTATCACATTTTCGTTCTCTATCGCCATCCTATCTGCCCTTTCCCTTCCACACCTCTGTCTGTCTGTCTGTCTAGAAAACTACATACAGCCCTCTGCAGAGTCAAAATATGATATGGTTTGTGATATTTTTAGAAACCTAAAACTCAAGGCGCTGACTTTTTTTTATAAGCCATGTTTCAAATGTTTTCCTTATATATTTTGATATACCTTTGTTTATATTCTATTATATATTTTTACTAATAATAAAAGAAAAACGTCTTATAAAGTACCTATTAGGCATTTAAGGTATTGCATGCAAGGTTTTCTCTTGTCCCCATTTTCTTTGAATGGGGACCCCTAAATTTTCTAAATGTCCCCTAAATTTGTATGTCTGCATTTTTACAAGGTAAAGTGACCATCATATGAGACTCATCAGGCTTCACAAAATGTCGATCTTTTAGATATTTCATTGTTCAACAGGTGCAATACTATTAGTTGGCTGTGGTTTTGCTTTCGCCTCCTGTTGCTTAAAGAAACCTGTTGAAGATGAGCAGAGTGTTACCATATATGTAGACCCCAAAGAAAAGCCAGAATTAACTGATAAGCAAGATTTGATAACAGAGAAGAAGGCAAACGAGAAGGATGAGCTAGAGATGAGTGAATCAGCTGATCTGCTGTCAAAAGCAGGTTAACCCCTCGGCTGCTAAACGCGAACCAAGTATTAACTCTTTACCAAACGACAATATTCGGACTTGACTAAATTCAAAGCATTTGCAGACGACAAATCACGTGTACCTTAAAGGATGATTTCTGTCTTTGATATTGTAAAAAACATTGTGGGAATAGGAGAAAATGCTGGTTACTAGCATTTTCTCGTATCCCCACAATGTTTTCAAAAGCCTTCTGGCACAGGGTCGTTAAAACACGGGACTGTCAAGTAAAGGGTTAATATATACGTGATTGAGTTATGGATGAATTTTTGTCTGTTTTAGGTCATTTTTAAAGAATTCATTAGAAACACTGATCGTAAATTGGTGTTAAAAGTTTGTTTGAATTAAGTATCAAGAAACTATATGTGAACTCTATATCAAACAATTCCTTGTTTTACTGACCCTATAGAAGAAGGCTTTTGAAAACATTGTGGAAAAAGGAGAAAATGCTGGTAACCACGATGTTTTTTTTTTTATCATATCAAAGGCAGTAATCATTTTTTTGCCCCCTCCCCCCATACTTTGAGTTTGGTAACGTCTAAAATTTTGTGGTTTGGTAAAGAGTTGAATATCAGGGTCCATATTCACCAACCAATCCAAATTCAAGTCTGGCTCTGAATTGAAAGACGACCAATCTGATTGGCTGAGATAGAATATGGCTCAGCCAAGCAGAAGATCAGACTTACAATCCAGAATGAAAATAATATTCAGAGTTGTTGGTGAATAGGTATCCTCATCCAACAGTTTTATTCCATACATTTTGTTGTTTGTCATTTTGTTTTGCATTATTTTTGTACTGTTTCGTTAATTACATTGTGTAAAACAGGTATCCTCTCCATACAGATTTTAATACATGGATAAAAATATTTACACGGCGTCTGCCCCTAATTTGTTTAAGGAGGCAATGATTGAAATGATAACACTAAGGAGGCAGTGTTAACCCTTAGGCTGCTAAGTGCGACTCAGTGACATTTTGCGGACAGTGTAGATCAAGATCAGACTGCACAGAACGTACAGTCTGATCTTGGATCCACAGTGTCCAATAAGGACAGATTTTTCCCCAAAATTAACTTTGATATAGCAACATTTGGGTTTTTACTATCGGCTTTAAAGTTTCATTTAACTTATTTAGAAGGTTAAGGGTTATTAAAGAAGGAAGGATGTATGTCCCCTATGGGGATTTGATAGAAATTTTGTTTAGCATAGTAGTGGTGACCGTCAAGATGTGGAATCTACGGTTGTTTTTGTGATGTTTGTAGCTCTGAATGTCAACATAATTATGTTGAGAAACTTTGTTGAAAGGATATTGAATTGATAAGTTCCGTGCTGACTGGCAATATCTGTTAAATCAGATGATTTAAACGAGATCAGATCAATTTTTGTTGTAGTGCTGAATGTCAGCATCTGTTGATTGAGGTCATTTAAATGGAACAAGATGAGTTATAAGTGTAGTCCTGACTGTTAATGTCTGTAATTACAGGTTATTTGAGTGGGATCAGATGGATAATAAGTGTAGTGCTGACTGTCAATGTCTGTAAATACAGGTTTTTCGAGTGAGATCAGATAGATTGTAAGTTTAGTGCAGACTGTCAATGTCTGTAAATACAGGTGATTTGAGTGGGATCAGATAGATTATAAGTGTAGTGCTGACTGTCAATGCCTCTTAATACAGGTTATATGAGTGGGATCCGTTGGATTATAAGTGTAGTAACTAACTGTCAATATCTGTTAATTCATGTTATTTAAATGGAGTCTGAGTGATTATTATTCTAGTGCTGACCTCCAGTATCTGTTAATATAGGTTACCTGAATGAGAAGTTGTGGACCACATGATACCACTAACAGCTAAGATCCTGTAAACTGTGCTTTTATACGTGGAGATAAAGTAGATGTTTGGTGTAGTGCTTAATGTCAAAATATGTTGAATTCGATTATTCATGTGAGATTTGATTGATTTCTATTGAAATCGGTTAGTCCGGTTATATTAGTAACAGAATTTAGTGTAGTGCTGACTGGTTATATCCTGTGAAATACTAGAAGCTGAATAGACATAGCTGCAAACTTCTATTATATTATTGTGAAGTCATTTATTTTTATTGGGTGTATATAAGTGTTTGACTGATTGCATGTAAACCTGACGGAAATGCTTAAATTGCCATAAAGGTATAACTACCTCTTAAATAGCTGGATTTCTGCAAAAATAGTTGTATTTATACCTCTCGGCTCTGTCTCAAAAAAACTTTTTGATCCCGATTCTTTCAGTTAGACTTGGCAAATTTTTTTAAGTGTAGTGCCGATGACAGTATGGTTATGTCAGTAAGATTCCATAGATTTTTTAGTAACACAGGCTATTACTATCTATTTATTCAAATGAGAAATACACGTGATAGATTGTTATTTTAAAGTACAGTACCTGTTTATTCGGGTTATTTAGATGGTAATGGATTGATTTTATACGGAAGTGCTAATTGTCAGTATTTAATCTGATGATTTCAATGAAGTTTTGCAGATTTCTAGTGTAGTGCTGACCCAATATCTGTGATGCTTTTGATTTGTTGTACTCTTTGTTTTATGCCATATTTTATTTAGTTTTGTTTCATTTGAAAAGTGCTGGCTGGATGTTTGATGATTGTATTACTCGGAGAAAAAGAAACTCATTTATATCTTGAATACTAGTGTTATGTTGTTGCATTTTCTGATTTTTTTTTCTTTATTTTCTTTCTACATCTTTCATTTTTTCTTCAGTTCTAAAGCTAGTGTGGTATTTCGGACAAAATGTAGGTAATAGACTGAATATCAGTAATCACACTTGCAATGCCTTGATTACGTGTCCTGCACAAGGATAAAGGCAATGTAAGGACTAGAAGAAAATTGTTTCATGACTATGATAAAGAAAGAGAAATCTAAGTAAAGCAGAGTGAAAATTTGAAGTACCGAACTAACCATTCGTTATTTATACATCTGGATTAGTAATTTTCAAGCATAACTTGTGACTTTTTGTTGCGGATATTTTTGTCTTGCAGCAAAACTCTGTAGATTGTCAGTTTCTATTGATCAGCCTTTCACCTTGATTTTCACATTTTCTGTCGTCAAAGTCGTCTGTTGCAAGCTCGTTTGAAGATGTAATGAGATAAACAATGGAATAAATAATCGAGATTTTTCGTCAGTGCTGAAGTTACCAGAGATCTTTTACCGGTAATTGTTAAACATTTTATCTTCAATTTAGGTCAATTAGGAAAACCGTTATGATTTTAACAGTTTTCTTTTTCTTATTTGATGTTTTTATTCCTTATTATTTCTTTGATGGATACATTGTTTAAATATTTAAGATTATATTAATTACAGTTATTATCTACTTAGGTATTCTCTTTAATCATGTTTTCGCTACCTGTACAATTTATTTGTTTATGTGTTCGTAGTTTCGGAGTTTGTGTGCTTAAAAATAATGATTTGAAAAAAAAAAAAAAAAAAGAGAAATGAAAATTAAATTCCTTGATTATTTTTTACGTATATAAATCTGTAATAAAAGTTATTTGTGTGTATAAATTAAAGTCTTGGTAATTCTAATTGGATACATAAACAAGAAATCGTTCCATTTGACTCACCATCTCATTAAAATAAGTAAACAGCAGAAGACCTTATAAAATACTAATAATCAGCATCAATCAGTGTTCAGCACATACCTAATAAGTATGGAAAAATGAGCAATTGCACGTTATTAGCAATTTCTCCCTTTGCCATAATATTGTTAAAAGTACCCCTCTTCAAAACTAAAAGAGGCGCAAGTTAAAGCAGGTTCATATATATATTGCTTTAAATTAAGACTCACATTTATCAGGTCATTTATATGAACGAGATGTTTTTTGGGGGTTTTTTTTGCTTCAAATATTGCAGCAGAAATCCATTTTGCTCTGGGGAAATTAAAAATGATGCTTCACATTTTTAGGAGATTTGTATATGTCATTCAAACTCATAGATTAATTTGAAGTACCACATTAGTGATAGTCAAGAGTTTACTCTGTAATAGTGTTATGTAAGATGTATTCTGAACAAACTTGAAGGGGTCCTGTGTGGCTCAGTTATAAAGTGTAGGACTCGTAACCTGGAAGGTCCGGGTCCGAGCCTCACTGGACGCACTGGGCTTTTCGTGAGAGTGTCTTTGGGCAAGACACTTCAGAGCCCTAGCCTAGTACTGGTGAAACCCAGGACATACATAATTGTGTGAGCTGTCGCCGTGATATGACTGAAATAATGTTGAAAGCGGCGTTCAACACAGACACACACTCACGCACACACACACACACACAAATGAACAAATTTGACATAAAAGGAATCCTCAAATGTATAGTAGAACAATTTTAGTCATAACGAATCTCCTTGTTTTAATCCAGGTGAAAACTGGAATACTATTATGTCGTACACTTTTATGAAACTGTGTGAAGTTTAAATATGTTGCAAATTGTGAAAAATGACGTAGGATTGTGTATTTTTAGATACTTATATCTAGGTTAGCTGTTTAAGTTATATGATTTTTCAGTCTATATGATCAAATTTGATTTTATGACCTTCTAGTTTAGATGTTTTGAGTTAGGTTTTATGGCTATCTAGTTTAGATATTTGGATTAGATTTTATGTTACCGTTTGGACGCCAAAATACTCTTCCTGGTTTTTTTTTTTTACATCATTTTATGTTTGGCATATCCTTAGCATACCATGGGCTGCACTAGGTGCATTTACTAAAAGTTGCCGAGTAGGATTAGACTGAAAAGATTATACTAGTAGCTATTAAGGCTTTGCGTGAGAAGAAGCAATGACTTCGCTGCGCTATCTTTATGTTTTCAAAACCTGCTAACTGTTAACTGGCATATTCACTGACGAAAAATATGTGTATTTGTAAAGTCTAGGCTAATATGTCGTTTATGTACATGTGTATACATTGGAATCTCATAACGTTTCGAATAGAAAGATTATCGAATAATGATTTAAAATTTCCACTTTTCGAATTGGAAGAGGATAAATCATCACACAGGACACGTGAAATTTTAATTTTTGTCACATGGATAAAACAATTACTGATCTAGATCTTTCCACAATTATAAACAACTTTAGTTGGAGAGAAAGTGTTGCAAGAGTTCTGACTGATCATATGTTGTCTACGGAAAAAAATTAGTATTTATTGATATATTCGAGTTTTTGCTTGTTTGAAAACGTTAAGCTGGTAGCTAATCAAGAAAGTTATTGCAACCTTTTCCACATTCGTTTTTACTACCTTAGTTTGTCTGTGTTATTCTTTAGTAGGTCTTGATTTTCATGTTTTAGATCATGATAATTTGTTATCTGTTGAAAATCAAGAGTTTTATCGGGTAGCACATTGACACTAAAGTCACTTTGTGTCCCTCACCATTTTTTTGTCGTTCTGTTTTATTTAGCTAGCTTTATTGATGATCATTGTTTTACTGTAGCGTTCGTTAGTGATTTTTCTTTGCAGTGCATAATGTTTTATAATCTGTTTTAAAGAGATCTAAAATTGAATCCATTTTGAAAACAGTTTTGTCTTCATTATTTTGTCATTCGGATCTGTTTCGCTAACATATGTTTTCGTTATCGTTTTGTTGTAGATTTCGTTAGTCTTATATTTTCCAGTGCTTTGTGCTTTATGGTTCAATATTATATTTCATGTGTCTATTTTTAGAAATGTTATGGGTAAAGAAATGTCGTAATTTAAGCTGGGGGGAATTATTTCCCCGTCACAGTGAATATTTTCCTCCTGCCGAAAATCTGGAACTACTTTTTTAAGCTTTTTAAGTTTTAAAAGTGGCGTTCGTTGACAAAATAATCAGAGGAAATATAATGTATAATTTATTTCATCAGCTTGTGGTTAATATGGGGAAATATTTGCCGAAAAAGGGAAAGGTCCGCGAAAATACGGCACGAGTTATTTTCGCGGACCTTTCCCTTTTTCGGCAAATATTTCCCCATATTAACCACAAGCTGATGAAATAAACTCTATTTAACACCACAGCTTTATGTAACCGAGTTAACTCTAAACCAAACTATTCCAGGTTTAGACGACCTTGAAGTGGAGGCCTTTTGAACACGTTGTGGGAAAAGTAGAAAATGCTGGTAATCAGCATTTTCTACTTTCCCCACAATTTTTTCGACCCTGTGAAAGAACTTGTTCATTTTTACCACTTTCAGAGTTGTCGTCTGCTTTTTTTTTTTTTTTTTTGTTCTTTTTTTCAAATTGGAAGAGTTTAAAATTTGTAGCTTGGGAAAGGGTTTATTCATTAACTCATTTAACTCTATAACAATCGATCCATTGTTTAAACGAACCAGGGGAATAGAAGTTTTGAAAACCTTTTAGGAAAAAAAAAAAATGCAGGTAATAAGTGTTTTCTTCTTTTTCCCCCACTATTTTTTTCCCTATCTATGACAACTTCCATAGCTTGAGACAAGCAAATTCTCTTAGTATGTGCGAGTCCAAAAATTTGTCGTCTGGTACAAATTAAGCAATGAAACTAGTCTTTACTTAGAACTATTAAAAAATTTCAAGCCATACTTATGCGCGCTAAGTGACCAAAGTTGTCGATGCGCCATAAAACAACATTCATTCATTCATTCAAGCCATACTCTGGCAAAAGGCGGTTTAATGCATCTCCGAGATGCGATATACCAAGCAAGTCATCGCATAAGTATTGATCCATAAAATCCATTTTTGTCAAACAACTGGCCGATTCCTTAGGTATGATGGTCCTTGGAAATGCATAAAAAGTCACCAAAAACAAAAAATTTCGACACAGGTCAGCCTGCGCGGATTGCGCAGGCTGACCTGTGTCGATATTTTTTGCAGATGCATTAAAGTCCCCTTTCACTGAGCGTGGCTTATTTAAGGAAAAAGATGCAAAATTCTGATCAACTAACTGCTCCTTTTCCTAGACATTTTCTCTATGGTTCAACAATGTTATCTGTGTTTCTATCGAATGTTTCTTCTTTGTGTTAACTGTGCTAGTGTTTGGTTTGTAAAAGTAATTTGTGTGGTAATAGGTTCAAAACTAAATTAAAATACTTTAAATTCGACATTGTTTTAAATGTTGAAATAAAGCTATCTGAGATCTACCGCACTTAGTTTCTCTTTCATTGATTCGTTTATTCTATTATTGTGGTTGTTGATTTTGGCCCTCGCTTTTTATCTCACCTGAGCACGAAGTGCTCAAGGTGAGCTTTTGTGATCGTGCTGTGTCCGTCGTGTATCGTGCGATCTTCAACATTTATCTTGTGTGCACTCAAGAGGCCACATGTTCAGTCAGATACTCTTAAAACTTGGTCAGAATATTTGTCTTAATTAAATCTCGGACTAGTTCGGAATTGGGTCACTTTAAGTAAAAAAGTAGGTCACCAGATCAAATCTTAGAAAAATCTTGTGGGCACTGTAGAGGCCACATTTTATGCCTGATACTCATGAAACTCTGTCACAGTGTTTGTCTTAGTGTTATCTTGGACAATTTCGAAATTGGGTCATGTCGGGTCAAAAGGTAGGTCATTTGGCCAGATCCTAGAAACACCTTGTTTGTTCTCTAAAGGCCACATTGTTAGGCCGATACCAATGAAACTATGTCAGATTGATTATCTTGATGATATCTCAAACAAGTTTGAAATTTGGCCATGTCGGTCAAAATATAGGTCTAAACCTGAAAGAAACCTTGTGTACATTTAAGAGGCTGCATTTTCAGCCTGATACTCATAAAAGTCTGTCAGAAAGTTTGTCTTGTTAAAGTCTTTGACATCTTTGAAATTGGGTCACGTCAGGTCAAAAAGTGGGTCACCAGGCCAAATCTTTGACAAAAAACCTTGTGTGCATTCTAGAGGCAACATTTTCAGCCTGATTCTGATGAAACTTTGTCAGAATGTTTGTCTTGATATCTTCAACAAATTCAGAATTGGGGCATGTCGGTTGTAAAAGTAGGTCACTTGGCAAAATCTCAGAAAAACCTTGTATGCACACTCGAGGCCATATTTTTTAATCTGATAGTCATGAAACTAGGTCAGATTGTTTGTCGCGTTGATATCTCAAACAAGTCTGAAATTGTGTCATGTCGAGTAAAAAAGTAGGTCATTGGGCAACATCTTAGAAAAACCTTTTGTCCAGGGTAGAGGCCACATTTTCAGCCTGATACTCATGAAGATTAGTCAGAATATTTGTCTTGATGATATCACGGATTAGTTTGAAATAGGGTCACACCGGGTCAAAAAGTAGGTCACAGGGTCAAATCTTAGAAAAACCTTGTGTTCACTCTAAAGGACACATTTCCAATCGCTTATTTACGTAACTTGGTCAGAATGTTTGTCTTGATGATATCTTTGACAGGATGGAAATTGGGTCATGTTGGGTTAAAAAATAGGTCACTAGGTCTTTGGAGAAAATCTTAGAAAAATCTTGTGTACAATCTAGATGCCGCATTCTCAGCCTGATACTCATGAAACTTGGTTAGAATGTTTGTCTTGATGATATCTTGGACAAGTTGGAAAATGGGCCATGTTGGGTTAAAAAGTAGGTCACTTACACTTGTGTGTTTTACATCACTAAAACCAGGATTCTTCAATTTTATCAACTGTCGATGATTTAACTCATACTCAGATGAGCGCTTTAGGGCCAATGGACCTCTTGTTTATGACTTCATGTGATATTTGAATGCAAGATAATTCATTGAGAGCCGTTTTTTTTTAAATCGTATTTCAGTTATATTCATAATGCCCGTAGGAACGGGGGGGGCCACAGGGGTCGTCCCCGCCCCCAATTTTGCCATTGTTTCTACAGGTACCAACGAAAACCTTGAGGTCTAGATCTTACTCGAGTAGAAAAAAAGCACAGTGAGTTAATACGTTTTCCGTGTAGATCTACCTAAATAAGAATTATACTGTTAAAGAATTTCCCAGATACTCCGTTGTAAACAGTCAATGTGCACACCGACATAGATAGAAGGTCAGTTATAGTAAGGTCTATCATCGTTCCCCCCCCCCACCCTTTCCCATCACATTTTGCTTCCTGAAGTGTCGGAACTCATACATTGTAACGTTAAAAGGATAACCTAATGGCCGTTTGAGGCAACTAATGGTCGTTTACTTTTGCCAACAAATCATTAAAATGCATAGTTACTTACTTTGAAATTGTTTAAATCCATGTTTAAATAAAATAAGTCAAATGTCTATCGCAGTGACATCATCAAGTTCATGCACCAAACTGCACGTTTTACCAAGGTTTCAGTGACGTCATTTCTTAGTGACGTCAGTTTTCATTGAATTGGGGCACTCTAAAGGAAAATCCTATTTCGCCAGCGTACTAAATGTGTTAGACCATAAAACAGGAAAATTTCGCTGAATACACGTTGGAATGGTAAGACTTTGCAGTTATGGAGTCCAGTTTATTTTGTCACTGGCAAATGCTTTCAATTCAGACAAGTTTACAAATGTGTCGTCTGTCAAAGAGATACTTAAGACGGATAAAGCCGGAGGTGAGGATTTAGAGCGAATGTTCATAAGCTTTGTAGATCTAAATGAATCAAATACCGAAATTTTAGGACTGTCAAGAATACTGAAATACCCCTTATCATCAGTCTGAAGTATTGTGAACTCCTACCCCCGTGCACCATTTAAGGTTGGCCCTGATAATCCTCGGCAGTAGGGTCCCTTCAAACTCTTTACCACGCAATCCCTAGTTTTAACGACCTTAACAAAGAAGGCTTTTGAAAACATAGTGGGAAAAGGAGAAAATGCTGGTAACCAGCATTTTCTCTTTTCCCACTGTGTTTTTTACCCCTCCAAAAACAAGTTCCATCATTTGAAGCACATTTAAATTTTCGTCTGCAAATGCTTTGAATTTGGACCTGTTTAAAATTTTGTAGTTTGGTAAAGTGTTATTGTGTTCGCTCCTCTTTTACCACTTTGAATAGTTTGACCTAAATACTCGAGTTGAGGCTACACTGTTATAGTTGGAGCTAGGTATCAATTAGAAAAATCAACAAATTCTGTATATAGACCCTTGGTATGAGCGAACTGATCCAGACGACAAAATTTATATCACCCATATCTGAAAAATTGGCAGACGACAAATTACGCGTGGCTAAACACGTGGAATTGGTCTTTGAAAGGGTAGAACATTTTGGGAAAAGGAAAATGGTGCTTATCATCACTTTCTTCTTTTTTTCCCATGACGTTTTAATGAGGTACATGTATATACCAAACGGAATGGTTTAGACTTGATCAATTTGGAAGCATTATCTGACAACAATCTCCATGTAGCTTGAAAGATGATTTCTGTCTCTAAAACGGTCGAAAAATGTTGTGGGAAAAAGGAGAAGATGCTGGTTACCAGAATTTTCTCCTTTTCCTACAATGTTTTCAAAAGTCTTTCACCCCAGGTTCAATAAAACACGGGCTTTTGTGGTCAAGGGTTGATTTTTAGCCTTCTTCCTCGAGATCGTTAAAAGACGTGATTAGTAAAAAGTAAACCACAGTGTTATTAGGAAGTACATGTTTTCATCTTGTCAAAATAGTTTTCTATTTTAAGATTACCGATTATAATGTAATTGTATTTCTGTATGCATAATGGATTTTTATTGCAGTTTCTCTGTGAGGAGATGAGAAAGGGGATCTAATAAAATAAAGAATAAATTACACTCTGCGCACTAAAGGTCTATTTGTTTTCGGCGTAGCTGATTGTGCTGCCTATTGACCTACTTTTTGGTATTGATAACGAGTGAATTAATTAAGATTTTGATTGGTCAAAAAATGTAGACATGTTTATTGTAAGAGCTTCATTCCATTTTGGTGGCAAATTTACGCCGTCTATCTTTTTTAAAGATATTTCTTGTGTGATATGAACTCTAGCAGGTTGAATGTAGTTTTTCTGACAAACGGTACAGTGATTTTACAACCTATTGGACTAAAGCCTTTAAAAACATTGTGGAAAAAAGGGACAATGCTGGTAATCTGTTCCCCCTATAATATAATCTTTTCGAATGGTATATTCCTATCACTTGAGCTAATTTCAACTGGACGTTTTTTTTCGTCTGGTAAACCGTGCCTTGGATTAGTTTTCCGTGGACAAACTATATAAGCCACATAGAGTTGTTAACAAAATCTTATAGCCTTGTTCAAACTGAAAGCATTTGCAGACGAAAAACCTAGTTGGTTTTGGAAGGGTAGAAAACATATTGGGAAAAGTAGAAAATGCTGGTGACCAGCATTTTCTCCTTTTCACACGATACTTTCAAAAGCTAGTTTCAGAAGGGTCGATAAAACTGGAGATTTTGTGGTAAAGGATTATTCACACTGTTCGTCACTTGTGATTCAAGCGAACGCGGATGTAAGTTTGATGGGTAACACAGCGTTACGGATCACCATGCATGATTGGTTCTTCGTGTCACGTGACCGAAAAGATTGATGTAAACATTTCATTCGTGTTTTAAAGAGAGATGTGAATATTAGCTATAAATTATTGCAATACTTTACTTGTGTTACTAAAAATAATCGCTAAAAGGATAATTTTATAGCATATCAACATGAACGAGGTATGAATAAAAAATTTCGCTGTCCACCTCTGTCTCCTTCCGTTATTTTGTGTGGAACTCGCTATCACCTTTTCTATCTCTACAATCATTCATCTGACTGAATATATAGATAAGTCTTCTTCTTTCTTTCTTTTTTCTTTTTTCTTCTCCTTTTTCTTCTTCCTTTTCCTTTTCTTCTTCTTTGCACCGTTAGATTTATTTATATGTTTCACGCAGGAGGTATCGTTGTACAGTGCAAATATGAATTTACGTTTCCAGCGACGAAAAACCAGTTAATGAACTGTTATGAACTTATGAAACTCGTATATTGGCAGTTACAACTGTTTTTCTTTAAACCCTCAAAATGTTGACTTTTTATGGCAATTTCCATATAAATCAGTAATTTTGATTGAACTCTGTAGAAAAAGTTGGAGTTTTTTTTGCGAAGAAAAATTTCCACATATCTATCAACATGACTGATTTCATTACCTGCGTCGGAAACACATTAATTTGTCTGTTGTATGTTGACAGTGTCAGCTCTGATTATCTCTCGTGGCTGAATGACTTTCTAACATTGAAACCATTATAACGTAGCTTACACGGTGCATAAAATGTTAGACGGTAGCATGTCGCTGTAATTTTCTTCGATTACCAACCGCTGACGACCTTTTTCCGCCTTTTGAATTGATTGATTGATCGTACTGCAGTTTAACGCCGTTTTAACAGCTTAGGTCATGTCACGGCGGTCAGTGCACCTACGCATGTGTTCCCTGGCTTTCTGACACAACTATCTGTATAAGTCACTGACTTCTTTTCTCAGATGTATCAGAGGTGAGAGGCGAAAAATCGCCGGAAAGAAAGTTATCGAACTCAAAACCTCCAGGTCACGAGTCAGATACGCTAACCTCTGAGCTACCCGGCCGGGCTCCGTCTTTTGAAAGACAACTTTTCATACGATTTGGAAAACGAACAAACTGTTTAGAGCATATGTCTCTGTTATAACCCTGATTTTTTTTTAAGTATGAAGGAAAATATTATGTCCCACGGTTTGTTTATGAATTTTTCATATGAAATTTATCATTCATTGATTTTACCAATCTTTCCAGATCAACTAGAGTGTCTATGAAGACTAGAAATGCGACGAGAAGACGATGATAAGAAGAGTTAGATGTTCCTTTTTCATCATTATTGTGGGCGGGGTTATTTTAATGGCCTTCAACTTCACAAAGCAGATACAAACCGTTCCAAATATGCAGAGGCGGCGGCAGGAAGTACGGAGGGAAAACAAAGTTTCGGAAACAAAACCGAAAGACAGAAAATGTTTTGTAGTTTATAGTCACTGTGAGTCAGTCTCTCTCTCTCTCTCTCTCTCTCTCTCTCTCTCTCAGTGTCCATTTAAGGTTGTTCCTTATAATTCATGTGACTTTGGTCCCTATTTAGTACACGACGGTTGAGCCTGTTCAGTTTGGTCCTTAGTGTCCATTTAAGGTTGTTCCCTATAATAAGTGTCATTTTTGGTCCTTATTTAGTACACTACGGTTATTATTTATCAACTTTAGTTGGTCAATTTAGTAGCAATATATTAATATTTACAGTTTGACCTTAAAAATCTATTGCATTTCGGACTCTATAACCCATTTTACTTTAGTACCTATGATTCACTACAGTTTGGTCTTCACTGGCAACTTCAGTTTGCTCATCACAGGCCGCTTGTGTTGGTTGATTTCAATTTGATCTTATAAACTAATACATCATGTCCTTTATCCACTTTATTTTGGTGCTTATTTTCTACTCCAGTATGGTCCTTATTTCCGACTTTAGTCGGTCAGTATATTTCAATTATTTTCGTCCTTACTACCAAGTGCAGTTTGGGGCTATCAATGGACTGCATTTTGGTTCCTTTTGTCCACTTCAATTTTGTTCTTATAAGCCAACACGGTATGGTCTCTATTAGCCACTTTGGTTGGGTCTTCAATTTCTACTTCAGTTTGTTCCTAACAATACACAATAGTAGGTATATTGTCCTTTGAATCCAGTCCAGTTTAGACCTCAGTTTCCACTTCTGATTGATCCTAATATTTTATATCAGCTCAGTCCTCATAATTTACTACATAATAATAATATTATGATTATGGTCTCTATAATCAACTTCAGTCCACTTCCCATTATAGGCAGTTTCGTCTACTCCATTCGGTCAGTTTTACTTCAAGTTGTCCTTGCTAACAAATTTAGTTTCGCCCATACAATAAAGAAGATTTTGTTCTCTATGATCTACTGCAATTTGTTCGCACTACCCAACACAATACGGCTTCTATAATCAGCTCCAGTTTTGTAGCCTGATTTTCTACTTCAGTGTGGCCTTTTTTACCCTCGTTAGCTGACCGATGTAAACTTCTTCAATTTCTCTTTACTAGCAAATACATTTCGGTCCTTTTAATTAACTTAATTTTGGTTGCTGTAAGTCCACTTCAGTTTGGTCAGCATAATTCAACATAATACGCTATGGACCCTACATTCCACTTTAATTTAGTCTTCGTTTTCCACCTTAATATGGTCTCCAAAAGCCAACACAGTGTGGTCCCTAACACTCACTTTAGTTTGGTCCTATTTTCCACCTTGGTATGGTCCTTCTAATCCTACACAGCATGTTCCGGTAAACTGACTTCAATTTGTTCCTTATAACCCAGAACTGTATGGTCTCCATCCAGTTTCGACTTAGTCACCATTTCCGCTCCAATTTGGTCCTTCTAACCCGACACAGTTTTGTCTTTACAGTCTACGTTAGTTTGGTTCTCATCTTTTAGTTCATTATGGTCTTTATAACCCAAAGTATTCGGTCAATATGATCAACTAAACTTCGTCCTTACTAAAAAGTGCAGTGTGGTCCTTTCAATTAACCTTCATCCTGCTGAATAACTAAAATGAAATTCCAGTTCGATAGTAAAAACTCAAATATTGCTATTTCAAAGTTTTGTTTTAGGGAATGATGTCATCTTATCGGACAGTGTAGGTCAAAGATCAGACTGCACGTTCTGTGCAGTCTGATCTTGATCTACACTGTCCGCAAAAGGTCAGTGAATCGCGCTCAGCAGCCTAAGGGTTAACTTCTTTGGTTGCTGTAACTTCATTTTGGTCTTTTTAACGAAATGCAGTACGGTCCCTGTATCATTCTTTTTGCACGTCAGTGCGGTCTTTATAACCCAATACAGTATGACCGCTAAATTCTGTTTTGATTTGGTCTTCATTTTCACCTCTGTCTGGTTATTTTACACCCCAATTCGTTCCTTATAACCAAAACCATTTTTGTCTGCACAATCCACCTGAGTGTGATCCTCGTTTTCCGCTTTTTTTTTTTTAATCCTTATTACCCACCACAGTTTGGTCCCTATCATTTACTGTAGTTTGTTCCTATTTCCCACTTCAGTATGGTCCTTATTACCCATTTTATTCAGTGATAATACATGATATCCTCTCAAATTTGCCCGTACCAGTTTGACCCTTAGACAAATAATTAATATAACTCGTAGATAAGAAAGAAAGTTTTATAAATAGTTAAACTTTTTCTCTTTTCACATTTGTCACTTGTACAAGCTTTTAGCAGATCAACGTGTCGCTTGTCTAGTAGTAGGTAAGCCCATCAAGAAATGTATTCGGTAACCACTAACTTAATAATATTCTTAGTATCTTAACTTGAATGTAACGCTATATCTGTTTGGCTTGGTTAAGCCAATCAGAAATTATGTTACTATCTAAATCTAGAATTAGACTGGATTTTCAATTTAGAATAGTTGGTCAATACGGTCCTAATGGGCTAGCAATCAAGAGGTTGGTCGGTGACTTTGAGAAGGTGTTATAAGTAGTGCTGACTGAAAAAAATCCCTGATACACATGGATTTGTGCACAGGCCATCTTGGTATACTAGTAATTGAATATATATATTTAAAACGACAATAAACACTAAGCTAACAAAGTATTGCTAAACTGTTAGATGTTATCACACACCCTAGAGCCTCAGTACCATGGGGAGAAATTGCTTCTTAAAAGCAATCACTTTTCTTACAGCTATGTTTTCTATTTTATTGAATAATTATATGAATAATGCTCTGACAACAGGGTGTTTAATGCCCCTCAGTGATGCATTTTATCAAGCAGGTCATCACAAGATCGTATGAATCCATAAGATCCATTTTGTCGACTGAATCTGGGAGTAGATTGGTCCGTTGACATGCAGAAAATTTACAAGTAGCAAAAAGTTTCGGGTCATGTCAGCCTGCAAAGGCTGACATGGGTCAATACTTTTCGTAGATGCATTAAGACCCCTTTTTCACAGAGGAAGGCTCATTTCAAAAAGTCTGTTCCTTTCCTTTGAGGGTTCGTTATTTCTGTCATTCGCTATATAGTTTTTGACATATTTATAAATTTGTCCCGTGTAACTGGTCTATATGTATCAATCGGATTGTTCTCATGCTACCCCACAGCCCCAGTACCATGTAACAAGACAGTACCAATTTGGGAGGACCTGGAGCGCAGGTTCACGATGCTCCAGCCAGGCGGTTACTACAAGCCCAGCTCGTGTCAACCAATATATAGAATCAATATAATAGTGCCATACCGGGACAGAGAGGAGCATCTAAAACTATTTTTACAGCACATGCACCCTTTTCTGCAGAGTCAAAAGCTCGAATATACCATTTTCGTTGTGGAGCAGGTATTTGCATATTGTTTGAGAGTCTGCCCGTCCGTCAGTCTTTCTTGCAACCCGTCCATCTTTTGTAGGTCGGATTGCCGGGAAGGAGACCCTTGTAGACTGCCTGTCCGGATACTGGCCTAGTTCTACGTCAAATGCATGCCTAGAGTGCGCTCGCTCGTTCCCTGTCTATCTGTTTGTCTCCCTCTTCTCTCCCTCTCTCTTCACCTCATATTCTCTTTCTCTCTCTCTCTCTCTCTCTCTCTCTCTGTCTCTCTCTCTCTCTATGTTTCTTAGTCTCATCTTCCCCCCCTCTCTCTTTTGTCTCTTCATCTCATCTTTCCTTTCTCTCTGTCTCTGTATCTCTCTCTCTTCATCACATCTCTTTATTTTATCTTTGTCTGTCTGTCTATCTGTTTGTCTGTCTGTCCGTCTGTCTTTCTCTTTTTTTCTCCCTTTCTCTTCGAGCCTCTCAGTCTGCCCGTCTCTGTCTCTCTTTTTCTTTCTCGTCATCCTTTTCATGTCGCTTACTTGAACCATTACTTTACTTCTTCGAGTTATCATTTTAGTTGTGATTACTAAACATTTTTTACCGTTTTTCAGACTCCAGACGATGTTTTCAAGAAAGGTTTACTGATGAACGCCGGATTTTTAGAAAGCTTAAATTTAACTGATACTTATTGTTACGTATTTCACGATGTAGACATGCTGCCCCTCGACCATCGAATAACCTACAACTGTAAAAGTAGAGCAGTCAAACACGTCTCCACCTATATTCGGCAGTATGACTTTAGGTAAGTGTGACAAAATTAATAACTCTTTACCAAACAATAAGATTTTAGACTAGTCCAAATTCAAAGCAATTACCGACAACTAATAAAATGTTGCCAAAAAGATGATGTTTGTCTTTGAAAGGATGGAAAATATTGTAGAACTAGAAGATTACCCAGGGGCAACATGTCGAGCCCGCCATTGAGGATTTTAAATGGCACATCTATTCATGAAAGAAAGTAATTGTGGCAAACTGCATTGAAATCTAACCAAAACCATATTTTACGATTTAAAAATTTTGCTAGTTGGAGAAATCTCACCGTAATAGACGGTGTAGATCTGTGTAGTCTGATCTTGATCTATTCTGTCTGTAAAAGCCAACAAAGTCGCCCTTTGTAGCATTAGTGTTATAGCCTTCTTTTCTCACGGCAGTCAAGACACAAATTTATCTTGTAAAGTCTAAAATTATTTTATTTATCTTCCGAGTTTGCGTCAGCGGTTCGATTCAGTCGTAGGTACATGTATTTATCTATTATTATTTCGGCGAAAAAAAAAACAACATGGCACAACACGGTACAGTAATTAGATTATATCACGAAGATTGTATGAAAATTAAAATCCAGGACAGCAATCATATAATGATATTAAAAATCCATTAACAAGAAAAAATTCACTAACGAAAGTGATGCAAAAACCGGATACAGAATACGTCACGAGCCTCTCACACACATAGACTTACTTACCTTTAAAACCCATTCGACGCCATGGCCTTTGCAGACTAAACAAACGGACGGTATAGATTCAAGATCAGACTGCACGTTCTGTGCAGTCTGATCTTGATCTTTACCGTTCGCAAAAGCGCGTGTTTTCTTCTATGGTGTTGAAAAAGTTTAAGGTACAACGAGGAACATCTTTAAAAAAGATAGACGGCGTAAATTTGTCCGCAAGTAGGCAGGGGCCCTTAAAACAAACATGTCTACATTTTTTACCAATCAGAAATTTCTAGTCATTCATTTTTATCAGTACCAAAAAAAATTAGGTCAAAAGCCAGCACGTTCATCTACTTATTGTTTTTTCGTTCCAGAAAACCGTACGGAAGATACCTGGGTGGAGTATTAATTTTTCACAGAGATCATTTTAAATTCGTCAACGGGTTTTCCAACCTCTATTGGGGGTGGGGAGGCGAAGACGACGATATGTATTTTAGGTAAGTCTGTGTGTAGTCTGTTGGAATGGTGTTTGACGTCGCTTTCGACAGCAATTCAGGCGAATCAGGACGACAGTTCACCTTTTTAGGTCTTTCCATATTTTACCAGTCCTTGGCTAGGATTCTATAGCGCCTTGTACAAGGACACTCCAATATAAATTTGTAACTACCGCACGAATTTAAGGCATAGTAATACAGAGGAGCTATTCTCTGGCAAAAGGGGGTTTAATGCATCTCCGTGATGTGTGATACCAAGCAAGTCATCACATAATTATAGATCCATAAAATTCGTTTTGTTTGACTACCGACTGAATCTTGACGTACAATGGTGTTTTGACATGCAGAAAATTGACTAATAACAAAAAGATTCGTCCCGGGTCAGCCTGCGCAAACTGCGCAGGCTGACCTGGGTCGATACTTTTTGCAGATGCATAAAGCCCCCTTTTCACAGAGCATGGCTTAAATGAATATTCGAATTATCACTGAATGCATATTGAGGGAAAAATGGATGAAACTTTTCAAGAAAGGTTAAAATGTTTATGCGAGGATAAATTGGTTTATAGAATGGTATTTTACGCCTCTTTCAATATTATTTCTGTCAGATCACGGCGGCTGCTTACATATTCATGTATGTCTAGGGTTTCAGAAATACTAGACTATAGCCCTGAATTATCTTACCCAAGGAAATCCCAACGGGTATTTGCGAATAATATCCTAGCTTGTCATACGACTGATTGATTGATTGATTGCATGCTGTTTAACGCCGTTTTCAACATTATTTCAGCTATATTGCGGCGGCCAGTGCAACTATCCATGGTTTCCTGGAGTTTTTGTTACCAGTACTCCGCACAATATTCTTTTCAAGTCACGGCTGCTTTCTCACATAACCATCGTCGAAATAATGATCAGCGGTGAGAGAGGAATGAATCCTGTCGCAATGACTACATGTATCATCAATCCTCGGAAGGAAATTGGCCGAGCCGGGGATCGAACCAGCGAACCCCTGTTCCTGAGTCCTGTACGCTACCGACTGCGCTACCGGGCCGGCGCTTGTTATTTGAATGTAGAAAATATTCTTGCTCTGTTTGTTCAAACCATAAATACCTTCCCTTTTGTCTTTCTCCTTTAAATTGAAACGTGAAAAAAAAAAATCCATTTATGTCAGACTTAACCAACTTAATGGAATAATTTCTATATTTTCTTTATATTTCAGACTTTTAAATGAAAACATAACAATAGAACTACCACAATCAATGCAATATAAGTTTGAGTCCTGGTCTCATTCGCGGAACGAGGAAAATGTTAACAGGTGAGCCTACTTCTCTATAACATAAAGATCGATTAACTCGTTACTGAGCGACATCTTGACTGTTCAAGTTTAGCTTAATTTAGTTTAAACATATTTATTTTACATCGATTGAGAAAGAGGTTCTTACAACTTATACTAATCTCTCGATTCTGCTTCCTGGGAACTACACCAGTATAGCACCGTCACGCGGAACCCGTAGGTTTAAGGTCTCGTTCGAAAGACTATTACCAAGTTTTTAATTTCGACTTTTTTTCAAAAATGACAGTGTGAGTTTGATCTCTTTTATTCATTTCAGTTTTTAATTGCAAGTTATATTTTATTACAGGGACAAATTAGTAATGAGAGCAGCAGAGAGAATGTATGAAGAAGGTTTAAACACGGCCAAATATGAGGTCCTCCAAATAGAAAAGAAACAGTTATATACTCGGATCTATATTTCACCAAAACTAACAAACGGATCCTATAAAGACATTCATCAAGAGTATATGCCAAACGAAAATAAACTAATAAAGAACTGATGTCTTTTTTTTTTAACTCTTTACCTATCGACAAAATTCTAGACTTGTCCAAATTGAAAGAATTTACAAACGACAATTTTAATCTAGTTCAAAAAATGTGTTTTCTATTTGGAAGGGTAAAAAGCAATGAGGAAAAAATCTCTCAGTTCCTTTGTTTCTTAGATAACATGTACTCTAACAATTTTCATACCTAACCCCATCTATCTCTGATTATCTCGTTGAAATAAAGACAATCATTGACCCCTAAACCCCACTTTTTATATATGAGTCATGCTCTGACAAAAAGGGGGCTTAATGCATCTCTGTGATGCATTGTACTAAGCAAGCCATCACATAATTATGGATGCATAATAGTTTTTTTTTTTTTTTTGTTTTAACAGTCAATTTAATCTTGAGGTAGACTGGTCCTTGGACATACAGAAAATTGACCAATAGCGAAAAGCTTCGGCCCAGGTCAGCCTGCGCAGGCTGACCTGGGTCGAGACTTTTGGCACGGATGCCAGTGCACAGCTCATTTATATATGACACACTTAAGTTTTCACCCTAGGAACTACCCTGCAGACAATTTAGGTTTCATACTAACAGGAAATTTATACCTGATTTTACATGTAATGAGTGAGTAGGGTAGCACTCCTGATTGCTTATACACGAGAAGAACAGCCTTTGATAGCACATCAGTTGTGGCGACGGATCTGCAACAAGCATTTCCTCCTGTTGCAGAATTTTTCTATCCTATCAGAGACAAGTCCATTCATTTGAACCTCATTTATTCTTTCGTCTGGCTCTCAATGCGGGCAAGTCTGAAATTTCGAATTGATTTAACCCTTTACCATACAATCCAAAGTTTTAACGACTAGGTGAAAGGCAGAGCTTTTGAAAACAAATTGGAAAAAGGAGAAAATGCTGGTAACCAGCATTTTCTCCTTTTCCCAATCTGTTTTCTGTCCTATCAAAAAAAAAAAAACCTTGATTTTAGCCACTTATGAATTGTTGTGTGCAAATGCTTTGAATTTAGAGAAATCTGAAATTCTGACGTCTAGAGTTGAGTTAAGATCCTCGAGAACCTAAGCCTAATGACTGGTGAAATCTGTTGATTGAATTGGCCTCGACGGATAAAACTTAAATACAATACTGCTCCTGAAAGTGGTACACTTTCTATTATCTTGTTTGTTTGCTTGGTTTTGTTTTTGTATTGGATTTTAACGCCGCTCTAACAGCTTAGATCATATGACGGTGGTCAGTGATTCCTGGCTTTCTCAAACCAGTACTGACACAACTTTCTGTCCAAGTCACTGACTACTTTTCTCACATGCATCAGATGTGAAAGGCGAAAAATCGTCGGAAAGAAAGTTTGCCTCAACCGGGTATTGAACCCACAACCACCAGATTACGAGTCAGATACGCTAAACCACTGAGCTAACCGGCCGGGCTCCCATCATTTGTCCACAAATGCTTTCACTGAGGTCAAGTCTATTTTTTTTTCACTCCAAAGCCAAGCCTGATACAGGTAAAAAATGGGTCCGACGAATCACCGAAATACCGAAATACCACCGAAACACCGAAATACCCGTATTTTTTTGGTTATTATGATAACTGAAGTATAATAAAAAATACGGGTATTTCGGTGTTTCGGTGGTATTTCGGTGATTCGTCGGACCGTAAAAAATCTATTGAGTTGGCCTTGACGGACAAAACTCCAGCACAATCATGTAACGTGAAAGCAGCTCTACCCTTTAACACACAATCCCGAGTTTTAACGAAGGCATACTAATTATGGCTTTTGAAAACATTGTGGGAAAAGAAAACCAGCATTTTCTCCTTTTCCAACAATGTTTTAGAACTATCTTTTTAAAGAAGGTTTGAACCAATTGAGTCATACTGAAAAGTTCATCTCCGGATGCTTTTAAAATGCCGGACAGGTCTGAAATTCTGTATGTTGTCATCGGGCTCAACACTTTACCAAACGATACCGTATTATTAAGTCTCTGAGGAAAAATACCATTGAAAATATTATGGAAAAAGGAAAATAATGATAATAATCAAAGGAAAAAAAAAACGATTTCCCGTATTTTCTCCTGTACCAAAAAATATTTGAGCCGTGCTCTGTAAACAGGGGGCTTAATGCATTTGCGAAAAGTATCGACCCAGGTTAGCCTGCGCAGTCTGCACAGGCTGACCAAGGCCGAAACCTTTCGCTTTTGGTCAATTTTCTGTAGGCCTATGTCCAAGGACCAGTCCACCTCATGAATAAGTTGGTTGTTGAGAAAATTGATCCATGATTATGTGATGGCTTACTTGGTGCCATGGATCATATTATTTTGTACATGTAGATTCAAAATATGTTGATATTGACGAAGATCAGTTGTTTAATACTAAACTTTTACAAATTGAATATGGAATAAAACTACACGAACTGAAAAAAATATTATTAGCCTATAGTTGCTATCCATCAACCATACCATAGCAAGATTGGTAAATTACGATACACCGTTTGTCACGAGCACCGTCTTCCAGAAAGGTGGGGTACGTCAAAAAAAAATTCTAGGTATGTCGACTATAATTCGATCTTTTAATGAGAAAATATGGCAAAGTGCAATCTTATATGACTTTAAGTCTTTCTTATTGATTAATATGGAAGGAGTTCCTTCGGAGAATGAGAGCGAAAATGATATTCGGAAAGTTTTGCTGAATTTTCGTTTGTGACTCAACTGACAACTATCCACAATGCCTGATGGCCAAGCTTACAGTGCCTTTTCACCTACCAGCAGGAGATAGCCTCACGAAACACGATAGGCACCGAGAGAGAGGCAACTGCTTTCCAAATGTTGTGTTAAATAAGACCCATATTAAAGAAAAAAAAAATCATTTTCCTTTCCTCCAGATTATTCTCCTTTCGTTCATTTTACTCTAAACGAACGACAAACTTTGGACTTGTCTATATAAATAGCAGTTTGCATACAAGAAATTAAATTTTGCTCAATTGCAGTGTTTTCTCCAGAGTTTTCTTTTTCTTTTTTTTTGTTTATGATGCTTTGTTTACTCTTTTTGTCCCACCAAAATTCTTTAGCCACACATCTTCTGCCATGCTGAAACTGCAATTCAATTTCCGACTACTAGTAGGCCTAAAAAAAAAAATCTCTGTTTAGGGTTTCCCGACCCTACCTAGAAAATGCTGCAGACCCTAAACTTTTTACCCTATGATTGAAAGAAACATTTTTTTTTTTAGGTGTGATTTCAGTACATGGTCCATGTAAAAAGTTTTTGAAAAAAAAAAGAAATCCCTACCTACCCTACCTACAGTATCTCGGACTGAAACCCTAAACACAGATATTTTTTTGTAAGGCCCTATCGGACATGAAAAATATCAGCATAGAATTTGAGTGATGAATTTAACTGGCTCCTTCAGGGCTTTCATTAAGAGCCGGGGGCAGGGGATTTCCCCCGTCTATTTTGACCGAACCCCCCGGCTACTTTTGTCCTACAAAAAATGGCCGATGGTGTTTTTTTTTAATCCACAATATAAAACTCTGAATAGAACAGCATTATGTTAATGTTTTTACCGATTATTTTGCTTATAAAACATTGCCCTGTTACTAAAAACGTAATAAAATTAACTACACCTTCTGATCGGTCTCGCGAATAGTTTGTTTACAAAATAATGCCGGAAATTGGTCTTTTTTATCGCTCGTTTCAGCCCAGTCATTTCGGGTTTTACGTAGTTTCGGCCTTTAGTCAATTTTTACATTATCTCCCGCTAGATGGCATTCTACAAATACACATCTATCTAATATGGGCATTCTGGGTTCAGAACCGGACTTCTTTTCAAAACAACAACCGTTACTTTGAATTTCAAAATGAAATAAACGTTTACTCAATAAAATGCTACCTGATGCGATTCATTCAGCTGTGATCGGCTAGCATGTAACCTATACATCGGCCACTTATTCAAACAGCCCTTACATGCGATGTAAACAAACCAGCATGTCTACGAATCTTCTGAACGCAAATGCACAAAAGACTCCCAAGAGTGTGATGCAATAGATTGAGCCGAATAGACATGTCTTTTAAGGAATTAGCAGAGTTTGTCAGAGATGAAGTTCGTCTATATGCTAAAGCTGTGCAACTTCCTGTCGAGTCACCACCACCCTGATGATGACTGGTCGGAGAGTGAATGTGAAAATGAATGGTAATCAGCAGTACATTTTACAAGTTGTGTGATGAAAATGCCCAAAAATGCTTATAGAATACTATATTTGATTTTTTTTTTTCTCATTTTATGCATGATTTATGCACAAAACTGACAGATAAATCAACAAAAAAAAATACTATAGACTCATCTTCAAGAGCAATTGTTGATTACCATTCATTTTCAAATTCACAAAATTTGGGGATGAAATAGTAAAGTTAAGCTTCGTTGAGAAAAAGTTCTGTTTTATTTGATCCTCTTCATTATATTCCCCTCCATGCTTCTAAAGAAAAGGGGGGGAATGGACAAGAAATGACACCTAATACCCCCACCTCCCCCTGGATATGTGGTTCTCTATGTCTGCAAACAACTAATTTTCCCTTTCGGCCGGGGGGGGGGGCTTCGGCTCCCTGGACCCCCAGACAGGGGGCGCTGCCCCCATGACCCCCACTGGGGGAGGACCCCCAGACCCCCCTTCTACTTTTGGAAATTACCCTTCTACTTAAAATCTTATTGAAAGCCCTGCTCCTTAATCTGATCTCCCCTATGCTCCACTGCAAAAGTAAGAGTCAGTTGTACTGGTATCCAATTCTAAAATGCTAATGCTTTATAACATGTGATAAACTTGGAACCGATGTGGTATGATCTCAGGTGCTGAAGAAAAATGGGCTATTCCTTGGAGTAAAATGTTAATTATCTGAACCAAAGAAGCAGAGACTTTTGATGGCTTATTTAGCACCAGAATTAAGCAAACAAACTGATCTATCTAACAAAAATTAGATCTATGTCAGTTCAGCATTCCAAAGCAATGAACCTTGTTTCAAACTTGGTATAAATAGAGGATATTCGTCTGTTTCTGTATATTATCAAAATTTCTTTCATCCAGTGAAAAGCTAGGAGTTTAGGGCTATATTTTCACAAGTGGTGAAGCCATGAGTGAAAATACGGCCTTTGCTTATCAAGAGATGAAAGAAGTTTTGATCATACACTGAAAAAAACAATTATCCTGTTTCTTTTAAAGTAAAGCAAAAAGATTGTGAATAAATTACTTTTTTTCGTATCATATCGTTTCTCATATTCTCATTTTACTTTTGTCAGACGGTAACTCTGTAACACAGAAAGAAGACTTATTTAGAAATTTTAATTTAGTGCGCTGCATGGTTACTGACGATAGAATTAATAACCATAAAATAAAAACTCATATATTTTCGAGTTTTACAATTGATATTACTTGTCAAAATATTTCTCTTTGTCATTAAGATAACCTCTAACCTTAATTTTTCTTACAAGGAAAAAAAAAGGTTCGAAAAGCGTTAATATTGGATAAACTGCCAACCTCTTCGGCATTCCGATTAAGGACAAGTAATTTCCTTACCGTCACCTTTGTAGGACAAACTTTGAAACAATTAGCGTAATGCTTTTAATTTAACTATTGCTGCAGTTTGTTGTCAAGGTGATACCCTGTTATAAGTCAATTTAGAACACAGACATGTAGATCTATGTGTATGCGATGATGTAAAATTAACTGAAGCGTGTAAAGTTTGTTTTGTATACGGGTACTCAATTAGATTTAGTGCCAAACATTTTTCCAGACGTTTAAACCCTTAGTTTTATGAAAACAGGTAAAACGCCTAGGTTTCAATTTGCCGATGTTTTTGGAAATTTCTCAACGTATTAAAAACGTCCAGTTCCATTTTTTTGGACATTTTTTTTTTTAAATTTCGCGGACATATATTACGTCTATGTCAGCCTAATGAAAGCACTGATCTTAAACGACTCTCATCATTGGAGCTAGGATTACTTTCAGTTTGGACTTCTCTTAAATTCAGGGATTGTATATTTTATATACAATCCCTGTTAAATTTTAGCATCTGGTAAAGAGCTAATTTTAGTCATATTTACACATTGTACTCTTTTCTACTTTCAGTTGGTTTTACAGATCAGAAATGCGTCTTTTTGGGTCAGACACAGTCCCTTTTAAGGGTCAGAAATATTATGTGTTGAAGAAACGGGCACAGTCCAGTGGAAATCTCTTTGTTGACCCAGAATTCCCAGCTCAAGATAAATCCTTGTTTTATACTAGTGGAAAAGTCACAGGAGTTGTATGGAAAAGACCAAAGGTATTTCAATCTGTACCAGAGGATAAAGTTTTAGACTGATAACATTTGAGTCATGGTCTGTGAAAAGGGGGTTTGATGCATCTGCAAAAAGTATGAACCCAGGACAGCCTGCACAGTCTGTGCAGGCTGTCCTGGGTCAAAACTTTTTGCTATTGATCAATTTTTTGCATCTCAAAGGACCTTTCTATGTCATGATTCAGTTGGCTGTTACTGAAGATAGATTTTATGGATCCATAATTATGAGATCACTTGCTTGGTAACATGCATCCAATGAAATGCATTAAACCCCTTTTGCCAGAGTTCCACTCATTTGGAGATGATCTCATCTAGATTTTTATCACAGAACTTTTAAAACATCAGCAATTTTACATTACTAGTAGAGCTTGTGAATCCCCCCAATCTCCCTCGCCCTGTTCCCCCCCCCACCTGAAAATTTAGAAGCCATAAGGGACCTACATTCTGTAAGATCAACATTTTATGGGAGTCCAGTATATGTCTATTTCATCTCTCTGTCATAGATCTCTATAATGCATTAAACCAAGCAAGTCATCACATTATTATGGACCAATGAAAACCATTGTGTATAACAATCTATTCTGTCATGAAGTAGAATGGTCCTTTGACATGTAGAATATTAATCAATAGCAAAAAGTTTCGGCCCCGGTCGGCCTGAGCAGGCTGACTTGGTCAGTACTTGTTGCAGATGCAGTAAGCCCCCTTTCCACAGAGCATGGCTGATATCTTGGTCTAATTTAAACCAGACTACATGTTCTCTGCAGTCTGATCTTGTATTTGCTGGGCCACAAAATTTCCTCTGTATCCTATTGTGTAACAGTAGGTATTAAAACAGAAGTCCTGATAAGTGTGGGGAGGGGAAGAGGGTGTTAACTCTTTCCCAAACAACAGATTTTAGACTCTTCCAATTTGAGAGCATCTGCAGACAACAAATCTGAGAGTGGTGCAAATGAACTGAAGTTGTTTAACAGGGTACAAAACATTGTGGGAAAAGGAGAAAATGCTGGTTACCAGCATTTTCTCCTTTTCCCACAATGTTTTCAAAAGGCCTTTTCCTCAGGGTTGTGAAAACTCGGGATTGTTTGGTAAAGGGTGAATAAAATGTTATATCTGTACAGAAACATGTATTGTAAGTGCTCCACAAAATCGTCTCAAAGAGACAATTCTGACAGCTTCCCACAACATAGGTTTTAGCAAAGTACTAAAGAAATGTTACTCTTTGAAGCCCCAAATAGTCTATTTTATCTATGCCTTTCATATTGCAAATTCCATCTTTCATTTCCTATCAGGATATCTGTGAAAGTCCCAAGCTGTTTGTTGCTGGTACCAGCTCTGGTGATGTGACTCAAGGAAGGTTGGGAAACTGCTGGTTTGTTGCTGCTTCCTCTTGCCTGGCTCTCTATAAGGAACTTATTGACAGGGTAAGTTATTTTGTTTTGTCCCAACTGACAACTTTGTCATGGTAAACAAGAATTGTCATTTTCAATGAATATATGAGTTGCTGCCTTGTTTTGAATTTGGAAAAAAAAAATTCTCAATTGGCTGCTATTTGTCAGTACATGTAACCATACTATACAAATGAACGAAACTTTATAGAAATACATACATGTCACATGATGTGCCACCATACGGTGCTTAATATCTAAATTATTATTGAACTGGAACAAAAAATGACTCCACACTTGGGTTTATTAGTAGATACTGTATAAGCATTTTTAGTGCGGGTATTTAATTTCTGCTTTTTCTGCGGACCAACTCAAGGCTGCAGAAAATAAACATGGGGATTATAATGTAGGATTTTGCCCTCCGACAAAACAGCATAAAAAACATGGATGACTTTCAATTATAGGGTTACGTATAAAACACCACTGTGGTCAATGCAGCTATAAAACGGCGACATTCATAGAATTGATCTTCAGGAAATTTCAATCAAATATGACTTCATAATACTGGTAAATGTCAGATTAAATCTTTTAATGAAGATTTAACATCTAATTAGCAGGTCCCATTTATATAATCGCTGATTATAATTTCAGTACTCTACCCATTCTTGTTTTTCGCACCTATGTTTTAAAATCACTGTGAGTCAGATTCACACATTTCAAACATGACAATAGGTCATCTTACTTATGTTAAATTACGGTATTGTTGTCTATCATAGGTTTACAACTATGGGAAACTTGTAATTGTGTTGATACATGTACAGATTACAAAAATATCAATCTTCAATAGGGTAGTGTCTTGAGACCAGCTATCTGATATTTATGCATAGCTGAAAGTCTCGAAAAACGAAAGTAGATTGTAGTTAAATGTAATGCTCTTAATTTAAGTACAGCAGATATTAAATACCAAAAATACACAGTCTGGACATTGCAGAAAAAAGGTTTGCTTAAATTTAAACACCACTCTTTTTGGCAAAAACCGCAGAATTTAGAACCTGTAGAAAAAAACACTTATATGGTAACATAACCTTACTTACGAGCCAAGGTCCGTACATCTGACATGCTTGTAAATAAAAGTATTTCTCTGCATGGAAGGAAGGTATCAGTTTAAAAAGGTATATTATTTGGGCATTGCTGTATGAAAAGGGGGCTTAATGCATCAGCAAAAAGTATCTACCCAGGTCAGCCTGTGCAGTCCACACAGGCTGAACTTGGTTGATTCTTTTTGCTACTGGTCAATTTTCTGCCTGTCTAAGAATCAGTTTACCACATGATTGAGTCTTTTATTAGACAAAATGGATTTTATGGATCCATTATTATCAATATGGCCTGCAACACGCGAAAAGGGGCATTCAGACATTTGCGTAAAGTGTCGTCTCGGATTAGCCTGCGCAGACTGCGCAGGCTAATCTGAAATGACATTTTCCGTTGTTATGCAATCTTCTGTTTTGCGCAAGTCAACTTTATCACAAAATCTAATGTAGCGGTAAAGTGCCCTCTCGGATTAGCCTGCGCAGAGTGCGCAGGCTGATCCGAGACGACACTTTACACAAACGTCCGAATGCCCCTTTTCGTGTGTTGCAAGCTATATGATTTGCTTGTTATCATGTGTCATTGAAATGCACTAAACCCCCTTTTGCAAGAGCATGGCTCATCTACATTTTGCATTGAAACAGGTTATCCCCTCAGATCAAGAATGGGATGAGAATAAACCAGATGATTACTGCGGTATATTTCACTTCAAATTCTGGCGCTATGGTCAGTGGATGGATGTTGTGATAGACGACCAACTCCCGACGGTGAATGGGGAGCTGCTCTTTATTCACTCACAGTCGAAAAATGAGTTTTGGAGTGCCTTACTAGAAAAAGCCTATGCAAAGTGAGTACATGTTGAATTTGTGTTACTTTACCGAGATGCTGATGTTTGTGGATGTTATAATTCTTACAGCTTTTTAAAAGTAACTCTTCAATGCCAACTTCTTGGTGTTTATCTTAACCCTTTACCACTCAATTATGAGTTTTATTGACATTAAAGCAGTGTTGTCAAAATAAGCCGATTGGCGATTGAAATCATCGCTTAAAATCGCGTTTGGATCGGTTAGTTTTGCCGTCGATGCGAGGTTTTTTTTTGACCGCCTGCTTTGTTTATATTCGTTTAAACTCCATTTGGATCCTTGAATTTTGAAGACGTTTTATAATAAATGCAAGCTTAACGAGAAATCTTTACACACCACGTCCTTAAAAAATAATCGGAAAAACCGGTCTAAAAATAAATGCTGCTTATATCACAATCGCAACGTCTTGTAACCTACGAAGTCACTGAGACGCTCTTTAAAATCGAACTGCTTTGTCAAGCGTCCAGTTGTTACGGTTTTGGCCGATAATTATCTTGAGTTTTCGCGGCGCGGATTTTTTTTAGAACATATCTCAGCCTGCTGAAAAAACTAAAGAATACACTCGAAGAACGTCTAGAAACACAAATCGTATAGGAAACAAAGCGCCAGGGCCCCTATCACCACAATTGGAAGGATGATTTCAAAAGGATACTTTATGACGAATTTTGAATCATCAGGCCCCTTCGTCACTGGATTAATACAGTAACTTAAAACTATGTACAATCTATTAAAAACACATGATATACTGTATTTCTACCATTTCTACAGCTGCTCAGTTGTTACATGTAATTTTGTCATAAATTTTGGCGTATTAGAGGTGGGAGAAATATTGAGACTTTAGACCCCTGACCATTTAGACCCCATTTTTTCCCCTGTTTAGTGTGACACTCTTGGGACACTCATACCCATATTTCTGTTTTTCAGAAACCTATAATATGTGTCTTACATGCTGTTGGCTCATGATGTAGCCATTCTACAAAACAAAGCATACAAAATGCTGATGAATCTAATTTATTAAAAAAAAAAAAAAAAAAGAAAAAAAATAATAATAAAAACAAGTTGATCAATCAAACATACTTTTTTGTAACTACGGAGGGATCCCTGATAATCAGGAGGGCACCCAGATAATAAAGTTTCGGATTCTTGCTGGATCCCAAAGAAAAAAAAAAAATGTGTCAAACCCTGCAAAGCCGATGAATTTGCTGAATTTTGGATTGTTATGACTCAGGACTCAGGTATGTTGTCAGAAATTTAAAGGTTGCTTAATGTTTTCAAAAGCAGATGCAAAAAAATAGGAATAAATTGGACAAATATACAACTCGTTTCAAGGCATATAACCGCACTGATACATTTCTTACCCGGCAGCAGTAAAGCTTAACAAAGTACATGTATATTTTATAACCTCAAGGGTGATTCTGATTTATTCTTTTCTATACATACAAAGTAGGCATGAGAATATGCATTTATAACAACAAAGATGAAAGACCCTACACACCAGAAATGCAAATTAAATGAATGACAAATTTAGGTTCTATAAACAGATAATTTTTAAACAACGCTCAACTATAAAAATTCTTTCGATGTATTTTATATCAAATGGCAATATTTTTCTCTAAAAATCCACTTTTTCCCAGTGTAAAAAGCTTAAGAATATATTACAAATGATCTATTTTATTAAAAAAAAAAAAGTTAATTATTATTTTCTCCAGAGCAAATGTAATGTATTTTGACTGAGAAAGAAGAATGAAGGGATTTGCATGCAAGGAGATGGCTTCCAAGGTGTTTAGAATTGCTGAAATTCAATTTCGGCAGGGGGACTTCGCCCTACCAGGGCGTTGCCCTGGACCCACAAGGGGGCCTAGGCGGCCCCCTTGACCCCCGGCCTGATCTGTTAGAATTCAGTTTTGATCTGTTATTCAAAAACATTTTGACAACCCTGTTAAAGAAGAAGGCTTTTGAAAACATTGTGGGAAAAGGAGAGAATGCTGATAACCAGCATTTTATCCTTTGCCCACAATGGTTTTTAGCTCCACTGGCAGAAGGCCAGAGAGCTATTGTCATGGCGTTGTGTCCGTCGTGCGTCTGTCCGTCCGTTCGTTCGTCCGTGTGTGCGTCCATAAACTTTTTCTTTAAAAAACTTCTCCTCAGAAACTATTGACTGGATTTTTACCAAATTTCACAGGAATGTTCCTTTGGTGGTCCTCTTTCAAATTCCTTCAAATAATTGTGTTCCATGAAGAATTCTGGTTGCCATGGCAACCAAAGTAAAAAACCTTTAAAAATCTTCTCCTCCCAAACCGCTATTTAGATAGCATTATTATTTTGCAGGAATGTTCCTTAGATACAGGTTTACAGAATTCCTTAAAAAAAAAGAGATCTGTCAAAAAACATGGCTTTTATGGGAGACTCATTTTCCTTTTATGGTATAAAGTAAAATCTTTGAAAAATTTCTTCTCTAAAACTATTCATTGGATTTCATTGTTGTTTTGCAGGTAAGTTCCTATGGTGGTTGTCTACCAAATTGTTTCTTCAGTGAGCTAAAATGCAGGATTGAATGATAATTGTTAAAAACTTCCTTTCGCCATTATAGAAATATCAGGCCTGTGGAGCGATACAGGCGCTCAAGCGCCTCTAGTTACATTTTGAAGAGAAATTCAGTTTTGACTCGCATAATACTTGGTTGTTTGCAAATGTTTTCAATTTACACAAGTACAAAATTTTGTTCTTGGGTAAAAAGTTAAGAAAAGTGTGCAGATCAAGCGAAGGGTTCATCAACGAAAAATTTGGTTACCAACAATTTCTCCTTTTCCCACAGTGTTTTCAAAAGTCATCTTTCTAGGGTTTGAAATATGACCTACCTGGTAAATGGCTATACCCCTGCTGTATCATTTTTTTAAAACATAGTAGAAAAAGGAGTGCACTTGTTCTTTATCTGATCTGTGCAGGCTGTTTGGTTGTTATGAGGCCCTGGATGGTGGAGATTTGGGGGAAGCTTTGGAGGATTTCACTGGTGGGGTTTCGGAGAGTATGAGTTTGGTAGAATTGGGCGTTGCTGATAAGCCGGAGGAAAGAGCCACATTGTTTGCCCGACTTCAGAAAGAGGTGGAGAGAAAATCACTCTTGGCAGCATCAATCCCAGTAAGTTCAACTGTTGTACTTTACATGAAAAAACTATTTTCTTTTACCTTAGCCTTATGCAAAACCAATTCAAAGTTTAAGGGAAGACAGAAGACTGAAAACTTTTGGAAACATTGTCGGAAAAGGAGAAAATGTTGGTAACCAGTATTTTCTCTTTTTCCACAATACTTTCTGCTCTAGGTAATTTATACCCGTTTTGAATTTTTTTCCTGTAGAGGCTTTCAGTTGTCAAGACTCTAAAGTTTTTGATTTGGTAAAAGGTCATCTCTGTCACCACAGAGTTCCTAGTTTCAATGAACCTGAGAAAGAATGCTTTTGAAAATTTGGCCAGTAACCAACATTTTCTCTTTTCCCACAACATTTTCTAGCCTGTCAATTTCATATTCATAATCTCAAATACAGTTTATTTATCAACTGCAGTTGTTTTGAATTTTGAAAAATCAGTCGGGGTGTTCTTTTGCACGGCACTACAAAGCCTCAGCCCACTACAGTTGAATCTCATGAAAGAGATAAAGGAGTGAGCACCAGCAGTCATAAATAACTCAAAATGTTGAAAGCAAGATAAAAGTTCCTGTGAACAGGAAGTTTTGTATCTTTTAGGCAGAATCCAGTGAAGAGATGGAAGCATCAACAGAAAAAGGGCTGGTTAAGGGTCATGCTTATGGTGTCACTGCTGTCAAAAATATCAGCTTGGAATCTGGACTGCTGAGCTTCTTCAGCGGTAAAAAACTGCCTATGGTTCGTCTTAGAAATCCCTGGGGTCAAGGGGAATGGAAGGGAAGATTCAGCGATGAGTAAGTTACTTAACCCTCTACCATGTAATCCCAAGGTTTAATGACCCTAAAAAAATTGAAAACATTGTGGAAAAGGAGAAAATGCTGATAACCAGCATTTTCTCATTCTCCTACAATATTTCCTTTTTTTTTTTAAGGGTTTCTTCCCTCCGAATGAGAAATTTCGATTTGTGAGTCACTTCTACTTAATTTTTTGCATAGGCTTTAAGTTTGGACAAGTTTAAAATTTTGTTTTTGGTTTAGAATTAAATCTTGTTTTATAGTCGACATTATTTTAAAAGCAACACACATTTATGGAAAAATATGTAGCAGTAGTTCTAATTGCTCATGTGAGAAATCAGAATAACAGGTCCACAATATTTGAAGAGAAAAAGAAAATAAAAACCTAAAATATCAGATTTGTATATCGACTAATGACCTTACATGTAATTGTAATATGTGTTTACCTTTTGACTCTTTAACTCAATAAGATCTTCATATTTGTCAAAAAAAGTGCCAGGCTGGGTAGCTAAGTGGTTAGTGTATCTGAACTGTGACCTGGTGGTTGCGAGTTCAATACCCGGTGGAAGGAAACTTACTTCCTGGCAGTTTTTCACCTCTCACCTCTGATGCTTGTGAGAAAAGTAGTCAGTGACTTGGAAAGAGAGTCATGTTAGTACTGGTGTGAGAAAGTCGGGAAGCACATGCATAGGTGCACTGTCGCCATGATATGACCTACGCTGCAGGGATTTTGCCTTGAAAGGTTTGAAAACATCATGGGAAAAGGAAAAATTGCTGTTTACCAGCATTTTCTCCTTTTCCCACAATGTTTTCATCAGACTTTTTCCTCGGGATCTTTGAAACTTGAGATCCTTTTGTTTTGGTTTAAGTAATTGCATGATCATTTAGACGAATGGATAATTTTTTTAACTTATTTCTTGGTGCCTTTCAGGTTTTACTCTCTGATATTTTATTATACCTTTTCTTGTTTTCTTAATTGTAGTGATCCTGAATGGCAGAAAATTCCAAAATCTGAGAGAGAGAAGATGGGAATTGTTTTTGAAGAAGATGGAGAATTCTGGTAGGTAGAGGTTATAACAACAAATGTCATGAGTACTCACAACAAAGGTTTTAAAGAAGAATTCATAAGAATGTACTTCTAATACTTAACTTTTTTTTTTTTGATCTGCAGCATTTGCTTTCGTGAACAGATGATTTATGTCACTTTTAAATGTTTTTCTCTCATTTCATAGTGGCAGCTCATTTATGTTTTTCCTGGGTTTTACTAATAGGCTGCAGTTTGTAGCTCATGGACTTTTTTGGTGACATACCAAAGGCAGGATGTCCAGGTACATGTAGCTCTGTGGTTAGAGCACTGATCCTTAGAGCATGTGCTGAACATCCAAATCTTTTACTGGCCTGAATTTTTCCCTACAATGGTGTCGTAATTGAATGTTAAGAACATAAGGGTCTTAAGCACATTTGTGTGGGGTAGCACCAAAAAATTAGAAGGATGGTTAGTCAAGTTGTATAGTGAAGAATGGATGTCAAGCAGTATAGGCAACTCAGTGGTTACAGTGCCTGCTCTTAAAGGAAGGGGTCCCTGGTTTGAATTCTGTACCAGGCACACTTTTTCCTCTTGGAAATTACAACACTCAAATTTCACCAGAATCAGCATAAAGATTAACCAGGAGTTCCTCTTACAAAAATGGAAGTCTTGAATCACTGAGCCATAAAGGACCCTACCTATGCAGACGACAAAATGAATATGACTCATAAATTGAAAGTTGTACTGGAAAGAATAGAAAACATTGTGGGCAAAGGAGAAAATGCTGGTTACCAGCATTTTCTCCTTTTCTTACAATGTTTTCAAAAGGCTGCTTTCTCAGGGTCGTTAAAAGTCGTGATTGTGTGGTAATGAGTTAATGAATGGGATTTTGTAATTAGTTGTTAAATAAAAGTTTGATACTATTGAATCAAGGGAAGAAATAGCCGATACAGGACTTGGCAGTATGTACAAGAAAGTGAAATGTTTTCCTTTCACAGGATGAGTTTTGAAGACTTCTGTCAACATTTCATCAATGTTTCGTACTGTCGCATTGTGAACACATCCATGTTTAGTCTGTCCAAGACATGGCACGAGGGTCTCGCACACTCAGCATGGACTGTGGAGAATGAAAGAGCAGGAGGATGCTTGAACAACAAAGTTTCTTTCCTAAAGAATCCACAGGTTAGAATAAATTTAACTCTCTACCAAATGACAAAATTATAGACTTGTCCAAACTGAAAGCATTCTCAGATGACAAAATGAATGCGACTTACAAATTGAAATTCCTTTTGGGAAGGGTAGAAAACATTGTGGGAAAAGGAGAAAATGCTGGTTACCAGCATTTTCTCCTTTTCCCACAATGTTTCCAAAAGGCTTCTTTCACAGGGTCATTAAAAGTCGGGATAGTGTAGTAAAGAGTTAAACCTCTAAGTCTTCTTTTATAGTGTAGATTTTAGTCTGTATCAAATAACGAAAATTTTAGACTCAAGGCATTTTGTGGTCGACAAATTAAATTTGGGCCAAATGATTTCATTTTTGTGGAAAGGGTAGAAAACAATGTGGGGGAAAAGGAGAAAATGCTGGTTAATACCAGCATTTTCTCGTTTTCCTAAATTATTTTCAAAAGTCTTATTCCTCAGCGTTGTTGATACAAGATTATTTCGTGAATGGTTGGGGTTCCTTCATTGTTAAGGGGTTTGAATTGTGCTTTTGCCAGTGGTCATGTAAGAGTGTTCTTTTGCACTGTACTACAGACTCTACTGGTGAAGCCCAGGACTGACGTGAATAAGCCAGGTGAAAAGATGATTGGACTGAAATACTGTTGGAAGCACTATAGCACTATAAAACTTCATCCAGAAGGACTTTGCTAATATGTTGTCTTACTTAAATCTCTTCTTTGCCCAAATAATTGTCCTTTGTGTGATTTGTGAAAGTTTGGGACTCTTAACTGAGAGATTGTGCAGTGAAGGGTTAATTCTATCAAACAACAAAAAATTAGACTTGTACCAATAGAAAGTGTATGCAGACAAACTGAATAGAGAGCTACAGACAGAGGGAGTGATTTCGATTTCAAAATTGAAAATACGAATTATTCTCCACTAAACGCTATGTTATGGGCACTTATTAGAATTGTCTCATTGAGACGATTATAATGAGTACCCACAACATAGGGTTTGGAAGAGAAATAATGGATTTACTTTTAGAATCACTCTGTCTTATCTGGAGCTCTATGAATAGAATTCAAATAGTGAGATTTGTTATCAAAAGGGTAGAAAACATTTTTGGAAATAAAGAAATTGCTGGTTACAAGCATTTTCTTCTTTGGCCAAAAAGTTTTCAAAAGTCCTTTACATCAGCTTCGTTAAAACTTGGGATTGAGTAGTAAAGGATTGTTTGAAATTTTCCACGTGTTTTTCAGTTTCTATTTACAATCTATGATGATGAAGAGGCCTGTTTGATGCAGATCATGCAGAAGAGTGTCCGCAGTCAGGCTGGAAGTGGCAATGTAACAATTGGCTTTACTATTCTCAAGGTAAAATTAACTTGTACAAAATATCCAATTGTTTTAATTTCTTTTGACACAAGACCTAATGGTACTTGAATAAGTGTCTGTCCTTGTCTGTATAGAATTTGTGTGACTTTTGAACAGGCATTTTCTTTTCTTCCTCGCCAAGCCTGGCAGTGTGGTGGTTAATGTACATGACTTGTAGCCAGGGAGTCTCTGATTCCTACTCAAACTCAGCAGATTTCTCTCCAAGGATTGTTGATAGTCACTGCAACAGGATTCATTTCTCTCACACTGATGATAATTTTTTCGATGATTGTTATGTGGGAAACCGGCCACTAGATTAAGAAGAATATTTTACCAAGTACTGGTAAAAGAAAGCTCCAGGAAGGCATGGATAGGAACACTGACCCTAATATGCTGAAAAGATGTAGAAAACAGTACTGAACGCCATACAACAAAACAAACAATCAAATCTCCTCATTTCACAATGTTTGAGACTCTTTCAAGACAAATACCATTGCCTGAGCCACATGTGTGGTTTGTAGATGCTTTCAGTCCTGACCACTCTGAAAATGCTTGTATGGTAAAGAGAGAAGACAATCTGACAAGGGAGTTGATTGACTTGTAAATTTGCAACAGCGATTAACCCTTAAAGCGCCTTTAACAACTATAAGTTTCTTTTGAGGACAGTGTAGATCAAGATCAGACTGCACAAAATGTGCAGTCTGATCTATGATCTTCACTGTCACCTTTGTTTAGTCAATGTAGACAAAAGCAACTATCAAATTGCATCTATTTAGGTCTTATTTCTAGAACAAACATGTCCGTTTAATTTATTTGTTGCTCCAAGGGATAAAAAAGAAGACAAACTGATAAGTGAAAGTCATTTGTATTAGTCTATTGACAGTTGGAAAGATCATGGTACTTCCTGTAAGTCCACCTTGTTTCCACAAGATGCCTATTTCAAGGACTTAAAAAGTATTAGTCATTTTTCATGTGTTTTTTTTTTCCGCATAATTCTCCGACATAACCAGGTTGAAGAAAATAGACAGTATAGAGTACATGACTACACTTACCATGAGGTAATCAAGAACACTGTGTTTCGGGACAGTAGGTCAATCTTCCAGAAGATCAAGTTAGACAAAGGGAGGTATCTGATTGTGGCTTGTACATTTGATCCAAATGTGGAGAAAGAGTTTCTTTTTAGGCTCTACACTGGAGATGGAAACGAATTCAAGTTAGTATAGATTTTTAACACACTATCATAAGACATTAACATAATGTTGTCATATATGACATATGCAAGTGGAAAGTTTTTACTTTTTTTTTTTTTCATACCAACATGGAATGCTGCATTAATTACTTTAAGTAATAGACTTATTTCAGTTAATCAGTTTTTTCATTTAAGAAACAATTTCTTCTACTTTTGATATAAATGTCATGGAGCTATTGTGCAGGAGGCTTATATGTCTCTCATTCATTGTATGTGGTAAGTACAATATAATATATAGAGGATATTTTTTTTTTTTCGGTGAAAGATCGAAATTTATTTCATCGAGTGAACATCATTGGTAATATTTTCATGAGCGGCAATGTTTTCAAAAGGCTTTTTTCCTAGGGTCGTTAAATTGGCACTATGCAATAAAGGGTTAAGTAATTGTATTTATTGACAAAGTACTAAAGAGTCAGCGTATTGTAACGAGCTTTGGTAGAGTGTCTCTTTCTCACAATATGTATAAACATAAGGCTGGCTCCTGACCCGAAATTAAAAGGACGATGAAAACTCAATAAAAATGACAAAACCAACCTTGATAAAAATGACGATTCTTTACTGTGCTGTATTCGTAAACTTGCTTTCTTAATGGATTTTATCTAGTATGTAGTCTGTATAAACAACAGCTATGAATATTTCCAGCAGTTTTCTTAAGTCAGAAAGTAATAAAATACAACGTTCTTGGATTTCATTTTCGGGAGCCCAAAGAAGAGACACGCTGCCTTTTATACCAAAGAGCAGTGTGCAGCTTCCCATGTGCTTCTAAAAAGGCACGTGACAAAAAATGTGCAGTATGACGTCAAAACTGCATCACGAAAAGTTGTGCAGTCAAAATGCGCATGAAATGTTGTGCACGCACCCGCAGCACACGGTGATTTCTGTGCATTTTTACCGTTGGAGGCCGACCAGGCTAAAACAGATTAAAACTGGCTAAATTTAAATGAAAGGTACCAATATTTCTATTAAATAATGCTTAAAACTTATTAAACTATCAAATACATACATTTAAACGTTTTTCTAGATTCGTCTTTAACTGTAAAAACAAAATATCATCGCAAAAGTCAAGATTTCTATGAAATAGAAGGGGGGCTCCCATAATGCACTGTAAGGTAAACAAACAACATGGCTGCCGACATGTATGATTTAAATCTACTGTGGCATTAGATAAGAATTCCCAGTCCACGGACATCGACTACAGGTAAAAGCCGATAGGGCTGAGAGTTTGCACGTTAGAAATACATTTTGCAATATCATATCGATCGTTCCTTATGTGCCAACAATTCAGACCCAAATGTAATTATTAGCTATTGTGACAAAGTTTCAGTTACAACTGTCTGAGAAAATCCTGATCATTACAATATTATTTACCATAGAAGTCTTGCTAATTTAGGGAGGCTAAACATGATGTGCCACCGCCAAGCTTTTGGAGTTGTTGTGTGAAGAAGCCAGTTATGATAACGTACATCAAAATTCTGAAAGCTGAGGGCTTGGAGAAACAGGAGCGAGATGGTACGTTTATGTACTGTATGTGTATCGATTACATAACTTGAACAGTAAACCTTGAAAAATAAATGTGCCATGCTGTGGAAAAGGGGACTTAATGCATCTGCGAAAAGTATTGACCCAGGTCAGTCTGCGCAGGCTGACCTGGGCCGAATCTATTCGCTATTGGTCAATTTTCTGTATGTTCCAGGACTAGCCTACCTCATGATATAGTGGGTTGTTAAAAATAGTGGCTAGTATAGACCCAAAATTATGTGATGACTTGCTTGGTATAATTCATCACAGAAATGCATTAAGCCCCCTTTTTGCCAGAGATTAGCTCAAATAGAACTGGTATTGCTAATCTGAAAAAAAAATATTTCTGGGCTTTTACCAAGTAGACCATTTACTGATCTTAACCAAGTATTGAGTATGTTTGAATTTTGTTATGTTCATTTTAACTGTATTACATTAGCCATATATTTAGTTACTAAACCTAATGTAATGAAAAGACAAGGAGTTTCCATTCAGAAAATGACCTGTTATTTAAAAGCTATAATTGCACTTTTTTACTAAATGTAGCTGTCAAACTTTTTTACGATAGCAGAGAAAAATATATGAGCCATGCTCTGTGAAAAGGAGACTAAATGTACCTTCATGATGTGTTGTACCACAGGCCTTTGAAGCTCTATTGGTCTATCACGGAACACTAAAATTGTTCTTGGTCGATCATTGAACACTTACAGCACATTGGAGCATCGCCTGTATATCACAGAATATATACTCAAATTTTTATTAGCACCGTTTCTATAAATAGCACATTGGCGACTCCCTCTATATCGTATATATAGTAATACAAGGTGTGCAACGAAATGGAAAAAGATTTGACCCCCGTCCCCTTTCAGAGATAATATTTACCAGAAAATGGAAAAATAAACCTAGTTACCGGTGCAGACGGGTTCACAAATGATTTTTCTTCTGTACCATGACCCTCGAAAGTTCCAAACGGCTCTTGCCATCAAGCAATAGCTCTCATCTCAAAAAAATTAAAAAGCTTCCACATTTTCCGGATCACCATGCGCTGATGTCACACAATTCGTTATGACACAGCGAATTATAACTCACGTGAATTTGCTATCAAAAGATGCGCCAAAGCTTTTGACCAATGAACGGTAAAAACGCATTCGAAAATAAGCGAAATGGGAGGTGAAAATCGTGAAACTGGATTAGATGAAAAGATAAATTATATCAGACGAAGTGTTAATTTAATAATTTCATCAATTCACCAACAAAAATTTTTTCGATCTTTGTTTGAAAAAAAGAATTTAATTCTTATACGCTGCAGGATTACAAATCGTGTGACGTCAGCGCATGGCGATCCGGAAAATGTGGAAGCTTTTTAATTTTTTTGAGGTGGAACTTTCGAGGGTCAGAGTACAGAAGAAAAATCATTAATGAACCCATCTGCAACGGTAACTAAGTTAATTTATCCGTTTTCGTTTAAATATTGTCTCTGAAAGGGGACGGGGGTCAAATTTTCTTCGATTTCGTTGCACACCTTGTCTTACTATTATACAATACAGAGGAAATCCCCAATGTGCTATTTATAGTAACAGTGTCCGATAACGCAAATTTCGTTATCCCTTGATAGACTAATGGAGTTTCAGAAGCCTATGATTGTACTAAGCAAGACATCACATCATTCAGGACACATAAAATCCATTTTGTCAAACAACTGCTTGGATCTGGAGGTAGAATAGTCCCTTGGCAATTGACCAATAGCAAAAAGGTTTGGCCCAGGTTAGCCTGTGCGGACTGCGCAGGCTGATATGGGTCGATACTTTTTGCAGATGCATTAAGCCCCCCTTTAACTCATTACCAAATGACAAAATCTGAGACTTGTCTATATTGAAAGCATTTGCAGACAGCAAAATAAATCTGACTGAAAAATTGAAATTTGTTTTTGGAAGGTAGAAAACATGGTGGAAAAAGGAAAAAATGCTGGTTAACAGCATTTTGTCAATTTTCCATAATGTTTTCAAGAAGCATCCTTCTCAGGGTCGTTAAAAGTCGGGATTGTTTGGTAGAGGGTTAACAGAGTACGGCTCATATTTTGTAGTTTTCATCTGTGTTTTTCAAAAGATTCTGATTCACAGCAAAAAAATCTAAATAGGCCTCTTTAAGATAAGGTTTTGTATGATTGAATTCGAACAGGAGCAGACCCATATTGCATCATAAAGTGTGAGAAAGAGAAAGTGTATACAACTGTGAAAAAGGACACAGTCAGCCCAGAATGGAACCAGTCGGCCATCTTCTACAGGAAAAACCCACTTAAATACCCCATAAAAATACAGGTACCATATTTAAGCACATTAAGTTTGTCATAATCCCCATACCGGTTTCATGGTAGAGAACCATGGATTTGCCCTGCACGACCTTTGACCTATCCAATTTATACTGGATCATTTACAAACACTAAGGGCCACCCCTATAAAGCCTTACCTAGAGGTAAATTACATTATGCAAATGCTGCATATCTTCACTTTTAAGCTTAACTCTTTACCGAACGACAAAATTTTAGTTAGGTCCAAATTGAAAGCATTTGCAGATGACAAAGGTTGCCTATATGATGAAATTTGTCACTAATACTTTAGAAAGCATTGTGGGAAAAGGAGAAAATGCTGGTTATCAGCATTTTCTCCTTTTCCCGCAATGTTTTCAAAGGCCTCCTACTTCAGGGTTGTTAAAAGTCAGGATTGTGAGGCAAAGGGTTAAACTTACAGGAGGGCATGAATAGTAAGGCTTGCCACTTATATTGTAATAATAATGTTGACAAAAGTATCTAACCCCAAACAAATCTGTGCTCTTAAGGTAACCCCAAGCAAGTCCTTGCTCTTAACTCTTTCATTACTCGAAGTCTAAAAATATGTTTCCTCTGCAAGATCAAGACACAATTTGGTTGTAATGTAGAATATAGCAGTGGTCAGTGTAGATCAGAGATCAGACTGCATGTTCTGTGCAGTCTGATCTTGATCTACACTGACCACAAAAGCTTCTGGTGTCACCTGTGGTATGGAAAGAGTTAAGGTGTTAATTTTCACATTTAATGCAGTTTTTATCAATATTTCAGTTATTACCTTGAAGCCAGTGCACCTATCCATTCATTCCTAGTGTTCTGTAAACCATTACCACTAACATCACTCATTTCAGTGCTCAAGCTGCTTTCCCACATAAACAATGACAGAACATCTGAGAGGAGTATGATTCAAAATTTGTTGATTTAAGATTAGGCTGCATTTTATACAGACTTTCCACCACTTTTTTACAATAAAGTTTTCACATACATGTATTCAAAATAATATTCACAATTTACATCCAAGATCAGACTGTACATTATGTATCATGACCTACACCATCCACTGTAGCCTGGGTCCAGGCAGTAATATAGTTTTAATTACTTTGTACTGTGCTCTCCTTAAAATCTTGGACTATTTATTGCTTTCGTCATTATTACCGCTTGCGGACATCAGAGGGTCTCCCCATGATTATCAGTTATGCCGATAGTCTAATTATAGGCTTGTTTGTTGTGTGACATCATAATGTCAATAACGATGGATTCGTGCTTTTTTCGACCAATTCACCGCGACCTTAAACAACACTTGTTACAGCATCCATTATAAAAGCTTTCGGAGTGAAACAGCCGAAACGATTAGCAGCTATTGTTAAACTATCCTCCAAAGTCATTGTGAATAATGTGTTTGGAATTTTTTCATCAATATTTTCAAAGATGGCGCACACATTTGTGAAGTAATCAAACCGAAACTCGTGGAATTTCGGTATCTATTTTTAGCTATTTAGATTTGAAAACTGATTGCAGCGACATCTACTTTTACCCACTGTGAGATGGGGTAAACTAGATGTACCTGCGATTGGTTTTCGAATATCCCCAGGCCATCATTTTTGACAAAGTTACGTCCGAATGATAGAAAAGGAAAAAAATGAAAAGAATGGAACCCACGCTACATCCACTGTTGTTACTGGAGCTGTTTTGCGGTAAGTAAGAGTAGATCAAGTATCGTACAGGTTATAAGCCTCGTATTTAAGTTACCAAATGTCATTGTCATAACACATGATAAAGTTGTAGATTGATTGAGTGTATGGTGTTTAATGTTGTTTTCAACATTATTTCAGTTATATCGCGGTGGCCAGTGCACCTATCCATGCTTTTTTAGATTTTCTTATACCAGTACTCTGCTTAATATTCTTTCCAATGGCTGTTTTCCAAGCCACTGGCTGTTTTCCCAGATGAGAGAGCGGTGAATTCTGTCGTAATGACTATCATCAATCCTGGGAAAGAAATTGGCCCAGTTGGAAATTCTCAGGGCTATGTCCAAGTTCCTTCCAAGTAGATCTTCTTCTGCCACAAAATATCAAACTAATTGTAAGTTTTATATGTACTTATTGCAGATTTGGAATAGCAACATTTTAAAGGATTCCTACATGGGGAAACACTTGTTTTTAAGTGCTGACGAATGCACCAGGCGGATTGAAACTGTTACTCTTGTAGGGAAGGGAAAAGATAACCAAATGAGGCCAGGAAAGTTAGTGGTGGAAATTACCCAGCTCAAAGATCTTACTGCTCTGTGATCAGAAATGATACCCAGCTCTGTTTTTATTGTAAAATAGCAATATTTTTTCATGTTTTACAGTCTAAGTTTAGATTTGAAAAATCACCCTGCTATTTATTAGGAATAGATGTTCTAGAAATCTGATTGGTACATAGAGTAGATGAAGTAAATTGATTTATTGAGTAAATGAGTGAAGCTCTGGGAAAAGGAAATTTATTCCATCTTTGTAATGCATTATATAAATTGAGTCATTGCAAAATATAGATCCATTTGTCTACAAAGAGACTGAATCATGAGTTAGAATGGTCTTTTGACATGCAGAAAATTGAACAATAGCAAAAAGTTTCAATCCAGGTCAGCCTGCATGGACCATGTAGGGTGACATGGGTTGATACTTTTTGCAGAATCTGATGCATTAAACCTCCTTTTTGCAGACCGTGACTTAAATATAAACAAGTAGACATTGAACAATTAGTTTGTAACACAATTTGTAACAGATTAAAGGTTGTTTACTTGATATCCTGATTGTTTTCAATATGGATACTGACAAAATGTTTGTTAGGAATGTCACAAAGTTTTATTATAACTAATATTTCTTCTTACCCCATTTCCATATTAACTCTTAGGCTGCTAAGCACACCTCATAGACCTTTTGAAGACAGTGTAGATCAAGATCAGACCGCACAACTATTCCTAAGAACATTCTTAGTCTTATTCTCCAAGATTTTGTAAATTTGAAAGTAACCCAACTTCCGATTGGCTAAACCTTTTTTGGCTAAACCAAATGGTTTAGCCAATATATTTTTGGGTTACTTCCAAATTAAGAAAGTTCTAGAGAATAAGACTAAGAATGTTCGTAAGAATGGTTAGTAAAAATGAACCCGGATGAAATCTTACAGTTATTGTTTTTAGGCAGCTATCCAAGACTTTATCCAAAATTCCATGATCTTAATTTTTTTTTCACCTTTTTTCCTTGCTTTAGTTTTTCCTTCATTCTAAGTGTCAGTGATCTAAACTTGTATTTTTTGTATTTTGTTAAGTCATCTTACGTCTCAATGATCTGAATTTTGTTTTTCATATTTGTATTGTTTTTACAGAAGTGAATAGTCTTCAAATGTCATCTAGAGTTTCTGCACTTTAAATTGTTTTTTCGAAGTTGATTTTTTTCCTACAAATGGTTTGTCTTCAAATTTTATTATTTGAATTTATCTTGCCTTATTTTTTCTTGTCTGTCTTCCCCTACCTGTTTATGTACATTTTTCGCAACTTGTCAGATTGCCATGTCACTCATTGAAGAACTGCTGTGTTCCAAATCTACCTCTTGTATGATTTCTACTGACAGAACGATCAGTATAAATTCAGGACAAAGAGCAAAGATAATTATCACTATAGGTAGACCTTGTAACTATCAAATTATGAGAGAAACAGCTATTGAAAACAGTGTATGAGAAGGAGTATTCGTTTGTAACAACCTATTGCTCTGTTTTTGAAAATTCCATTTCATTCACAAAGGTTTTTTCTTCCCTGTACATAGTTTTAGTTTTTGCAAGTAGTGGTTAATGCTGTCATAGAAGAAGTTCACAGGCAAAAAAATTAGATCAAAAGATACATAGGATCTGACCTATGTTAGCATTTGAGATAAAATTTTATTAAATGAGTCTAGGAAAATTGTTATTCAGTGAGCCTTTGGCATGCTTGATAACATTTTTTTTTTTGACAAGTTTATGAGAATTTTATCTTAAAACGTTAATTAATGTCAGATTCTTTTTATCACATAACTGTTTCTTAAGAAGTATTTGTAAAATCATCAGATCTCTATTAGAAACCTAAATGAAACAGACTCACTGCTTTGACCTGTGTATGTTTGAGATTAAAATAATTCCAAAAAAGCTGACATATAATTACTTTGTCTTAAATCTGAAAATAATACAAACATAAGCTTTACCACAATCATTAATTTCACTGTTGAACTGACCAGGAAATATGTGCCAGACATTATTTTTTTGAAAAAAATTGGCAAGAATACAATGTTTAAACAAATGACATCACAAAATCTTGTCTCAAACATGTGTAAGATAAGAAGATTCATAATTGCTATATTTCACTGAAAAAAGGGAGGATTATGAGATAAAATTGAATAGATAATAACATAACTAAAAATGATCAATATTTATCAGTAGAAATTTGTATATTATGTACCATTGAAATCATTTTCAACCATTTCAAGACTATAGGCAAATACAGGGGCTTTGCAGATGGCATAGACTAACATCAGACTGCACAGAATATTCAGTCAGGGCTTGGATCAGTACTGTCTGCTTGGTCAGGCAGTCTGAGTTTCACCTGATTGCATTTTCAGCTATCAGTAGAGCCCAAGTTCATATATTTGGTACTGAGAGTTACAGATGAATTGAGAATAATTATATTTAAAGAAAGTGTGAAATTATGTTAAAATATAAAATGTATTGATATACATGTATTGCTTAGTTTTGGTGCTACCTGGGGGATTGGTGTAATAATCAGCTTTTAATGCATAATTGTTAGTTGTAGTTCAAACCTATTTTACAAACATAGATCATGATAGTTTTTTTTAATATTACTAAATTTAGATAAATGAAATGGACTCTTTCTGTCAACATAACAAGACCTTTTTCTGTAATTTCATGTGCGATTTCAGCCAGAGTTTTATTGAATGCAATCGCATCTTGATAATTATACACTGTTCGCAAAGAGAAAATGGAATTACCCTTGGAAGTCTTAGTGTTAACCACTTTTCTCACTGACATATGATAATTTTTTTTACTTATTATACACAGTTGACAGAGTACATTTGAACGGAAACTTGCGAAGTTACTGTCATCATTTGTTTTATCTATGTATAAGGGTAAAATAATAGAAATTATCTGAAGAGAAAAAGGTTTTACAGATAAATTTTACATGATGGATCTTTGCTCCTGCAATTTGGGAGGGACGGCAGGGAGAAAACTTTTTTCTGTTACAAATAAATTATGTGTACTGTTATTATCCTTAGTCCCACTATTCATGAATCACAATGGAAAAAGACCTTGAGTTCATAAAGCAAGGCTTCTATCTTCTTTTTTTTGAAGAATTCTGAATTTCTTATGTGGGTTGTGCAGATCAAGATCAGGCTATACAATATAAGGCTGAAAGAGTCTTATTTTCTGCAATGAATGGATTTTTTCTGCCGATTGAACATGTTGATTTGATTGCAATGAATAATTACTGAGTTACTTTTGTGGACTATGTGGATTAAGATCATACTGCACAGAAATGGAAATACTCAGGCTGAAACAGCCTTGAAATTGCATTGATATGGCTCTTTGTTTTGATGGCTAAATGTTTTAATTTCATTTGACTGGCCCTGAAGTTGTTCATCTCATATAGAAATATATTTTTATGTATCTGTCATTTGTAAATGTGTTTATCGCTATAATATATTTTTACAATTAGCCCCATTTTTTCCTGAATTGACTGATTTTTTATTTATCCATAACCTTTGCAAAGGATTAACCAAATATGGTATAAACTATGATATTTGTAAAAGAGAAAAGAACATTGTTGGAAAAGAAGAAAATGTTGGTGACCAGCAATTTCTCTTGTTCCCACAGTGTTTTCAAAAGCCCTCTGCCAGGTCATAGAAGCACAGCCTTCTCTAGTAAAGGGTTAATCTGTTACCACACGAGCTGTTATTAGACATACAATTACTAGTAAAAATTACACTAAGGAGAAATAATTGAAGGAAAGGAAATGTATTCTTAGAATGGTAAGGAAATCATTTTAACCCTAAGAGCGCCAAGTAAACCTATCAGACATTTTCGTCCTAAAAACACAACCACAATAATTGCAATTTCATGGTTGCTTTTGTCTTCAGTGTTTTAGCAAAGCGGACAGTGTAGATCAAAGATCAGGCTGCACGTTTTGTGCAGCCTGATCTTGATCTACACTGGCCGCAAAGGCAACTATAGTCATGGAAAGCGCTTTAAAGGTTAAGAAAAAGAAGTGATTGCTTTTCAAACAACTGATAGCTCCTATCTTCACAAACTTTTCTACAGGCTACTTTTCTCTTTGCTGGAGTGTAAAAAAGGTGTTCTTGAATGACAATACACTTGTATCCATGGGTGTCATTCTTTATATCCTTGAATGTGATAGCTTTCAAAAAACATGGAGGTTTTGGAGAAATTGTTTGTAAAAAGTCTGTTCACCTTTTCACAAAATTTTTGGAAAAGCTTATTTTTTGTCTTTTGCAGGGTCTCAAAAGATTTTATGACTTTCTTTGTCTGTTTTTGTAATATTTTCTCGCCATTTTCACAAATTGAGCTAATGCTGTGATGATTCGAATACATGTATGTCCCATGGCAATTTTTGTCAAGAAATATATTTTTTTTCTATGTATTTTTTCTTCTTCTCCATGGCATGATATTGGTTATATTCCTTGCTCATATGTGTTGTCTTTTCCAAAATATTCAAAAAGTCACTGCTAGAATGTTATACCTGGATTGTTACCATGGAAAATTCGTAAAATTATCAGTTGTCAAGAAAAGGCAATTGTTGTTTATCTCTGTGAGACCTGGTCTCATTATACTTTTTGGAATCTTTTTATTCTTTACCACTCAATCCGGACTTTTAACAACCCTTAGAAAGAAGCCTTTTGAAAACATTGTGGGAAAAGAAGAAAATGCTGGTTACCAGCATTTTCTCCTTTTCCCACAATGTCTCCTACCCTTTCCAAAATAACTTTCAATTTTTCAGTCACATTTAGTATGTTGTCTGTAAATGCTTTCAATTTGGACCCATCTATAACTTTGTCCTTTTGGAAAGAGTTAAGAGCCTGCGAGTACTTGTTGCAAGAGGTGTCCAATTTTTTAAGGAGGGGACAACTTTGTAAATTCCTTTAATGATTTTGCTGCTGAATCTTCAATATTCATCTTGCAAAGAGGAGGTTAAGGGTTCATACCAAAGCTAGGTCACATAAGAGGCTTTAACCCTTTACCACATAATCCCGACTTTTTACGATCCAAAGGGAGACACCTTTCAAAAACATTGTGGGAAAAGGAGAAAATGCTGGTAACCAGCATTTTCTCCTTTTCCCACAATGTTTTCTACCCTTTGAATGGGAAATTTAATGTTTAAGTTAATGTTTAATTTGTAGTCTGCAAATGCTTTCAATTTAGACATGGCTAAAATTTTGTCGTTTGGTAAAGAGTTAAGAGAAAGAAATAGATATGGCTTCTCTTCCTTGCCCTTAGAAGTCAGGAACTGGCCTTTTTCACCGTTGTCATAATGGCCCAAGGAAAATGAATGTGTAAACTTTTGCTGTTCAATGACTAAAGTGATTTTAGTATTGTGTGAAACACTGAACACTTTGAAAGTAATAGGGCTTATCATTTGAAAGAAGACTTACTTAATCTGCTGTATGAAAAGATTATTTTAATATCTGCTGAAAAGATGAAAGCATCTGTTTGATGCCAATGTGTTAATTCTTTACTGCACAATGCCGACTTTAAATAACCCTGGGAAAGAAGCCTTTTAAAAACATTGTGGGAAAAGAAGAAAATGCTGGTAACCAGCATTTTCTCCTTTTCCCACAATGTTTTCTACCTTATCAAAGAAAAGTTGCATCATTTGAGCCACATTGAAGTTGTCGTCTGCAAATGCTTACATTTTGGACAAGGCTAAAATTTTGTCATCCGGTAAAGGGTTAAATGGATATGCTTTTTTGTGAAAAGTTAATATTGTACAGTTTTGAACTACTTTTATCATAATGCATTTATTTATTTCACTTATCTCATACATATACTTTTTGATACAACTGTAGAATATTTTTAAGACCATTTTCGAAAACTGTTGAAGTTGCCTTTTGTGACTATGCTCTGTCTGGTGTCAGTCATCAATCTCCATTTTTAGTTTGGCTGTTTTCAAAGAAATGTTAAGAAATTCTCATAGCTCTGTTGTTGTCTTGTGTCATCACGCGAAAACTTTGGCATTTTATAACATATGTCATTACTGAAGATCTTTACTTCAAAATCAAACTATTTGCTATGGAAGGGGAACTAGCAAACAAATAGTTCGATTTTGAAGTAAAGATCTTCAGTAATGAGAGATGTTATGAAATGTCACACTCTTCAACTTCTTTGCTATATATTCATGAAACTTAAAATGTTGGTATGGATAACTTCTGGCTTCAAATGAACATATTTTTAAATCTCTAAAACACATAAACTCAAACAAGCAATCCAGGGCCATTATTGCTGTCTTGTTTCCTTTAGACTTGGTGTTTTCTACCCTTCAAATGAAAATTCCATCATTTCAGCTTTATTTAATGTGTGACATGCATATGTTTTCAGTATGGACAAGTCTATAATTTTGTTGTCTGGCATAGGTTATCCATTTACTAAATAATCCAGAGTTTTAGCAAACCTGAGTAAAAAGTCTTTTAGAGACATTATGGATAAAGGACAAAACTATGGTAACCAGCATTTTGTCCCTTTTCCACAATGTTTTCTACCCTTTCAAAAACAAGTCCTCTCAATTAAGCCTGTTTACTTTCTTGTCTGCAAATGTTTACAAAATGGCAAATTCTAAAATTTTGTCATCTGGCAAGGAATTTAAACCATCAAATTCTGTTGTCTTTCTTTCAGAATTTTGTATGAAAATAATAAGAAAAGATAATTGGAAAAGAAATCGCTTTTGAAATGAAAGTTTGTAGGTGGAAGGGTGTAGTTAGACACAATATACCGGTGTACCTTTTATTTGCAATGTTTGTCTGTATGTACTTGTGCAAAAATTGAAAGCATCACCCATACTCTGTAAATAGCTGTAAATACTGTAGACTTCGTCAGCTTAACATCTCTGATAATGAAATGATGAAATAGTAATTAGATTTCATTCATAGATACCTGAAGAAAACAAAAATTGTAAACTTGAATCAGTATCAGATTTAAGCCCTTACCAAACAATCACGACTTTTAACGACCTCAAGGAAAAAGGCTTTTGAAGACAATGTTGGAAAAGGAGAAAATGCTGTTGCATTTTCTCCTTTTCCCACAATGTTTTCTACCCTGTCAAGGACTACTTTTGTCATTGGGCTGCAAATCTGTTGTCAGGCTTAATTTTTGCACAGGTGTGTACATGTAGTAGGTACTTGTAAGTATATTTTTGTGTTGCAGATATTTTGTTTATATCACTTTGTAGCCAATTATGAGATTATTTAATAAAACACATAGATTATGCAATAGATCAAAATTATTTGTTTTGTGTCCAACACCCATCTTGCAGAAGATTTCAGTTTACCTGTTTATCAGTCAACATAATTTTAGACTTGTCCATATTGAAAGCATGTGTTGACAACAAATTATAATGTTGTATTTGAAAGGGTAGAAATCATTGTGGGAAAATGAGAAAATGTAGGTTACCAGCATTTTCACCATTTCTCACCATGCTTTCGAAAGCTCTCTTCCTAAGGGTTGTTTAACTCTTTTTCACGCAACACAAATCATAGACTGTTCCAAATTGAAAGCATTTGCAAGAGATAATTTGGCTCAAATGGTGGAATTTGTTATTGATGGGGTAGAAAACATTGTGGGAAAAGGAGAAAATGCTGGTCACCAGCATTTTCTCCCTTTACCACTATGTTTTCAAAAACCTTCTTTCTCAGGGTCGCAAAAATTTGGGATTGTGTGGTAAAGGGTTAAAATACGGGAATGTTAAAAGTTAACCTCTTCCTTCTCTGTATGAGAAACTGTTGGGTTTCAGTACTAGGATCTCTATTATCAATAAAGGAATTTTACAATCTACATCTTTTTTGAGATAGATAGGATTCTAGAGACTGCATGTACTTGGGTTCTAAGCCAGCAGTCGACCAATCATGATGAAAATTGCAGACTCACAAGATCCAATTTTAAGAAAGTTTCCATTAGAATTTCAGCCAAATTATTTGTTAGCTTTAAGAGGGAAGGAGCAAAATCATGTTGACAAGACAGAAGGACCATGTGATACCTGTGTAACCCCTTTCGTTTAAACATATTTATTTTACATCGATTGAGAAACAAGTTCTTCCATCTTATACTAATCTCTCTCGATTCTGCTTCCTGGGACCTGCACCAGTACTCGAGCCGAATGTGTGGGCCAATGAAAGATTCCAAAGTTAACACCTGCCCCTGGGTATCAAACTCGGGACCTTATGATTACAAGGCTGACTCTCTATCTTACAACCACAGACACCACACTTTACCTAATGGTGGGTGGGGGACAGGGGCTAAAACTTGAAGTATTCATACCAAGCTGTCCAGTAAAGAACAACTCATGTTATTAGAAATTTATGGGCTTCAAACACAGAACCTTTCATGCGTCAGGGACTGATGGGGTTCTTCCCAGAATACCCAGTACAGAGATTTCATCCAAGAACCTTTTGTATTAAAGACTGATTGATTTCAAACCTGGAAACTTTGGTATGAGGGACTGATGAGAAGCCAAGAACATTTTGTTCCCTCTTTCCCACTCAACGAAATTTTAGACTTATCCAAATTGAAAAGAATTGCAGACAACATATTGAATGATGGAATGTGTCTTTGTATTGGAAAAAAACATTGGAAGAAAACATTGTGAGAAAAGGAGAAAATGCTGGTTACCAGCATTTTCTCCTCCTCTCACAATGCTTTCAAATATTTTGTTTCTAGTGGTCATTAAAACTCAGAATTTTACGGTGAAAGCTTAAGAGAGATTGAATGCAGTTCTACCCAAAACTTACAGTTACAGAGTAATTAGATTTTCAATTTCGTGGGAGTGTCCTTTGGTAAGACACTTCAGAGCCCTAGCCAAGTACTGGCGAAACCCAGGAAATGCATGAATATGTGAACGGTCGCTGTGATGTTATTGAAATAATGTTGAAAATGGCATAAAACACCATTTAATTGATTATCAAATATTTGGTCTGAATTTGATAGACTGGTGGGATTCCAGCCTGTAACCTTTAGTTTGATAGACTGGTTTTGATACCTACCCAGAAACCTTTGGTAAAAGTGATTGACTGAATTCAAACTTAGTATTTTTCTGTGTGAGATACATGTCTCAGCCCAGAACCTGTGGTGTGAGAGCCTCATCAGGCTCCAGTTTGTAACCTTTGATATGAGAGATCAGCATTTTCTCACAAGTTTTTCTCCTTTTTACGTAAAGACATAAACATGTCCAGTGAATACATAGGGCAGTAGTCTAAGTTTGTACGTCTGGTTGGACTATTTTGTAGGTTGTGAGTTAGAGTCTTGAAAACAGCATCTTTACCCCATTAAACCTTTACCAGACAATCCCGTGTTTTAACAAACCTCAGAAAAGAAGCCTTTTGAAAACATAGTGGGAAGAGGTGAAAATGCTTGTGACAACCATTTTCTCCTTTTCCAACAATGTTTTCTACCCTTACCGAGACAAATTTCATCAAATGAGCCACAGCTTTGAATGTGAATGAGTCTGCTTGGTTTTTTCAATAAAGATTAAAACCTTTACCAGAAGCCAACATTCTATACTTGTACAAATTGAAAGCAATTACAGATAACAGGATAAAATGTGGCTCAAATGATGGAATTTGTGTTCGAAAGAGTAGAAAACATTGTTGGAAAAGAAAAAAATGCTGGATTCCAGCATTTTCTTCTATTCCCACAATTTTTTGAAAAGGCTCATTCCTCAGGGTCGTAAAGTCATGGCTAGGTTTGGTAAGGGGATTAAAAGTAAATATTATATTTCATGTGTCTATTTATAGAAATGTTATGGGTTAAGAAATGTCGTAATTTAAGCTGGGGGGGAATTATTTCCCCGTCACAGTGAATATTTTCCTCCTGCCGAAAATCTGGAACTACTTTTTTAAGTTTTTAAGTTTTAAAAGTAGCATTCGTTGACAAAATAATCAGAGGAAATATAATATACAATTTATTTCATCAGCTTGTGGTTAATATGGGGAAATATTTGCCTCAAAAGGGAAAGGTCCGCGAAAATAACTCGTGCCTTACGGCACTCGTTATTTTTGCATACCTTTCCCTTTTTCGGCAAATATTTCCCCATATTAACCACAAGCTGATGAAATAAACTCTAAATATTACATATCAAATACATCAAATTTCTACAATGAAACGTTTTTGGTCTAATTTTGAATACCATATCTTTTAGATTTATCAGTATAAGGAGGGCTAATTAGAGGACAGGTAATTTCAACTAAGTCATTTTCATGGTTGAAAAATTAATTTACTCCACAGATACTCATTTTGACACATCAAGAACAGACAGCTTTTGAAAACATTATGGGAAAAGGAGAAACTGCTCGTAACGAGCAGTTTCTCCTTTTCCCACAATGTTTTCTACTCTATCAGATATCTGTATCTCCATTTCTCCGCATTTTTGACATCATATCTTTATTTGCTGTTGAACTGGAAGAGTCTAAAATTGGCATATCAGGTAAAAGGTTAAAGTCAATTTCATGGTTGAAGGAATATGGTAACGATTTTGAAATTAAGAGAAAAGCTGCCACCACTCTTTATAACATTCTTAGTCTTATTCTCACACAACTTGTGATTGGCTAAACCATGTTTTTTACCAACTGATTGGCTAGATGGTTTAGCCAATAAGATTTTGTGTTACTTTGTAAATCTAGAGTAAGACTTAAAGATACATCTTGACTTATTTTTATCCAGTTTTTTAACCATTTTTATCTTTATTTTATGAAACTATAATCATTTTCGTATCTTCGTGCCAAATATTGCCCCTGACAGTTGCAAGGTTGCACAGATTACGACAGATAGAAAATGCATCTCATTCTGTGGAGGCTATCCCTAGACATTACAACCACAGTTTCCGGTTAAATCGAAGACAAATCCCTGGCGTCTCTTTATCCTATCCACCTTATATCAATTTTTTATCTACATTAACAAGGCTAACTAGATTCTACACACTGTAAAGTTTTAACAGCGTTTGTTTACTCTCTGGTTGTAAAGATGTCTCTTTAAAGGTGGCCCTTCAGATTTTGGGACTAAAATTTAAAAAAATCCAAAAAAATCATCCTTATACTCCCATAGCCTTTTAATTTTCATTCATAAAACCCCAGTAGCCGAAACCCATCCGACAACAAGAGAAATTAGAGATTTACTACGGCCCAGGTCGACACCGGCGGGAAACACGGTCTATTTTTAAATGAGCAACTCGCTCATTTACATACCGGAAATACACAGACGAAGCTTCAAACATAGCGTTCGAAGAAGACATTATGGAAAATAATTTCATGTTTGTTATGTTATGGAATTTAAGCGTCATTAGTCAGATGCCAGTCACTTGACATTCCCACAATGCTTTTTTTGATTTCTGGCGCGAAATCTAAAAATAACCTTAAGAGGCTACGTAGCCTTTTAAGGGAACACCATCAAAAAAAATTTTTTTTGTAATTTTATTATTCTTAATTTTTGATGATTTGTATTGTTTTTTCATATAAATTTCAGTGATATATATATTTTTTAATTTGGTGAGATGTGAAAAATCTAAATACCCACCTTTAAGATTGCAATTTAGAATGGTTGGATCATATGGACCCTGGTCTCTATAGACATTTCTCTTGTGCCAGAGGAGATGAACAGAGAAACTGTTTACTCTTTACCACATGACAAAATTTTAGACTAGTCCAAATTGAAAGCAATTTAGTGTAAAATTTTATCCTTTGGTAAAGAGTTAAATGCTAAATAAATGAAATGGACTTTCTCAATCTGAAAAACAGATCAAAGTATTGGAATCTCAAGGGTGGTTTTTCCAAGAATATTTCACAAATGAGCGAAAAGAATAGATCTAATGTTAGATTTCATGAGGCTGATCTATACTGTCTGCAAGATCCAGTTTATCTTGATCTACAATTTCTCAAAAATCAACGTACATGTATATTGTTGTTATTAGTGCTCAAAAGGTTTAAAGCCATCTTTGTACAGTAGAGATAGTCCACAGGATTTGTGTGCAATAAAAGATGGGTTAAAACACCCTGCTGTAAACCTTGACCAAACAAGCCCAAGATGGAAAATGCATTTCATGTTTTGGATGCCTTCGAAGTGATTGCTTTGGTTGTTTCGCATTTTACACGAGCACAAATCCCTGAGTTTTTTATCCCTTACACCATATGTATTTGTAATTTACCTATGTTTATACAGCTGAGCCATTCTACACACATTCAAGTTTTAACAGAGTTTTTTTCTCTCTGGGTGTAGGGATGTATTTCAAGAGAAAAAAGTAGAATAAACAATAAACACCAGTTTATGTTTTCTGTATATATTATTATTCTGAAAAGTACTTAATCAACAGCAAAAACAAGCAGCGAGCACCTCAGTTCTACCCAACAAAGCACTGAAAAACTCTATGTCTAACCCAAGCAGAACTATGAGTTATAATATAATGTTGAATAAAAGCTGTTTAAAAGGAGAAATTAATCAGAGGAAATAAAAGCTCTTTTTCCTACACTATTTTCCATACTGTCTCAAATTCTTTCTTTTGTTATCAGAGATTTTTTTTTTGCTTATTTTCATGTTATTATGTACCTTTTTCCAGAGCTGGGAAAAACATTAAATATCTTTTACAAAATAATATAGATCAAGAGCAGACTGCACAGAATGTTCAGCTGCCAGGGTTCGTATTCATCAACCATTCTTAAGATAATTCTTAGTCTAATTCTCCAAGATTTTCTAAATTTGAAAGTAACAGAACTTCTGATTGGCTAAACTTTGGTTTAGCCAATCAGAAGTTGTGTTACATTCAAATTCAGAAAATCTTGGAGAATTAGATTGAGAATGTTCTTAAGAAAGGTTCGTGAATATGGACCTAGGTGAGCTAAGAATGTATTCATGAATTGATGAGAGGGTTTTTCAAATGATCGTTGTAAAAGGAACTAGAACTGTCACAGGTCAATGAATACCCACACCTGTTGCCTTGTAGCTGGATTAAGAAAACAAAAGCACCGCATGTGGGTGCCAACGCTCTGTTGCAGTTTCTTTTAGTGAAAATTTAAAGCCAAAAAAGGGGCATAACTGTGTCAAAAATATTTTGATGGTTACCTGACCCTACTGTATGGCTTCCCTTTTCAGTAGTAAACAACTAGTCAGAGTTTGAAGTAAATGTCTTTTGTAATGACAGAGATATTACAATATGTCAAAGTTTTGCACCACAAAGCAGATGATTAAGATGACGTAACAGACAACACCAGGGCTAAGAAAATAACTCTACATTTTCTTAGAAAACAAAACAGGTTAGCTAAAACTTCAAAGGACCCTGGTCCTGTATCCACCAACCAGTTTTAAGAACATTCCTATAGTCATTCTCAAGAGTTTTCTAAAATTGAAAGTACTGTAACAGAACTTCTGGTTGGCTAAAGCAAATGGTTTAACAAATGGTTTAGCCTATCAGAAGTTGTGTTACTTTCTAAATCTAGAATAAGACAAAGAATGAAAGACAGAATGGTTGGAGAATACTGACTGATTCCTGTAATAGTCTACTAATCACAATGAAAATTTAAGGTGCACAATTTTCCTATAAATAGAAAGCTTGGATTGAAAGTTCTGCCCAATTGCTTGAAAATTACAGGAGGAGAAAAGGACACAAATTTACTATTGCATCTATGGGTAGAGAGACAAACAGACAAGCTGATTCAAGTATCTCCCCCTAATTTCATTGTTGAAAGGGAGGTAATAGAAGAATAAATATTATTTTAATGCAAAAATAGTTTAGAAAACACTTTGGCATATGGAAAATGTATCATGAATATTTTCTCCATTTGCCATGATGGTTTCACATGCCATTTTTCTATAATGTCCAAAATACACAGTCATGCATACATGACAAAAGGTAGTTACTACTACATTTTTTTCCCAACTACCCAATCATAGACTCCATGAACGGGTTTTAGATTTTTGTAGGACGGGTCGGTATGATTTGAGGCTATGAGAAACCATGTATACAATGGTCGACGTTCCTTCTTGACGATGTGGTATTTAGCGCTGTTTAATCCCTCCTCTGCCATCCTGTCCACGGCTGTCATGATGAATTGTTTCCTGTTTAAAAAAAAAAAAAAATCCATGCTCTAGCAAAAGGGAGCTTATTACAGCATTACACCTGGAGCAAATCATTACATATTTATGGATCCATAAAATTCATTGTTTCTAACAATAGACTGGATCTGGAGGTTGAATGATCCCTTGCCATGCAGGAAACAGACCAATGGCAAAAAGTTCCGACCTGTGTAAGCCTACGCAGGCTGACATGGGTCGATACTTTTTGCAGATGCACTAAGCCCCCTTTAACAGTATCTCGGTCTTATCATAGCTGCTGCCCACCTATTCATGTGCGCTTGAAAGTCACTAGTATACAGCTATGGCTCTGAAGTGCCTTGCCCATGGATATTTGCTTGTAAAGAATGATAACTTTTCCTACAGATACTTCCATATGTATATTAAGTGCATGAGGGCCTTGCCCACTGATACTTTCATGTAATAAGGGATTCAGGGACAGAAAAAGGTGCCAAATTACCTATTTTTAAATTCCTCTTGATGATCATGTGACCAGGACATATATTTATAGCTGTTTGATGCTGGCTCTACAACTTTAATACCAAAACTCTGCAGTCTGAAAATAATCAACAAATTATACATTACTTAACTCTTTACCATACAATTCCGACTTTATGACCTTGAGAAAGAAGGCTTTTGAAAAAATTGTTGGAAAAGGAGAAAATGCTGGTAACCAGCATTTTCTCGTTGGCCCACAATGTTTTGTCATTTGAGCCACCTTTAATTTGTCGTCTGCAAATGTTTTCAATTTGGACATGTCCAAAATGTTCTCTTTGGTAAAAAGTAAATAATGTTTGGAATGTCTTAATAAAAACACGAAAGTTTATGCTAAAATATCCAAACTGAAAGCATTTGTAGATTACAAAATGAACCTCAACTGATGGGCTATGTCTTCACTGGGTGCCACATGCTATAGGCACTGATGACTAGGGAATTCCTAAATGGTTCACAATAGATGCTGACATTTCATGTGACATCATGCTGTCTAGCAAACATCATCATACAGCTCACTGTCCGTACACTGTGCTGGTTACTAGCATTTTCTCCTTTTTCCCACAATGTTTTCAAAAGTCTTCTCCATGAGGGCCTTCAAAACTCAGGACTGTGTGGTAAAGGGTTATTTAGCATTTACCTAAAATGCATGTCATCATCTTCACCTCCCCAGCCCCAATAGAGGTTTGAAAATCCATTCACAAGCTTGAAGAGTTCTTTGTGGAATATCAGCACTCCACCCATATATCTGCCATACGGTTTGCTGAAATCATGAAATAAAGTTTTAACTTTACAGGGCTTTCCATTAACCCTTAGGCTGCAAAGCGTGACTCATTGATGTTTTGTGGACAGTGTAGATCAAGATCAGACTGCACATTCTGTGCAGTCTGATCTTGGATCTACACTGTCCGATAAGGAGATAATCATTCCTGAAAACATAACTTGAAATAGCATTATTCGGGTTTTTAGTATCAAATTAAAAATTGAACTTAGTTATTCAGCAGGACTAGAGTTAAGTTTCTCATACTTGTCATTTTACCCCCATTAAATGACTCAAAGAAAGCAAACCATTTAACCCTAGGCTGCTAAATATATGAAACAAAAATTTCCACTGAAAGGTAAAAACCAAATATTGCTATTTCAAAGTTGATTTCACTGGAAAAAAATACCAAACCATAAAGGACAGTGCAGATTGTTTATGGAAGGGTAGAAAACACTGTGGGAATAGACGATAATACTGGTAACCTCCTTTTTTCCACAAAAATTATAAAAGCTGTCTTTGTTTGTATTGGAGATTAATGCCGTTTCAACAGCCTAGGTCATATCAGTGCACCTATGCATATGTTTCCTGGCTTTCTCACACCATCTACCATAACTTTTTTTCCAAGTTACTGACTACTTTCTCGCATGCATCAGCGGTGAGAGGTGAAAATTTGCTGGAAAGAAAGTTTGCCTCAACTGGGTATCAAACTCGCAACTGCCAGGTCATGAGTAAGATACACTAACCACTGAGCCACCTAGCGAGCAAAAGCTGTCTACTTCTGGGTCATTCAGGATTGTGTGGTAAAGGGTTATCATTTAAAGACAAGAAAACTACTATTCTTTCATGTGGAAAACATTTTTTTGAAAAGGAGTGATTGCTTATAAAGGCAATTGCTCCTTTTCAAAAAAAGCTTTAACTCTTTACCACACAATCCCGACTTTTAATGACCCTGAGAAAGAAGCCTTTTGAAAACATTGTGGGAAAAGGAGAAAATGCTGGAAACCAGCATTTTCTCCTTTTCCCACAATGTTTTCTACCCTTCCCAAACCAAATTTCAATTTTTTAGTCACCTTTATTTTGTGTGTCTGCAAATGCTTTGAATTTGGACCAGTCTAAAATTTTCTGGTGTGGTAGAGTTAAAAACAGTCCAGAGTTAGCTTTACCTAACAATCCCAGGTTTTCACGACTTTGAAGAAGAGACCTTTTGAAAACATTGTGTGCAAAGAAGAAAATGCTAATAACCAGCATTTTCTCCTGTTTTCCACAATGTTTTCTAACCCGTAAAAAAACTTAACTTCAGTTTAACCACTTTCAAATTTATTGTTGGTAGATGCTTTTAATTTGGAGGGGTCTAAAATTTTGTTCTTTGGTAAAGACTTCAAAACCATAATTTACAAAATAATGAACCATACAAGCTAATCTGTTCAAAAAAAGAAAGTATTGTACCAACCTAAAATTATACTGTTTAATATAGACGGATGGGTGGAGAACTGTTTTGGTGTCACATATATGCGATATCCCTGTGCTGAGAGGTAACATGTCAACATCATGAAAGATGTAACAGATACTACTGTCCTCCTTGATCACTTCATTGAATCCAGCGTTCATTAAAAGGCCCTTTTGAAATGCCACATTCTTCTCCTAATGATTATAAAGATATAATAGACCAGTTGGGCCAGCATTCACCAATTATACTTATGAAGTATGTTCTATGTTTTATCCTTCAAGGTTTTCTAGATTTGAAACTAATGGATTTTTCTAAATTTGAAACTAGTGAAACTTCTGATTGGCTAAACCGAATGGTTTAGCCATTCCTAAATTTCAAATCTAGAAAATTCTGGAGAATAAGACAAAGAATGTTCTGAAGAAGAGTTGGTAATATGGACTCAAGGTCCATATTCAGCAAACATTCTAAATAAATGTATTGTATTAATTCAGATTCTCAAAAATCTGATGAATTTTAAAGGGAAGCATTTTCTGACTGGCTAAACCTGATAAAGATTGTTTTAGCCAATCAGAAATTATGTTGCATTCTAAAATCAGAACGAGAATCAGAATGAAAGTTTAGTGTGGTGGTTGAATACAGTATAATCAATACAATGTCATATACATTTATATACATGTAAATATTAACATGCATACATTAATTCATTATTTCCCGAATCTAATTTACAGCAGACAACTTTGAAAATATCCTTGTAAAATATAAATAACCAGCATGAGATGAGATTTTAAACAAGAGAGCACCAATGCCATGAGGAATGCCATGTAGAAAAATATACCATGTAGATTGATCAGTAATTTTTTTAATGGGGTTATTATTTGCAAAATGCTCTAATTTTGTCAATAAAGTGTTGCAAATTTATTCCCTAGAACAGTTACTGTTTCTTACACATTTTATTAGAAATTCTAGAAAATCGAATTGAGTTCTCTTGCAGTTATTGTTGATTTAGATAGCAATATGGCTTCCTCTTACTAATAAGTCCCCCATATTGTACCGAAATTATGAGGTTCCCTTCATATTCAGACATTAACTGTTGAATTAAACTGATAATTTTTTAAACTTCTGTAGCACTTTTTTAGTGTACAGTGTAGATCGAGATTGTACCACAGAATGTGTCTTCTGATCTTGGATCTACACTGTCTGCTTCCATACCAGATATTCTGATAAAAACAGCTTTGAATTTGCAACAGCCTACCTACATCTTTAAAAATGACCGATATTGTTTCATTAATTTTATTTATCACTATGAGGATTAAAACAAACAAAAACAAATTCTACATTAATTCAAAAACCCTCTTCCTCATGGTTGTTAAAACTAAAAATTGTGTAGAAAAGGTTTAAAGATGCCCGTCTACAGCCGGTAAGCAAAAACGCTGTTAAATTTCAAACAATTTAGAATCGTACAGAAATCAGTCCTTTGTGTAAACATGGATAAATTACTGACATATATGGTGTAATTGAAAAAAAAGAAACATGGAGATTTGTATTAGAAACCGAACATTGGTCAGAAGAAAACTGGCTGACGATCGAAGCTGTAAACAATGGCGGTGCGTCACAGAAATTTATCATCAGTTTCCGCCTTGAGTTGGATACGGTGTAATTTGCATATAGGCCGCGACCTCCGTCTGAAAATCGAGGCTGCAACAGAGAAGCCTCCATTTTCCTTTGTTTACCTCATTAGACGCAGGGCGAAGGTCAAATATAGTCACGTGACAGAATGCATGATCATCATACGAATCTACCCGAGTGTATAAGGGATATATCGAAATCTTCGATTCAAAAACCGGAAACGACGAGTCTGTTTACATGGAAGGCCGCAACTCAGCAAAATGCATTTTTTATCGACCGTAATCTAAGCAACCTTGCAACCGTCAGGCAGAATATTCGGCATGAAGATATGAGAATGACTATAGTTTGATAAAATAAAGACAAAATGAGTTAAAACTGGCTGAAAATGAGCATAAGGGCCTCTTTAACCAATCAAAAAGATTGATCACAGTTCCTGCAATTATATATGAGTCGCACCCTGTGGAAAGGGAGCTTTATGCATCTGCAAAAAGTATCGACCCAGGTCAGCCTGCCAGGTCCACGCAGGCTGACTTGGGCTGAAACTTTTTGCTATTAGTCAATTTCCTGCAGCTCAAAGGACTAGTGTACCACATAATTCAGTCAGTTGTTATACAAAATGGGTTTTACGGATCCATACTTAGATGATGACTTGCTTGGTATCATGCAGTGCGGAAAAGCATTAAGGCCCCTTTTTGCCAGAGCATGGCTTTTATCAATATCAATTCACTTACTAGTTCTATAACATAGATGGTATACTCCAGACTTTGAGCCTGAAGGTATGGATGCATGTGTTGTAAAAACAGCTTTAGATGTTCCTCCCTATCTCTGTATGGTATTATAATTGCTATTTTATGTTTTGGTTGACAATTTGGTGGTCTGTACCATCCCCCTGGTTGAAGGTTATTTTTTGTTTTGGCTAGATCTTCCCAGTCTGGTAATGTTGAGTTTACAGAGATCAGTGCTGTAATAAAACAATATGCAAAACTATTGGAAAATGTTTTTACTCTATACAAGATGGTAAAATTTTAGACATGTCCATTTAGAAAGCACCAAGTCTTGTAGACAACAAGATGTGGTTCAAATGATGGGGTTTGTTTTGAAGCTTTTCCTGCAATGTTTTCAAAAGCCTGCTTCCTCAAGTCAAACAACAATAGCATAGTTTTGTAAATTATACATGTCATCAAAAGATATTAAGACTATATTATCATTGTGAAAACATGCCCAAATCTAAGCTATTTGAATAATGTCTCAAATGTGATGTAATCATTCTAATACCATATTCAAATCTATAAGAACATGTTCAAGGGCATTTGAGCATGTTTCAAGGCTATAAGACCATGTTTAAAACTTGATGTTATTGTTGTTCTTTTAGAAAAAAAGATATGCGAAACTCTGCAAAAACATGTTCAATGCTATCAGAAAACTGTAACTTGTACAAGGCTTGACATGATCAGTGATGCAGAGAATAGCAAGTGAAAAGCTATTAGAGCATGTTAGACTACCACCACCTTACTGTCATAGCTCTTTGCTAAATAAATGGATTGAGTTTATTCGAAACTTTACCACACAACAAAAATGTAGAATTGTCCAACTTGAAAGCATTTGCAGACAACAATTTTAATGTGTTTCAAATGATGGAATTTGTCTCTATCAGGGTAGAAAACATGGTGGGAAAAGGAGAAAATGCTGGTTACCAGCATTTTCTCCTTTTCCCACCATGTTTTCAAAGGCTTCTTTCTCAGGGTCGTTAAAATCGGATTGTTTAGTAAGAGGTTAATCAGAAGAAAAGACTCAGATACAACAACAGCAAACTTTTTTTTTTGCAAGAAACCATGTTGTCTTCAAAAGAGCACCAAATCACACTAGATAAGCTGCAAAGATTTGAAGGTATCAATGCCGTCTACACATGAACAGTGTCCATATTCACAAACCATCTTTAAGAATGTTCTTGGTCTTATTCACCAGAATTATCTAAATTTTCAAGTAACACAATTTCTGGTTGACTAAACCATTCAGTTAGCTAAGCATAAGTTGTGTTACTTTCAAATTTAGAAAATCTTAAAGAATGAGACTAAGAATGTTCTTAAGAATGGTTATTGAATATGGACCCAGACCTGTTCAATCATGTTTTGGATTTGCCATGTAAACATAATATATGTTCAAAACGAACATGTTCAAAGCCATTTGAACATGTTGTTGTACACATAAGATTTTTTTAGTCTAAGAGATGTAAGGGCTATGAAATTTTTTTAGTATTACAATGTTTTGTTCTTTGTACCAGTTGTTGGTAGATCCAGTAATGGGTTGAGTGTATCTTGTTTTTCTGTTTCTATGCCTGAACAAGCACATAATTATAATGTAAGTAGTGTGCAAGAAGACTGATTCACTGATTGTACGGTGATTAACACTGTATTCAACATTAATTCAGTTATATTGCGGTGGCCGATGTACCTATATATCCATGCTTTCCTGGAGTTTCTTTTTACCAGTACTTTGAACAATGTTTTTCCAAAGTCACTGGCTGCTTTTTTTTTTAGAAAACACATGCTAGTGAAATAAGAAAAGTGCTTTATAACAGCAAGGCTGATCATATAATGTAAGCTCACTTTCACTGATTTCAGACGGGATGTAGAATTTAAAAAGTGGTCTCTTAAACCCTCGCAAAGTTTTAGACATGTTGAAAACATCTGCAGACGACAAAATAACTGTGGCCCAAATGATGATTTCAATCACTGAAGAGGTAGAAAACATTGTAGAAAAAAGGAGAAAATGCTGGTTACCAGCATTTTCTCCTTTTTCCACAATATTTTAAAAGGCTTCTTCCTCAGGGTCATTAAAACTAGGAATTGTGTGGTAAAAAGTTAACCTTTTACCACATGGCAAAATTTAAGACTTGTCCATTTTTGAAAGCATTTGTGGATGACATGCTACATGTTACTCAGTTCATTTGTCTTTTAAAGGGTAGAAAAAATTGTTGGAGAAAAAGCTGGTTACCACCTGGTACTCACCTTGTTGCTCTACTCTTTTAAAATTAAGTCTTTTCCCACAAATTTAATTGGCCTACGCAAAATGCTTTCAATTTGGGCCAGTCCAAAATTTTGTTATCTGGTAAAGAACGAAGACAGCCTGTCTCCAACATATTAGATTGTACGCCGTTGTTGCATTTACTGATGCTATTTGGCTTGCAACATGCGAAATGGGGCATTCAGACATTTGCGTAAAGTGTTGTCTCGGATCAGCCTGCGCAGTCCGCGCAGGCTAATCCGAGACAGCACTTTACGACTACATTAGATTTTGTGCTACAGCAGACTTGTGCAAAACAGAAAATTACATAAAAACGGAAAGTGTCGTTTCGGATTAGCCGGCGCGGACTGCGCAGGCTGATCCGAGACGATACTTTACGCAAATGTCCGAATGCCCCTTTTCGCGTGTTGCAGGCCATTTAATCTACCAAATAATATAACCCTTCTTAAGACTTAACAGATCTGATTGATTGATTGAATGGTGTTTTATGCCACTTTCAACATTATTCAGTCATAGCATGGCAACAGCTCATATATTCATTTATTTTTTGGGTTTCACCAGTGCTAGGCTAGGGCTCTGAGGTGTCTTGTCCAAGTACACTCCCAGGGAAAACCCATTGGATTCAGTGAGGCTTATCAGATTTGAAAGTAATTGCAGGCTACAACTCAAATATTGCTCAGAAGATGGGATTTGTTCAAGAAAGGGTAGAGAACATTGTTGAAAATAGGAGAAAATGCTGGTTACCAGTATTTTCTCCATTTCCCATGATGCTCTCAAGGAGTCTTTGTACCAAAGGCTGTTAAAAGTTAGGACCGTATGGTTGAATAGTGGCCAAAAGTAAACAATGGGGTGTTTAAAATGCATCTAAGTTTAATTAATACCATTTAAAAGTATGAAAATAATTGTGAAGATGATAATCTTTTATTGTATGGTCGGTCTGACTGCTAGTCCCTGGCAGGAGAATATATTTTAAAACAAGGTAAAAAGTAAACAAAAGATGGAGTAACCTGGCAACTTTTGACCCAGTTTTAAAATTCATTTTTCTGTCGGTGACTAACTCTCCAACTGACCTACAGTAACAGACTGTCATCTTCACAATAGTTTCCATACTTTTAAAAGGTATGATTTAAATTTAAATGCATTCTACCACACCAAGTGTTTACTTTTAGGTTTACTGGGCCTTCACAGTTAAAAATAAATTTTATTAATATTGTAAATTTTCATATTTTTGTACACAGTAATACCAAAATAGCTTAAGTTTTTATGAGAAGTTTTCCCCCTCATAACTTTAATTGCTCTATTTTCATTCCTTGACTAACCACAAACATAAAGTTCAGAAAGAGGTTGGGGTAACACTCTTTACCAGATGACAAAAATTTAAGACTTGTCCACGTTGGATACATTTGCAGCTGACACAATAAATTTTGCTCAACAAATGGGATTTATCTTTTAATGGGTGGAAAAACATCATGGGAAAAGGAGAAAATGCTGCTTAGCAGCATTTTCTCCTTTTTGCATGATGTTTTCAACAGCCTTCTCCTAAGAGCTGTAATAACACCAGTTACATGGTCAATGGTTAACTTCTAAGTGCACTGAACAAATAAAATAGATACTTCAGTCATGAAAAAAGAACCAGTTTCTGCAGTTTAAAGATACATCTTTACAGTCAGAGAGAAAAAACACTGGTAAAACTTGATATTGTGTAGAATCTAGTCAGCTGTGTAAACATAGATATATATATATATATATATATATATATTATCAATACATTGGGGTTTATAGGATTAAGAAACTCGAGGGATTTGCCTCTGATTTAAACAGGGAAACAACCACAGTAATGTCTCGGATAGCCTCCAGAGACTGAAATGCATTTTCTATCCGTTGTAATCTGTGCAACCTTGCAATCATCAGGGGCAATATTTGGCATGAAGAAACAAAAATGATTATAGTTTCATAAAATAAAGATGAAATAGGTTAAAAGAGTGGAGTAAATGAGTAAAGATGTACCTTTAAAGGTTATTTCTTTTTTAATAGAAGGCATCACAAAATTATAACGAGTGTAGATCCCTTAAAGATCTGTCAGTACATTAAATCTACACCACACAACTAAACTATTTGCTGGTATCAAAGATATTTGGAAACACAAAATTAAACATGACTTAAATGAAGGGATTTGTCTTTGAAAGGGTATAAAATGTTAGAAAAGGGAGAAAATGCTGGAGAAAATAATGGTTAACAGCATTAACTCTTTACAAAGCAATCCCTGGTTTTTACATTTCTAAGAAAGAAGCCTTTTGAAAACATTATGGGATAAGGAGAAAATGCTGGTCACCAGCATTTTCTCCTTTTCCCACAATGTTTTCTACCCTCCCAGAACTAATTTCAATCTTTGAGTCACATTAATTTTGTGGTCTGCAAATGCTTTCAATTTGGACCAGTCTAAAATTTTGTCGTTTGGTAATGAGTTAAAAAAGAAAATGTTAGAAAAGTACAAAATGGTGGTTACCATCACTTTTTCATTTTCTATCAAAACTTTCAAGTACCATCTTCTTCAGGCTCGGTAACACAAAGGGTTTTTTGGTAAACGGCTATAAAGACATCTCTCATAAAATGACGTCTTCTCATTTTAGAGGTAATTTTACTCCCAATTTTAGTGTGTTTGTCAGCTGAATATAGCTCACAAATCATATCACACCCTATGAATTACACTCATCAATATGAGGCACCCTTTGTTTTCATCTTTTGCCTACAACCATCCTTAACAATTCTGGTAACTAACATTTTCTCCTCTTCCATGATATTTCCTGATTGAAGTATCCATTTCATTTGATCGGTTTGCTCTATCCGTAAGATTGCTGGTAAGTGGTAAGCAGCGTTTTCTCCTTTTCCACCATATTTCCTGAGAGGGGTATCCATTTTATTTGATTGATTTTCTCTATTTTTAAGATTGCTGGTAACCAAAATTTTCTCCTTTTCCAAGATGTTTTCTGAGTGGGGTATCCATCTTATTTTATTGATCTAATCTATTCTTAAAACTGCTGGTAACCAGCATTTTCTCCTTTTCCCACTATTTCTTCTACTCGATAAAAGGTAACTTTCATGATTCGAGCCACTTTTATTGCCTACAAATACTTTGAATTTAGACAAGTAAAAAATTTGTTATCTGGTATAGAGTTCAGTTCCTTTAAATGATCACAAGTCATGACAATGACAGACAAGTAAAACGACATTGAGTCTGAAAACACAACACAAATACTCACTTGGCGGATCGGGCACTTTGTATTCACAGACAGACAAGTTTTCTCTGTAAATTTCTGTCAAATATGTCGATCGGACATATCGGCACACAGATCTTTTAACCCCAGCAGCAGACATTTCTTGTGAAAGGAACGCCAATTTCAAAATTACGATAACAGCTGCTGCCACAAAAATTGCGTTCCTTAATTTCTTCATGACAGTCTGTACTGTGAAAAAGAAGATAAAACTTCGGTTAAACCCTATTCTTTGAGTTTTTTTAACCCTCCACCACACCATAAAAATGTAGACTTGTCCAAATTAACCTTTATCACATAATCCCAACTTTTCACGATCCCAAAAAGAAAGCTTTTGAAAACATTGAGGGAAAAGGAGAAAATGCTGGTAACCAGCATTTTCTCCTTTTCCCATAATGTTTTCTACCCTTCCCAAAAATAAATTTAAATATTTTAGTCACATTCATTTTGTTGTCAGAAAATGTTTTCAATTTGGAGACCTGACATTTTGTCGTTTGATAAAGAATTAAAACCATTTGCGGATAACAATATAAATGTGGCTCAAATAATCAGATTTGTTCTGAAAAGCTAGAAGAAATTGTGGGAAAGGAAGAAAAATGCTAGTTTCCAGCATTTTATCTTTTTTTCCAAAGATGGTTTTGAAAGGCTGTCTTTCTCTGGGTCGTTAAAACTCAGGATTGTATGGTTAAGCAATGGGGTTAACTGATAGCATAGATCAAACATTTTGGGGGTAATTCAATTTCAGCTGACCTGATGAAACTTGATCAAGTCCTAAGCATGATTTATAAACATCTCTATGTTACAGGCTACAACATTATGCCCCCTCTTTAGTTCTTCATCAATAAAGGTCACCATGACCTTGACCTATGTCCTATTGACCTTAATTCACAAGAGATTATCATGGTAAATTTCTTTACCACTGTTTGAAGAACCTAGTGTCTACCAGCCAGGGTTGGGTATACTGACTGATTGGACCAAAAACCAACCGACCAACCATGTATCTGACCAACCTAAAACAGACATGTGCAAAGATATATACCCCCTCTTGGTGGAAGGGAGTATAATTCATGTAAAATAAGGAGTGCTAGAAAAGATTGTTTCATTTTGGATGAGGTTGGGGCAGTAGGGGCCTTTACTATGTCCAGGGTGTTTAAAATGACAGAGAGAAAACTTTGTATTTTTAACCCTTTACCAGATAACAAACTTTTGACTTGTCCATATTTAAAGTATTGTAGATGACAAACCTATAGTGGCTTAGGTCATATCACGGAGGTCAGAGCACCTATGCATGTGTTTCTTGGATGTCTGACACCAGTACTGGCACAACTTTCTTTCCAAGCCACTAACTGCTTTTCTCACTTGCATCAGAGGTGAGAGGTGAAAATTCGCAGGAAAAAAAGTTTGCCTCAACCAGGTATTGACCCCACAACCACCAGGTCACAAGTCAGATACCCTAACCAATGAGTTACCCGGCTGACAAAAGGATTAAATGCTAGTAACCAACAATTTCTTCTACAATTTTGCAGACAAATCCCATCATTTGATTAAATATATGTCATCTGCAGTTGTTGTCAATTTGGACATGCCGAAAATTTTGTTTTCTGGTATTTAGATTTAATCACTGTGCTATTGAGGACTGCTACATGATGATGATAACATTGATGATGATGATGATGATGAAACAAACACTTCCTTACCATTTCAGTTGAAAACAAAACTCCAGTTCACGTAATAAACACCACGTTAATATTTTGCAAAAAATTGTATGAAATGCATTAGAGTGGCGATTTTAACCATAAGATACTGTGCATGTTTACAACTTAACGATTTATAAAAACCACAAAAAAATTAGTATCGCACCCATATATTCGCACAGATAGTATCTTTATTTAATATGTTCTCTCTCTACGCCTGACTACAGTTGTTTAGCAAATGGATTCATAAGTCAAACCTTAAACCAAACAATCCAAAGTTTTGATGACCGTGAGAGGGAAACTTGGGATTGTGTGGTAACCACACGACAAATTTTAGATCTGTCCGAATTGAAAGCATTTGCAGATGACAATTTCAATGTGGCTCATATGAAATGATTTTTCTTTGATAGGGTAGAAAACATTGTGGGAAAAGGAGAAAATACTGGTAACCAGCATTTTCTCCTTTTCCCACAATGTTTTCAAAAGCCTTCTCTATCAGGGGTGTTAAAAGTCATCATTGTGTGGTAAAGGGTTAAAGAAACTATTGCAAAAAAAAAAATGGTGATCCTGGAGGAAACTAAATACTGTTTTCAAACAGTATGGAAAACGTAGTGGCAAGAGGAGCAATTGCTTGTTTTCCACAACAGGTCCTTTTCTCACAATTTTGTCCATAGGTGTTGACTGCAGAAGCATAAAATTGTCTTGTTTTAATAATGCTGCTAATTTTGAAAAAATATCCAATCGACTCCTTATCAAACAACAGCTTCTGTTTGTTCAAGCTGGAAGCATTTGCACGCAACAAACAAGGTATAAACATGGCTGGGTAAAAAATGTTATTTACAATGTAAAGAGTGGAAAACAATATGGAAAATGGAGAAAATGCTGCCTACCAGCATCTTCTCCATTCCCTAATATTTTCCAAAAAGCCATCTTCTGGGTCGTGAAACCACAGGATTGTTTAGTTAAAGTTTAATATTTCTGCACAATCAAAGACAGGGACAGGGGAAACTGGACATTTGAAAACATTGTGGGAAAAGGAGAAAATGCTGGAAACCAGCATTTTCTCCTTTTCCCACAAGGTTTTCTACCCTTTCAAAGATGAATTCCATTTATTCAGCTACATTAAAAATGTCATCTGCAATTTGCTTTCAATTTGGACAAGTGTAGATTTTCCTCCTGTGGAAAAGAGTTAACCCTTTACCATTCAATGCCTAGAATTAACGACCTTGTGGAAGAAAGCTTTTGAAAACATTGTGGGTAAAACAGAAAATGCTGGTTACCAGCATTTTTCTCCTTTTCCAGCAATATTTTCGACCCTTACTAAGATGTATTTCTACATGTGAACCATATTTAAATTGTCACCAGCAAATGCTTTGATTTTGGAAAAGTCGAAAATTTTGTCATTCCATGAAGAGTTAAGTCTTTGTAAACCACACAGCGAAATTTTTACCTGTCCAAATTGAAAGCGTTTGCAGACAAGTTAAATTTGGCTAAAATAATGCAATTTGTCTTTGATGTTGTAGAAAACATTGTGAGAAAAAAAAAAAAATGCTGGAAGAAGCCTATTAAAAACCTTTTGGGAAAGGACAAAATGCTGGTACCAGCAATTTCTCCTTTTTCCACAATATTCTCTACCCTTCCAATGAAAATTTCCATCATTTGAGCCATATTTTTTAATTTATCATTCTGTAAATGCTTTGGATTTGGAAATGTCTACAAGTGTGTCGTTTGGTATAGAGTAATCATCTTATTTATGTGGAAAAGCAGCCAGTGGTTTTGTAGAAATGTTGTGTAAAGTACTGATAACAAAATGGAATCCAGGGAAGCATGGCTAGGTGCAATGGCCACACTGATATAACTGAAATAGTGTTGAAAATGGTGTTAAAAACCAAACAAATGTACATTAGGCCTATGTCTTAGGTTTTACCAGTACTGATCTTTGATTCTGTTCTAGACACTAAGGTGCCCCATGCTACCAGGGATCATATATATACATCTATATATACGATTCCTCATACATGGCCTGCAACACGCGCATAGGGGCATTCAGACTTTTGCCTAAAGCGTCGTCTCGGATCAGCCTTTGCAGTCCGCGCAGGCTAATCCGAGACGGCACTTTACATCAACATTAGATTTTGTCCTACACTAGACTTGCGCAAAACAGAAAATAACCTAAGAACGGAAAGTCGTCTCGGATCAGCCTGCGCGGACTGCGTAGGCGGATCCGGGACGACGCTTTACGCAAATGTTCGAATGCCCCTTTTCCCGTATCGCAGACCATATATACATGTACATCTATATATACGATCCCTGATGCTACCAACATGGATCATACTCAGAACCTACGGGTTATGACTGAAAGGTTTTAACTCTTTGCCAGAGGACAAAATTTTGGTCTTGTCTAAACTGAAAGCATTTGTAGATAATACATCAAATGTGGCTTGAATGAGGGGATTTGTCATTGAAAGGGTCAAAATATTGTGGAAAAGGGAGAGAATGCTTGTTATTGATCAGCATTATATATGAAACTTGAATATAAGCTTTGGTCGACCGCTTTATCAATTGTAAACAATCTCTACTTATATGCATCTAAAAATAAGAAGACGCTACTCAACTAACTGGAAAAAAACAACAACAATATACATAGATCTTTTAATTAGATATCGCTCGTTAGTCGAAATTTATTTACTTTAATCCATTTTGGAATGGTATTGGTTAAACTAGGGAAGACTTGGGAAAGATTTGGGTAGATCTGGGAACATTTCGGTAGATGTGGACATTTTGTGCGCCCCCTTGGCAGCACGAAATTCCCAAATCTTTTTTCAGGGAAGATTTGGGTAGATTAAATCATGGGGGGGGGGGGGGGGGGGGAGAGAGATTTGGGAAAGATTTGGAAATTTCGTTCCGCCCGCCTAGAGTGGTGGGTCAAAAAATACATACAGAGCCATTGCACAGTAAACAGGTTTTCGGGTAACGCATAAAAAGTATCAAATTACCAATAAGTAAAAGAAAAGGATTGTACCCTGTTATATCAATTTGCTATAGGGTGTCAAAAAGCGCCGCGACTTTTCGATTTATTTATTCGAGACTTGTACTCGAAAAAGTAGGTCAAAAGCCAGCCACTCCGAAGAATAAATACATACTGAAGTAATGCAATTCAAAAATATAAATTTGAAAAAAAAAAATCGTAAAACATCTCGATTAACCCATAACCTGCTAAATAACTTAAATGAAACTTTCAAGCCGGGAGTAAAAACCCAAAATGTTGCTATTTCAGGGGTATTTTGGGGGCAAAAATATCTCCTGGTCGGACAGTGTAGAACCAAGATCAGACTGCACGTTCTGTGCAGTCTGATCTTGATCTACACCTGTCCGCAAAAGCTCATTGATTCGCGCTTAGCAGCATAAGGGTTGAATAGTTGTTTGCTGTAAATTTGTATTAGATGGTAATACACGAATGTTTCTTTTTTTTTTGGTCAAATCCGATTCATTGTTCAGCGTACGAAAACTAGCAAATTAACTTGCAAATAATGTGAAATAAAGGGTATATTATCAAATTAACTCTACACAGAGTATAAAAACAAACGAATCTCTCAGATATCGTCATCAAATTCATAAAAGAAGGCGCAGCCGAATTAATTGTGATACGGATGAAAAAGTAGGCCCAACAGTACAACAAACTGTTCTGAAATTTAGGGTCTGCTCTTGCCCAACATACCTCCAATCTGATAGAAAGATGCCTTAACTTACCTGCATATGGTCCGAACACAACAAAACCGAAACCGTGAAATGCTAGCATCTGTTTTATGTATGCCAAAGCTCCTATACCTTTTTGAATAAACATCATGTTTCTCGAAAAAGCACAGACCATGTGCATGCCACGCACTTTCTCTCAAGCTTGTGATGGTCTCCGGCCAAAAAGGAGGACGTGTTAACACATATGTAGATGCCCGAATTTAGGAAAGATTCCATTGATTGATTGAATGCTGTTTAACGCCGCTTTCAACATTACAGCTAATTTTTCGCAGGGACTGTATTTATGGGGTGCCTGTTTAAATCGTCATTATAACCATAGGCAACCGAAAAAAAGTTTTTAAAGGCCTCTTTGTGTCATTCGATTAGAGCAAGGCTTTAGCCTGCGATTCACTCGGAACAACTCGGCCGATTCCGTGCCTACATGTACATGTACATCTAACTTGATCAACGGATCTCTCGAAGTTTGCCGAATGCCTACAATTGTGACGGTATTCGACCGGAAATAAAAGCCGCATTGCCGTCAACAAAATTACGACACCGCCACGACGAAACGTAAATCCCGAACTTCAGTCATGGAGTTCACATAGTCTTCTCCATAGTTTGGAATCAGAGGGTAAGGTTTAACTCTCGACCTCCCATCGCTGCCCATTGTTTCGACGATGGTTATGTGGAAAAGCAGCCAGTAGCTTGGAAAGAAAATTGTGCGGAGTCCTGGTAAAAGAGACTCCAGGAAAGCATGGATAGAAGCACTGGCCGCCGCAATATAACTGATATAGGCCCTAATATTGAAAACGGCGTTAAACACCATACAATCAATCATTAACTCTCGACCAGACAACAAAGTTTTAGACTGGTCCCTATTCATAGCAAGCGTAGAAGACTACTTTGATGTGACTGAAATATATTTTATTTCTTTTGGACAAGGGGAAAAAGCCTTAGGCCTACTACCCTGGCTTTCCCCATGTTTTCAAAGGCGTTGAGTAAGTATCGAAACTGAATGATGCTCTGCACACCTTATTTTAATCAAAGCATCGTTAACAAAGTATTAAAAGACGGAAAAATAAAACAAAAACGACTGACACATGCAAGAGAACCTGCTGTGAGAGGGAGCTGTTGGCTGTGATGTTAGCAAATACGTTTACTTGGATCAATGATTGATTTATAGATTGATTTTGTGTTTATTTATTGTCGCGATTGGCTGCCAATATGGACCACGCATCTAGAGGGCTGTTATGTTACGAGGGATAGCGCACGAGACAAGACGATACCCATCCTAACTTACGCCTGGTTCTTTAACGTGCTTAGTGTGCAACACAGTCACAAGGGACCTAGGTTTAACGTATTATCCAAAAGGGACCTAGGTTTAGCGTCTTATCCAAAATATTATATAAGTATTATTTTCCTTTGAAAGGGTAACAAACATCGCCACAGCAACGCAGTGACATCACCAGTAGGCGCGTTGGAATCGTCTAGAAAGCCGAGCGACGGCACGCACTTTGAGCATGCACGAAACAAACGCCGTCACTCGGCGTTCTGATAAGAGCGCAGTGGGATCACCGGAAGATCGCCTAAGCAGCGTAGTAAGGTCTCCTACAACGCCACGGGAGCTCGGCCGGCGTGCACAGAGATCGCAGCGCGAACGCTGTGGTTGTCAGTGGCACTTGCACGGAGATTGTACGGCGTTTCCTGAGATGTCACTGCGTCTCTTCTGTTCTTGTACGGCGCGTCAACGGCCTTTACACGGAGTGTCATTTATTTTACTGCTCTCTTACAACGACTGTTCAGAACTGTCACGTCGATCTATACGCTTCCATGGCGCTTCTACGGCGTCCATCGGTCTTTGCATCACAAAACAAACGAACAAATATTAAACCCCTGTCACACCAGGGCGGCGATCCACGGCGTCCAAGAAAAAATGCAGAACGCCGACGTGCCCGCAGTAGGCCTACGATCGCAAGCATCGCCACAGCAACGTAGTGGCATCGCGAGTAGACGCGTTGGGATCGTATAGGATGCCGAGGGACGGCGCGCATTTTGAGCATGCACAAAACAAACGCCGTCGCTCGGCGTTCTGATAAGAGCGGGATCACCGGAAAGTCGTCTTAGAGCCGCAGTAAGATCTCCCACAACGCCACGGGAGCTCCGCCGGCGCGCACAGAGGTCGCAGTGCTAACGCTATGGTTGTCGGTGGCGCTTGCACGGAGATTGTACCGCGTGCTCTGAGATGTCACTGCGTCTCTACTGTGCTTATATGGCGCGTCAGCGGCGCTTATACGGTGCATCAACGGCGCTGACACGGAGTGTTATTTATTTCACTGCGCTCTTAAAACGATTCCTCTGAGCTGCAACGGCGATCATTGCGCTTGTAAGGCGCTTCTACAGCGTCCATCAGTCTTTGTCTGACAAAAACGAACATATACATGTAGTAGACGAAGCATGCAAATAAAAATTCAATTCACCATGGCTGATGTACGCTAGCAAGCCGGGCTAGTAATGGTTGAGGAGGTGACAATGGTTGACTTGCTTCTGTTTGAGAGGGTTGGGGTTTATGTCCTGCCTTTTCCCCCTTTCTTTGAACGAGCATGGTTTTATTCTCCATTGACTTTTCGAGACCACAGCAAAAAACAATTGATGAATAAATATGTATACATACCATTCGTTTTCAGAGATAGTTAGAACGATTGTCAGCGTAGTGTGAGCGCCTTGAGAACGCCGTGAATGCCCAGTGCCCGCGGTATGAGCACCGTGAAAGCGCAGAACACGCAGTGGTAGCGCCATGACAGCGCAGAGAATCGCCAAGAAGAACTCCGTAGGAACGCGATAACGCGCCATAGGAGCTCCGTAGTAACGCCTTGGTCGCGGCGAGAACGCCTTGATATCCCCATCTTAGCGAAAAATATCCGATTTTTCGTGCGATCTCATGGCGCTCTGGGAAAATTAAACAACGCCGTCCCAGCGCAGTGGAAACGCCGTATTGTGTGACAGGGGCTGTACCACTTTACCAGACAATCCGGTCTGTTGACGAGCCTGAAGAAGGCTTTTGGAAACCTCGTGGGGAAAGGAGAAAATGCTGGTAACCAGCGTTTTCACCTTTTCCCACAATGTTTTTAACGTTCCAGAAACAAATCTAAATTTGTGACTCAAATTTATTTTGTAGTCTGCAAAAGCTTTCAATTTTAAAAAGCCTAAATTTTGTCTTTTTCTGTCACCGGCGATTCCGCTACGCTTAGAAACTTCGGTCGAAACACCGTGAATCGTAACAAGAACATCAACAGTGCACTTAAAAAACGCCTTGATCGTAATAGAAGCGTATCGGAAGCTTTATGATCGCTACTTCACGGCGCTTATTTTGACTTTTCTCAAAATTTACGTAGTGGAATCGCTGTGGACTCGAAGCGTCACAAAATCGTAGTTTAAAACTATAAACTATCGTACTGGAAACGCTAAAGTCCCAAAATTTTGCACATATCGGCGCTTCCGCGGAAGATTTTGGAGAAGCGCCATGATCGCCATGAGTGCAGTGGTATTGCTGCCCAATGGAATGGTGGTATGGTGGTAACGAGTTAACCCCCAGCCTCAACTGTCCAGAAGACAAAGATGCACCTCGCTATACAGCCGAAGGGTTTCTATGTCACATTAGACGTTGATGTTTTGCTTTCGGAGTCTTGACCAGGCCGAACTTAACCGTACTAACCTCCTTGTCAAATAGCCCATCGTCAAACGGCCTTCTACTTATATTGATAATAACGAGGATACTGATGATGATGGTGATGATGATAATGATACCGATGATGATGAAGACGATTGATCCAGGATCTACACAACCATCTCTTATAGGAAAGTTCATTCCAAAATCGGCCTTGAACTTACTGTAGTGAGTTCTTTATCGTCCTCATTAAAACAACAACAACAATCATATGTTAAAAAAAAATAATGATGAAGATCTCCAGCCTCTCGATTCAGAGGTGCAGGGTTCGAATCCTTTGATGATTTGGAATCATCCTTCGGAACCACCTGTATCATGGCGCGAGTCCAGAGCCCGAACTCACCAACCGTGCAAGATTGTATTACAATTCTAATTCTCAAACATTTTCTAAATCTCAAAGTAATGCAACTTCTGATTGGCTAAACCAAATGGTTTTGCCAATCAAAAAATGCGTTACTTTGTTAATTTAGAATTACACTGATAATGTTTGTCAGACTCGTTAGTGAGTACGAGCCCTGGCTAAGTTGCCAAGAAACATCTATCGAGAGGAATTATTACTTAGTGTAGAACATGTTTCACAATCGGTATAAACTAAAAAAGGTTTAACTGACTAGACTTGAAAAAATAAACCTTTCCTAATTGAAAAAACAAATCGAATGATATTATGGTGCGGATAAATGGTGCAGAAATTAGAGAAAATCCTGTTTATGGGTCTCTTCTCTTGTTAGCATAATGATCTTAAAGATATTCTTCCTCGTTGTTAAAAAAGAAAAGGAGTCGATTTGATAAAATGTTAAATCAAAATGGCATACAAATGGCAATTAAAAAATATAAATGAAAATAAAGCACGTTGTAAGTCATGGAATTTCTCTTCTAGTATTTTCTCGGTGATGCTGCTTTAACTTTCCGTAAGATCCGTCTGTTTGATTGGCTGATACCAATAACCACGTGAACAACGGCTTCCTTTGAAATTCCAGGATGTGATACTTTGCGCTATTGATGCCGTCATCGTACATTCTTTCAATGGCCTTGTCTACAAAGTCTAGCCTGCAAGTAAAAATATGACATGATGTTTTTTGGATTTAAGGATGAGGCACCCTAATGCAGATTCTTGTAACATCGCCTTTCATCGCCGAAAAACGTACGGATTCGGCTAAGACTCGGGTAATCCGTAATCGATCGACCGATAGATGCTGGTTCCCCGCATCGATTGAGGATTACCCGAGTCTTAGCCGAATCCGTACGATGAAAGGCGATGTTACACGAATCCCATTATGGTGCCCTATCCTTAATCCTATACTACATGTCAAAACTTTTAGAGTGGTCCAAATTGATTCGTTGAACCTTCTGTACCTGACTGACAGACAACAGGCAATGTTCGGCAGCTATTGGTTGTAATATGCGCCAATTAAACAACTCGTAACAGAATACCATAAAGTCTATCTTAACCCTTGTACAGCTGAACCCGGCTTTAAATTCTTATGCGGACAGCGTAGATCAAAATCAGACTGCACAGAACGTGCAGTCTGATCTTAGATCTACACTGTCCGCTTCCTTGCCAGATAGTCTGACAAAAAATGTTTGAAATTGCAATCTCTATCTAAAGAACTGACCCAAAATGTCAGCGCCGACGGCAGTTTTTGTTTCTTTAGTGCACAGTGTAGGCTACTTCAAGATCAGCTTAGACAGAAAAGGGTCCTTTTTTTTCTGTGATTTTTAAGGGTAATTTGTGCTTGAGATGGAATAGGAAAAACAAAACCGCAACCTGTTGGGTGTCATTTGTCATTTGCGCGCGCGCGCGTGTGTGTGTGTGTGTGTGTGTGGGAGGAGGGGGGGGGTGCTCTCGACATGCATTTGATAGAAACAAACAGCAAAGTTGTGGTTTTGCCAACAAAAGTACAGCAGACGGTAAATCTCACTCAATTTTAAATGAAGCAAAAAAGAAAAAAAGAAAATGGTGTGACACCATTAACATGTCTTTATTAGGCAAAAATAAGTCAATCTGGCAAGAGCTCCAAAGATTTAATACCAGTTAGAGCGTTGTCTGCGCATGTCATATTCTTCGAAGATTCGACCTGTCTCTATGACGCAACACCGATCCCATATACTAGGGAAAAGTAGGGCTTATGCCGAAGCTATTACCAAAGCCTGTAGGGGCTGTTTTAATAAATGGCCGGTGCATAGGTTTCATGCTAGCTGATAATAGTTGAATGAATCGCACCAGGTAGCGTTTATTTGAGTATACGTTTATTTTATTTTGAAATTCAAAGTAACGGTTGTTGTTTTGAAAGGTAGTCCGGTTCTGTACCCAGAATGCCCAAATTTGATAGATGTGTATTAGTAGAATGCAATCTAGCGGGAGATAATGCCAGTTAGAGAGGCCACTAGAAGCATGGGTAGACCAGCAAACCAAGTGCGGTGATGGCTCTCTCCAGGGGGGGTGTCGGATGCTGCTGGCATAAGTAGTCGCTAAATACACACCATATAATGCTAGTCATTGATTCGCGACAAGATGCACACCATATAACGCAGAACCAAGGCGCAGCTTTAGAAATTATAGGCAGAAGTAGACGGTTTCTGATTAGTTTGCAGTAGATATTGTGTGAAAATTCTGTGTGTACACCACTGGATGCAGACGGAGCGTTGCGAAATTTGATTGATTAGCATTGTATGGTGAGTATGCATGTATGGTGTGTAACTAGACAAAAACCTGCTGGTATTACAATACACTTAACGCCGGCAGCCTCTGCTGATAGATCAACACAAGCACCGTAACATTTTGCCTAGCCTTATCTCATTTGCAACTATTACAGGGGGGAAACATAAAGGTAAATTATCAATGCAACAATCACACAAGACCAATGTTCAACTCCTTCCTATGGTGGCATATTTCTGCTACGAGATACGAGATAGCTATCGTGATAATTTTAGAAAACTATCGTAATAAATCGAAGTTTTCTGGAAATTTTATCGAGATAGTGAAAGGTTTCCTGAAAAAAAAAATATCACGATAAACTTTGTTATCTAGAAAATTTTACATTGATCAGTAAATATTTTAACGCAAAATTTCTCAATCGTGCACAAGCTTCCGGGATAAAATTATCTTGATAGTTCTATCCGTTTCTCGATATCTATAGATAGAAAATTCACCATTTGGATGAACTCGATAGTTTTTGACTTCACAAGATTGTAGTAAGTAAAAAATCGAATCATTATCAATTATAGCTTGATTGGTAAATTTTGACAAGACTCGAAATGAACAGAAGTCTGTAAAATCACAAAGACGACTCCAAATGCCTCCTACGAACAACTTTAAAACCATTAAGGGAAAAGGCGAATTCATAAGGTTGTAGACAAAGATGTTCCGAAACCGTATCTAATTATAGATTCTGTAAATGTTAGTTAAGGGCACGAAAGCAAAAAAAAAAAATCATGATAACAGTTAGAATTATCGCGATATTTCTATCGTGAAAATTTTTATTATCTAGATAATATTTCCAGGAAACTTTGTTTTATCAGGATAGTTCTCTTAAATTATTGCAATAGCTATCTCGTATCTCACGGCAGAAATGTGCCAACATACCTTACCTGTTGACGAACTCGACCTCTCTGTCATGAGCCCACGATTCATATCTCAGATAATATTGAAAAGGTTCTGACACCGGTGTACGAGTTGCCGTCAGCCTGTAGGAATAATTAAACCTCAATTACTCGAACACGCAATAAGTCAAACTTAAAAGTTACCTCGAAGTTTTAACTTGAGTGGTGATGCTTCGTGGAAAACGTGTATTGCAGGGCAAATCTGGTTTTTGCCTAAGTGAAAGCTGTTGTTGCATTCTTTACAAAACTTTATAAACAAGAAACAGTCAATATACATAAGTCATGCTACGGCAAAAGGGGGCTTAATGCATCTCCGTGATCCATTACACCAAGCCAGTAATCATGTAAATACGGATCAATAAAATCGATTTTGTCCAACAACCCGCTGAATCCTGAGGAATGTGGTTCCTTTTACTTGCAGAAAATTTAATAATGGCAAAAAGTTTCGGCCCAGGTCAGCCTGCGCGGACTGCGCAGGCTGACCTGGACCGATGCTTTTTTGCAGATGCAATAAGTACACTTTTCACAGGGCATGGCTTACATGTTTGTACGAGTATAATGATTAATTAACCGACAAATACGCAGTATTATCAATTGAACACATGTTGAAGTCTCGAATGCATATATCCGTATGTTTGCATTTATATCTAGAACAAATTTTGCTGTTAAGGATTACGACCCCTAACCCATCGGTAAATATCGTGTAACATCGACGTTTTCCTAAAAGGCTATTCGGCCAATCTCGGCAGCTTCGGTCTTTTGATATGAGAATTAGGGGCCGTAGACTCACTAACGCATCGGTAAATATCGTTTAACATCGACGTTTTCGTAAAACTGAAATGGTTTAGCCAATCAGAAGTTGTGTTACTTTTTAAATTTAGAAAAATCAGGAGAATAAGACGAAGAACGTTCTTAAGGAAAGTTGGTGAATACAGACCTTGGATGAAAAGACGTACCTCATTTTCATGTCGTCGTCCTCGCCGCCCCAGCCCCAGTATATATTGGAATATCCATTCAATTTTTTGAACGTCTCTTTGTGGAAGATTGTTACCCCACCCATATAACCTAAATAAGGATGTCTGGAATGACAATGAAAAAATAAGTCAAATCATAGCGTAAACAACAGCTTCCTACGGATTACCGTTAGGGCCATCGCCTTTAATTTGTTGATTTTAAACGCGATGCTCGCTAGTACGATGGTGATAACGCGATAGCACGATGACGATAACGCGATAGTACGATGACGATAACGCGATAGTAGGATGGTGATAACGCGATAGCACGATGATGATGGAATACCATTAGGGTCATCGCCTATGAATTTGTTGATTTTAAACGCGATGCTCGATAGTACGATGGTGATAACGCGATAGTACGATGACGATAACGCGATAGTACGATGATGATAACGCGATAGTACGATGATGATAGAATACCTTTAGGGCCATCGCCTATGAATTTGTTGATTTTAAACGCGATGCTCGATAGTACGATGGTGATAACGCGATAGTACGATGATGATAATGCGATAGTACGATGATGAAAACACGATATTATATCGCACAATCATCATCGAACTATTGCGTTATCACCATCGTAGTATCGTGATTTCGCGTTATCACCATCGTACTATCGAGCATCGCGTTTAAAATCAACAAATTCATAGGCGATGGCCCTAACAGTATTCCGTAGCTTACGCCATAGAACGCATTTCACAAATATAGTTGCTTTTGCGACAAGTGTACATCAAGATCAGCCTGCACAAAGAGTACAGTCTGATCTTTGATCTTCACTCTCTGCTTTGCTGAAACACTATAGACAGAAGCAACCATGATTTTGCATAACTGGGGTCGTATTTTGAGACTGAAAATGACCGTGAAGTTTAATCGGCGCTACAAGGGTTAAAGTCCGAGTAGCGGCCAAAGGTAAACAATGCAGGTGTTAACTCTTAGGCTGCTATGCGCGACTTACTTACCTTTTGCTGACAGTGTAGATCAAGATCAGACTGCACAGAACGTGCAGTCTGATCTTGGATCTACACTGTCCGATAAGGAGATGTTTTTTTCCAAAAAATCAATATGAAATAGGATCGTTCGGATTTTTACTATCGGAATGAAATTTAATTTAACTTGTTTAGCAGGATAAGGGTTAAAATGCATTTGAATTTAAATCATACTATTTAAAATTATGGAAATTATTATTAAGATGACAATCTGTTATTATACGGTCGGTAGTGATAGTCACTGGCAGTAAAACAACCTTTAAAATTAGGTCAAAAGTTGCCAGATTGCTCTATCTTTTCTTTAGTTTTTATCCAGTTTTAAAAATAATTTTTCTGCCATCGATTAAAGGGTCACTAGCATTTTCTCCTTTTCCCGAAATGTTTACAAAAGACTTCTTCATTAATGTCGTTAACACTCGGGATTGTGTGGTAAAATGTTTAGCAAGCTCTATACTCACGAAAAATTGTACTGCCTTACGAATCTGGCTGGATGCATCATTACGCCTTTCACACAATTGTAAGAGATGCCTGTATGTAAGGGTAGCATATCAACATCGTGGAAAACGTAGCAAGGAATATTTGTAGACTTCGATACTTCAATGAAGCCGGCATTCATCAGAAGACCCTTCTTAAATATGATGCCTTGTTCCTGTGCAAAAAGAAAACAAATAAGCCATGCTCTCGTGAAAAGATTTTTAATGCATCTGCAAAAAATATCGACCAGGTCAGCCTGCGCAATCCGCGCAGGCTGACCTGGGTCGAAACTTTTTGCTATCGGTCAATTTTCAACACGTCCTGTGTACCACATGATTCAGTCGGTTCTTCGACAAAATGAATTTTGTGGATCTATGATGCTTGGTATCATGCAGCACAGAGATGCATTAAACCCCCTTTTGCCAGAGCATGGTTCCGACTGATAGCGCATCTTGTTACTTCATCATGTAAGTAAAAGTAGGCTATTATGTTGCATGTACCACGCCGAGCCCCGGTAGCTCAGTCGGTCGCGCACAGGACTTGAAAACAGGGGGTCGCTAGTTCGATCCTCGGCTCGGCCAATTTCTTTCTGGGAACTGCTGATAGTCATTGTGACAGGATTCATTCCTCTCCCACCGTTGATCATTGCTTCGACGATGGTTATGTGCAACAGCTGCCAGTGGTTTGGAAAGAATATTGTGCGGAGTACTGGTAAATGAAACTCTAGGAAAGCGTGGATAGGTGCACTGGCCGCCGCGATATAACTAAATAATGTTGAAAGCGGCCTTAAATACCGAACAATCAACCAATCAATCGCATGTACCACACAGTCATACTGTGCAGGAGTCCCATACAAGGCGCAGTATCTACAACCATATAATACGAAGAAGTGCGTTGGTCTTGTGAGAGTGAACTCGGGCAAGACACGTCAGAGCAGAGGCCAAACATAGTTTAAACTAAAAAAAATCATGAATAAGGAAATAAGCGACACCATAAACATCATTCAACCTGGTCGCCATGACTTTTTATGAACATTGGAAGGTATTATTGGCCGATCTCGAGTTTTACTGGCATGCTTTGATTCAAAGCCCTGCAGGTTCGGTATTCACCAACCATTCTTAAGAACATGCTTAATCTTATTCTCCAAGATTTTCTAAATTTGAAAGTAACACATCTTCTGACTGGCTAAACCAAATGGTCTTATTCTTCAAGATTTTCTAAATTTGAAAGTAACACAACTTCTGATTGGCTAAACCAAATGGTTTAGCCAATCAGAAGTTGTGTTACGTTCAAACTAAGAGAATAAGACTAAGAATGTTCTTAAGAATGCTTGGTGAATACGGAGGCTGGTCGCTGTCGAAGGCCTACAGGTAGGAAGTGGCATCTATATGTTATAGGTAGTATCAAAATGGGAATCTATACTACAGGGGCAGGTAGTCGTCTAAATATTTTAGACACGGTTATGCCCCTTTATCGATTACGGTGCTCTGATTAAGTTTACAATGATCGTATTTTGATATTTGTGTTACTGTGGTTCTTTTAATTGTTGAAAACTAACTTATCCAACTCAAAGTTAAGAAAAAATATCTTTAAAAAAAGATAGACGTCGTAAATTTGCCCGCAAAGAGGCAGGGACCCTTAAAATAAGCATGTTTGCATTTTTGACCAATCACAAATTTCTATTTATTCATTTTTATCAATACCATAAAGTAGGTCAAAAGCTAGCACAATCAGCCACGCCGAAAGATTTAGACTATTAAAATGTTTGTAAGTATGCGACAAAATAACTCTGTTAGAACAATTTTTTCTTGGATACTTGCTTCTATTTATTGCTCAGTGTAGTTACCATGAAAAAATGATATGCTACTTACTAGTTCTATAACATAAATAGTATAGTCCATTTTCTGAAGCTGTAGGAATGGGTGCATGTGCTGTAGAAATAGTTTCAGGTGATTCTCTCGGTTTCTATACGGAATGATGATAGCAAGCTTCGGTCCAGCTTGGCATCCGGTCGGTATAAAGCGCCCACCTGGTTTGAGCATCGGGAATTGTGCCTCCAATGCCTGCCAGGATGGCACTCTTCTGTTGACTCGCACATTTTCTGAAGTTTTAAATTTAATTTCGTGATGTAGGATAATTGTACCGTGGGACATTTGTTACGAATGCCCTTAGCTTTGGACAATCAAAAGTAGGATATTTTTCCTCAGGTTCAATTATACTATAAGTAAATTGCTCCCCGTGAAGATTGCCCGCGAGGCCCACTTTCCCTTGGAAAATATCCCCCCTGGGGGGGGGGGGGGGGGGGACATGTTCCTTTTGTTCTACACTGTCCGCAAAAGGTCAGTGAGTGGTGCTTAGCAGCCTAAGGGTTAACTTTGGATAATGTGCGTTTTTGTCCGATCACATACAATCGGGTCGGTGCGATTGCTCCTAGGACAACCTTGACCTCAGGACATTTGCTCCTAGGACAAATGTCCGTTTGGACATCTACACTTAGGACCATTCGGATAATATCTATTACAACTACACCTCAGGACAACTGCTAATGAGACAAATGTCTGTTTGGACATCTACACTTAGGACCATTCGGATAATTCCTATCACAACTACACCTTAGGAAAGCTGCTCCTAGGACAAATGTCCGTTTTGACATCTACACATAGGACCATTAGGATAAGGACAATTCCTATGACAACTACACCACAGAACAGCTGCTCCTAGGACAAATGTCTGTTTGGACATTTATACTTAATACCATTCGGATAATTCCTATGACAACTACACCACAGGACAGCTGCTCCTAGGACAAATGTCTGTTTGGACATCTACACTAAATACCATTCGGATAATTCCTATGACAACTATACCTCAGGACAGCTGCTCCTAGGACAAATGTCTGTTTGGACATCTACACTAAATACCATTCGGATAATTCCTATGACAACTATACCTCAGGACAGCTGCTCCTAGGACAAATGTCTGTTTGGACATTTATACTTAATACCATTCGGATAATTCCTATGACAACTATACCTCAGGACAGCTGCTCCTGGGACAAATGTCCGTTTGGACAACTACACTTAGGACCATTAGGATAATTCCTATGACAACTACATCTCAGGACAGCTGCTCCTAGGACAAATGTCAGTTTGGTCAACTACACTTAAGAGCATTAGGATAATTCCTATGACAACTACACCTCAGGACAGCTGCTCCTCGGACAAATGTCCGTTTGGACATCTACACTTAGGACCATTAAGATAATATCTACGACAACTATACCTCAGGACCGCTGCTTCTAGGACAAATGTCCGTTTGGACATCTACATTTCGAACCATTAGGATAATTCCCATGACAACTTCACCTCAGGACAGCTGCTCCTAGGACAAATGTCCGTTTGGACAACTACACTTAGGACCATTATGATAAGTCCCTGTCAGGGAACTTGTACCAGTGAAGAAGATGTCTTCAGTCTTAAATGGTTATTCTACCCCTAGTACAAGCACGTCGTATTCAAATAACTCAACAAAATTTTGAAAAAAAGATTACTGAAGAAAAAAGTGTGCTACACAAGTTAACCCATAGGCTGCTAAGTGCGACTCACTGACCTTTTGCAGACAGCGTAGATCAAGATCAGACTGCACAGAACGTGCAGTCTGATCTTGGATCTACGCTGTCTGATAAGGACATGTTATTCCCCGAAACATACCTTTAAAATAACAGTATCTGCTTTTTTACTATCGAATTAAGAAATTCATTAAGGATATTTAGCAGGATAAGGGTTAATCTAAAAAAAAATTAGTTCCTCTTGCAGACAATATTTATCGGGATCAGTTTGCCCAGATGATGTACCTACAACGGCTGACACTTTCCGAGATATTCTATCGAAAAACTGTTAGTCCGTATTCACCAGGCAACCATTTTTAAGAACGTTTTCAGTCTTATTCTCAAGAATTTTCTAAATTTTGAAAGTTACACAACTTCTGATTGGCTAAACCGATTTGGTTTAGCCAATCAGATGTTGTGTAACTTTCAATTTCAGAAAATCTTCGGGAATGAGACTAAGAATGTCCTGGAGAATGGTTGGTGAATACCGACAGAACTTGTGTAAACTTGACTGAATCTTTCTGCTTTTCCCCCACTTTATGAATTAAAACATAATCAAAGTGATACTTACTACGTTCGATACTATATTTACAGTTTTCATCCGTTGTGTTGAAACCTAACCTTCCAAAATGAACTGTTTCACGGAATAGTCGAAAATATGTATAAAAGTAAATATAACAGTGCACCAGTAATAATACAAGTAAAACTATGAAACATCTGTATCTCATTTTAGACTAGATAGTCAATCAGCGGTACAAGAAAATTATCATTTTCTTGAAAATTTAAAACTCTGGTCACGAATTTTCACATTTATCACGTTGAAATTTAGAAAAACTTAAAATATACATGTAATATGTATACATATTTTCAGATGTTTTATAGTGTGCAGATTCCTCAGAGCTATTTGAATTCGTATGTCATAGGTTGCATTCACACGGATGTGAAAAATGGTTGTGTTAAACGAAGCATGGTGTCTTAACCATAGGCTTTCTTGAAAGAATGTCTAAGTAAACTTTTGCGGAAAGTGTTGATGAAAATCAGACTGCAGAGCCTGATCCTATATCTACACCGCCTGATATGATGATAATTTTTCCCTACAAAAGAATTTTTGAATCGTAGCGGTTGAATTTTAACTATCGGCTCAACACTGAATTTTACTTAACCTTATCGGCAGTGAAAGGGGTAAAACATAAATTAAAATGCTTCATGTTTGTTACGCCTCATTTTGTCATGGCTGGCTACAACTTTTTTTTTCATCTATTTGGATGAGTAAGTACTTGTGTTAAACTTGTGTTACTTGTATTAAATGAGGTATGAACTAAAGTAATACCATACGCTTCTATGGTTGACACTCTTGTCTCCCTTTATAGTTATTTCATATCATGCAACTAAGTTAAACCTGTTAAAAGTGTTAGAATATTTGGGGGTATATTGATCTCGCACAGCCAACTCGGTGGAGCGCAAGAGTGTGTGAGCTTGTGCCCCACAGCTGGCCATCCAAAACTACCAATTATCTCTCGGATGAAACGCTGACTCGAGGGTCCGTGTGACGTTTCTAGACACCGAGCGGGTAATCACTACCACTACCATGATCTGTTTTTATGTGCGAAGTCGAACACCCATTTAAACTTGTTACCAAACTGTACAAACGGCGCAGGGTTAAATTTATTGACATTCGAACTTACTGTTATCGGTGTCAGCCATTTTGCAATCTGGTATCGAGTTTCTAATAGTGCCGATGTTTTTCAGCCTCAACCATAACTTGCCTTCTAGTGCACCCTTGGGAAAGATGAAGAAGGTCAAGTAGGCCCATATCATACAGGTGGAAGGTACAACAACCAACCACGCAGTGTTCTTACCTAAAACGAATAAGGATTTGTTAATGCACTAAGTTATCTGAGCACACTGCGGACGATAGGCCGGGGGCCATGCTTAGAAAACTTAAGTTCATACTCATCTGAGTTTGTGAGCAAGTTCATCACTTCAGTCCGTGAGAAAACTTGAGAAATAGACATTAATCAAATCTAAAGAGGGAAAGAGTCGCTCTAAAAGTTTTAAAAAAAATCGTCATTTATTGTATCAAATTATATATATTGTGTATAACTTTGAAATTTCATGCTCAGTTGAGTTCAGCATGATAAAAGTATTTTAAGCACTGAGCCTATTTTTTTCCAACCTGCACAGCAGACTTGTAATGAAAATATTGCAAAAGTAGAATTGCAAGTAAAGTGCTGCCAAGATGTTTTCAAGCCTTCGATCATGTATTAAATCTTAAGATCGTGTTTACGTACACCGACTGTTTGTTTATCTTAGTGTTTTCACTTCAGCTAAAGCCTAAAATTTTCCTCAGACGGAGGCAAAGCATTCGTGCTGCAATTAAGTCGAGATTGTCTATTTATACCCCAATTGAACTTGGCGGCGAGTCTACTGCTCTCATGAAGATCACGACACGTCTCCAAAATTGTCCAAATTGCCGCAGGTGCGCCGACATGTGCAAAACTTTAGCACTTAAGCTTTTCCAGTGCGCTTGTAGTATGTGACCTCGCTTTACCGGTCACGTTCCTGTCGCGCTGTTGCTGTGCTTCTACGGTGCTTAAGGTCTCTCCAAGACCCTTCTTTTACGCTCCACAACGACACGAGATTTCAGATTACGCTTAGTGCACATTGTTGCTGCGACCTTGCTTCGACTCAGCATAGGATCTGCGCTTAAGTGGCGCGTTTGGAACGTTTCTGTCTAAAATCGGCCGTTTAGCTGCTTTGGTAGCAGTTGACCATCGGCCTTCGAAGAAAATGTATCAAATTATTCCAGTAGCTGTGCTCCAGTTTATTGTTATGAACAGCAGATTGATAGGATTTGGTGTTGAAAGACAAATTCAAACGGAGAAAGAGGGTCAAGAGGTTCTGAATCCGTCTATCGCTGTTTGCAGAGAGAAAGTTCCAATTTGGTCACCATGACCAACTTAGGAGAGAACTCCAGATGGAAAACATCACTTCATTTTTCAATCTAATGGGAATGGAGACTCACATGTTTGACGAGATCTTGTATGGTTGTGGTCAAAGAATCCAGAAGAGTGACACCAGTTTCAGAAAAGCACTTGAACCAAGCCTGAAGTTGGAAAAATATCTCGACGTTTTCGTCACGATGCGCTGCGCTTGTGGTACGTTACTCGCGCTGCGTTCACGAATTTCTTGCTACGCTTTTACTACGTTTTTGTGCCGCTTCGAGCCCACGGCGATCCCGCTACGTAAATCTTAAGCAAGGTCAAAACAAGCGACGTGAAGTTGCGATCATGAAGCTTCCGATACGCTAAGGCGTTTTTACTGCGCTGTTGCCGTTCCCGCTACGATTCACAGCGTTTTGACCAAAATTTTAAAGCGTAGCGGACTCGCCGATCAGCGGAATGGAGTTTTAGGTAAACAGAGATCAGTTTGATTAGGCAATAGTAAATGGGTTAACTCCTGAAGCAAATTTGCAGCAAACAACTTTTAATGGGACAAACTTTCATGTTTATGTTAAAACTTGGGAATGAAGTATTTCTGTTAAGCTTCATTCTTTCTCATGTGTTTACATGATTTTTAAACACACGCATAGCAGCCAACGTCATTGCTCGAGCGGCGAGCTTTCGGCGGTCTAGCGACTCTCGGTACGGAGTGTAGATCTATCCAAACAGAGGCGGACAGGTTTTTATATGATTTTTTGTTGTCTTGTAACAGACCACTTTCGAAAACACTGTGAGTAGATAGTAATTTGGGAGATGCGAGCCATTTTTGAAAATGTCTTTCTTTGATGGGGCATTTTTGAGCGGTAACGATAAGTTTTTTGAAGGGGAATTTTTGACCAGGTAACACCGTTTCCAATAATTCCTTGATGGAGGGAGTGAAGCAGGGAATTATTGAATAAGTGAAGGGATTAATTGATTTATTGATGGAGGGAGTGAAGCAGGGAATAGATGAATGAGTGAATGAGTGACTTGATGAATAGATGAACCAGTGAATGGATGAATGGATGATTGAGTGACACATATAATATATAAATTATTGATATATATTATATGCTTAACTAAAGTATTTAATGGTTAACCAGGTAAATTTATATCTTTATGTCTCAATGCTAAAGTATCAATATTATCCTCTAAAACAAATCTCTTTTCATCATTTGAACTTAATGCTTTTTTATTTAACTCCTCTGTATATATATTATGTTTCCTACTTCTTAAAACAGTCATTGTTCTATATTGATCATTTTTTGTAATCAAACATTCTTTATAATTATTATATTTCATGTCTTTTCCAACAACTGATTTTTTAACCCCTTTACATCTTTTATCTTCCTTACCATCTAAGGTTTTATAAGCGTATTGTTTTGCGCCTAAACCAACAAAACCAGTCATAATTTTACCACCTAACTCATCTTTAAATTTACCAACTACACCAGCATTACAATCATTTCTTAAGAAATGGTCTTTAGGATAATTGCTTGTATCAAACATATTTAAATTTTCTTCCATATCTTTATATAAATCCTCAGTTTCTACTTCAAGGATAAAACTATCTGTATCAGTATAACACATTCTAACCTTTTCACCATATTTAACTTTAAAATAATCATAATAAGTTCTTTGCATAAGTATTTTACTAATATCTAAAATACTTAATCCTGAGTAAACAGGTTTATCATATTTTATTTCTGTTTTTCCCATATGTACCGCTACCAATTTTTTATGAAAAACTGTTTGATGGGTATAATTTGGTTTTGCTACTAACTTTCTTAAACATTCTTCATTATTAACTAATTTAATTTCTCTCCTTTTTCTTACATTTTCCATGGTTTTACCAAAAACTGAATTATTCATTAATTTAAAAAAATCTTTTTCGAAATTATTTTTTGCTGCTTTTCTTAATCTAATATTTGTATCGATATATGGTTTTAACCAAGGACTTTCTGAAAACTTAATACCTCGATGTATTTTTGTAATCTTTAAACCAAATTTTTCACATGTTCTTAAAGCTTCATGGTGAATAACATAATTCTTTTTATTACCTAAATTTGGAATAAGTTTTTCTACTTTGTTTATTTTTAAACGTTCAGGTGCTAAAGAGAAATCATTATGTAAATCATGTAATTCCTTTGGATATTCTAAATCTACTTCTAATATACATGTGTTTTTTCTCCAATTGTTTAAATCCTTATCTGTCATCCAGTTAAAACCATGAGTAGGAAGTGGTTTACTCATTGCCCAAGCATAAAGACTATTTGCATCTATATATAATAAATATTTTGAAGGTTTATTAAAATCATATAAATCACCCATATATTTATTATTTGCTTCACTATATCTTTTACTACACATACTAACTCCTCCTCTGATACCCTCTTCAACCATTAAAAGCATATCAATATCAGATAAAAGTTCAAGATTTACTTCAGTAATTTTTAATGCTGCATCCCAAGCTAAACCTGGAGAAGTAAGATACCAACTAGGGTCTAAATTATAATTTTTACGACAAACATTTCTAAAGTTCTCAAAAACATCTGCTAAAAGCAATACATCTATTTGATTGTAAAGTTCTAAATATTCTTCAAATGTTTTCATATTAAAAGCTTTCCAAACATTTTGTGCATGAGCATAATCTTCATCACTAATTCCTTCTTTATTTAGACTAGAGTAAAATGCTTCTTTAGGTGGTAATTTTTTATCTTTTAGTTTATTAAATGAATCTAGATACTCATAAGGAAAAACTCCTTTTCTTCTAACCAATGGTAGTTGTTTAGCATTAAAATATCTCGATAAAATTTTTAATTGGTTTTCTTCTAAATTACTCGAAAGTTTATCCAAACTAGAACTCATAAATTTAAAACTATCAACAAACCTTATTTTATGAAATATAGGTTTAACTGTTTCTTTTTTATTAGTATAACTCCCAACACAAATATTTTTACTAAAAGTAATATATTTTTCTTCATTATTTGCGATACAATCAATCTTTCCTTCAGTTTGACCTAAATATTTAATAAAAAGATGAGAATCATATCCACTAAGATTATGAAAGTATATTGGAGTAAATTTAGGTATCTTTGCGTTTATATTACATTTACTATGTGCGGCACCTCTATATTTACCTGTGAAATGACAATGGTCTCTTACTTTATCACCAATTTCTTCATCACCAATTTCTTCATCATTAATTTCATCATCATCATCGAATACTACATCATTAAATGCTTCATTATATATAAATTCCTCATCGAATACTCCATCATCAAATGCTTCATTATAAACAAATTCTTTATTACAAATCCAACAATGTGTTTCTTCCTGATACTTTGCTTCCTCTTCTGGTGTTATTTTAATAGGTTTTGGATTTTGGTAATATTTTTAATGAATTTCTCGAATATCATTTTCTAAATAATCTATAAATTTTTCATCAGCGTCTTCTCCAACATAACTTCTTTCTTTAGGTGGCATAACATTATCATCAAAACATTTTATAATATAGTAAAAGCTACAAGGTATATGTTGTTGATGTTGTATAGTATAACTTTCTTTTTTTAGTTCTTTTTCACATTTATGTATTGGTGCTAAAACACTTTCAAAATCAGCATATACAACAAAAGGAACCTCAATTTTTTTATCATAATTTTTAAAATATAACTGAGTATTTCGTTTTGGCATTTTTACATGAACAGCTTCATTATTATTACAATATTGTTTGTGTTTTTCTAAAAGTTCTTTAGTTCCAAAATGATTCAAACAACGGTTACAAATTTCTGTATTAGTAGTATTATGACTATTAGTTATTTGACTTATTACTAACCTTTTTAAGTTTTTTATTAAAGCATAATGTGTATTTTCACCATCTTTAATTAAAAGAAGGTTAATATGTTTAGGTTTTTCTTCATCAGTGATTCTACGAGGAAGAATTTTTTTGTTTTCATTATAAATATATATATTTACACTAATTCCAGGATTTCGCCTTTCAAATTTTTTAATATCAATAAGTGAAACAGGATAAGCGATTCCATCCATATTAAAATAATTTTCTTTTTCTTTCAAAGCTTTATCAACTCTTTCTGGGTGATTGTCTTTTGGAAAAAAATCTCTTAAACAACACCATAAAAAACATTTAGTATCTTCATTTTTCATATTAATAACTGCTTTTTTGTCACGAATCCATTTTGGTAATTCTAACCAACCAGATGCTCTTATTGGGTCAAAGATAGCTGTATGTAATTCTAATTGTACAATTTCTTTTATTGCCCACCCGCTACCCCTACTTTGAAAAACAGCTATTTTTTCTGAAATTTCATCTATTAAATCATTTAATGATTCCTCTATTACTCCCTCATTTAGGTTTAAGAAATTACTACTATGAAAAGCAGACTCAACCACTGTATCAGGGTTTGTAGGTAAGTAAAATTTAACTTTTAATACAAATTTTATTTTTCTTCCTAAATTATTTCTTAAAAGATCTATTAAACGCTCCCAACTATCCTCAAAAAATCTATGTGGTGAATAACCTTCTATACCATCTATAGTAAATGCTCTAGTAAACTCATTAAATGCTGAGGCGCCCTCTCTAACTTCAAATGGTTGTCTTTGGGTTCTTGGTGGATAATTTTCTCTAACATTTTGAACAATTTCATCAAAAACTTGTGGTAACTGATCTTCTTCAACATTATTAGTTAACCAATTAGTGAAATTATTAATTCTTTGTTGGACTGATTGAGGTATAATATTACTTATAGCTCTTCCAACATTTGATACAGCTCTTTGAGCAATATTTGATATCCGATTAAGCCAAGACATCTTTATTTATATAATATCATATTACTAATTTAAAATCATTTTTTTTTTTAATAATAAAAAATTTTTTGATTTTTTTAAATTTTTTATTACATAATTATTGTAAGATGAGCAGGTTAAACGGTGAAGTTAAAAATATTAAACTAACAACCCCAATTAAATCGAGTGATGGGCAAATATTATTTACTAATTTTATTTGTAACAATAAGAGAGGAATTTTTTATTTACTTCCATCTTCAACTCCTAAAAATATGACAACTCTTAATACTTATATTAATGCTGATACTGGAGATTATAATTCTTTTGTAAATATAACATATAATGAAGAATTTAGTAATTTTCTAAAAAGTTGTATCAGTAATATTGATGATGATGATAGTAAAAGAATTATAAAAGATAATTTCAATCTTAATGATACATTTTTTAATTATCAACAAAATGGATTTATTAAAATGAAAGTAGAAAAGAAAAGATTTGATAATAATTTCTTTCGTGAGAAAGGAAAAAATAATAAATATATAGGAGTTAACAGTTCTAAATTTCATGATTATTCAATAACTGAAGGACAATATGCTATAGAAGTTAGTGGACTTTGGTTAAGAAGTAGTGATAATAGAAGTGGATTTATAATGAGATTGGGAGGTGTTAAAGTAGAAAAGTGTGAAGAACTAAAGAAGCAAAGAGAAGAAACCATAATAGAAGAAAGAAATAATTCTTTTAATCAATTACTTAATCAATAAATAAAAAATGAAATTATATATATATTAATTCTATTAATATATATATAAAATGGATGATGAAAAAATGAATGATAAAATAGAATTTATGAAAAGATATACTAAAACTGAATTAGTAAAATTGTGTGAAACCAAGGTACCTAAGAATTATGGTGAAAGAGGAATTAAAAATTTACATAAATATAAGATAGTTGAAAAACTTGTTCGTAATGGTATCAAACCAGATATAAATAGAAACATTATACAAAAAAATGGTTGGCGAGTTTGGAGAAAATTAATAGATAATTAAAATCTTAATACACTACACTCATTTTATTTCCATCAGACTGGAAGTTAATTAACCTATCACTAATAATGACAGCATATGCCTCTGTGTTTGCAAGCACATTTTCAGTAAAATGTGTTTTAATTTGGATATCAGTGACAGAGTATTTCAATCTCTCACTCTGTTTGGAAACATCAAACAAAAACAAAGGATAAAGGGTTTTATAATCTGAGGGAGTAATGTTAGGGTTTGACACCATTTCATTCATGTTATAAAACTTAGACCTAAATAGAGAAGCGTCACCATACACTCTACTAAATTGGTTTGCGGTAAAACTGAGATTATAATCAACAGCGGGATATCTAGTAGAATTTAACGTAACATAAATGTTTTTAACGTTTCTATGGTCAAATATGGCTGGATTTTGTTGTTGGTCACCGCTTTTACCAGTCTGAAAGCCAACAATGATAAAACGTGGCACTTCAGGTGATGATTTGACAGCAAGTCTCCAGGTAAATGATGTTGACTCGGGAACCGCAATAGAGTCGCACTGCCTCATTCTATATCCAACCGGTATTTTTTCTTTTTTCTCGATAATTTTATAAAGTTGCATTTTCTCTTCATCTGCGGGTAACACATGAGGTATAAACCAAGATACTCTAAGTAAATTAATTCTACCATCAGCAGGAGCAACACCATCTCGAAAGACCGCATCATTATCATTATTTCTCGTTAATGTGAGAGTTTGCTTCATTCCATACAATATCTTATCATAATCATCACAAAAACCAAATATATGTTTTAATGGAACTCTGAAGCTAAAGGTACCTCTTGGAAGAGGGTCATTAATAATATAATTTCTTCTTACAATAAAACCAGTGTTTCCGGCACCCGCGTTAGCTGCTGTATCTTTATACCACAATTGATTTAACCCTTGTGATTTAGAGAAATCATCCGGATATTTTAACAACCCAAGCATTGTAGTAGCCTGACCAGGATTCAATACGGATTCAATCTCCATACCCGAAAGTTGATACTTAATATTATTAAAAAGATACATGAGACCATTGTTTGTTAAAGAAATATTAGTGTTAGCATCATAAACTGCTCCATTATCACTTCTTACTAATTCGCCTACAATAAGTAAATAACTTTCACTAGGATGAGTAAAAATATCTTGAGTCTCAATGTTAATCCTAATTTCTGTTCCTGGGTTGTTGAGATTGGTACCAGTGATTGGTTCATACTCATGGTGTTCATACTCAGTAATACTATCATCTTTTAAAATTGGTTCAGTTATTTTTAAAATATCCATTTTATAATAGTGATTATAATTTTTAAATTAGATAAAAATTATAATTGTGTTACTTAAATTTCAAACCAAAGCTGGGGAAAAGACTTATTATTATCATTAACAAACACACCTTGAATTTTAATGCTTTTTGCGGTATCCAGATTAGTTTTAGGATAAACTCTATTCCCGTATACAAGTGTTATTTCAGGTATACCCCAATTTTTTAAATATTTATTTACCTTTTCCTCAATCTCTTTCATCTTGATTACCTTTTCAGGAGATAACTTCACAACAGCTTTTTTATAACCATATTTCGTTTTATTAATTTCGAGGATTTCACAATCTTGTATGTTTAAAGAAGCTCCTACTATTTCAATAGTAGCAGTATTGTATTTTTTATAATCTACACGATTGAAATTTAATATAGGCATTCTTTTTTTATATAATGAATATAATTTTCTTCATACTGTTTTAATACCCGCTCCACTGTTTAATCTTTTAACTAAGTCTTGAATAGCAATGGCACTTCCATCTATTAATGTGCTAATGTTTTGTGTTTTAGGAGTATCATTAGGTTTTGGTGTTGTATTATATTTTTGTAAAATTTGCTTCGATTTTGGTGTTAAAGCTTTCGTAACTAATTTTTTCCCTGCTTCTACAGCCGCACTTTTTCCAACCTCTAAAGCTTTCTTTGCTCCTTCCTTAGCTACACTCTTTCCTACATCAAGGGCAGAAGACGCAATTTGTTTAGCTGCACTACTAGTAAAAAGCCTCGCTAAAAAGTTAGCAATACTATCAAAGATTCCGGCACCACCGTATGAATACCTTTTTTTAAATCCGTGTTTCTTAGTGATTATCATCTTTTTTATAGTATAGACATTAAATTTTTATAAGCGTGTGAATTTAAAACACCTTGTCTTTTTAATTCATCACAAATGCTTACTACCTCATTTCTTACACCTGTATTACCTGCTTCTTTACTTGCCATCAACAGGTCTAGTCTTTCTAGTAATGCGTTAGGGTCAGATGGGATAACAATTCCTTTTCCTCCATACTCTTTCCTATTATACCAAATAGGACTAAGTAAATCCATCCATTTTTTACTTCTAGAACTTTTAGGACGTGGATTATCTGGGTCGTTACCTCTATGAAGAGTGCTGGTCCGTCTCATTATTTCCGAATAATTTGTTAAATCCTCATTCGTATAAATATTTTCATTTGGTTTTTTAGCGACAATTAACTCCCATAAACCAGGTGTTCCTATAATATATCTTTACCAATAGCAATATCATCACCATCAATTCCAACCATTTTGCGACCAATATAAAATTTTTTATCTTTATCATATAATCCCCATGTTTTATCAACATCACCTTCAGTAAGAGCTTTTGTTAGATACTCCTCTGCAAGTGGTCCAATTTCAAATGTACCTTTATATTCCTCAATATTTGGTTTTTTTCCGGAGGGATAAGCTTCTATTGATGGATAAGCTGGTAGATTAATAGCTTGTGGTAACTGTTCGATACCTTCTTTAATAGGTTTAAGTCCTTCTGTAATCTCCTTTGTTGTAGCTTTTTGCGTTTCCGTTATAGGTTTAAAAAACTTTGACAAATCGGTTTGAAGTTGTTGTTCTCCTGTTCTCTCTGCTAGTAGATTATCCCGAATCTTCTTTTTCGTTTCGAGATACTCTTTTACAATTAAGTCTCTTTTTGCAGGGTCAGTTATTTTTAGAAATGACATTTTTAATTAGCAACATATTTTTTTAACGTGGATTTATCATAGATTTTATCATAGATTTTATCATAGATTTTAATATATAAGAGCATATATAATGCTTTTATATATTTATTAATCATCATTATCCCCTATTTCACATTGACATTTACATCTAAAACTTGGTAATTTAGGTAAGCTAATAGGGAAGTTCTCCACCATGGTTCTTCTCGACGAGCCTCCGAAAGGATTCCCTCGCTTCTTGCCTCCCTTTCTCAATCAAACTTTCCTTTTCTTCAACTGTTACCTTCTTCTTAAATTTACTTCTTATTTCACTCTTCATTTCTTCATACTTATTCATTTCATCCATTATCAACTTAAATTCATCATCAGATACATGATTATCCATCAAAGCCTTTGATACATGATTATCTATAGTATTAAGCTTAGAACCAGCAAGCATTTGAATCTTCAAATGTTTTTCAGCTTTAGCAGTAGTCTTTCTAACAAATACTTTACTCACCAATGAAGCAAGACCTATTACACCAGCTGCAGATTCCAATCCTACAGCAACAGGAGTAGCGACAACAGTTGAAAGCAAAATAACACCTGCTCCTCCCAATGCTAATGAAACAACAACCAATCCACCTTCAACATTATCAACTACTTTAGCCATCCTAGCATATTTTTTATTCAATCTTTCCCTTTCATTTATTTCACTCTTTAAAAAATTTTGTACTTCAGATATTTTTTTAAGTCTATAAGAATGGCCATTATCCATTGCTTCCATTTCAATAGGTGGGGCACTTGCGGTACCTTGTTCTTTAGGTAATATAGGATATATTTTATTAGGGTGTTCCTGATTTGTATCTAGCATTTTATTAATATAATAATTTTTTTATGGCAAATATTTTAGATAGCAGAATAACTCTCCCTCAGGTATTTCGATTGGTTTTTGTGAGAAATTATAAATGTAGACTAAGATATCATTAACATCATTATCAAGATGTATACCATTAGAAATGGTTAAACTATCTTTCCATTTATTACTAATAGATATCACTACAACTCCTCGTGTAGTTATATAACCAAATCCTAGTGGAACTCTCATACCATCATTAGGAGGAATCTTGATAGTTACTTGTGAGTATATTTTCCATTTTAGAGAATCTTGCTTTAAGGGAGGATATCTTACTCCATGTAAATGAGGTTTCCAAAATATAGTTTTATGTTGGGTAGTAATATTAGGTTTTATACCAAATTTATGTATATCCATTTTTATTTATTGTAAATAATATTTATAATATAGCTCCTAGGATAGGGATATTAGCAAATGGACTATTAGGTCCAAGTAAAAGTCCTTTTCCATCATACATTTTTCCTCCTTGCTTTAAATACAACCCATCACCAACAGACTCTAATCCTTTACCTTTGTATGGTTTTAAGTATAATCCACTTCCATCAGTTTCAACTTGACAAACACATCCTCCTTTTTTAAGGTAAAGACCTGACCCCATAGCTTTTTGAACACCTGTTTGAGCTAATCCAGAAAGAGCACCAACACCTAAAGCTGGTAAAACGGTTTTTGCAAGCATCGGTAAAGCCCTAGCAGCTAACCCAGCTAACATTCCGAGAAAACCTCCCTCTATTTTCATGTTATATTTAAGTTGTTTTGCAGTCATTCTAATAGTTATACCTTTACCATCCTCATAGGCTTTAGCCATTTTCTTTGCTTGTGAATTGGTAATTGCTAAAATATCATTACCATGTAAATCTTCATGACCTAAACGAATACTTACTGGGCAACCAGCTTTAACAGCATATTGAAGCTTTTGCTTTTGACCTTCTGATATATTTACTTTAACATTAGTGTAACTCGTCATTTTATATACAAATATTTTTTTATTTAGCTCATCTCGCTTCTCTAATATGAAACCTAATCGTTAAATTTTCACCTCTAAGATTTAGTAAATTACCATCTTGGTCCGTAATATTTACATTTAGGTTATGTATTTCATCTAACGTTATTGGTAAGTATACTAAATTAACTGGTGACTCAATTATCTTATATCCAGGTGCAACATCTGGGAAAAAAGAGTAAATAGTATTTTTTGTTGAACCATTAACGTAACTTCCTGAAATAATATCTATGTTAACAAGCAAACTATTTATGCTAAGAATGTTCACTACATTCTCTGACTCGTGAAATCCTTGCGTATATTTAGCTCGAGTAAATCCTAATACTTTAGCGATGGAACCTGGTTGATTAAAATCTACTTGATAACCATCATCAATAATAAGAACAGACTTTAGGGTATTAGTGTTCGCAGAAAAGTTAATAGGATACTCTTCATTAACTCTATCGTAATGACCATTTTTTCTCATTTCCTGACGAATCGTATCATTAATGTCAACGAGGTCATAACTTCCTTCAGGTATTTTTATTTTAATCCATGTGGTGCCATTGTCTGAAGAATAAACGAATGTGTTGTTCGTTTCATCAATGTTTGGAAAAGAGTAGTAAGTTTCAAGGTTTACCAGAGCTATTTCATATACTTTATCCTTTTCCAGTTGAATTGGAGGATTAAACCTTGTTCTAAAACGTGTTTTGTTGTCGCTTACTATAATTTGGAACGATGTTTTATGGTTTGTATTTTTTACAATTTGTTCTAAAAGTTTTTCCATTTTATAATATTTAAATATTTTTTATACTGATTTAGGTATGTAAAAATTATCAAAACCGTTTCTATACTTTCCATCATGTTTTTTACTGGTTAAGTCAATGATAGCAAAACCATGTGGTCTTTCCCATGCCTTTTGACAAAACTTTCTAAACTCATCCTTAGACATATCTTCACCTATGTGGTCGCTATAAATATGATTAAGGTTTTTTAGGTCTTGTCGGAAAAGACAAATAAAATTAGCGTTTTCTCTAATAGTTTGCCTTGGTAGTCTAAAATAATTCTGTGAGAGGTAAAAGCAGTCAACATTACTATGCCTTCCTCGAATGTAGTAACACTCACATTTATTTTGCTTTTCTAAAAGTAAATCATCGAAAATCATTAAATTTTTATTTCCTGAGTTTAACTCTCTCGGGTCAGGTACATCACTAGCATTTTCAAAGAAGTTACAATTTATATCCGATTTGTTTTTAATCGTTTTAATCCATTCTTCAACTAAAGCTGTTGGTGCAATGTTTAGTTCTTGTATGTCATCACGCATGTTAAACAATCTTAAGATACATTCTTTTGGTAGTTTTTCTTCAAAAGCCTTTTTTAGTATTCGGTATTCTGGTTGAAAAAGACTTTTTCCAAAAACACTCAAATCGTTGTAGTCAAGCCAACCTGGTCTGAGTAAAAGGTTTAACAATAAAGTAGTTTTACCACATCCTGATTTTCCTATAATTAAACCCCTAATACTTTTTGGTAAAAGGGAGTGATTAAATCTCTTTGATACTACTTCATTCCATGATAAGTTTATAATATCCATTTTTATTTAAATATTTTTATTTTTTATATATAAAATAAAATGTATTGTGTTAAATGTAAAAAACATACTGATACGAGTGATATAAAATATACCATTTCGAAAAATGGAAGAAATATGATGCAGGGGAAATGTGTTATTTGTGGAATAACTAAATCACAATTTATAAAAAAAAAACCACCGGGAGTAGTATATTAAATAAATTTATAAATAATTTACCTGTTGAAATGCATCTTCCCGGTCACAACTTTACGGGGCCAGGTACCAAACTAGATAAAAGACTCAATCCAGATTTAACACCGAAGGAATGGAGTAAACCTATAAACCGTGTTGATAAAGCTGCTTATCACCATGATGTTTGCTATCTTAAGCATGATGATACAAAGACTAGGAATGAAATATGTGATAAAGATATGTTAACAGAGTTAGAAGGGATTTACAATCCTAGTATTAGAGAAAAAATGGAAAAAGGTTTGGTAAGTAGACTCATTGGAACGAAAATGAAATTTGGAATGGGAGTAAAAAAAAAAATTTCGAAACTTTAGCGGAAGAATTACATAAACCTGTAAAAAGAAATTTTAAGAAAAGGAGAGTTAGAGTAAACGGTATAGATAGGATATGGGCTGCGGATTTAGTAGACATGCAAGCATTTTCTAAGTTTAATCGTGGTGTTAAATACCTTCTCGCTGTCATTGACATCTTTTCTAAATATGGATATCTGGTGCCATTAAAAGACAAAAAAGGGGAATCTGTTGCTATAGCATTAAAGAATATTTTTAAGGAGAGAAAACCTGAAAAAATGTGGGTGGATAAGGGTAAAGAGTTTTATAACAAAGATGTAAAAAACTTGGTTGAATTATATTCTACCGAAAATGAGGAAAAATCAAGTGTGGTTGAGAGATGGATTAGAACAATGAAAGAAAAAATGTGGAAGTATTTTTCCGCTAACTCTACAAACGTTTACATCAATGTGCTACCGGATTTGGTTAAAAAATATAATAACACAAAGCATTCATCTATTAAGATGACTCCGGTAGACGCTAGTGAAAAAGAAAATGAAACGAGAGTTTGGAGAAATCTTTACCCCAATCATTTAGAAATAAAAGACTTTAATCCTAAGTTTTCCGTTGGAGATAAAGTAAGGATAACTAAAAAGAAAAAGACTTTTGAAAAAGGTTATACAACAAGATGGACTGAGGAGGTTTTTACAGTTTCTGAAGTAAAACTTACATCACCTATAACATATAAAATTAAAGATTTTAATGGAGAAGAAATACAAGGTACCTTTTATGAACCTGAACTGCAGAAAACCAGTCAAGAGTTGTATAGGATAGAAAAGGTTATTAAAAAAGGAAAAAAGAAATCTCTTGTAAAGTGGAAAGGTTATCCTGATGAATTTAATTCATGGGTTGACAATAAAGACATTAGAAATATTTAACTATAAAAAAATGTCAAATATTTCGATTGAAAATGTAATTTTACCGAATAAACCGTTGAACAATTTCGAATTAGAGGGTGCCGTTAAAAGATTAAAGATTCCTTATTTTAGAGGAGTTTTTTTACTAGATACATTACCGAGAAAACTGAGTAAAAAAGAATGTGGTATAGTAAACTTTGATAAAAGTGATGGACCTGGTACACATTGGGTCGCTTGGTATAAAAATGGTAAAACTAAAATTTATTTTGATAGTTATGGCATACAACCACCTATTGAAATTCGAGATTATTTAAAAAGCCTAATACAGTACAATACTGACCAATTACAACAAGCTGGGCAAGTATTTTGCGGTCATTTATGTTTGTACATTCTAAAAGAGTTATCTAGAGGTAACCAGTTCCAAAATGTTTTAAATAAACTTTTTTAGTATTATATAAAAAATGCCTGTTGACAAATTCGGAAGAATGAAAGATGATAAAACAAGTGATGATGGTGTGTCACTCGCTTACATAAATAATAATTTTTTACGTAAAGATGGAACAACTGTTGTTACCGGTGCCATAGACATGAACGGCAATACATTAACGAGGGTTAGTAATCCAGTAAATCCTCAAGATGCAGCAACTAAGGCTTATGTTGACGCCAACTCAGAGTTGTTGGTTGAAAACGGAGGATACCACGTTACTGGATATTTAAATATGGGTTTTAATCCGATAAGAAATGTTAAGGACCCAACAGAACCGAGTGAAGCTGCTACTAAAAAATATGTGGATAATGTTGACCAAGCCTTCGTTTATAGAGATGGAAGGTGGTATGAGGCAAATGGTGCAATTTCAATGGGGGGACGAGTAATTAACAATCTCGGAATCCCTACGAGACACGACCAAGCCTCTAGTAAGTTTTATGTAGATACCGCCATTGAGGCGGCTACCGCAGGTGAAAAAGCTTTAACAAAAAAACAAGATGGTTCCTATTCAATAGATGGTGGAATAGATATGAATGATAACCCGATTACAGGTTTACCTAACCCGGTATCCCGCGATGCTGCAGCCAATAAAAATTATGTTGATAACGGTGGAGCTATTATAAAAAACCCAAATGGAAGTTTCACAGCGGTGGCTGACATAAATCTCCAAGGTTTTTCTTTTAAAAACGCGGCAACCCCGGTAGAAGAGAGAGATTTAGCGACAAAATCCTATGTAGATAGAAAAGTATCCCACCCTATTATAACCGTGTGGGCTGAAGAAAATGGGCCACTTGGAAGAGGTAATTATGAGTTTTCATTTGGTAATGGTGCTTCAGGTGCTAGCCATAGGATGGGTGGTTATTGTATGAATGCGCCGGGTAGAATTATGAGAGGTAGTTTATCAGTTATTACAAATACCCCTAATGTACCTGAAGAGGTAATAGTTAATATTGTGGTAAACGGAGTAGAGCTGCTTGATTACTCTATTATTAAAAAGAAAGATGAGACTTGTAGTTGTGTAGTTTTTCCTAAACCACTTGAAATAAAACAATGCGATATCATAAACTTTATTTCAAGAACAACCATCCCTACTGCGGAACACTCTTACATATCTATTTTGATAGAGTTAGACTTGTAAATATATATAATATATTATAAAAAATATATTATATATTTATTTAGCTTTTTTCATATCAGTTAAAATATCCATTAATCCAGTAATAATTAATTCTAATTCTTGAATTCGCTTATCTAGTTTAATAATTTGTTTTTTAATAATTCTTACATCAATAGGTTCATCTTTTTTCTTTGAAAATAATTTTAAACACTTCATTTTAAATATTTTGTAAAAAATTTTATAAAAAAAAAATTTTTCGAAATAAATTAAGAAATTGCTAAACCCTATTAAAAAATAGGAAGAAGGGTTTGTCTATCCCACAATAATATTACTATTTAACCAATAAGTTGTTGTTCTCTATATATTTCGTTATTCTATTTAGCCTCCTCATCTTTTATTAAAATGTTTGATACTCAACATTTCCTATGTTGCTTTATTGTGATATAGGAAATGGATAAAAATTTTTGATTTTTTTATGTAGATCTTTTTAATAAATATTATAAGATGAGTGTGCTGAGTAGATTTAAAGATTATGCAATTGTACAAAATCTAACAAGAGTTCTTGAAAATAAACATCGTTTAACGAAAATGTATGTAAAAGATAAACAATTATATATAACTTTAAATGGTAATTTACGAATATCACAAATATTTGACCCAATTGTTATATTAATGAAATTAATACCATATAATTACTATCTACATAGTAAACAAAAGTTGGTTGAATCTGATTTCACCACAACTATTTTTATGGTTTGGCCAGACCAGTGTCTTTTTAATGAAGACCCTAATCGTGAAAAAGGTAAAAATATGTATACTGTTATTGAAATACCATTTTGTAGAAGTAATAATTTTATTGGTGATTATAAAAATGCTTTGTTAGAAATAATGGATGATAAAGATAGAGAACCGGTTCCAACTAATGTAATAATATATCCTATAACAACATTTAAAAATGATATTCATCCTGAATATGAATGTATTAAAAAGGATATAGAGTTATATAATAAAGAAGGTGAAAGTCATGGTTATATAGATTTTCATGGTTATGATTGGGTTGGATTTGAAACTCTTACTAAAAGAAATGGTAATTCAACATATGGTTATGAGTTAATAGAAAAAATTAAAAGCAAAGATACTCTTTATCGTTGTTTGCCTTGGTTAAAAATATAATTTAATTTTTATAGATTAAATTATATTTATAAAAAAACTTTTTAACCTAAAAACTCAATATCTTTAATTACCTTATTTTTTATATTATGTATATCTTTAATATGTATGTTTTTATTTCTTCTTATTTCAGTAATGTGAGGATATTTCATTGATTCTTGTTTTTCAAAATTATCAAAAACATACATCACATAATTATATGTTAATTGATTTCTAGTTAATTTCTTATCTAATTTAATCCCCAACCGTATATAAACTTCATTTCTTAAAATTTTTTTAGATATATTTTTTCTTTTATAAATTTGAGAAAAAATTTGTAGTTTTATATCTCCAAATTGATTGATTTTAGGGTCTATAGAATCTAAAATACTATTTACATATTTAGCTAGAAGTATAGCAAATTTTGCTAAAATTTCTTTGTCTGAAATTAAGTTTTTAAATTTATTTTTAGCTATATCCATGTTTATCAAATTCTCTTCCATGTTATCTATAGCCTTCATTAAACCCTCATCTTTATCTAAGTTTAACTCCTTTAAGAACTCCTTTAATGACTCCATATTTGAATTAATTTATAACTTAAAATTTTAAAAATTCAAAAAAAATTTTCACCCATTCATTGAGTCACCCACTATCCTCAAAACAAAAGACTGCAACTTATAGAGTCATCCATTCACTGGTTCATCTATTCATCAAGTCACTCATTCACTCATTCATCTATTCCCTGCTTCACTCCCTCCATCAATAAATCAATTAATCCCTTCACTTATTCAATAATTCCCTGCTTCACTCCCTCCATCAAGGAATTATTGGAAACGGTGTTACCTGGTCAAAAATTCCCCTTCAAAAAACTTATCGTTACCGCTCAAAAATGCCCCATCAAAGAAAGACATTTTCAAAAATGGCTCGCATCTCCCAAATTACTATCTACTACTGTGACAGCAATTTCTCATGTAATCACATATAAAACTTAAAGGCCCATGCACTAAAGGCCGAAATATCAAAGCAGGTGTCATAATACATAAAATTTAAATCGTGCCATTTAAAAGTATGGTAAATATTGTGGAGATGACAGTCTGTTATCGTGTGGTCGGGCCATATGTTAGTCCTTGGCAAAAAAAAAAAGGATTTTTAAATCAGGCAATAAGTAAACAAAAGATACAGCTACCTGGCTGGTTTTCACCTAGTTTTGAAATTAATTTCTCTGTCAGCGACTAATACTTTGACCGACCGTACAATGACAGATTGTCATCTTCACAATAATTTCCATACTTTTAAATGGTATGATATAAATTCAAATGCATTTAAACACCCGCTTTGTTTATATTTGACCTTTATTGTTACTTTAATTCATTTCAATCATCCATAGTTTATAAGGATGTAGTCAAAGTCGTTTGTTAGGAAGTACAAATATAATTGAGCCATGCTCTGTGAAAAGGGGGCTTAATGCATCTGCGAAAAGTATCGACCCAGGTCAGCCTGCGCAGTCCGCGCAGGCTGACCTGAGCCGAAACTTTTCGCTATTAGTCAATTTTCTGTATGTCAAAGGACCAATGTACCTCATGATTCAGTCGGTTGTTCGACAAAATGTATTTTATGGATCCGTAATTATGTGATGGATTGATTGGTACAGTTCATCACGGAGATGCATTAAGCCCCCTTTAGCCAGAGCATGGCTCAGTTATCATACTTTCAACCCTTTGCCAACAGTGCGACTGAGTTTAAACGGCCCCGAAAAAATATGGCTTTTAAAAACATTGACAGGAAAGGAGAAAATGCTGTTTACCAGCATTTTCTCCTTTTCTAACGATACTTTCTATGTTTTCAAAGACAAATCCCGTCAAACGAGCCAAATTCATTTGGTTCTGTGCAAATGCTTTCATAAGCTGTAGCCGAGCCCCGTTAGCTCAGTCGGTATCGTACAGGACTTGAGAACAGGAGGTCGGTGGTTCGATCCCCGGGTCGGCCAATTTCTTTATGAGGATTGATGATAGTCATTGCGACAGGATTTATTCCTCTCTCACCGCTGACCATTGTTTGGACTATGATTATGTAAAAAGCAGCCAGTGGCTTGGAAAGAATATCCTGCGGAATACTAGTAAAAGAAACTCCAGGAAAGCATGGATAGGTGCACTGGCCGCCGAGATATGAAATGAAATGATGTTGAAAACGGCGTTAAACACTATACAATTAATCAATCAATCAATCAATCAATTCATATGCTGTCGACGAGTCTAATGTGGTCTTTGTATCAAGAGAAATAAACTTACGTGGTATTAGGACCATCTTTCCTTGGTGGGTCGCTGGTCAGAATTGGCACATCTATATTTGGTCTTAAATATTTGAACAAAAGTCTCGCTCGTGAGTGCAGCCTCGTCGATCATTTTTTGCCCATTACCTACGTCATGCTGAAAGTCCATTAACATTTTGTTTTTTAACTGTTTTAAATATCACTTGGCCCTTTGCCAGACAATACTGTGGTTACGGACGATGACGAAAAGGGCTTTTTGCAAACATTGTGGAAACGTGGTAGAATTGTATCATTACTTTTCGGATAATGTTAACCTTCATAAGACAAATCCCATCGTTCGAGCTATTTTCACCCAATATCTAAGCCATATTGAATTCGCAGTTTCCACATTGTTCCAATTTTGTCAAGTCTGGAAATTTATTGTCTCGTAAAGAGTTATCACAAAATGGCTAAAGTGGATGAACCGCACTCTGACAAAAGGGGGTTTAATGCATCCCCGTGACAGATTAAACCAATCAAGTCATCACATAATTATGGATCCATAAAATCCATTTGGTTTCACAACCGACTGTATCATGAGGTAGAATAGTAGAATGAAAATTGACCAACACCAAAAAGATTCGAACCAGGGCAGCCTGCGCGGAGTGCGCAGGCTGACCTGGGTTGAAACTGTTTGCAGACGCATTTGATCCCCTTTTCACAGGGCATGGCTCATAGGTATCTGCGACATCTGTGGATAAAGCGCTTTACATTAGCATCGATCGATAGTTTTAATTTTCTAATAAAGTTGAGGACATTATTGCACACTTCACCAAACATTTTGGATCGAGTTTTAAAGACCTTGAAGATTTCCGTAGGCTTTAGAAAACATCATGGGAAAAGGAGAAAATGCTGGAAACCAGCATTTTCTCCTTTTCCCATCAATGTTTTCTACCCTTAAAGACACAAAGTTTCATCATTTGGGCCACAATTAATTTGTCACCTGCACGTTTAAATTGTCGTCTGCTAATGCTTTGAATTTGGACAAGTCAAAGATTTTGCCGTTTGGACTTACCCAAATTGAAAGCATTGGCAGACGACAATTTAAACGTGGCTTAAATGATAATTATAATTTGTCTTGTATAGGGTAGAAAACATTTTGGGAAAAGGAGACAATATTGGTTTCCAGCATTTTCTCCATTTCTCCAAATGTTTTTTAAAGCCATCTACCTGTGATCTGGGCCCATTTCACTAAAGTGCATACGCACGAAATTTCCGTAAGTTTTTACGTTCACAAGCATCCAGACTGAAAACCCATTTCACGAAACTGCGTAACTTTACGCCAGCTCAAACCCTTGCGTAAACTCGATGAACTGGCGTAAGTGTTTTGGCCGCCGTATTCGCTGCCTTTGATGTGTTGCATAGTCGACGCCGTGTTTTTAAGGAAAGAAAAGACAAACTTGAAATTTTGGAGGAGAACGAGATTTTGGAATGATATCGTTTTAGTTCGGATGGCATAAGATTCCTAGAAAGTCTCATAAGTTATGAATGTGGTCCGAGAAGCAACAGAAGTCGTGCCTTGAGCACATGAACGAAAGTAAGCCTACTGATGATTTAATCACAGTTCAATCGCGAAGACTTCAGCGACTGTAACATTATCATTTTTCTCATCCAGACAATTGTTCGAAATCTATGTTTAAAAATCTGCTGGATTCACGGATAGTTTGTTATAGCAGTCATATAAGGTTATATCTGACCCACTGATGAACGTAAGCTTAGTGGCCAAAATAGAGTTCCCAAAAACAAAATGCCGACGTGATCGAAAAAGATGCGCTAGATTCAAAGCTAATCTTTTGTTTACGGTGCAATCCAAACCTTCTTTGCTGCAACTTTCAGGTCACTAACTTTTTTTTTTTGCCTCTTCCAGGGTGCGCCCTACCTTGCTAGTACTGTTTACCCTGAAAATTTATAACAAATGTTTATGTTCAATTCTAGTGACTGATTAATAGCTAAGTGTGCTCATGTACAATAATAAGAACAATCTCAAAATTTACTGACATGCTGATTCTTACCCAATGAAGAATTAAAGTGATATTGTACGAGACCTCGTAAAGACCTGAAACAAATTTGATACTATTGAAAAATTTGGGTTGTTTGTGCCTAGGAGTTCATAGCCCTAATCTTACACAATATTTCCTTTGATAAGCTGATTCTGAATGTTTTGAAAAAGGTCAGTGTTACTGTATGTCAAGAGTATCTCAAATGGGACATACAGTTCACTCAGTGTGATAACTGGAACGTAATACTTGACTCGGTTCCCTGAAATTGTCAAAGTGTACATTGATTAAATTGTTTACCCATTTTACGACACGTGTATATGTATTGTAAAATCCGCGATTACACCTGCATAATGAAACGGCGGCTGTGAATCGGATGGGTCAGGCTCGCTGAAATATTTTTTTTGTAAATACCCCATACAGATTGGATTTATTGTGTTTAATGAAAGGACAATGATTGACTTACAGACACAGATAAGCGGAGTTTCATTTCCTTTCCTTGTGATTAAGTTCATATGCAATGAGGCTGACATCGCGATCATGGGTTGGACTATGGTTTGATAATTTCATATTTTTTTTTCTAACCAAGCTATTAATAACCTTTTTTTTTTTACACGAACGCTGAACTGAGAAGTAGGTCTGATGTAAGTCATAGAGTAACATTTAGTTTTTCGGTAGTTCTCGCGAGGAAAATGATTTAAAAACTCACGAATCTAGCACGCTTTCCCATGCCGCTTTCTTTTCCGTGGCGGTTACGTTGGACGAAAATTTGCTTTCCAAAAGTTTATGGTTTTCACTATATGCGCTTGTCAGTCTATCAATCTCCTCCTTTGTCCAGTTGGCTTTTCTTTTCGTCGTTTCCGTCATTTTCGTGATAAATGCAGTCTAGAAATCTAGTTGGCTGTTTACGAAGTCGAACTGACAGTCGGCGCGGACGCAGACGAATGTTGTGTACGAGCACTTGTTACGAAACAATCCTACCTTCTTTTAGAGAGTATCCGAGCGAACGCATTTCGTACGCTGTGTTTTGCGTACGTTGTTATTAGTGAAACGCCGTACGTAAAAACCTACGACATACGTAAGTCGCTTGCGTACGCAAAATATTTGCTTAAATCTACGCACTTTAGTGAAACGGGCCCCAGTTAAAAGTCGGGATTGTTTGGTAAAAAGCTAACTCTCAAATACGATGCCCTTGTATAGTTGGCCTGCAACACGCGAAAAGGTGCATTCGGACATTTGCGTAAAGCGTAGTTCCGGATCAGCCTACACAGTCCGCGCAGGCTCATCCGAGACGACACTTTCCGTTTTAGGTTATTTTCTGTTTTGCGCAAGTCTACTGTAGGACGAAATCTAATGTAGTCGTTAAGTGCCGTCTCGGATTAGCCTGCGCGGACTGCGCAGGCTGATCCGAGACGCAACTTAACGCAAATGTACGAATGCCCCTTTTCGCGTGTTGCAGGCCAAATTATAAAGTGTACCTCTTTTGACAGTTGAAAGTACTGTCCACTTTATCTCGGACACTTACAAAAAAAAAAAATCTCATGGGCTTGACTTAGTCAGACTGCACATTTTGTGCTGTCTGATCATGATCTATGCCGTCCGCGAAAGCCCTTAACCTCACGAAAATAAAATAAACTTATTTGACCCTTATCATGCTAAATAAGTTAAATCAATCTTTCAAGTCGATGGGGTTCTGCGTGGCTCAGTGGTAAAGTGTGGGACTCGTAACCTGGAGGCCCTGGGCTCGAGCCGAACCGGATCCACGGGGTTTTTCTTGGGGGTGTCCTTGGACAAGACACTTCAGAGCCCTAGCCTAGTACTGGTAAAACGCAGGAAATGCATGAATATGTGAGCTGTCGCCGTGATATAATTGAAATAATGTTGAAAGGGGCATAAAACACCATTCAATTCACCGGACAGTGTAGATTCAAGATAAGACTAGATGTTCTTTATACTGCAAAGAAATTTCTCGTGATCTGATTGGATAATATGCCCCGAACATATATATCATGTACACTGGCAAAACCAACGTAAAAGCAGTTTCCCTTTCGGGAGCCCCGTATACATGACTACACTTTCAACACAACATCCAAAATGGCGGCGTCGATCAATTAACATCATGCACCAAACTGCACGTTTTACTAATGTTTTAGTGACGTCAGTTCCCTGTGACGTCAGTTTTCATTGAATTGGGGCATTCAGAAGGGAAATTCTACTTCGTCAGCGTACTCAATTTTTGAAACCAAAAAAACAGGCAAAATTCGCTTAACACACGTTTGAATGGTAAAACTTTGCAGTATAATAAATTCGTTGTACGGTCTGATCTTGATCGACACTGTCTGCAAAAGGTCAGTGACTCGCCACTTAAGGCTTAAATGCAAAGTACTGTACATGCATTTGAAGATGACAAAGGAAATGTATATAGTATGGTGAAATACATGTACATGTACATGTATGTCTATATGAAAGGTAAGAAGACATTGTGGAAGAAGAAAAGATGATGCTCACCAGCCTTTTCTCCCTTCCTACTCCGTTTTCAACCGCCCTCTTCTTTGACAGGGTCGTTAAAAGAAGGAATTGCTTGGTAAGGGGCTCAATTGCAAGTACTAAATTCAACAGAACTCTTGCGGTCTGAACCGTTGTTGGATTACACTAAATGGGCTCTTGAACTTGGACATTTTTGCGTAATGCGAGTTCAGTCTTAACACAGACCGAATTCGGTCGCTTAGTCGGTGACGTACAGGTTCGAATTTCTTGCTCGGTTGATTTCTTTCCGAGGATTTATAATAGTCATTGCGACAGAATTCTTTCTTCTGTTGTCGCTGATAGTTATTTCGACAATGGTTATGCTGGAAAGACGCCAGTGGCTTGGGAAGAATTTTGTGAGAAGGACTGGTAAAAGAAACTCCATGAAAGCATGGATAGGTGCACTTGTCGCTGCCACGATATGACTGAAGTAATGTGGAAAAAGGCGTTAAACGACATAAAACATCGCAGTTTTGTTCCCTGCTTTTCAGTAATTTATCGGGAAATAAAGTTGGATTATAAGGTTTGATAATTCATGGTTACGACCAGTAGAATTAACCATAAATATTTCGGGAAGTCTTCAATTGAAAGCAGAAACAGTAGTTTCCGCGCCCTCGTTACATAGGTAAACTGTGCATGTCATTCAACCATACGGAAGTATGATGTAATTTCGTTGTCTGCGCGTGCTATATTTTTCGAAGATTCGACGTGTATTTGTAGAGTGCCATCAAGCGGGAGATAATGGATGTAATTTACGCGCATTAATCCTACATTTCTCGCGCTTTACGTAATATTGTAACGCGTTCTTATGTGTGTGTGGGGAGGGGTACGGCACAGGTAATTACGGAAAATAACTACTGGATTTTGATGAAAGTCCCAACAAAAAAGGGGTTAGAAGCATAAAGTAAATAGATTATTTTTTTCAGTGAAAGATTCAAATTTTTTTCATCTCGTGAACATCGTCTGTAATATTTTCACGAGTGGCGCAGCCACTCGTGAAAATATATTACCGATGATATTCATTCGATGAAATAAATTTCGATCTTTCACCGAAAAACCCCAAATGTCCTCTATATAGCATCCGTGCTCTTTGTCAAAACACTTAGCGTAAGGAGGCCAGACACACGGCGGGGAATCACGTGACACAACAACAACAACAATGGCGGACATTCGAAGAAATTCCCCCGCTTAAGGTAAGAAAATCTTCAATAATGCTGTCAATACGTGACCGATTGGAATTTGGTTTGAAGTAGAGAAGGCGGAAAAACGCCAGGGATTTGCTGGATGTGGTAGATCTTTTAAACAACACCTGATAAAAAAGTTATTGACGAGCAAACAAATTTTTACCCTGGATAACGTTCACGTCTAAAATAAATAAAACACACAAACAGGCCACTTTTCTTCTTTTATTGCTTATTGTATTCCCGTATGCATAAAATGTGGAGAGCATGAATAAAAAGTCTTGTCACTATCAATACTTTTTTATTTGAATACGATTTTCTAGGTAAACAACGTTATTTTCAAAAATGATATAGTTCACGTCAGGAAATTTTTATGATAACGTTCACGTTTTAGACCGAAAAACTCGTGTTTAAGTATCGCTGTAAATAGCGTTACTATAAATAGCATTCCCGAGGTGAAACTTAGTTCCTTTCACGAAAGGAAGATTTTTGCTATGAAAGTAGTGTTTAGTCTATGCAGGGATCGTATATACACATGTATATATAGGATCCCTGGTCTATGCAAGTTTTCTTTTTTTTAATCTAAAAATACCTTTTCAATATGAATACAATTTACAATTTAAATTTAGGAGTTTTTAAATGAAATTGCGTGTGGTAGTATTTGTCATGAATGGTGTTGCTGTTGAAGCGTGTCTTTAATGAAATTGTGATAAATAACAAAGGGAGACAACTCTTACGACATAAGTACGAGATATGAAACTTTGCTCGCCAGAGCAATAATATATCGATTGAAAAGGACAAAAATTTATTATGATTGTGTAAATATGCTACATTTCTACTGTGGTTCAATCTCAATGCTTAATATATCATAATTACTGTGAAATTTGTCTTTCTTTACACACGAAGATCGGGAGATTACGTAGTTTCGGCACGCCATGGGAGAATTTCCTCGCCAGAGCATTTCAGCTAAAATACAACGAGTAAATTACTATAATTACTTGTTTTATTGGTTATTTATTACTACATGTTTAAATTTCAATAAGATTTATTTTGTATATTGCAGGAAATTTGGAATTACAAATTAACCTGCTCGACGAGTGAAACAAGGGAAGTAATACCGTATTTATTAACAGGGGAAACAATCCATGTGTTTTCGAACACACAAGATATTCTTAATGTGTACTCAATATATCTGATTATAACCTACACTTTCTGAAACAAAACCTGAAATCATCTGACATTGAGAAAGAAAGCCTGTGAAAGCATCGTGAGAAAACGCCTTTTAAAAAATTGGTGCAAAAGTGAAAAATACTGGTAACCAGTATGTTCTCCTCTTTCCACAATGTTTTCCTATATTCTCAAAACAAATTTTGATAGATATGCTTTTAATTTCTTGTGTAAAGAACAAGACGAAATATTAGTTCTTTTCTTTATTAGTATTACAGATATCCATACTGTTGATAAAGAATTATTGCAAACACTACACAAATCTAGCATCTAGTCTAGTTAAATTTTGTATACATGATTTTGGAAATTTTACGAAAGGGAAGCATATAGTTTTTGGCCTGTCCGTTTCTTTGTCCGCATAAACTTTAACATTGGCCATATCTTTTGATTGGTAAGAGTTAGGGCCTTCATATTTCACATGAGTATACCTTGTGACAAGACCTTTCTGTTGGTACCAAGTTCAAGGCCATCAGTCAAGTTGAAGGTCAAATATCAAGGTCATAGTTTTCGAAAAAATGGCCGTTGCGGGCGCATTAGTGTTTCACAAACACAGCTTGTTTTCTTATACTTTTCATTAACCCATAACCATTACACAAATTTTTCGACTTGCCCAAGTTGACAGCTTTTGCAGACAAACCAAATGTCAAGCCAAATGCTTGTCGAAAATTTAGCGCCATGGGAAGGATGACAAACATTATCACTCGTCACAACTCGGCCGATTCCGTACCTACATCTATGATGGCTCCCATCACCCGAGGTATGCCGAATGAAACATTATGGCAGAAGGAGAATATCCTGGTTACCAGCATTTTCTCACTTTCCCATAATGTTTTCAAAAGACTCGTTCTTCAAGAACTAAAATACGGGAAAATGTGTTAAAGGATGCATCGTGCAATCATTTTTCATTTTCGATGGTTAAACACAAGAGAGTGGACTCTGTCCAAAGTTAAGCCGAGCATTCCTCAATTTGCTCTCTCGTGTCGAGCAGATGACCTAAATAAGGATGTAATGTAAAGATGTACTATGAAAGCTACTGAATTTTATGACATTCAAACAATTAAGCATTTGTGTAATGACAGGCATCCGATATAAAACACGAGGCTAGGCTGCAGATGCAATAGAAGACAAAGCAATATACAGAAATGTTTTTTTCTTCATCCGAGATAAATCGCACAAGGCGAACTGCATATGAAGATAACCCTCTACCAATCGATTTATTTTAGACTTTACCATAATTAAAGAGATGCAGACGACAACGGTTGTTATGAAAAGCAGTTCTCTGAAATTTTGTGAATGACTGTTACTTTTTTAAGCTTTTGAAACGTGTGTTTATACGACAAAAAGTTTTAAAAAACTGCAGTTCCATGAAACATTGTGGTAGAAATTTCTGGTAACCAAACGCTCTTCCTTAATGAAAAAGTCTGCAGACGACAAACAAAATCATTGCATACAGCCGAAAGAGCAGTAGAAGGTTTACTAACGGAAAAGGTGTGAAAGCACTAACTAAATGCTACTCATTTATACCCAACTATTTTAATGTTTTTATTTGTGAAGGTTTTTGCATTGCGCACTCTTTTTATTTGTCCCGATTTCTTTGCCACTTTTGCGGTGATAGGTATTAATAAATTTCCGTCTGTTCAATACATTAGACGCTTGGTTTTCGGAAGTAGAGAGAAATTGATCTATGTTTTCATTATCGATCAATTCCATTTCCGAAGATGCAGTTTGTTCAAGTTTTAATGACTCATTTTTTTTTTTTTTTTTCACCAAGAAAATTAGTTCTAATGCACAATCAATGTCTGACTGTGTATAAGACAATTAGTTTTCGAAAGTCGACATGTATCAATGAACGCTTGACTAAAATACGTGCCATTATCTGGAAGCATATATATTTGGAAAAAGCCGTGCATAATCAAAATTTTACTAAATATATATACTCATTAATCAATTTCTTAACTGTTTGATTAAGGTCAGGGGATTTCCATAGAGACTAATCGAAACAGAAACATGTTGGCTTTATTTCTATATATAATAGTTAATAAATGCGTATTAATTTATATCTGGTTATCTAAATCAATTCTGCATGTTATATGATTCTGCAAGTTATACGGCATATTTGATTTACTCTCTCTCTCTCTCTCTCTCCTTTCAAATCACACCAGTATTCATGATAGAACTATTTTAATATGAAATACTACTTATGACGTGAACGTTATCATAAAAAATTTCCTGACGTGAACTATATCATTTTTGAAAATAACGTTGTTTACCTAGAAAATCGTATTCTAATAAAGAATATTGATAGTGACAAGACTTTTCATTCATGCTCTCCACATTTTATGCATACGGGAACACAATAAATGCACTAAAACAAGAAAAGTGGCCTGTTTGTGTGTTTTATTTATTTTAGACGTGAACGTTATCCAGGGTAAAAATTTGTTTGCTCGTCAATAACTTTTTTATCAGGTGTTGTTTAAAAGATCTACCACATCCAGCAAATCCCTGGCGTTTTTCCGCCTTCTCTGCTTCAAACCAAATTCCAATCGGTCACGTATTGACAGCATTATTGAAGATTTTCTTACCTTAAGCGGGGGAATTTCTTCGAATGTTCGCCATTGTTGTTGTTGTTGTGTCACGTGATTCCCCGCCGTGAGACAGGTCTCCAAGGGCCATAAATAGAAATCATTTAAGTCGCACTCTGGAGAAACTGTTGACCCATGTCAGCCTTTCACAACTATAATTGCCTTTGCGGCCAGTGTAGATCAAGATCAGGCTACACAAAACATGCAGCCTGAGCTTTAATTTACACTGACCGCTTTGCCCAAACAATGTAAACAAAAGAAACCATGAAATTTCACTTATTTGGGTTGTATTTTTCTGATGAAAATCTCTAATGGGTGTATTCGGCGCTTTCACCCTTTACCACACAATCCCGACTTTAAACGATACTGAGACAGAAAGCTTTTGAAAACATTGTGGGGAAAGGAGAAAATGCTGGTAACCAGCATTTTCTCCTTTTCCCACAATGTTTTCTACCTTTCCAAAAACAAAGTACAATTTTCATATCTATTTTGTCATCTGCAGATGGTTTTAGTTTTGACCACTCTCAAATTTGGTTGGTAAAGAGTTAAGGGTTAATCAGAAACGTGGCTAGTGTTTGAATTCTTCCCAGAATGCAACGGTCATGAAACGGAGTTTCCGTTTGCCATAACCATATGAGCCATTCTCTGGCAAAAGGGGATTTAATGCCTCTATGTCCGTGATGCATTATACCAAGCAAGTCATCACAAAATTATGGACCCACAAAATCAATAATGCCTAGACACTAACCAACTGAATCTGAAGGTAGACTCATGAATGAGTCCTGAAAAATGCAGAAAATTGACCAACAGCGAAGGTTTCGATTAATGTGAGCCTGCACGTCAGGCTGCGAAGGCTGGCATGGGTCGACACTTTTTGCAGATTCATTAAAAACATCTTTTTTACAGAGCATACGGCTCCTTTTCTAAATAGCCAAGGAGCCCATGTTGAAAAAATGGGTTAACCATTTACCGCACAATGACGACTTTTAAAGACCCTGAGGAAGAAGCCTTTTGAAAACATTGTGGGTAAATGAGAAAATGCTGGTAACCAGCATTTTCTCCTTTTCCCACAATTTTTCTACCCTTTCAAAGAAAAATTGCGGCATTTGAGCCACTATGAAATTGTCGTCTTCAAATCCTTTGAATTTGGATAGGTCTAAAATTTTGCCTTGTGGTGAAGGGTTAAACTTTGATTTCTACTATTAAGTTGAAAAACAACAAAACGAATATATTGCGTTTAGTGTATGGGTAGGGAATGAAAGATACTTGTAAAGAAAGTCTGAACCAGCACTCATCTTGTCAACTGCCCAAAATCTGTAAGTTTATATGTGAACTTCAAACAGGGATCGTATATAAGATCCCTGCTTCAAACAGGTAAACATCAGGTGACCAGTTAAGAAGCCCAGCTCCTAGACTAAAAATTAAAGTACTCAGGGTTACATTTTAGAACATGTCATTCAGGAAAGTATCAAAAAGGCTTTGTATTTCTTAGATCTTATGTCTTACCACACTATGTATATACATGTATATATACATTGCCAGTTACTTCAGGGATCTTACATACTCATGTATATAAGATCCCTGGTTACTTGTACAATATTACCACCGTCAAAAGTTTTGAAAATAAAAAAAGCAGTCCGCCGTACGTAACTCTGTGTACGTCACGGTAGAGGTACATGTAACCCTGGGCTCCAGCCCAATCATTTTTTTTTTTTCCTTTTACATATTTTGGAGTTACTTTATTCACAATGAGGTACAACAACGGAAGCTATAAACAGTTTTGCCACAGATCTTGGACCGTGAAAGGAGACCGCTATATGGAGTGATAAAAAGTTTATTACCGCCTGGACTCGGGCTGCAAGTTATAGGTGTCTAAATATTGAGACGACAACGATTTTACCGTAAGCTGTGTTACACAGAGCGCAAATGTACTTTGTCACATGATCTATCATATGATCTTTATGTCACACCGCCATTGGGACGGAAAATAATTTACGAAATATTACACAATTTTCCTTAGTTATCGGTAGGTTGACTTAATTTTTAGATATGTTTTGTGCTTTTCAATGACTTTTGATTTAATGTATATAATATGACATCCCTGAAACGGAACTTTGTCTTAAAATCCTTTTCCACATATTCAATTTCAGTGTTGGAATGTCATCTTCTGTTTCAGAAATTTCGTTGACAAGAGAAACCGAAAGAAAGATGCTGAAGTTCTTTGTGCTCGCAGCTATTTTCGCTTTTAGTAAGTGTTTATACATATGTCTTTTTGTGTACGAACCAGTTCATATTTGACTGGCATAGATTTGTAGCTAGTTGAAGTAGCTAATTCAATTACCAAACGACAAAATGTTTTAAGCTTTTCAGTAGTCAATGCATTTGTAGACGACAAATGAACTTTGGCAAATGTAATGGGACTCGCTATGAAACGGATAGAACTCATAACTGGGGTGGGGTTTTTTAGAAAAATTCTAGTACCTCTCATACCTCTCATTTTCCCACAAGCTTCCTGAAGGACTGGTGTCATTTGATTAAAGGGTAACCTGCATTTTCTGATTTTCACATGTTTTCAAAGCCTTCTTCTACAGGGTTGTTAAATTGGGGTATTGGCAAAGCATTCAGAGTAACCCTTTTTTTAAACTAGGTTATACCAACCCCTAAAAGGCTATGTAAATGAAATAAACACAATTCTGTCAATGATAAGACTCATACCATGCAATTTCAAGATTGTTCTATGGAAAAAAAAAATCTCACATAAAAGACAGCAGTACAGATCAAAGGTCAATCACATGGGTACAGTGCAGCATTGAACTAGGTAAGCATCACAATTTTTTTTGAGTCTAATGGTAATATTCTTTAACCCATGCAATCCTGAGTTTTTTATGAGCCTGAGGAAATTCGTTTTAAAGACACTGTGTAAAAAGCAGAAATGCTGCATAGCAGCATTTTTCTCTTTTTCCAATGTTTTCTACCCTTTCAAAGACAAATCCTACCCTTTTTACCACATTTGATTTGTCAGATCTGCACAGGCTTTCAATTTGGACAAGTCAGGGTTAATACCTTTGAAACCTATTTCAAGGGTACTATTACTTGTTGGCGTTTTCTAATTCAGATTATTTACCTCCAGCACGAATGTTTTAGAGAAGATGAAAGGAGCTAAACACTTGATAAGCTCACTACTCTTGACATATACAAGCTAATCTTGATCTTAAACACCCAAAATTGTCTTCCGCAAACTACATGTACAAGGTTTCAGTGTATACATGTATGATGAGGGTTATCATATGCATAAAAATGATGGATATAGTACAAACTATAAATAGGTCTAGATAAGTCTCTGTGTGTGTTGGGGATATTTATTCATTCTTCCAATATTATTCCTTTGAATGCTAAGGCCTAACAAAAAAATATCTCTGTTACGGGTTTCGGTCTGAGATGCTGTAGGTAGGGATTTTTTTCCAGAAACTTTTTACATGGACCATGTACCGAAATTACACCTGAAAGATTTTTTATTTATTGTAGTGTAAAAAGTTTAGGGACGGCAGCATTTTCTAGGTAGGGTCAGGAAACCCTGAACACAGATTTTTTTTTAGGCCTAAATTAAATCTTCAAAAAAGATAACATTTTAGACTTTAAGATTTTTGCCCTATATCCACAGTGTTTTCAAAAGGCTTCTTCTGAAGGATTGTAAAACAAACGATCTTTGGTGAAGAGTTAATAAAGTGGTTAGCCAGAAAATAAAAAAAAAAAAAACAGGAGAACTATTGCTATCTCAGGGTTGATTTGGGACTACTTAACAAAGTAGAAGACAGTGCAGGTCCAAGATCAGGCTGCATGTTTTGGCTTAGGATCGCCTCTTCAGAAAAATCAAGTGCCTCCTTTAGTTGTCCGCATTTAGTACCTTATCTATGGATTGTTTTTGTACAATATCGGTAACTGGCTTATAGGTTTCTCTAGCAATGGCCATTTGCTTTGAAATTTAGATACCGTATTTCCCCTAAGTATTCGGACACCCTAAATTTTCGGACAGCATGAATTATTTGCCAAAATAATTTATTTTTTGTCCCTAATTTCGGACACTTAGTAAAATGTCTGTCCCTTAATTTTCGGACACGAAATTATAATGGTTTAGAAGTTCGACGAAGACCCGCAATACTCTTTCCCAAAGGACACATGTTAGACCCTTCCTAACTGAAAGAGTTTGCATACGACAATTTTAAATTTTAAAAGTTATTAAAATGGCGGAAAGTTCTCCAAAGGGGTAGAAAACACGGTGAGAAAAGGATAAATTGCTCGTTACGAGCAATTTCTCCTTTTCCCACAGTGTTTTCGTAAGACTTGTACTGCTGACACGTAAAAACAAGGGCATGTTTGGGAGAAGGTTAATTAGCAAGTACCTGAGAATCGTAAATCGATCTTTGTTTTAAGGATTAATCCTTTGTATGGCATCTGATGATCACGGTAAACCGAATACGAGTGCTAATTTGTGTTACACGGGCTAGATATTTATGTCAAAAACCGTGACGCATTAAAGTCGTAAATTTTAGCAATAAACGCTGTAAGATACACTTTTAATGCATAACGGTGTTGATAGTTGCAACGCCTGTACACAGTTCGACATGTTGACATGGAGACAAGAATGTGTATGAACGACGTAACCCGGTTTGGTTAGGTCAAGATTAACCCTTACCAATAAACCCTTACCCTTACCAATCAATAACTGATTTTCACAATGTATTAATCCAATCCGACGTGTATCAAAATAGTGTAAAAGGGGCCTGAAATATATTTTTTCCAATTCAAATATTTTCCAGGTGTAGATACAGAATCGCATTGATAGGTAAAAATTGACAAGAATAAATGATTGGTTATCAGTAATCCAACCAATCAAATTACTAACAAGCGAGTATGTGCGGTACTTGATCAAACATTCGGCGGCATGCTACGTCATCCTCTTTGATCTTGGATTGTGTAGGGGAAATAATTAAAGCGTATTTCAGTGAGAAAAACATTTGCAAACATTCGTACTGTCATTAAACTTTTAATTGGGAACCACCTTGATTGACAGGTATCATTTGTCATACTTACTGTTGATTGACACCGCAAACCTGTAGATAATGGATCGTTAATAATTAAAATGTTCTTCGATACAGTGCGTTAGGAACCGAAGTTTTCCGATAGAGATTTCCATCATCAATTCATCCCTAAATTTTCGGACAGTAAGACAATTATTTTTGTAAATTTTCGGACACCAAAATAAATAATTATTTTTTCCCGTCCGAATACTTAGGGGAAATACGGTAGTTAAACTCTTTCAGCACCAAATATATGAGCCATGCTCTGTGAAAAGGGGGCTTAATGCATCTGCAAAAAGTATTGATCCAGGTTAGACTGGGCAGTCTGCACAGGCTGACCTTGATCAATACTATTTGATACTGGTAAATTTTCTGCATGTCATAGGTTCCATCCACCTCATGTTTCAGTTGATTGTTTAACAAAATAGATTTTATGGATCCAGGATTATATGATGACTTGCTTGGTTTGGTTTGACATTAGGGAGATGCATTTACTCCCCTTTTGCCAGAGTGTGGTTAATATCAGTTTGACCTATCTTGATTGCTGAAGATATAATCCATTAAAAGATTTTAGCATAAAAGCTTGACTTGTCAAGTGGATAGTGTAGATCCAAGATCAGATTGCTCATTCTGTCCTGTCTACAAAAGCCCCTGTTTTTGCCTATAACACAGAAATCATTAAAGAATGTTTTTTTTTGTTTTTGATATGTCCAGAAGTCACTATTCAGGCAAGACAGTGAGCCTTTAACTGAATTAATAAACAATCCAGTAATTTTAATGGACATGACTTAGCAAGCAGATAAAGGTAAAATGTAAATCCCTAGGATGCCAACATAACTGTCTTTGCTTTTGCATAACTCTAAATAATCTATACCTTTTAGATTGCTCAGAATTTAAATTCTGATCGAAACAGCTTTAACTCTTTTCCACACAGTTCAGACTTTCAACGACCCTGAGGGAAAAGCCTTTTGAAAACATCATGGAAAAAGGAGAAAATCCTGGTAGCCAGCATTTTCTCCTTTTCTCACAATGTTTTCTGCTCTATCAAAGAATAAGTGAGTCATTTTTGCCACCTTTAATTTGTTGTCTGCAATTGCTTTCAATTTGGATAAGTCCAAAATTTTGTGGTTTGGTATTGAGTTAAAAAAGTAATCACGTAGATCATTTTATTGACTGATAATGTCAGTTTCATTTATTTGGCTTTAAAAGGAACTGTGATATTTTGGACTTGTCTAAATTTAAAGCATTCGCGATTGATGAATTAGATGTCGCTAAAATGATGGGATTCATCTTTGAAAGCGTTGAACGTTTATGATAATAGAAAAAAATATAGGTTATCAGCTTTTTTTTTTCCTTTTCCTACACTGTTATGAAAAGTTCTCTTACTTAGTATTGTGTAAAAATGGGATAGTATGGTAAAGGGTCTAGGACTTGGAATTGTTTATTATTGTAATGATATTCATATGTAGATGTCATGCATATATTATGGTACCTTATGAATATTTATTTCCATATCTGATCAAAGAAACTTAGTAATTTTAATAATATTTCTCAACAACTACTACCTAGAACACAAGGTTGTTTTTTGCTGTTGTAATACCCTCAGTAAGGCTTTTTCCATGATAGCCTTAACCACACAATCCCGACTTTTAACAACCATGAGGAAGAAGCCTTTTGAAAAACATTGTGGGAAAAGGAGAAAATGCTGGTGACCAGCATTTTCTCCTTTTCACACTATGTTTTCTACTCTATGAAAGACAAATTTTATGTTTTGAGTTACATCTAAATTGCCGTCTGCAATTTATGCTTTCAATTTAGACAAGGCTTGAATTTTGTCGTCGGGTAAAGAGTTAAGCCTGGTTACCAGCATTTTCTGCTTTCGCCCACAGTTTTCAAAATTATTTTCCGTCAGGTTGGTTGATATTCAAGATTGTTTTGTAAAGGTTTAACTCTTGCAGTATTGAATAAAATGAATTTTCTCAAAGGCTAAAAATACATTTCCTCTGCAAGATCAAGAGACAGTTTGGTTATTATCAGGAATATAGCAGTGGACAGTGTGGATGGGAGACCAGACTGCATGTCCTGTGCAGTCTGATCTTGACCTACACTGTCCACAAAAGTTTCTGGTGTCATCTAAGGTATGGAAAGGCTTAAGGTTGTGAGTTCAGACGCAAGCTGGGTCATACCAAAGACTATATTTACAGCAGTGCAAATGATAACAGTTTACTGATTTCTATAACAGTGATTTCTATAACAGTTTACTGCAGCCATAGATGAAGAGGAAAACACATTACTCTTTGAAAAGTAATAGTTTCTTTCCTAGTCAACAAAATGAAAGTCATGTTTAGTAATTTCCTTTTGATATCCTTTTCATTAAAGCTGTATTTACCTGGATATTGACTAAATTTTTGTTCAGGAAATTTGAAATTTGAACCCTGTATTACAAGCTCTGCTGTTACCAGCTGAGCTAAAGGGGCTTAGTCTGCACTTTTGAACTGTGAGAGTTTGATAAAATTCTACAAATTGCCCAATTGTTATGTAAAACTATTATGTACTAGGAGCCACTTCCTTGGTCATTAACCCTTGGAACACTTAGAACAAGTTTAGATGTTGTTGTAGACACTTTAAACCAAAATTAGATTGCCTTTGGGGACATCAAGATCAGACTGTATAGAACATGCAGCCTGATCCGGATCTATGCTGTTTGCATTTTTGTAAAATTTTTAGGCAATGGTACTGTACAAATTACAATGCTATGGTCTGTTTGCCTCACTGTCAAAGTCCCGTTTGTTCATTTTGTATTGTAACCCTTCACCAAACAATCTCTTCTTTTAATACGGAAAAGGCTTTTGAAAACAAAGTGGGAAAAGAAGAAAAAGCAGGTAATCAGCATTTTCTCTTTTTCCCACAATGTTTTTTACCATATCAGAGTACTTAAGCTTATTTTTACCAATATTGAGTTCGTTGCCTGTAGATGTTTTGAAATCGGAAGAGGCTAAATTTTTTCGTTTGGGAAAGGGTTAACCTTTTGTCACACGACAAAATTTTAGACTAGCCCAAATTGATAGCATTTGCAGACGACAAACTAAAGGTTGCCTCATTGACAAAAAGTATTCCTGATATAATAGAAAACATTGTGGGAAAAGGAGAAAATGCTGGTTACCAGCATTTTCTCCTTTTCCAACAGTGTTTTCAAAAGGCTTCTTCCTCAGGGTTGTTAAAAGTCGGGATTACGTGGTAAAGGGTGTAGAGTCAGTAATTTCCTTCCACTCTTACTCATGGACATATCCTGTTGTCTCAGTTTAACCTTTTACCAAACAATCCCTGGTTTTTACGACCCTGAGATAGAAGCCTTTTGAAAACATTGTGGGAAAAGGAGAAAATGCTGGTAACCAGCATTTTCTCCTTTTCCCACACTGTTTTCTACCCTGCTGGAAACAAATCTCAATTTTTGGGTTTATTTTGTCGTCTGCAAGTGCTTTCAATTTGAACCAGTCTAAAATTTTGTGGTTTGGTAAAGAGTTAAGCATAACTCTTTACCTCACAACTAAGTTTTAGACTTGTCCAAATATATTGCCTTGCCCATTAGCTCAGTGGATCGCGTATCTGACCCATGACCTGCTGGTTGCTGGTTTGATACCCTTTTGTGGCAAACTCACTTTCGGCAATTTTTTTTTGCCATTCACCTCTGGTGCATATGAGTGGCTTGAAAAGAAAGTTGTTTCAGTACTGGTGTGAGAAAGCCAGAAAACACATGCATAGGTGCACCAACGGCTGTGGTATGACCTAAGCTGTTAAAAGTGATTTAAACTCCAGTACAAACAAAGAAAACCAAATTTATAGCATTTGCAGACTTCAAATGAAATGTGGACCAAATAATGACTGAAATCTGGCTTTTAAAGTTAGAAAACAACATTGATGGAGAAAGAGGAAATGCTGGTTACCAGCACTTTAACCTTTCCCAATAATATTTCTAAAAGCATCCTTAGCCCAGGATAGATAAAAATAACAGGATTGTTTTGTAAAGGGTAAAAAGTACAGAATGATCTAATAATTGACTTAAATATACATGTAATTGGCTGTACATATACATGTACAACTTTTATCATCCTTGTATACAGCATCTGAAAACACCAACTTAAGGAGCAGTTGCAATTTTTCCTTTTCTCATTATCTTGATAACAAACCCTTTGCTCAAGTGAGACATTACAGGCATTTAACTTGAACAGTTGGACATGAGTAAATTATGGGCACCTAAATATGGGCAAAAATAGCATACAAAACAGCAATCTGTGTAGATCTCCCAATATCAGTCTCATTCAATTAACACTTTACCAGACAACAAAATTTTAGACTGTTCCAAATTGAAAGCATTAGCAGACAACAAAATTAAAGTGACTCAAAAATTGAAATTTGTTTTAGGAATGGTAGAAAACATTGTGAGAAAAGGAGAAAATGCTGGTTACCAGCATTATCTCCTTTTCCCACAATGTTTTCAAAAGGCTTCTTTCACAGAGTCTTGAAAACCACGGATTGTTTGGTAAATTAAAACCATGAAGTTTTATACTTACCCATATTCAAAGCATTTGTAGACGACAAGTTGAATATGACTAAAATTACTAGATTTGCTCTTGAAAGGTAGAAAACATTGTAAAAAAGGAGAAAATGCTGGTAACCATCATTCTCTCCCTCTCCCACAATTTTTTCAAGTCTTCTTTTTCAGGTTCATGAAAACTAGGGATTGTGTGGTTAAGGGTTAAGCTTGCCTCCCTTCATAGTCTATGTGTGGATCTGACAATGGTTTGTAGAGGGGCACATTCTGTTGACCTGTATGTCAGCCAATCAGAATCGCCCTACTTTTACTTCGGCCAATCAGAATCCTGCTGTCAAGTTTTTGAAAGCAAAAGAAGATTTGCAGTTGAATATGGTATAGAATTTTGATTACACATTGACTAATTATCCATATCCTTTTCTGAAAAGTGTCTTGGTAGTATATGTATCACATGTTTTAAGGTTTTCTTTAGATCAGATAAATAATGCATTGTTTTTTTCTGTTTATAAGGATGAACCAAACAACCTTTGAAACGAGTTCCATGATTGGTGGAGCTGTAATGAAAATCTTAAGTTTTTCAGAAAACGCAAAAGAAGCAACCATAGTCAGATCTGCCATTAACCCTCTACCAAATAATCTCATCTTTTAACAGCAGTGAGAAAGAAGCCTTTTCCCACAATACTTTATCAAAAAAGTTTTCTCTTTGAGGCTTTTTAAACAGGGAATTGGTTTGCAAAGGGTTAGCTCTTTACCACACAACAGAATTTTAGACCAGTCCAAATGGAAGCTTTTGCAGACGACAAATAAAATGGGGCAAGAACAACAGAATTATTGTCTCTGAGATCGTTGAAAACATAGTGGGAAAAGAAGAAAATGCTGTTTACCAGCATTTTCTTCTTTTCCCGCAATGTGTTTAAAAGCCTTCTTCTACGGAGTCTATAAATCTCGAGATTGTGTGGTAAAGAGTTAATAAGCTGAGAGCATAGAAATCTACATGAGATAAAGGGTAAACAACAACATGATGATGATTATGGTGAATGATAAATGAAATTACTCAGTGAGGAGATGACTTTTTGATTAGATAACATATCAATGAAGAGTAGTCAGAGCTTACAGATAAGGGAATATAGAACATTTTTAGCTCACCTGAGCATGAAGTGCTCAAGGTGAGCTTATGTGATCATGCTGTGTCCGTCGTGCATCATCAACTTTTACCTTGTAAACGCTCTAGAGGGTCACATTTTCAGTCCAATACTCATGAAACTTGGTCAGAATGTTTGTCTTGATAATATCTCGGACGAGTTCCAAAATGGGTCATGTCGGGTCAAAAACTAGGTCACTAGGTCAAATCTTTAAAAAACCTTGTGTACGCTCTAGAGGCCACATTTTCAGTCCGATAGTCATGAAACTTGGTCAGAATGTTTGTCTTGATGATATCTCGGACAATTTTGAAAAATGGGTCATGTCGGGTCAAAAACTAGGTCACTATGTCAAATCTTAGAATCAAAGTACCGAAAGTACAGTATGAAGGCGAGTTTGGAATATAGGCATAACATACTGCAATACATTTTCCTGTAGTTTAATCGCCTCTCCTGATACAGCAAAGTGTATAGGGTTTTGCAATGTTCCTGTGGAATGGAGACCAATTGACTATCCTGAGTTTTAAGAAACTTGGAGAAGAAGGCTTGTGAAAATGTGTTGAAAAAAATTAAAACGAAAGGACTTTTCTGAAACTCTTTGCCATTTTATTTGAAGGAAAAATTTTGTGTGATAGCAAAGAGTTTTGATTTACCATTACCCGTATATGTTTTTTCGTTGTATAGAAACTTAGATCTACCCCTCTATTACCCCAATAATGAGTTTAAAAGGTCTTTAGGAAGAAGGCTTGTGAACTCTTGGTGTGAAAAGGAGAATTTGGTGCTAACTAACATTTTCTCCTTTTCCTGAAATGTCTTCCATCCTATTTCAGATAGGTTCCATCAGTGGTGCCAGATTTAAGTTGCTACCTGAAAATGCATTCAATTTTGGCAAGTCTGAAATTTTTTCTTCCTGTAAAGAGATAAGAAAATTTCTCCCTTTCAAAATAAAGTTTTTACATGGCCTCTTTCTCAGGGTTGTTAAAACAGTACTTGATAGGGTATGGTAAAGGGTTGAAGAATAGTTTTTGCTTGAAAATGCAATCAATTTTGATAGGTCTAAAACTGTTATGAGATGATTTATTTCTTGAAAGTCTTTACCATTTTATTCCATAGACAATTTTATTGAGAGAGCAAAGAGTTTCTAGAAAGGTGCCTTTCAGAGTATAGAAACTGAGATTCGGCCTTTTAGATTACAATACTGATTTTTAACAATGTTGAAGAAGAGGCTTTTGAAAGCATTGTAGGAAAAGTAGCAAATAATGATAATCAACATTATTTTTTTGACCTTCTGACAATTTTTTCCATCTTAGCAGGGATCTTACATATGTATATACGATCCCTGGTCTTAGTAACCCTTTACAAAAGCCTTTAGAAAATAACAAAAAATTAGGGCCGTCTACATTAAAGCAGTTAGCAGATGATAAGTTAAGAGCAGCTGAAAATGTGCCGTTTGGCTGGGAAAAACTACAAAACATAATGGTAAAGGGAGAAAATACTGGTTAATAGCATTTTCTCCTTTTCCAAAAGTATTTCGAAAAGTGGGGGTTTTTTTTCCCTGAGGTTGTAAAAATTTTGTCTTTCGGTTAAAAGGCCTTTTTTTTTTTAATTGTTTACCATTTTATTTGAAATATATTTTATCAAGATTGAAAAGAGTTTCAAAACAAACGACTTTCAATGTTCAAAACGGAGATTTAACTTTTAGATTACAATACATGTGCTGAGTTTTAATGACCTTAAAGAATGGGGCTTTTAAAAAAAAAGGAAGAGTATTCTGAAACCTTGCAGGAACATGAGAAAATACCGGCAACGAACATTTTCTCCGTTTCGCACAATGTTTACCATCCTATTAAGGATAACCAACATAATTTGACGGCTGACTTTATAGGTCCTATGAGGGACGTCCGAGGACGTTCTCTGTTTATACGATTCTTGTAATCTCTGACCCTGTTAACCCTTAGAGCGCTGGATTGATGAAATTGGCATTTTCCATTTTGGGAAAAATGCTTAATTATTGCAACTCTATCCAGGGCTATTTTAGTTGGATTACTACGAGGTAGCTCACACTGCAGATCCGACATAAGATTGCACATTCTGTGCAGACCATAGCTTCATCTTCCTTGTCTGCAAAAGAGACAGACGTAATAAGCGGTCTAAGGGTTCGTCGACATTAACGCTCGTGTTTCATTTATCCCGCGTAACCGGAATGTACGTTCAGGTTCGGCAAACATGAAAGCAAAATGATTGCTTACCTGTCAATTGAGATACACCCTATTCCTTTGTTCGACAATAATATATCGTATACAGTTACACAGATACAGGCCCTTGGTCTGTGTCCTTAGAAAAACATGAACACGTCCGATGCATTCTAGGACTGTTGGATTCTCTGTGTCAAGATAATTTTATCATTGTGTTATTCAGTTTTGAAAAGAAGTGTAGTTGAAGGAAATTTTTTCGAGGAAAACAAACGGATTATATTACGTAAAGATTTCATTTCTAATAATGATGGAGGTAAGTGATTATGATAACAATTCATTGCAGTAAGCGTTTATTCTTTACGAAATTTCAGACTAAGTTGAAATTGAAAGCATTTGCAGACGACAAATTCAGGGTGGCCCAAATTAGGGACGAAATTTGCTCTTGATAGGGTAGAAACATTGTGGTAAAAGGAAAAAAAATGCCGGTTTCAAGCAATATCCCCTCTTCCCTCGATGTTTTTAAAAGCTTGCTTTTTCAGAGTCGTTACAAGTGAGTGGTAAACGGTTAAATATTTATGAATACTTACTGAACGTTAAGCACCGTGACAATCAAAATAAGAAGTTAAAACTTTTTAAGTAATAAAACGGTTACAGATCATGTTATTGTCATTTTTGACGTAGTTAAGTCCGATCATACTCATATATAAGGAAAGAAACGATAAGACTGGAACCCAGGCTATCCCCTGCTATACATTGGTACATTATGCTGGCCGGAACTACTTTGAAATGACACATATTGTGATTTCAACTGATTTACCTTTTTCTTTTCACGGGTCTCCGGAATCAAAACTGGGCCACGCTGATGCCTAACAATAACCTATTCATTAATCATAATGTCAAGTACAACTTTGATAGAAGAAAAAGATATTTCTTTGAAAGAGAAAATTTTGTATAAACACTTGATGATTCAAAGGAATTTATTTCATTGAAATTTTACTTCTCATAAAGACAGAATAATGTTCTCAACAGAGATAAGAGGTCTGTCAGTGATACGTCATTCAAAAAATCTGTCCGATTGGTTAGATCAGGGGTCGTAAATTTACACATACGATCCCTCTGGTTAGTTGTTTATGCGTTGTGGAGTGGAAGTAGGTCCGAATGACGTCATTTTAGTAGGTTTCGATTGGCTTATTACAGCTACAGTTTATTTGTTGCTGTAGCAACACCATTGTAACAATCAACTGATCCAAAGTATTTTGCATTTGTCAAAAACGATGCTTTTTAAGAATTCGATTTCATTCCTTCTAGAAATCTGAAGTTTCTTCTTATCTTGGAAAAACGTTGTGTACGCTCTAGAGGCCACATTTTCAGTCTGATACTCATGAAACTTGGTCAGAATGTTTATCTTGATTATATCTCAGATGATTTCAAAAATGTTTCATGTCAGGTCAAAAACTAGGTCACTAGATCGAATCTTAGAAAAACCTTGTGTACGTTCTAGAGGCCACATTTTCAGTCCGAAACTTATGAAACTTGGTCAGAATGTTTGTCTTGATTATATCTCGGATGAGTTCAAAAATGGGTCATGTTGGATCAAAAACTAGGTCACTAGGTCAAATCTTGGAAAAACCTTGTGTAGAGGCCACATTTTCAGTCCACAACTCTTGAAAGTTGGTCAGAATGTTTATCTTGATGACATCTCGAATGAGTGTGAAAATGGGTCATGTCGGGTCAAAAACTAGGTCACTAGGTCAAATCTTAGAAAAACCTTGTGTACGCTCTAGAGGCCACATTTTCAGTCCGATAGTCATGAAACTTGGTCAGAATATTTGTCTTGATGATATCTTGGAGGAGTTTGAAAATGGGTCATGTCAGGTCAAAAACTAGGTCACTAGGTCACATCTTAGAAAAACCTTGTGTATGCTCTAGAGGCTATATTTTCAGTCCGCAACTCTTGAAAGTTGGTCAGAATGTTTGTCTGGATCAGGGTTCCCTCTGGCTGCTTTTTAGCTCCACTGGCCGAAGGCCAGTGGGCTTATGTCATGGCCCGGTGTGCGTCCGTGCGTGCGTTAACTTTTTTCAAACTTCTTCTTCTCTGAAACTACACATCCAAATTTTATGAAACTTCACAGAAATGATCCTGCCATGGTCCTCTTTAGAATTTCTTGAAAGAATATGATTCCTTCAAAAACTCTGGTTGCCATGGCAACAAAACTGAAAAATATTGAACATCTTTGAAAATCTTCTTGTCTGAAACCATAAGGCCCAGGGCTACCAAATTTGGCATGTAGCTAATGGATCTTTATCAAATTCCTTCATATTATAGCCCTGGGGACAAAATTGGCTCTGCCCCGGAGATCACAAGTTTAACATGGGCTTATATAGTGACTGTAATGTAAAATAATAATTAAGGGAAATAATTCCTGTTATACAAGATAAAGTTTTTTACTATTTACCTCCCTTGATTGTCAGACTGCACTTATACATTATTGGAGTTTGGTATTCAAGTTTTTTGGAGAGGAAATGTTCTATTTTAAGCGAGAGTGATTTATTTTGATGCTAATGGTTATGCTCACATGAATGGAATGTTTAATTTAAAGTAAGGTTTCTATCACTCAAATTTTTTCAGAACTTTACCTTTCATGCTAATGAATAAACCTGCTTGTATTCACTGATATTATCTTTGCGTTTAAAAAGATATGACTGTTTTTGTTTGTCGGGCGGGGTGGAGGTTATGTTTTCAAAGTAAGTTTATTACCATACAGACTTTTTATGCTGTATGTCTCTGTCAATGCCAATTAAGCGCATGATACGTTAATTTTACTCTATAAGAAATGACAATTTTTTTTTACTGTATCAAGTTTAAAACCATTGCAAAAAGACAAATTGAATGTAGCTTAAATGACTATTTCTGTCTTTTATAGGTTAGGAAATGTTGTGGGAAAAGGAGAAAGTACTGGCTGACAACATGTTGTCCTTTTCTCATGATGTTTTTTAAAGCCTTCTCTTTCAGGGTCATTAACACTTCGATTTGTGTGGTAAAGGGTTAAAAAGCCAGTGGAGCGATACAGGACCATCATGGCCCTCTTGTTTTTTTGCGCCATCACTTTCGCCAAATGAGAAAAGTTTGCGCCAGATTGAAATAATTGGAGCCAGTTGGCACCAATTTTAAAATGAATGTACAGTAGGTCGGGCATAATCAAGAATTAGTCAATAAATCATCACTGCATGGTTGTGTCATGAGCAATAATATAAACAAGAAAACATTTGCCTTTATCAGATTTAATTACTTGTATATATGTTGATTGTGTGAATATATTCCAAAAATTAGTTTTGTTAACAACAAAAAATCATTATGTATTAAGTTCAAGTAGATCTGTCATTAATGTTTGTAAAACCACTGTGACAAAAGCAGAACTAGGTCATTGATAACCATTTCTCCTACTGTAACAAAGTTTTAAAGAGAGACTTGTATGAAACAGATAGAAGTTTAAATTGTACAAACCAAACAAAAAAGTCAATATGAGAAAACTTTTTACAAAAGTAAAAATTGCTCATTTAGAGAAATTTCTAGATCTAGAAAAAAATTTTCATGAGGGGACTATTTACATTTTGAAATATACAGAAGTTAAAATGTTAAAAACCAAACAATTTTTTCGAAAGGTGGGCAGGAAAAACGACATAGAAAATTTTGAGGACGACGATAACATACCCAACCGAGTTTTAGTTAGTGCCGACGCGGTCAGCATTTCGGAAACCGGCTGTATATTAATTTAATACAGAATCTATCGATTTTACCTGCGATTATGGTTCATTTTGACATTTAGTAACGTTTATCATTTATATGGGACACTGGTCTTCGATACTTTCACTTTCTTACAGTTTTCCCAAATTAACTGACAAGTTTTGTATATAGCCGGAAGTTTATATTATCGGAAGTTAAGTATATTCGGATAGTCAGGTGTGAATGACATCGATTTGTAAAGTAATTTCAATTACGTCGATGCCATAGTTTATTCCTGATGGTTAACTTCAACTTTATTGATGAATTGGGGGTCATGCATCTACACATTGTGGTGAAGGGGACCAGTATCAAAATGTACGGCATCCCGATATGAGAAATATCGGAGCCAGTCATTTTCGCCAATCAGCATTTTCTTGCGCCGCATTTAAAAATCTGTCGCAAATGGCGCCAAATGCAAAGCCCAGCGGGAACCCTGTTGATGATATCTCGGACAAGTTCCGAAATGGGTCATATCAGGTCAAAAACTAGGTCACTAGGTCAAATCTTTGAAATACCATGTGTATGTTCTAAAGGCCACATTTCTGTTCAGTACTTATGAAAGGTGGTCAGAATCTTTGTTTTGATAATATCTACAATAGGAAAATGAGCTATGTTTGGCTAAAAAGTAGGTCACTGAAATTCTACAAAAAGCTTGTGTACAAGCTAGAGGCCAAATTTTCAGTCCAATAATTATGAAAGCTTGATAGAATGTTTGTCATAATATCTTGAAAGAGATTAAAAATGGGTCATGTTTGGTCAAAAGACTCAGGTGAGCGACCTTAGGGCCATCATGGCCCTCTTGTTTAATAAACACTTTACCTCCAAGTCTACCCAGCAGACGACTTTCTCAGTTTTTTGTTTGATCATTATTGAAACATTAAAAAAAAAGTGACTGGTACAAACAATTTGTGCCTTCAGATATATTTGTGGTCGTGTTCCTGTATGCCTAAGTTCATGTTGATTTGCCCTTTTTTTTTCAGGAATATTTTTAAAGTCATCTGCAGCAAAATTTCTTTTGGGAGATAATTAGTTGAAAGATAAATAGTTTTTATATCTGTTGTAAATCTTACGATGTTAATACTTGTTCAAATTGTCTTACTGGTAACATAGGTTTTTGTCCAGGAAAAAAAAGGGTTTCCAACTCTTTACCATTCAGCAAAGTTGTAGACAAAAATAAAGCATTTGCATACAAACAATCATATGTGGTATTTGTTATGATGGTATTAATTATGGAAAGGGTATGAAACATTCTGTGAGAAGGAGAAAACCCTATTTACTAGCATTGCCTGCCAAATGTTTTCTAAAGCCTTCTCTGTAAGGGTCGTGTGATAAAGTGTCAAAATGAGGATTTTTCTTTTGAACAATCAAAACTTGCTACGTTTATTCATGTACATAATAGTAACTGGGCTAAAATGTTGTGCACTTTCGTTATTTATGCTTGCTGTCCATGAATTCTCAGCAGGATTTTTTTCCCCTGTATTCCATTCCGTAACCTAGAAACAGAAGATAACCCAACAATATGTTACAAATTACAAATTGTAATTTGGCATAGTCGTGACAAGCACTTGGGTAACCACTGAATACTTTCTCAGAGTTCCCGATTACGCAAAATCATACGTGAAACACGTAAAAATGAAATAAAAAATGCACAAAAAAAACCAAACCTGCACGTGAAATCACGCACAAAAAATACGGACGAAGATGAAAAATAATTAGGAAATGCTTGCATAGAATGGCTCACGTAAAAAGTGATTTTTCGGAAAATGTTGATCATCAGAAAAATTTGGGATTTCCAGCTTTCTATTTTTAGACCATTTACACGGTCAGCGTACTCGGTCTTTGTTGTTGTGATCAATAATTGCAGACTGGGACTCGTTTGTTTCCAAAAAATATCCATAATTCAGCTCTCCTTTCTTTAACGCAGTCTATGAAAAAGCGTTTTGTCAGTGTCAACGTCTTTCGTCTGTAAACTAACATTGGGGATAACTCAGAAATGCTGTACTTTAGAAGCTTTCAGATTTCAGAATTCGGGTTCCAGTAAGCAAGCAAGGTACTCTAGTCATAGAACCATTCAAAGTGTAGAAAACAGAATTCATATTGAGTACAGTAGTCACCAGCCAGACTTCGAAAATGACTATTGTACAAAAGGCATATGAAAAGATGAGCATAAAGACTACTAGTTAACACTTTACCAAACAATTCTTTTACTGTTAGTTACATCAGGGATCCCTGGTTACATGTAAAAATGTACATTCACTTAGTAGATCTATAGGATTGTTCTTCACCTGAAAGAGAATGAGGCATTTTACCTTCAAGCGACCAAGCGATTTTACTGACTAAAATGACCAAGTGGAGTCATTTATGACCCCATTGTGCTCTGTACAGGGATCCTTATTATGAATGGCTGGTTGGGGGTTTAACATACCAAAACTACTCTCTGTATTTAAGACAGGTATTTTAATATGATCTAATGTAATATGTGTTTGCTAATAATACTTTTATTGCAAGAAATAACCAAACGCAGACAACATTACATTTATTTAGACAGTCCTTGTCTGTTCCCACTTGCAAAAATATATCTGAGCCACGCTGTAGCAAAAGGGGGCTTAATGCATCTTGCTGCCCTAGGTCTGTTAGCCATGGTTCAGTGCAATACAATATAAAGTACTGATAGAAGTGGAACATTTGAATAAAATTTAAAAGCCAATGTTTAAAAACCAATGTCTCTTTTTGGGGTAATAAATGACCCCACAAGAGTTTGTGATGTCTACGCCACACCAATTTGCTGATCCCTGCAAAAAACTATGAAAGTGTGTAGAATTAGTAGACTGACAAACTCATGCTAGGAAACAAAATTTGGATAAAAAATAAAGAGATGGCACATTAAAGTATATGGCTGGGGTCGTAAATGACCCCACATGGTTGCTTGAAGGTTAAGCAAACAATTTAGAGTTGTAGGCATACTAGTTTTTAGCTCCACTGGCCAAAGGCCAGCGGGCTAATGTCATGGCCCGTTTTCCGTCGTGTGTCCGTCCGACCGTCCGTGCGTTAACTTTTTTTAGCTCACCTGAGCACAACGTGCTCAAGGGGAGCTTTTAGGATCACATCAACTCCTCCTAAACCGCTGGGCCAATTTGGACCAAACTTGGCTGGAATGTTCCTTGGGAGGTCTTCTTTAAAAATTGTTCACAGAATTTGATTCCATCAAAAACTCTGGTTGCCATGGCAACCAAATGGAATTTTCTAAGAAATTCTTTAAAAATCTTCTTCTCTGAAACCTCTGGTCAGATTTTGAAATAATTTCAGAGATGTTCCTTGGGTGACCCTTTTCAAAAATTGTTCGTGAAATTTTGATCCGTCAAGAAACATGGCTCTGGTGAATGGGGGCTACTTGCACTATACAAAAATGAAGAAATTCTTAAAAATTCTTCTTCTCTGAAACCGCTGGTCAGATTTTAAAATAATTTCACAGAGATGTTCCTTGGGTGACCCTTTTCAAAAAGTGTTTGCGAAATTTTGATCCGGCAAGAAACATGGCTCTGGTGAATGGGGGCTACTTGCACTATACAGAAATGAAGAAATTCTTAAAAATTCTTCTCCTCTGAAACCGCTGGTCAGATTTTGAAATAATTTCACAGAAATGTTCTTAGGGTGACCCTTTTCAAAAATTGTTAGCAAAATGCTGATTCGTCAAGAAACATGGCTCTGATGGGGGGGGGGGGGGCACTTGCACTATATGGACATGAAGAAATTCTTAAAAATTCTTCTTCTCTGAATCGGCTGGTCAGATTTTGAAATAATTTCACAGAAATGTTTCTTAGGTGACCCTTTTTAGAAATTGTTAGAGAAATTTTGATCCATCAAGAAACATGGCTCTGATGGCTGTGAGCTATTTACACTATATGAACATGAAGAAATTCTTAAAAATTCTTCTTCTCTGAAACCGCTGGTCAGATTTTGAAATAATATCACAGCAATGTTCCTTGGGTGACTCTTTTCAAAAATTGTTCACAAAATTGTGATCTGTCAAAAAATAGGCTCTGATAGTGGGGGCTATTTGCACTACAGGGACATGAAGAGGAATTTCTTAATTTAAATTCTCTGGAATGGCTGGTCAGATTTTGAAATAATTTCACAGAAATGTTCCTAGGGTGACCCTTTTCAAAAATTGTTAGGGAAATTTTTATCTGTCGAAAAACAACAGCCAATTGTTGGCACCTGCATGTGGTGCTCTTGTTCGACTTGTTTTTAGTCACTATCGAGCATGTGCTCTTCTTCAAGAAATTGTCTTTGGGTGATCTATCCAAAAATTTATTTGCAGAATTCTGATTCATCAAATTCATTGCTGTGGTGATGATTGTAGGGGTGGTGACAGATTTTGAAATGCCTTTTACAAGTGACCTTTTCAAAATTGCTTGGCAAAATAATGATTTTTGTTTCCAAAGTTTCAATACCTCAAAAAAAAAATGGCTATGGTCCTCTCAAAAATTCAGGTGAGCGATCCAGGGCCATCTTGGCCGTCTTGTTTTAAACATCTTCTTCTCTGAAACTACCCAGCCAATTTTGATGAAACTTCACAGAAATGATCCTGCCATGGTCTTCTTCAGAATTTCTTGAAAGAATTTAATTCCTTAAAAAATTCTGGTTGCCATAGCAACAAAACTTAAAAATATTGGAAATGTTTGAAAATCTTCTTGTCAGAAACCATAAGGCCTAGGGCTACCAAATTTGGCAAGTAGCTTTATCTAGTAGACCTTTATCAAGTTTCTTCAAATTATAGCCCTGGGGTCAAATTTGACCCCGCCCCAGGGGTCACAAGTTTTACATAGGCTTATATAGAGAAAACTTTAGAAATCGCCCTGTACCTAGCCATAAGGCCTAGGGTTACCAAATTTTGCATGTGGCTTTATCTAGTGGGCCTCTACCAAGAGTGCCCAACTTATAGCCCCGGGGTCAAATTTGACCCCAACCCGGGGGGGGGGGGTCACAAGTTTTACATAGGCTTATATAGAGAAAACTTTAGAAATCTCCCTGCACCTAGCCATAAGGCCTGGTGCTACCAAATTTTGCATGTGGCTTTATCTAGTGGGCCTCTACAAAGAGTGCCCAACTTATAGCCCAGGGGTCAAAAGTGGCCCCGCCCCAGGGGTCATGATTTTTATATGGGCTTATATCGACAAAACTTTAGAAGTCTCCCTGTTCTCAGTCATATGGCCTAGGGCTACCAAATTTGGCAAGTAGCTTTATCTAGTAGACCTTTATCAAGTTTCTTCAAATTATAGCCCTGGGGTCAAATTTGACCCCGCCCCAGGGGTCACAAGTTTTACATAGGCTTATATAGAGAAAACTTTAGAAATCGCCCTGTACCTAGCCATAAGGCCTAGGGTTACCAAATTTTGCATGTGGCTTTATCTAGTGGGCCTCTACCAAGAGTGCTCAACTTATAGCCCCGGGGTCAAATTTGACCCCAACCCGGGGGGGGGGGGGTCACAAGTTTTACATAGGCTTATATAGAGAAAACTTTAGAAATCTCCCTGCACCTAGCCATAAGGCCTGGTGCTACCAAATTTTGCATGTGGCTTTATCTAGTGGGCCTCTACCAAGAGTGCCCAACTTATAGCCCTGGGGTCAAAATTGGCACCGCCCCAGGGGTCATGATTTTTATATGGGCTTATATCGACAAAACTTTAGAAGTCTCCCTGTTCTCAGTCATATGGCCTAGGGTTACCAAATTTTGCATGTGGCTTTATCTAGTGGGCCTCTACCAAGAGTACCCTAATTATAGCCCTAGGATCGAATTTGACCCCGTTCGAGGGGTCAGAAGTTTTACATGGGCGTATGTATTGAAATCTTTAGAAATCTTCTTGTTACTTACCATAAGAACTTGGGCTACCAATTTTAGTACTGCCTCAGAGGTCTTATGTTCAAAACCAATTGGCTAAGTATTGTAATGTTTGGCATGTAGGGATTTTACATATTAGCCAGTGGAGCGATACAGGGCCATCATGGCCCTCTTGTTCTGAATTTGTACCCCCATTTTTTTTCTTATACCCCCATTTTTCAACTGTAGGGGACACAAAACCCCCAAATAAAAATTTCAGTGAGAAGACTGCTTTTTTTACATAACTCTTTAGCAACAAATACTGTGGCCCTATTGCTGTTTTATCAATACAACATAAAACGAGATACTTCGGGAGAAAAAAAAAATTATAAATACGTTGGTTACCTAAAGCTGAATGACAACTTTAATACATATATTACTTTTCCTATTAATTCATGTGCAACATGGTTATCTTAGGTTACTCACATTATACATGAGGGAAAATAATTTTGTCCTACATCGTACCTCAATCCGTAGAAAATAATATTTAAGTTGAAGTAAACATCCCAGCCATGCAGCCATTATGTATGAGCAGGATAGACAACAAAACTTTGTGAGGTTGTCTAATGTCTATATTATGATACAGACACAAGCTTTATCTGACAACCCTGCAAGCTATCCAACCTTGACCATGTGGAATGACAAAGCATTGTATGATATATACAGACCATATACTGAGTGCAGATTGGCTTATTTATCAGAGCCATCTCCATGATGCATCATACCAAGCGGGTCATCATGTGATTATAAATCCATAAAACCCATTTTGTCTAACAGCCCACTGAATCCTTCAGTAGAATGGTCCTTGGACATGCAGCAAATTTACCAGATGCAGACTGTGCAGTCTGACCCTGCCGGGTCCATCCTTTTTGCAGATACATTATACATCATGGCTCTAAGTATGTGGGAATTCTTTCATTTTATATGAACCTATAATTTCTATGTCTGGTAAGGAGTTTATACCTCTCTGTCTGGCGTCGTGTAGCTATGGCATAACAAGGACTGGAGCCAGGGAAACAGATATGCCAGACAAAGGTGTCTCATAAGTCATAAACTAGCAAGCAGTCTCATTTGGAGTGATACTATAATGGGATACAAAAGACAGTTACTTCCCTTAATAGCTTATCACTACCTACTAGGTCCTGAATAATGTATTACTTGGGTTATATCCTTGATATTCCTTTGCACTGATTAGGAATGTTCAGGTTTAGATATCTCCATCAAAATTTATCAAACCACAAATTTGATCTATTTGATGCATTTCAATAGTAATAATGCGTGACATTTAACGACATTTGCAACAGTTTCCATTTTCACACTTCGTGTAACTATCACGCTCACCTTTTACTCGAAAAACGGTGAGCACCCAACACAATTGATCCTGCCACACTTGTCAATGTCTGCAGAATGGATAAACCAAGAACTAAAACGGGTCGTCTAATGTCAGCAAAATGAAGAAAAAAAAATATTTGAATCAAGCTAAATAATTACATGCGAGGCAAGAATCCAAAATTGCACTTTCAAAAGATCGGACTGAAAGTCAAAGTGAATCACCTAACTACGTCACCTAACAACGGAAATATGGACACAGGTCATGCTTTTACTAGCGCTCTGTCTGGCAGACGTATCGTTGAGCTAAAACGTCCTTTCAGATGCAGATGCTTTCAGTTTGGTCTAGTCCAAAATTATATCACTTGGTAAAGACTTGCAGAAAACGAGGGGCTGTACGTAACACTTTCTCCTTTACCAGGTTGTCTCTTAGCTTGATGAGTCTGCAGCAGACAGCATTAGAAAACATTGATGTCAAAAGGAGAAATTGCTGATATGGATTGGTTTCTCTTTTTCGCACAATGATTTCTGACCCATCAAAGAACTGTGATACATGAATACCAGGTTTTGGTTTAGCGTCTGCAAACACGTCAAATTTAGAAGAGTCTAAAATTAGTCGTTTGGAAATGGGTTAAATGCTAACATCAGTATTACATTTATATGCTATGAATTGGTTTATTATGACCAACAAAGTTGATTCTTATAAAAAAAAGTTGTGTTATTGAAAAAAATTGAGATAATTTACTTCATACAGTATCTTTGTCTTTGACAAACCCTACATTTATTCATTAGTTAGTACCCCACCCACAAACTTAAAATGTATTTTCTTAAAAAATAAGGCTGGTGACCTATTTGTTTTAAGCTTGATTCTTTTAGTTTAGTACCTGAATATTATTCATAGAAAAAATAAGAAAAATCTGAATGTTAGAACATTTGAAAAAATAACTTTAAAAGATACTCTTTGGTTTTTCTGGTTTTTTCCAAAATAAAGGTGTTTTAGCCATAAGTTAAGGTTTTTTTTTTTTTTAAATATTGATACTCAGTATACTCTAAATTATTTTTTTCATTAAATTTGATGTTTCACCAATACAATGACATAAAATTTGCTTATAATTGTTGTCATTTAGAAAAATATACATAGACTTAGTTTTCATAGGTGAAATTTCGTCTTGAACTGCCGCAATGCAGGGTGTACTAAAAGAAATATTCATAGAATTTTTCCAAAGCTGGTGACCCCCTCTTTTTATCTCCTATTTTTGTAGATCAGATAATAAAATATCACCTTACAAAGTTTCATGAAATTGTGAATGTTATGAAAAAATGGTGAAACTGTAGCAATCGTCTTTAATTTGCAAGAATTATGAAGACCTTACATATACATCACAAGCCAAATGGTAATAATCACAACGTCTCCTAGTAAAGCAAGGATAAAAACAAAGGAAACCAAGTAAAAGGACTCAGTTGCAATTTGGTTACCTTGGTTTTTATCTAATAAGGGAGATAATTTGAATTTCACTTTTTTTCCCATTAACTCTGTACCAGGTAACAAAATTTAAGACTCATCTTAATTCTCTACCAAACATCAAAATTTTACAATTGTCCAAATTCAAAAGATTTGCAGATGAAAAAATAAATATAACTGAAAATCTGAAATTTGTTTCTGGAAGGGTAGAAAACATTGTGGGAAAAGGAGAAAATGTTGGTCACCAGCATTTTCTTCTTTTCACACGATGTTTACAAAAGGTCTCATTCTCTGGGTCGTCAAAAGTTGGGATTTTGTGGTGAAGGGCTAAGCTTTAAACTGCTAAATAAATCTGAACCCTTAACACTTTACCTGATGATAAAATTTTATACTCGCTGAATACCTTGGTTTTTATCTAATAAGGGAGATAATTTGAATTTCACTTTTTTTCCCATTAACTCTGTACCAGGTAACAAAATTTAAGACTCATCTTAATTCTCTACCAAACATCAAAATTTTACAATTGTCCAAATTCAAAAGATTTGCAGATGAAAAAATAAATATAACTGAAAATCTGAAATTTGTTTCTGGAAGGGTAGAAAACATTGTGGGAAAAGGAGAAAATGTTGGTCACCAGCATTTTCTTCTTTTCACACGATGTTTACAAAAGGTCTCATTCTCTGGGTCGTCAAAAGTTGGGATTTTGTGGTGAAGGGCTAAGCTTTAAACTGCTAAATAAATCTGAACCCTTAACACTTTACCTGATGATAAAATTTTATACTCGCTGAATTTCAAAGCACTTGCTGACAACATAATTATTCAGTGTAGCTTAAATGATGGGATTTGCTCTTGAAAGGGTAGAAAACATTGTTTGAAAAGGAGAAAATGCTGGTTACAAGCATTTTCTCCTTTTCCAACAATGCTTTCAAAAGGCCTATTTCTCAGGGTCTTTAAAATACGGGATTGTTTGGTAAAGGGTTAAACTGTGAAATAGAGTAAACAGAGTCAAAATTTCCAGCCAATAATATACACAGAAACATTGTGATTACCAGGTGCTTGTTGCTGGGAAATAACTCGCCTCATTGGACAGTATAAATCCAAGATCAAACAGCACCTTTTTTGCAGTCTGATCTTGATCCACATTGTCCTCAAAAGGGCATTCAGTTGTGCTCAGTAGCCTAAGTGTTCATTGACAGCATTTACAGATGACTAATTGTGGTTCAAATGTTTTATTCAGTCTTTAAAGACTAAGGTAACATTGTGGGAAATGAAGAAAATGCTGGTTACCAGCATTTTCTCCTTTTTCCATATTGTTTTTAAAAGGTTAACAAACATTTTATTTTCTTTTTGTTTCAGGTGCAGGTCAGCCAGTTCACATCCAGTTTCCAAATATGGGTCCCTGCTTGCTGATAGACATAGATGCTGAATTACGTATGGTATGGACCAATGGTGAGGGGCAACAACAGGTATAATTGATTTTACGAATTAATCCATTACCACACAATCCAAAGTAATAACGACCCTGAGAAAGGAAACTTCGGAAAACATTTGATGAAAATGCTGTTAACCCAAATGTTCACTATACTTTCAAATATTATTTTTACCAGTTGAAGAACATCTAATTTGTTGCCTGAAAATGCTTTCACTTTGGAACCATCCTATAGTTTGTTTTTTGGTACAGAATTAAAATGAAGGTGTTTAAAAACATTTTGGCACAAGGAGAAAATGCTGTCATCCGGTAAAGGATTAAATGACATGTTAATTCAGCAAAAATCACTTGATACTCACAAGATCTTTATTCTGTCATTTCATTCACAGAGATGCTCCAATCTTTATTGTCTCTCAAGAATATAAGTTTGAGTTGTTCTGTTTTTCTTATTATTAATGTCTGTTGATTTGATTTGAGCCATGCTCTTGCAAAAGGGGGTTTAATGCATCTCTGTGATGCAAAATACCAGGCAAGTTATCAAATAATTATGGACCCATGAAAAACATTGTGTCAAACAACCAACTGGATCATAACATAGTATGGTCCTTGGACATGGATAAAATTCACAAAATTTCTTGTCCCATACCCTAAGACCTAGGATTACCAAATTTGGTTTGTAGCGTCATCGAATAGACTTGTACCAAAAGTCTTCACACCATAGCCCTGGGGTCAAAATTGATGCTGTCCCGTGGGTCACAAGTTTTACATGTGCTAATATAATAAAAACTTTAGTCCTGTCCTGGGGGTTACAAGTTTCACATTTAAGGAATGAAGAGAACTTTTTTTGTTTTCATGGATGTATGAAAAAAAAACCTAATCACACTTTTGTATGAAACCGCAAAGGTTTTTTTTTTCATACCTCCATGAAACTTGGTCAGAATGTTTGCCTCAATTATATCTCGGACGAGTTTGAAAATGGGTCATGTCGGGTCAAAAACTAGGTCACTAGGTAAAATCTTAGAAAAACCTTGTGTACGCTCTAGAGGCTACATTTTCAGCCCAAAACTCTTGAAAGCTGGTCAGAATGTTTATCTTGATGATATCTCGGTCGAGTTCGAGATGGGTCCTGTCGGGTCAAAAACTAGGTCACTAGGTCAAATCTTAGAAAAACCTTGTGTACGCTCTAGAGGCCACATTTCCAGTCAGATACTCATGAAAGTTGGTCAGAATGCAGGGTTCTCCCTAGGTCCAGAATCCCAAGAGTCATTGACTCTTGGGACCAAATTTTCAAGAGTCAAAATAGAATTTCCAAGAGTCTAATAGAAATGTCCAAGGGTCAAAATTATCACGGAGGGATAAGGGTGAAATAATGAAAACTTTCCATTTATATTCTTTGTTTATGGACAGGTATTAGATAAGAAAATACCCTATCTTATGTAGAGACTTGTTGGAATGAAGTGGACAGAAGAATTTTAAATTGCAGCCCTAGAATGCAATTCATCTTGATGAATAAATGGACAGAAACAACTTTTGAACTGTTTACCAAAGAACAAAAACTTTTGACTAGATCATAATTATTTTAGACATTTGCAGACGACAATTCAAATGTGGCTGGAACGACTTGATTTGTCTTTCTTACCCCAGAACATTGTGGAAAAGGGAGAAAATAAAGGTCACATCCATTACAGTGTTATTTCTTAAGATTTAAGTCTTCTTTTCTTGTCCAATTACTTTTTCTTTCACACTTGTTCCGCTTTTCCCCCCCCCCCCCCCCCCCCATCTATAGGTTGTTTATTTTCATCTTAAAAAGTTTTTCCTAATTTTTAAACAGAGATTTTAGCTTTCACTTATTGTTTCATAAAGAAATAAGTATAAATTCACTGTTTAAATTTGTCACCAAAGATGAAAAGATAGTTTGAAGTGCCTCTGATCGGACGATGTCAAAATGATTTCTGTTGTGTCATGGGTTTTCACGTTTTTTTCCAGCGATCTTTTTTTCAAATCGGTTAATATTTTTACAAGTATTACTGCATGATTTGATATAAATTTGTTAATTAGGGTAGCAGTTAACTTGAAAACCTGTCATTTTACTCTAGATAATTGGACTGACACCTTTATCATGTTTTCAAAATGACTCACCACTCGCTAGCTTGATTACGTGTGATAAACAGAGTTGCGTGCGTCTGTATACAGTTGACACTGATCGTGTTTATTATAGGCTACATTCCTGCCGGATGCATGCGACATAATTTATATGACCCTTTGGCTGGTAATCTCATGCGTCAGATTGACGCTTAGGCAGATATTTTTGAGCGTCAAAAACGGGTCATTTCGGATTTCCATGCATCAAAACCTGGAGTCCCGGGTCAAAGGAGAACCCTGGAATGTTTGTCTTGATGATATCTCGGACGAGTTTGAAAATTGATCATGCTGGGCCAAAAACTAGGTCAGTAGGTCAAATCTAAGAAAAACCCTGTGCACACTCTAGAGGCCACATTTTCAGTCCAGTGCTCTTGAAAGTTGGTCAGAATGTTTGTCTTGATGATATCTCGGATGAGTTCTAAAATGGGTCATGTCTGGTCAAAAAGTAGGTCACAAGGTCATATCTTAGAAAAACCTTGCGTACACTCTAGAGGTCACATTTTTGGTCCAAAACTCTTGAAATTTGGTCAGAATGTTTGTCTTTATGATATCTTGGACAAGTTTGAAAATGGGTTATGTCAGGCAAAAGACTAGGTCACTGGGTCAAATCTTAAAAAAAAACCTTGTGTACGTGCTAGAGGTCACAGTTTCAGTCCAAATTTCTTGAAAGTTGGTCAGAATGTTGTTCTTGATGACATCTCAGATGACTTCAAAAATCGGTCATGTTGGGTCAGAAAGTAGATCAGTACTTCAAATCTTAGAAAAAATCTGTGTATGCTCTATAGGCCACATTTTCTGTCCAATATGTATGAAAGGTGGTCAGGATCTTTGTTTTGATAATATCTACAATGGTAAAATTTGCTATGGTTGGCTAAAAGGTAGGTCACTGAGAGATATTCTAGAAAAAGCCTGTGTATATGCTAGAGGCCAAATTTTCAGTCCAATAATTATGAAAGCTTAGTAGATTGTTTGTCATGATATCTCAAAAGAGATTGAAAATGGGTCATGTTTGGTCAAAAGACTCAGGTGAGCGACTTCAGGGCCATCATGGCCCTCTTGTTTGTAAATCCAACATTGCGTACTTATTTAATGTCCATTTCATTGATATTTCATGGCGTGGTAAAACTGCTCGTTTATGACGTAAAAATGACGTAATTCATGACGTCATTATAGCATCGAACACTTGCAGATTTAGTAGATTTATTATTAGAAGTTAAATACGCAAGAATTAAGTTGAAAATAAGATTGTTAGAACCCAGCAAAGTGACAATGAGTTTTAAGCTCTGTCTTTGGATTTACTGTTGGATATTTTATTTCAATACTCAGAGAAAACAAATTCAGCCAGCAATTTGAACTTCGGACTCGATATAAAATCAGAAAGAAAAACATTATGAAATCTCGTATACAAGTTTGTTTATATTAGTTTGACTGCAAAAGTAGTTCCGGCACTGCTTAATTTTTTTTTTTTTTTTTTTTATGGAGTTATGAAAAAAATTTTTCAGCCAATCAGAACTCGCCAATGTTCATGAAAAAAACTAATATTGAATTATAAGCTTATGTAATGAAACTTTTTAGAAATCTTCTCGTTTTTAACCATAGGGCCAAGGGCATCCAAATTTTGCATTTATATTTATCTAGTGGACCTCTACAAAGATTCCTCAAATTCTTCAAATTGTGGATCTGGGGTCAAAATTTGCTCCACCCCACCTGTTAAAAGTTTTGCCTAGGCTCATATAGTGAAAACTTAAGAGATCTTCTTGTTCCTGACCATGAGCAACAGCTGTAATATTTGTTCTAATTCAAACTATTTGACCTAGAATCGTAATGTTTGGTATGTATGGTTTATATTTATTACCCAGTGGAGTGATACAGGGCCATCATGGCCCTCTTGTTTTTTTGATACATGGCACAGATGAATAGTAGAGTCCTTGCAAACGCTATGGTAAATGGCTTCCTGTTTAATTTTATTGATTGATCTTTATATTCCAGTGATTTTTTGTCTATGTTTAATGATAACACAATGTAGTCAGAAAACTTTATATCCTTTGCAGACACTTTGTCATGAAATTTGAACTCTTAACCCTTTACCACACAATGGCGACTTTTAATGACCCTGGGAAAGAAACCTTTGAAAACATTGTGGGAAAAGGAGAAAATGCTGGTAACCAGCATTTTCTCCTTTTCCCAAAATGTTTTCTACAATCAAAGAAAAATTGCTCAATTTGAGCCACATTGAAATTGTCGTCTGCAGATGCTTTCGATTTGGACAAGGCTAAAATTTTGTCGTCTGGTAAAGGGTTAAAGTGCCAAATAAACCCTATGGACATTTCCAGGTTAGAATAAGACCTGGAATATTGCAATTTCATGGTTGCTTCTTGCCTATTGCGTTGTGCCAAGCCCCCGTGGCTTAGTCAGTAGCATGCAGGACTTGAGAACAGGTGGTCATGGGTTCGATCCCTGCCACGGCCAATTTCATTCAGAGGGTTGATGATTGTCAATGCGACAGGATTCATTCCTCTCACACAGCTGACCATTTTTGCAACAATGGTTATGTGGGAAAGCAGCCAGTGGCTTAGAAAGAAAATTGTGTGGAGTACTGGTTAAAGAGACTCCAGGAAAGCATGGATAGGTGCACTGGCCGCCACGATATGTCTGAAGTAATGTTGAAAATGGCAATAAACACCATACAATAAATCAATTTTACCTGTTGTGTTTCAGCAAAAATGGACAGTATAGATCAAAGATCAGACTGCACATTTTGTGTAGTCTGATCTTGATCTATACTAGCCACAAAGTCAACTATAGTTGTGAAAGACACTTTAAAGATGCATCTTTACTTGTTTTTCATTCAGTTTTATAACCAATTTTATCTTCATTTTATGAAATTATAGTCATTCTTGTACCTTCGTGCCAAATGTTGCCCCTGACGGTTGCAAGGTTGCACAGATTACGACGGATAGAAAATGCAATTCATTCTGTTGCAGCTAGCCGTAGACATTACAACCACAGTTTCCGGTTTAAATCGAAGACAAATCCCTGGCGTCTCTTTATCCCATACACCTTATATTGATTTTTATCTACCTTTACATGGCTAACTAGATTTTACACACTGTAAAGATTTAACGGCATTTGTTTACTCTCTGGCTGTAAGGGTGCATCTTTAAGGGTTAAGCAGTGAGTATCACATGTAAAAATTCTATGACTGTGTTTGCAAAGAGTGTGAATTTTTATGACACCATTATGGTTGGAATCATTAAATCTGGCTTTGTAGTTACATTTGTGAGTGCTACAGGCAATGGTGGTGTAAAGGCCAGCCTAGCTCTATTACCTAATGAGTCTTGTGTATGGTTTTTAGCTCCACTGGCCGAAGGCCAGCGGGCTTATGTCATGGCCCGGTGTCCATCGTGCATCCGTGCGTGCATCCGTCCATCTGTCTGTCCGTCTGTGCGTGTGTTAACTTTTTTTTTAAACTTCTTCTTCTCTGAAACTACACATCCAAATTTGATGAAACTTCACAGAAATGATCCTGCCATGGTCCTTTTTAGAATTTCTTGAAAGAATTTGATTCCTTCAAAAACTCTGGTTGCCATGGCAACAAAACTGAAAAAAATTGAACATCTTTGAAAATCTTCTTGTCTGAAACCATAAGGCCCAGGGCTACCAAATTTGGCATGTAGCTTTATCTAATGGATCTTTATCAAATTCCTTCATATTATAGCCCTGGGGACAAAATTGGCTCTGCCCCGGAGATCACAAGTTTAACATGGGCTTATATAGTGACTGAAATTTAAAGTAGTAATCAAGGGAAATAACTCCTGTTATACAAGATAAAGTTTGTTACTGTTTACCTCCCTTATTATCAAACTGCACTTATACATTATTGGAGTTTGGTATTCAAGTTTTTTGGAGAGGAAATGTTCTGTTTTAAGGGAGAGTGATTTATTTTGATGCTAATGGTTATGCTCACATGAATGGAATGTTTAATTTAAAGTAAGGTTTCTATCACTCAAATTTTTTCAGAACTTTACCTTTCATGCTAATGAATAAACCTGCTTGTATTCACTGATATTATCTTTGCTTTTAAAAAGATATGACTGTTTTTGTTTGGCGGGTGGGGTGGAGGTTATGTTTTCAAAGTAAGTTTATTACCATACAGACTTTTTATGCTGTATGTCTCTGTCAATGCCAATTAAGCGCATGATACGTTAATTTCACTCTTTAAGAAATGACAATTTTTTTTTCTGTACCAAGTTTAAAGCCATTGCAAAAAGACAAATTGAATGTAGCTTAAATGACTACTTCTGTCTTTGATAGGTTAGGAAACCTTGTGGGAAAAGGAGAAAATACTGGCTGACAACATGTTGTCCTTTTCTCACGATGTGTCTTTCAGGGTCATTAACACTTCGATTTGCGTGGTAAAGGGTTAAAAAGCCAGTGGAGCGATACAGGGCCATCATGGCCCTCTTGTTGTACATGTTATTTTTGTACAACGGACACTTAAAAAATCAAAGCATGATACATATAGATGCTTAAACTTAAGAGAGCTGAAAAAAACGCAACCAACATTTTTGGTCTGTCAAAATGACCCAAATACTTGCCATTCTTGTTTAGAGTGTCTCGGCTAAGTTGACGGTGTAGATCAAAGATCAGACTGCACATACTCTACAGTCTGATCTTGATCTACACTGGTCGGAAAAGGAATTGTACTTCAAAAGCAACTATCTTTATGAAAGGTGCTTGTAGGGTAACAATATTTTCTTAAATATTTTCACAGACAACCCCGAATTTTACTCTAAGTGATGCTGCTGTCGTATCGGGAATTTGTGAGGATCAGTCACCCGCTCCTATGGTTGCCCTGAATTTGGGCATTGGAGGGGCATTTTCTTTCACATTTGTAAACAATTCAAACACAGTTGAGTACAGATGGAAGCTGCAGTATACCCCAGACACAGTATACAAAAATAGTCAGACCAGTAAGTTCATTTCATTTTATAAATATAAGAGTCATGCTCTTGTGATATTATTGTGATTTCATGTCTGTTATTTGCCCTCCATTGTTGTGCATCAACTGCAAAGATTTACTTTACCTATCTTTCAAGAGGACAAAGTTTTGTTAAAGTCATAATGAATATTGATTAGAATGTTTTGTCTTGATAATATTTCCGATTTTTTTTCATTATTTGTCATCTGTGTCTAAAAAGAGAATTATGACCTTCATCACAATGGTAAAGAAATTTACCCTGTAGGTGAAAATTGCTCTGCTCCAGGGTTCACATGACTTTTCAAATGAGCAATCTAAGAGCTATCAAGGCCTTCTTGTTATTTTTTTTTAATTTTGAAAAGAACTGTCCAGTGGTATGGATTGCTCCTTCAGCTGCTATGATAGAAATTTATTTTTAGCTCACCTGAGCACAAAGTGCTCAAGGTGAGCTTTTGTGATCGTGCTGTGTCCGTCGTCTGTCGTCAACTTTTACCTTGTGTACACTCTAAAGGCCACATTTTGAGTTAGATACTGATAAAACTTAGTCAAAACGTTTATATTGATAATATCTCGGACGAGTTCAAAAATGGATCATATCAGGTCAAAAACTAGGTCACTAGGTCAAATCTTAGAAAAACCTTATGTATGTACTCTAGAGGCATCATTGTCTTTCCAAAACTCTTGAAATATGGTCAGAAAGGTTTTTTTTTTTGAAGATATCTTGGATGAGTTGGAAAACAGGTCCTGTAGGGTCAAAAAGTAGGTCACTAGGTCAAATCTCAGATAAACCTTGTGTACGCTCTAGAGGCATCATTTTCTGTCCAAAACTATTGAAAGTTGGTCAGAATGTTTCTCTTGATGATACCTTGATGAATTTGAAATTGGTTCATGTCAGGTCAAAAACTGGGTCATTAGGTCAAATCTTAGAAAAACCTGTGTACGCTCTGGGGGCCACATTTTCAGTCTGATACTCATGAAATTTGGTCAGAATGTTTGCCTTGATGATATCTCTGAAGAGTTTGAAAATTGGTCATGTCGGGTCAAAAACTAGGTCACTAGGTCAAATCATAGAACAATCTTGTGTATGCTCTAGAGGCCACATTTTCAGTCCAATACTCTTGGAAGTTGGTCACAATGTTTGTCTTGATGATATCTCAGATGATTTAAAAATGGGTCATGTAGGGTCAAAAACTAGATCACTAGGTCAAATCTTAGAAAAACCTTGTGTACGCTCTAGAGGCCACATTTTCAGTCTGATACTCATGAAACTTGGTCAGAATGTTTGCCTTGTTGATATCTTGGATGAGGTAGAAGATGGGTCATGTCAGGTCAAAAACTAGGTTACTAGGTCAAATCTTAGAAAAATCGTGTGTACAATCTAGAGGCCACAATTTAAGTTTAATACTCATGAAACTTGGTAAAAATGTTTGTATTGATGACATCTTGGATGAGTCTAGAGAAAGCTTTTGTACTAGTTGAGGCCAATTTTTCAGTTCAATAATTATGAAAGCTTGTAAGAATGTTTGTCATAATATCTCGAAAGAGATTTTAAATGGGTCATGTTTGGCCAAAAGACTCAGGTGAGCGACTTCAGGGCCATCATGGCCCTCTTGTTTTACCAAACAACAAAATTGATACTAGTACAAATTGAAAGCATTGGCACAAGACAATTTAAATGTGGCTTAACTGATGAGTGTCCTGCGTGGCTCAGTGTTTAAGTGCAGGACTAGTGACCTGCAAGCAGCGGGCTTGAGCCTTACTGGATCCACTGGAATTTTCGTGGGAGTGTCCTTGGGCAAGATATTTCAGAGCCCTAACCTAGTACTAGTAAAACCCAGGAAATACATGAATATGTGAGCTATTGCCTTGATATGGCTGAAATAATACTAAAAGTGACATAAGACACAATTCAGTCAATCAATGAACAGATAGGATTTGTTTGTGAATGGGTATTAAGCATTGTGGGAAAAGGAGAAAATGCTGGTTACCAGCATTTTCACCTTTTCCCACAAAATTATGAAAAGCCTTATTCCATGGGTTTGTTAAAGCACACAATAATGCTGCAAAGAGTGAAGAATGTTAAAAACAGTGTTTACTCTTATAGCGCTAACTAGATATAATCAAAGGCCTTTGAAGCTCAATTTCTCTCTCACAGAACACAGAAATGTTCATTTGTTGATCATTGAACACTATTGCTTATATAGAGGATAATCAACTGGTTGTGTGTGATATTCAAAATCTGTCACTCGAATGGGGTGTGATGCGGTTGAAAAAAATGGGTGCGAAGAACGAGTTTTTTAACTGCATCAAACCCCATTCCAGTGACAGATTTTTATATGCCCGAAGGGTCGTATTATGTTATGGCCCCGGTTGTCGGTCGGTCCGTCCATCCATTAGCAATTTCTTGTGTGTGCAACTCCTCCTACAGTTTTCATCGGAGTAAGTCCAAACTTATGACAATGAATCTCTATGATGTGTAGTTGTGCATGTGACTCTTAAAATTTTTGTCTTTTTAGGCGTTCTTGATTTTAACCCATTTTACTGACAAGCCCCTTCGGATGTATATGCGTTGCTCTGCAAAGCTCTTGTTAATATTACACACAACCAGTTGATTATCCTATTTATTATATTCCTAATTCATCCGTTGTTTACTAATAATAATATTATTATCAAGAACGGTACATAGGACTTTTCTTTACAAACACATGATCCATTTTTGGAAGAAGCAGCCGACGCAGCAGATGACAAAATGCAGGGGTAAAAGTTTTCCGTACTGTGACGGAATTCCGTATTTTCAGGGGCCGACCAGGTCATTTTTCCAAATCGTTTAAATCTGAGGAGAAATTTTCTTGGGGGGGGGGGGGGGGTACCCCTTTATCTCGTATCTGTTGCAAGTCAATAGATTTCCAGATGCTGTATCAATAAAATTTATTACCCCACTGGATTTGCTTTGTCCGGGGCTGATCTCGGTCATTAATGTCTCCCGTCAAACGCACTCGCCTTAAAAACAATGAAATTCAAAGAATTTTGTAATTTCGGGGATAACTTGCACCGAAATGTTTACACTCACTCACTCTTGCTTAGGGTTTCCCGATTCTAAATATAGATGCTGAACCGGAACGTTCTAAGGTTATCGTATGATATTGTTCGTGTCCAAAATGTTGCGGCTGTGTTTGGATCGGTTTGCCGACTTTAACATTTTTGCCGCTAGGATTGTAAAACGAAATAAAGCATTAACAAAGCCCTTCGTTTTAGGGGACAAATATTGGCTGCAATTTGATTATCTTTGTTCTTTTCAATAACAAGTGGATGTCAGAGCTGGGGATCGGCAACTATCTTCCGAAGTTGACAGTACATGCTACTCAAATGCCAAAGCGACCGAAAAAGGGGGAAAAGTTTCATTCATACACTGTAGTCCGATTTGTAGTGGTGGGCCAATGATTGACTATAGTCGAAAGTCAGTTGGTTTTGGCTTCCGATTGCGATTAGCTCTTGAGAAATCCAGGAATCGATTGCAGTCGGTACCGAAGCTCGCTCGGTCGTGAAACGTGAATACTGGTTTGTAGCGCTTGGTTTTGTGACTGATATTAATCACACTCTAGGATTCAATATAGTGATAACAAACACGAAAATTGGTTGGAAAAATGGGAAAGAAATTTTTGTCAATGGATGTGTTGTCAAAACTCGACAACTCGGCAAGTTTCTTATTTGATCCCTGAGACCGGGTTTTGACGCTTGGAAATTTGAAATGACATGTCTTTGACGCTGAAAAATATTTGCTTAATTGTCAATCTGACGCATGAAATTATCGTCAAGAGCTTCATATAACCTAGCTTGTGCGCATCCGGCAGAAATATGGGCTAAACACGATCAGCATAAAATGTGAAGGACACGCGCGTGATCTAATGAAGCTGGCGAGTCATTTACGAGAACGTAATAACGGTGTTAATCCTCTGATCTAGTGTAAAGTGACAGATTTTAAAGTTACCTGCTATTCAAAATGACTAACTGATGTCAAATCATGTGGTAATACTTCTCTAGAAATTAATTGACACGAAAAATTGATCGCCAAAAAAAAACGTGAAAACCCATGACACTACCATGCTCAGCGTGACATCGTCCGATCAGACAGACTTCAAACTATCTTCTCGACTTTAATAATGAATTTAAACATTGAATTTACACAAATCTCTGAATAAAACAATAAGTGGAATCTAAAATTCTGTCATGAGTGAAAAAATTGTTGTTTTATGAAATGAAAATATAGATCTAAAGGGGGGGGGGGGTGTCGTCTCCAAATGCTTGAAATATGTGAATTTTTTTTAACTGGTTTGGAAATAAAAATTTAAAGATCAAAATAAATGATATTAAATAAAGTAAAGAAAATTTAAAGTACAAAACATCACATATTTATAAACTTGATATCATGTAGACAAATTGTCAAAGTATTTAAAGCAAAAAGGCATTCCCAGTTCAATGGAGAAACCGATTGTACAGCCAATAGCTAGTTGGTTTGCTCTTCCGGTTACAAAGTGATAATCATTTTTGCATTTAAACTGATTGCCCCACACTGCCGATTTGATAGATTTTTTACAGGAATTGGACCAGTTCCATGGTATATCACTTACCTGCTTGTTTTAGCAAACATTAGAATTGATTTTGCCAAAAATGTTTGCACATTTTAGGAAAGGTTCTTAAAGTGTTTGAAGAGCTTTTAACTGTGAACATGTAGATGTATCTATAAAATCTTGTTTGGGCATGTTGCATGAAAACAGTCTATCTTTTAATGGGCTGTCATTAAAACTTGATATTTTAATGAAATTATGTAGTTTAGATCTGAACCCCCATCCTTGTTCGTGTACCCCAAACTCCAGTTACCAAAGGGTGCAAAAACCTCAAGCTAGAAAATGCACAGCACACTCTGTCACATTCTCCCTGATAAATTAGCCATTCTTAAAGAGAGTGTTCTTTTCCTATTTGACAGATTTGATTTTATTCTTTTGACAGAAATTTAGCACATGTGATTGCATTTTAATGAATCAAATATTAAATACTAGATATGTCCTTTCTCATACTTGTTGTACTTTCAAATACAAAACTGATGTAGGGCTAATCAGATTAGGTCCTGTGTACAAAATGGAGATAAAAGAGGACAAAAATAACATGGGTGCTAAAAACTTTGAGATTCTCTTAGGTTTTAGCATATCATATCTTTCATTTGTTTCAAGATTTTTTCAACTTTAAAATGCTAAAACTGGATCTCATTAGAGGTATTTGATGCTTATAAAATAGCTAAATCTCAGGAGCTTCCGGGGGCCTCCGGCCCCCTGGACCCCTGGCCAGGGCGTTGCCCTGGACCCACCGGGGGCCCTAGCGGCCCCCAGGCCCCCAGCTCAATTTTCAGTATTTTCAGATTTTTTAACTTTTACCCCTGAAAATGCTCAAGGGTTCGCGCATAGGTGACGTCATCTATCTCTCCATTTGAAAGCATGCATGGTTTTGCACCTTTACAATTTAAAAACCAGCCATACAGGGTTCGACATTAAGGCACGTCCGAACGACATTGTCTAGCAAAAAATCGGCTTGGGCTAGTGGAGACTGCGTCCAGCTAGCCCGAATGGTCTAGTGCAAAAATCGAGACAAGTATCGGTTTTAATGCTTTGCATAAGTGACCAAAATCGACCTAACATGCTGTTCGTCATAAAAGATTGCTTACATAACTTGTGATTTTGTTCAATGAGCGACAATTTATTGACAGTTTCTACAGGAAGACGATCACGCATGCGTGGTAGTCAATATTTTCACTGGAAAAATCAAATCGAACCGAAAATAGATTTAGTAGACAGGAGTCCATGGATTATTTTGTCGTCAAGGATATAAGTTATAATTTTTATCGTGACTGTTATCATTTTGTCAGAGTATTTGATTTTTAAGCAAGAATTTCTTATGTCTAGCACTTTTTGTTGGAATACCATAGTTTCATTTTGACGACAATCGAAAAAGAGTCACCCAGGCGTTTACTATGACAATGGAGCAGTCGAGCGGGGAATATGCCAAGCTTGCATAGCTTCAAAATAAAATCTGATAGGGGAGAAGCAGAGTCATAATATAAAGTTAAAAAAACTAATGGATCGAAGCAAAAATAGATCTAGATGAATAAAATTGGATCTAGATCACAGAAAAAAAATATCATTTTAGACTTTGAGTGGAACGCTGAATTCGCGCCATTGGTTTCTGTTTGATCCAGAGGAAAATGTCATGTTTTCTCTGACAGTTTAATAAACTGAAGATCTGTTGAAGGATCCGATAACATTATATCAGGATGGTTTTGTCCTTTTAAACTCAAATTCTGTTGTTTGAGCCTAAGTTAGATTAATATGTGTTTCTGATACTGCCTTCAAAATGGGCAAGTCTAATTTTTTCCCCTCTGGAAAAGAAATCATAATTGAAATAATAATAAAGGAGAAACATTCATTGATCATTACTTAACATAACATTGTCCTTTTTTTTTTTACAAAATATATTAGCAAGAGAAATAACATAAATTTAAATCTATTTTATACTTTTTCTTCATTTTGCAAAAACGGTCTAGTAGAAATCTGAAGTGGTCTAGTAAAAATTTCAAATTACTGGTCCACTGGTCTAGTTGAAAGAAATGTTAATGTCGAACCCTGCCATATGAAATTAGAAGAAGGAACAGTTAACCCTTTCCCACATGACATCCCAAATTAGAAACATCTCCAGGTGACATTACTAAATTGGTACAAAAGGTTTTCTGATAGGATAGAAAACATTATGGAAAAAGGAGAAAATACTGGTTGGTAGTTTTTTCTTGCTTTTCCACAAGAGCTCTCTCCCACCTAAGCTAATTTTTTTTCTGGAAATGTTTTCAAAAGATTTCTTCCACAAAGTCGTTAACTCGGGATTGTTTGGAAAGACTGTACCAAAAATCTGCTATTGTTTACAATAGATGTTTGAAGCAGAGACAGAAACATTAGACTGTGAGCAATATAGGAAAAAAAGCAGTTCTGGCAAACATTCTGTAACTGTATCATCACTTGTGATGATACCTTATCATCAATAGTAATGTTATTCATTGTGAAAAACTGAAAAAATAATACACTGAGAAATCCCAGTAATTCTGTTATAGGAATATAATAAAATAGCACAATGCCTCTTTATTGTATAAAGTACATGTAGAGGTGTTATAGAGGTGATGAACCAATTTTCTATTTTTTAATAACAGCATTAGGTGATAGACAAATGAAATTTAAAATTCAATGTTTTGTGAAAGACGAATGGTTCTTCAAAGGCCTGTGATATAATTTTTATTTCCATTCAGTAGACAAGACCCAGTCTGTGCAGTTTTGAGGCCACTTTTACCATAATATTTAGAAGACAAAAAGTATCAGACAGCATAGATCAAACATCAAAATGCATATCCTGTGCAGTGTTATTTTGATCTGTACTGTTGGCAAAGCACCTTTTCTTAATACACTTACATTACAGCTTTGAAGGGTTGACACCACATTTATCAAGGAGGCATATTTTATTTTTATTTCATAGCCCCGGTGACTCACCTAGGAACTCTTGGGACTGGTTCCCCAGATTTTGCTTTCGCTTGTTCAAATGTACCAGAAGTGAACGATACTCGGCCTGCAGTGGGTATGAACAAATATCAACTTTTGATTGAAATCAAGTCCTTTAAAGCACAAGGATTTGGTGTGAGTGATGGAGCATATAGCCAAGGTGAGTATAAAAAATACTTTTTGCTTTGGAAAACTAAGGTGTAGTGACATGTTACTCTGTACTAGACAGAGAAACTGAATTAAGTTTAAACATTTATCTTACATGATTAAAAAACAAGTCTGTACAATTTAAACTACTCTCTCTAGATTCTGATTCATGGGCGCTACACCAGTACCTGCGCCGAATGTTTGGGCCAATGAAAAATTAAAAAAGTTGACACCTGCTCCCGGTTTTTGAACACTGGACCTTATGGTTACGAGGCTGACACTCTTCCTCACAACCACGGACACCACACAACATGAAAAAACTTGAAACTAGTCCATTTCGAAAGCTTTTGCAGCTATGAAATAGCCTGTTTCCCACAAAATTTTCTATTCTTTGAAAGACAAATCCTATCATTTCAGCCATATTTAAGTTGTATTCTGTAATTGGGTACAAAGTGGATGAGTCTAAAATTTGTCATTTGGAAAAGGGTTACAAGGGGCTGAGGTGATGGGGTCAAGTCTTTCTTTCCTAACCCTGTACCACACAATCCCAAGTTTTAATAACCTTAAGAAAGAAGGCTTTTGAAAACATTATGGGAAAAGAAGAAAATGCTGGTTACCAGCATTTTCTCCTTTTCCCATAATGTTTTCTACCCACATCAAGGACAAAGACTATCACTTGAAAAAGATTTGTGAGTTGTGGTCGGAAAATTCCTTTGATACAGAAGAGTCTGAAATTTTGTCCTGTGGTAAGGAGTTAGTCTGTGGTGGTCTGTGATGATAGGTTAGACTGTATCAGAAAATACAATTTCAGAAATGATTTTTTATTTGCCTTTCCCCCTAATGTTTGTTTATTGAGGAAAGTCTCTTAAATATATTTGGTAGGTCTATAATCAGATTCCCATATTGTAAAGAGTTAACCCCTTTCTGACACAATAAATTGTTGACTCTTTTATGTTGAAAGTACACATTCCTAATTGGTAGATATGAGCTGAAGGTCTCTAATGGAGTAGAAAACATTGTGGGAAAAGGAGAAAATGCTGGTTACCAGCATTTTCTCCTTTTCCTACAATGTTTTCAAAGGCCTTCCTCAGGGTCGTCTTGAGTCAGCATTGTATGGTAAAGGGCTAATAAACTATTAATAAGCAGTAGAGAATCATTCACTGAAATTCAATCCCATTGCAGACTATGCACCAGTATTGGATTGAGTGAGGAAGGGAGTGAGAAATGAGCAATTTGTTCTTTTCAAACTACATCATTATTATGTTTGATCCCCCTTTACAGAGAGCAGATGTCCAGCTGATGGTGTAAACACAGAACCTACGACAGAATCCACACAGCCCACACAGCCTAGCACTAAACCAACAGAGCCCACGACTGAACCTACAACAGTTACGACAGAGCCCACAACTAAGCCATCTGAACCCACTACGGAGCCCAAAACAAAGCCCACAACAAAGCCAACAGAACCCACAACTGAAACTACAGAGCCTACAACAAAGCCAACCAAGCCGACCACAGTTACAACCGAACCTACCACAAACTCTACCGAAACAACAGAAACTACCAAACCCAGTACCGCAACAACAAAGCCCACAACACCCAAACCTGCTTCAACCACCCCTGCCCCAGCTCCAGGTCAACATCCCAAGGAAACATTTGAGGTGTATGCGGATGGGAACCAGTGTGTTTTACTGGAAGGAGAGTTTCTCTTCAGCTTAGTGTACCCGAAAAAGGATAAAACAGTAAGTGGTTATTGGTACTTTTACCCTTTTCTAAACAATCCTGTATATTTACAGCCTTTATTACATAAAACCTCCTCTGGCTGTGTATTAAACGCATGACTTCTTTTGATAGTACACTCGCGTATAATCGTTTTTTGGATCCCAGTTCTGGTTATATTTTGTCACGACTGCTTGAAGCCAGAGGAACTAACCACAGCATGTGCTGAAATTTGTACTGCTATGCCATTTTGCGGAAAAATGATATCATTGTTGCTTAGACATATACCGTTGGAAAGGGTTTGGTTTTTCATGTTTAATGAAAACAAGAAATGTACTAAAACTTATTTAAAAACAACAAAATTGTGGAAAATGTTAGACCTACCCTCTCTAGAAACTGTCTTATTCTACTTTCGACATTTCAAAGTAATTGTACACATTTCAAACCGAACCACAACTATATACATGGACCGGTGGATGATATACAGGCTAAAGGTGACGAAACAGGTTGCTTTTTTGTTCGTTCGTTTTATGTGATGAATAGAATCTCACATTCATGTATTATCATTTTTATCAAACTTGTTGACTAAAATGTATTTGATGTTTGCAAAGGCTCACGTCATACAATTTTAGTCAACTCGTTTGATAAAAATGATGATACATAAACACTCATGTTAGATCTTTTATTTATTGAAACCTTAATCAAATAACTTCATGCTACATCAATTCAAAAGATGTTTTCTTAATCGTTCAGAAACTGACAGAAACTCCAGGAAAGCATGAATAAGTGCACTGGCTGCTTCGATATAACTGAAATAATGTTGGAAACAGCATTAAAAACCATACAATGAATTAATCATTAAATTACTATCCACCTAGTTTCAGGCCCTCGAGTCTCTGAATTACAAAAAAAATGATAATTTTAATTTGGACACATCTTAATTTTTATCAGTTGATAAAGAGTCATGCCTCCCACCCCAAACTGAGGTTGCACATTAGTTACAACAATAAGACCATGTAAATTTTATGTGAATAAAGTATCTATGTTTCTTGTCACTTCTTAGAATGGAACAGCAACTATTGGTCTACAGAAAGTGAATTCTGTTAGTGGAGATTGTAATGGAACAGATGATGAGAATATTGTCACAGTTACATTCTACGATGACTGGGTGATGAATCTAACAATTTCAAAAAAGCAATCATCAGTCATGCTGGGAGCTGAAGACAGCAACAAGTACTATTGGAGTCATCTTACTCTGAATTACAATTACAGTACAATCTTGGGCACAACACCACTGTTTCCAGATGTGGATACAAACTCCACAGGTAGAGCTAAATAGTAGAGGGATATAATAAGGTTTTTGTGAAACTTTAACCCTTTACCCTACAATCCTAAGTTTTAACAATACTGAGAATGAATCCTTTTAAGGATATTATTTGCTTTTGGAAAGGTAGAAAGCATTGTGAGAAAAGAACTAAATGCTGATTGTTTCAGGATTTGTATACAAACACTACAGATCTATAGAGCTGAATTGCAGAGGGAGATATTAAGGATTTTGAAAAACTTTAAACCTTCACACAATCCCGAGTTTTAATGACCCTGAGAACGAACTCTTTTGAAAGCATTGTGGGGAAAAAAGAAAATGATGGTAAAGTTTTCTCTTTTCCTGCAAATAATGCTTTCTGTCTTTTCAAATTCCAGCCTTTGATTTACCTTTTATTTGTCGTCTGCAAAAGCGTTTCAATTTTAACTTGTGCAAAAGTTTGTCATTTGGTAAAGAGTTTCTCTTTCCATTTATGAAGTCAAAAGCTACCATTTACTAACTCATCTAAGTAATTGTTGATCGGCCATATTTACATCTATAGATGTTTTCAAAATCATCTGCTGCAATTTTGTTTCTTGATGTAATGAGTAAACTCTATACCAGACAACAAAATTTTAGACTTATTGGACTTGAAATCAGTGGCAAACAACCAATTAAATCCCACTGAAATGATTGAATTTATTGTTTGAAAATAGGGAAAACATTGTGGGAAAAGGAGAAAATGCTGGTTTCCAGCATTTTCTCCTTTTCCCACAATTGTTTTAAAAGACTTTCTTTTTAGCTCACCTGAGCACAAAATGCTCAAGGCGAGCTTTTGTGATCATGCTGTGTCCATTGTCTGTCGTGCATCGTCAAGTTTTACCTTGTGTATGCTCTAGAGGGCATATTTTCAGTCCGATACTCATGAAACTTGGTCAGAATGCTTGTCTTGATAAAATCTCGAATAAATTCGAAAATGGGCATGTTGGGTCAAAAATTAGGTCACTAGGTCAAAGCTTAGAAAAACATTGTGTACGCTCTAGAGGCCACATTTTCAGTCCAAAACTCCTGAAAGATCATCAGAATGTTTTTAGCTCCACTGGCCAAAGGCCAGAGAGCTATTGTCATGGCGTTGTGTCCGTCGTCCGTCCGTCCGTCCGTCCGTGCGTGCGTCCGTAAACTTTTTCTTTAAAAAACTTCTCCTCAGAAACTATTGACTGGATTTTTACCAAATTTCACAGGAATCTTCCTTTGGTGGTCCTCTTTCAAATTCCTTCAAATAATTGTGTTCCATGAAGAATTCTGGTTGCCATGGCAACCAAAGTAAAAAACCTTTAAAAATCTTCTCCTCCCAAACCGCTATTTGGATAGCATTATTATTTTGCAGGAATGTTCCTTAGATACAGGTTTACAGAATTCCTTAAAAAAAAAAGATCTGTAAAAAAACATGGCTTTTATGGGAGACTCATTTTCCTTTTATGGTATAAAGTAAAATCTTTGAAAAATTTCTTCTCTAAAACTATTCATTGGATTTCATTGTTGTTTTGCAGGTAAGTTCCTATGGTGGTTGTCTACCAAATTGTTTCTTCAGTGAGCTAAAATGCAGGATTGAATGATAATTGTTAAAAACTTCCTTTCGCCATTATAGAAATATCAGGCCTGTGGAGCGATACAGGCGCTCAAGCGCCTCTAGTTCATGATAATATCTCGGACCAGTTTGAAAATGGGTCACTGCGGGTCAAAAACTAGATCACTAGGTCAAATCTTAGAAAAACATTGTGTATGCTCTAGAGGGCACATTTTCAGTCCGATACTCATGAAACTTGGTCAGAATGCTTGTCTTGATAAAATCTCAAATAAATTTGAAAATGGGCGTGCTGGGTCAAAAATTAGGTCACTAGGTCAAATCTTAGAAAAACATTGTGTACGCTCTAGAGGCTACATTTTCAGTCCAAAACTCTTGAAAGTTGGTCAGAATGTTTGTCTTGATGATATCTTGGACGAGTTCAAAAATGGGTCATGTAGGGTAAAAAAAACTAGGTCACTAGGTCAAATCTTAGAAAAACCTTGTGTACGCTCTAGAGACCATATTTTCAGTCCAAAACTATTAAAAGTTGGTCAGAATATTTGTCTTGATATTATGTTGGATGAGTTTGAAAATGGATCATGTAGGGCCAAAAACTAGGTCACTAGGTCATTAGAAAAACCTTGTGTATGCTGTGGAGGCCACAGTTTCAGTCCAAAACTCTTGAAAGTTGGTCAGAATGTTTGTCTTGATGAAATCTGGGACGAATTTGAAAATGGGTCACGTCGGGTAAAAAACTAGGTCACTAGGTCAAATCATAGAAAAACCTTATGTAAGCTCTAGAGGCCACATTTTCAGTGCAATACTCATAGAACTTGGTCAGAATGTTTGTCTTGATGATTTCTTGGATGAGTTTGAAAATGGGTCACATTTGGACAAAAGCTAGGTCACTAGGTCAAATCTTAGAAAAACCTTATGTACGCTCTTAGAGGCCACATTTTCAGTGCAATACTCATTAAACTGGGTGAGAATCTTTGTCTTGATAATATCTAATATGAGCTTGAAAATGGGTCACATCGGGTCAAAAACTAGGTCATTAGGTCACATCTTTAAAATAGCTTGTGTAGCTCTAGAGTCAAAATTTTCTGTCCAATACGTATGAAAATTAGTCATAATGTTTTACTTGATGATCAATATGAAGAAAATGAAAATGGGTCCCATTTGGTGAAAAACTAGGTCGCCATGTCAAATCTTGGAAAAACCTTGTGTACACTCTAGAGGCCACATTTTCTGTCCAATACTTAGGAAAGGTGGCCAGAATCTTTGTTTGATAATATCTACAATGGGAAAAAGGGCTATGTTTAGCTAAAAAGTAGGTCACTGAGGGAAGTTCTAATAAAAGCTTGTGTACAAGCTAGAGGCCAAATTTTCAATCCAATAATTATGAAAGCTTGGTAGAATGTTTGTCATAATATCTCGAAAGAGATTGAAAATGGGTCATGTTTGGTCAAAAGACTCAGGTGAGCGACTTCAGGGCCATCATGGCCCTCTTGTTTAGTTTTTGATACTAGGGATCATACTGTATGATAGGGTTATACAGATTTTCCATGTTTTTTTTTTGTCAAATTAGACTTGGCAATAACTTTGCATCATAACATTTTGCAATTAAGAACGAGGAATATGTTTCTTTGCATGTATTGGTGGGTCTCCCAACCAGTCTATTGGTCTGTATGACTAAACCGTTCCAAGACATTAATTTGACACCAATTTGACACAAGCTCATATATTGTAATATTAATTGACAGTACACCCTAGAAAGGGACTGGGATGAGGGAGGAAGTGTTTATACCGAAGTCTTGTTCTATTTCAGCTCTTCCAATTGTGAATGCATCTTTACCTGCTGGTACTTACGAAGCAAGCACTGGAGGATCTTACTTGTGCAACGCTAACCAAAACATTGACCTAGGGGGAGGTAACTCACTACAGACCTGGAACTTGCAGTATGATGCTTTTGCTAATAGCAATCATACATCATTTACTGATAAAAGTAAGTGGATAAAAAATTTGTTTTACAGTATTTTAAACCATAGAGCACTAAATAAACCCAACAGGCTTTTTAAGTCTACAAATAAGATCCAAATGATTGCAAAATTATGATCACATTTTGTCTGACGTGTTTTAGGAAAGCAGACAGTATAGATCAAAGATCAGATTGCATGTTCTGTGCAGTCTGATCTTTGATCTAGACTGGCTGCAAAGGCAACTATAGTTGCAAAGAGCTCTTCAAGGATTAAAACTTAATGATTACCTTGTAGGCAATGCTTAGAGGGAGGGCTAGTTATCCAATGGGTTGTTAGTTCAAATTAAAGCTTGGCAAAAACTTTTTTCATGGAGTGATGAAACGCTGATTGCTACAGGATTCATTTTTCTACCACTGCTAAACATTGTAACATCCAGTGGCTTGGAAAGATGTTTGTGGGTAGCACATGTGGGAAAATCTAGAGGAACATAATGGATCAGGGTTCTAGTCTCTGTCAGTTAATTATGCCCCCCTTCAGTGAAGTGGGGGTATATTGCTTTGCTAATGTCGGTCGGTCCATCTGTCAGTTGGTCCGTTCGTTGGTCGGTCAGTAGACCTTACCTTGTCCAGATGATAACTAGACACAGAATTGACCTAGGTTCGTCAAATTTGGCACAGACATGCGGCTCGGAGTGTAGATGATCCCTATTGATTTTGAGGTCAATCGGTCAAATGTCAAGGTCACAGTGACCGTCAACATGTTGATATATAGACCAAACCTTGTCCGGATGATAACTAGACACAGAATTGACCTAGATTCGTCAAATTTGGCACAGACATTCGTCTTGGAGTGCAGATGATCCCTATTGATTTTGAGGTCAATCAGTCAAATGTCAAGGTCACAGTGACTTTCAACATGTTGATATATAGACCAAACCTTATCCGGATGATAACTAGACACAGAATTGACCTAGGTTCGTCAAATTTGGCACAGACATACGTCTCAGAGAGCAGATGATCTCTATTGATTTTGAGGTGAATCGGTCAAATGTCAAGGTCACAGTGACCGTCAACATGTTGATATATAGAACAAACCTGATCCGGATGATAACTAGACACAGAATTGACTTAGGTTCATCAAATTTGGCACAGACATTGCATCTCGGAGTGCAGATGATCCTTACTGATTTTGAGGTCAATCGGTCAAATGTCAGGTCACAGTGACCGTCAACATGTTGATATATAGATCAAACCTTGTCCGGATGATAACTAGACACAGAATTGACCTAGATTTGTCAAATTTGGCACAGGCATTCGTCTTGGAGTGCAGATGATCCCTACTGATTTTGAGATTAATCCATCAAAGGTCAAGGTCACAGTGGTGTTCAACTTAATGATATATAGACCAAACCTTGTCAAGATGATAACTAGACACAGAATTGACATAGGTTCTTCAAATTCTGTACAGATATACATCTCGGAGTGTAAATGATCCCTATTGATTTTGAGATTAATCCATCAAAGGTCAAGGTCACAGTGGCCTTCAACTTAATGATATATAGATCAAACCTTGTGCAGATGATAACTACACACAGAATTGACTTAGGTCCTTCAAATTCTGTACAGATATTCATCTTGGAGTGTAAATGATCCCTATTGATTTTAAGGTTAATCCGTGAAAAGTCAAAGTCACAGTGACCACCACATGATTCAGGGCCCACGCTGCCGTTTGCCACTTGAGCCATTTGCTCTAAAAAAATTAAAGTGTCTCAAAAATCATTATATGTGGCTCAACTTGTGGCTCCAACATTTTATTCGCTTATTATCGGGGACGTAGTAAGCATCGAAGTCGACTGGGAAAAAGCGGAAGTCGAACACACATGCCGAAAAGAAAATCGATAACCCAGTCTGTGTATCGGCGACTGTTTACAATCTTGTATGTATACACACGGCGGTGTGTATAATCATGCGGACTGTTGACAGATTATCACGTTTCACAATTGAAGTGGGCTATAAATCAAAAAGATGACATCGATATTTCCCAATCAATTCTTTTGATATCAGTTTATGAACTGTTCCACTTCCTGTATGAATGTGGCAGTAGGGGGAGCATGACTGTTTTACAAACAGACATCTTGTTTAAATATTGACTAAAACAGTGGTACACACAAAAAGGCAAACATCAGTGATTTTGATAAATTGTGTGTGGATCAAGATGGACAGAATTCTGTCAAAATTAAACTCAAAGAGCCTTAAATTTATAAAGAAGATTTTTTTTCAATGTATTTTTAGCTCACCTGAGCACAAAGTGCTAAAGGTGAGCTTTTTTGATTGTGCTGTGTCAGGCATCCGTCATCAACTTTTACCTTGTGTACGCTCTAGAGGCCACATTTCCAGTCTAATACTCGTGAAAATCGGTCAGAATGTTTGTCTTAATGATATCTCAGACAAGTTTGAAAATGGGTCATGTCGGGTCAAAAACTAGGTCACTAAGTCAAATCTTAGAAAAACCTTGTGTACGCTCTAGAGGCCGCATTTTTAGTCCAAAACTTGTGAAAGTTGGTCAGAATGTTTGTCTTGATAATACCTTGGGCAAATTCAAAAATGGGTCATGCCAGGTCAAAAACTAGGTCACTAGGTCAAATCTTAGAAAAACCTTGTGTATGCTCTAGTGGTAACATTTTCAGTGCAATATTCATGAATCTTGGTCAGAATGTCTGTCTTGATGATTACTTGGTTGAGTTTGCAAATGGGTCATGTCGGGTCGTAAAACTAAGTTACTGTGTCAATTCTTACAAAAACCGTGTGTACCATCTAGAGGTCACATTTTCAGTCAAATACTCATAATGTCATAATATATCTTGAATGAGCTTGAAAATGGGTCATATCTACATTGGGAAAATGGGCTATGCTTGGCTAAAATGTAGGTCACTGAGAGAAATTCTGGAAAAAGCTTATTAACAAGCTGGAGGCCAAATTTTCAGTCCAATAATTTTGAAGGCTTGGTAGAATAGTTGTCATAATATCACGAAAGAGATTGAAAATGGGTCATGTTTGGTCAAAAGACTAAGGTGAGCGACTTCAGGGCCATCATGGCCCTCTTGTTATATTAGTTTGTTTCTTGGTATTCAATATACTATAGTCTCGGTGTGCATTCCCTTTTAACAACTTGCCAGTCACTTATTTCAATAAATGAGTGCAGCTTAAAGGAGGTTTAATGCATCTTTCAAATGCAGTACACCAAGCAAGCCACTGAATAGTATGGGTCGATTTTTTCTTAAAACAAATGGTGATAATGAAATAAAATGGTCCTTTAACATGCAGAAAATTTACCCATTGCAAATAGTTTTGACCCTGGTCAGCCTGTGCAGACTGCAAATGTGCTGACATGAGTCTCTTCATTTTGCAGATGCACGAAACCCTCTTATCACAGAGTGTTGCTCAAAATTAGTTCATTAGTATGACTTCAGTATTGGTTTTAGATAAGAATCATTTTTCTACCCAAAACAGTAACAAAGCAACAAAGCTTTAGACTAAATACATGTTCTGAGTTAATCCTCCATAAAAATCCAGCCAATGAAAATTTTCAACGTCAGTCCTCTGACATCATCATTAGTGTACCTTACCACACATTGTTTGATCATTTCTTTAATTATAGTCGTCCTCGCAGGTACCGCGTCATCGATGATACCGTGGTAATCCGCAAAATACCTAATTTGCATAGGTAGCGCCACCTATCTACTGTTTACACCATCAGATCGAAAGCAGAAGTGTTTTTGCATCGCATCAGTTAAAAAATATCAGATATGTCTTCATTCCTTATAAGTTACCTTCCATATTCACAAATTGCAATAATAAAGCACAATTTTCCTTAGTGTTTTCAAAATAATTACCCCTATTCTTTATAAAACCGATTATTCATGTTTGACAAGTGAAGATCATCTGCTGTGACATAATAGTCCTTGCCGGAAACAAAAACTACGATACCTAAATCATTTCTTTTAAAAATAAAAAGAAATTTTTCACAATTTTCCAATTACAGGCGTTAACGCGTTACCGTAGTGGACTCCCTTTGGAGCACCTGTAGTCAACATGGTAGTTTGACCTAGATATTTTTGTCTGAAAAACACAACTTCAGCTTTGAAAGCAACATTTATTGTAACTTTACATGCAACAGTTTATCACAGTATTAGAAAATAATACAAGCGAGTTCTCTCTCTTGTGGTAAATTTTCGGCAAAATTAGGTACCGCGGTACCAGCAAGGACCATCCTACCTCATAGGTATGGCTTTATCCATGTATTATATCTAGAAATTACCTTGAAAGGATGTTGAAATATAGGTAAATCTTAATTACTGTTCTGGTGAAAACCTGATACCTAATTATGTCAAAAATAATGTTTTCATCTAATTTTCATTCAGAACACTGTTTTTTTTAAGTTTTCCCAATTTCACTGACCTTTTGACACTTGAAAAATTAGATTTTCAAATCGATACTCTCACCTCGCATACATCATACTGAGTGTTTTAACTAACCAGACTTCATACAATGACATTCTCTGCAATACATAAAGGGGCTAAAAATTTTATGGCAAAATGAGAAATTGATTGGTATGAGCAGTGTATTCTTTTGCCACAATGAATAGGAAACTGGTTTGCGGGAAGATGAAAAAAAATTTGTATGCAGCTGGTAACATAATGATAGAGAGATTCACAGTATGTATGTACATATTACTTTTCTTGCAGATCTAACAGAATGTAACGATGACTCGAAAACAAGTAGCGTTGTACCAATAGCCGTAGGGGCTGCACTTGCAGGATTGGTTGTTATTGTCCTTATAGCCTATTTGATTGGACGAAGACGAAACAGAAAGGGTTACGAATCTGTGTAATGAGCGCATGAAATCCAAATAATGAGGAAGATGGAGAGCTTCAAATTAGTTTGGGGGTGGGGGGGATATATGTTAGGACTTCAAAAGTGATTCTTTTTTTGTCAGGTTTTTGTCAGGTTACCCTTTAACCCTTTACCAAACAGTCCCAAGTTTTAACGACCCTAATGAATAAGGTCTTTTGAAAACATGGTGGGAAAAGGAGAAAATGCTGGTAACCAGCATTTTCTCCTTTTCCCTGAATGTTTTCCATTCTTTTGAGGACAGTTTAACCATTTTAGCCGAATTCAAGTTGTGGTCTCCACATGCATTTTATTCGGATTTTTGTTGTCTAGTAAAGGGTTAATTGTTCACAGTGTGAATAGGACTAGTATTTCACATACTGTTGACTTCTTTTTGAGGCATTCCACAATGTTGTCAACTTTATGACTAAAAATGATTGTTTTTCTTTCCTTGAAATATTTTTGTTCTTAGCAACTTGTACTAGGTTTACACAAGTCTATAAATTAGGCTGAGTTTTCTATACAGTAAAGGGTTGACATCTTTGATTAAAATACTACTTAAATTGTCTTTTGAGATTGCTATGGATTTTAGACCGGAAATAATGATTTAACCCTTAACCAAACAATACTGAGCTTTATCTACCCTGAGGATGCAAGCTGATAAAAACATTGTGGGAGAAAGAGAAAATGCTTAAAACCAGCATTTTGTTCTTTTCTCATAATGTTTTCTGTGCTTTCAAAGACCAATATTATCATTGGAACCACATTTAACTCTTTACCAAACAACAAAGTTTTAAATCTATCCAAACTGAAACCACTTGCAGACGACAAAATAAATGTGACTGAAAAATTGAAATTTGTTTTGGGAAGGGTAGAAAATATTGTGGGAAAAGGAGAAAATGCTGGTTACCAACATTTTATCCTTTTCCCCCAATGTTTTCAGAAGGCTTCTCTCTCAGAGTCATTAAAAGTGGGGATTGTGTGGTAAAGAGTTAATGTGTTGTCTGCAAGTGATTTCAAATAAGACTTGATTGAATTTTCTTGTTTTGTAAAATAATAATTTTTCTTGCCTATCCGGACCGCTGTATTATAGTCGATTTGAAAGTCCTGTGAGGCACTTTTTATTAAACTCTTTACCAAATGATAAAATTTTAGACTTGTTCAATATGAAAGCATTTGCAGACATTGAAAAATAACTGTGACTCAAAAATTAAAATTTGTTTTAGGAAGGGTGAACAACATAATGGAAAAAGGAGAAAATGCTGGTTACCAGCATTTTCTCTTTTTCCCTCTGTGTTTTCAAAAGTGTTCTTCTGTAGGATTGTTAAAACTTGGGATTATGTGGCAAATGGTTAATTAGGGAAGGTAAATAAAAGAGAAAAGAGCAGGAAACTAAAACTATGAAATGTTGAACATTTGTCAAGTTTTTGATACTCATTACACCAGACATTTTAACTTGTTACCAGATGACAAGATTTTAAATTTGTCTGTCTTCATTACCAGACACTCACAAATTTGCATGTGTTGAAAATATTTGAAGAGGGCATATTAACCATGGTTTATGTGATAGGACCTGTCTCCTAGAAGTTTGGAAAAAATATAGGAAAAAGGGTTCAGGCTTGTTCCCTTGTTCCTATGCTGTTTTCAAAAACCTTCTTTCTTGAAATAGCTAACCATTGGCTCATGGTATAGGGAAAAAATACATGTACATGGATAAAAATATAATATAATATTGTGTGTGTAACACCAATGTTTGTTATTGCTCATGATTAATATCAGATAGCACACTTTATTTTATGATGATCAAAATAGTGAAGATCAAACAGGAAACTTGTAAACTAAAAAGCTGTTTTGGCATTTTCTTGTAATGAATGAGTCATGCTCTCTGAAAAGGTGGTTTAAAGCTTATTCAAAATGAATTGACCCAGATCAGCCTGCGCAGTTTGTTGGAGGTTGACCTGGGCCAAAACTTTTTGTAATTGGTTAATGTTTTACCTGTCAAAGGACCATTCTACCTCATGATTCAGCTTGCAAGTAGAATAATGAATCCATGTTATGCAACAACTTGGTGTTTGTGGCATTATGTGTTACAGAGGCACATTAAACCCCCTTTTTCCAACACCCCCAGCAAATATTTTTCACTCATTTATTTTTTTGAAAAAAATTGACAGGATGTTAAAAAAGTACTGAGCAAATAATTGTGTTTCATTACTGTCATTCAATAGTTTGACAGTAATTTTTTATTTTTCTTCAATTTGGTTCGGAACGTAAGTCAGTAATTGGTAAATTTGATCGACTGAACAGATTTTTTTATTTTATTTTTTCAGTTTTTTGTTTCAGCTGTGGTTTTTTTTCTTTTGAAGATGAGGGATAAATGACTTTTGAATGGTTTTATGTTTTTTCCATTTTTTCAATTATTCTAGATTTCTGCCCCTGGGACAGTCTTGCTAACAGTCTGTCTTATTTACCTTGAAATTTGTTCACTTTTCAGGTTATTTTTATATGTTGCTATAAGAGGGTTCAAGAAAGGGATAAGAAAAAACCTTTTTGCTTGGAGCATTTTGATCGTATAGCACAATATGTGTACTTGTTACCTCTTGCACACAATTTGCCTATTTGCGAAAATGTTGTGGCAAAAAGAGAAATTGCTCGCATTTGTATTTCTTTACCAGCTTTTTCTTCTATTCCCACAATGTTTTCTAGAACCTCCTTTCTCAGGGTTGTTAAAACTCAGAACTGTGTGGTAAAGAGTTACTATTTACCAAACAATCTTTTGTTTGAACAACTTTCTTTCAGTATTCACCAGTGTAAAATTTGTACATCTGGATGAGTTAAACCTATATGCTTATTTGAATGTTTCACAAGGATGTCTTTTAATGTGTTTCAAGAGAGTATGAGATAATTTTCTGTAAACCCTTTAGAAAGCATTTGAAATCATAGTGGGAAAAGGAGAAAATGCTGGTAACCAGCTTTTCCTTAATTTCCTACAAATTTTTGTACCTCTCTGTTAACAATCCCATCATTTCAGTTACATACAATTTTTTGTCTTCAGATGATGTAAATTTAGACCAGTCTTAAATTTTGATTACTTATCTCTTTTTACAAAGTTAAATCTATCAATTGAGCAACATTAAATTTGTCGTTGCAAATGCTTTCAGTTTGGAAGTCCAAAAGTTTTGTCTGTTAAAGAGGAAAAATAGCTTGAAAATGGTATATAATGAGGGAAATAGTTCAAGAATATATTATGTATAAAACAGGATGGTTGTATTTAAATTAGCCTTTTTGTACATAATTTGATTAAGCAGTGCTGTGTATTTCTTTGTGCTAATAAAGGTTTCATAATATTTGTTGATTTTTGTAATTTAATGTGTGTATTTTGTGTCAAATAACCATACCTTCTCCCTAAATGAAGTGTGTGAGTGGCATACTGAAATTAACCTGAACCCTTTACTAAACAATCCCATGTTTTTTGTGATCTTGAAAAATAACAGTTTTGAAAACATTTTGGAAAAAGGAGAAAATGCTGGTAACCAGCATTTTCTCCTTTTCCCACAATGTTTTCTACCATTCTGAAATAAAATTTCTATTTTTGAGTCACTTTTACTTTGTCATCTGAAAATGCTTTCAGGTTGGATCAGTCTAAAATTTTGTCACTTGGTTAAGGGTTGAGGTTTGTCAAGGGTTCATGTAGTCGGCCACTTGGTCTGTCTGTCTCTTTGTCTGTCTGTTTGTCTAATTTTCATGATGCATATTCTGGAAGAAACTGCAGTTTTCTTATGACTTAATTCAAACATAACCCTATACCGAACAATCTTGCAATTTTGATGACTTTGAAGAGGAAGGCATTTAAAAATACTGTTGGGAAAGGAGTGAATACTGGTTACTTGCATTTTACTCTCTTGAGACAATGTTTTCTTTGCTTTCAAAGAAAAAACGCTTAAATTCATCCACATAAAAATTTGTCATCTGCAATGGCTTTCAGTGCCGAGAACAAGTGGAAAATATTGTGCTCTTTTTTTTTTTTTAAGAGTTAAGGAGTGACAATTGGGAGAGATGGTTTTGAGTTATCAGTTATGAAGCATAATAGAGTTATCAACCCTTGAAGTGTTACCCGTGAAGTTTAAACTGTTATTTCCTGAAACAAATTTGAAAACATCTGTGGAAACTGTGGGATATCAACTTTACCAGACTTGATACATCAATACAAGTGAATACTTTGTGGCAGAAGGAGATAGTGCTTTTTAGGAGTAATTTCTCTTTTCCAGCAACTTCTCTAAAAGTGGTTTGCTGCAAGAGGGAAAAAAAGTAGTTTTCTTGAGATAGCTTAGTATAACTTTTGTATTACATAGAATGAGCAGTCAGAATCTACACTAAATTGCCTTCGAATTGTCAAAATGAGGGGATTTAGTCCATTCCTTTCTGTTCAGCATGGTTAGGCATAATTTCTGTTGCATAAACCCCTATTAGATGACAAAATTTCAGACTTGCTGACATTGAAAGCATTTGCAGATTGTACATAAAAGCAAAAAAATTGTCTTTGAAAGAAGAGAAAACATTATGGTAAATGGAGAAAATACTGGTTACCAGCATTTACCCCTTTTCCCAATTTTCTTCTTTTCCCACGATGATTTCAAAAACCATCTTCCACAGGATGAGAAAACTCTGCATGGTAAATGGTTAAGCTGATAACAATGTAAGAAAGTAGAAAGGAAAACATAATAAAATATATATGAACAAATCAAATAATTGAAAAGCACATCTGACTGATTAAATAGAAGCAGTCAAACAAAACTTACCTTTAAAAGAGGTGGGAGGGGTGCACTAAGTTGTTTCGTTGATTAAGAATTAGAATTTTAAGTAAAACTTGTATGTGTTGGAGTAAATTTTTTTTTACTATCTATAGCTGTTTTGGGGACATGGATAGAAATTCAATAGAGCATATACTTTTGTTAAGAGCCTTTAAATAATATCTTCAGTAGATAGTTTTGTCAGAAAAGTTATATCTGTGTTATAATTAATACCTACTTGTTACAGAGAACTTTGAAAACATCCAGGTAAAACACTGATCTTCAAAATGCGATCATGGCCTGTATTCACCAACCATTCTCAAGAACATTCCAACTCTTATTTTTCAGAATTTTCTAAATATGTAAGTAACAACTTCTGATTGGCTAAACCATTTGGTTCAGCCAATCAGAAGTTGTGTTACTTCCAAATTTAGAAAACCTCAGATATTAAGACTAAGAATGTTCTTAAGAATGGTTAATGAATACTGACTAAGATCTAATACATAAATACACATAGAAGAATGTTGCAAAAGGAGAAACTGATTATCGGGTTTTATTTGAAATACTCATCTACAGTGATTTCACCATATGTATGTATAAGCACACTTTGTTTTGGGTCTCTTTTACTATATTGTGATGAGTGGTATTATTGTTTATTGTTGAGTATGTGTTTAAGCACATGCAGTTTATGAGTCTAGTGAATAAGCACTTTATAGGTTTGTGTGTGTGTGTCAGCACGTTCAAGTGTACATTTGTTAGTACTTTATATGAATGCAAGTATATGAATGAATGAATTCTAATAACCCTTAGACCGTGACAAAATGAAAGACAAAAACAGTCATTAGACATTTTCATTAACTTATGATATCCACCCTCGGAAAAAAATTTGCAGTGGACACCTTCAAAAGCATCCTTGTAAAATATACTACTCAAAATTTGCTAGGGATCACCATGTTAGATTCAGCTGATATATATGTGTGGCATGTATCAGGTACAGTTTTTGTGGTATTTGTCGAAGACAATACCACTATGAGTTCAATATTGAATTTTGAAGACCATGTATCGTATTTCGTGCAAAGCCGAAGGAAATAAACCCAATTAAACTCAATTTTTCTCAGACAAATGAGTTTTTCGGTAGCACTAACATATGTAATTGGAAATGGCATGTTAAAATACACTGGGTGAGGCCATCAATCGTGGAATTACTAATTTCTGATTGAAAATAGCTTCACTCGCTCATAGCCTTCTATTGGCGCAATGATACAAAATTTGTCTACCAATCACTTGGTCCTGGGCTTTTTCATTCCATAACCAGTTCGTCCTATGGCTTGTTCATCCAATGATTGCATGCTACTCCATTTCATTGGGCATGAATATTTATAGATCGAAATAATTGATTATAATGTTGGGAATTAAATGTTAACGGCCAAAGATATTTCAAAATCATAGTCTTCAGGTACAAACTTAATTTTATTCAATATATTCACTTTGTTTCTCTCTCCAACATCCTACTTTCATGGGACGTTACATCTGACTCCTAATGATCAAAGGGAGACCACCAATACACATATAATCTTAACTTTGTCATGAGTACTCTCCCTTCAACCAAAAAAGTTATTCATTTGCTTTGTAGGTTGACTTTCAAGCCAATATTTGAATAATATTTTTCTTTTCTTTTCAAATTATGAATTCCACACAATGGCTTCCTTGACAAATACCACTTCAGGGTTCTCAATGCTTTGATTCAATATGTTACATTGCTACACTGATGAAAGAAATAACCTATGGAAATGGATGTTTTTAATGCACAACTGCATTGCTGTAACATATACCTGTATGGAAATATCTAAATGATCCCTATCAAAGTTTGAGTAGAATAGTTTCATGAAATGTGGTTTGATGCAAGAGTACATCTTAAAACATTTTGACAAAAGGAGAATTGCTGTTCAAATTTGTCTGCTGCAATACGAAAAAGTAAATTCCAGGTAGCCCTGTGTGAATGCTGTTTTCTTAGACTTTTTTTGCCTGAAAACTCCCAGAAATAATCAGATTGTGTAGATAAAAAATCAGATGCATCGTAAGTGCTGTCTGATACTAGATTTACACTGCATAAGCTGATGGAAGTGTATGCAGCAGGCTAAGGGTTGTTAATGTATTGATTAAATAAAAAAAGCATAAGAAATATTTAAACAGACCAATTGATATTTATGTTTGAATATAGAATCACTTCATTGTGAAATATCCATGTAGTATACAGTGCATTTGGCTTTGTTTTCATGAAAATATTTTTTCACCAAAAAATTAAGATCTTTCACTAGGCTTCAAGAATTAAAGTAACTTCTTTTTTCTGAAAAAAAAAACAAAAAAACTAGATCCCCATTTACAAATAATGAATAGGTGTTAGAAAGCCAACAACAAGTGGTTGTACTTTCTTTTTCTGTTATCTCTGAGTTTGTCAAGTTGTCAAGTATACACGAGTAATAAACTATTTTTTTGTGAAAAATTCTGTTGTTAGCTATTTCTCATTAATGCCTATACATGAGTGTTTTCACTGTCCACGTTTTGTTTGAGAAGCACAAAGGTAGGAGTTATCACCACCTATTTTTATTGCAAAAGAAACACAAAATTATCGTGCCTTTTTTTATCCCCCGCCAAAAGACGGTGGGGGATATGGTAATAGCAGACATCCGTCCGTCTGTCCGTCCATCATTCTGTCCGTCCGTCCGTCCCACTTTTTTGTCCGAAGCATAACTCAAAAACTGTTAGAGGTGTAACCATAAAACTTCACAGGTGGATAGATCTCAGCAAGGAAAAGTGTAGAGTTCAAGAACCATAACTCTTGAATGCATAATTTAGGAATTATTGCCCCTTGTTATTTTTCTTACTTAAATTTTGTCCAGAGCATGACTTGAAAACTACATGAGATAAAAATATGAATCTTCACAGGTTGATAGATGATATTGAGGAGAAGTGCAGTGTACAAGAAGCATAACTTTCAGTGCCATAATATAGGAGTTATTGCCCTTTGTTATTTGTAATACTTATATTTTGTCTGAAGCATAACAATTACAGATGTAAACATGAAGCTTCACAGGTGGATAGATCTCATCAAGGAAAGGTGCAGTGCCCAAGAACTATAACTCTTGATTGTATAATTTAGGAGTTATTGCCCTTTGTTATTTTTCTTACCTAAATTTTGTCCATAGTATAACTTGTAAACTACGTAAGATATAAACATGAAACTTCACAGGTTGATAGATGACAGTGAGGAGAAGTGAAGTGTACAAAGACCATAACTCCCAGCCCCTTACTTTAGGAGTTATTTCCCTTTGATATTTTTCTTCCTTAAATTTTGTCTGGAGCATAACTCAAAAACTTTTAGAGGTGTAAACATGATACTTCATAGGTGGACAGATCACACTGAGGAGAAGTGGAGTGCAAAGAACCATAACTCTTGGTTGCATCATTAAGGAGTTTTTGACCTTTGTTATTTTTTCTTCCTTTAATTTTGTCCAGAGCATAACTTAAAAACTACATGAGATATAAACATCAAATTTCAAAGGTTGATAGATGACATTGAGGAGAAGTGCAGTGTACAAGAACCATAACTTTCAGTGCCATAATTTATGAGTTGTTGCCCTTTGTTATTTTCCATACTTAAATTTTGTCTACAGCATTACTCAAAACTTATACAAGGTTTCAATGTGAGACTTCAGAGGTAGACAGATTTTCTTGAGGAGAAGTGCAGTACCATGAGTTTGGAGTTATGTCCCTATGTTAATTTTTGAATCTCAAGGTTTCTATGGAGCATAACTTGAGCTGTATTAACTTCACAGCTAGATAGTTGTCTTTGAGGAGGAGGGCAGTATGCAAGAATGACAACTCTACCTTCCATAACTCTTTCAGCACCACAGGCAAATATAGGGGCTTTTATGGAAGGCCAAGACAAAGATCACACAGCACAGAACATGCAGTCTGACCTTTACTGTCCATTTGTCTAATCAACCCTATTTGAGTAAAATATCTCTGGGTTTCAATGGATTGTACTTTCAGCTGTCAAATAAGGTTGAGTTTACATATTTGGTGCAGAAATTATTAACACTTACTTAAACATTTGTAATTACCCTTTTATCCAAAATGAAGTTTGACGTAATTTTTCAATAGTTCTGATCGATGTACAAAAGTTTATCTTATGAACTCATGTATTGGTTCCACAATAATTCAAACTGTGAACAGTTTACTGAATATTCTGCAATGGGCACCAATATTCCTTTGTCTCCATGTTACGATATCTGTTTGATCTTACGCAATCATGTCCCACCAGTTTTATCCAATTCCGCCAAGCTTGTCTCCATACCTTGATTTTACAGCAATAATTCTGAAACACACAAAAACAAGAGGATTGAAAAGGTCTTGTATCGCCCTACTTGCTAAAAGATGAGTAAGAAATATAATTGACATGGTAAGTTATCAGAGGCCTTTGGTCCATGGAATATCTTAGAGAGAGAGTAAGCTGAGCTCACAGCAAACATTGTATAATATAACTTGAATAATTGTTCAAGTTGTTTGAGTTTAATCAAATTTATCATATTGAATGAAAACCGGTCAAAATTTTAACTCTTTCCCACAACACGAATTTTAGACTCTCCCAGTTTCAAAACATTTGCAGACAATAGATTCAAAATTAATACATATAAGTAAGTTTAAGTTCTTTGATAGGATAGAAAACATTGTGGGAAAAGGAGCAAATGCTGGTTACCAGCATTTCCTCCTTTTCCCACAATGTTTTCAAAAGTTTTTTTTTTTTACCTGGGATCGTCAAAACTCAGGATTATGTGGTAAAGTGTTAAAAAATATAAATTGTAAGAAAAGGACATAATAGTTACATGTAAAAGATGTTTGAAAAGACATGAAATAATCACCTCTCACCTTTATAGATTAATAATTACTGATGTACAGTACACGATTACAATTGTTTCAGAGAAGATATTTGGGATGCTAATTAAGATACAGACAGATGCTACAGTTACCAAGCAATGACATGAGCATCCATGATCTTCATTCATTCTTACCTTTCCAGCTTTTTTTAACTCAAAGTTGATGTAATACATCATACCAGAGACAACCTGAAAATGATGATACTGAATTATGCAACAATAATTTAAAAAATATTTTACATGACTTCAAAAACTTTTTCATCAAAATTTTCCTGTTGAATCTATAGTGCATCATCATGGAGTCAAATACAAGTAATAATAACTAGAGCTGTCACTGAATGTGACTTAATACCCCCGCCAGCGCTTCGACAGAAACAGGCAATTTAACAAAAAAAATTCTAAGTTCAAGGGGAGATTACCCTTGAATCATAGGGAGTAGATGATTGAAAACTGTGTCTTGCACAACTTCCGTATACGATCAATGTATCAACAAACTTTCAATACAATAGCAGCAAAACTGTAGGAGGAGTTCGCGACACAAAATTACTAGTATTTTGTACACAGACGGACACACGGACGGACACATGGACGGACAGACAGGCTGATTCCAGTATACCCCCGAAAACATTCGTTTTGCGGGGGTATAATTACTTGTCTACTTGGACATCTTCAGTGATCCTCAACATATTAAATATCAAAAGTGTAAAATGATCATCAGTGTCTGCATGGTCATCAGTTTCATCATCATCATCTTCATGAAGTCATCTGATAATTATCTACTATAACATATCATTATACAGATCATCAAAATTGCTGTCATCATCACCAAAAACAACATTTACATAACAATCATCATCTTAATCATCATAGTGACCTGTCTTCTCCACGAGAATATTATTCTACATACATTTAAAACCAACATCATAACAGCCATCATAAGCATTGCCAGGATTAAACCATTCATATGCATAGGGAGAGAGGGAGAGGGATGGGGTAAAGAATAGAGGAACTCCCTAGTCATCACTGCATCAATTTAGCCCTTCTTTTTACTGTGAATAGGTGGGCAAATCTAAAGAAAAATCAATATGTGTATATGATAGTGTGATTTAAAACTTTGGTCATGGACTTTTTTTATGTGCATATTGTGCATAATGGGCGTTACGCCCTTGGCATTTTCATTTTCAAAATATAGATCTATGTCCAAAAAAAAAATTTCAGAATGTTTATCCTCTTTAGGCCTAACAAAAAATATCCATGTTTAGGGTTTCGGTCTGACATGCTGTAGGTAGGGTAGGTAGAGATTTTTTTTTTTTTCCCCAGAAACTTTTTACATGGACCATGTACCGAAATCACACCTGACAAAGAATGTTTTTTTTTCAATCGCAGCGTAAAAAGTTTAGGGTCAGCAGGATTTTCTAGGTACATGTAGGGTAGGGAAACCCTAAACACAGATACTCTTTTTAGGCCTTATTGTTGTTATCGTCTTTATAATAATATTATTTTTATAATCAGCTGTAGTTGAATGATGACGTGTGTACATGAAGTTTCAAAATCATGCCTCTTTGACTAAACCCTTTACCACACAATCCCAAATTTTAATGACCCTGAGAAAGAAGCCTTTTGAAAACATTGTGGGAAAAGGAGAAAATGCTGGTGACCAGCATTTTCTCCTTTTTCCACTTTGTTTTCTACCCTTTCAAAGACAATTTCATAATTTGTGCAACATTTCATTTGTCGACTGCAAATGCTTTAACTCTTTACCACACAATCCCGACTTTTAACGACCTTGAGGAAGAAGCCTTCAGAAAACATTGTTAGAAAAGGAGAAAATGCTGGTAACCAGCATTTTCTCCTTTTCCCACAATGTTTTCTACTCTTCTAAAGTCAAGTTTCAATTTTTGAGTCACGTTTATTTTGTCGTCTGCAAATGCTTTCAATTTGGACAAGTCTAAAATTTGGTTGTTTTGGTGAAGAGTTAAATAGAAAAGTCTAAAATTTTGTCTGTTTGTAGAGTTAAAAGCAGACAGTGTAAACATTATTGAATATTCAGCCTTATATGGCTTGCAACACGCGAAAAGGAGCATTCGGACATTTGTGTAAAGTGTCGTCTCGGATCAGCCTGCGCAGTCTGCGCAGGCTAATCCGAGACGGCACTTTCGGTTTTTATGTAATTTTCTGTTTAGCGCAAGTCTACTGTGGCACAAAATCTAATGTAGTCGTAAAGTGCCGTCCTGGATTAGCCTGCGCGGACTACGCAGGCTGATCCGAGACAACACTTTACGCAAATGTCCGAATGCCCCTTTTCGCGTATTGCAAGCCATACAGATCTTTATGGTTCAAATACCTGGTCCTCTGCTTGATATACTTTTATACACGTGCCACCAAGTTTCTTTGCTGCCCATCTTGAAAGTGTTTGGACTGTGGGGTCATTTATAGGAATTGGTGTCTTGCCACCTAAGATTATCAAAATTACTTTCATAATTGTAAATGTACTGTGATTCCATACATATATGCAGCCATTTAGGGTAGATAGGTAAAGTTGGCTACTAGTAGCTAGCTGTTTCAGTAACTTTAACTCTTTACCAAACTACAAAATTTAAGATTAGTCCAAATTGAAAGCATTTGCAGATGATAAGATAAATGTGACTCAAATTTCAAAGACTGTTTTGGGAAGGGTAGAAAACGTTGTGGGAAAAGGAGAAAGAGCTGGTTACTAGCATTTTCTCCATTTCCTGCAGTGTTTTAAAAAAGGTTATTTTTCAGGGTCATTAAAAGTCGGGATTGTGTGGTAAAGGGTTAAAGAAGTTCGTTTCTTGTAGTCAGAGATTAGTAACCAGCTACTTGACTGGAAAGGTTTGGTACTGGTATTCAACGAAAAATGCTTCTGTAAGACATAGTAGTCGATAAACTTGTGCACAAAATGTAAAATGGGTACAATTTGGCCATTACTTAATTTACTAGCATGCACTGTGCAACATGTTCTTCTCCTTTGTAAATACAAACGTAAAATCGCATTTACTGTTTACCACTCGGCAAAATTTTAGACATATCCGAGTTGAAGGTAGTTCCAGACAACAGATAAGATTGATTTTTTCTTCAACTGAATGAAAAACTGCGTGGGAAATGGCGGAAATGCTAGCTACTAGCATTTCCTCCTTTTCTTATCAAGTTGTCTAAAGCCCAATTCGAAGCTAAAATACGAGATTGGTTGGTACAGAGTTTGGAAAATATGTATGAGTCGAAATACAAAACTACCGGACCAGGGTTTCTATCCTTTCCGTTGCTTCGCTCAGCTTGTGTTCTTAATCAGAACTCAGACACGTTTCGTACCGCACTTCGTACCCATGTTTTTGTTAGAACAAAAATTCGAGGCCGAACTCGAGTTAGAAGTTCTAAGAATTATCCCTACTGCTAATTTGTTTATACTTATGTTCAGTTGTGACGAATACAGTAGTCTTTACATTGAAAAAAAACGCAAACTCATTTCTTACTTTACAACTTCAGAAATTGTTACTGATACAACACAAAAATTGGAACTACATCGATTTCTAAAAGTTGTCGCATTCTCCTTTGTAGAGAGTATTTTTATGGCAGTGGCTAAAACGAGGACGACTTTTGCGTACTATCTCATCCCGGAAAAGTAAACGCGGGAATGATCGAATGCATAAAAAATATTTCGTCGATAATTTGGGTCATAATCGAAAACAAGCTTTATTCATATAGACCAAACTATCACAGTCGTGACTCATGGGACTAATTTACTTATTCCAACACTATGAACAGGAACTCTTGAAATTTATCCATGTTAGTGGTCGGTTCGAATCCCCAATTCGGACGAGTTCCGAGGCCATTGATTATCTAGTCATTGCGACAGGATTTATTCCTTTTTCACTGCCGATCTTGGATGTGACAGAAGTTGTGTGGGAAAGCAACCGATGGCTTTGTAAGAATAGAAAGTATTCCTAGTGCATAGTACTGGGTAAAAGAAACTCCTAGAAAGCACAGAAATAGAGGCTCATGCAATGGCGATATACATGTAACTAACTTGATTATTCAAAACGGCGTTAATCAGCGGCGAAACAAGCGAACAAAGGGTAAAAATGGTCAGAGGTACACACACGATCTGCTTTCGACGCACGCGGGTACTATACATTGAAACTCAGAAAAATCTTTACCCTATATGAACAGCTTGACACAGCAAACGGACGGTAGAGATCCAAGATCAGACTGCACGTTCTGTGCAGTCTGATCTTGATCAATATTTTCCACAAAAGCCTCGATTTTCGCCTTTGGCACTGTTAAAAAGATAAAATCTCGTTCAGAGGGCTGTCTTTCTGTCAGTTATGGGTTCGATTATAGGCACCTTTGTACGTAACGCAAACAGCTAGCGATCTAGGGGCTGCCAGTGAGTTCGAATCCTCACTGCACCAAGCCGGAGTCTCTCCTGTGGACTTATTTAGCTTCATGTCGATAGGTATCGTCGCTTGTCATAAAACTGACTTTGCATGTTTGGGAAAGAAGCAGAGGTTTGGTAAACTGATTAATTGAATGGTGTTTTAAGCCGCTTTCAACATTATTTCGATCATATCACGGCTACTGCTCACATTTTTATGCATGTCCTGTACCAGTACAAGGCTAGGGCTCTGAAGTGTCTTGCCCAACGACACTTCCACGACAAACCCAATGATTCCAGTGAGGCTCGAACCCTGGCCCTCCGGGGTTTCGAGTCCTACATTTTCCCACGGGGCCACTCAGGACCCCGCCAGAGATTTGGATAGAGTATTGTGTTTATCCCTGGTAGAGAAACACGAGGGCGAGCAAATAAGCAACTTTAATGCCATATCTTGTGTTAAATCATTAAAAACATGAAATTTGCCATTTTAAAGGCACCTAGCCCTGTCAATGCCATAGGCAAAAACGGAATTGAAGGCCAGCATAGATCATGATCAGACTGTGCAGATCGTAATCTAATCAAAAATCTATACCGTCAACTTAACTGAGCAAGTCTGTGAGATAAAAACCTTTCTGAAATTCAGTAGATTGTATTTCCAAATGTTGAATGGGGTTATGCTGAAAAACAGTAAAGAGAGAGAGAGAGAGACAGAGGAGGAGGAGGAGGAAAGGTAAAGAGAGAGAGAGAGAGAGAGAGATGGGGAAGAGAGAGAGAGAGAGAGAGAGAGAGAGAGAGAGGGCTGACGGAAAAGAAATACACAGAGTTCAAACCTGCAGTTAGAACTCCTGCCTCACCGTAAATATGTCCATAAGCTTGCGCCAACATGGCCAAGTCTGCCAAGAAAACAAGTAAAGAAAATCGTCCGACTTGCATTTTCCCCGCGTGTCTATGCTTAAATGCTCGTTTTGAACAATGGAAAGTTTCGTGAAATCAACATATCCGGTAGGAAGCAGTAGGTCCGTAACACTTAGTGGGTCATTGTGAAATAGCTTATTGTTATACAAATATGCACTTCCTCCTACCCTCCAGGAAACAGATCTTTGAAATATTGAGGCAAAAGGATCCATTGCTTTTAAACAATATATTTGTTGTTACACGCAATTCCTCCATTTCCCGTAAACTACTTCTAGCCCGCGCCATTTCGAGAAACGGGTTGGTACGGTTTTCTTCTCCTATCGAGCCGAGCCCCGGTAGCTCAGTCGATAGCGCGCAGGACTTGAGACCAGGGGCTCGTGGGTTCGATCCCTGGCTCGGCCAACTTCCTGCCGAGGTCTGATGATAGTCATTGCGACAGGATTCATTCCTCACCCACCGCTGACCATTGATTCGACGATGGTTATGTGGAAAAGCAGCCAATGGCTTGGAAAGAAAATTGTGCGGAGTACTGGTAAAAGAGACTCTAAGAAAGCATGGATAGGTGCACTGACCGCCTCGGAATAACTTAAATAATGTTGGAAACGGCGTAAAACACCATACAATCAATCAATCAACTGTGCAATGACTTGCTTGGTATGATGCATCACGGAGATTCACTAAGCCCCCTTTTGCCAGAGCTTGGTTCATATATGGCCTGCAACACGCAAAAAGGGGCATTCGGACATTTGCGTAAAATATCGTCTCGGACCAGCCTGCGTAGTCCGCGCAGGCTGGTCCGAGACGGCATTTTACGACTACATTAGAATTTGTACTACAGTAGACTTGTGCAAAACAGAAAATTACATAAAAACGGAAAGTGTCGTTTCGGATTAGCCTGCGCGGATTGCGCAGGCTAATCCGAGACGACACTTTACGCAAATGTCCGAATGCCCCTTTTCGCGTGTTGCAAGCTGTTTGAAATGTTATGACGAAAACATTGTGGGAAAAGGAGAAAATAGTGGAAAACCAGCATTTTCTCCTTTTCCCACAACTTTTTCTATCCTATCACGGACAATTCATTTAGGACACCTTTAATTGTTTGTCTGCAAATGCTTTCAACTTCGATCAGTCTGACATTTTGTCAGGAGCTCAAAAACGTAGTTAGTACACTTTGGAGCCCCCTCCCCTCAAATCTGCCCATAAAACGTCACCGGAAGCCACCAAATAGTTTTTACAATTAAAAGATTTTCTAGAGGGAGACCGCCTCAGATCCTCCCAGGAAATCTCTCTCCCTCTGTCGGCACTTCACGCTTTGGACAATTGATTGATTGATTGTATTGGGGTTAAACGCTGTTTTAACAGCCTTGGTCATATCACGGCGGTCAGTGCACTTACGCATGTGTTTCCTGACTTTCTCACACCTGTGAGCTACTGACACAACTTTCTTTCCAAGTCACTGACTACTTTTCTCACATGCATCAGAGGTGGGAGGCGACAAATCGTCGGAAAGAAGGTTTGCCTCAACCGGGTATCGAGCTCACAACCACTAGGTCACGAGTAAGGTACGCTAACCACTGAGCTACCCGGCCGGGCGCCTCGGATAATACCTTCGGTATTACTTTTGCGTACACTTTATTTTGGGCTATCTACGCCCCTGACTGTAAATCTCATTCTCACAGTGCGCCACTCATCTAGAAATTTAGATCTACCGGTACTTGCTTTATTGATATGAATTCCCCTGTTGATATGTATGACCAGCCTGCATAGCTCAGGTGGCTGAGCGTTGGACTAGTAAACATCAAGTCTTCGGTCACTTGAGAGTGTGGGTTCGAGTTCCATGGCTGGCCATCTAAAATTACTAATACTTTTTTCGGATGAGACGTTAAACTGAGGTCCCGTGTGACGTTAAAGAACCAGGTGTAACTTACGGTGGGTTTCGTCCTGTATCTTGCACTGTCTTTGGGGGCGTTGCCCATATGGGCAACCAGTCTCGACGATAAATAAACGCAAATTCCTGTTGATATTGAACAACTAGCCCAACATAATGTAAATACCTTCAGATATGACAAAGATATAAGAAAACGTCAAAGTTTTTTTGCATTGCGACTGGACAAGAAAGAATTTAAAAGGTTTAAAACCTTGATTTAAATAGTAATCGCCGAGCCCCGGTGGCTCAGTCAGTAGCGTACAGGACTTGAGAACAGGGGGTCTCTGGTTCGATCCTCGGCCCGGCCAATTTCTTTCCAAGGGTTAATGATAGTCATTGCCAAAGGATTCATTCCTCTCTAACTGCTGACCATTGTTTCGACAATGGTTATGTGGGAAAGCAACCAGTGGCGTGGAAAGAATATTGTGCGGAGTGTTGGTAAGAGAAACTCCAGGAAAGCATGGATAGGCACTCTGACCACAGCGATATAACTTAAATATTTGTTGAAAATGGCGTTAAACTCTATACAATCATCGAATCAAATAGTAGTCACCTTATTTAATTTATAAATACACGAACGAAACAAAGAAGAATCTAACCCCCCACGCCCTCAAAGATATCCATTTTAAGTGTTCAATATTCATGAAGTTTCACAAGCTAGTAGCTAGGAGGCTGACAAAAAATGTAATTGAGTCATGTTCCGTGAAAAGATGCATCTGCAAAAAGTATTGACCCAGGTCAGCCTGCACAGTGCGCGCAGGCTGACCTGGGCCGAAACTTTCTGCTATATAAGTCAATTTTCTGAAGCTCAAAGGACCAGTGTTCCTGATCATTCAGTTGGCTGTATTTCATGGATCCATAAAACAGTTATGACTTGCTTGGTATCATGCATCACGGAGATGCATTAAGTCCTCTTTTGCCAGTGCATGGCTCAATTATTTCAATACTTTGTACAAGACGTTGGGACGAACAAGTGAGTGCGAACAAGTCTACGGACGAAAAAGTCTGTTCCAAAAGCAGGTACCAGCTTAAACGGTAGCAAGGCTAGCATTCTTAGAAGCACGTGCAGAAGTCTGCCATAAACAATCTGTTTTCGTTTCTTTAATCAAATTAATCTATACGATCAAATAGAGAGAGTTCGAAAGGTATGCAAACTGTATTGATGAATCAATAATGAATTAAGGATGAAAATTAACAAAGGAAATTTGTTTTAGAAAGGAACAAGTGTTCATCCCGTTCACGCAAACCTCGGATGATCCGTTGATCAAATCCCTCATGCACCTACACGGTACATTTTTGTAACTTATATACACCGTTTTACCGCTCATAAAATTGTACAGCTCCATTAAAAAAAAAGAAAACAGTCAAAATCTTTTTGAATAGAGTTGAGGCATGCATTACCGACCCCCATATACATCGACCCTTTTCTTTGGATCCGTTATTTACAATCTTATTGGTTGTTAACATGAAATGATACAAAGATAATATCGTGACGTCTCTCTTTGCGTCACAAGATATCATCCTTACGAAAAATCAACGGGTGTTTTTAGTGGTCACAAAATTTTCATCCAGAAGTATCGGCGCAAGTAGGGGAGTACCTGAAAAGTTTTCTCCACCGATTCAATTTCAATTAAGTCATAGTTTATGCATAAGTTTTAATTTTAAAGGACATAAGACTATTTTCATTGGCTAAAATGGGCAAATAAGTTCACAACAAAAATTCAGAGAGGGGGTCGATAAAAAGAGACAAAACATTGAAGTGTTTCTATTGTCGACCCCTTTTTCTGTACATTTGCTTATTGTCATAAAAGCACTTAATATTCCTAATATAAATTATAGAGCGTTTGTAGAGCATGACTGATATTTACAATGGACTAAAACTAAATGGAATGGTGTATGTGGTAAAATCGTTGTTGTCTCTATTCCATTTTATTATCCACAAATTACGTACATGGTACATCCGAGTCTCATCGTGATGTAGACTCTGTCGATCTTGAAGAGGAGTCCAAGGTCTGCTGGATGTGCCTTAAATCCTCCGTGTAAAAGTCTGAGTGGGTTACATGTGAGTCCTGTCAGTCTAGATTGTATATAGAATGCAGACAGGCTCGAATTCATGTTTTGGGATGAAGAGGGTCGGAAGAATATACACTTTCTTTGTCCCGATTGCGAGTAGACTGGGCATTAATGGGTAGAGCGGTTGCATGTTTTATTATAAACAGAATACTAGTAAACATAAACCACACTTGCACCGACTTTTTTTCTGTAGAAACAACAACAACACATGTTTGGCGTAATCATTCCATATTCATTTTTCATTGAGAACTTTTGTTTTACCCAAATTGGTAAAGAAAGGTAGCATAAGTCACATCCTGAACCCTCGGAAATCGTTTTATTTTTAAACAAACTACTGTTGTTTTATGTTTATTCGTGGTATTGCGCAAACGAAGTTAATTTAAATAATGCAAGGCTGATTTTATTGTAAAAAGTCCAAGGGGGTCGATAATTCCGGAATGGGTTGATAACAGATACACTCCCTCATCTTTTTCTCGTGCCATTTATTAGGTTGCTACACTGTCCTGAAACATGCTGTGTCGATATTATCATACACCGGAAAATGGTCAACTGAGTGAAGTAGTCATACTGTATGATGGCAGAATGTACCATCGTCCACGTGCTTATTGCTCTAGATCTACATAAATTTCCTTCAGCAAAGTATCATGAATGGTTGACTGACCAGTTTTGGAGGGACTTAATTGATAATTTTCAAAAACAGCCATAACAAAAAAAATCAATTTTTAACCTCTCTGTAACCATAAAATCTGCTTGAATCATGCATACCTATTCAACAGTAACATCATATTTAACCTTCAGTTTTGTGCTGGAAGCTGAATTGGCCCACAGGAAATCTGAACCTTATTGTCTGCAAGTGCTCTCAATCTGGACCAAATTGAAATTTTGTCATTTGGTAAAGAGTTAAAACAGTGTGGTAAAAGAAAAATTGTGAGCCAATTTTTGTTCCTGTAATGTATTCAAAAGCCTTGGGAAAAGCATAGATTTTTGTCACATGTACTCACTAAGAAGGGGAAAGCCCACAGTTTTCTCCAGAATGTTTTGTTAAATTATCCTGCCATAATAATAATACTCAAAAGTTGTGCTTTGTGCAAATCTATGTCCATATATGAAATTATTTTCTGTTTTAACCCTTTAGCACACAATCCTGATTTTAAATGACCCTGAAAAAAAAGGCTTTTGAAAACATTGAGCAAAAAGGAGAAAATGCTGGTAACCAGCATTTTCTCCTTGTCCTATGATGTTTTCTACTCTAGGGTAACATGCTGGTTACCAGCATTTTCTCCTTTGCCTACAATGTTTTCTATCCTATCAAGGACAGAAATCATCAATTAAGCAACATTTGAATTTTTCACTGCAAATGCTTTCATTTTGGTCAAGTCCAAAATTTTGTCGTTTGGTGAAGAGTTAACTTTACCACATAACAAAATTTTAGACTGGTCCAAATTGAAAGCATTTGCAGATGACAAATAAAATGTGGCTGGAACTTTGATATTTGGAGTGAAAGAGTAAAAAACATTGGGGGGAAAAAACCACCATGTTTTGAAAACCATTCTTGCTCAGGGTTCGTTAAAACTCCAGGTTGTGTGGCATAGGGTTAAGACCCTTAGACAGAAGATGTTGAATAACATATTGTGGAAAAAGGAGGACATGATAATCATAACTAGCATTTTCTCCTTCTCCTACAATGTTTTTTTACTCTTTCAGAAACAATCCCATATTTGATCAGCATTTATTCTCCACAAATTCTTTCAATTAGACATTTGCAGGGGTGTGGAAATCATAAAAATTTCTACTTGACCACAAACAAGTAAATTAAAAAAGTCGACTTGTCCGCCAGTTCGACTTGCTTGTCTAAATCAAAACAGTTTTGACTGGCATTCAACCACGGGAATCTTTCAACCATGCCTTGTTGATCTTGAAGGTATTAAGATGTTTTCCAAAGCAAAAAAAAATCAACATGCAAAAACAGCCACATATTACAGGGACCCTGTCATATACAGTGAATGTGAAGGTAAGCCAAACCAGGATTCAGGGATCATCTCATTAGAATTTCCACACCACTGTTTTGTAGCAACAATAATTGTTGTCTGGTAGAGAGTTTATTTACTTTTATTTGTCTTATTTACTTACAGGTGACATGGTGAACATATTGCAAGATATTTAGAAGGCCTGGGTTTGTGCCTCACTTGCAGTGATGGTATTCATGAGTGTATCCTGGGGAATGACACTGCAAAGCCCTAGTCAAGCCTGATGAAATCCAAAAAACAGATGAAGAAGTTAGCTATTGCCATGATGTAACTGGTATGCTGCTGACAGTGGTGTAAAACAGCAGATGTAGACATCTGTGACTGGTTGGAGATGAACATTGGACAGAGGTACATGTACAAACTTTTTTCTAAATCAATGTCCTTTTGATGCTAGGGGTTCTGCATGTCTCAGTGGTAAAGTGTTGGACTGGTGACCTGGAGGCCCTGGGTTTGAGCCTTACTGGATCCACTGGGTTTTTCGTGGGACTGTCTTTGGGTAAGACACTTCAGAGCACTAGCCTAGTGCTGGTAAAACCCAGGAAAAATATGAATATGTGAACTGTCATCTTGATATGACTGGAATAATGTTGAAAGGGGTATAAAATGCCATTCAATTCAATCTTTTGATGCTACTACCATTTTTAATGCAGGTGGCATATATACCAGGGTTCCCACTGCTTTTTCAAACAAGGGGGTTTTTGTCACTCCCTTGATCAACAATTTTTAAAACTGGGGGTTTTCTGAAAAAGTTGAGGGTTTCACTCTACTTTTACCAATAAAATTAATGATTAATTACCTGCAGAAAAGTAATATACTGTAGTCATCATCAATTCAGTTCTCATGTATCTGCCTTGCTATACCATTTCATTGTGTCAGTTACACTAGTTCTAAATTTCATAATACACGATAAGCACACTTATTGAATGAGAAGTCTGTCTCTTTCAATCAATTAAGGATTTAGATATTGAATTTAATATTACAATGTTTGATGACCAAACTTGACCATTATTTTCTATCAGGTGGCATTTTTCAAATACAAACCTACCTGATTTTGGCATTCTGGTTACAGAACAGGACTGCTGTAACCGGTTCTTTCAATGATCATAATATTACACGTGAGGCCTAAAAAAAAAATACCTGTGTTTCGGGTTTCAGTCCTAGATGCTGTAGGTAGGATCGGTCGGGAAAATTTTTTTTTCCAAAAATTTTTTTTTTACTTGGACCATGTAAAGATTTCATAAATAGAGATTTTACCTTCCACTTATTGTTTTATACAGAAATTTGTGTAAATTCACTGTTTATATTAATTATTAAAGATGTAAAGAGAGTTTTAAGTGTCTCTGATCGGACGATGCCAAAATGGCCGTTGTTGTGTCATTGGTTTTCGCGTTTTTTTCCAGCGCTCTTTTATGAATGCCAATTAATTTTTGGAGGAGTATTACCTCATAATTTGTCTTGAATTTGTCAATTATGGTAGGGTAGCAGGTAACATTCAAACCTATCACTTTACACCAGATAAGTGGACCAACATCTATATCACATTTTCATAATTGACTCGCCAGGTTCACGTTTTCACATTTATTACTGCATGTGTTTGTTAAAGCCCATTATTCTGCCGTATGCATGTGAGCTAGACTACTTCAAATGGAGCTTTAGCCGATAATCTCATGCGCCTGATTGACTCTAAGAAAGATAATTTTTGAGCGTCAAAAACGTTCATTTCAACTGGTCATATGAAAATGCTGCACTTTCGCTACTCTCTTGTAACTGTTGACAGCAGGAGGCAAGTTTTAGTCGTAGGGAAGGGACGCTTGAAACCATACAGTGTGATACAATCTTACCGGCTTTTATACCCCTTAATTTGCCTAAACGTTGCGATATCAGATAAAGACCCGTGCCTAGTTTTTTTTTTTTTAATTCTTAATTTTTCAATTTTTGTAAATTGGCTACCTCACGGGGTAGCTATCGCATATCATATTGGTTATACAACGAGAACTATCTCAGTTTTCTTTTGTAATGCAAAACTGGCAGCCTGTTCAGTTGTCGCTAAATACATACTGACTTTTATCTGTCCCCTTCATTGCGCTTCAGAAACTGAAGACAGTTGACTTAGAACTGGTCATTTATGCTGTTCACAACAGTTCATTCTTGTGACAGTTAACATTTTAGTTTAGTTTGGTGTACACGTTGTTTTTCAGTTCCATAATACATGTTCATGAACTGTTCTATGGATAGTGAAGGCCACGAAATGAGAGCATGTTATCCCATGCGCCATTTTCAGCTTCCGGCACAAGATTGAAGGGTGAAATATGTTGTTATCATTGAATATGCATGATTCAAACAGAGATTATGGTTAAAGAGGCATTGAAAATCGATCTTTTAAGCTATCGTGACAGGATGAACACCATAAAACACAGAATCAGTGCATGACATTATGGGCGGCGACTAAATCTCGTGCGTGATTCCCGAGTTTGCAGATGGTGCGTGGCAAAGTTGACATTTGATTGATTGACATTTTATGGTGTGTACGCAAGTTTGGTGTGTAACTAGACAAAACCTAGTTTGTTATCGATCTTCATATCAACTCTTTTGGATGGCTACGGGACATACAACGGGTTTCAGTATATTTCAATGCAGACGAGTGAGAGGGAACGAAATTGCAACAGCCAGAAAGTACCAAGATGTACCAAAATCGCACCTAACAAATTTTTTTTTTCGATGGTAGTGGAAAAAAGTTTAGGGTCGGCAGCATTTTTCTAGGTAGGGTCGGGAAACCCGAAACAGAGATATTTTTTCTAGGCCTGATGTTAGTTTTATCTTCGTTACAAACCATGGATTTAAAGTCCACCATATGATTATATTGATTTCCTTTCATTCATATTGTACACACACTTTTTTACCATGTGTAAATGTTCTACCAAAACCTAAAATAAATATCCAAAATTTTGATTGATGTATCAAAAATGTTGATTGATGCATCAAAAACAAACAATATTCAAGAGTGCAATTTTATGCACAAAACAGTGAGTGAAAAAATTTGTCAGATCTTGCAATATTTATGCTACACCAACTAAGGGCCGAAATTGCTATAGGCTGAAATTGTATGATCCGAAATTGTAATGGGTTGAAATTGTTATGGGCTGAAATGTCCAGTCACCGTGAATACCCAAAGGTATGTGTGGCATTGTCCAAACAGAGGCACTTCAAACTATCTGCTCATCTTTCATAATGAATTTAAACAGTGAATTTACATAAAATTAGGAATAAAATAATAAGTGGAGGCTAAAATTTCTTTTCATGAGTGAAGACAATAGTTGTTTTATGATATGAAAATATAGATCTAGTGGGGTGGTGGGGGGGGGGGGGGGGGGGCTTGGACAGGAGGTTAGGCCTTTTTGTATTACAGTGATAGCACTAGAATAATTGTTGAAGAAGATATTTGACACTAATACAAAGAAAGAAGACAAGAATAAAAGAACCCTTTATTGGATGTGACCTTTATTTTCTCCCTTTCCCACAATGTTCTGTGCTTTGAAATTCAAATTCAGTCATCTGAGCCACAGTTAAATTGTTGTCTGCAAGTGCTTGAAATATGAACGATTCTGGAATTTTTTTGAACTGGATTAAAGTAGAAAAATAAAGGGTATTAGTTACAGCAAAGAATTTAATGTATTTCCTTTTGATTTTTTAAAGTACAAAACATAACATCTTTATAAATTTAATATCATTTAGACAAATTGTCACAGTATTTAAAGCAAAAAGGCATTCTCATTTAAATGGAGTAACCAATGTTCAATCGATAGCTAGTTGGTTTGCTCTTCTGATGATTAAGTAATAACTGATTCTGATTTTCAACTGATTGACCAACACTAGTACCAACCATTTGTAAAAGCAGCCCCTATAATCCTGGGAAAAAGTCCTGGTATGAGCCAAGCATGGTAGGGACATTATTTTTGTTGTTACAGTCTTTTAAAATCCAGCAAAAGGCTTGGTTTTCCCCATTTCTTTATTTAGAAGCTGTATACAAGATTTGCATTGAACAAAACACTGCAGAGCTCTAACTAGTACTGTTGAAACCCAGGACATACTTGATTTGTTGCTGTGATATGCTTGAAATAAAGATGAAAGCCGTGTAAAACTCTATTTAATATTTTACCACACAGTCCCAAGTTTTAACAACCCTGAAAGAGAAGGGTTTAAAAAACGTGGAAAAAGGAGAAAATGCTGGTTTCCAAATTGAAAGCATTTGCAGAAGATAAATGTGACTCGAACGATGATATTTATCTCTGAAAGGGCGGTAAGCATCATGGGAAAAGGAGAAAATGCTGGTTACCAGTATTTTCTCCTTTTCCCACAATGTTTTTCTTTTAAAAAGTCTTCTTCCTCAGGGTCGTTTAAACTCAGGATTTTTTGGTAAAGGGTTTAAAAAAAGTTGAAAACAATGTGAATTTTGCTTTCTATTTTCAGGAGGACTATGTGATGTAGAGATGGGTATCAGATTGAATCTTTCCAGCTAGGAGTATTGTACTATGGAGTGAAGATTTAGCCCGTAAAAAAAGATTTGAAATTTAAGGGCTGTTTTGATCCATGGGCAATTTTAACAGATCAACAAGAATATTGTCATAACCTTAACCTGCTGAACAAATTTAAAGTTCACCATTTACTCAATTTTAGCCAAATATAGCCAATTTCTGGGGTATTTTATGAAACTATAGTCATTCTTGTGGCTTCATGAAAAACATTACACCTGGCAGTTGTGAGATTGCTTAGATTACGATGGATAGAAAATGTAATTTTAGACTTGGCAGCTATCCACTTGTTCAATCAAGGATATCGCATGATGCTTGTCATGTGACAGTGTACGACATTTGCCTTGCATATTCATGCGGCTGGCAAGAAACTGGAGTTGAGATACACTGCACAATGACAAGTAAACTGTCACAACAATCTGTGTCACACCTAGATCCCAACAGCAATTTAAATACGCTAGGATGTCGGAATTTTATATTGAGAGTATTATTATATTGAATCGGAATATTATATTGAATTGAGACTTGGTCTGTATTCACCAACAATTCTTTTAATTAAGATACATCTTCACTGCCACAGAGAAAAAAATGCTGTTAAAACTTGATAGTGTGTAGAATGTCTCGGAATTTAGACAGCTGTGTAAACATAGATAAATTACCAATATGTATGGTGTAAGAGATAAGGAAACTCAAGTGATTTGCCTCATTCAAAACAGGAAATGACAATAGTGATGCCTTGATGGCCACTGGAGAATGAAATGCTTTTTCTATAGGTGGTAATCTATGCAAACCTGCAACTGTCAGGGGCAACATTTGACATAAAGATACAAGAATGATTTTAATTTAATAAAATAAAGATGAAAATGGGTTAAAAACTGGCTGAAAACGAGTATAGATATATCTTTAATTTTCTAAATTTGAAAGAAACATAACTTCTGACTGGCTCAACCATTTGGCATAGTCAATTAGAAGTTGCATTACTTTCAAATCTAGAAAATTCTCACAAATTAGAAAAAGAATATTCTTAAGAATGGTTGGTGAATAAGGACCCAGACTGCACAGTCTGATCAAGGATCTACATTGCTGTCTCTGTTCTTGACTTAAAAAATCCCTGTTATGTTATCTACCAAGCCTCAGCAGCTCAGTTTGTAGCGTACAGGACTTGAGAACAGGAGATTGCTGGTTCAAACCCCGGCTCAGCCAATTTCTTTTCAAGGATTGAGAATAGTCATTGCAACCAGATTCATTCCTCTCTCATGGCTGACCATTTTTTCGACAATGGTAATGTGGGAAAGCAGCAAGTGGCTTGGGAAGGATATTGTGTGAAGTACTGGTAAAAGAAACTCCAGGAAGCATGGGTGGTTGAATTGGCTTCTGTGATAAAAACTGAAATAATGTCGAAACGGCGTTAAACATGATACAATCAATCAGTCAGTTTAGTTTAAACATATTTATTTTACATCAGTTGAGAAACAAGTTCTTACAACTTATACTAATCTCTCACGATTCTGCTTCCTGGGAACTACACCAGTACTCGCGCTGAGTGTGTGGGCCAATGAAAAATCCCAAAGTTGACAGCCGCTCCCGGGTATCGAACTCGGGACCTTAAAGTTACGAGGCCGACGCTCTACCTCACAACCACGGACACCACAATTAATCAATCAATGTTCTGTTGCCTGTTTACCAGACTACCAAATTTTGAACCTGCTGGTAACCACCATTTTAGAAAACTCCTTTTTACCACATTTTTTTCGGGTCTTTAATAATGTGAGAATAGGAGTTCCTTTGGCGCTCTAAAGTAATAAATATTGTTATTTTTAAAGGTAAGAATTTACATCATTGTAAAGTGCAGTCACATATTGATGGGGATATTGCATTTAGAAAAGTTTTTGCTCTAGACTGTAGATGTATGTTTGGTACATTTGGCAATTAAAGGGTTAACCCTTTACCATACCATCCTGAATATTTAAGACCATGACAGAGTATGGTTTTAAAACATTATAGGTAAAGAAGAAAATGGTAACCTGCCTTTTCTCCTTTTCCCACAATGTTTCATACCCTATCAAAGACAAAACCTGTATTTGAGCCTCATTTATCAATACTAAATGCCTTTAACTTGGATAGGTCCAAAACTTTGTCATGTGGAAAAGATTTAAGGGATCTATAGCCTTTAACTCTTTACCAAATGATAAAATTTTAGACTTGTCCAAATTGAAAGCAGAAAACAAAACGGATGTGACTGAAAAATTGAAATAGGTGTTGGGGAAGGATAGAAAACATTGTGGGAAAAGAAGAAAATGCTGGTTACCAGCATTTTCTTTTATTTTCACAATGATTTCAAAAGCTTTCTTTCTCAGGGTTGTTAAAAGTAGGGATTGTGTGGTAAAGGGTTAAGTAACTCTTTACCAAATTACAAAATTTTAGACTCAACCAAATTGAAAGAATTTGCAGAAAACAAATTAATATAGTTCAAAATTAATGATGATTTCTGTCTTTGATAGGGTAGAAAACATTATAGAAAAAGGGTTACCAGCATTTTCTCTTTTTCTCATAATGTTTTCAGAAGGCTTCTTCTCCAGGGTCATTTAAACTCCGGATTGTGTGGTAAAGGGTTAATTGATCTATAACCATTAATGTAAATACATACTGATGTAATGCTTTTTAGCAATTTTTATTGTTGATAATGAAGATTGTTATGCTAGGGGAAAACATTGAAAAACAAGGAAAAATTTTTTGAATTTTTTAGAAAATATTTTGATATCTCACTTCGCTCTTTACCAGACGATGAAATTTTAGCCTTGTCCAAATTAAAAGCATTTGCAGACCTAATGTTGCTTTTATATTTACCAAGCAAAATAATTTTAGACTAGACCAAATTAAAAGCCTTTTCTGACAACAAATTAAATGTGACTGAAACGGTGCAAATTTTTTTGAAAGGGTATAAAACAAAGTTGAAAAAGGAGAAAATGCTGGTAACCAGCATTTTCTCCTTTTCCGACAGTGTTTTCAAAGGTAGTGTTCAAGTTTGTTTCTAAATCACTGGATTGTGTGGTAAAAGGTTAAATGATCGTATCTGTCTTTGTAATGGTAGAAAATGTTGTCGGAAAGGGAGAAGATGCTGGTCACTAGCATTTCCTGCTTTTTCCACAATGTTTTCAATTTTTTTCCTTCTCAGGGTTTTAAAAATGCGGGATTGTTTGGGAGTGGGTTAACACATTACCACCTGAATATAATTCTGCTGACTCACAGCAAACCAGTTCTTAAATCATCGTTGCAAAAAAAGAGATTGCTGAAAACAAGCAGTTAACCCTGTTACTACAGTGGGTTTTTTTTTACATGTGTAATATTTTGAGCACTCTTAGAGCACCCGACAGACTTTTTCAGTATAGAAATAAGACCCAAGTCAATGCAATTCCTTGGTTGCTTTCGTTGGTAGGGTTTCATTAAAGCGAACAGTGTAGATCACAGATCAGACTGCACATTTTGTGCAGTCTTATCTTAATCTACACTGGACGCAAAGGCATTTCTAGTTGCAAAAGGCTGCTGTGAGGTTGGGTTGTTTCTTCTAAATATGGTAGTATGTTTTACAATGGTCAGAGGGAAATAACTCATTGTAACAAGGTTAGTATTGTACACTTTGGCGTTTTGTGGGTTAAAAAATGTTCAATTATCAATGATTTTTTTTGCTGCATGTATTTTAGATTTGACTTTAGGTGTGTTAAGTATTGGGCATAGAGCATTGTTTGTATAATTTCAGTTTCTGTACATTAATTTCCATGTTGTTTAATTCTTTACCTAACGACAAAATTTTGTACTCTATCAAATTCAAAGCATTTGCAGACAAAAAATTGAATGTTGCTCAAATGATGATTGCTGTCTTGATAGGGTAGAAAACATTGTGGGAAAAGGAGAAAATGCTGGTAACCAGCATTTTCTCCATTTTCCCACAATGTTTTCAAAAGCCTTCTTCTTCTGGATTGTTAAAACTCGGGACTGTGTGTTAAAGAGTGAAATGCCTTTATTATATTCCTATCAGTGAATTACTGGGATTTCTCAGTGTATTTTTTCTGTTTTTCACAGTGAATAACATCACTAGTGATGATATGGTTTTAAAATGTTTGCCGAACTACTTTTTTTCCTATATTGCTTGCAGTCTAGTGTTTCTGTCTCTGCTTCAAACATCTTTGGTAAGCAATAGCACAGTGAAAAATTTTCAGTGCAGTCTTTCCAAACAATCCTGAGTTAACAACCTTGTGGGAGAAATCTTTTGAAAACATTTCCAGAAAAGAAGGTAGTGTATGTGGGAGAGAGCTCTTGGAAAATATTGTAGAAAAACAAGAAAAAACTACCAACCAGCATTTTCTCCTTTTTCCATAATGTTTTGTTTGCTATCAGAAAACCTAAGGTCTATTGTTCCAATTTAGTATTTGTAATCTGGAGATGTTTTTAATTTGGGATAGTCTTAATTCATTACCACACAATGCCGACTTTTAATGACCTTGAAGGAGAAGCCTTGTGAAAACATTATGGGAAAAGGAGAAAATGCTGGTAACCAGCATTTTCTCCATTTCCCACAATGTTTTCTACCCTTCCCAAAACAAATTTCGATTTTTGAATCACATTTATTTTGTTGTCTGCAAATGCTATCAACATGTACTAGTCTAAAATTTTGTTGTGTGGTAAAGAGTTAAACTTGTCATGTAGGAAAGGGTTAACTGTTCCTTCTCATAATTCCATATGGCTGGTTTTAAATTGTAAAGGTGCAAAACCATGCATGCCTTCATTTGGAAAGATAGTTGACGTCACTTATCGAGCGTTTATTATCTGTTGCGTCTGCTGCTTCTGCCAAAAATGAATCATGTGTTTGTAAAGAAAAGTCCTATGTACCGTTCTTGAAAATTATTAGCAAACAAAGGGTGAATTAGGAATATAATAAATAGGATAATCAACTGGTTGTGTGTGATATTAAAAATCTGTCACTCAAATGGGGTTTGATGTGGTTAAAAACTCGTCCTTCAGACTCCTTTTTTTCAACTGCATCACACACCATTCTAGTGACAGATTTTTAATATCACACAACCACTTGATTATCCTTTATTTCCTTAAAATATCTATCCTTTCTGCCTTTCGTACATGTAGTTGGTATATCTCAACCTTTTTTACCAAAAAATCCAACTTTTATCGACTTGGACAAAGAAGACTATAGAAAACATGTTTCGAAAAGGAGAAAATAATGGTATTCAGCATTTTTCTCCTATTTCCATCATGCATTTGGACCTTTCAAACACAAATCCATCATTTGAGCCACATTTACTTGTCTTGAGGGGCCCGCCCGGGTAGCTCAGTGGTGATATTGTGCAGTGGTGATATGTTAGTTTTGATTTTAAACCTTTATCAAACCAGCCATTGTTTTAAAAAAACATGATAACCCTTTACCACACAATCCCAAGTTTTAACGGCCCTGAGAAAAAAGCCTTTGGAAAACCTTGTAGCAAAAGGAGAAAATGCTGGTAACCAGCATTTTCTCCTTTTCCCACAAGTTTTTCTACACTTTTACAGACAATTACCATCATTTCAGCTAAATCCAATATGATGTCTGCAAATCCTTTGAATTTGGACCAGTCTAAAAACTTTTTGTTTGGTAGAGAGTTAGATAAGCTCTTGAAAGCATAGTGAGAAATGGTGAAACTGCTGGTTAGCAACATTTACTCCTTTTCCTCCATGTTATCTACCCTTTCAAAGACAATTCACATCATTTCAACCACATCTAATTTATCGTCTGCAAATACTTTCAAAAGTCCAAAATTTCATCATTTGGTAAAGAGATTTTTAACTCTGTACCAAAAGACAATTTTAGACCCGTCGAAATTGAAAGCATTTGCAGACGACAATTCAAATGTGGCTCAAATGATGGAATTTGTCTTTGATAGGGTGGAAAACAATGTGGGAAAAGAAGAAAATGCTGATAACCAGTTTTCCAAAGGTTTCTTCTTCTTCAGGGTAGTAAAAAATTGGGATCATGTGGTAAAGAGTTTTTAGCTCTGCTGGCTGAAAGCCAGCAGAACTTATGTCATGGTATTGTTTCCGTCATCCGTCTGTCCTTTCGTCCGTACGTCTGTTAGTCTTTTTCTTGTTTATGGAATAAAATCTGCATTTTTGGTCAGATTTTCATGAAACTTGCAGTTTGTTTTTCTTATCAATAGCTTCAACCCTATTGATTTTGAAAAAAAAATCTGACAATCGGTATGGGAAAAGTAGCTATTTGAAATTGAAATTTTCCATTTCTTGTTCACGCAATTAAGTCTGCATTTGTCGTCAGCTTTTCGTGAAACTTGCAGGGTAGCTGTGTATCATCAACAGCTTGAATCCTATTGATTTTGAAAAAAAATTCTGACAATTGGTATGGGAAGAGTAGCCATTTAAAGTTGAAAATTTCCATTTCTTGTTTAGGCAATGAACACCACAGCTTTGATCCCATTCTTTTGAAACTTGCAAAGATTATTTGGTTCATCAAGGAATTGAACTAGAAAATCTAGTAATCAGTTTAGGAAAAGCAGCCATTTGACAGTATTGTTTACTCAACAAAGTCTGTATTATTAGTCACATTTCTTTGAAATTTGCTAGTTGTTTAATACAAGGCACACTGAAAACCTATCAAATTTGCTTGGATTCAGAACAATTGATTTTGAGAAATTGTACTTCAATTTTTTTTTTCACTATTTCATTCAATTCACCATGCCTACTTATGCTGTCATAGTGGGTTCAAGCCCACTATTTCTTTGTGTGTGTGTTTGTCTTTTTTTTATTTTGCATCATTTATAATTCATAATGTATGCTAGCAAAATAACGGCCAGTAGAGCGATTTCAGGCCCTCAAAGGCCTCTAGTTTTCAAATATTCTGTACTATGATGAGGTTACTGTCTTGATTTTAACCTGTTCTCAAGCCAGCCATTGTTTTTCAAATTAAAAGATGTACTATATAAGGTTCTTGAAAACATTATAGAAAATGGCTAATGTGCTTGTCAGCATTTTCTCTTTTCCACAATGTTTTCTACCTTTTGAGAGACAGATTCCACTGTCATAGCTACATTCAATTTGTTGTCTTTCAATTTGGACAAATTAAAATTTTGTTATTTGGTGGATTGATTCAACCTTTTTAATGATTTTATTTAACTCTTTACCAAACGACAAAATTTTTGACTCATGCAAATTCAAAGCTTTTGCAGACAATGAATGAACTCTGGCCCAGTTGTTGAAAATTATCTCCTGAAAGAGGTGAAAACACCGGGAAAATGGTTACCACCATTTTCTCCTTTTCACACAATGTTTTCATCAGACTTTGCCCTCAGGGTCATTAAAAGTCAAGATTGTGTGGTACAGAGTTAAGAATTATCTATCTGTATAGTGACCCTTTTTCAGATGACAAAATTTTAAATTAATCTGTATTGAGGGCATTTGCTGTCAACAAATCATATATGTTTCAAATAATGGTACTTGTTTGTGAAAGGATAGAATACATTGTGGGAAAGGGGAAAATGTTGGTAACCAGCATGTTCTCCTTTTCGCTCAATGTTTCTAAAGCCCTCTTTTTAAAGGCTGTTGATTTTAATCTTTGGGTAATATGTTTGTTGTATACATCAATAATTCATTTCGAGTAATAAAATATTTTTTATACTTTGGTGTTTTTCTTGCTGAAACTTGATTTCTGCATAGAGAAAACAAGTTCTATAAAACTTGTTTTAAAAAATCGCTTTAGTATCCAACTTTTATTAAACACCTCTTTATTAAAATTAATAATTTCAAATACACGGAGTAGTAAAAGGTAATTTCCCTGTGTCCCACCATCGCCTACCCAAGTGTCTTTCTTGCCCGTTCTCTATCCAGCAGTTTGTTTCTCTATCCAAGTGTCTTTCTGTTTTTTTCCCTTTTCTAGCTGCGTTTTTTTTTTCCAGTTTGGGTGCGGTATCGATCTCGGGTTGCCGAGTTCCCAAGTCGACTCCCCTGACCATTAGACCAATTTGGAGCCTATAGGATAATGGTTGTAGTTTATATTTGAATACAATGTCTTGTAAAAACATTGAAAAAAAAAATCTACCGGAAGTCTCGTTACAAATGCCTCGTGGTTCTTCAATCTAAACTTCCTACCAAACTGGCCCGCGTTTTAACAACCACAGCGAGATAGCTTTTGAAAACATTGTGGAGAAAGAAAATAATGATAGTAACCAACATTTTCTCTATTGCTACAGCGTTTTCTTCACTTTCAAAGAAAAATCCCATTATTTGAGCGACGTGTAATCTGTCGTCTGCGCAGTCAGCCATAATGGGCGAATTCTTAACTCTTAGCCTGGTATGCGCGACTCGATGACTTTTTGTGGACTGTATAGATTAAGATCAGACAGTGCTGTCTGGTGTTTGATCTACGCTGTCCGATAAAAAGATATTTTCCCCAGGAAAAATGACTGAAATAGCAACTTTTTCGGTATTTAGCAGGTTAAGGGATGATTTTTGTCGTCTGGTAAAGCGTTCGCTTCAACTGAATATATAAAATTTCAGCACCTCCACAATCAAACAGGTGTGCAGCAGATAACTTTGAAAACATCCCTGAAAAATACTGATGGTGATGATACCAAACATGAATGAACGTGAAAAACATTATGACGAAGTTTTTCAGCCTAGGTCCAGGCGTCAATAATTTTTTAACCCATATGCAGCTAAGTGCAACTCGGGGACCTTTTGTGGACAGTGTAGATCTAAGATCAAACGGCAGGTTCCGTGCACGGAACGTGCAGTCTGACCATAGATCTACACTGTCTGATAAGGAGACCCCCCCCTTCCCCCCCTCAAAAAAAAAACCTTTGAAATAGCAAATTTTGGTGTTTTTACCATTGGCTTGAAAGCTTCATTTCAGTTATTTAACATTAAAAGGATTAACAGCCATTCATTGTCTAAATAGATCTTCAAAAACAATCGTTCAATCTAAACCGTTTTTCCCCCCGTTGTTGTTGTTTTTAACAAAGTAAAGTCAAATAAAATAGATAAAAAAATAATCAGGCTGGAACCCAGGCTGTCGTTATGCAACCATGTCTCAAAAGTACAAGCATGTCACGGCGACTATTCGGTTATACATTGACATAACATTTAAGCCATGCTCTGTGAAAAGGGGGTTTAATGCATCTACAAAAAGTATCGTCTAATGTCAGCCTGAGCAGTCCGCACAGGCTTGACGAGAGTCGAAACTTTTTTGTTATTTGTAAGTTCTCTGCATGTCCAAGGACTACTCTTCCTCCAGATTCAGTCAATCGTTAGACTATATGGCTTGCAACACGCAAAAAGGGGCATTCGGACATTTGCGTAAAGTGTCGTCTCGGATCAGCCTGCGCAGTCCGCGCAGGCTGACCCAAGACGACACTTTCCGATGGCGTGTGATTTTCTATTTCACGCAAGTCTTCTGTAGGACAAAATCTAATATTGACGTAAAGTGCCGTCTCGGATTAGCCTGCGCAGACTGTGCAGGCTGATCCGAGACGACACTTTACGCAAATGTCCGAATGCCCCTTTTCGCATGCTGCAGACCATATAGATCTTATTATGTGATGGCCTACTATGTACAATGCATCACTGAGATACATTAAAACCCCTTTTACTAGAGTATGGCTTATTCCCCCCCCCCTTTTTTTTTATTCAGTATAAAACAGCACTTGCATGTTTATAGCTTACAATGTAAGCGACAATTATTAGTCCAAAATAGTGGAAAACAAAGACCTACTTAGATTGTAGTGATCCAAGAAGTATGCAAAAGTTAAACAATTTTTTTTGTATTGGAGTTCAACACCGCTTTCACACCTTTGACGCATGTGAGAAAAGTAGTCAGTGGCTTGGAAAGAAAGTTGTGTCAGTACTGGTATGAGAAAGTCAGGAAACACATGCGTAGGTGCACTGACCACCCTGATGTGACCTAAGCTGTTAAAACGGCGTTAAACTCCATACAAACAATCACTAAAATTTTGTCGTCTGATAAAGAGTTTAAAACGATGTCTACGGTGATAAATTTATCGGCTGCTTTCCCGTGTCTAAATGTAAGTATTAGGAGAAACGATTTCTGCCACAATGGCAATCATTTCACCTTGAGGATGGTCGACTGAATTATGTTTCACGCCGCTTTCAAAATTATTTCAGTCATATCACGGCGACAGCCCACACATTCATGTATTTCCTGGGTTTCACCAGTACTAGGCTTGGGCTCTAAAGTGTCTTGCTCAGGAACCCAGTGCTTCCAGTGAGACTCGAACTCAGGACCTTCAGGTTACTAGCCTCCAGTTTCCAGGTCGGATTACTAGCTCATGATGCTTTATACATCATTTTGGTCATATCACGACGACAGCTTATTTATGTCTGTGTTTCATGCCTTCCTTCGCCTCACGGGCACTAGGGCAGTGTTTTGAAGAGTTAAGCCTGCGGGCACTCGCGCAAAGCACCTTCTTGAAGATCAAACCCATAACTGGCGGACTATGAATCCTATACCTCAACTACTTTGCCATGCAGAAACCCTTTGGCATAGCCAGGAATCAAACTCAAACGGTTTACGTCACGACTGAGCTTTCGGGCTCGGCATCGAACCACGACCGTAATAACCCCTAAATTTCAAACCCTGTTGTCATCAACTGAGCTACCGGGCTCGGCCATCGAACTCCTTACTGCTAAAATTTCTAGTCCCTTACATAACCGACTAAGCCCATCACGACGACCATCATTTAATTTTAACCTCGTTGGGGGATGATGGGGTGAAAACATGAGACGAAGACGACAACAGTGAGTATGATGATGACTACACACACAAAAAAAAGACGGGATAATCCCGGGAAGTCACCACTATAGATTTTGCTTGGCAATTTCAGGAAATAATGCAAGAAAAGTAAGGAATGAATGTTGAATGGGTGAATACGCAAGTCCTGCGTATTGACCATTTCAACATTCATTCCGTACATTTACTGCGTATACGTCCCGCCCCCTCAAAAGTGCACAGCAAAATCCATGGTGGCGAATTCCTGGGATCATGCCAGAGAGAGATTTAAAAAGGAGAAGAAGAAAACCTCTACAACAAATTCACCCACCTCCATGTTAATTATTTTCCAGAATGTATCTTTAGATAAAATAATCCATCAAATAAAGAAAAAAATAAAATAAACAAACACTATTCCATAAACAGGCATTTTAAACAAGCGATTAACACACTCAACAGTGAATACCAAACATGTCCAAATGAAGCACGTGGAAAGTCTGCAAGTTTGGGGATTACGTCCATGGGTGAGGGGGGGGGGGGTTGTTTTCTGTCACGGATTTGAGCCATGCTTTGTGAAAAGGGGGTTTTATGCATCTGCAAAAAGTACCGACCCATATCCGCTTAAGCAGTCCTCACAGGCTGATATTAGTCAACCCTTTTCGCAATGGATACATTTCCTGTATGTCCAATGACCATTCTACCTCATGATTCAGTCGGTTGTTGGACAAAATGAATCTTATGGAGCCATAACTATGTTTATTGATTGACTGTATGGTGTTTAACACCGTTTTCAAGACTATTTCAATGATACCGCGGCGGCTAGTGCACCTATGCTTTCCTGGAGTTTCTTTTACCAGTACTCCACACAATTTTCTTTTCAAGCCACTGGCTGCTTTGCAACATTACCCTCGTCGAAGCAATGGTCAGCGGTATTATAAGTAGTTGTGTAGTAGCAGTAGTAGTAGTATGAGTGGTAGTAGTAGTAGTCATAGTAGCAGTAGCAGTAGTAGTAGTAATGTCCATGTACATGTACATTGATTGATAAAAACGCATTTACTCGTTACCGTCTGGAACTAGTTTGCAGCAGAAAAACCCAAAATTAAACATTTTTTATACAATGTGAATAATCAACAAGAATTTATTAATGGATAAAAACGAAAACATTGCTGCAAAAGGAAAAATTGATTGTTCAGAGCACAATGATTTTAAAAAACAGTCTCACTGCTTACTATTGTTTCGACGATGGATATGTGGGAAAGCAGCCAGTGGCATGGAAAGAATATTGTGTGGAGTACTGGTAAAAGAAACTCCAGGAAAGCATGGACAGATGCACCGGCTGCTGCGATATAACTGAAATAAAGTTAAAAACGGCGTTAAGCACCATACAATCAGTTCATTCGATCAATCAGTCAGTCGGTCAGTCAGTCAGTCCATTTACCTCAATTAGCAGGTTAAGGCTTAAATCTTACCAGATGGAAAAACATAGCATTATATATGTCCAAACTGAAAAAATAAAGGTTGCTAAGGGTTTCGGACTTGTCTTTAATAGCATAAAAACACTGCGAGAAAAGGAGAAAATGATGGTAGCCAGCATTTTCTCCTTTTCTCACAATGTTTTTTAAAGGCCGTCCCTCTTAGGATCGTTGAAATATGGGATTGTTTGGTAGTGAATCAACTTTACAAGGAGGGACAAAAAGAATTATTGACGGACGGACACTGTGCATATGAACAAGCTGTTACCATGTTAGCACGTATAATAGAATAGTCTAACGGAAAATCCATTAGTTAGAGGTACAATACAGGGACTGTACCTAGACAGAAATCTTGTTGCCAATATCGTTGATAATTTAGTTGATTGTTTGTTGTTTATTTCTTTTTGTTGTAACCTCTCTCTCTCTCTCTCTCTCTCTCTCTCTCATATACACAACGAAAACAGTGTGGGAGAGGGAACACTTGTCATTCATTGACTAAACCTTCGCTACTTTTTCTACAGTGCTTTTCAAAATTGTGAAAGAAGTTTTCGTTTCCTTCAAATGTTTTTCACTCTCGTGCTTAAAAAATCTTTTATCAATCTAGCTTAGTCCTTGAGGAAAATTAAAGAGTAATTTTCGATCTAAACTATGGCCTTCTCAGATTTTAAAGAATTTCTTTTTTCGGAAACATAGCGAACATTGGAAATCTTACAATTGATATATTTCCATTTTAACCAGTGCGCCAATGAATACAGCTTAGGAAGCATTTGTGGTCAGTGAAGATCAAGATCGGACTGCACAGAACATGCAGTCTGATCTTTGATCTACGCTTTCCAGTTTTTTCTGAGGTACTCCGACCTAGTTGCAACAATTGGGATTTTTTTCTCTGACCGAAAATTTTTGCTTCGAATAAACCCTGAAACCCTTACACAGTTGAAATGACCCTTTGAATTTGAACTAAGCCTTCAACAGTCGAAATAACCTTTATTTATTTCATGCTTTTAAATCTTTTTGGGAGGAATTTAATCAAAATCCATTACAGTTCTTTTCGGTTATTCCCTGTGGCGTATCCCCTCCGCATAGCAACGCATTACAATATTACGTCAAGCGCGAGAAATGTAAGGTAAATTACGTCATATTTTCATCTGGTTGTGAGGCACGCGCATTTTATCTAGGTAACTAGTGCGCGGGAACAACTGTTTCCGCCTTCAATTGAAGAGTTAGAATATAGAAATCGGTATATTCACTGGTCGTAACCATGAAATATCGAAAAAATATTTCACCGATATTTCTCGATAACCTACCGGAAAGCATGAAATAAATTTCGATCTTTCACCGTAAAAAATCAAATATCCTCTATTTAGTCGAAATAACCCTTCAACTGTTGAATTAAGTCTTAAACAGTCGAAATAATCCTTTAATTTCGAATTAAGTCTTAAACAGTCGAGATAACCCTTTAATTTCGAATTATCTCTTTAAACAGTCGAGATAATCCTTTAATTTCGAACTAACTCTTACACGATCGAAATAACCCTTTAATTTCGGACTAACTCTTAAACGGTCGAACCAACATTTATTCAGTAGAAATAACCCTTGAACAGTCGAATTAACTGTTAAAAAGTCGAAATAACCATTGAACTGTCGAATTAATCGATAAACAGTTGAAATAATGGTAACCTCTGAACTGTCGAATTGACTCTTAAACAGTCGAAATAACCAGGGATCGTATATACATATACGATCCCTGAAATAACCATTGAACTGTCGAATTAATTGATAAACAGTTGAAATAACCCTTGAACTGTCGATTTTCGAGTTAGACAGTCCAGTTAAGCCTTAAAGGTGGCCCTTCAGATTTTGGGACGAAAGTTTTACAAAAATACAAAAAAATCATCCTTATACTCCCAAAGCCTTTTAATTTTCACTCATAAAACCCCAGTAGTCGAAAACCATCCGACAACAAGAGAAATTAGAGATTTACTACGGCCCAGGTCGACACCGACGGGAAACACGTTCTATTTTTACATGAGCAACTCGCTCATTTACATACCGGAAATACACAGACAAAGCTTCAAACATAGCGTCCGAAGAAGACATTATGGAAAACAATTACATGTTTGTTATGTTATGGAATTTAAGCGTCATTAGTCACGTGCCAGTCACTTGACATTCCCACAATGCTTTTTTTTATTTCTGGCGCGAAATCTAAAAATACCTTAAGAGGCTACGTAGCCTTTTAAGGCAATACCATCAAAAAAAAATTTTTTTTTTGTAATTTTATGATTCTTAATTATTGATGATTTGTATTGTTTTTTCATATAAATTTCAGTAATATATATTTTTTAATTTGGTGAGATGTGAAAAATCTAAATACCCACCTTTAATTTGTCGCACTAGCAATTTAACTGTCGGTTTAACCCTTAAACAGTCGAATGAAGTTTTAACATTCAAAATAACCCTCAAATTGTCGAATTGATAATACAACTGTAAAAGTAACCCTCATACCATAGAACAAACCCTTGAACTGTTCATTTTACCTTTAAACAATCGATTAAACCTTAAACAGTCAAAATTACCATAGAAACCGTCGAAATATAACCCTTGAGTTAATATAACTGTTGAGTCAACGTTTCAAATGTGTGAATAAAAGAACATTTCCAGCCTATCGTAAAAACCCAGATATAGCGATTTCATTTTTCTGTCGCCGAGGAAAATCTCAACAAATCGAACAGTAAAGATCTAAGACCAGACTACAAAAATTTACAGTCTGATTTTGACCTACTCTGTCTCCAAGAGTGTTTTGAGTCGCGCTTAGTAGATCTAGCCCGAGCGGTTATGAAAGACTCTTAAGATTTTACCTGTCACTGAACGCATAGAACTTAGTAACCCACACCCCTTGCAGCTGAAAGCTTTCTTGAAACATTGTTGGCAAGAAGATCGAAGGATTATGACCAGCAAATTGCTGCTTTTCCATCAATGTTTGCAACATAGATGATATATCCCTTTCCTTAAAATGTTTGTTATGTATGTTATTAATAATCGTTTATGTTAGGTATAAACAGAATGAGCCAAAATAGGTTCAACTGTCAGATTATTGCGCTCAACGAAAAATTATCCCACGGGAGCCTTGCCACGTAATTTGTATTATAAGTATTGGGGAGAAATAAATGTCTCGCCAAACATAGGCTTAACAAATTTCCTTTTCTGTTGAATGTTTTTTCGCGAAATTTGATATTTTTTTCATGACACACTCACATTTAAAATGAGAAAGCCAGTAAATATATAAAATTAGTTTATGTAGAAAAAAATGCAAAGATATTTTGTGATAGTTGTTTATTAATCAAAAGGTACCCTTTAAATTTTTCTGGAAATGACCATAGTATTGTTAAGAGTTCAGTTCAATCATGACTATTGGACTGGCATATTTAGTTTAGCGTGTTAGATATTTTTTTTAATACAGTCTTTTTTTAGGATCGTTAAACAATGCAAAGAAAGCGGCAAAGGGATTATTATAGCACAGGAACAGTAGAATTAGGAAGTACATTAATGAGTGTAGCACCGATGAGAAAATTAAGCATGAAAAGAGTGATTAAATGGATAATAGTTATCATCATTTTATACGTGATCTACTCTATTTACCAGAAAACCCAGTTGGTAGGTAACAAGAAATAGTATACTTCTCCAATCTTTAGTGTCAGATTTTGTATTATACATGGTTTTCCTCTTTTATCTCAAAAAACCTATATGTATACTTGTAAATACTCGTAAATGGATCATATTTTTGTCAGTAAATTGCATTTCTTTCTTTCTGTCTGTCTGCCTGCCTGCCTGTCTGTCTGTCTGTCTGTCTGTCTGTCAACGTTTTAGACAGGGATTTATCCGTGCTAACAATGATGCTAGCCTTAGGTAACACAAACCTATGACTGAAATGCTGTTGAAAGGGGGAGTTTTTACATATTTCTGTTTTTCTCCTCTAATTCACATAAATTTGAGCGACATTCAGGTAAAACAGGGCTTAATGGTTCGCCATAATGCATTATACAAAGCGAGTCGTCACATAACATAGGTCCATTTTGATATTAAAAAACATCTAAACCATTAGTTATATTGTTCTTTTGACACGCAGAAAATTTAACAACAGCTAAAAATTTCGACAAAGGTCAGCCTGTGCAGTTTGCACAGGCTGACCTTGGTCGATTCTTTTTGCAGACGCATTAAATCCACTTTTCACATGATTCAATTATTTTTTAACTTCTTCTTCCTTTTATCTGCTCCCTGCAGGCTTCTAATAAAGTCGAAGACTACGCAGCAATCTACGGTATAAAAGATCATAAATCAGAAAACAGGAACGAACGTGAGGATGTCATTGAAGAAATCGTTGAAAAACGGGTCAAACAACACATTAATGAAGTGTTTGAAGATCTAAAACGACAAGAAGAGGAAAAAGAAAGACTAGAAGAAGAAAGAGATGTATTTGAGGACTATAGAGTAAATATAGAAGAAAACCAGAAACCAGCCAATAATGAGATAGAACAAGCAGATGATATCAATGAAGAAATTGGTGATAACGATGAAATATTTGGAGGAAACGAGGCTAATAATAACCCGGATGAAAATATCGAAGATGATTTTGAACCAGTCGATGAAAAGAAGGAAAAAGAAGACATTGAACTGGAGAAAGAAATTGAAGAATTACTGGCAGACGCGTTTAAAGAAGCCGAAGAAGAGGCAAAAGTTGAAGTTGAAAAGGTAGAGGAGATGGATATCGTTAATAAGCCGGATAAACCAGTTGTTCATGATCAACAAGTTGATAATATTCGAGTGGAAGCGGACGATTTGCGTTTACAGAAAGAAAGAGCCAGAATAGCTTATCAGCATCAAAAGGAGTTTGATGTTGCTGTACAACAAATGGGTAAATATAATTATGCGAGTTTCTATTCACTCTATTACTACCTGCAGACGACCATTTCATTTAGATGCAGGCTCCTTTCTTTAAGATACATCTTTACAGCAACAGAGGAAAAAAAACTGTTAAAACTTTATAGTATGTAGAATGGTTCAGGTATTGGTCGGCTGTGTAAACATAGATAAATAATCGATAAATATGGGATAAGGGATAGAGAAAGTCAAGGGATTTGTCTTCGATTTAAAATCGGAAACAACAACTGCTTCCTTTGATGGCCCCAAGAGAATGAAATGTGTTTTCTATCGGTTGTAGTCTGTGCCATCTTGAAACCGTCAGGGGCAACATTTGGCATGAAGATTCAAGAATGATCATAGTTTCATAAAATAAGATTGAAATTGGTTTAAAAAACTGGCTGAAAACGAGTAAAGATGTATCTTTAAAAGATTGTGTTAAGAGAGTTATACTCATAAATGGCGTTTCCTCGTTTTGTATTATTATTATTATTATCATTTATTTTACTTATTAACTTTTCAAACCTTAAACTATGGTTGACTCTCCATCTTGTAAGAGTTCTGTCATCTCATTTGTCGTCTGCTTATGCTTTCCATCTGGAAGAGTCTAAACTTTTGTCGTCGGATAAAGAATGAAGTAATTTCTTTGATTTCTTGGTGTCTTTAACCCTTTCCCAAACGACAAAGTTTAGACTCCTTCAATTTCAAAACAAAGGCAGCCGACAAATTAAAAAAATGAAAAAATTGAAAAGAAAAAAATGGGGCAGAAAGCATTGTTTGAAAAGAAGAACATGCTGGGTACCAGCGTTTTCTCATTTTCCCACAAATCTCCCTCTTCTATTCTAAAGTTTGTACGTCATTGGTGCTTATTTGAAGAAGTACATTATGGATAAAAGGTCCCCAATAGACTTGTCAAATATGAGAGTATTGTCAGACGACAAATTAAGGTTGGCTGAAATGCTACAGTTTGTCTTTGAAAGAGTAAAAAAAAAAAAACTTTGTAAAAGGAAAAAAATACTGATCACCGGCATTTTGTCCTTTTCATACAGTGTTTCGAAAAGCATTCTTTTTAATGGTCGTTGAAACTTTGGGATGTGTGTTATAGGGTTAAATTATGCATGTATATAGAATTTGCAATCAATCAAAGGAACACAGACGACCGACAAAATAGTTCAATGTACGTGCAGTTCTAATCTGATGAAGAATTTAACTGAGCCATGCTCTGTGAAAAGGGGGCTTAATGCATCCGCGAAAAGTATCAACCCAGGTCAACCTGCGCAGTCCGCGCAGGCTGACCTGTGTCGAAACTTTTCGCTATTTGTCATTTTTTTCTGTATATCAAAGGGCCTGTCTACCTCACGATTAAGTCAGTTGTCTAAAAAAGTGGCTATTATGGATCCATAGTTATGTGATGACTTGTCTGGTATCATGGATCCCGGAGATGCAGTAAGCCCCCTTTTGCCAGAGCATGGGTCAAATCAAAAAAAGAGTTGTAGCAAGTCGTAACTTCTTGAACCATTTAGTATTAAGTTTCTCTTTTTACCACAATATCAAAAGTAGTCTACTTCGAAATGAAAGCAAAGGCATCTGCCTTCGGTTATGAGGATATTCCCGTCATTTTTGTTTTAAAATCTGCTTCAAACAGGGAAGAAACTTCGTCCTATGGAAATCAAAAGGTTAAACGAACTCTCCGCCAAGAAAGCACAAGAAAATGATGACGATCATGAATTTCCACCATTCGTGACGGCAGTGAGGCAGACGACAATAGATCACGTGACACAACTCGTGGCTTCCATACAGCAACATCTTCCCGGACGTAAAGTCTATGTGTATGACCTTGACCTTACCAAGGAACAGAAGAAAGAGGTACTAGAACGTCGGAATACATATGGCCTTCACCACGCGAAAAGGGGTATTCGGGTATTTGAGTGAAGTGTCGTCTCGGATCAGCCTGCGCAGTCCGCGCAGGCTAATCCGAGACAGCACTTCACGACTTTATTTGATTTTGTTCGCAGTAGGCTTGCACAAAACAGAAAATTACACAAGAACGGAAAGTGTCGTCTCAGATTAGTCTGCGAGGAATGCGCAGGCTGATGCGGGACGACACTTTACGCAAACGTCGGAATGCCCCTTTTCGCGTGTCGCAGGCCATATCGTGGTTAATTCCTGCGTCAGACTTTTGGCTTTCCGACACATTGAAAATAGAGTAAAAATAAACATCTTTGACCTCATGGTATTCTTTTCCAAACAAAGGGATGGCTTCGCTGTTTCTAAATATGATTAAGGCCCTATATGTCCACTGTTCTCAACCAGAATACTAAGAAAAACATTATCTGGTTGGTATCATTTTAATTCCACCTTAAGCACAACTATCCTTGGGAAATCAGTGAAAAAAAGACACTAACTAACCGTTGACCATGTTTCTTCATGTGTTCACAGGAACCAAATAGTTCCCAAGCAAAGAGCAAAATCTCACTCAAATTTCAAGGGCACGTTCAAATCAACATTGGGAACAAATGCAAACATGTTCTTCCACGCTTTCTGATAAAACAACGCAGTATAGAAGCATTACATCAAATGGTTTCGAAAAGAACTGAACTATTTGATTCATACTACGTCCCGGAAGCATTTCGTTGCAATTTTTGACACCTGCAGGCGTCTTCATTAACGAACGATGCATTTACACTTAATGTTGCAATCTGGTTAGCAATCGCAATACTTTCTTCGGAAATTTTATCAAGTTTTACCATGCATAGCCTCAAATAAAACCATCGTTCCTTTTGAACTTTGACGATAAATACAAGACAAAAAAGTCCCAGATTGTAGCTTGCTAACCCTTTAAAATGTCCGAGTTTTAAGATCTCGGGGAAAGATACTTTTGAAAACATTGTGGCTAAAGGGAAAGTGCTACTGTTGAGCATTTTCATCATTTCCCACAATGTTCTATACCCATTCAAAGAGGAATCCGATCATCTGAGCCACTTTTAATTTGTCGTCTGCTTTCAATATGGACAAGTATAAAATTTTGTCGTCTGGTAAAGAGTTAATGAGAAATATTGGTCTGGATTTGTTTCACCAATACAATATGAGCCGTGCTCTGGCAAAAGGAGGCTTAATGCATTTCTGTGATGCATGATACCAAGCAAGCCATCACATACTTACTGGATCCATAGTAGCCACTTTTTTAATAACTGACATAATCATAAGGTAGACTGGGCCTTGGACATACAAAAAATTGACCGATAGCGAAAAATTTCGGTCCAGGTCAGCCTGCGCGGACTGCGCAGGCTGACCTGGGTCGATACTTTTCGCAGATGCATTAAGCCCCCTTTTCACAGAGTATGGCTCACATACATTTATTCCAGTTGATGTCATACTGTGGCGTTCGAGTTCGACTGTTTATGGGATCCTTGTTTCCGAAGTATGTGAAAAATCTGGACAATCTACATTGGAAACCTCTTGTCATGCAGGTAAGCACGTGACCCCAGGGCTGCGTAGCGCGACCCAGAGCGCTCTTGCGGAGTATGAAGATCAAGATCTGATATGTAGTCTTATTTTGGGTCCGCAATGTCTGATAATGTTAGATTTTTTTCCGGCGTTAAGCAATTTGAAATTGAGATACGGTATTTGGATTTTTAGTCTTTGCTAGAAAAATGCAGTTAACCTGTTAATAAACTCTTTACCAAACTACAGAATTTTGGACTTGTCCAAATCAAAAGTATATCTTTGAAAGAAGTTTTTTCTAACACTGTAGTAAAAGGGAGAAAATGCTGGCCAGCAGCATTTTCTCCTTTTCCCACAATGTTTTCATCAGGGTCGTTAAACTCGGGATTGTGTGGTATAAGATTAAGGTTAGTCTCAGCTTGTATGAATAAACAAGCTGCATTTCATAAGCCTATAATTGCAGTCATATGACACTTATTTTGAGTTGCAAACGTGTCAGGTGAGACATCCGGCATGGTTGCCGTTATATTCCACTGAACATAGTCGGTCAAGGAACTACTTTAGTTACCAAATTCTCGCTCAAAGTAACGTTAATACACTGATAAGTGTATCGGAAAAAGGCACAGATGTCTGAAATTCTAATGATTGAATTTGCGTTTATTTATCGTCGCCACCGGTTGCCCATATGGGCGACGCCCCCTGAAGGCTGTTAGTATTGTTACGGGGGATAGTGCAGATACAGGACGAAACCCATCCCAAGTTACGCCTGGCCCTTTAACGTGCTCGATGTATGGCACCGTCACACGGGACCTCGGTTTAACGTCTCATCCGAAAGACTATTAGTAATTTTAGATGGCCACCGTGGGAATCGAACCCACACCCTTAAGCGACCCGAAACATCACGTTCACGAGTCCTACGCTCTACCTACTGAGCTATGCGGGCTGGTCTGAAATTCTAATGCATCAATATATATTGGGTTATTATGATCGACTGGGAACGCCCCTGGTAACGGTTACTAGCAAGTGACCCTCTGCTTAACACTGGTCACAGAAATGTGAGGTGAGCTAAAACAAATTTTTTAAACCCTTAAACCACTAAATAAGTGAAATGCAACTTTCAAGCTATTAGTAAAACCCATATTTTGTCATTTCAAAGGTATTCCTGGCAGGAAAAATGTATCCTTATCAGACAGTGTGGATCCAAGATCAAACTGCACGTTTTGTGCAGTCTGATCTTGATCTACACCGTCCGCTAAAGGTCCCTGAGTCGCACATAGCAGCTTAAGTGTTTATTAATTAACTGTATTCAAAACTTTTACCTTATGATTTCAGACTGCTCTCTCTGAATTTGGTCACATAACTTGGATAAATCCAAACTACCGACTTGGCACTCATGAGGTGGCGCCACTCGTCCATGAATCTCACGAGCAAGGCATCCTGGTCGTTGGACAAAAAACAAGCTATTCCACATTCTCAGCAACGCATCCAGATATGCTAAAATTCATATCGACTGATGTAGACAAACTCAGAAATAATCCACATATTGAAATTCGCGCCATTATGATGCACAATACAGACGAAGTGCATGAAAAAATTATGAAAGTGCTCACCGCCTGTGCTCTAGAACAGTCTTGTATTGCGCCTAAGGGCGCCAAGTGGAAGTGCCGATTTGATTTTACAGGAAGGAAGTATGCGGATTGCCATCGCTACGATGAATCGGCATTGAACATTTTGTTGAAAAACTGGTTTAATTATGACATGAATCAATTTGCAAGGGGAAATAACTATTTTAGATCATACGATCCATCCTACAGACCGAAACTGAAACGTTGTAGGGATCCAAAAGATATTCGTGATTCGGAACTGTGAGTAAAGTCCATGCGCATTTATATACATGTATTAAAACTCGTGCTTTACAAGTCCTTTTTTTCTGGTGTCAAACCATGAATTTTTGCGCTTTTGAAAATAGGGTGCAAATCGCCATATTTGACATACTGCTGCTCTTTCCTATCGAAAGCAAGTTTCCCCTTGAACACATATCCAACGGCCTCCACAAAAAGGTACTGAAAATCGTATCTTTACGATTGTGTTTCTGCTATTCTTCCTCAATCCCTATTATACTCGGATAAATTAACCTCTTTGAAAGACAATCCGCACTATTATAGAGCATGTTCCTGTATGTTGTAACAGACACCAAAAATATTTCCGAAAAACAGCAAAATTGCGCTCAGTTTTTATACCATTTATAATACATTATTATTATACTTCTGTGTGATGTGTTATATAAGTGCTTTTGGATATTCTTGTTAGTAATGGTACAATCCATTACTTCAAGATCTGGCACACTCAACAGAATACTGCACCAGATTACTTTCCCACAGATTCAAAAACCTTCTGTGTTTAGGGTGATTTTAACAAGGTAATAAAGAAAGATCACACTGAATGTAAATTTGCATGCCAATCTTGGTCCTTTGCGCATGTCATGCGCTTCGAAGATTCGACCTGTCTGCTATGACGCATCACCCATCCCCGCATACCTGGGAAAAGTAGAGCTTATACTGAAGGTATTAGCCTATTACCCAAGCATGTAGGGGCTGTTTTAATAAATGGCCGATGCATAGGTTACATGCAAGCCGATCATAGATGAATGAATCGCACCAGGCAGCATTTTATTGAGTAAACGTTTATTTCATTTTGAAATTCAAAGTAACGGTTGTTGTTTTGAAAAGCAGTCCGGTTCTGTACCCAGAATGCCCAAATTAGATAGATGTGTATTTGTAGAATGCCATCTAGCGGGAGATAATGAATCTTGGTCTACCCAGCCCCTAATGAACATCCGATATCGCGATACGCCCGGCTTAGAAATTTTCTTTTTTGAGAAATAATCATGGCTAGTGCAATTTATACTTAAAGGAAGCGTCAAGAAAAGAAATGGAGGTTCATTAGATACGAAATATCTGTTGTCCCGCCAAATTAATATAAGTGAGTTTTTAGAGAGACTAGGTTTATTTAAGTGCTTTGGATATTCCCAGTTTGAAAAAAAACATAGTTTTGCTAGATCTTAGGGGGAAAAGTAGGGTTCTGTTCCGTTATTCAAATTATCCAAATTTTCGATTCCTATTGATATTTCAGTCCTATTATAGGAAAGATAAAAGACCATTATGTCATTTAAACGAACAGCGAATACGAAGAGGTGAAGTGGTTCGTTGCATTATCAAGATAGCACGGTACAAGAACAACTTTTCAGTTCTTTAACACAAATGTCACAGATCGAAAACAGTATTTATTCAGCTTTTAGAAAATGGAAAATAATCGTCTGAATATTGATCACTTCAAGATCTGGCACACTCGATGGAATGCTGCACCAATTTACTTTCCGACCATTTCAAAATCCTTCTTTCTCAGGTTCGTTTAACAAACGAGATTCGCCATCTAAATTTTTGATTTCTGCTGAGATTTCAGTCATCTTATAGGAAAGAAAAAAGGCCATTATGTCACTTAACGAATTGCAAATGTAAAGAGGTGAAGTGCTTCGTTGCATTATCAAGACAGCACAGTACAAGAACAACTTTTCAGTTCTTTAACATCAATGTCACATATCGAAAAGAGTATTTATTTGGCTTTTAGAAAATGGAAAATATTCACCTGAATATTGATCACTTCAAGATCTGGCACACTCGATGGAATGCTTCATCAATATAATTTCCCACCATTTCAAAATACTTCTTTCTCGGGATCTTTCAACAACGGGATCGTTTGATTAGGTCACTAAATTAGGTATAAAGACACTGATAATAAACAAAGATCGAAATGAATGAATGATTGAATTTGTTTAAATATCGTCGCCACCGGTTACCCAAATGGGCGAACCCCCCCCCCCCCCCCAAGGCTGTTACTATTGTTACGGGGGGGATGGTGCAGAACTGTGCAGAACTGCAGATACAGGACCAAACCCATCCTAAATTACGCCTGGTTCTTTGACGTGCTCGGTGTATAGCACCGTCACACAGGATTTCGGTTTAAGTAACGTCTCATCCGAAAGACTATTAGTAATTTTAGATGGCCAGCCGTGGGAGTCGAACCCACAACCTCAAGTGACCCGAAACACCACGTTCTCGAGTCCTACGCTGTACCAATTAAGCTGTGAATTTTTGCGCTATTGGAAATAGGTCTAATTGAATTGAATGTACATGCATGTACTTTGGTCTACCCCGTCCTTTATAAATATCCGATGTCGCGATACGCCGGGTTCTGGTATACTTCAATTTTGAAAGCTGAGAATTTTTCTCTTTTTAAATTTGTAAAAGAAGTAATACTGGCTAGTGATGTTTATACGTTGAGGAGGAGTCCAGAATAGAATTGGAGGTGAAAAAAGTACAAAATTTCTTATAATCTGCCAACTTGTTAACATACGTAAGTAATAGTAATAGGTTTATACAAGTGCTTTGGATATTTTTAGTAAAATATAGGATGTATCTGCGACCATTGGAGGGAAAAGTAAGGTTTTTTTATGTGGTGCCAAATAATTTTTCGATTCGTGTGATACTTGAATCATGATTTAGAAGTGAAAAAAGACCTTACATCCTTGTAACGAATAAAAAAATCGCTTCTTTAATACAATTGTCACATATCAAAAACATTATTCATTCAGGTTTTAGAAAATAGTAAGTAATCCTCTGAAAATTGATCACTTCGATATCTGACACACTCCATATAATGCTGCACCAAACTGCTTTTCCACAATTTCAAATTTGTATTTATCCTGTTCGTAGAACACGGGATCGTGTGGAAAGCGCAAAAATTGCTCGAAACTAGTTTAATAATATTTCAGGCATATCACTAAGGCCAGTTTACTTATCTCTCGACGTTCCTCGTATTCTTTACCTAGAACTTACTACAGGAACCACAGTTTGTTTTGGGAATTTATGTCTTTCTTTATGTTAATATCGATATACATGGACTGTATATATGTTAACCAGAAGCGGTTTATAAAAACAAGCAAAACAAGAGTCAGTCTTTAAAGTGTTTACATCTATGTCTTCTGAATGACATATTAACAACAACATACAAGTAGAGAAGAAAAACATGTTTTGTCAATATATAACAACAATTGTTTTGTTTTCTACTAACACTGGACTAATGCCCTGCAACTAATGGCCTCCAAAAATAACAACAAGGCCTGTGTATCCATAGATCCTTAATTCATGTTGATTACATGTGTTTTACAAGGGTTTTTTTTTTACAAAATCATCAGCTGTAACCATGGTTCAGGATTGATTGATCGATTGATTGATGTTTTATGCTGCTTTCATCATTGTTTCAGTCATATCATGGCGACAGCTCACATATTCATGTTTTCCTGTGTTTTACCTAGGCTATGGCTCTTAAGCCTCTTGCCCAAGGACACGTCCACGAATAACTCAGTGGATCCAGTGCGGCTCCAACCCAGGGCCTCCAGGTTACAAGTCCCACACTTTCCAACTGAGCCACGCAGGACCCCTTCATGGTTCAGGAGACAATGAGCTAACTCTTTAACAGACAAATTTGTTCATACTGAATGCATTTGCAAACAATATTGGAAACTATTTCTGATACTAAAGATAACATTGTGGGAAAATGAAAATGCTGGTTACTTGCAATTTTACTTTGTCACAAAATGTTTTCAAAAGCATTTTTCCTCAGGCTTGTTGAAATATAGGGTTGTTTAGTACCAGGTTCATAATTTAAGACAGCAGGTACTGAAAATGAATAAAAGGCCAATTCCTAATATCTGAATGGCAAAACAAAATACAACAAGAGAACCACAATGGTTCTATAGCTCACCTGAGTATGAATGTATTGCAAATCTTATTTAACTCTACCAAACAACAAACTATTTTACTTGTCAAAATTGAAAGCTTTTGCAGACAACAAATTTTATGTTGCTTGGATTGTGGAATTCCTCTCTAAAAGGGTAGAAAACATTGTTGGGAAAGAAGAAAATGCTGGTTACCAGCATTTTCTTCTTTCCCCACAAAGTTTTCAAAAGGCTTGTTCCTCTAGGTCGTTAAAACTCAAGACTATGTGGTAAAGGTTTAACTAAGGACAAAATTTCGACACAGTTGACAAAGAAACCAAAGCTGATAAACATTATTTAAAAAAAAATCAGAGTTTTTGTTTTGCTTCTTTTCTTTCAAAACACTTTGTATAAACAGGCATAGCCAACTCATCCCTAGATTGGACCATTTTTGACCCTCAACTATGTAAACTTTTAGTGGGGGCCATTTTTTATCCAGAGGGCATAATTCAACTTTGACAAAGGACCCACTAAATACTGCAACATATCAAGACCCTTAACCCTTTACAAAACAAAGACCCTGAGGAATGAAAGCTTTAAAAAACAATGTGCAAAAAGAAAAAAACACTGGTAAGCACTTCGTCCTTTTCCCCCACTATGTTTTCTAACGTTTTAATAACAAATTCCACCATTTCAACCACATTCAGTTTGTTGTATGCAAATTCTTTCAAGTCTAATGTTTGCTGTTTGACAAAGAGTTAAATGTCAGAAAACGACTTCATTATAATTTCTTTTACAAAAACAAGTAGTTGTAATTAGGCATACCTTAGAGCTCTGGGTTTTTTTTTGTAGTCTTCACAAATAGGTACTTAGAATTCAAAATAATTTCTCAGCACCCTCTCATATTGTCAGATGTTGGATTTACTATATACAAATCTCAACTGCAAAGTAAATATGAATTGGCTTGTCAATCACTTTTCCATGTAAACTGTTTGCCAATCCTATGTTCTGCCCTATTGGTAAATTTTATTGACTAGGCATTTTGATGAACAAATTTCACTATTGGCATTTCATAATTACCATTAATGTAGTACTCAAAGGATAAAATATGAAGAACACCTGCTAGATTCGTCAAGACTTCATGTCAAAGGAAAACATTTTTCTTACTTTTTTTAACCTACCTGACACATTGCCATTCAAATACGGTCTTTAAGCTCTTTATCATACAATTCTGGTTGAAAGATCTTAAGGATGAAGCCTCTTCTACACATAGTGAGAAAAATGGAAAATGCTGGTGACCAGCATTTTCTCCTTTCCCCACAATGTTTTCAAGCTTTCCAAAAACAAATCCATTCCTTGCAAAAACATCTAAATTATCATTCACAAATCACTTCACTGCCTATAAGTCTCAAAATTTTGTTATTTGGTAGAAGCTTAACCGACCTTGCCTTAGACAGCTATTGAAAATAATTGCTGGACAAGGAACAACCATTTGTTGAAAGCAAATTGCACCTATTCTCACAACGCTTTCAAATGCTGTTTACTACATAAGCACATATCAGTATCAATTCAAAGACGCACATTTTTTTTAACTCCTAACCCTTAGAGCGCCTAACAAACACCACAGACATTTTCAGTCAAAAAATAATTGAAATTTCATGGTTGTTTTTGTCTAAACAGAGTTAGAAAAGCAGACAGAGTAGATCAAAATCAGACTGTATAATTTGTGCAGTCTGATCTTGATCTACACTGGCTGCAAAGTCAAGAAAAGTGCTTTAGGGCTTGAGATATCCTAAATGCTAATAACTTGAGAAACAAAAAGGTGATCTTCATGAAATCTTATCACTCTTTTTCAGTATTTATGCAGGCACGATCTAGCTATGAAAAAAAAAAGTTATTCATCAAAACTAAAGATGCAAATTACACTTTCATTTTTTAAACAGTACGACAAAAAGTACAACTTGCATCTTTAGTTTTGGTGACTACATGTATCTATTTTCCGTTTCTCATTCACAATATTGAAAAAGTCTGCTTTGACCTGTGTACAACAATATAGTTTAACTTGCACAGGGATTGGTTTCATTGTAAACTTTTAGTTCTTGGTAAATATGAACATGTAGCCAAACAAAAAACACCGCATGTTAGTGCCAACACTTGACTGCAGTTGCTTGATTTTCAGTGAAAATTCAAGGTCCAAAAACAGGCATAACTCCGTCAAAAATACTTTGATGGTTACCTACTCTTATGGTATGGGTTCCCCTATTGATAGTGAACAACTTGTCCAAGACTGAAGTAAATATCTTTAGTATTAATAAATATCAGAGTTTTTGAAAATGTCAAAGTTGTTGCACCACGACCGCAGAGACGACACCAGGGCTACAGCAATACCTCAATGTTTTCTTCGAAAACAGCCAAGCGAAAAATGACATTTCTATAAAAAGTTTAAAACCTTAGATCTATACACAAAAAAGCCACCAATAATTTACTCTACTGCACTAGCGCAACATGTTATATACAGTCATAGGTCTCTATATACAGTCTATATACATCTATATGCAAATAATGTCGAATCAGTCATTTAATAGAACTTAATGTCATTTGAAGCAGTATTTTCAATCATATTGCAGCCTAAGTTACTCTTGTTAAAAGTATCCAAGACAAATACTTAACCATTTACCGAGTTTTAACTACTTTGAGAATGATACCTCTTGAAAACATAGCGGGAAAATAAGAAATTGCTGGTACTAGCATTTCCTGCTTTTCCTACAATGTTTTCTACCCTTCCAAAAACAAATTTTAATTTTTTTAAGCCACAAAGATTTTACTGTGTCATCTGTAAATGCTTTCGCCTTGGACAAGTCTAAGATTTTATTGTCCAGTAAAGAGTTAAAACTGCAACAGTGATTGTGAAACATGCTATACAACTTAACAATACTGAAATTGAACCTTCAACTCTGTACGAGATAGGATTTTCACATTTTTCCTAAATTTACTGCCGTTTTTTCCCCCTAGAATATATATCCTAACCCACAATGTTTTTCTTCTTCTGAAAAAAACATTGTATTTGAACCCCATCTAATTTGTAGTATGCAATAGCTGCTCTCATTTTGGGGAGTGTCTAAAATTCTATTGTCAAGTCAAGAGCTAAATCTAGCATAACCACTATTTAGGTGACCTAACCCATATAGCCCTAAACCCAGGTTTTATTGCCTATGCTTACAATGTAGGTCAAGATCATAGTGCACAGAACATGAAGTCTGATCTTGGATCTACACTGTCTGCTTGTTTTGAACAAATATTCTAGCAAAAGCAGCTTTGAAACTGCTATCTTGGCATCTTTAGTTCCTACTAAGAATGCTCATTTCACTTACTGAGCACTACAAGGATAAAATTAACTGATTGATTGTATGGTGTTCAATGCCGTTTTCAACATAATATTAGTTATATCGTGGTGGCCAGTGCACCTATCCATGCTTTCCTGGAGTTTCTTCTACCAATATGCCACATAATATTCTTTCCAAGCCACTAGCTGCTTTCCCACATAACCAGTGACGAAACAATGATCAGCAGTGAGAGAGGAATGAAAGTTCAAAATCAGTGTGGGGTACGCACAACAATGTCTAAGTTCACGGGAAAACTGATGTCTTGGAATAATACGGTCATGAGTTATTTATGACCTCAGATGATATATACAGTACATATACTGAAACAATATTTCAAACTCTATCTAACCCTTTGCAAAACAATCTAGAGTTTCACAGGCCCTGAGGAATACAGGCTTTTGAAAACATTGTTGCAAAAGAAGAAAATGCTGGTAACCAGCATTTTCTCCTTTTCTCACAATGTTTTCTGCCCTTTCTATGGCAACTTCCATACGGTCCATCAAAATCAATTTGTTCTCTGCAAATCTCTGTGACCTTTGGTTTTCTAGTGTTATAAAAACCCATTCACTTTTGTTGGCACTCAAATAGTAATCAATTGATTGACTGACTTGTGTTTTACACCACTTTCAATATCATTTCTGATATATCAAGGCATCAGCTCACATATTCATGTATGTGCTAGGTTTCATCAGTACTATGCAAGGGCTCTTCAGTGTCTTGCCAGGAGACACTCCCACGAAAAACCCTGTGCTTCCAGTGATGCTCAAACCCAAGACCTTCGGGAAGAGAGACCTACACCTTTCCACTCAGCCATGCAGGACCCGCACAGTAAACAAAATGTGACACCAAACCTATTCTAAACTTGTGTATTTGTCTGATATTTCTATTTCATTTTCTTTTCTTCAACCAGTATGGCTGATATTTCTATTCCACTTTTCTTCTAATCCAATGTGAGCCATAGGAAACTATAATTCAAACAATATTTGCAATTTTACCCAACACGAAAAAGCACCACAGTCTTAGCATAACGATTGGCTACTTTCCCACTCAACATAATACCCGTGGGATTTAAACCATTTTTAAGAAACACTCACAAAACACAAAAGAAACAAAGCTCCCTTTCTTACAGAAGAAAATATTATAACGTAAAGTTAGAAATTTTCAATTAGAAGAATGTTTTAACTCTTTACAACTCAATCCCGAGTTTTAACAACCCTGTGGAAGAAGCTGTTTAAAAACATTGTGGGAAAATGAGAAAATGCTGGTAACCAGCATTTTCTCCTTTTCCAGCAATGTTTTCCAACCTTTCACAGACAAATGCCACTATTTGTGACAAGCCCAATTTGTTGTCTGCAAATGCTTTCAATTTAGACAAGTCAATATTTATGTCGTGTAGTAAAGAGTTAATTCTTTACCAAACAACAAAGTCTACACTCTTCCAAATTGAGAGCTTCTGCAGACAACAATTTTGATAGTGACAAAAATAGATTGACGTTCTTTGACAGTATAGAAAACAGTGGGGGGAAAAAGGAGAAAATGCTGGTTACCAGCATTTTCTCCTTTTCCTACAATGTTTTCACAACTCTGGATTGTGTGGTAATGGGTTTACTCTTTATCAGGCAAAGAAGTTGAGACTATGAAAAATTTCTAAGCACCTGCAGGAAAATTAAATCTGGTTAAAATGACAAGATTTGTCTTTGAAAGGGTAGAAATGATAGTGTGGAAAGAAGAAAATGCTGGTTACCAGCATTTTCTTCTTTCCTGCACTTTTTTCAAAACACGTTTCTCAGAGAATTTACAACACTCGATTGTTTTACAAAGTGTTAAAGATGCCTGCATAATAACTGGTCAACTCTTTGCTCAGACAATGTCCAAATGACATGGTGCTGGCTGCACTAACATGATTGATTGAATGGTATTTTACTCCGCTTTCAACATCATCTCACCAGAGCTAGGCAAGGGCTCTTAAGTGTCTTACACTAAGACACTCCCATGAAAAAGCCAGTACTGTCAGTGAGACTAAAAACCCAAACCTCCAGGTTATTAATTCTACATTTTACCACAGAACCATCCAGGACCCCTGTACAATTACATGTACCACTATAGATATCACTATGCACTAACAGATCATTTGGTTGGTATAAAAACTATTATTTTGATCAAAGGTATTCAAATGACACAACTTCTTCAATATTTCATGGGTACAATGTTTTTTATTTACAAAAACCATGCAGAAACCATTAATTTTTTTTTATCCAAACTTTCCATTTTCATCTTCATGCCTTTAACTTTTAAACTGTGTAGTAATATATATTGGGAATAGAATTGTTTGAGTTGGTATACATCTTCATAAATTCACTTACCCTTAAATAGATATCAATTTTATCAATCTCCCTAACCATAAAGATGCAGTGCAAATTATCCATTATTTAGAGAATTGATAATATCATTCCTGAAAAAAAATTCATGGAAAAAGAAGGTATACCTGTAAAGGTCGTTTTCTGATTTTTCAGGAATATTTCTTGCAAGTGGCTGTATAAAAGCTGCGGTATTCAGACAATTGAAAATATGTCTGTGTAGGGATAAATTTTCATGAACCTAGTTTTTGAATATAGTTTTCAAATTGACTGTGAGACAGTCTGCTTTTCTGTTTGTTGCACTCTCTATGACATTTTCAAATGTCAAGGTAAACATTGGATTTAACGGACAAAATCATTATAATAAAATTTTAAATTCCTAAAATATTTTTTCTCTCATGGTTTTGTAAATAATCAGGTAGGTTCAAAGAATGTATGAAAAAAATTTTAGTAGATGATTTAGATTCAATTGTCAATTTTCATACCAACTAAATGGTCTATTCTACAACTGTTACTAATGTTGATTGTTGGTTAGCCCAATACCATACAGAATGGAAAACTTGTTGCAAGCAGCAACTGTTCTACCCTTCTGCCCCATGTTTTCTATGCTGTGGCACTAAAATTGTATTTGTGCAGTAAAAATTCTATCATAACTTCAATATCAACAATAATTGAACCTAACCACAATGCTTTTTCTGTGTCTCTCAACCTTTTACCAAACAATCATGTGTTTTAACAACTCTGAAGAAAAATCCTTTTGAAACAAGAGGGCCGTGACAGTCCTGTTTCACTCCATTGGCTAATAATTTGCATGTGCCATACATATAAATAGCATCAACAGTCATCAAACTATAAGAACTGGGCCATGACATAAGCTTGCTGGCCTATGCCAGTGGACCTTAAAATTGTGGAAAAAGGATAACATTTTTGTAACATTTCTTCTTTTCCCCAATGTTTTTTACCCGTTGCAACACATGTCACCATTTGAGCTATGTTCACTTTGTCCTCTGCAAATGCTCTACATTTGGAATACTGTCTGCTAATGGTTTCAATTTAAGCAAGAGCATTGCATGCAGGTGCCAACGCTCGACAGCAGTAGCTTGACTTTCAGTGAAATTCTATGTTAAAAAAAGGGCATAACTGTGTCAAAAATACTTTGATGGTTATCTGTCCTTGTTGTACAGGTTCCCCTTTTACTACCTAAAGTTGAGTTCGAAGTAAATATCTTCAGTAATAACAGAGATATTATACCATGTCAAAGTCTTTAGAAATTCAAACTTGAAAAGGGGACATAACTGTGTCAATAATACTTTGGTTACCTGCCCCTGTTGTATAATTCCCCTTTAGATAGTTAACAACTTGTCCCAGTTTGAAATATCTTCAATAATGATAGAGATATTATAAAAAGGTCAAAGTATTTGCACTACGACTACTACAACGACACCGCCAGGGCTATGACAAGAACTCTTATGTTTTCTTCGTAAACTGCCGAGCTAATAAGTCTAAAATTTTGTTGTCCGGTAAAGAGAAAGCTGTGGAAGATTGTGAAATTCCTTGTACGAGGTAACATGAGCGAACACTGTTGGTCACAAATGAGTCTGTTTGACCGGGGTAAAAGCTGCATGACTTGAACTCTCCGACGTAGATAGTAACATCCCTGATGAACAGTCTCCCGCTTCTGACATGTCTGTTGACTCTGTCACATCAGATGTCTCTGAATCTGAATTTGAAATTTACACAAGCCACATTCACACACAAATTAATTTTGTCATAAATAGATAAATGACAGTGAAAATTAGAAGAATGATTGGTGAAAATGGCCTCCAATCTGTGTTCAGACAGACAGACACTGGTATGCGCTCTAAACTGTATATGCCTGTGGGTAGGGTGGGGATGCAAACAGAATTAACAAAGTAAAGACAAGAGACATGCTTAAAAATACCTGTAGTTTGCATGTCCTGAGAATCTCTAAGAGGCATAAATCCATACATGTGAGGTTGAGGCCGAGAGCCAATAGGAACACTTTGGAGAATACTGGCCACACGGGGTACTGTCTGCTCTGGGCTACTTCCCTCGAAACTACTTGATGATACATTACTGTAGAAAAGATAACAAAAATGACAAAACCAATTTGCTATTTCTTACCTTGTCCCACTTTTAATCCTTTTCCAAGCAATCCTTTGCTTTAACCACCCTGATGAAGAAGGCTTTTGAAAAAATTGCAAGAACAGGAGGAAATGCTGGTAAACAGCATTTTCTCCTTTTCCTACATTATTTTCTACTTTATCAAGGACAAATTCGTCAGTTGAGCTTCAATTAATTTGTGGTCTGCAAATGCTTTCAATTTGAAAAAGCCTGAATTTCTGTCATTTAGCAAACAGTTAATCACTATCAAAAATTAATAAACTGAATGTAAATGAAGCTATTACAAACAACAAAGCTCACTATCATTCACATGAGTTCAAAAATTGGTACAAGAGGAGGCATAAGTATATCAGTCACATTAGTTAACATGAATAAATATGCAGAATTGCCATTTTTTTTCAAAACTCTGTATCAAATGACAAAATTTTAGATTTGACCGAATTGAAAGCATTTGCAGACAGCAAAGGAAATATGACTTAAATGACGTATTTGTTTTTAAAAAGCTAGAAAACATTGTGCAAAAAGAAGGACAATATCTTTTTTAAAGTCTTCTTCCATAGGGTTGTTTAAACAAAGAATTGTGTGGTAAAAGGGTAAACAATCTCCCAACAAGCTTATCTTTGACAAGTATAAAATTGAAAATTGTGTAAAAAGTTACAAAAAGGATGGAACACTGTTATAAAAACAAAAAAACAAAACCCATGGTGGTCCTTTACTGCTTACCTTCATTAATATAAAAAATTCGCAGAAATCATTATCTTTTGAAACTAAGGTCATAAAAGACTCTACTTTAAGTATCCACAAATGATGCTATAAAAGAAAAATCTCAACTAAATCCTCTCTGGTAGGTAGGGGATGATTGCAAGTACAAAGGATTCACCCTTTCAGACAAGAAAATCTGTGAAATTCTAAATTTATGATGCATTTAACAGGGCAGCTTTAAACCTTTGTCAGATCATATAAAGAAACCATTGTGATACCTATGTGCAAGTGGGTGGGGTATCAGTCTATCTGGAGTACTGGGTCCAGTATGGAACTTCTTTGGTGGACTCATATAACTCTCAAATCTGTTGTCTCCATCTGGTTCCACTACAGATAAGTACAGTATAACATATTATTTGAACAGGGAACCAAGATATATTTATTTGAATTATAATTGTGTATTTGTTTGTGTGGTGTTTAATGTTTTATAATTTCACATATATCAAAGAAGCCAGGGCACCTATCACTGTGTTCTTTTAATTCTTTTTATCAGCACCATGTAATACACTTTTTCCAATTTTTCTCCAAGCAAACTGCTCCTTTCCTATATTAGAAACTTAGAAACCCTTGCTAACAGGAGTTATGGAATTATCTCTTGACAAGCTGATACAATTTTAGACAAGTCCTCATTGAAAGTATTTGCAGTACTGAGCAGGGATGGGAATAAGTAAGAAATAGCTACTTAGCTTTTTGTTTTTATTGTTTGAATACATTCAAATATTTGTTTTCAGAACTGTGATTCAGTGGCTGAAATTTGAATGTCAGAATACTAGTACACTTTTAGCCAATGGTTGTTTTAACTGTACAAAAAACCAGCTTGTCTTGACATTTTCCAAGGCTAGTTTTATAACCTTCGCATAGAGAAAAGGTCCTCAAAAAAATTGAATTCAGTCATATGCCCCAATATATATTTATTGCTTCTGAGGAAGACTTTTCTGTCATTTTCAGAGAAATTTTGTAGACAACATATTAAATGTGGCTCAAACGATGAGATTTAACTTTGAAAGGGTAGAAATCATTGTGGGAAAAGGAGAAAAATCAATTTACAGCATTTTCACCTATTCAAATGTTTTAATCTTCAGGGTCGTTAAAACACAGGCTTGTTTGGTTCAATTTTAATATGTTCCATAAGGAACTTCTTTTGAATCTACAACTGATATTGTTTGAGATTTGCTAGTCAAGACATCTTTGAAAATGTTAACATCTACAAGTCATAATGATTCACCAACAATTCGGACTATTGTTCTAACTCAATGTGCCAAAACCTGTCATCTGATTGGCTGAGAGTTGCTGACTCAGACTCTCAGCCTATCAGAGCGCTAGACTAAAAAATAAGAACTAGAACCAAATTTGAGTGTGGTTGGTAAAAACTGCCCCAAGTCTTTTTATCCATACTGAATATGGCTTTTTCTCTTTCATTTATCAAGAGCTCCAAGACTGATTATCTACTTAACCCTGTATAAGATGACAAAATTTTAGAATTGTTTAAATCAAAAGCATTAGAAGATGACAAATGTTGCTCAAGCATGAAATTTGTTTTTGAAAGATGAGAAAAAACATCATAGGAAATGGCAAAAATGGCCATTTTTTTCCTTTCCTCACAATGTTTTCAGAAGTTTTATTCACTGGGGTCGTTGAAACTTACGACTGTTTTGTAAAGAGTTAGCAATGGCGGATGAAAATCTTTCAACATAGTGCCAAATGGCCAAACCAGGAATTCTCACAGCTGTTTTGGTTAAAATAATATACAAGCAAGTTTAGAACAAAGATTTTACTGTTCACAAAAGTAACTGAGGTTAAACTTGGTATTCTAGAGGTAAACCTTACAATACTTACACCTTCTCTTGCCGTGTGGACTTGGTCTCATAACACCAGCAATTGGGCTCAAACTTCTAGAAGAAAAATACAACAATATGAATGTTTGCTGTACTATCTTTGTTAATGGAATTTCTTGTTCAGATATTTAAAGCTGCTCTCAATATTTTATACAAGCCTATACACATATTCAATTCTGTTTTGCAACATTATTGTGTACAATATTCTTTCCAGGCTACTGGCTGTTTTTCCGCATAAAAATAGATGCTTCCACAGATAAAGTTATATGCAAATGCATGGTACTGTACATGATAATTACATGTTTTATAAACAAAAGGAAGACAGTTGTATGAAAATTATTTCAAAGAGTGAAAATTCATCTATAAAAGCTCAAGAAGCAGAACAACTTCTTTGCCATTGGCAAGCAGGAAAAATTTGTTTCTTTGTTAGTATAGTGTCTAACACCATATTCTAAATCATTTCAGTTCTATTGCAGCAACCAGTGCACCTATTCATGGTTTTTCCAAGAGTTTCTTTTATCAGTTTTTCATATAATATTCTTTTCAATCCACAGTTATACAGGCAAGAAAAGTGTTAGCCAAGTTTAACCCTTTAACACACAATCACGAATTTAAAGTTCCCAATCTATTCATTTTAGCCAAATGTGTTTAAATCAATAAATTAGCAATATCTATGGTCCCAAAGAATGAAAAGAAGTTTCAGATTTGTTATTTAAAATGAATCTTGGTCAGGAGAAAATTACGTCAGGTCAAAATTGTAAACAATGGGGGAGTGTATCACTACAGTCATTGACATACCCCCCCCCCATCTAGGAATAGAAAGCTAGACTACTTGTTGTTTCAACACAGGAAATGGCACACTCGTCTATTTACAGGATCATGCCAAGTCCAAAATTACATTTTCTATCCCTCGTAATTTATGCCATCTCCCAACCCCAAGGTGTAATAGTTGTCATGAAGTCTCAAGAATGATTATAGTTTTATAGTTTGATAAAATATCAATGAAATTGGCTATATTTGGCTACATAAAATGAGTAATTGGGTATCTTTAAATGACCCCGGGAAAGAAACCTTTGAAAAACCTTGTGAGAAAAGAAGGAAATGCTTGTTACAAGCACTTTTTTCTTTTTCCCACAACGATATTCTCTACCCTATTTAAGACAAATTCCATCATTTGAGCCACATTTAATCTGTTGCCTGCAAGTGCTTTCAATTTGGACCAGTCTACCTTTTTGTCGTGTGGTAAAGACTTAAATACAATGTTTCCCTTTTAAAACCTGTGCTGTGAGTACTCATCAGAAAAGTCTAATTTGCAGCAACTCGTGCAGGAAACCCTTATCTACAAAATCCGAATGAAATCACAAAACACAGGTTGTAGTGAAAACCTTTTGTATTGTGGCAAAAAACGCAAAGCAGAAAGCAATCCCCTAGAGAAGTGTAGATCAATTTACCTGACAAAGTGTTTCCTGGTTGGGCTTGGACTAGGACTAGGTGTAAATGTTGTGTGATTCTTGATAGGGGCTTGCATGGAAGGGGAATAACATTGCTGCAAATGAACAGAGGAAGTTTCTAAATATGAAAGTGGTCTTAACTAAGTAGACCTTTCCATATTCCTATGAAAAACAACACACTATTGTTCGATATTTTGGCTATTTCCTTTTTCAAGATTTCAAATCATTTTTTTCCTCTAAGATATTTTCTAAGCATATATTACTTCAACCGTATTCTTTTGCAAGAAGGAAGTGATGGCAACTTTGTTACAAAAAAAGTGTTTCAAACTCTTGAAAAAGGAAATAGCCGAAATTTTGAACAACAGAATGTTTTTTTTTTCTTAGCCTATCATTCATTCCCTGTGGAACTCATAGTGTCACTGTGTTATTTACTTTCCATATCAACCAGTGATTTTCTTTTTTTGTATAAGGAATGATGTGATGCAAAGTATTATGGTTTAACCCTTTACCAAATATTCCCGTGTCTTATTGACACTAAGGAGGAAAACTTCTGAAAATATTCCCGTGTCTTATTGACACTAAGGAAAAAACTTCTGAAAATATTGTGGGAAAAAAAGAAAATGCTGGTCACCAGCATTTTCTCATTTTCCCACATTGTTTTATAGGCTCGCAAAAATAAATCCCATCATCAGATCCAATTTAAGATGTCTTCTGTTGGTACTCTCATATAGACAAGTCTAAAATTTGAAAAAAATACCTTCTTCCAACTCCTTTACAGCAAAACATTTTCAATCAGTAGATAAGCACAGATACTGCAGTTTTAAGGTTGTTTTGGTCAGAAAATATATGACAGTGTAGATCTAAGCTTAGAAAGCTCATTCTGTTCAGTGTTCAGTCTGAACTTGATCTTAACTGTCAACAAATGCAACTTAACTTATACTGCCTATCATATTATAAGGATAAAACTTGCAAAGTCTGTTTTATACTATTGCAAGATCAGTCTCAAGTACCTATTCATTTTTTACCTCCTACAAAAATTAAATGTGAATTTCCAATCATTATAATGTACATGTATTGTGATTTCAGAGTTATCTTATCTCAGATCAATGCCCACAAAAGCAAATTTACCCTTATCCTGCTAAATAAGTGAAATGAAACTTTCAAAGCGATAGTAAAAACCTATTTTTGCTAATACAAAGGTATTCTCTAGGGAAAGATATCTCCTTATTGGACAGTGTAGATCCAAGATCAGACTGCACATTCTGTGCAGTCTGATCTTGATCTACACTGCCCACAAAAGGTCACTGAGTTGCGCTTAGCAGCCTAAGAGTTAAGTTGTACTAGCAGCCTAAGAATAAGGTATTTGGGCCTACCTTTTGATGAACTCTGGTAGGTGAAGGTGCACCAACTAACATACTGGGTGAAGTGAAGATATGGAGGGATTCACTAAAGGAGCGTGGCCTTCTGGGGGTGTGATCTGTTACCATGGGCTCGTAATCTCCCTGTGAAATCATTAACATGGTTGAAGTGAAGCTTAAGCAATAAGATTGCACTTAGTGTAGAACTTGGAAGTTTGTGGATTTTGTATGATAAAAACCATGTTTAACCCTACACCAAGAGCTTTTACAACTCTGAGGAAGAAGGCTCTTGAAAACATTGTGGGAAAAGAGAAAACAAGAACACTGCATGCGGATGCCAACACTCACCTGCAAGTGCTTGATTTTCAGTGAAAATTCTATGTTGAAAAAGGGACATAAAAGTGTAAAAATATTCTGAGGGTTACCTGCCCTTGTTGTATAGGTTTTGGAATGAATGAATGAATGTTGTTTTACAGCGTGTATAGGTTTCCCTTTTGAACAAATTGTCCAAGTTTGAAAAAAAAAAAATTTCAGTAATGACAAATATTACAAAATGTCAAAGTTTTCAATCGACAATGATGATGAAACCAGGGCTATGACAATAACTCGTAATTTTCTTAAAAAAAAAAAAAAAAAGCCAAACTTAAAATGCTTGCGATAGCATTCCCCCCTTTTCTCTCAATGTTTTCTACCCTTTGGACAAAATTCTTATATTTCAGCCACATACACTTCGTTATCTAAATAACTTTAACCCTTTACCACACAATCGCAATTTTTAATGACCCCAATGAAGAGGCCCTTTGAAAGGATTTTGGAAAAAAGAGAAAATGCTGGTAACCAGCATTTTCTCTTTTTTCCCCACAATGTTTTCTGGCCTTTCAGAGAGAAACCTCATCATATAAGCTACATTTACTTTCTCGTCTTCAAATGTTTTCAATTTGGGCCAGTCTACAATTTTGTTGAGTGGTAAAGGGTTAACTAGAGGGCAACTATGACCCTAAATTGCTCATCTGAGCCTGTGTACCTCTGAGAGAGGTTTTAGGATTCAAACTAACTTCAGATTAGTCCTTCACTAAATCCATATTATATGTTGTGTGCACTCGTTAAAATTGTCTAAGAGAATTTCTCTGAGTACCCAAAACAAAGGTGTTAGAAAAGAAACAATTTTCTAAGACTTAGATGGCTCAAATCTATCTGGACCTCTGAGCCTTACAAGTTTCTTGCTGTGCTACTGAAGCTCTCCAAATAGATGAAATATAAGCTGAATACTTACTAATCTAAAACCTGTCCATGATGTTGAAATTTGTATGGCATCTCGAACTTCTCTGAAAAAAGGAATAAAAAAAATTCTAAATCAAAACTTCCAAAAAGGGGGGAATATTCTTTTTGTTTGTTTGCTTGTATTGGAATTTAACACCATTTTAACAGTTTAGGTCATATCATGGTGGTCGGTGACACACCCATGTGTTTCCTTGCTTTCTCACACCAGTGCTGACACAACTTTCTTTCCAAAGCCACCCACTACTTTTCTCACATGCATCAGAGGTGAGAGGTGAAAAATGGCCCGAAAAAAAGTTTGCCGCAACTGGGTATTGAACCCGCACCCTCCAGGTTTTCTTTGCCAAAAAAAATCTTATCTATAAAACTCTGTTACCAGCACTCTCTCCTTTCCAACAATGTTTTCAAAAGTGTATTTTCTTTAGGTGGTTCAAGTATGGAACTGCCCAGTGAAAGTTTAAATAAAGATGAGCAGTGCTCTGGCAAAAAGAGGGCTTTATGCATCGCCATAAGTATTATACCAATTAAGTAATCATATAAATATGGATCTATAAAATCCATTTGGTCCAACAATAAACTGAATCAAAAGGTACACTGGTCCTTTGACATGCAGAAAATTGAAAGATAGCAAATAGTTCGGCCCATGTCAGCCTGCTCCGACTACACATGCTGGACTGGGATGAATCTTTTCACAGATGCATTTACACTATACTACACAATCCCGACTTTTAACTACCCTGACAAAAAAAAAACCTTTTGAAAACATTGTGGGAAAAGGAGAAAATGCTGGTAACCAGCATTTTCTCCTTTTTCCACATTGTTTTCTATCCTTTTCAACGAAAAATTTCAACTTTTGAGTCACATTTGTCATCTACAAATGCGTTGGGCTTCCACAAGTCTGAAAGTTGTCATCGGGTAAAGGGTTAAACCCTCTATTCACAAAGCATGACTTGATTTCTTGAGTAAAACTCTACCTTTCCCTTTCTATATCTTTTTCAGCAATATGACTTTCCTCTTTCTTCAACTGGTTCAGTCTGTCGGCTACTTTAATGGGTGTCTGAAAGTAATAAATAAAATAGTATTTCTTTAAACATACATCTTCAGTCGTTTTCATCCCGCTTTATAACCATTTTTTTTCTTTATTTTATGAGATTATAATCACTCTTGTATCTTCATGCCAAATATTGACCCTGATGGTTGCAAGGTTGCACAGATTACGGCAGATAAAAAATGTATTTCATTCTATTGCGGCTAGCCATAGACATAACAACCACAGTTTCCGGTTTAGATCTACGACAAATCCCTACAGTTTCTTTACCCCATACACCTTATATTGATTTTTTATCTACATTTACACAGCTGATGAGACTATAACACCGTCAAGTTTTAACAACATTTGTTTACTCTCTGGCTATAAAGATGCCTCTTTAAGTGCTAAGCAAAATTTAGCTTGATATGGTAGACAATGGAGATCAAGATAGAACTATGCAGACAGTGTAGATAAAAATCTTGATTGCATATTGTTCACTATCATGTGAAACTTTCTGCCAAAATACCCATGAACTTGCAATTATTAGTCTGTTATAACCCTGATTTTAAAAACAGTGTTTCCACTAGCTTTTCATTTCAAGAGTACACTTACCCCCTGAGCTGTAAATAGGGGGTAAGATTTCATATTAGAGGGTATGACAATAATGGTTCCCAACTAGAGGTAAAGCAATCCATATTGATGATATGCAGCTAAAAAGTCTGTTATTATATTAAGATATTTATGTAAACTTACTGCTTAAAATCATTAAAAAGCTGAAAAGGCAGTCTGAAGTGACTCTGATCGGACAATTTCAAAGAGACATTTTGTTGTGTCATAGGTTGCCGCGCTTTTTGCACCAATCAATCTTTCATCTCTGCTTTTTCCTGGATAGGTATTTCCGCATAAATTGACATAAATTTATCAGTTAGAATAACAAGTAACTTCAAAACATGTCATTTTACACAAGATAAGCGGATAATGGCCTTTTTTGTCCATGTATTTTCTTACGCGAGCTTTCGCATGTAACCAATATTTGTTGCGTAAATTTCGATTCTATAACGTGATTTCTGCAATAATTTGCGCAAATGGGAACATTGGAAAAGTCATCTAAAGTTTCCATTTCTTTAGCACTTGCAGGGTTCTTTCACTAATACTGGTATGTAGGGCTCAGTGCATCTCCATGCTGCACATAACATTTTTATACTGATAGTGACCATTATCTGTTCAAATAAACCTGATATACTGGAAACTTTCTGAAACCATAGATGCATGTCTTTACTTTTCTGGCTCGCATACATATACCCTACAAGTCAGATTCTGCATGCACAGGCTATTATCTATCTCTTGCCAATACATGGGGTGATACTGTTTCGGAATCTGTCCATCCGTCTTCCTATCTGTCCTGGCCAATATTTTTTTGTTTTGAGATGTCAATTCAACATAGTAACTTGGTTATGTGATTCATGTATTCTGTGCAAATTTGCTATCTTCTTTGTTTCTATCACCAGCTCAGTATAATGTAACATGTTTGACTTTGTGATATAAAAAGTACCAACTAAACGCTCAGAAGTGTCAGAGAATCTAAATGTTGTATTTTATGTTGTATTTTCATTGGAATGAAAATGCAAAGCTAGGCCATAAATCATTTACCACACTATCAATATGATCCATTTTTTACCCTGACCACTGATGTATAGATACTGTCCACAGCTCCAGACAAGAGAGAGTGATGGTATTCTAAAGTCATTATTTCTCTTCGAAACCGTATGTTGTGAGTACTTGTTAGAATTGTCTCGATGAGACAATTGTAATGAGTACCCACAACATGGGTTTAGTGGAGAATAATTAATATTTTTTATTTTGAAATCAAAATCACTCCCTCTATCTGAAGCTTTGGATCATACTGTCTGAATAATTTCTGCTGCATAGATATAAATACTGCTGTATACATACTGTCATAGAATTTGAACTAAATCTCCTTGCTCTTTGTGACTCAGCTGTAGACTGAAAGATACCACTAGGGCTGAAAAAGTAAAATCATTATTTAACATTGACACATTAATGTACCCTCAGTATACCAGGTGTGAAACAATATGTAAATCGCTTATCAAAAGATCTCCAATTGGCTTTTGAAAACATTGTGGGTAAATGAGAAAATGCTGTTAACTAGTATTTTCTCCTTTTCCAACAATGTTTTCAGCCTTTTCAAAGACATATCCCATCATATGAGCCAATTAAACTTGTCATCTGCAGGTATGTTGAATATGAACCAGGCTAACATTTCTTGTGAAAAGTTTTTCTGTCACAAAAAACAAGACTGCTCTACTCTGAAGGAAACAAGAGCACAATTGCGAGTGCCAATGATCGGATGCAGTTACTTGTTCAGTGAAAATTCAAGCAAAAAAAAAAGGTACTGTGTCCAAAATATATTAGCCAGGCTCTCGCAAAAGGGGCTTAATGCATCTCCATAATGCATTATACCAAGCAATACATCATAAAAATATGGATATGTAAAATGTGGGATAGAATGGTCCTTGGACAAGCATAAAATTTACAAACAATAAAAAGTTACAACCAATGTCAGCCTGTGCTGCTTGAGCAGGCTGACATGGGTCGACACTTCTTGCAGATGCATTAAGCCCCCTTTTCTCAAGGTCATTATAACTCAGGACTGAGTGGTAGAGGGTAAACTCTAACAAAAATTACAACAGTAAATGCATGCAGAAATGCATACCTGACTTCATTGCTAGAACTTGTAACTAATACATTTATCATAGGTGCACTGCTTGAGCGCTTCAAAACACCAGGTGCTGGCACGTCACTTCCATTGAGTGAACTTTCGAGATCTCGGCTAGTGTAGCCATGTTGACAGTGTCCTGGGATAGGTGTGGAAACATTTCCGATAGTCGGTGGGTCGACCTCCATTTATTTCTACTTATCTGGGCGCTTTATCATTAAGATATAAAATCCATTTTCACTGAGAGAGAGTTATTACGTATTCCAAACAATGCTACATAGGCTAACATAACCTGTCTGTTTGTATTTTTACCGAAATCTGTTACGAGAATTTACCGTTTCATTGACGGTCGGTTTTGTCACCTACATTTTCTCCAAGTAAAAAAACGATTATTTTGTAAAGTAGCAATATGCAGCGTAAATATTCTAAGGACAATCGTTTGAACTGAGAATATTCTTTAGATTAAACGTCTTTCTAAAATAGACAGGTCCCTGTTTCTTCAAATATCTATCATGAAGCGATAACTTCTAAGGCAGATTTTTTTTCTTGGATAGCCATTTAATCCGGAAATTGATTTTGTCTAGCGCAAAGGAAAATTAACGTATGGAAAGGATTTTTTCGGTGCACAAGAAATCAAGTTTACCAAATATACTCAAATGGATTTAACCACCTCATTCACAAACAGTAATTTCTCAACACCGACAGACTCTCTATCAACGTTTACCCGAACTTTCTGAGCTTTTAATCGGATATTTAACATATATTCCCCTAAAAAAAAAAACAAGGATTCATTTATATAAATTTATTCAAAAATGCAGACGGACCCTGCTTGAGTAACAACCAATCGATTATTTTCAACATACAAATTTCATAGCAAGGACGGCAGATTTTTTTTTTCCCTAAACAAAAAATGGTATACCAAGTATGATTTTCGTCCAAGAACTCCTTTCTCGGGGACCGCTGGAGGTAGTCTCCATTTTTTATAATCTACAAGTTTATGATATCACTTATATAATGTCAAGGCTAACTGATGTCATAACCAATACTCCGACTACTTTGATCCTGTCAAGAGAAGTAGTATGTCCTCCTCCTCATCATCATCATAGTCGTCGTCGTCATCATCATTATTATCATCATCATCGTCACCATTATATGAAATAAGATTCAGTGTGTAAAGAAACCACCAATATCCCTGTTAAGAATTTTAGGTAGATGATAGGCTACATTTCACTAATAGATAATGTAAATCATAAATAAGACTGCTTTTTGCGGACGTTGTAGAACAAGATCAGTCTGCACAGAACTTTCACTCTAAACTTGGATGTCTACTGCCCGCTATTTTGTGATTCTATCCCCTGAGATTGCAATGTTTGGTATGTTTTTTTCTGATTGGGAGTGTCCATTTCATTAAGTTAGCCTGCTGTAAACGTTTACCACACAATCCCGAGTTTTAACGACCCGAAGATAAACGGCTGTTGAAAACATGGCGTGAAAAGGAAAAAATGCTGGTGACCAGCATTTTCCCCTGTTTCCACCATGTTTTCTTCCCTATCACAGACAAAACCTATTATTTGACACATAGTTGCTTTATCGCCTGCAAAGGCTCTCAATTTGGACAAATTTAAAGAGTTTAGGATTTAGTCCAGCTATCAAAAGGACTTTTGTCTTGTGGCAGATCACTTGATAAATAACGATGGCACAGACAGAATTAATTCACTGACGGCTCGTCGCAATGTTTTATGTTTATATGTTTGTGGATCGTCCTAGGTCTCATGGTAAACCCATAGCTGTAGACATTTTTTTTGGGGGGGGGGGGAAGGGAGGGGAAGTCATGCTTGCAGTTCTGAAAAGATTGTTGCATAGTTGCAATAGGGAAAATGGTTCTGATCATTATTATCTCGTAAAGCATTTCATTTTTTTTCGGCGTATCTGAATGCGCTGGCTTTTGACCTACTTTTTGGTATTATGTTCGAATGAATAAATAGAAATTTGCGATTGGTCAAAAATACAAACATGTTTAATCTGCGGACCCCTGCAGATCTACCGGTATTGGCTGGAAATTTACGTCGTCTATCTTTCTTGAAAGATATTTCTTGTTAGAAACTTTTTTTTTTTTTTTTCATTAAAACCCAAATCTCGTGAATTTTTCCATCTTTTACAAGTTTTTAAGTACAAGTCCAGCACTTTAATAAGAGACCACCTGCTGTTAGAAGACGGTCTTAAGATTTCCCTTGGGTGGACTCTTAAACTAGGTTCGTTTGTATTTTCATATTTTGTTTGACGGGGTAGTTAGATAACTAGCAAAGTCAAATTCTTCCCTCACGAGATAGGTCACATGACCACTTTTGTACGACACAGTTCAACAATAAATTACAACAAGGTAAAACATGAGAACCATGCTCTGTGAAAATGGGGTTTAAGGCATTTGCAAAAGGTATCGACCGGGTAAAATGAAAACTGTTTTTTTTTTGTTTGTAAGAGAATCATATTACAGACCTAGCAACGTAAAAGGTATCATGAGTCATATTACATCGTGCAAAAAAGACTGCCAATGTTGACTTTATCGTGATTGGAATTAAAATGTAGTATATTGGCCTAATTTTAACCCAGACCATACAGGAGAAGAGAGAGAGAGAGAGAGAGAGAGAGAGAGAGAGAATTGGTTGAAACCACAACATTTTCTCCTTTTTCCATTGTGTTTTCTACTCCTCTAAAGACGAATGCCAGCATTTGAGGCACTTTTGATTTGTCGTCTGCAAATGCATTCAATTCGGACAAGACTGAAATTTTGTCGTTTGGTTAACTTGCAAGTCCAAGCTTAACTCTGTACCAGACGACAAGCATTTTGGACCTGTCCAAATCAAAACGACCTGCAGAAGACAAATCAAAAGTTGCTGAAATGATAGAATTTATCTTTGTAGGGTAGAAAACATCGTGGGAAAAAGGAGAAAATGCTGGTTACCAGCATTTTCTCCTTTTCCCACGTTGTTTTCGATAGGTCCTTTTACTCGAGTAGTTAACACTCGCGATTACACTGTATTTCGTAAAGCGGCTAACACTACTTCACGACATAAGGGTATCGCACATATATGACGCGGCTCAGCTGTGAACTACAATAGGTATACTTGAAATATCAGGACATGTATGTTTTACTATAGTATATTGTAATCCAAATAATATGACAAAAAATAATGTTCAAATGTAGAACGGGTTTTTTTTTTTGCCTTGTTTAAAATTGAACTGAACAAATTCGACCTTTCCCGCTAGGAACAGCGTCATTTATTTGTTTATTTATTTATTCATTTATCTTATCAGTCAGTCCGCCTGCCAGCCGGCCGGCCAGCCGGCCAGTCGGTCGGTCGGTCGGTCTAGACCAATTATCAAATCTAGCCCCTCTTGCCACACTGCTTTCTATGTATCATAATTTGTCTGCTATAAATAAACCAATGTATGTAAGAACAGACAGAGTATTGGATTGCGAAATAATCAGTGCGCTGTAAAATATCTATTGCGGTAATGCCGGATTTCGCAACTCACTCCAATCAGTTAACCCTTAGGCTGCTGGGCGTGAGTCACTGACCTTTAGCCGACAGGATAGGTCAAGATCAGACTGCACAGGACGTGCAGTCTGATCTTGGATCTTCACTGTCCGATAATGAGGTGTTTTTTCCTTAAAAAAAAAGGTTTGAAATAGCATTATTTGGGGTTTTACTATCGGCATAAAAAAGTTTCGCTTTACTTAATTAGCAGGTTCAGGGTTATAAAACGGTTTTTCATTCCTGAAAATAATAGTCATATTCTTTATATCTATTATTCTGCCCTTTAACCAGCATTGGCGGCTTAAGTACCTTCTGCAGACAGCATAGATCAAGATCAGACAAAACGTGCAGCCTGATTATTGGATCTACACCATGGATCCGATGTTTAATTCTAAAACGTTGCCAAAACTGTCTTTAATTTGCAGTGACATTGAATGAAGTAATTGGCCTTCGAAAAGATAACAAATTTAGTAATGTGCCATACTATGTGAAAAGGGGGGCTTACTGCATCTGCAAAAAGTATCGACCCATGTCAGCCTGCGCGAACTGCGCAGGCTGACCTGGGTCGAAACTTTTTGCCGTTTATAAATTTAAATAATTGCATATATGCAATTAAATAATTTGAATCTATGTATGCCGAAGGACCATTTGGCCTTCAGATCCAGTCAATTATTAGACAACATGGATTTTTTGCATCCACAATCATATAATGACTTGTCAGGTATCATGCATCACGGTGATGCAGTAAGCACCCTTTTGCCAGAGCATAGCTCATTTTTATGATCATAAAAAAGTTGATACTTTAGGCACCAACCTCAATTTCAGTTACTTTTGCAGACCGTGTAGATCAAGATCAGACTGCACAGACTGTGGCATCTTATTTTGGGTCTAAACTGTCCAATATATAATTGGATATTCTGGCTAGAAATGCTTTTGAAGTAGAACGTCTGCGGCTATTTAAAGACTTTTTTTTTTCTCGCCCCTTTATCGTACAATCCAGAGTTTTAAAACGACCTCGAGGGAAAAGGCTTTTAAAATATTGTGGGAAAAGGACAAAATGCTATTAACTAGCATGTTTTCTCTTTCCCATAGTTTTTTCTACTCTCCCAAAGACAAAATTGGTGTTTTTAGTAACATTTGAATTATCGTCTGCAAGTCCTTTCAGTTTGGACAAGTCTAAAATTTGCCGTTTGGTAAAGAGAAAAAAACAGGTTAATTCTTCGGTACCAACCGACAAGGTTTAGACCTGTCCATTTTGAAAAGTATTTGCAGACGACAGTTTAAATGTGACTCAATAGATGGATTTTATCTTTAATAGAATGGAAAACATTGTTGGAAAAGGAGAAAATGCTGGTAACCAGCATTTTCTCCTTTTCCCACAATGTTTACAAAAGCCATCTACTACCGGTTCGTTTAAAACAGAGGATTGATTGGTAAAGGGTCAATCCAATACTATACAGTATTTTGAAATCTTATTTAACTCTCAGTATAAAAGCACTTTATAAGTCAAATAGTAGCCTGCATTAAGGAATAGTAACGCGTTAAACCATATACATTAAAAAAAAACCGATCAAGCTTGTTTTGTTTTACGTCACGTGAACGCTGGGATTTAAAAGACCTTCTTTTTCTCCTCTATAGTATTGTTACATATATATCGAACTAGGGGCAAATCAAAGAAAGGCCTATTTTTGCCATCGATCTCAATCTCAGTCGAGGCAGAAATTATTTGAGACGAGCAGAGAGTTGTGATAAATTGGCGGGAAGTTTTGGAGAAACTAACTTAACCGGATTATTATTATATATTTTTATATATATACTTTTTTCTCTGTATTAATTTAACTTGTGAACAATATTTTACTGTGTTTTCTTTTTTTCTATTGTGAAATACGGACTACATGCGGACATATACAGGAGGTAGGCCTACGTTAAAGCTCGATTTTTTCTTCCTAACCGTTTATCACACAATCCCGATTTTAACGACCTTGAGAAAAAAAAGCTTTTAAAACATTGTGGGAAAAAGGAGAAAATGCTGTTTTCATCAAAGGCAAGTTTTAGTTTTTAAGTTACTTTTTTTTCTTCTTAAAATGCTGGTTACTAGCATCATCTCCTTTTTCCAGAATGTTTCTACCCTTGAAAAGCCAAATTTTAGTTTTTTAGTTCCATTTTAATTTGTCGTCTGCAAATGCTCTCAAGTTGGACCAGTCTAAAATTTTGCCGTTTGGTAAAAAGTTAAATTTCAGGTGCCCAATGCCCTTTATGATGTTTTACATTCTCTGAACAACAAGATAACCCCCGATATTGCTCCGTTACAATTAAAAATCGTTTCATTTTACATCAATTGAAAAAAGACGTTATCAAAATTATTTCTTAGAAATCAACCTGGATAGCTAAACATAGTATATTCAAGACACGATGTCGATATTTCTATGGAAATCTGTTTCATAAGCCCCCGCTCTTCCGACGATTCATTCGACCCTTAAACCTCTGGCAGAAAAGCTGGCTCTTTTTCTATCACATGCTCCTTGACTCTTTCAGAGCCAAATATATGGGCCAAACTCTGGCAGGAGGGGTTTGAATACATATCCGTGATGCATTATCCCAAGCAAGTCATCATATAACTATGGATCTGTAAAATGATTAAACTCCATTTTATATAACAACCGACTGAATCATGCCGTAGAATGGTCCTATGCCAAGTAGAAAATTAACCAAAAGCAAAAAGTTTCGACACAGGTCTACGCAAGCTGACCTGGGTCGATACTTTTTGCAGATGTATTAAACCCCCTTTTCGCAGGACATAGCTTAATCGACCTCTATCGACGTCTTTAAATACAAACCACTCGAACTCACGAAGAATTTTCAAGTCGTCTTAAAAACTCGACTAAAGAAGCGGACGGTATAGATCCATGATCAGACTACACGTTCTATGCAGTCTGATCTTGATCTATGGCGTCCGCAATAGCCCCTACAGTTGCCTACAGAGCTTAAAGGGTTAAGTACTGTGCCACGGTAGACCTCGAGCTAACTTGTAGCTTTTTCTTTTAATTCAAATTATACATGTTTTGATCAACACTTAACGAAACTCATATTTCAGTCAGAGGGCATAACGCACTTATAGAGATTTCTAAGCTATTTCTATCAGATTATCTCTCAAACTATCAGGTAGCGAATGCTTTAGACCAGACTGCACGTTCTGTGCAGCCTGATCTTGACCTGCTCTGTCCACTTAAAACTTCTTATGATGTCCTTCGCATGCTGACAGATAAAAGCTAAAAAATCAACATTCAAGTGAAATTTTAGATATTTCCTCTCTTTGCATAAAAGATACAGGAAGCTGGTATCAAATTTCTACATTTTCATTTTCCATTAGTAACTCTCACAGGGCCAAAAATAACTATGTACTCGATATCTTTTTAAAGCTAAAAATACAATTCATTGAAACTAAGAAAGATTTTTATCTAATAAACTTGACTTAACAAACGGACGGTATAGATCCAAGATCAGACTGCACGTTCTGTGCAGTCTGATCTTGATCTGTGCCGTCCGCAAAATCCTGTTTTCTCATATAGCACTGAAAGCGTAACTACAATACTTCCAGAAATAAAGATACTATAGGAAGGAGATATCAACTTTCAACAGTTTCATTTTTCTATTAACTCATTAGGTTGCTAAAGGCGACTCAATGACCTTTTTGCAGACAGTGTAGATCAAGATCAGACTGCACAAAAAGTGCAGTCTGATCTTGGATCTATAATGTCAGGTAATTTTCTCAAAAAAAAAAAAGAAGTTTGAAAAAGTGACATTCGGGTTTTTACTATCGAGGTGAAAGTTTCATTTAACCTATTTAGCAGCTGAAAGGTTAAGGAAAAAAAGGAAAAAAACAGAATAACCCCAGAAGCAAAAGTGCAGCTGGTGACTTTGAAAAAAGGATCGTGACGAGCAATTTCTCCTTTTGTCACAATATTTTCAAAGAAGTACAATGCTGCAAGATGGGAAAAAAATCATCACAGATAGTTAAGCGTAGAGGAGTATTATGGATAAGTCTTACACAAAATAATGTATATCGTCGCCTAATAACGATACGTTATAGCTAAACATTGTTCATGTATAATGAGCCATGCTCTGACAAAAGGGGGCTAAATGCATCTCCTCGATGCATTATACCATGCAAGTCATCACATAATCATGGATCGATTATATCCATTTCCTATAACAAATGACTGAGTCATGAGGTAAACTGATCCTTGGACATGCAGCATATTTTGACCAAAAGCAAAAAGCTTCGGTTCAGGACTGCGCAGGCTGACCTGAATCGATACTTTTTGCAGATTCATCAAGACCCCTTTTTACAGAGCATGGCCCATATGTATAAAGTTATTTATCGATATATTATCCTCGGGCAAGTACAATGTACCTTATGAGAGTCTTATCAGTTAGCTTGCCTTAGGGCGAAATGAAATAAACATGACAAAACGAAATGTACACACGCAATTCTCTGTGAAAAGGGGCCTTGATGCATCTGCAAAAAAGTATCGATTCATGTCAGCCTGCGCAGTCCAAGAACGATCTACCTCATGAAGCAGTCGGTCGTAAGACAAAATGATTTAATGGATCCATGATTATCTTCTGACTTGCAGTTTACAGGTTAACGGTGTTTATAACAATATTTCAGTCATATCCCGTCGATAGCTCATTCTTTCGCATCCATATTGGACTTTGCCCCCTGCAAGGCTGAGGTTCTGTAGTGGCCTGCCCTAGGACACCACCATGGGGGATTAAGCAGGGATGTACTAATTACAAACCCCACGCTTCAAGCCCTTCAGCGCAACGGGCAAAAACATGGGTTTTTTGGGACAGTCCAGATCAAAATCAGAATCAGACTGTACAGAAAGTGCAGTCTGATCTTGAAACTATAGTGTCCGCTTGTCTACTCAGACCTATAAGATAAGAAAATCTTTCTGTGTTTCAATGAGTTTTTCAGCCTTCCAAAGCGATCAGTTTCATATACTTGGCGCTGAAAGACTTATCCAATGATCCACGAAAGGGCTGCCTATAGAAATAATCATCAATACAGCTTCTTTTCCTTAGCCTTCTCGCTTCCAAATAACTAATTAGTCTTTTTCAAAGGTAGTAGACACTACTCTATATAATCTATAAATGATAAATCGTAGCTTAACATTCTATAGCGGACGGTGTAGATCCAAGATCAGACTGCACGTTCTGTGCAGTCTGATCTTGATCTACACCGACCGCAAAAGCTAACTAAGTTCCCCCCGTGGCAGTGAAAAGAGTCACGAGGAAGCCATATATATATATCACTGTAAATGAGCCGATCGTGTTTTATTAGCCAGTAACTCAGAGAGAGAATCAGGCTTGGTTTATTGATTCTAGCATTTTTTTTTTTCCTGTCTATTATGCCGTATTCTGATGTTCTTTGTGGAAGAGATTCGCCCAAGATCAGACTGCACAGACGTGCAGTCTGATCTTAGTCAACTTTCTTCGATTCCAACTTTATAAATCATTTTAGCTCTATTCTTCCATTTTAATATCAATATGTAGATCCGAAACAATGTTTGGTAGAGACCATTTTTTAATTCAGTCATTTAAAGGGTATGCATGTAGTTAGCCCTTACAATGCGGAGGCTGATGAAAATGAACGCATCCACACCGTATGAAAGAACTTGATATTGCCATTTCAAAGCTGTCTTGGAAAAAAAGGACAGTATTGATTTAAGATCTGGATGCATGTTCCGCACAGTCTGATCTTGACCTACTTGGTTGTAAAAGGGTTACATGAAAATGGGCATTTTCTGTGCATAAAAAGGATTTAGATATTAAAATATAAAGACTGTCTTGACCAGAATTAAATATGAAAAAGATCAGACAGTCTTGATCTAAGATGAAAATGCATACTCTGTGCAGTCTGATCTTGATCTTGATTGTCCGCGAAAGCGACTTTAGTTGTGACAAGCACTCAATGGAATGGACATAATTCAAACAAATTATCGGACGGTGTGGATTCAAGATCAGGCTGCACCTTTTGTGCAGTCTGATCTTGATCTACAGCGTCCGTAAAAGCACTAATGTTTACCCCCTTGTATGGTAAGAGTGAGGCTTGCGTGTCTCTTAAATCTTCTAGAAATGTTTTTTTATGGGCCAGACAGCTAGACTAATTTGCCCTCATTATTTACTGCGCCCTGTATAAGGCAAATCGTATCGAATTTGTTGTAGCTCGCTTTCGCTCTCTCTCTCTTCCCCTCTCTTTTTACTCTCTCTTTCTCTCTCCCTCTTTCTCTCTCTCTCTCTTCTGTCTCTTTCTCCTCTCTCTCTCTCTCTCTCCCCGCTCTCTCTCTTTCTCTCTGTCACTCTCTGTCTCTCCCTCCATTGCCCTGTCTCTCTGTTTCTCTCTCCCTCGGGCTTGCGCCATATCGCTGTCTTTTCGACAATCTTTCAGACGTTTCGTCTGTCTAGCTGACTCTCTTTCCCTCTCTTCCCTCATTTCGTTTTTTTTTGTTTTTCTTTCTTGGAGATACTCTCTGATCGACGATATTTATGTGGGAAAGCAGCCAATGCCTTGGAAAGAGTATTGTACGGAGTACTGGTAAAAGACACTCCAGGAAAGCATGGTTAGGTGCACTGGCCTCCGCAGTGTAACTGAAATAATGTTGAAAACGGCGTTAAACACCATACAATCAATCAATTATTGCGTCAGGGTTCTATCCTGTCTCGCCAACTGAGGATTGTTTTGGCTCTGAATATGGACAAGTCACCAATTTCGTTGTATGGTACAGAGTTAGATCTATAAGATAAGCTAACAGTCCCAATTCTTATTGATGAGCCATGCTCTGTGAAAAGGGAGCTTAATGCATCTGCATCTGCAAAAAGCATCGACCCAGGTCAGCCTGCGCAGTCCGCGCAGGCTGACCTGGGCCGATACTCTTTACTATTGGTAAATTTTCTGCATACCCAAGGACCAGTGTACCTCATGATTCAGTCGGTTGTTAAACAAAATGGATTTTATGGATTTATAATTATAAGATGACTTGCTTGGTGTCATGCATCACGGAGATCGGAGATGCATTAAGCCCCCTTTTGCCAGAGCATGGCACATTTGTAATTGACTTTCGAGTATTCTTTGATCTGAAGCAGGAAAATTAATGTAAGCACGAACACAATCTACAGCGTCCTTGGAGGCTTCTCGGGTAATTTTTTCCTAAACAGCAAATCCGACACGTTGTCGTTGCCATAGTTATATTTATGTACATTTCTGAGAATTATTGATTTCCTGGATTGAACGTGACAGCGATAATGAGGCGGTAATAAAAAATCTGTATTGTATAAAGCTGGCTGTGTGTGAGAGAGAGAGAGAGGGAGAAAGAGAGAACGGGGAAAGTAACCGTACTAGCAATTGCCTTTTTGTTTATAATCATTACAGACAGACAGAGGGACGGACGGACGGACGGAAGGACAGACGGACGGACGGAGGGAAGGACAGGCAGGCGGACGGACGGACGGACAGACAGACAGACAGACAGAAATTTAAAGTAAGGCCATTTTCCATATCACTGGTTTTTTTTCGAAATATCTAAATAGATCTGTATCGGTGTATTACCAAGATCAGACCTCACGTTCAGGACAGTCTGATCATTATCTACAGTGCCAATAATATGCCCTTACCGTCATGGTCGATATTTTGAGGAGCAACTGTTTGTTCAATTACAGACGCTATAGTATGCTTTTTTTCCGATTAAATTCATGAGCAATTTCATCTCTATTTGATCTATTCACCAGTTAAATACACGCTACATTGTATATAGATGGTGAAATTGCGCATGCGTCGACACAAGCACCGCTTAAGCAATAGAAACGTTTTTAATTTCTTGGCCAAGAAATTTTAGACGCCAGTGTAATTCCATTGCAGTTATATCAGATGCCTATAGATGCGATTCAACTGAACATATTTTAGACGCCTGTGCAATTCCACCAATGAACTTTTAGGCCACGTAATTGTAAACGTTCTCATAAACTAAATTTTATTCCCTACCTAAATTGTTTGTATTTAGGTTAAGTTTGAAATTAAATAGTTGTATGATTTGATTATATTTTTGGTTTTTTTTTCAGTCGAATATGACGACGATCATGAGGAATCAGCGGAAGGTCGAGGTCAGAGAGGATTACGTCATCAGTCCATCATACAAGCAGGACTGTCCAGTGTTGTTATTACGACTGGCGTTGTTTCCGTGATTCTAATGGCTAGCAACGAGTCTTTTCCGGCTTTCACCCTTAGTCCTATTGGTGTTGGACTACTGGTACGTGTCTTGTTAAACACTATGTGGAGATACGCTTAGAGCTGGAATCCCCTGTACTCGTATCATCAAGGGACTTCAATAGATGATACAGTTCTTTGACTGGAATACAGGCTTTAAGCCCTTAATCTGCTTAACGACGTACATGACAAATGTTCGCGCGCATCCTACTGCGCATGTATTTTCGTCGTGGATAATGAATCAAAAGTGCACCTATGTATTTTTTGCATATAATGGTAATACTACTGGTGCACTGAAACAAGTAGCACTTTCTTCGGGTAGTACTGGTGAAGAGAAAAAAAAAAGGGATTTTTGAACTGTCACCGTGAAATAATTAAAATGCTGTTGACACGGCGTTACACACCAAACAAAGACACAAAGGCGGGAAATTTAAAGCTGTGGAAGTATAGCTGTTTCCACTTTGAATATTAGTGATGGAAAAGGAGGAATCGCTCCTATTGAGCAATTTCTCCTTTTTCCAACCATGTCTGCTGAGCTTTTATTCTATTTTTTTCCTTGAAAAAAATAACTTCCATAGTGACCTTCAACCTTGTTTTCTGACGAAATAAGCACGAATAGGTGCCATTTTTATTTTTTCTAATTGTTTCTAATTGTTTAGAATTATAAATACTATAAGTGTGGAAAGTTTTAAGAAAAATGTGTCCGTTAGAAAGTATGTATTTTTTTAAGATTAACCCTTAATTCGATCAAATTATCTCCCTTTTTAACTCAATCGTCTATATATAACATGCGTATTTGTACATTTACCATGCTCAAAACCAGGCCTTTATATATTTTTTGTGCAAAAATATATGAATTTTCATTAAAATGATGTATATTTGTATGTTTTTCCTGTAATTTTCCTGTTTAACTGACTATTAAAGAAAGGCATTTTAAATCCAATATAAGCTGAATTTTGGAACTGTATATACCTTTTTCAAAGGCAAATTTCTCAGAAACGAGCACGGTGACCCACATTTTTTTTTAACTGTAATCTCCTAGACACATGATGAGCTTTGTATGTGCAAAGTTTTTAAAAAAAATCTGTCCGTAAGAAAAATTTATCATATACGTCGTTAGTAAGTTGGAAGAAACTTTCAAGCCCATAGTAAATCTCCTAATAATGCTGCATCGATATTATTTTTTGGAGAAAAATATCTTTTTATCGGACAGTGTAGATCCGAGATCAGACTGCACTTTCTGTGCAGTCTGATCTTGATCTAAACTATCCGCAAAAGGTCAGCGAGTTGCGCTTAGCAGCCTAAGGGTTGATACTCATAGTTCAATTTTTAGTAGATTTAGATCTAGTACCGTGTGCTACTGTCATCGCCTGCACAGGTAAACCACAAAACATTCAGCCAAATACGACACTTTCTCTTGCTACAGCACTGAATCCAGATGTGAAATGAGAAATCGGTCAATTATCTTAAATAACTTCAATTTTAATCCGCATCGAGATAGTACAATAACCTATGCCGGTAAATCTTATTTGCATAAGCAATGGCTAAATGGAGATAAGAGCTTAAACAATAACACACGTTGCTGAAAAAGACTATTAGGCTTGTATTTTTGCATAAAAGCAACTGTTGCAGCCATGTCAAATTCCTAAGCACTTAACATCGCAATCTGAGTTTACCTAGCCATATGATGCTCAATAGGGAAGTTTTAGTGTTGCATGTTACACCACAGTTTGTTACCACCGACACCTTGATTACTTTAAACTTCATTATGCACCATGGAACAGCTGACAGATAAATGCCGAGGGACATATTATAAGGATTTTTATAGGTGATGAAAATTTGCTGAACTTTCCATCAATAAATTATTATAACGTGCTTCGCACAAGCACAAAAGAGTTTTGCTTGGTCCAAATTTTGTTGCAAAATTATCGATTTTAAATGCCCTCTCTGTCATGCGTGTCTTGATGTTCAGTTTTCACTTGAAACATGATTTTTGTCACTTTCAATGACATTATTTTTTTTATCATAGCACAAGTGGACAGGTCATAAAATAGCAGTATTATCTATATAAATATCCGAGTTACTACGGTGTAAACTGATACTGGCATTGTTTGATGGTAAGATCAAGCTGAAGATTGAATTGACAAACTTTCATACTAAAAAAACATTTTAAATTACATTCTTACTCTAAATTCCATGACTAGCTATCTGATTTGCTGAGACGTAACGTCTCGGCCAATTAGATGGCTTGTCTTGGAATTTAGAATACAGACAAGGGCAAAATTTTAAGTGGTTGGTCTATAAATACGAACGCTGATCTCGCTACATGGGCCATGGCCTAAAAGTCGCTTACGCAGCTTCTCTCTGCGCTGAACACTGGTATTAAATGCTTGTTGAATTGTTTTATTACAGGGTATTGCAACAGGCTCCCTTGGAATTGTGATATCAAGAAAAAGAATAGATACGGGTAAAGATGTCCTCGAGAATAAAAATGTTGTAAGTAAATTTTACTGATGATGATGTTTGTTTAATGGTTTCAGTTTTGACAGGATTTCATCATTGTTTTCAACTTTGTCATTCACGTTTGGGACCTGTGCATCTTTATTTGGTACTCTTTTATACACAAGTTCGTTGATAGTACTCCGCGTTTTCACAAAGCTACCGAGGCTCAACGTATCATAAGTTAGAACTCATAAATTTATCTTATAATTAGAAATAACTTAATAAAAAATACCCGTTTTTATGGACAATGTAGATGAACATCAGACTGCTTGCCTTTTGATATTACTTCACTTATAACAAAGCCACCAGTATACCTATCGATGTTTTCCTGGATTTTCCACGAGCCTTTGTTAGCCTGCACTCCTCTCTGGCGGTAGCAAATCTGAAACTATGTATAGCTATTAGGAAGATATTAATCCTGTTAGATAGAAATGACCTTGATCAATCTTCGGAGGGAGTTTTGTCCTACCTGGCAATCCCTACTAGTTTTGCACGTTTCCATAAAACTGCTTACGCAATGACGAATATATAATCCCCAGTCCAATATTCAGCGAGTACAAATTCGTAATTACATCGGACCTCTTCAATAACCTACTATTGGTCACTCGATATCAAATAGAATGGTGTCACACTTTTCGTTATATTGAAAATGACAGAAAGGGACAAACCTTTGGCCCCTTGCCGCACTTCTTCTTACTAAAAGAGAGTTGGACGGAACATTTCTAAGACATGTCCATACCTCGGAGAAAAGATCTCCTCTTTAACAGTTTCAGACCGTGCTCCTACTTTGCCATATGCACCAAACAGTTTCCAAGAAATAAGACAACTGCACTCAGTTTAAAAAGAAAATAATAATTATAAAAAAAAAGTGAAGGACAATTTCTTTTTCATAAAATATGCGGCAGAAGTGCTTGATATCAAATTTTCAAACATGACTGCTTTTCAACTAAGTACTACGACCGTAAATGATTCCGGTGCGGCGTGACACCATATGTAGCGTAACTTTTTCATTTCTACTTTCAGATGTTTATACATTATCTGTTGAACGTGTTTACAGCCACACTGTCATGTGTGGGCACAGTTTACAGCTGTATATCTGGGGCCCTCTGTTCTGGAATGGAAATAACGACGTCGAACGGACGAAGTGACATCATAGACTTTTGCAAACCAAACGCGGTCATGACATCAGTTTTCGCATTTCTCAATGGTGGATTGTGTATGGTTGTCGGACTTTGGAGCATGCGCGGTGTCTGTTTTGTCTGTTATTATGGGAGAAGTTGTGGTCTGAGTGCGCACGCAACTGTGTGATTTCTCGGGGTTTACCATGAGAAGCCACCTCTGAGTCCGTTGCCTAATGGACGAATATATAGGCCTAAAAAAGCTTTTCAAAATAATAATGGCCTGCAATATGCGGAAAGGGACATTCGGACATTTGCGTAAAGTGTCTTCTCGGACCAGCCTGCGCAGTCCGCGCAGGCTAATCCGAGGCGGCACTTTACGTCAACATTAGACTTTGTCCCACAGTATACTTGCGTGAAACAGAAAATCACAGACGATCGGAAAGTGTCGTCCCGGATCAGCCTGCGCAGACTGCGCAGGCTGATCCGGAACGACACTTTACGAAAATGTCCGAATGCCCCTTTTCGCGTGTTGCAGGCCAATATAAGGTGACTGCAAGATTGTGATCTCAGTAGAGTGATCTCAGTGATCTAATTTACATTTAACCGCCCAAAATATTACCGTATGCAGAAGGTTTTTTACGTCGTACAACGGACTTTTTCTTTTCGAATACACGATCTAGCGAAAAGACCAATTGTCTATATATTTATTATATTCTTATCAGTGAATTACTGGGATTTCACAGTGAATAACACCACTAGTGATGATAGATATGGTATCATCACTAGTGACGATATAGTTTTAGAATGTTTGCCGGAACTACTTCTTTCCTACATTGCTCATATTGTACCATTCTTGATAATAATTAGAATTCAATAAAACGGGTGAATTAGGAATTTAATAAATAGGACAATTATCTGGTTGTGTGTGATATTAAAATTCTGTCACTCGAATAGGGTTTGATGCGGTTAAAAAATACGTCCTTCGGACTCGTTTTTTCAACCGCATCACACCCCATTCGAGTGACAGATTTTTAATATCACACACAACCAGTTGATTATCCTCTATTTATTATTTTACCACAGTGTCTTTACATTTGTATCTATTATCTTTCCAATTCATTTCTTTTTTATTTCATTTTTTTTCCAAGGGCATTTTCAAGGTCGGTTTTAGGGGGGGGGGGGTTTAACAGGCAATGAGTCAATTACATTAGTATCATTTGTTTATCAACAGCTTTTTGTTTGCATCATACACGTTCCGTAGATTTCAGTTTTATAAACTATAAATCTGTCTGTCTACACCAGGGGTTTATATTCATTTTAGGTCCTTTGGTTCGTCTAAGACTAGATATTTAGATGTTTTTACTACATATGAACCATGCTTGGGCAAAACGAGGCTTAATACATCTCCGTGATGCATGATACCAAGCAAGTCATCACATCATAATGTATCCATACAATCCATTTTGTCTAACAACCGACTGAATCATCAGGTAAACTGGTCCTTGGATATGCAGAAAACTGACCAATAGCGAAAAGTTTCGGCCAAGGTCAGCCTGCCCGAACTGCGCAGGCTGACCTGGGTCGATATTTTTGCAGATGCATTAAGCCCCCTTTTCACAGAGAATGGCTCAATTATTTATTTGCTATAGAGTCTTACCTGTCGGTATACACCAGGGGGTGATATTTATTCCAGTTTCTTTATTATATCGTTATTTACAAAAGAATAAAATTTCTATAGCAATTTACTTGATTTTTTTGGCTTCAGTCATATAAGCAAGAAGCGTTTCCTTTTCATTGTCGGAGAAGCCGACTAGTGGCTTCAGATTGTTGAGTTCAATGCTTGTTGGTTCGTATGTCTGTTTATATTGGAGTTCAAAGCCGTTTTAACAGCTTAGGTCATATCACGGCGGTGAATGCACCTACACATGTGCTTCCTGGCTTTCTCACACAAGTACTAACACAACTTTCTTTCCAATCACTGACTACATTCTTACATGCATCAGAGGTGAGAGGCGAAAACTCGGCGGAAAGAAAGTTTGCCCCAACCGGGTATCAAACCCGCAACCACCAGGTCACGAGTAAGATACACTAACCACTGAGCTACCTGGCCGGGCCTCACTTGTTGGTACGAGATCTTTTAGAATAAAGAGGGTGTGGTTAGCACTGCGGCTGTACGTATAACAACATTTCTAACTTGAATTCTTGTTCTACTTCTCAAGAATTTTCTAAATTTCACAGTAAAACATTTTTAATTGGCTGAACTGAATGGCTCATCCAATCAGAAATTGTATTACTTTGTGAATTTAATATTAGAAAAAAAAAATGGAGTTTAGAGTGATTTCTGAAAACGGTCCTGGTCTCCGAGAGCCTTGACCCGTAACCTTTTAGATGAGTTTAAACATATTTATTTCAACTAATCTCTCTCAATTCTGCTTCCCGGGAACTTCACCAGTATTCGCACCGAATGTGTGGGCCGATGAAAAATCCAATAGCTGACACCCGCTCCCAGGCATCGAACTCAGAACCTTCTAGATGAGTTGAAGGAACTTTCAAGCCTATAAGAGTAGTAAAAACCCAAATTTCGCTATTTCAAACTTACTTTTTGGAGAAAAAATATCTCTATCGTACAATGTAGATCAAAGATTAGACTGCATATTGTGTGCAGTCTAATCTAAATCTACAATGTCTTATTCAGTTTCTGAAAATAACTTCGGTATTATTCCCAACCGAAACAATAAAGTCAAGGATCGTAGTCCTATACATACAATTTCTGATGAAGTAAATAGAATAAAAAGAACCTAGAGTGGTATTCACCAACCATTCTGTATTGCATCCTTAGTCTAAATCTAGATTTAGAAAGTAACGCATTTTTTGATTGGCTAAACCATATGGTTTAGCCAGTAAGAAATTTCATTACTTTCAAATATATAATTCTAGTTAACTATACCAAGAATGTGTTTAACGACGTATATTACAAATTTTTCTAACGAACAGATTTTTTTAAAAAAAAATTGCACATACAAAGCTCATCATGTCTCTAGAAGATAACAGTAAAAAAAAGATATAGCTCTCCGTGCTTGTTTCTGAGAAATTTGCCTTTGAAAAAGGTATATACAGTTACAAAATTCAGCTTACATTGGATTTAACACGCTTTTTTTAAATGGTAAGTTAAACAGGAAAATAACCGGAAGAATATACAAATATACATTATTTTAATGAAAGGTCATTTAGTTTTACACAAAAAATATACAAAAGCCTGGTTTTGAGCATGGTAAACGTACAAATATGCATGTTATATGTAGAACATTGAGTTAAAAAGGGAAATAATTTGACCGAATTAAGGGTTAATCTTTAATAAATAAATACTTTCTAACGGACAGATTTTTCTTAAAATTTCCTCACTTATAGTATTTATAATTCTTAACAATAAGAAAAAATAAAAATGGCACCTATTCGTGCTTATTTCGTCAGAAAACAGGGATGAAGGTCACTGTGGAAGTTAATTTTTTCAAGGAAAAAAATAGGATAAAAGCTCAGCAGACCTGGTGGGAAAAGGAGAAATTGCTCATTTAGGAGCGATTTCTGCTTTTCCCACAATAACTTTCAAATTTGAAAAAGCTATACTTCCACAGCTTTAAATTCCTGCTTTTGTTTGCTTGTTTGGTCTGTAGCGCCGTATCAAGAGTATTTTAATTATTTCACGGTGACAGTTCACAGATCCATTTTTTCTCTTTACTAATACTACCCGATGAAAGTGCTATTTGTTTCAGTACACCAAGAGTATTACTATATGCGCGAAAAAAATATAGGTGCACTTTTGGTTCACTATCCATGACAAAAACACATGCGCAGTAGGATGCGCACAAATATTTGTGATATACGTCGTTAATTTCTCACGCCATTTCTTGCCGCATTCATCACTATTGCATGCTTGAAATAATGGCCATTCTTGTTTTAGCGTGCTCCTGAGACACAAAAATTCTAGCATTTGTTGACAGAGAAAGCGCATCCTGGGCAAATCGATACCCCTCGGACAGTTTCCCCTGCCTGAACGCCAGATCACATCTACAGATAAGGTATTCAACCTCCTGAACAGTTGCGATTTTTTGTTCATTTCTTATTGCTTCAACCAACTCCATCTTTTTCCTAGCATCTTCAATATCATTGACGGAAATTTTCTCATCCGTAGACTTTCCAACCCATAACAATATATCAATGTTCTCGCAAATAGCAAGTACGAGCCGATTAGCTGTGTCGCTAGACAATCTTGCATCATGAGCTTGTTTAAACTCTGTCACAGCACGGTTTGATTCATCCATGCCACATTTTCGGTTCTTGTCTTTTCTGTAAAACCTTGCATATTCATATGAAATATATCCAAGTCGTTCAAGAGGAAACCCGGGTGAATTTATAATGTCCTCGTCTTCATTAAGTATTTTTCGCACCCCTGTCAGTAACTTCCAGTGGTTGGTTTTATCGTCACTGTTGCAATACAAGAAAAGAACGTATGTAATCATTTTAAACAAAATCCTGTACCTAAATTCCCTTGCTTTTCTCACATGCCTGCAAGTCATCTTGAAGTATTTTTCACATTCTCCGTAATTTTCGTCGTAGATGAATTGACAAGCAAGCATACTGTTGAACAGCGCCCCCTGTTCAGCAGAGTTATCGTCTTTTGTCTCTATATACTGTCTGTCATTCAGTTGAGCGCTTAAATCCCTCTCTTTTGATTCGATAAATTTAAGACGATCAGGAGCATCTTTGTCGAAGGAAAAAGAGCCAAATAATAGCAAGATTTTATCACAAAGATCAAAATCTTCAATTGCAATTTCATCTGGAGTAAATAAGATGGTATCACCAAAATGGATTGCATCTAAACAGTTCAATGGCCCGTACACAAAAAGGTCAAATGTTTTCTGATATTTATTTTCTAAATGAGACACCATACGTGGAACAAACAAGCATCTTGTGTAACCAGAAAGCTCCGCATTGTCTGAAGCCCCTCCTTGTATAATGGCAACAATTTCAACTTCGCCTGTTTTGCCATAAGTAGCAACTGCTGTACCGCTTTCACCAGGCTCTGCAAAAAAACGACCACCCAAACCTTCAACAAAAACTTCGGCACTTGGATCACTCATAAACCTTTCTATGAGCTTGTGTTTGGCCTTTGATAAAATCCTTCCCCGGTCAGAGCTTGTAGCTGAATGGTCGCGATAGAATTTTTGATATTTGAAAACATCTCTCCCGTATAAATTATCAATACTTCCTTTAAATAAACTACAATGCTGCGCCTGTTCATTTGCTGGGTGCAGATAAGCACATAGTTGAAATCTGAACTCTTCATCTATTTTGAAAATGTCCACGTCGTAACTACTATGAGAAGCAGCCACTGACATACAAGTACCAAGTTGTTTTAAAGTCGAAAGCAAGACTCGTCTGTCGGAATGTAGGGTGGCATGTCTGTTTGTCATACCGTACAGTTGTTTTCTCTCGTCCACGAGGAACAAGCCTACCTTGGCTTTATCTGGAATGCAAAACCTTTGTCGTGAGAAAAGCGGGGCCAAGTTAACCAATATTCCTAATCGCATTCTAATTCACAAGAATTTTCTAATGAACATTACAAAGAGTTAAGGACGTTTTCTATAGTTTTATTTCTTACATAGATTTTTTTTTTTTGTGCTTTCACATACATGTATATTACGTAAAACTTTATGCTGAATACAGAAATAAAAAGAAAATGATATGTTGACGAGTTCGTTTTATAATTAAATGCCTGTTTCCATGGTAACACTATACCCCAAATTCTAAAAATTGTGACTTTTGCTTGAAAATGATAGTAACATTGTCTGACAGCTTTGGTTTTATAATGTATATGCAATCAGAGCTAAATATTTGCACATCTTTATCTAACATTCAGAAAATTTGATTTTCATTTACATTTGTTTTAGAAAGGGTCATTTTGTTGCAATTTTGTATTCACAAAAGGTCGAAAAAGTTAAGAGTTCTGCACGTAAAATTGAGTTATCAGATAAACCCTTCCATACATTTTGTCGATTTTTTTTCAGTATAGAATCCTTGAAATATTTTCTATTCAAATTTAACAAAAAGAGAATAGGTTTACGCGTTCAGATTTTACGAAATTTACATGGCAACCTTAAAACATTTTTATACAAAAAAATTTATTTTACCGAAAGCTGAGTACAAAAATTTTTTTTAGAAAATCTACAAGTATATGTATAAGTAAAGACACGACTTTACTCTTTCAGTTCCTAAGCGAAAACAGGGGCTTCAACGGGTCTATACCAACCGCCTGTTTAGTAAAATCTGTAGGCTAATTATTCGACATGGGCTACTAATTTTTATGGCTGTTCGACGATGTTGATTTCTCATTGCGAGAATAGATATACATTTCTATACACTTTGCATTACAAGAAGTGGATGGGGAACTGACAGCGACATTCGTTTCTTCTGCCTCGCCAGTTGTTCACAGTCGGCATTCCTTATAGTATCATTTCTTGGAAATGCAGACTGAGCCCATGAAATACGGTCTCACTTTCATTTCCTCGCAAAATGTCATTTAAAACGAAACATGTTTACGCTGTTTATGATTTCGGGCCGTACGGTGAAACTATCCGAGTAGGCTGCTGCTCAACTATTTCCTTCGTGAAGAGTCAAAAATCGTTCTTATACAAACTTGCATTCTTAGTGCTCCAGATTTGAGTTAAAAAGGAAATTGAGATCTTTCAGTAAGACGAACACGCCCGGACGAACGAGCCTGGGCGAACAAGCCGAGGGACGAAAAAGCTCGTTCCCATGCGCACTGGGTTGCGCCAAGGAAATTACCGAAAACATCCTTAAGCCGATCGGAAATTCAGTTACTTTTCGAATGTAGAATTAGACTAAAAATGCTATTTTAGTGAATACGGGAAAACTTGCGAATATTTAAGCATGTGATTGTTCAATTCTCTGGTTATTGACCAAATATGTTAACCCATTAAAGCATTTTTTTAAAAGTTGATTTAACCCCTAGGCTGCTAAGCGCGACTCACTGACCTTTTGCGGACAGTGTAGATCAAGATCAGACAGCACAGAACGTGCAGTCTGATCTTGGATCTACACTGTCCGATAAGGAGATATTTTTCTCCAGAAAATAAGTTTGAAATAGCATCATTCAGGTTTTTACTATCGGCTCGAAAGTTTCATTTAACATGTTTATTTAGCAGGATACTGGTTAATGAATTCTTCCATAGCTGGAGCCATCACGACGTAACGAAACTATAAAGGTATTTTCGGTGTTTAACGCCGTTTTCAACATTATTTCAATTATATCTCGGCGGCCAAAGCACCTATCCATGCTTTCCTGGAGTTTTTTTGTTATCAGTACTCCGCACAATATCCTTTCCAAGCCACTGGCTGCTTTCCCACATAATCATCGTCGAAACAGTGGTCAACGGTGAGTGTTGAATGCATCTTGTCGCAACGGCTATCATCCATCCTCGGAAAGAAATTGGCCAAGTCGGGGATTGAACCAGCGACCTCCTCTTCTCAAGTCGTGTACGCTACTGACTGAGCTACCGGGGCTCGGCTTTTAATTTCTTGAAGGTACATATTGTATTGCATATGACTTTAATTAAACTAGTCAGTTTGGTTCGTTGTAAGTTTATCTATAGTGCCACTCGACTTTGTAATTGATATGCGTAAACAAAACGATTGTTTGATAAAGAGTTAAAGTTCCGGGTTAAAATAAAACGCGTATCTATTTACGTTTTCAATTAAAATTCAAACGCGATCAAATTGACCAATTAGCAAGAATTAATCCATAAAAACCCTTTCACAAATATAGTTTTTGCTGTCAGTGTTGATAAAGATCAGATTTCATTTTCATCAAAACTTTCTGTTGTATTTGAGCACGAAGAGCTCGTGGTTAGTTTGTGTGATTGTGCTTTGTTCGTCCTGTGTCGTGTGCCGTGTGTCGTCAGTCGTCCATCGTCAGCTATTACCTTGTGTACGCTCTAGAGGCCAGATTTTCAGTCTGATACTAATGAAACTTGGTCAGAATGTTTGTCTTGATAGTATATAGGAAAAGCTTGAAAATGAGTTGAATCGGGTCAAAAACTGGGTCACTAATCAAAATCTTAGAAAAAAAAAAAAAAACCTGTGTACACTCTAGGGGCCACAGTTTCAGTCAAATATTCTTGAAAGTTGGTCAGAATGTTTGTCTTGATAGTATATCGGATGAGTTAAAAAAGGGGTTACCTTGGGTCAAAAACTAGGTCACTATTTCAAATCTTTGAAAAATCTTGTGTACGCTCTAGAGGCCACATTTTTAGTCAAATACCCATGAAAGTTGGTCAGAATGTTTGTCTTGATGATATCTTAGAGGATTTTAAAAAGGTGTCAAATCTAGCCAACAAGTAGGTTACCAGGTAAAATCATAGAAAATGTTGTGTACACTGTAGAGGTAATAATTTTATCCCAATACTTATGAAAGTTGGTTAAAATATTTGTCTTGATGTTATCTGGGATGATTTTAGAAATGGCATATCTTGGCTCAAAAACTAGGTCACCAGCTAAAATCTTAGAAAAACCTATGTATATGCTCCAGATGCCACATTTTCAATCCAATACTCATAAAAATTGGCCAGAATTTTGTCTTGATGTCATCTCAGATGAGTTCGAAAATAGGTCACATGGGAGTGAAAAGAAAAAAAGTCATACCTCAGAAAAATGTTGTGTACACTCTAGAGGCCACATTTTCAATCCAAGATGCATTAAAATTTGTAAGAATGTTTGTATTGATTAGATTTAGGAAAAGTTTGAAAATTGGTCGCATCAGGTCAAAAACTAGGTTATCGGGTCAAATCTAAGAAAAAACCCTTGTGTACGCTCCAGAGGCCACATTTTTAGTCCAATACTCATGAAAGCTATTCAGAACGTTTGTCTTGATGATATTTTAGACGACTTTGAGAAATAGGTCGATGGGGTAAAAAATATGTCACCAGGTCAAACCTTAAAAAAAGAAAGAAAGAAAGAAAGAAAGAAAGAAAGAAACCTTGTGTACACCCTAGTGGCCATATTTTCTGTCCATTATTTATGAAAGTTCTCCGAAGTATATGTCTTAATGAAATTGGAAATTGGGTCATGTCGGGTCAAAAGCTGGGTTACAATGTAAAATCTCTGAAATACCTTGTGAAAGCTCTTGAGGCTACATTTTCAGTCCGATACCTATGAAAACTGGTCAGAATGTTTGTCTTGATGATATCTTGGACGTGTTCGAAATTGGGTCACATCTGGCCAAAAGCTGTCACTAGGTCAAATTTTAGGGGAAAAAAACCCTTATATATACTCTAGAGGCCGCCTTGTCTGTTCAAAACTTATGAAATTTCTCCAGAATGTATGTTTTGGTGATATCTCAGGTGAATTTGAAAATGGCTCACATCAGGTCTAAAACTAGGTCACCAGGCCGAATCTTTGAAAAACCTTGTTTACACTCTAGAGGCCACATTTTTTAGTCGGATACTTATGAAAACTACTTATAATGTTTGTCTCGATGATATGTTGGACGAGTTCGAAATTGCGTCACATCTAATAAAAACTAGGTCATCAGGTCATATTTTAGAGAAAAAAAAAAAAAGAAAGAAAGAAAACTAGGTTAACAGGTCAAATCTTGGTAAAATTGACGCCCCAAGAGGAAAGTGCAGATCAAGGTCAAAATGTACAGTATTAGTTGTACGGTAAGGTGGCAGGGGACTTGGAAACTTGTTCACGGCTGTGGTGAATCATGTTGCCCTGAGACGAAGGCGAGGTGGCGACATGATTCACCTTCGTCTCGGGGCGACATGATTCACCACAGCCGTGAACAAGTTTCCAAGTCCCCTGCCACCTGACCGTAGAACGAATTTATTATACTGCAAAGTTTTACCATTCAAACGTGTGTTAAGCAAATTTTACCTGTTTTTTGGTTTCAAAAAATGAGTACGCTGACGAAGTAGAATTTCCCTTCTGAGTGACCCAATTCAAATGAAAACTGACGTCACTGGGAACTGACGTCACTGAAACCTTGGTAAAACGTGCAGTTTGGTGCATAATCTTTATTTTAATCTTGATCGACGCCGCCATTTAAGATGTTGTGTTGAAAGTGTAGTCATGTATACGGGAGTAGTATAATAATTACCCGATCTGGGACAAAACGTGTCGCACTCCCTTTTCTTAAGATTTTTTTTATTTTGTGATTTTTAAAAAAATTTATTTTATTTCTTTTTTAAAATTTGAAATTTTAAAAAAAGTTTAAGAAAAAAAAATGTGATATTAAAAAAAATGAAGAAGTGTCGTGAATGTAAAGAAGAATTACCAAACAATATGTTTAGCAAAAAACACGGAAGATGTAATCCTTGTAGGGCCTTTTTAAAACGAAAGATTAAAGTACAACCAACAAGGGAGGAAATAGATGAATACCACAAAACAGCGGTTTGTAAGCGGCCATGGTTATTTATAAACCAAACAGAACTTGATCTCCTCCTAATGAGAGACGATCACAATGTGATATTTTCCAAAGACTTTCCTCCTCCTATGGACAGAGATTGCTTAACATCTTGGCGATCTCCCATTAAGAAAGGGTTAGTAAAGGATCTTCTAGTTGTGGAAACACTATCACCAAATGGTGGGATTAAAACAGTAGGATGGAGAGTCTTAGTTGCTTCATAAATAAAGAAAAAGCGAAAAAAATTTATCGAAATTCGAAAATTTCAAAAAATTTTGTCGACTAAAGAGCTCAAAATCGCGAGCGAAAGCCCTCAACCCCTTCAAAAACGTAAAATCAGGCCTGAAAACGCTCAAAATCGCGAGCGAAAGCCCTCGATCCGCTCAAAACATGTGTAATAAGGCCTGCTCAGTCTGGGTGAAAAAATTTTCTAAAAAAATTTTTTTCTAAAAAAATTTTAAAAAAAATTTCTAAAAAAATTTTTCTAAAAAATATAACTTTTAAAATAATAAAGTTATATTTTATATTTTATTTTATTTTTTGATGCCCCCAGGCTAATGTGTCAATCTTGTTTTCCAAAACAACCCTTTTATCATCTTTACAACTCAAAGCAACTTTGTTTATTTTCTCTGTATATACTTCATGACCGCGACTTCTTAATACATGCATTGCCCTATGCTGATCTTCTTCTGTAAAACAGCATTCTGTATAATGATCAAATCTTAATTCATTCTTAATTACTGACTTCTTTATTCCCTTACATCTTTTATCTTCCTCTTCATCTAAAGTTTTATAAGCATACGTTTTTGCTCTTAAACCAACAAACTTTGTCATAATCTCACCACCTAACTCATCTTTAAACTTTCCAACTACTCTTGCATTACAATCATTTCTTAAGAAATGATCTTCTGGATAATTACTAGTATCAAACATTCCAGGTACATCTTTTTCTATATCCTTATATAAATCATTAGTTTCTATTTCAAGGATAAAACTATCAGTATCAGTATAACACATTTTAACCTTTTCACCATACTTTGGTTTAAAGTAATTATACAAAGTTTTTTGCATGTGTGTTTTACTAATATCTAAAATACTCATTCCTAAGTAAATAGGTTTGTTAAATTTTATACTAGTCTTTTTCATATGAATAGCAACAAGATCTTCATTAAATATTGTAGTATGCTTATAATTAGGTCTTCCTGCAAGCTTTTTTGCTCTATCTCTATCATTAACTAAATGAACTTCTACTCTATTTCTTAAATTCTCCATAGTCTTACCAAAGACTGAATTATTCATCAACTTAAAAAAATCTTTCTCAAAATTATTTTTAGCTGCTTTTCTTAGATTAATATTTATATCAATGTATGGTTTAAACCATACACTTTCCTCAAACTTAATTCCACTATGTATTTTAGTAATTTTTAAACCTAAATCAACACACGTTTTTAAAGCTTTATAATGTAAAACATAATTCTTTTTGTTATTTAAGTTTGGAATAAGTTTTTCTACCTTTTCTATTTTTAAACGTTCAGGCGCTAAAGGGAAGTCATTATGTAAATCATGTAAATCTTTAGGGTATTCTAAATCTACTTCTAATATACAAGAATGATCCTGCCAATTTTCTAATTCTTTAACTGTCATCCATTTAAAACCATGAGTAGGAAGAGGTTGACTCATCGCCCAAGGATAAAGGCTATTTGCATCTATATATAGTAAATATTTTGATGGTTTACTTGAATCATATAATTCGCTCATATATTTATTTGCTTCTGAATATCTTTTACAACACATACTAACACCACCTCTGATACCTTTTTCAAACATTAAATGCATATCAGGATCAGACAAAAGTTCTAGTTTTACATCCGTTATTTTTAATGCCGCATCCCATGCCAAACCTGGTGTTGTATAATACCAACTAGGATCTAAGTCATAATTTTTACAACAAACATCTCTAAAATTCTCAAAGACGTCTGCTAAAAGTAACACATCTATTTTATTGTAAAGTTCTAAATAATCTTTAAAAGTTTTCATATTAAAAGCTTCCCATACATTTTTAGCGTGAGCATAGTCCTCATCACTAATATGTGTTTTATTTAAAGTGGAATAAAAAGCTTCTTTTGGTGGTAATTTTTCATCATAAAGCTTTTTAAATGAGTCTAAATATTCATAAGGGAAAACTCCTTTTCTCCTAACTAGCGGTAGTTGTTCTTTAGTAAAATATCTTGTTAAAATTTTTAACTGACTTTCCTCTAAGTAAGATGAAAGTTTATCCAAACTAGAACTCATAAATTTAAAACTATCAAGAAATCTAATTTCGTGATATATAGCATCTTTCTTTTTTTCTGTTTCTCCAACCCAAATGCTTTTACCAAAACTAATATATTTCTCCTCATTATTTGGAATGCAATTAATTTTACCACTAGTTTTACCAAGATATTTTATAAAAAGATGAGCATCATATCCGCTTAAATTATGAAAATATACTGGTGTAAAATTAGGTTTACTAGCTTTTAAATTACAGTCTTGATGCGCGGCACCTCTATACTCTCCTGTAAAATGACAATGATCTCTTACTCTAATATTATCTTTTGTAAACTTATTACCACAAATCCAACATTTTGTTTGTTGCGAATGTTTTTGTTGTTCCTCTATTGTGAGTTTCAGAGGTTTTGGTTTTTTATAATATTTTTCATAAAGGTTCTTAATATCTTTTGATAACATATTTATAAAAACTTCACCAGCATCTTCTCCTGTATAGTTTTTTACTATTGGTTTAGACATATCATCAGTAAAAAATATTATGATATAGTAAAAGCTGCAAGGTAAATGTTTTTGAGTTTGTATAGTATAACTATCTTTTGGATTTGGTTCGCATGTGTGTATTGGTTTTAAAACACTTTCAAAATCAGCATATACTACAAAAGGAACCTTTATTTTCTTTATGTGATGAATAAAAAGCATTTCACTACCTTGTGCTGGCATTTCCATTAAAATAGGCTCATACTCATTACAATATTGTTTATGTTTTTCTAAAAGTTTATTACTACCAAAATGATTTAAACAACGTTTACAATATTTTATACTGCTATTATTGCTTACTTGGGTTCTCATCAACCCATTAAAGTTTTTTATGAGGGCATAGTGCATATTTTCTCCATCTTTAATAAAAAGAAGGTCAATATGTTTGCTTTTCACAATATCAGTAATTAAATAAGGATGAATTTTTCGTTTATAATTTTTTATTGCAAAAACGTTTAAACTAATTGCAGGATTTTGTTTTTCAAACTTCTTGATACCAGCAGACGAAACAGGATACTCTATTCCCTCCATGTTTACGCTACCCTCCTTTGCTTTTAATTCTTTATCAACTCTTTCTGGATGGTCATTTTTTGGATTTAATGCTCTTAAAACACCCCATAAAAAGCATTTGTTATCTTTATTTTTCATATTGATAACTGCTTTTTTGTTAGCGATCCAATCTGGTAAAGGTAAGTAACTATTAGCTCTTAAAGGATTAATTTCAACTGTGTGTAACTCAAATGTTAATATATTATGAACTACCCAATCACTACCCTCTCTTTGAAATGTTGCTATTTTTTCTAAAATTTTTTCAATCATAGTTGTATAAAGTTCATGTTCATCGGTTCCCTCATAAACAGGAAAATGTCCTGAATAGAAAGGAACTCTTATTAAAGTAAGTTCAGGTGCAGTTTCTTTTCTCATAATACATCTAAGAATTAACTGAATTTTTCTTCCAGGATTATTTCTTATAATATTAGTCATACCATCACGAGCCCTTTCCAAAAACGAATGCGCATTTATTTCCCCACTCCCATTTATTACATATTGTGTTGCAAACCCTCCTAAAGCAGATGACCCCTCTCTAATCTGTAACTCCTGTCTTGGAGGGTAATTTTCTCTAACATGTTCAACAACTTCATCCAAAACTTGTGGTATTTGTGCCGGCTCTACATTACCAGTTATCCAGTTACCAAAATCAGTTACTCTTCTTTGTATAGATTCCGGAACGACAGCTGCAGCTAGTCGTCCTGCTCCAGAGTAAACATTAGATGCAGCTCGTCTAGCTGCACTCGTAAATCTATTAAATAAACTCATTTTTATATATATAATAAAAAAACTTAAGCTAATTTTTTTTTGTCTCAATTTTATTACGACTTCGTCATTGTCATAATAAAATTACTGAATGTTAATCTTATATTTATTATTCCAAGTTCTCCCATTCCAATTTTCAATCGTTTGTGGGCAGCGATCTATAAATTTACCTGTCTTATAAATTGATGGGAAGGTTTTTATTTCGCCAGTTTCAACATCCTCTAAACTAACTTTCTTAGGATTATGCATAATAGTCTTTAATCTATCAAACTTAGGGTCTTTACTTCTTTCTTTTTTATGTAACTTAAGCGACTCCTCCTCTGGTAACAATCCATGTTCTTTCACCAACTCAACTAATCGCTTTTTATCCCAGTATGAGTAGAAATTTATATTATTTTCTTTTAGAATTTTTTTTAAATCTGTAATCTTTATCATTTTTATATAGGAAAAAACATCTTAATACACTACACTCATTTTATTTCCATCAGACTGGAAGTTAATTAACCTATCACTAATAATAACAGCATATGCCTCTGTGTTCGCATCCACATTTGCACCAAAAAATGCCTTAATTTGAATATCAGTAACAGAATATTTTAATCTTTCACTCTGTTTAGAAACGTCAAACAAAAACAAAGGATATAGAGTTCTATAATCTGAGGGGGAAATGTTAGGGTTTGACACCAATTCATTCATGTTATAAAACTTAGATCTAAATAATGCGGTGTCACCATACGCTCTACTAAATTGTTGTTTAGCGAATGAAAGATTGTAGTCAACCGCAGGGTATCGAGTAGCATTTAACATAACATAAATATTGTTAACATTTACATTGTTAAATATAGATGCATTTTGTCTTTGGTTATTACTTTTATTAGTTTGAAAGCCGACAACGATAAAACGTGGTACCTCAGGAGATGATTTAACAGAAAGTCTCCAGGTAAATGATGTTGTCTGAGGAACCGCGATAGAGTCACACTGTATCATTCTATATCCAACTGGTATTTTTTCTTTTTTCTCGATAATTTTATAAAGTTCCATCTTCTCTTTATCAGCAGGTAGCACATGTGGCATAAACCATGATATCTTATCTAATCTAATTCTACCTACAGGAGCAGCATTGATTCGAAAGATTGCATCATCATCATTATTTTTTGTTAACGTGAGAGTTTGCTTCATTCCATACAATATTTTATTATAGACCTCACAAAAACCAAATATATGTTTTAAAGGAACTCTAAAACTAAATGAACCTACTGGATTAACATTATTAATGATGTATTGTCTTCTTATTTCCCATCCGCTATTTTGATCGTCTGCATTGACTGTTGTATCCTTAAACCACAATTGGTTTAACCCTTGTGATTTAGAAAAATCATCCGGATATTTTAACAACCCAAGCATTGTAGTAGCCTGGCCAGGATTTGTTATGGATTCAATATCCATACCTGAAAGTTGATACCTAATATTTTTAAACAGGTGCATCAAGGCGTTGTTTGTTAAAGCAATATTAACGTTGTCTGTGGCTATAACATAAGCAGTGCCATCAGCATTCTTTACTGATTGGCCTTCAATAAGTAAATAACTCTCACTAGGATGAGTAAAAATATCTTGGGTTTCGATACTAATTCTAATATCTCCTCCTGAGTTGTTGAGATTAGCACCTGTTATCGGTTCATACTCATGGTGTTCATACTCATCAATACTATCATCTTTTAAAATTGGTTCGGTGATTTTTAAAATGTCCATTTTATAATTACAATTATAATTTTAAATAAATAAATAAAAATTATAATTGTGTTACTTAAATTTCTAACCAAAGCTGGGGAAAAGACTTATTTTCATCATTAACAAACACACCTCCAAGTTTAATGCTTTTTGCGGTTTCCATTTTAGTTTTAGGATAAACTCTATTACCGTATACAAGTGTTATTTGGGGTATCCCACACTTTTGTAAACATTCATTCACCTTTTCCTCAATCTCTTTCATCTTGATTACTTTTTCAGGAGATAACTTCACAACAGCTTTTTTATAACCATATTTCGTGTTATTAATTTCTAGGATTTCACAATCTTTTAGGTTTAAAAATGCACCTACTATAGTAATACAACTAGTATTGTATTTTTTATAATCTACACGATTAAATTTTAATTCTGGCATTATCTTTTTTATAAGTAATATAATTTATTAACTTAATTTTATTTTTTTCTTCATACTGTTTTAATGCCTGCTCCACTGTTTAATCTTTTAACTAAGTCTTGAATAGCAATGGCACTTCCATCTATTAATGTATTATTGTCTTGCGTTTTGGGTGTTGTTGTTGGTGTTGGTGTTGCGTTATATTTTTGTAAAATTTCCTTTGATTTTGGTGTTAAAGCTCTCGTAACTAATTTTTTTCCTACATCTACAGCTGCACTTTTTCCAACCTCTAAAGCTTTCTTTGCACCTTCCTTAGCTACACTCTTTCCTACATCAAGGACAGAAGACGCAATTTGTTTAGCTGCACTACTAGTAAAAAGCCTCGCTAAAAAGTTAGCAACGCTATCAAAGATTCCGGCACCACCGTATGAATACTTTTTTTTTAAATCCGTGTTTTTTAGTGATGATCATTTTTTATAGTATAGACATTAAATTTTTATAAGCGCGTGAATTTAAAACACCTTGTCTTTTTAATTCATCACAAATGCTCACTAACTCGTTTCTTACACCTGTGTTACCCGCTTCTTTACTTGCCAGTAACAGATCTAGCCTTTCTATTAATGCGTTAGGGTCAGATGTGATAACGATACCCTCACCAGTTGATGTATAGTAATATGACCCAGCAGGATCAATACCTCTGAGTGATTGGTACTTTTTCCTATTTGCCCAAATAGGTTTGTGTATGTTCTTCCATTTATCACTTTTATTGGCACTAGGTCGGTTTTTGCTTGGATCGTAATCCCGATAAAGAGCATTTGTTTTTACCATCAACTTCGCATAATTGTTTAAATCATCAGCATCATAAATCTCATTCGGGTTCTTAGATATGATTAACTCCCATAGACCAGGTGTTCCTTCATATACATCATTACCAATTATAATATCATTTTCATCAAACATTACCATTTTGTCACCAATTTTTAATTTACCACTACTTTCATCATACCTTACTCCAAATGTTGTATCTGTTATTTTCGGGTTGCCAAGCCTCATTAAATAACTCTTCGCTATTTCTCCAAGATCTTTTCCTTGTTTTTCTATTGATTCTTCAATAGCCTTTAAAGATGAGTCTGGAAACGTAATAGCTTGTGGCAACTGTTCAATACCTTCTTTAATAGGTCTAAGTCCCTCTGTAATCTCCTTTGCTGTAGCTTTTTGCGTTTCCGTTATAGGTTTAAAAAACTTTGAAAGATCGGTTTGTAATTCTTGTTTACCCGTTCTCTCTGCTAGTAGATTATCCCGAATCTTCTTTCTCGTTTCAAGATACTCTTTTACAATTAAGTCCCTTTTTGTAGGATCAGCGATTTTTAAAAAAGACATTTTTTTTAATTACTAAAATAATTTTTTAACACACCTTTGTCGAGACAAAGGCGAGACAGTTTTTATCATAGTTTTTAACACAGTTTTTATCATAGTTTTCAAACACCAACTTGTTTGGGATAATATATAAGAGCATTATATATTCTCTTATATATTACATGTCTGAGGTATCACCCATTTCACAAATACACTTACATCTGATTTCAGGCAAAGCGAGTCTCGGTCTATTCTTTATGATTCTTTTAAAAAGGGAGGGGGTCACCATTGTTTGTTCCAATGAGCTTCCGAAAGGAATCATCAGCATCTTTTATTCCCTTTTGCCTTCCTTTTTCAAAAATACTTTTCGCGTTTTCAGCAGCTATCTGTTGTTTAATCTTGGTACGTATCTCTTCCTTCATGGTTTTATACTTTTCTAGTTCTTCAATAATGAGTTTAAATTCTTCATCTGATACAAAATTATCTGCCATAGCTTTGGATATGTGTGTTGAAACAATATTCAACTTTGCAGCAGCAAGCATTCGAATCATCATATGCTTTTTACCTTTACTTGTAGTATTTCTAACGGTATAATTTCCCACTAAACTTAAAAGACCCATTCCTAAAGCAGAAGCTTCTAAAGCAACTACAGCTGGGATTGTTACTATTGTGGATAGTATACCTATTCCTCCTGCACCAGCAGCAAGCGCTGTTGTAACCAAAACAACATCGACGTTATTCACAATCTTAGCAACACGATAATACTTTTTGGCTAAAATTTCTCTAGTTTGTATTTCCTTCTCAAAAAACTTTTCTATTTCTGATATCTTTTGTAAACGGTAGGAATGACCTTTGTCATTCCCCATATCTCGTAGTTCTATTGGGGGTGCCGAGGGATGAAGGTTGTCTTTGGGGAGTTTGGGATATATTTTATTAGGATGTTCTTGATCTGTATCTGCCATTTTATTAAAATAATAATTTTTTTATCTCAAGATTGTAAATATTTTAGATAACAGAATAACTCTCCCTCAGGTATTTCAATTGGTTTTTGTGAGAAATTATAAATGTAGACTAAGATATCATCAGCCTCATTATCAAGATGTGCTCCATTAAGAATGGTTAAACTATCTTTCCATTTATTACTAACAGATATCACTACAACTCCTCATGTAGTTATATAACCAAATCCTAGCGAAAGTCTCATGCCATCACGAGGAGGAATCTTGATAGTTACTTGCGAGTATATTTTCCATTTTAGAGGATCTTGCTTTAAGGGAGGATATCTTACTCCATGTAAATGAGGTTTCCAAAATATAGTTTTATGTTGAGTAGTAATATTAGGTTTTATACCAAATTTGTGAATATCCATTTTTATTTGTTGTAAATAATATTTATAATATAGCTCCTAAGATAGGGATATTAGCAAATGGACTATTAGGTCCAAGTAAAAGTCCTTTTCCATCATACATTTTTCCTCCTTGCTTTAAATACAAACCATCACCAACGGAAGCTAATCCTTTACCTTTGTATGGTTTTAAGTATAATCCACATCCATCAGTTTCAACTTGACAAACACATCCTCCTTTTTGAAGATAAAGACCCGACCCCATTGCTTTTTGTACACCTGTTGAGGCTAATCCAGAAAGAGCAACAACACCTAAAGCTGGTAAAACAGTTTTTGCAAGCATCGGCAAAGCTCTAGCAGCTAACCCAGCCAACATTCCGAGAAAACCCCCTTCTATTTTCGTGTTATATTTCAGTTGTTTTGCAGACATTCTAATAGTTATACCCTTACCATCCTCATAGGCTTTAGCCATTTTTCTTTCTTGTGAATCGGTAATTGCTAAAACATCATTACCACGTAAATCTTCATGACCTAAACGAATACTTACTGGACAACTAGCTTTAACCGCATGTTGAAGCTTTTTCTTTTGTCCTTCCGATATATTTACTTTAACATTAGTGTAACTCGTCATTTTATATACAACTATTTTTTTATTTATTTAACCCTCATCTCGCTTCTCTAATATGAAACCTAATTGTTAAATTTTCACCTCTAAGATTTAGTAAATTGCCATCTTGATCCGTAATATTTACCTCTAGGTTATGTATTTCATCTAATGTTATTAGTAGGTATACTAAATTAACTGGTGACTCAATTATCTTATATCCAGGTGCAACATCTGGGAAAAAAGAGTAAATAGTGTTTTTTGTTGAACCATTAACATAACTTCCTGAAATAATATCTATGTTAACAAGCAAACTATTTATACTAAGAATGTTGACTACATTCTCTGACTCGTAAAATCCTTGCGTATATTTAGCGCGAGTAAATCCTAATACTTTGGCAATGGAGCCAGGTTGATTAAAATCTACTTGATAGCCATCTTCTAAGGTAATAATACACTTTAGAGTATTGGTGTTTGCAGAAATGTTAATAGGATACCCTTCATTAACTCTATCATAATGACCCTTTTTTCTCATTTCCTGGTGAATGGTGTCATTAATGCCAACAAGGTCATAACTTCCTTCAGGTATTCTTATTTTAACCCATGAATTACCATTGTCTGGAGAATAAACGAATATGTTGTTTGTTTCATCAATGTTTGGAAAAGAGTAGTAAGTTTCAAGGTTTACTAAAGCTATTTCATATACTTTATCCTTTTCCAGTTGAATTGGGGGATTAAACCTTGTTCTAAAACGTGTTTTGTTGTCGCTTACTATAATTTGAAATGATGTTTTGTGGTTTGTATTTTTTACAATTTGTTCTAAAAGTTCTTCCATTTTATAATATTTAAATATTTTTTATATTTAAATATTTTTTTAAGATTCTTTTTTTATGTCATCAATAATACTTCCTAGTATCTTCCTAGTATGTCGTAAAAAGCACATATTAACGAAGTGTTTTTGGTTCCTTTTGTTAGTTCATCAAATAAAAGATAAACCTCACCTATTTTAGTTAAATCTTGTTCTAATTTACTCAGTGCATTATATAAACCTCTCAATTTTATTACTGCTATCCAAGGTATATCGCTTTCATTATCATCAGCCTCTTGGAGTTTCTCCAATTCCTCTACTTCATTGTCAAACACTAAACCCCTAAAGTCAATACCACTAAGACCGTATTCCTCCATAAACTTATCCATTATATAAACAACTATGTTTATAGCAGTCTCTATTTTATTTTTTATTGTTGTCATTTTATAACTATAATTAATATTTTTTTCTTAACTTATTTTCATTTATTTTATACTGACTTTGGTATGTAAAAATTATCAAAACCGTTTCTGTACTTCCCATCATGTTTTTTACTCGTTAAGTCAATGATAGCGAAACCATGTGGTCTTTCCCACGCCTTTTGACAAAATTTTCTAAACTCGTCCTTAGGCATATCTTCACCTACATGATCATTATAAATATGATTAATGTTTTTTAGGTCTTGTGGGAAAAGACAAATAAAATTAGCATTTTCTCTAATAGTTTGTCTCGGTAGTCTATAATAATTTTGTGAGAGGTAAAAGCAGTCAACATTACTATGCCTTCCTCGAATATAATAACACTCACATTTATTTTGTCTTTCCAAAAGTAAATCATCAAAAATCATTAAATTTATATTTTCTGAGTTTAACTCTCTTGGATCAGGCACATCACTAGCATTTTCAAAGAAGTTGCAATTTATATCCGATTTGTTTTTAATCGTTTTAATCCATTCTTCAACTAAAGCTGTTGGTACAATGTTTAGTTCTTGTATCTCATCACGCATGTTAAACAACCTTAAGATACATTCTTTTGGTAGTTTTTCTTCAAAAGCCTTTTTTAGTATTCGGTATTCCGGTTGAAAAAGGCTTTTTCCGAAAACACTCAAATCATTGTAGTCAAGCCAACCTGGTCTGAGTAAAAGGTTTAACAATAAAGTAATTTTACCACATCCTGATTTGCCTATAATTAAACCTCTAATACTTTTTGGTAAAAGGGAGTGATTAAATCTCTTTGATACTACTTCATTCCATGATAAGTTTATAATATCCATTTTATATAACTTTTTTAATTTTTATATATAAAATGTATTGCGTTAAATGTAAAAAACATTCTGATACAAACAATATAGAATATACTGTTTCTAAAAATGGAAGAAATATAATGAGGGGTAAATGTGTGGTTTGTGGAATAACTAAAACACAATTTATAAAAGGAGAAAAAAAAACTACTAATGGCAGTAGCATCTTAAACAAATTTATAAACATGATGCCTTTTGAAATGCATCTCCCTGGTCACAATTTTACGGGGCCAGGTACCAAGCTAGATGAGAGGCTAAATCCTGATCTAACTCCAAAGGAATGGAGTAAACCTATAAACCGCGTTGATAAAGCTGCTTATAATCATGATGTTTGCTATCTTAAGCATGATGATACAAAAACTAGGAATGAAATATGTGATAAAGATATGTTAACAGAGTTAGAAGGTATTTACAATCCTAGTATTAGAGAAAAAATGGAAAAGGGTTTGGTAAGTAGACTCATTGGAACAAAGATGAAATTTGGAATGGGAGTAAAAAAAAAAATTTCGACACGATAAAAATTTTAGCGGAAGAATTACATAAACCTGTAAAAAGAAATTTTAAGAAAAGGAGAGTTAGAGTAAACGGTATAGATAGGATATGGGCTGTGGATTTAGTAGACATGCAAGCATTTTCTAAGCTTAATCGTGGTGTTAAATACCTTCTCGCTGTCATTGACATCTTTTCTAAATATGGATATCTGGTGCCATTAAAAGACAAAACAGGGAAATCTGTTGCTATAGCACTAAAAAGTATTTTTAAGGAGAGAAAACCTGAAAAAATGTGGGTGGATAAGGGTAAAGAGTTTTATAACAAAGATGTTAAAGACTTGGTTGAATTGTATTCTACTGAAAATGAGGAAAAATCTAGTGTGGTTGAGAGATGGATTAGAACAATGAAAGAAAAAATGTGGAAGCATTTTTCCGCTAACTCTACAAACATTTACATCAATGTGCTACCGGATCTCGTTAAAAAATATAATAACACGAGGCATTCATCTATTAAGATGACTCCGGTAGACGCTAGTAAAAAAGAAAATGAAACGAGAGTTTGGAGAAATCTTTACCCCGATTATCTCGAAATAAAAGATATAAATCCTAAGTTTTCCGTTGGAGACAAAGTAAGGATAAGTAAAAAGAAAAAGACTTTTGAGAAAGGTTATACAACAAGATGGACTGAGGAGGTTTTTACAGTTTCTGAAGTAAAACTTACATCACCTGTAACATATAAAATTAAGGATCTTAATGGAGAAGAAATACAAGGTACCTTTTATGAACCTGAACTGCAGAAAACCAGTCAAGAGCTGTATAGAATAGAAAAGGTTATTAAAAAAGGAAAAAAGAAATCTCTCGTAAAGTGGAAAGGTTATCCTGATGAATTTAATTCGTGGGTTGACAATAAAGACATTAGAAATATTTAACTATTAAAAAATGTCAAATATTTCGATTGAAAACGTAATTTTACCAAATAAACCGTTGAACAAATTTCGAATTGGAAGATGCGGCAAAAAGATTAAAGATTCCTTATTTTAGAGGAGTTTTTTTACTAGATACATTACCGAGAAAACCGAGTAAAAAAGAATGTGGTATAGTAAACTTTGATAAAAGTGGTGGACCTGGCACACATTGGGTTGCTTGGTATAAAAACGGTAAAACTAAAATTTATTTTGACAGTTATGGCATACAACCACCTATTGAAATTCGAGAGTATTTAAAAAGCCCAATACAGTACAATACTGATCAATTACAACAAGCTGGGCAAGTATTTTGCGGTCATTTATGTTTGTACATTCTAAAAGAGTTATCCACGAGTAAAAGGTTTCAAAATGTTTTAAATAAACTTTTTTAGTAATATTATAAAAAATGCCTGTTAACAAATTTGGAAAAATGGAAGATGCTGAAACAAGCGATGATGGTTTGTCACTCGCTTACATAAATAATAATTTTTTACGTAAAGATGGAACAGCTGTTGTTACTGGTTCTATAAACATGAATGGTAATACATTAACGAGGGTTAGTAATCCGGTAAATCCTCAAGATGCGGCAACTAAGGATTATGTTGACACCAACTCAGGGTTGTTGGATGAAAACGGTGGATACCACGTTAAAAATGGTTATTTAAACATGGGTTTTAATCCAATAAAAAACGTTATGGAACCAACAGAATCGCATGAAGCTGCTACTAAAAATTATGTGGATAGGAGTGGCGCGATATTAAAAACTCCAGAAGGAGCTTTTTCCGCTGTTGCAGATATAGATATGCAGGAGCATTCGTTAACAAATCTTATAGATCCCACATATTCACAAGATGCAGCAACCAAAAGATATGTAGATGATGCTAATCGAGCCTTTGTTTATGGTGGAGATAGTGGGTATATAGCCATTGCTGACATTTCCATGAGCGAACGGAGGATTTCAAACGTTGGGCAACCTTTAGAATACCATCAAGCTGTAAATAAGTATTATGTAGACAGCAATATAGAAGCTGTTAAACGTTCTTCAGGGAGTGGTGCGATATTAAAAACTCCAGAAGGAACTTTTTCCGTTGTTAGCGATATCGATATGAATGACAAATTTTTAAAAAATATTGGAGACATAAAGGATCCACAAGATGTGGCAACTAAGGCTTACGTAGATGGAATGATGAGATTTAACAAACCTATTATATCCGTGTGGGCGGAAGAAAATGGACCAATAGGAGATGGTAATTATGAGTTTTCATTTGGTAATGGTGCTTCAGGCAATGACCATGGTTTGGGTGGTTATTGTATGAATGCGTCGGGTAGAATTATAAGAGGTAGTTTAGCGTTTGTTAACGAAGACCCTAATATACCAGAGGTGGTAAAAGTTAATATTATGTTAAACGGAACAGAGCAGGTTGATTACTCTATTACTGCAAATAAAAGCTCGGTTGCTAGCTGTGTAGTTTTTCCTAGACCGCTCGAAATAAAGGAACGTGATATCATAAACTTTATTTCAAGATCAAACAACCTTATGGTGCGTCACTCTTACATAACTATTTTGATAGAGTTAGACTTGTAAAGTGTTAAATATTGGAAAAAAGGATTAGTTTACACCACGTGGCATAGTATTTCACAACGCTTACTCATATAATACCAGTTTAGTCTGGACTTTTGAGGAGAATGGTAGTATGTTATGATATTAATAATTTTTTGCTTTGTTTTTTTAAAAAAAATAAAAATGTATATGATAATTGTATAAAATATGATTTTTATTTATAATAATAAAGCGGTTTTACTTCCTTGTCGTATTTTAACTTTTGTAAGAATGTTATTACTAACATAAAATGGTAACCTCTGGCATGGCCTAACAGCCCGTAAGTTAATACCGAAAAATAAGAACCGCTGGCGAGGCCTAACAGCCCGTAAGTTCATACCAATTACTAACACAAAATGGTAACCTCTACTATGGGTTAACAACCTGTAAGTAAATACCATATTTCTTACACATTAAAAAAACACAAAGTTGTAAGGCTGCTGTTTAAAAACAGAATAAGTATTTTATACAATTATTTTACACGTGGAACATTTTTTAAAAAAAAAACAAGGTAAAATTTTTTGATATTATAATATACTACCATTTTCAGTTTTGTGAAAAGCTAAGTAAAAGCTGTAGGATTGTTTACTAAATAATACTTCCTCTTTCGATTTCGTTGAGGAAGTATAAAAAATGGTTTAATCATGGTAGTGCCATTACTCACCTTACTTCATCTATACCTTCTTTTATGAGAAGGTATGGAAAACGGAGTTGAAGGTGATTTCTTAACTAGTTTAACGTTTTTCAACATTAGCTTGGTCCCACTGTAAAAATATAACTTTATTATTTAAAAGTTATATTTTTTGATTTATGATTTAAAAATAAAATGGTTGATGCACTACTGCTTGCTGGCCTGATAATGAGGTAAAAGTCTGCGGAGTATTGTTGAGCGGCATGGATCCTGAATTTGGAAGTAAGGGGGGTGGGGGTGCCAATGGTTGTTGCGCAATTGGTTGCTGCGCAATTGGTTGGTGTGTAATTATTGGTTGATAAACTGGTTGTGGACGTAAATTATATTTTATTTCCATATAAAATTTCTTCTCTAATAATTCTTCTATCTCAGATATTAATTCTTCATATTCATTTAATACTTCCGCGTTATATAAAGGAATAAATTCTCTATTTGTGTTTTCATTCATTTTAAATAATACAATGTTTTTTTAAACTTTTTTTTTTAAATTTCAAAAAAAATTTTTAGAAAATTTTTTTAGAAAAATTTTTTTTTTAATTTTTTTAGAAAAATTTTTTTAGAAATTTTTTTTTAAATTTTTTTAGAAAAAATTTTTTTTAGAAATTTTTTTCACCGAGACTGAGCAGGCCTTATTTCACATGTTTGGAGCGGATCGAAGGCTTTCGCTCGCGATTTTGAGCGTTTTGAGGCCTGATTTCACGTTTTTGAAGGGGTTGAGGGCTTTCGCTCGCGATTTTGAGCTCTTTAGTCGACAAAAATTTTTGAAATTTTCGAATTTCGATAAATTTTTTTCGCTTTTTTTTAATTTTTTTAAGTTTTTTTTAATTTTGTCCCAGGTCGGGTAATTATTATACTACTTACGGGGGTCCCGAAAGGGAAACTGCTTTTACGTTGGTTTTGCCACTGTACATGATATATATGTTCAGGGCAGATTATCCAATCAGATCACGAGAAATTTCTTTGCAGTATAATAATGTATTACGGTACTCTCAAAATCAAAACGTTCACTTGGGCGCGTTTTCAAGATAACCATGAGCCATGTTTTGTGAAAAAGGGAGTTTAATGCATCTGCAAAAAGTATCGACTCATGTCAGCCTGCGCAGTCCGCACAGGCTGACATGGGTCGAAAATTTTTTCTATTTGTAGATCATTTCTGTATGTCAAACGATCATTCCACCTAATGACCCAGTTGGTTGTTCAGAGACAGAATGGGTTGTTTTGGTCCATAATTATGTAATATCTTGCTTGGTTTAATGCATCACGGAGATGCATTAAGCACCCTTTTTGCCAGAGCACGGCTCATTTATATCATATGATAAGATAACAATTTTCGTAGAAAAAATAACACTTTCAGCGCCAAATATGTAATCTCCATCTCTTTCGACGCCTAATAAAGTAATACTTTGGAACTCAGACATATTTTTATTGTATCGTTCTGTATAGACAAGTAGACGGTATAGATCCAAGATCAGACTGCACGTTTTGTGCAGTCTGGTCTTGATCTATACCATCTGCAAAAGCCTGTTTTCCTCCATGTCGTTTAAAGATTTAGGGATCAATAGTGTCGAGCTGTCATGGTCTCTTGAAAACGCTTGCATAGGGCTAGAGTTGATTTCTCGAAAACCTTTTGAACATTTTGATACAAGGAGGATTTTCTTCATTTACCACAATGTTTTAAAGCCCTTGATCTAGACCGTCTTTTATTTTGGTCCCTTATCAAGCTGAGAAAAGAAACAAATCTGTTGAGAGAGAGGAAGAGAAAGAGAGAGAGAGTGTTTTAAAATTATTTTTAAGTTCTCACTATATTTGTCATCCATTGGCATTGGTTTAGGTGGGCCAATAACTTCAAACAGTCGTCATTTCTCCAAATAAAATAATATACTTTTAAAACTTATTTATTCCTTTTTCAAATTCGTAACGAAAGTCACACTTCAAACAACGTCAAGTAATAATATTTTTTCACTCTAAAGCTAGAAATTGTTTTTATTTTTCTAAATTATTTTCATAAATTTTACGAAGCCATTTTTTTTTTAACCAAATGAAAATTTCCAACTCGAGACGAGAATGTAGGTTCCCATAGTTATGACTCAGTTAACTCTTTTCCAAACGACATTTTGGGCCTGAGAAATTGAAAGCATTTGCAGACGACAAAATGAATGTGACTCAAAAATGTAATTTGTTGTTTTGAAAGGGTAGAAAACATTCTGGGAAAAAGAGAAAATGCTGGTTACCAGCATTTTCTCTTTTTCCCACAATGTTTTCAAAAGGCCTCTTCCTCAGGGTGGTTAAATTTCGGGATTTTGTGTGGTAAAGGGTTTAAAAAAGATATTTATATTGCTTACCCGCCTTTAAAAAAATGCGGACAGCACTCGTGAACATGTACACGCAATATTCCTTATATGCATATCGATTAACACTTTACCAGACGACAAAATTTTAGCCTTTTCCAAATTGAGAGCATTCGCAGACGACAATTTCAATCTGGCTCAAATGGTACAACTATTCTTTGATAGGGTAGAAAACACTGTGGGAAAAGGAGAAAATGCAGGTTAGCAGTATTTTCTCACGATGTTTTCTAAAGGCTTCTTTCCCAGCGTCGCTAAAAGTCGGCATTGTGCGGTAAAGGATTAATACTTTACCAGACGAAAAAAAAAAAATCGTCCGCTTTGAAAGCCTGTTCAGACGACAAATTGAACGTGGCTAAAATAAAGAGATTTTCTGTTAAGTGGATAGAAAACATTGTGATAAAAGGGAAAAATGCTGGGTCCCACAATGATTTTTAAAATCCTTCTTTCTCGTTGTCGGAAAATCACGGAATTGTAAGAAAAAGGAATTTAAAAAATATACATTTAACAAAAAATGAAATTAAGTCATTGGCTTCACTTTTTGCCACATAATCCTGAGCTTTAACGACCCTGAGTAAGAAGCCTTTTGAAAACATTGTGGGAAAAGGAGAAAATGCTGGCAACCAGCATTTTCTCCTTTTCCCACAATTTTTTCTACCCGATCAACGACAATCAATTTGTCGTCTATAAATGCTTTCAATTTGGTCTATTCCAAAATTTTGCCGTTTGGTAAAAGGTTAATATACACACGACCTTTTGCGTATTACAACAAATCACTTCGGACTGGAATTGGTAGTACGAGTACAATAATTTTATAGTAATTTGACATTAATGTTTCAAAGTGGGCAACTGCAAGTTTGTTTCCAGGAGGTAATGACTTTTGATAAAAAAAAAATCAGAATGTTTGCACACGTGACAACATCAAATATACATGGGGGCCAATCTCTTTAATCCTTTACCAAATAGTTCCCTGTTTTAGCGAGCCTGAAAAAGAAGCTTTTGAAAACCCTGTGGGAAAAGGAGAAAATACTGGTCTTCAGAAAAGTTTTCTACCCATTTTAAGACAAAATGAAATCATCTGACCCAATTTGATTTGTTGTCTCCAAATGTTTTCATATTTGGACGAGTCTTTTTTTTTTCGTATGGTAAAGAGTTTTTAGCATTCTTAGTTTGACGAAAATGAAATTAGATTTATAAAATTCCCAGTCTGAAATCAAGACTGGTCTCTCTCTCGACCCACCCATGTTTCTCAGATTTCTTTTTTTTTTCACTAAAAAATTACGCATATCATTATGTTTTGACAATGTCTCCTAAAATGCAGTGGTAGTATTGGTGCTGGTAAAAGTAGTAGTTGTAGTACTTCTTTTACTAGTAGTAGTAGTAGCATCAATAGTAGTAGTAGTAGTAGTAGTAGTTGTTGATGTTGTTGTTGTCGTTTAGCTTGCTCTCGTTGATCACGTTTCTCTTACCTAGTTTTGGTTTGCCAAAGAACTTGCATTACTGTATTGTAAAACGAAAACATTTTATCGAACAGTCATTGACAGCATATTCTTTGTTTTGTACACGTTTATAGTCTATAATCGTACACTCTCTGTCGCCCTGTCTCTCTCTTCCCTTCTCTCTCTTTCTAAAAGGTAAGCATAAAGTGAAATGATACGTATCACTCTCAATAGGCTTCCTTATTTTGTCGTAATTTGGTATACCTATTTGTCAAATACAAGTATGAAATCAAAATTCAGTGTAAATCTTTCAGTACTATATAATTTGGCTTGCAACATACGAAAAGGGACATTCGGACATTTGCGTGAAGTGTCGTCTCGGATCAGCCTGCGGTCCGCGCAGGCTAATCCGAGACTGCACTTTACGACTACATTAGATTTTGTGCTACAGTAGACTTGCACAAAACAGAAAATTACATAAAAACGGAAGGTCTTGTTTCGGATTAGCCTGCGCGGACTGCGCAGGCTGATCCGAGACGACACTTTACGCAAATGTCCGAATGCCACTTTTCGCGTGTTGCAGACCATATGTAAACTCGACTTCTTTCGACTAGGCTGGACTGCACAAGCGAACGGTGTCGATCGAAGATCAGTCTGCACGTTCTGTGCAACATGATCTTGATCTATGCCTTCCGCAAAGCCGTTGTTTTCGCCTATGGCGCCGAAATGGTTGATAAATATCACCACTATTTATCTACAAGTACAGTGTGAATTTACTTTTTTATTTCTCCTCTCCTCTCCTAAACTACCATGGTTTAACACTGACAATTCGAATTGTTGATGTATAGTCTGCTCTATTGGAAATAAGGGAGACTAATCCTCTATACAACTACATGTATGATTCAATTCAAGAGTTGCCTCCCTTCGACAATGATTAAACAATGGCGTGTGGCATTGCATATCACGTTTATAAAAGTGCACTAAAAAGCTGTTGTTCCAGTGTAAATGATGACTGTTATTATGAAATGATTGTATAAGTGAAGACTGTTATGACGATTATTTTGTTATGATCAATTTCCCCCGTTTTTTGGCCGTCTTACATAAAGTCTTCCTTCTTAGGTGTGTCGCCTTTTTTAATGATTGATTCTCTATAGGACTGAGGATAGGGCAGCGATACTATGGTTCAGTCCCTGCCTGTGGTCAACTGGGAGTGTACTTGCACAGCCAGAGCCCTGTACTGGTGGAACCGATGAGAGGTATGAAGAGGCAATCTGAGGTGACTAAAATTCACTCATACGGCCAAATTCAAACGAACAAAGTTAGCTCTTTTACAAATCTTCCGAAGAAGAGATTATCATAGGAAAAGGAGAAAATGCTGATTACCAGCATTACATCGGTTTCTAACATTAATTTGAGGGTAGGCCTAAAATACGCAATGGAATTTATTTTACGAAATGGAGATCCTTTTCACAGAATGGAAATCGTCTCTGACTTACATTGATACCTTCTTGATATGTGATCACATTAATCACGTGATGATAGCATTTCAATATGTTTTTAATGAATATTGCATGATTTATGCACTTTTTCCTCATAATTTAGCCTTTCAGTGTTCTTTTTACCCTTTAGTTGTCGTCCCGTCTCAAATTTCATACCTACTTCAGGTCAAAATAATCTTTTAACAATATCATTTCAATAACCTTTTAAAGAAATACTACACGACATATGCAATTTTCCGCTCAATGCTCATATTTCAGTGTCAAAATTGTCTTTTATCAAATGCAAAATTTTGCTACGAAATGGAAATAGTTTGACAAAATGGAAATTATTGACTTGAATCAGAGGTTAGCCCTGCTGAAATTAGGCTAAAAAGGATACATTGTGTAAATTACGACGTTCTGTATCGAGAGCGTTTACTTTCCATGCTCAAATAGTAGAAAATAATATTCGTTGCTCGATGATTTTCCATAATTTGAAATTGCAATCCATGCCACACCACGTAGTTGCGCTCTCGACCGTGGCCCTTTTTATTTATTTTTTCCTTTTCCGCACACATTCTTATTCAGTCTATTATAATACAATTTTTACAAAACGGCGTTAATGGCAATAAATTTTAATGATTATACACAGATAAAACTTGTTAAAACTCTTAACTCTTTACCAAACGACAAAATGTAAGACTTTTCCAAATTGAAAGCTGTTGCAAACGACAAACCAATTGTTACTCTAATATTGAAATTTGTTTGAAGAAAGGTAGAAAACATTTTGAAAAGGGGAAATAGAGAAATTTTGGCAACAAGAATTTTCTCCTTCTTCCTCAATATTTTCAAAAGCTTTTTTCTTTCGGGTCGTAAAAATTTGTGATTATGAAATTTACTTACATATTGATTAATTCTGTATGTGATTATGAAAATTACTCACATATTGATTAATTTCGTAGTACATGTCAATGAGAAGTTCTGTGTGGCACGGAACAGGAAACCGGCTGAAACTATGAACAATTTTATGGTCAAAGGGAGAAAACTCGTACATACTGATATCACTTTCTTAATGGCAGAGTTACATCCCTTACATTTGTGGACAGCATAAAACCAAAGACGAATAGACATCATTGCCGTTTGTGAAGACGATCTGTATCGAAAAAAAAATGTTCGTAGGGCTGTCATTATTTCTGGTATAGTTTAAGACAGGATTGTAGACGCTGCTACTTCTGAAAATATCGCGACAGTAGACAAAAGACAGAAAAACCAATTGCAGACGTGGTTACTATTTTGTAAATAGGAGGTAGTCTCCCTTGTAGTTCATCACATTTGTAAACAAGACGACCGCCAAAATTGAAACTTGGAAGTAAAAAATTCGGTTTTCAAAGTAAGAGCCCACGCAGAATATAATCATAAGTTTTATCAACTGATGAATGTATACGATTAATAAGCTTTGTTATGTTACAATTTAAACTTATAAACCAACGACATGTTTTCGTTCAATTAGGTTTTCGAGGTTATTAATAAATATCATTAATATGGGCTGAATTGTCAACTTCCAATCATTTCTTTGATCATTGACCGTAAGGAACAGGGGACAAAAAGTGAAAGCATACCTGAATCTTCCAAGCTGATAAATGGAGATGAAAGCTATGTTTTTTCCCGATAATATTGATGTTGATTCCAGTTTAGATCCTCACCTTTTTTTTTTTTAAGTGGAAGGGGGTAAAAAGAGGGGAGGTCACTCTCTATTAATTTGAACACTTAATCCCTTAGAAAATAAATTGATTTAGGCTAGGGCACCCTGTAGCATCGCCTTTCATCGCCGAAAAACGTACGGATTCGGCTAGGACTCGGGTAACCCGTAATCGATCGGTCGATAGATGCTAGTTCCCTGCTGATTCTCGATTACGGATTACCCGAGTCGTACCCGAATCCGTAGGATGAAAGGCGATGTTACACGAATCCCATTAGGGTGCTCTGTCCTAAATATAACGCATCAGCATCCTGCCTTTGACAGAAAAATACCAGCGGGCAAACCATAGCTTTAAGAATCAGCACAGCCTAAACTTGGGTGTACTTGGGGACGTGCAGTCTGATCGTGAATCTGCACGAGCCAATCAGAACATTTTTCCAAAAGAAGACACCTTTGAAACAGCAAAGATTGGGTTTTTAAAATCGGCTTGAAAGTTTCATTTTAGTTATTTAGCAGGATTTATAAGGGTTAACAGAGGGTCCGGGTTTTTCGATAGACCGTATGGGTATAAATTAACCTTGCACCGGTTCTTAAAGTTTCGGTGTGACTGTTTGTAATAGTTGGAAAAAAGACTGTTCCGATGGGGGGGGTGTAACAATAAGGGAGAGTACTCTTCATAACTGATGGATAAAACAGATTGTACGAGTTTTTTCCCTTCGACCATAGAATCACAATGGAATCTGACGTAGCCAGACCCGAGACCGATCCACGATATTTCGGAGCTTTAATTTCACTCGTTTCCTCTATTCTAGTCCAATTTTGACCTATTAAAACGTCTATTTCCTCCCCTAGATCTACTGCCCACTGTATTTATTCGCAATTTTGCAGTACATCTAGATAGATTAAAATTTGATTTTCTTATTACATGTAGTTAGCTGGTTCGGACAGGAGGCCTACCTTCGATTCGGAGGGTAGCTCTATTGTCGCCCCTTGACGACCAGAAGGGCTCAACAACAAAAATCATGAATTTTCACTTTTTTGTATTTTGAAACATGTAAGATGTAATCTTTCTGGGGAATTAAGAATTTTTCTTAAATTCCTACTAAAAGTACTTTTTTTCCATATGCCAGGGATCGTATATACACATGTGTATATACGATCCCTGCATATGCTGAAGAAAGGGCTCATCAGAAAGTTACCTTAATTTCGGGGGCCATATGGGCTCAACAGCTACATTTGTGCAGCCAGAAGGGCTCAACAGCATATCAGAGTGTTGATGAGCCCCTCAGTTGTGATACTGTCCAGAAACCTTCAGCTAATTAGTGAACACATCTAAATGGTGTATCGTGACACCTTTTATCTTTTATTACAAAATGATAACCCAAAGTGAAATTTTGGATTCAGAAGGACACAAAGGCCAGATCAGAATACAAGTGTTCGTTCTTTGTTTTACTGGACATTTAACCAGTACATGAGGATAGCAAGTTTGTGTACCAGAGAAAAGATATACAAGGTAAGTTTTGTTTTGATATTTAATGTATTTATTTCCTGAAAATCTATATTCTTCTTCTTTTGTTATTGTAGGAAAAAGTGCATGAAATAGTATTTGCAATAATATGCTGATGAGCACTTCTGGCTTCATAACTTTTAACACTGCAATTTTGATATTCAACCTGTGCTGAGAATATTTATATCATGTCATACAATAAAGCGGTAAGTTAAATGGCACAGGAGCAAGAAATTGTTTTTATTCTGTAATATTGTAAGTCATCTATCTCTGACTTAATTTTATGTTGAGCCCTTCTGGCTCCCAATATTTGTTCATTTTGAACCTTTATAATTGATATCCTGTTATGTAATTGATATCTTGAATACATGTTATGCGATGAAATATAATGACTTGCTCTAGTATTTATGGAAAAGTTTGACATATTTCAGGTCAAACAGGATGGATGGAGAGGATGTGTGGTCAGATGAAGAGCTGTATTCTCCAGCTGTTCTAAATACTTTCGACCACCAAGCAGTGTTATCATGTGAATCATCTGATGAAAATGTTCCATTGGTCAGTTTGATAGGAAAGAAGAAAGCTCAAACTACCCCTAAAGAACAAAATGAAACCGATTATTCTTCTGATGAAAACCTACCATTATATTATGTTCGAAAACGTCTACAAAGTAAAGCAAGAGGACAGACACAAGAGAAACTTTCTTGTTCAGAATATGATGATAGCGATCTTGACAAAACCTATGAACTTTCAGGAAAAGAATCTTCAATGAAAGCAATTCTGGGACTCCTATTGCAAAAATGGGAAAATCAAAATCTTGTAAGAAACAAAAGAGACCTCTCAAAAGAGAAACAAAGAGAAGCAGAGGCGCCATTTCTTATTCCAAATACAAAAGTTCAAATAAAAGTAGGCAAAGTGGACCAGAACAGAGAAAAGTCAAAATACATTTATCTAAGAAAAAGATTTGTCAAAGAACAAAGAATGAGCTAGAATTGGCACTTAAAAAGAGCAGAACAGAGCATAACCTAAAAAAAATATTGAAAAGATTTGCAGACAATAGACTTTTGACTTTACTAAGGAGTAATGGATTGGAACGAAGGGCTGTATATCCTGATGGAAATTGTTACTTTAATGCAATCCTTGCCCAAATTAATTTGTCCATTTCTGCCACTGAGTTAAGACAAGAACTGTGTAACCATCTCTTGGGGCATGAAGACCACTACAAGGGCTATACAACAGAAAGTACAGGTCTGGATGAAGTTGAACTATCACATCAGTATGTTGAAAATGTCAACAATCTGAAAAAGGATGGAGTTTGGAATGTGGAGCTTTCAGACATCTTACCATTAGCAACAGCTAATTACCTAAAGAGGAGGATTACAATCTACACAAGCAAACTCAATAATCCAGTTATCCAGATTGTACCAGATTTACATACTTGTGATCCATCACCTATGATATATTTGTGTTACCTTGCTGTGCGTGGGCTTGAACATTATGATGCATGTATCAAAAAAAACAGCATCTTCCAAAGTTTCAAGCAAACAAGATACAACAACACAAAACTCCATACCTGAGCCAACAACTTCTGCAGAATTCTACAACAGTGATAGGCTGACCAAAACACCAACAAAATCATCTTTGTCCAAAAATGCAGTTGTTACTCCAAGAAAAGATGCTGATTACCTGTCTCCAATCAAAAAGAAATTAATGAGAAAACGCAGGTCTAATGTTCATCAATGGAAAAAAATGATACACAAAGCTAGCAGAATTGCAGGTAAAGAATATTTTTCACCCTCAACAAAAACCATTATTGGACCCAGAACTGTTCAACTTCCAAATTGTAAAAACTGTAAAAATAGATGTGTAGAGAATATTTCAGAAGACACCAGATTATTGATTTTTAATACTTACTATGGAAAAAATATGACATACGAAAGGCAAAGGGACTTTATTTGTCAGCATGTTGAAGAAAAAAACACTAGTGCAAGATATGGTCGTACCTATAAACTTAAAAGCAGAAGTTTTCTATTACCAGTTGGCAATGAAAAGATTCGTGTTTGCAAACAGTTCTTCCTGAGGACTCATTGCATTGGAGACAAGTTAGTGAGATACACATTATCAAAAAAACAACATGGTACTTTTTTGGGAGCAATCAAAGAGGGAAACACTCACCAGCAAATAAAGCTGATAACAGCAGAATTTTGTATGTGAAAAAACACATAGAATCATTTCCTATCATGGATTCCCATTATACAAGAAAAACGTCAGGCAGAAAATTTCTAGAACAAGACCTCACAATAAGAAAGATGCATGGACTTTACACATTGAAATGCAAAGAAGAAAATGTACAGCCTGTTTCTGAGAAAGTCTATAGACAAGTATTTTGTTCTGAGTATAATTACTCACTTCATAGACCCAAAAAAGATGCTTGTCAAACATGCAATGTGTATGAAGAAAAAACAAAGAGTGGGCGTTTGACACAGGATGATGAAATTGAGTAACATAGTCACACTGAAAGAAAGAACAAGGCAAGAGCAGAGAAGGAAAAAGACAAGATGAAAGCTAAAGGTGGATAAATCTTTCTATGCTGCAACTTTTGACCTTGAAGCTGTCCTTCCAACCCCTTGTTCAAATGTCAGTCAGATTTATTACAAAAGAAAGCTTAATACATACAATCTTACTTTTTTCTCCCTTGCTGATTAAAAGGAACTTGTTATGTATGGGATGAGTCAAATGGGCAAAGAGGATCGTCTGAAATCGGTACTTGTGTTATTAAACACATCAATTCACTACCATCCAATGTGGAGCAGGTTACACTTTACTCCAACTGTTGTTCCGGACAAAAGAGGAACCAGTTCCTGGCAGCTGGCTTGTTATACACTGTCAATACAAATCCAAACATAAAGGTTATCGAGCAGAAATTCTTGGAATCGGGTCATACACAAATGGAGTGTGACTCAATGCATTCTGCGATAGAAAATGCAAAGAAAAGAACATCAATTTTTACACCTGACCGGTGGGATACGATATTTCATATGGCACGTCGCAATAACCCATACACATTCACCCCAATGAGATTCAATACTTTTTACGATCTGAATAGATTTTCTACAGCAAATTTCAAGAATTTTAAGACTGATACCAAAGGAATGAAAGTAAATTGGTTAAAAGTAAAAGTGCTAAGAGTAAGTAAAGACAACCTTGATCAAATCCAAGTAAAGTATGACTTTACTAGCACAGATTTTAAATCACTTAATGTTGCCAGGTCTTCAAGAGGTCGTCCATCATTTACACCTGAACTTCCAAAGAAATATGATGTCCAAAGTTCCAATCTCAATCGCAAAGAAAAAAGACTTACTAGAACTTTGTAGTTCTCATGTCATCCCAGAACAGTATTGGAACTTTTATGAAAAACTTCCCACTGATACTAAAGTTAAAGACTGTTTGGGATCTCCTGATATTGTAGAAGAAGAACTGGATTCTGAGTAGTGAACCCTATGTTTTACTTATGTGTGTGAACTTAACGTTTTGTAAAGACATATGTAGTGATAACAGTTGGAATATAAATGAATTTTGTTTGCTTACTGAGAAGCAGAACCACTTCAATGAATCTGTTGAGCCCTTTTGGGTGCCAAAAAATTCTACTCTTATAGTTACAAAAGTGTACCTGCCAGAAGGGCTCATCAACAAAAACTACCAAATATGGCATTTAAGATAGACTAAGAGTATTCATAATTTGCATGCTTGACAATTAGGATACCATATACACGTCAGTGTAATATTGTTCCCTTTGAAAAAAGAATGGATTTTTCAGACAAGTTGTAATCTTTAAACTTGATTTTCTCAAAACTGTAAAAAGTGCTGTTGAGCCCTTCTGGTTATCAACAGTCGTTGTTACTTTTGTGGCTTTGTCTGGAGCGCTATACGCTTTAGCCCTTAGCGAAGAAACAGTCACAAGTATAACGTTAGGGTTACCCTTTGTTTTGGAGGTGGAGAGGGGTTTGTCAACCCTGTCTCAAGTGGGATTCGGGGGACCTACCTCCAAAAAAAGTTCAAATTTACATCGACTATGACGCATTTTGAGATCTGTTGTGCTTGTGAAAGTCGAATAAATAGACTAGATCTTTCTTCAGTAAATACTTGCTCAGTTACATAGATCTACTGTAAGCGGTCGAAATAGTGGTCCGGACTGGCAACAACAGCCTTGATTAGAAAAACCGGACTGAAATTATTTTGCACTGGTATTACTCCATACAGATATAAGTTTTGCTCATGATTTAATTTTACTCTTGCATACAAGGATGATACAAGGATGATACACAGTTGACATATATGCCCGGGTACCAGTGTCAACATTGAAACGGAAAACAGACGGAAACCGGTCAATCGTAGGTCACCGGCTGTACCACTCTCTTGCACTATGGATCATTCCCGTTCACCTCTGTAGTTGGCTCAGAAAGTAGTCCGTCTCCACGTGATATTTTCGTCACATGACCATAACTCAAAATGTATGGTGAGAGTAACGAACGACAGCTCTGCTCGGAGATTGATTCTGATCAGTAAAGAAGCTTGAAAAAATAGTTCCATTGTATACAGGTAAATTCATCAGTTTGAATGCACCTATAATGTATCCGGAATCATATTTCCTTTGTCTACTTTATTATGTTACACATGAAACAGTTAAACAGTAACAAAACATGTTTTCCTCGGTTTGACAAGATTCTTGTCATTTAGCCCGTTGCAGAGATGTATGGTGAAAGTAACGAACGACAACTCTGCTCGGAGATTGCGGCTGTACATAGAAGAGTAAACAGACTGTGATAATTACAAATTTGTGAAGGGTCCTCACAATGGCAACCGTTTTAAAGCAAGTTTGGAACCTGATAGCTCAGGAGTGCCAGGAATCAACGCCATTCTTCTGGGACCACCAGGGTCGGGCAAAGGAACCCATTGAGCAGCTTAAAAATGATGAACCTTACCAACATCTTGAAGTAGTCTTTACAGAATTATTATTAAAGACCTATCAAATTCATTCAGAGACATTTTCCACTTCGTAAACAAATTTCCGTTTCGCCCATTTTTGATTACCGAAAATTTCGACTAAATGACAAGCAATTTCGTTGAAATGATATCCGCTGCCGAAAAAGGCCTTTTTCGATACACACATATTAAAGGTATTGTTTTTTGCATGTACATGTGGCCTTGAATTAAGTCCCCTTTTTCCATAACATGGCATTTCATTAAATAAAAACAAATAATGAAAATATACATGTCATTATATATAAAAGAAAATTGTGATAAATAATTTAAAAAATGAGGTTTCATAACATTTTGTCCTGAAGTTAAAGAGATACTGGTCCATAATGAAAATATACATCAAGCCCCCTTTTTCCATGACACGGCATTAAACAAAAAACATTTCCAAATGGTGGTTGATAGATGTGACAAGTTTGATGTAAAAACTCTGTATAGTTTTCAAGGTTAGACTCAAAACATTAAAAATTTACTCGACTGCATAACTTAAAATTGCTTCAGTTGGCCATTTTGCATCGAATAAAAAAAAAACAAATTTTAACGGCGGAATGGGATATTGTACATACGTATAAAGTTTTACGAAATTCCGTCCAGTGGTATTGGAAATATTCTCTTGGCGGGGGATAATAAAAAGAACACTGAATGGCTAAATTATTATAAAAAAGTGCATAAGTCATGCAGTATTCCATTGAAAAATAATTGAAATGGTATTAGATTTATTATGTGAATATTTTGATCCAAATTTTAGCAGGTATCAAATTAAATCAGAGGCAATTTCCATCACGTGGAAACAATTTCCATTTCGTGAAAACATTTCCATTGCATATTTTAGGCCTACCATTGATCTGATTTGACATATCTCTCAAATGCTTTCAGTAAGGACATGTCTAAAATGTTAAAGTGTGGTAATTTAACTCTTTACCAAACAACAAAATTTTGGTCGATTTATTGATTGTATGGTGTTTAACGCCGTTTTCAAAATTATTTCAGTCATATCGTGGCGGCCAGTGCACCTATTCATGCTTTCCTGGAGTTTCTTTTACCAGTACTCTGCACAATATTCTTTCCAAGCCACTGGCTGCTTTCCCACATAATCATAGTTGAAACAATGGTCAGTGGTGAGAGAGGAATGAATCCTGTCACAATGACTATCATCAACCCTCAGAAAGAAATTGGCCAAGCCGCGGATCGAACCCACAACCCCCTGTTCTCAAGTCCTGTACACTGCCGACTGAGCTATTTGGACTCGGCACAAAATTTTGGACTACACCAAGTTGAAAGCATTTATAGACAACAAAATAAATGTAACTCAAATAATGATTTCTTCCTTAATGGCAGAAAACATTGTGGGAAAAGGAGAAAATGCTGGTTACCAGCATTTTCTCCTTTTCCCACAATGTTTTCAAGAGACTTTTCCCACTGGGTCGTGATTGTGTGGTGAAGACTTAAAGAATCAGAGAAGGGACAAAAACATTGTTATAGAAAATAAACAACTTTTAATTCAAGAACATGAAATAACAGCTCAGGTAAGTTTGCACATAGTTTGTAGTGGAAGTAAACAAATTACCACAGAAATAGACTTTTTATGCCCTCCCCTCCACAGTTACACAGCTTTGGAAAACATTGAGGGAAAAAGAGCAATCAATTATAAAAAGCAATTTCACCATTTCCATCAATATTTTACATACAGTCCAAGAAAGGAATATTATTTTTGGACAAAAACTATTTCTGTGCACTCTGATCTTCATCTACACTGTCTGCAAAGGGTCAATGAGTCGCTCTTAGCAGCCTAGAGGTTAAATGTAGTTTTAGGTAGACATAGATCTAACATTAGCATCTTGCAGCAAACCACATTTGAGAACATTCTGACAAAAGAAGAAATTGCCCTGATGAACGATTTCTCCTTTTACCACAATGCTATAATCTATAATTCATGAATCTAAGGTCTTTATTATGCACATTTTATATGGCTATTTTCAAAGTGATCCCCCTGCAAATTTCTTCCAGAAAGCAGTATTGTAAAAAACACACATAGAAAAAGCTTATAAAAGAAAGCATTGGTCCCATTTACTTTGTACAAATTAACTCTTTACCTCGCAATCCCGACTTTTAAAGAGAAAGCTATTGAAAACATTGTAGAAAAAGGAGAAAATGCTGCTAGCCAGCATTTTCTCCTTTTCCAACAATGTTTTTGACCGTATCAAAGACAAAAATCATGACTTTAGCAACATTTGATCTGTCGTCTGCAAATGCTCTCAATTTAGTCTAGTCCAAAATGTTGTTGTTTGGTAAAAAGTTAAAGGGATTTCCATAAAGCTTGTAACCTTACATAAAAGATTTTGCAATGTTACAAACTGACAAAAAATTTACATGTATGTACATGCAAAAATAGCACATTTTACTCTTTGCTTCATTTGAAACCATTATGAATGATCCCATGTTTCAACAGTCCTTGGTATAAAGGCTTTTGAAAACATTGTGGGAAAAGGAGAAAATGCTGGGAACCAGCATTTTCTCCTTTTCCCACAATGTTTTCTTTCCTCTAAAATACGAATTCCATGATTTCAGCAACAATAAATTTTCAAATTTAACAAAACTGCTTCTACTACACCTTTTTTTCCATCCAATTATGTTGGTCTAAGTGAATTTATCAATATAATCAATAAGTTGCATGTTCAGTTTAAGGATTCACTGAAGTAGTGAAAATGCATAGACGAAATGGAAAAGTCTTCAAAAAATGGAAGTCAGTCTTGAAACATGATTAATTTCTTCTGATCACATGTATCTTTTCTATTTGTTACAATGGTACAGTTCTCAACACAGGCAATCGTTTTTTGTCATGCTTCTCTCTCTATAACTTATCTCTTTACCATTCAGTCCCAAGGTTTAACGACCCTAATTCAGAAGCCTTTTGAAAACATTGTTGGAAAGGAAGAAAATGCTGGTAGGCAGCATTTCCTCCTTTTCCAACAATGTTTTCTATACAATCAAAAAAAAAAAAATTCACTATGTGAGCCATGTTTTGTTTGTCGTCTGCAAGTCTTGTTTTGTTTTGAGTGGTAAAGAGTTAATATATAAGACAAGGTGTCCAACTGTATTAACACCACCTACAGTCAATTGTCAGAGGTTTTGACCAATCACATTTGTCTAATATGGCATATTGAACAAATCAATTTTTATCATCACACCATTATTTCAAAGCTGATATTCAAATTCATTGACTAGTCAGATTTGTTCAATATATTCACTGCAGTATCAAATTTAAATCTCACAGTAAACATAAAAAGATTTGTCCACCTTCTCTAAAGTTCCAGCCTTACTCCTTTACCACACGATGACGCCTTTTAACAACCCTAATGAAGAAACCTTTTGAAAACATTGTGCGAAAAGGAGAAAATGCTGGTAACCAGCATTTTCTCCTTTTCCCACAAAGTTTTTTACCCTATCAAAGAAAAATTGCGTCATCTGAGCCACCATGAAATGGTCGCCTGAAAATGCCCTCAGTTTGGATAGGTCTAAAATTTTGCTGTGTGGTAAAGGGTTAATTACTTGCTTGAGAGTAATCCGTTTGTTCAATTCTATGTACCAGATCAAAAATAAATTATGATAGTACACAGTAAATTTAACAAATTTTCCATTCTAGTCTCGAAATGTGTGAAAAATCCTGACAAATGATTTGGGGGGGGGGGGGTGCTCCTGTATAGCAGGTAAAACAATTGAACAGCTTGTCTTAAACATTAGGTAAAAGAGGGCAGGGTGTATCAAAATCCAAGTGCCTTTGGTTCTTAAGCTGCATAATTCATTGCTAACCCACTAGCATACAAGCAGTGTGAAACAGAAGCATTTGTTTGTGTTCAAGAAACTGCCTCTACTTGAAAACTGCTTCTAAAAAAGTACATGCAGTCACCTGGATTTGAATCAAAATTAATGTATGGCAACGCATTGAGAATGTTCAAAATAATACATCAAGAAATAACAGAAAAAAGTGTTACTATAGAGTGGGCAAGGCACGAACAACATAAACAAGTCGCCACAATACTGTAAAATAAAATTACATAACCATGGATATGTTGCAAATTCATTAAAGCTTGAATAGTATAAAAAAAATTGAAACAGAGATGATGAAATCTGAGTAAATCAATCAACACTGATTAAAAATGACTGGATAACAACCCACTCACATCAAAGGTCCTTGCTCAAATCCATTGATGTGTGGGGTCAACCTCTGAAACTTGTAACTATTAAATAGAGGATAATCAACTGGTTGTGTGTGATATTCAAGAATGGTACAATATGAGCAATACAGGAAAAGCAGTTCCGGCAAACATTCTAAAATTTTATCGTCACTAGTGATGATACCATAATTATCATCACTAGTGGTGTTATTCACTGTCAAATCCTAGTAATCCACTGACAGGAATATAATAAAAAAAAAAACTCATAAAGACAGGATATATCTGAGTAAACCAAACAGCACTGATAAAAACAAGAGCACCACATGCGGATATCAACCCTCGGCTGCAGTTGCTTTTAGAAATAGATTAATTTTCTGTGAAAACTCTTGGTTGAAAAAGGAGAATAACTACTGTATAAGTGGCAATTTTTGCGATGGAGAATTTTTTGTGATTTCGCGAATCTGAAAAGTTCTCAAACTTTTCTGTTCTTATATTTTACCACAAGTACACCAACAAAAAATGAGTGTCTTGAATTCGCAAACATTTCCATACACTAAATGTCCGTAATCAGTAATTCGCAAATTTTTCGACACGCATATAAATCCACCACTACAGTATGTCAAATACATTTTGATGGTTACCTGCCCATATTCCCCTATTCATAGTTAACAAATAGTCTGAGTTTGAAGTAAATACCTTCAGTAATGACAAAGATATTATAAAATGTCAGTTTTTGCACGTCAACAACAGAGCTATGACAATGCCTCGACATTTTCTATGAAAACAGGCTGGCTAAAAATATACAAATGGACTTTAAACATCTAAGTAGAGCAATCAGCACTGATTTAAACATGATTGGATGGCAACCCTCTCACATCAAGGGTTCTGGTTTAAGTCTTTACCAAACGACAAAATTTTTGACTGATCCAAATTGAGAGCAGTTGCAGAGGACAATTTTAATGTGGCTCAAATGGAGAAAATTGTCTTAGAAAGGGTAGTAAACATTGTGGGAAAAAGGAGAAAATGCTGGTTACCAGCATTTTCTCCTTTTCCACAATGTTTTCTGAAGGCTTTCTTCTTCTGGGTTGTTAAAACTTGGGACTATGTGGTAAAGAGTTAAATACTCGTGATGTCTGGAACCAACCTCTGGATCTTTGAACTACATGTGTTCTATTATGGTGTAAGCATTGGTTGGGTTTCCAATACATAAGAGCAATCTGATCTTGGCTCTACACACTCCACTTCTCTGCCAAATTTTCTGACAAAAACAGCATTGAAATTGCAATATTAGCATGTTCAGTTCTCACTCTGAATGTCCATTTATTAAGCTTTATAACTGTTAACTGTTTACCACACAATCCATTTGTGAAAACATTGTGGAAAAAGGAGGAAATGCTGGTAACCAGCATTTTCTCATATTTCCACTACATTGCCTTCCATTTCAGAGACAAATTTTTGTACATATAAGCCGCATTTGTTGTTTGCAAATGCTTTCAAATTGGACAAATCTAAAATATATATTGTCTGATAAGGAGTTCAACTGTTTTGTTTTTATTCTCTGTATCAACATTGGATCAACATTTATTATGTCGTCTGCAAATGCTTTGAATTTGATCAAGTCCAAAATTTTGTCGTTCTGTAAAGAGTTACGGACAGACTTATTATAACCTAACAAAAATTTGCAGCAATGTTTTAAAAGTGATCTGCTGCAAAAACAAATAAAACAAGAGCGGCAAATTGTCGCAAGATACGCCCGTCCCACCGCAAAGGGCAGTAACTCAAAAATTAAGGAAGCAAGAGTTATGATTCCTGTGCACTGCACTCCCCCTTGATGAGATCTATCCACCCATGAAGTTTCATAACCGTAGCTAGTATAGTTTTGGAGATATGCTCCGGACAAAATTCAAGTATGAAAAACAACAAAGGGCAATAACTCAAAAATTAAGCAAGCGAGAGTTATGATTCCTGTGCACTGCACTCTGCCTTGATGAGATCTATCCACCCATGAAATTTCATAACCGTAGCTAGCATAGTTTTGGAGATATGCTCCGGACAAAGAATGGGGACGCCGCCTGCCCGCCCGCCACGGGTGATCCCATAATACGTCCCGTCTTCGACGGGCGTATAAAAATGACAGATGGAGATAACAAGTCAAACAAGAGCACTGGATGCAGGTACCAACGCTCTGCTGCAAGTGCTTGATTTTCATTGAAAATTCTAAGTTGAAAAGGGGCATAACTGTGTCAAAAATATTTTGAGGGTTACCTGCCCTTCTTGTATGCGTTCCACTTTTAATATAGTTAACAACTAGTCCAAGTTTGAAGTAAATATCTTCAGTACAGAGATATTATAAAATGTCAAAGGTTTTTAAAATTCTATGTCGAAAAAGGGGCATAACTATGTCAAGACTATTTTGATGGTTACCAGCCCCTTTTGTTTGAGTTCCCCTATTGACAGTAAACGAATTGTCCAAGTTTGAAGTAAAAGTGTCTAGTAATAATAGAGGTAGTACAAAAAGTCAAAGTTCTGGCACGACAACGCCGACGCCAGGGCTATGACAATAACTGGTTGTTTCTATAAACAAGAGGGCCATGATGGCCCTGAAGTCGCTCACCTGAGTCTTTTGACCAAACATGACCCATTTTTAATTTCTTTCGAGATATAATGACAAACATTCTATCAAGCTTTCATAATTATTGGACTGAAAATTTGGCCTCTAGCTTGTACACAAGCTTTTTCTAGAATTTCTCTCAGTGACCTACTTTTTAGCCAAACATAGCCCATTTTCCCATTGTAGATATTATCAAAACAAAGATTTTGACCACCTTTCAAAAGTATTGGACAGAAAATGTTGCCTCGAGCAAACACAAGGTTTTTCAAAGATTTGACCTCATGACCTAGTTTTTGACCTGATATGACCCATTTTCGAACTTGTACGAGATATCATCAAGACAAACATTCTGACCAACTCGAGTTTTGGACTGAAAAAGTGGCCTCTAGAGCGTACACAAGGTTTTTCAAAGATTTGACCTAGTGACCTAGTTTTTTACCTGACATGACCCATTTTCGAACTAGTCCGAGATATCATCAAGACAAACATTCTGACCAAGTTTCATGAGTATTGGAGTGAAAATGTGGCCTCTAGAGTGTAAACATGGTTTTTCTAAGATTTGACCTAGTGACCTAGTTTTTGACACGACATGACCCATTTTCCAACTCATCTGAGATATCATCAAGACAAACATTCTGACCAAGTTTCATGAGTATCGGACTGAAAATGTAGCCTCTAGAGTGTACACAAGGTTTTTCTAAGGTTTGACCTAGTGACCTAGTTTTTGACCCGATATGACCCATTTTCAAACTCGTCTAAGATGTCATCAAAACAAACATTCTGACCAACTTTCAAGAGTTTTGGACTGAAAATGTGGCCTCTAGAGCGTACACAAGGTTTTTCAAAGATTTGACCTAGTGACCTAGTTTTTGACCTGACATGACCCATTTTCGAACTAGTCCAAGATATCATCAAGACAACCATTCTGACCAAGTTTCATGAGTATTGGAGTGAAAATGTGGCCTCTAGAGTGTACACATGGTTTTTCTAAGATTTGACCTAGTGACCTAGTTTTTAACACGACATGACCCATTTTCCAACTCATCTGAGATATCATCAAGACAAACATTCTGACCAAGTTTCATGAGTATCGGACTGAAAATGTAGCCTCTAGAATGTACACAAGGTTTTTCTAAGGTTTGACCTAGTGACTTAGTTTTTGACCCAATATGACCCATTTTCAAACTCGTCTAAGATGTCATCAAAACAAACATTCTGACCAACTTTCAAGAGTTTTGGACTGAAAATGTGACCTCTAGAGCGTACACAAGGTTTTTCAAAGATTTGACCTAGTGACCTAGTTTTTGACCTGACATGACCCATTTTCGAACTAGTCCGAGATATCATCAAGACACATTCTGACCAAGTTTCATGAGTATCGGAGTGAAAATGTGGCCTCTAGAGTGTACACAAGGTTTTTCTAAGATTTGACCTAGTGACCTAGTTTTTGACCTGACATGACCCATTTTCCAACTCATTTGAGATATCATCAAGACAAACATTCTGACCAACTTTCATGAGTATCGGACAGAAAATGTAGCCTCTAGAGCGTACACAAGGTTTTTCTAAGGTTTGACCTAGTGACCTAGTTTTTGACCCAACATGATCCACTTTCAAACTCATATGAGATGTCATCAAGACAACTTTCTGACTAACCTTCAAGAGCTTTGGACTGAAAATGTAGCCTCTAGAACGTACACAACGTTTTTCTACGATTTGACCTTGTGACCTAGTTTTTGACCTGACATGACCCATTTTCGAATTCCTCCAAGATGTCATCAAAACAAACATTCTGACCAATTTTCAAGAGTTTTGGACTGAAAATGTGGCCTCTAGAGCGTACACAAGGTTTTTCAAAGATTTGACCTAGTGACCTAGTTTTTGACCAGACATGACCCATTTTCAAACTTGTCCGAGATATCATCAAGACAAACATTCTGACCAAGTTTCATGAGTATCGGAGTGGAAATGTGGCCTCTACAGCGTACACAAGGTTTTTCCAAGATTTGACCTAGTGACCTAGTTTTTGACCCAACATGACCCATTTTCGAACTAGTCCGAGATATTATCAAGACAAACATTCTGACCAAGTTTCATGAGTATCAGACTGAAAATGTGGCCTCTAGAGCGTACACAAGGTAAAAGTTGACAACGGACGACGCACGATGAATGACGGACGCCGGACACAGCACAATCACAAAAGCTCACCATGAGCACTTCGTGCTCAGGTGAGCTAAAAAAAAACCAGCTAAGCCAAAAATGTATAAAGAAACCTTTGTAATCATTTGGTCCATCAAGCCCCATGGAATAATATCCATATTTATAAATATTCATCCTCTTGAACACATTCTCAACCTATGTACAAGTTATTTTCAGGTACAATGTATATTAACTTGTAAACAGCCATTTTTTATGAAATACAAAAATAAATTACAAAGATAAACAAAAACATATTTCTTTTTTTTTAAGGCTAAAAATCAACTATAATAACAACAAAAAGCAGAAAAATTAAAAGAGTATAGAAAAGCATATAAATAATTTTCTTTTCAGATTTAACATTTCATAAACCTAAATTTGTACTAATCTTAACCCTTTACCACACAAGCCAAGGTTTTGACAAACTTCTGGAAAACATTGTGGGAAAAGGAGAAAATGCTGGTAACCAGCATTTTCTCCTTTTCCCACAATTTTTTTCTGCCTTATCAGATACAGATTCCATCATTTGAGCTACATTTATTTTGTCATCTGTAAATGGTTTCAATTTAGACAAGGCTAAGATTCTGTCGTGTGGTAAAGAGTTAAACAACTTAAACTTTCGTTTGCTTTTGCATACAGTGTAAATTGAGATCAGACTTCACAGAGTATGAAGTCTGATTGTGGAACTACACTCTCTATTATTTTGTATGATATTCTGACAGCAAAACAGCCAAAAGGTGTAAAGTTTTGGTCTTTTAGCATGTCCATTTCATTTTTTCATTGCCCTAAGGATAAAGTGTCTATGGAATGGCATGCTTTAGGCAACTTTAAACATGTGGTAAATTCTCAACCATGTGAATATAAAGCAAAATAAGAAAACACACATGGTTACTGGCATTTTCTCCTTTTCCCACAATGATTTCAAAAGCCTTTTTCCTTAGGGTCGTGAAAACTCGTGATTGTGTGGTAAAAGAGTTATAGAAGATCTGAGCCATTTTAAAGTCACTACAAATTCTTAACTCTATGACTAAATGTCTGATTGGCTGAGACAAAAGATCTTACCTAATATCATGGAATGTCTTGGAATTTGAAATTAGAACCGCATTTAGAAATGTTAGTGAAAATGGTGTCTTGAAAATTTGAATTTTCATGATCTTTTCATAGATTTTCTTTCATGTTAAATAGTCTAAACACAATTTATGAATGAACGATAGGGTTCCATAAACCATAGATCTGATAACTGAATAATAAATCTTAAAGGTAAAAGAAATAACAAACCTGTGCCCCAGAAGTCATGAATTGTATATCCATGGTTACAAACCTAACTGAAAAATTAAATGACAAAGAATAAAATGGCAAATACCAGTAGTTTAACATGATTTTCTGACTTCATAATTTTCAAAGCAACAGTTGATTACAACATACTTCTTTTTACAATGATTATTCGCTTCACAGAAAAAATTGCGCCGATGTCTGAAAATGACTACAGATACAACTTGCCTATTAATTCACTGTACTAAATTAAAGTCTATTTTGACCTCAACTATACTGATTCAAGGACAAGAAACATGAAAAAGGACAAGTACAAAAAATGACTACAAAAAATGTTATCCTCAATCCAACGTTTTATCACATTTTGACTTTTGATATTCTTCTCAGCACCATTATAATCTACCTATCTATTCTAGGCACATTGCTTGGCTTTAACCATTTACCACACAATCTTGAGTTTTAACGACCCTGAGAAAGAAGGCGTTTGAAAACATTGTGGGGAAAGGAGAAAATGCTGGTAACCAGCATTTTCTCTATTTCCCACAATGTTTTCTACCCTATCAGAGGCAGAAATAACCATTTGAACTACAATCAATTTGTCGTCTGAAAATGCTTTCAGTTTGGTTGAGTCCAAAATTTTGTTGTTGGTGAAGAGTTACCTTAAGTTACCGTACTACCTCCAGAAACAAATTTAAAGCTGATGCTTTCATATACATCCCTGTACAACAAAGATAATCAACATTAAGTCCTTTACCAAATCACCATATTTAAGACTTGTCAAAGATGAAAGCATTTGCAGACAACAAAATAAATTTGACTCAAATTACGAGATTTGTCTTGGAAAGGCTAGAAAACATAATAGGAAATGGAGAAAATGCTGGTTACCAGCATTTTCTCCTTTTCTCATTATGTTTTCAAATGTCTTCTTTCTCAGGGTCTGTTAAAACACAGGATTGTGTGGTGGAGGGTAAATTCAGTTTTAGTGTATGAATACAACTGAAATCAATGTTGCAAACTGCTTGTTGTCCTACATCTCATTTTGCAATTATTTTTTTAAGAAGTGGTCTCTTGCAGAAAGAAAAAAATTAATCGAAGTGTTTTGCTTAATTCTGGTGCATTTTGATTTTTGAAATTTGTGAGTATTAAAACGTATTATTTATGTGTATAGAAAAATTCTCATACAAAATTAACAATATGGAAGCTTAGTTTGATTTTGACTTTGGAAGACCAACCATTGCAATATTTTTTAATTAACCATGAAAGTCCTTTTTCAGAAAAAATGTTCCTTTTTGATGATTACAAACAAAAGTCTCTCAACGAATTTAAGAGACAGACCTGTTTGAGGTTTCCCCAAATACCCCTGTGAGGTTTTCAAAGGAAGACCCTATTGAGGTATCTAAAAGTAAGTCCATTTTGTGGGTTTCCAAAAGAAAGTTCCTTTTGATGATAACAAATAAGTCCCTTTTAAGGGATACAAAACATAGTCCTATTTTAGGTTTTCAGAAAAAGTCCCTTTTGACATATATGTATGCAAACTGAAGTCAAATTTGAGGTATATGTGTACATCCCTTTTGAAATATACCAAGAAAGATCTTTCTTTGAGGATTTCAATAGACATGTCTAGGGAAAGTTGGTTTTGACGGAAAAATACATATATAGAGCAAAAAACAATGGTCTGATTATGTTCTTTCAGGTTATCAATGATCTCTGTAAATAAGCTTTCTTCCTTTTGATTTGGTGGATGACTGATGTGTGGAATGGAAGAAGGTAGAATTGGGAACTGCAGCAGGGAAGAAAAATATTTTGTTGTCCTCTGTGGAAACTCTGAGCAGTGGTATCAGGCTAGAGTCTTGTAGCAGCTGAAATGAAAATAAATAAAAATGTTAAACTTCAATATAATTTCAAACAATTCAATGTTGTAAAACTATACAGGGGCCATAACTCAGTTGGCACAAAAGATCTAAACAATGAAACTTTTCAAGATTACTTATAAAACTACCTCTTTAACTATCTTAGCAGCGTAACAAAATTCATTGTGGAATAGAATGTTATCATTTCACATAGCCATTTTTCTTTTTTATCTAAAAACTTTTCAACCAATCTTTCCTTCAAATGAAAGCCTTAACCTTTTACCAGATGAACAAAATTCAGACTTGTCCTAATTTTAGCTCTGCAAAACATTTGAGCAAAATGAAATATTCAGCGTGGGATGAGGAGCCATTGTATACTGTAAGCAAATGCTCTGTTTGACACAAACTCTTTTCATTATGTTAAAAAAAAAGTAGTTTCCTTCACCTCATAATGTTCGACCTGTTTAAATTGGGTTTTGGAAGGTATCAAAAAACAGCCTGTTCAGTAATGGGTAAGGTAACCAAATTAATATGTGCCATGCCCTTGCAAAAGAGGGTTTAACCCTTTACCAAACAATCCCTGGTTTTTACGACCCTGAGACAGAAGCCTTTTGAAAACATTGTGGGAAAAGGAGAAAATGCTGGTAACCAGCATTTTCTCCTTTTCCCACAATGTTTTCTACCCTACCAGAACAAATATCAATTTTTGAGTCATGTTAACTTTGTCGTCTGCAAATGCTTTCAATTTGGACCAGTCTAAAATTTTGTCGTTTGGTAAAGAGTTAAAACCCCTATCCACAGAGCACGGCCCTCATATAATGCTTGAGACACCTAAAGACAAGTACAAATGAACTCTCTAAGCACCAAACATATGAGCCATGCTCTGGCAAAAGGGGGCTTGATGCATTTCCATGATGCGCTATACTAAGCAAGTCATTACATAATTAGGGATCCATAAAATCCCTTTTGTCTAACAACCGACTGAAGTGTGAGGTGGACTGGTCCTTGGACATGCAGAAAATTTACAAATCGCAAAAAATATCGACCCATATCAGCCTGCGCAGACATGAGTCAATACTTCTTGCAGATGCGCTAAGCCCCCTTTTCACAAAGCATGGCTCATATAAACTTTACCTCTTTTGATGGCATAAAATACAATCCACTTAAGTTTAAAAAGATTTATATATTATAGGCTTGACTACACAAAGGGGCAGTGCAGATCAAAGATCAGACTGCATATTCTCTGCAGTCTGATCTTGATCTATGCTGTTCAAAAAAGCCAAGGTTTTTGCCTATGGCATGAAAGGGTTAATCAAAAATAAATAAATTCAAAAAAGATTATTAAGGACAGTTTAAAAACTGAACGACATATTACATTGAAACATGCAAGGAAAAAAGTCAAGCTTTTACCATTTTCCAAACTCGTGCATTCTTATGAAAGTCAACAACAAAAGAGTACAAAATGCATATAATTTCTTCAGAAAGAAATCAAGTAAAATGGTGGAACTGCATGATGAAATTTTTTCCATTAATTGTCAGAACATTTTCAAAAAGATTTCTGGTGCAAAAAATCTGAACATCTAAATCTACTGTGTGCTTTGGAAACATCTGGGTCCGTATTCACCAGCTATTCTTAAGATCATTCTTGGTCTTACACGAGGGTTTTCTGAATTTGAAATGGAATTGTATGATGAAGCTGTGTTCCTTTTGGATGTGGAAACTTCTGAAAAATAAGACTAGGAATGTTCTTAACAATATATGGTGAATACGGGCCTTGATCTGGTTGTCTGCATGCAAGAAAAAGTTAACTGAAAAATTCCATGAATAAGTCTAAATTTAGATTTCTTGTAAACAACCTGTAAGCAAAATTAACCCTTAAATTGCTGATAACAGCATATGAGGCTATTTGCAGACAGTGTAGATCAAGATCAGACTGTACAGTACATGCACTTTGATTTTGGAATGGCATGTTTCACTACTTTGTAACAAGCTCTGGATTGGTATTCATCAGTAATTCTTTCATGCTGAAGAATTTTCTAAATTCAAAAGTAACACAACTTCTGATTGGCTAAACCATATGGTTTAGCCAATCAGAAGTAGTGTTACTTTCAAAACAAGCAAATTCTTGATAACTAGGCAAGGACTATTCTTAAAAATTGTTAGTAAATACTACCCTGGTCAAATAAACCTTGAAAGTACTATATTTTTACTGATTTATTCTTTAATTCCAAATCAAAAAGAATAGTTTCATTGAAACAAAGCTCTAGGGGTTGTCCCCATAAACAAGGAGGAAAACTAACAGGCATCGCAGAATCCTTGGAAAACAACAAACAATGTAAAAAAAACAAGATGCAGGTAGCTATGCTCCACTAAACTGTATGCTCTGAAGTCATCTTTTAAAATGCAGCAAACAAAGCAAGAACTATTTTGCATTCTCTTCAGAGAGCCTCAGTTTCTATAATCTTTCAAATTTCTTTGCATACATTACCTTATGCAGATGAATTTTTTCATCTTCCTTGAGACCACTAAAATAATATGGCAGAAGAAGAAATGAATTTGAACATTTTCTCTTTTTGCTATAGTATTTTCACAGAAACCCATGACCTGACCTGTAACTGACATTCATTATCTAAACATTATCAAGATACTTTCCATTATAAGTCCACTGCTATAATGTCTTCCGTGGGTTAAAGAGTTAAAACTTGAGTCATTTACCTCTTTACCTGACCACAAAATTTAGCGCAGTCAATTTGAAACCATTTGCAGACAACATATTAACTATCACCTAAATAATGGAATTTGTTTTCAAGAGGGTAGAAAGCATTGTGTGAAAAGGAGAAAATGCTGGATGCCAGCATTTTCTCCTTTTCTCACCATGTTTTCCAAAGACTTCTTTCTTAGGCTTGTTAAAACTTGGGATTGTGTGGAAAAGGGTTAACACATTTAAACTCATACCGCTCTCCAGACTGTTGCAGGTGCTAGTGCCAATAAATGTATGCCCAAGATCACACTGCACAGAACATGCAGTCTGATCTTGAATTTCTACAATCTAGTATATCTATGCTGTAGTCTACATTTTCACGTCTCTATCTGGTCAAACCTGTCTTTAACAGCCAACAGAATAGGCAACACTGGCTTCTAAAGGCAAGCGGTTTCTTAAGTATTTACTGTACAACATAATTTAAAGACTTTTCAAAATAAAAAGCATTTGCAGATGACAACTGACATGTGGCTCAAATGATAAAATTTGTCTTGGACAGTGTAGGAAACATTGTGACAAATAGAAAAAATGCTGGTTACCAGCATTTTCTCTCTTTCACATAATGTTTTCAAAAGCTTCTTGCTGAGGGCTGTTAGAACTCTAGGCTATATGGTAAAGGGTTAAAATTGAGACTATAACATTCATCAATAACATTTGAAAACTAAGAATAATAATTACTGCTTTATAAAGTGGCATCTTCATGCCAGGGTTTGACTGCCTTTTTGTTTTTCCTACAGACTGTACTCAGTAAATATCCATTTTCTATGGGCCACATGTCTATAAAAAAAGAACTTGAGCATTGCCTAGGTAAATTACTAAAGAGCTTCTCCTGGAATTTATCACAATGGTTCATGATAAGGTCAAGATACAGGTTTGTACATACTAGGTTACATAATAATCCTTCTGAAAGTTTCATTCAAACTTGGTTAACATAACTAGAACTGTCTCACAAGGTTTCCCAAACTGTAGGAGTAAGGGACAAAACATACCAGCCATGCTCTGTGAAAAGTGGGCTTCATGCATCTGCAAAAAGTATCAACCCATGTCAGCCTGTGCAGTCCATGCAGGCTGACATGGGCTTAAATTCTTTATCTTTAAATTTTCTGTATGTCAAAGGACCATTCCACCTCATGATTCAGTCGGTTGTAACATAAGATAGATTTCAGGGGTCCACTTGGTATAATGCATCACTGAGAAGAAATTTAAACTTGCTGTTGCCAGAGCATGACACATACCTTCATTCATGTACTCAGACAGATCAACACACTGATTTAAGTTTATCCAGTTGTTATCTTTTCTGTAAATTCCATGATACATTTCAAATGCATGCAAGAAATACAACAAAAAACCGGAGTAACATATCACCAGAAACCAAATTCAAGTCTATTAAAAATTGGAGGAAGTTCAGAAAAGGAGAAATAACCTAATGACAGGTCTAAGATTTTATCTTTTGGTAAAGAGTAAGTGAGTTACATGAGTTCATGATTCCCTGAAACAAGTCAGGGATCTTATATACACAGGGATAGGCAACGAAACTGGAGTTAAGACCAATTATCGATTTTTCACTGACTTACCTGTACGGCGTCCAGTAATCCGTTGTCGTTCCTTGCGAGTTATTATCTTCCTTTCAGATAATATAATTCCTTGCCGATTCCGACAATATTTATATCCGCCAAAGAAGCGTTTAGTATGAAATGCGTTTCAATGTTTATGTCAATGTTTTTCTATTATTGTTTTTTTTAGTTAAAGTGTTATCTGGAAAATTTAAAGGGTCGACTAATTGGGCGTTTCAGATATACAGGTCATGTTGTCAGTCTTGATTTCACACGAAGTGTAAATTGTGAATGGAGATCAAAACGGCCCGGTGCCAAAACGACCCATTACCGAAACAACCCTCTTTTTCGTAGTAACTTAAAATATTTTAATATTTCTGCAGTGGATATCTATTGCAAACAATTCGGGAAAAGCACACATCGCCTGTTGAAGGATTAAGTCCGTCTAACGTTTCGGAAGTGGGCTGCTTTTGTCCACTCCCTGTATTTGACATGATCACAAGTGGGATATATCAAGTTGTATATCTGTCATGACACATCTACTTTGAGTAGTGTCCTCTTCTGTTTATAGACAATACGCATCATTGAAATTAAATATTTATTTTCTGATTTTCTTCTCCAAATGTTTCAATTTGGTCAGGTCAAAAGCTTCTCATGTTATCAGGAGTGACAAACATTTCACTTGTATGTAGTACAATGTATTAGGCCGGTAAACACAGAGATCTGTTAATAGTTACATACCCATTTTTCAATAGCAAACTACACACAGGGCATATAGAACCAGAAAATTGCCTTCACTGCCCATTAAATGGACCTTCCAGTACATTTTCAGTCCAGCTTGCAGTTACTCTTAAATCACTGTCTTTGACAGAAAAAAAGGAGAATTTCCTGCAAAATGGAAAGAATTAGTGAACTTTCTGAAAAAGTAGGCTGGTGAAGTGTGAGGACCTGTCTGCAACTCTGTTCCTACTTTTATACATTGGAATCAATTACATACACCTGTGGCCTTCACAATTGCATCATTTCGAATTAACCTGTGTACCTTACAACCTTGTGTGTTTGATGACTTTGGAATATTTAAAGCTTTTTGAAAATATTGTGGGAAAAGAACAAAATGCTAGCCTAGCACATGTACCTGTTTTCAGCATTTTTATCCGCAATGTTCAATACCATGCAAAAAAAATCCAATCGTTTGAATCTACTTTCAGTTGTCATTTGCTAATACTTTCAATTGGGGATTCCAAAGGCCTCCAAAAAATTGTTCTTTGGTAAAAAATAGTCATTAGCATAATTATTAGATAAAAAAAGACAAATCTGCAATTATCCCTTTGCCACACAACCCCGAGTTCTGATGACCAAGAGAAAGAAGCCTTTTGGAAACATTGCAGGAAAAGGAGAAAATGCTGGTTACCAACATTCTCTCCTTTTCCCCAAATGCTTTCAATTATATCATTGACAAATTCCATAATTTGAGTCGCATTTCAATTGTTGTCTGTAAATGCTCTCACTTCGTACAAGTCTACTTCTGTGTTGTTTCAAAAAGAGTTAACAGTGTGGCAGAGTAAAAGTTGCTTTTGACAAGCAATTTTTCCTTCTTTAATAATGGTTTTTTATTCTGTGTTAGAGAACTTAAGGTTATCTAATAACTTTGAAAGCTTCGATTTTGGACCAATTTGAAAACAGTATAAGTTGTGTAGGACTTTGTACAAATTTGACTTTTCGCTCCTCATACAGTGGACAGCATTGGAAAACATTTGTAAAAGACCAGTTGCAGCCAGTGATCAATTCTTTTCAAAATGATTTCTGTGCTATTAAAAATATTATGTTTTTGCCTTTCCTTCAAATGTTTTTCATTTTTTAAATTTTCAAAAAAATTCACACTGTACACAGAAAGTTTATGTTGAAATTGATATTTTAAAATTTCTCACTAAAAACATCAAGGCAGCCATGAATATTGAGCTACATGTGTGTTACAAAATTAAATGGTGCTGAAAAATGTGTTCCTTTAGCAAGTTTTAACTTAATGCCTAATAAATTTGATTTTAGATAAATCCACTGTAGAAATCTTTGGAAAACAGTATGACACAAGGACCAATCTTTTTGCGATAAAGTGTAACATGCAAATGGTTGGTTGCTTCCGCAAATGCTTTTTTCATTGAATGTAGACTTTTATCTCCTAAAACTTTTTCACTGTGGCAAGTTGCAGTTAATGATGATGGTAAAAGTATTGTGTATATCAGATATTATTGGTATATTAAACTATCATTATAATCCTGGTGTATGTCATACAAACGCCCAGAATATACTTCTCTCCCTCAACAGAGATTTTCAAGTAGAAACATTCCCAACTCTAGTAATACATGGAATATGGATAGCTGCATTGTTTGCTGTGATACAATTACAAAATGTTGAAAGCAACCAACCCTCAGGAAGACTTTGCCAGACAACAAAATTTGAGACTTGTCTGATTTGGAATTATTTGCAGACAAGAAATGAAATGTGTCACTTGTGTCTTTGCTGAGAAAATGAGAACATGCTTGCCAACATTTTCTTCTTTTCCCACAATGTTTTCAGATGTGTAAATATTTCCCATGGTAGTGAAAACTTAGGATTCAGGAATACTGGCATCTGTCACAGATTATTAGATAACTCCTTACCACAAGTGGCTTATAAGACTGTAGATACTGAATGTACTGTGTTGTTTGAAGAAACCAAAAGTATGTCAAATTTAATACATGTACTTTTAGTGTTTTATGACAATAGTGTGAGTAGTGGGAAACCAACATCATGATTCTCAGAGAATTTTGCACAACACAGATACATACTTCTCTCCCTCAAAAAATATGTTGATGAGGAAAAGCAACACGCAGCTTGTGCAGACAGTTGTGCAAATTCAAAAAACAAATAGATAAGTATAATGGCTGCTATGATACAACTAAAATGTTGTGAAACATTGCAAATTGAGCAAGGTTCCATCCTTAACTTTTTGCCAGATTACAAAATTTTGGACATGTCTAATTTGAAAGCATTTGCAGACGACAAATGAAATGCAACTGAAATGAGGAGACTTGTTTTTCCTGGGGAAATGAGAAAATGTGACATGTACTTACCGGTAGTTTCTTCTTTGTTCACAATGTTTTCGGAAGTATGGATATTCCCCAGGTTAGTGAAAACTTAGGACTCAGGAATACTAGCATTTGTCACAGATAATTAAATAACTCCATACTTCTAGTGGCTTATTGAGCTATACATACTAAATATACTTTGATGGTAGAAGAAGCTCACAGTTTTCATATTCAAATACATTAATTTCACTTTAGCATTTTTCTTGCAGGTTTGTACAGTTCACAGCTGATTTGGTCTTTAATATTCCAAGTTTTCAAGCCCAGCTTCAGTTTTATACTAGCACACTTTATGCAGAATTACAAAACCATCTTCAATGTCATTCTTCTGTTCACCGGATGCATCACAACAGTATGTTGACAGCTCTTGAAACCATGTTTTGAAGTGTTTGTGCTCTCACAATACATATCTGGAAAAAAAATATAGAACCAACTGAATTTCAAATTTCTGCTTTTTACAAAACTTAACATTTTAATTCTTCAGTTACGTTGCAAAATATGGTTTTATTTTCACATGGTTAGACTATAATGGAATTTGTTCAGGATATGGCCAACTATCAGAGATCCAATCATTTTTGACTAATGTGCGGTACTGCGCTTCCACCTTTACTGAAATAACCCCTTTTTAGGCTGCCATCTTGCAATTAAGGCCGAAAATAGCCAAGTTTTTGAGCCCACAGTTATTCAACCTTGGCATAGAAAATCACTAGATTTGATTTAAAAACAAAAAGAAATACTTACCGCTTATAAATATGTCAAAATCTGAACAAATTTATTTCTAAAAATAAATTGAGAATGCTACAACTATCACTAGGGTCCCGCCAAATTCACCACATTGGTCCGCCATTTTGTGATGAAATACCGAAAATAGCCAAGTTTTGAGCCCATAATTATCTAACTTAGGAATCGAAAATCAGCACAAAGTTAGCTTTAATACAAGGACATGTACTCTATCTCGTGATTTTTACCAACATGTTGCTATTTGGACGCTACTTTATGTACTTAAAAAGTACTTTTGCACGTCACTAAATCCTCCTGCCGAACATCCCCTACGGGGCAAACATGATTAGGTCATTTTTTAACGCCTAAATAAGCATATAAAACAAAATCTCCGAAAAAATTGATGTTACATATATTCTAAGCATGTAAATAGTCGGAAACTTACCTGTTGAGAAGGACTTATGGGATAACCAAGCAAAACGTTGATTAAAACAGTGACCGTCGTATGCCGAAATTTAAGATGGCCGCCGTTTTTTCCTTTGCGGTCAATTCAAAAGAAGACAGTGAATAACCGGAAGTTATAGCGCGTTTCCTATCCCTGTATATACGATCCCTGAACAAGTTGAGGCAAATGAGTTTGAAAACATGTTTATCAAAGATCATGGTTGGATACAAGTAATCTCCATAAAAGATTAGCACTTTCTCCTTTTACCACACCATTATTGAAATAGATCAGATGCAAAACAAAACAAGGGGGCCATGATGACCCTGAAGTCACTCACCTGAGCCTTTTGACCATACATGATCCATTTCTAATCTCCTCTGGGATAAACATTCTGACAAACATTCTGGACAAACATTCTGACAAACTTTCATTAGTATTGGGCTTAAAATATGGCCTCTACAGTGCACATAAGGTTTACCTAAGATTTGACCTAGTGACCTAGTTTTTTACCCAATGTGACCCATTTTCAAACTCATCCAAGATAACATCAAGACAAACATTCTGACTAAGTTTCAAAATTATCAGACTGAAAATGCAGCGTCTAGATCATGCATAAGGTTTTTCAAAGATTTGACCTAGTGACCTAATTTTTGACCCCATATGACCCATTTTGGAACTGGTCAAAGCTATCAGTAAGATATATTGTAACCAACTTTCAAGAGTATTGGACTGAAAATGTGACCTCTAGAGGGTGCACAAAGTTTTTGTAAGATTTGACCTAGTGACCTTGTTCTTGACCGGACATGACCCGTTTTCAAGCATGTCAAAGTTATCATCAAGACAAATATCCTGACCAAATTTCATTCGTATCTGACTAAGAATGTGGCTGCTAGAGCATACACAAAGTTTTTCAAAGAATTGACCTAGTAACCTACTTTTTGACCCAATGTGACCCATCTTCAAACTCATCTTCAAACTCATCAATGATATTATCAAGACAACTATTCTGTCCAATTTTCAAGAGTATTGGACTGAAAATGTGGACTCTTTGAGTGTACACAAGAATTTTCTAAGATTTGGCCTAGTGAACTAGTTTTTGACCCAATGTGACCATTTTCAAACTTGTCTGAGATATCATCAAGACAAACATTCTGACTAAGTTTCATTAGTATTGGACGGAAAATATGGCCTCTAGTGTGTACACCTGGGTTCTGTACAATTTGACCTATTGACCTAGTTTTTGATCTGATATGTCCTGCTTTCAAACTGGTCCTAGATATCATTAAGGAAAACCATCCTGATCAAGTTTCATGAGTAATGGACTGAAAATGTGGCCTCTAGAGCGTACACAAAGTTTTTCAAAGATTTCACCTAGTGACCTAGATTTTGATCCCATGTGACCTATATTGAAACTCATTCAAGATATCATCAAGACAAACATTCTGACTAATTTTTTAGAGTTTTGGACTGAAAATATGGTCTCTAGAGTGTACACATTAAATTTCTAAGATTTGACCTACTGAGCTAGTTTTTGACCCCATGTGACCCACTTTCTAACTTATCCTAGATATTATCAAGACAAACATTCTGACTAAGTTTCATGAGTATCAGACAGAAAATGCGGCCTCTAGAGCGTACACAAGGTAAAAGTTGACAACAGACAACGCACGCCGGACACAGCATGATCACAAAAGCTCACCTTGAGCACTTTGTGCTCAGGTGAGCTAAAAAGTTAATTGATGTAGTATGTATAATGTCCTTTTAACAAAAACTAGAGTATATAACTATGTAAAACAGAAATAATTAAAAGCTCTGGCATATAACCTTAAGACTCTTAGCATGCTAAAAGGCAACTTTATATTTTTTGTGCTTTTGTTGACAGTGCAGATCAAGATCAGACCAGACAGAATGAACAGTTTGATCTTGGATTTACACTGTCAGAATTTATTCAAAACATTCTGGCCTAAAACAGCCTTCAATCTGCAATAAATAGGTTTGTCCTACAATCAAAAACCGAAAGTCTTCATATAGTCCATTTAGCTTTCTAAGCTTTGAACTCATCAACTGTTTCAACCTTTCACCTCATATGTGATTTAATAAACTTGTGAGCAAGAAGGCCATGATGGCCCTTAACTAATCATTTACACATGCAAAGTGGCTGATGAGCGTTGTTAGGGCTAATGTTGGTATATACCTTCAGATGTATATAAATACCCCGCAGTTAAAGTAAACTTCAGAAAGGAAGTAGGGGGGTTGGTGTAAAAACTAAGAATTTCTTACAGTGAAACTGTTTTGAGCCTTTATTTTTAACCATATACTGGTAAATAAATTGAATGAAACTTTTAAGCCGACAGCTAAAACTCAAATGTTGATATTTTAAACTTATTTTTGGAGAAAAGCATCTCCCTATCAGACAGTATAGATACAAAGATCAGACTGCACGTTCTGTGCAGTCTGATCTAGATCTACACTGTCTGCAAAAGGTCATTGAGTTGCGCTTAGCAGCCTAAGGGTAAAGCTGCTAAATGAAGTAACTCGATATTTTCAGCGTATATCAGAAACCAAAATATTGGGATTTCACAGTTCTTTTCATCAGAAAAATTTTTCATTAGCGGACAGTGCAGATCAAAGATCAGAGTGCACATTTGTGTACTCTGATCTTGATCTATGCTGTCCACAGAAACAGCTTAAGTCACACTTAACGCCTAAAGACTTTACTTAGTAAAGAGGAAAAAAAAAAAACTACTATAAGGAAAAAATAAATGGGAAAACATGGAGATATTTCATTTCAGAGATTTTTTAAATTTCTCACAGTGCATAATAGCCATGCTGTAGAGTTTTATATGAGGTCAAAGGTTGAATAATATACTAAATGTATTTTCACCTCTACTGAGGATCAGTGACTATCATATTTGCCATGGAAACAATCCTGAAAGAATAAAGATATAGTAAGAGCCATCATAAAATGCAATTTCATTCACTTTAAGAAAATACTGTAACCCTTTGCAGACTTTTAACAACCCTGGGAAAGAAACCTTTTGAAAACATGATGGGAAAAGGAGAAAATGCTGGTTACCAGCATTTTCTCCTTTCCCCACAATGTTTTCTACCCTATTAAAGAAAAATTGCACCATTTGAGCTATATTGAGATTGTCATCTGCAAACGCTTTCAATTTAGGTATGACTAATGTTTTATCATCTGGTGAAGGGTTAACCCTTTACCAAACAATTCTTTTTAACAACCCGGAGTAAAAGGGCTTTTTAAAGCAATGTGGGAAAAGGAGATAATGCTACTGCTATCATTTCCTCCTTTTCCCACATTGTTTTCCACTGATTCATTATATTCTTTGGTTGCAAAATGCTTCCAGCATGAGCAAGTCTAAAATTTCGTTGTCTGGTAAAGAGTTAATAGACAATATAGCTGTTCAAACATAGCTGGTCATTCAAACATAACTTACATTAGTCTAGGTTCTGAGGTTTGGAACTCTGAGATACATGAACTACCTGAAATGCACGGCAGCATCTCCAACAAGTGTCTTTTGTTTCCATGACTTTTTAACCCTTTACCACACAATCTGGAATTTTAACGACCCTTAGAAAGAGGCCTTTTGAAAACATCATGGGAAAAGGAGAAAATGCTGGTAACCAGCATTTTCTCCTTTTCCCATAATGTTTTCTTCCCTTACCAAAACAAAATTCAATATTTGAGTCACATTTATTTTGCCATCTGCAAATGCTTTCAAATTGGACAAATCTAAAATTTTGTGGTTTGGTAAAGAGCTAAATTGCTTCAACAAAGAGTCCCATGTTCTTACTCCCCTTTGCACTAGTTTTAACTTTTATCCTGTTAACTCTTTACCACAAAATTCCGACTTTTAACAACCCTGAAAAAGAAGGCTTTGGAAAACATTGTGGGAAAAGGAGAAAATGCTGGTAACCAGCATTTTCTCCTTTTCCCACAATGTTTTCTACCCTATCAAAACCAAATTTTGTCATTAGTGTGACCTTTAATTTGTCGTCTGCAAATGCTTTCAATTTGGAAAAGTCTAAAATTTTGTCGTTTGGTAAACAGTTAGGTAAGTTAAATAAAACTTTCAAGCCGAGAGTATAAACCCAAATATTACCATTTCAAAGTTTTATTCTTCAGAGAAAAATTTTCTCCTTATCAGAACTTGTAGATATAAGATCAGACTGCACATTCTGTGCAGTCTGATCTTGATCTACACTGTCTGCAAAAGGTCCTTAAGTCACGCTTAGCAGCCTAAAGGGGTAAAAGCATGGTGGGTGAGGCAGAAAATGCTATTGGCCAAGATTCTCACGTTTCTCTGGAAGTTTTCTATGCTTTATAAGACAATTCCAAACTTTTGTTTGCAATCTGCAAAGTTTTTCAAAATGGAAAAGTCTGAACTTATGCCATGTGGTTAAGACTTAACTCTTTACCAAACGACAAAATTTTAGACTGGTCCAAATTGAAAGCACTTGCAGACGACAAAATAAATGTCACTCAAAAGTTGCAATTTGTTTCCAGCAGGGTAGAAAATATTGTGGGAAAAGGAGAAAATGCTGGTTACCAGCATTTTCTCCTTTTCTCACAATGTTTTCAATAGGCTTCTTTCTCAGGGTCGTAAAACCAGGGACTGTTTGGTAAAGGATTAATGGCTATCTTCCTCACAATGTTTAACTCTTTAGCAAACGACAAAATTTCAGACTTGACCAAAGTGAAAGCATTTGCAGATGACAAAATAATTGTTACTCGAATGATGATTTCTGTCCTTAATAGGGTAGAAAACATTGTGGGAAAAAGGAGAAAATGCTGTATACCAGCATTTTCTCCTATTTCCCTCAACTTTTTCAAAAGCCTTCTTCTTTGGCGTCGTTAAAACTCAGGACTGTGTGGTAAAAAGTTAAACAATATCAAAGAAGACAGAGGAAAAACTTTCATCCAAAATATGTAATGCTGGAAAAGAATTAGTCTACGAAAAAACACACCAAAAACCAATTGAACACCCTCCCACCCACCCCAAAATAGTTTAAGTTCAAGGGCAGATAACTTTGTTATGGTTTGTAATACTTGACTGTTTGCAAGATGGATGGATGGATGGATGGATGGATGGATGGATAGATGGATGAATGGATGGATGGATGGACAAACAAACAAACAAACAAATCAATGAACACTAGGAAAAGTGATCTATTACCCTATGTGTAGGCATAATTATCCTTATTTAAGAAGGGATACAGAACCAAAGCATTGCAGATTTGACTGCATTTCAAGACCACATTGAGCAGAACCATCCTTTACTGCCTAAAATGCCTTGCTTCAAACCCTTTTTTACACTGAACAGCAGCTGATGTAACAAGTCTCTAAAACAATAGTTTGTGTATAAATCCGAAACCTAAATAGAGCCAGAAAATTTATGTACTAGTTATTGCAGATGAATCATTTCAAATAAATTTACCAAAAAATAAAGCTTTTAATACGATTGCTACAAACCAATATTTTCCGACAGCAAATATGCTTGCAAATTTTATTCGACAACACAGAAACTGAGTGCTGCAAACAGATGTATATGTATGTTTCAAATTGTAATAAGATATACTATTACTCTCAAACGATAACATGTCTTTCAACCGAGCAGCTGAATTCATAACTGTTTAGGGGAAACCAGTATTCTTTTCTCCACAAATGCCCATTGTACTTTTTAGGATTCAATGTTAAAATTGTTTGTTAAGTAGTCATCGTGGCGCAGTGGTAAGGCTATCGGACTGCAAAACTGCGCCAATTTATGCTGAAGTAACACATTTGTTGTAATGAAACAATGCATTTAAACTGTCTTACCTTTTATGTGTTTGTTTTGTTATATTGTATATGGCTTGCAACACGGGAAAAGAGGCATTTGGACATTTGCATAAAATGCCGTCTCCGATCAGCCTGCGCAGTCCATGCAGGCTAATCCGAGACGACACTTTACGACTACATTATATTTTGTGCTACAATAGACTTGCGCAAAACAGAAAATTGCATAAAAACTGAAAGTGAGACGACACTACGCAAATGTCCGAATGCCCTTTTTGGCGTGTTGCAGGCCATATATGAACAAAGGCTACAATTATCATCTGAGAGTAATAGTAACAGAAAAAAACTGCAATCATACAGCATCAAATTTGTAATGTTAGAATAATACAGTGACACATACAAAATGAAAGAGAGTCTTTTTAGTAGCGTACATACATGTATGTATTTTATTCCATAACACCATTTTATCAGCAATTTACCAACAACAGTCCACATTGTTAATTTCCTGAACAGTTTTGAAACAATAGTTTAACCAGTTCCTTCATCCTGACATATGTTTGTACACAATGGGTTATCTCATAATCTGGTAATATTTATGGAATCCTACTCACTGTTTTTCGTAGGTAATATTATTTGTACATCATAAAATGTCTCATTCTCTGATTATATTTGCTCTTACTTAATTCTTTGCCATTAAGCAAAATTTTTGATACAGCCATAATCGAAAGCCTTTGCATACAACCCATCAAATGAAGCTCAAACGATGGGATAAGCTTTGTTAGGGTGGAAAATATTGTGGGAAAAGGAGAAAGGCTTGTTAACACAAATAGATTCTCCAGGAGAAAACAATGTGGGAATAGGAGAAAATGCTGATTACCAGCAATTTTTCCTTTTCTCACAATGTTTTCAAATTGCTTCATACTAAGGGTCATAACTATAGATAAAACATGAACAGGATTAATTCTGTGTCTTGTGGAAAGCATAGCAAAGTGACAGTTAAGAGGTAAAGGGTGTTAAGCAGGAAGGAACTTTCATATTAATTTTATCTGTCAAATGTCTAGTCTGGTATAATGCTATGATATACTCACAATAAGTGCCTCTAATCAATTTCTCCTAGAATAAATGTCAAGTGTGATAATCAAACCAATGTCACATCAGTTTGTTTGAATTGAGTTTCACTCTGCTTTCAACAGTATTTCCATCATATCACAGTTAAAGGTCAACCACGGGGTAGTTGTGTCTTGTCTGGGTTTCACAAGCGCTGACATGTCCAGCCTATGGACACCCCTATTAAAAGCCCAGAGCCTCAAGCAAGAATTGAACCTAGGACCTCCAGGTGTTATTTCCTAGGACCTCCAGGTGTTATTTCCTACACCTTTACCAGAGCCGTACATGCAGGACCTCTTGGAATATCAAACCTGTTACATTTGTTTGTTTAAAGACATGTCATGCTTTTAACAGTATTTTCATCAAATCATGATGACAGCACTAATGCTATTCATTATTTTGTTATTATTCACATAAGCTTGGCTTGGGCTCTGCAGTGGCTTGCAGAAGGACACAGCCATGGTGCTTTAAACCGTTTTCAACCACATTTTACTTTTTAGTCATATTACGGCAACAGCTCACTTATCCATGCCAGTTCTAGGTTTCAACAGTACCAGACTAGGTCTCTGAAGTGTCTTTCCAAGGACACTACCAGGGAAAACTTTGCACTTCATATGAGGACTAAACCTAAGGCTTCAGCATCAGGTCTACCTTCACCACTGAGCCGTACAGGACCCCATCCCTTCCCTGTTGAAACAGAGTCTATTTTTAACATAACAGTACTTTACATTTGATAGCCGAGACAACCTTGAGGGAAAGGAGATAATGCTGGCAACCAGTGTTTTTGCCTTTTTCATCACTGTTTTCAAAAGCCAAATTCCTGTGGGTCTGAAAAATGTGGGTTTGTTCGGGAAAGGGTAAAGAAGGAAAAAGTAGTTAAATGGCTTATGACATACACTGTTTGTCAAAAACCACTCATAAACACAAGCTTGTTCAGATAGGCGCCTGTCTAAATTCATTAATTTTCTAACCTGACGCCTTTACCAAACAGTCTTGAGTCTTAATAATCATAGAGACCACTTTTGAAAACACTGTAGGAAAAGGAAAGAATGCTAAGGTAACAAACATTTTCTCCTTTTCCCACATTGTTTTCAAACCTTTTATTGACCAGTCTTTGCATTTCTGTAACATAATAATGTCCTCTGCAAACGCTTTCAAAATGGACATGTCTGAAATTTCGTCATCAGGTAGAGAGTTAACTCTTTACCACATGATAAAATTCTACACTTGTCCAGATTGAAAGCAACTGCAATAAGTGTGGTTCAAATGATGAAATTTGTCTTTCATAGAGTAGAAAACACTGGGAAAAGGAGAAAATGCTGAATTCCAGCATTTTCTCCTTTTCCCACAGTGTTTTCAAAGGCTGTCTTCCTCAGGAGCTTAAAAACAAAGAATTGTTTGGTACAATGTTGCGTTCAAAGAGCAGTAATCCGATTGGCTGAGGCATTCTGTCTGGGCATGGATTGTAATAGGTAAATACTGTAATAGGGTCCCTGGTCTAAGTAGCCAATCAAACAAATCTATCTTGACATTAAGAATTACAAGTGAATTTAGGACATGATTCATGTAAGCTAAAAGTTACAAAGGAAAAACTGTTCCATATAAGCAATACCTCCATGTGTCACACTGTTTTTCATGATGCTTCAATCAGGGAAGAACCAAAAACTTACATGATGAAAAAGATTTAGCCATGTGTAAATACCAGTTACCAATATAGCCCAGTCCATACCTGTATATGCTAAATTTCAAAGCATACAGAAAGCTTTAGAATGACAGTTAGTATATTTTTGCACATAGATCACAGATTCAATCCTTTCTATTTTTAAGAACAGTAACCATCACCTTTAGCCTAAAAATGAAAGTATGTGAGCCACATGCACATTATCATCTAAACCTGGAGAAAGTTTCATGAACTCAGCCCTTAACCCTTTACCAAACAATCCCTGGTTTTTACGACCTTGAGATAGAAGCCTTTTGAAAACAATGTGGGAAAAGGAGAAAATGCTGGTAACCAGCATTTTCTCCTTTTCTCACAATGTTTTCTACCCTGCTTGAAACAAATTTCAATTTTTGAGTTACGTTTATTTTGTCGTCTGCAAGTGCTTTCAATTTGGACCAGTCTAATATTTTGTCGTTTGGTAAAGAGTTAAATTGTTTGGAGTTTACAGTTAATTTGTAATCCTTTCTATTTTTAGACACATTGACCTTGACTTTGAATGTAGCTTTTACATAAAGGTATGTAAAATTTATTATTATCATCTAAACATAGTTGAAGCTTCATGAAAAATGCCTTCGATGCTTTAGCCTGTAGGCTGATTCTACTTTTGCCCTCCTTTTTGTAACTGGGACCTTCACCTTGAACTAAGCCAAACAACAAAGGTATGTGTATAATCTGCTAATCAGGACCTGTTCTAATACTAATTTTGTAAACCTAGCTCACAGATTGTGGAAGTAGTTTCACATTTTAATTTCGTCTATTTTTGATAATGGTGACCTTGCCCTTAGCCAAAAAACAAAGGAAAGTGCACCATCTGCATACTAATGACTTGTGTACTCCTAGACGAAGACTCAGAAGGTGGCCTAAAAGGTCCAGTAACAACCAGAAGTAAACAATGCAGATGTTAAAATGCATTTAAGTTTAAATCATACCTTTTAAAATTATGAAAATTGTGATGACAATTACTTATTGTGCAGTCTGTCCAAGTATTAGTAGCTGGCAGAAAAATGAATTTTATAACTAGGTCAAAAATTGCCGAGTCACACCATCATTTGTTTGCTTTTGACATGATTTTAAAATTCATATTTCTACCAGTGACTAACGCTTGGACTGACCACATAAAAACAGATTGTTATCTCCACAGTACTTTCCATACTTTGAAATGGTGTATTTTAAATCTAAATGCATTTGAACATCCACACTGTTAACTTTTGGCCACTTCTAGGCCGTTAATCAATTTTGAGGTATCACAAGACCTGGGGTAAGGTGGATGAATGGAAAAAGCAAATGATAGGAGCCCAATTGCATAGTAGAGTCATATGCCTAAGAAAAACCATCCAAGCTGCTGGCAAGAGGCAATAGCAACTTTTTCCTCAATATTTTTTACGACTGCCTTCTGCATGAACATAAAAAAAACTTGTATCTATGCTGTAAGCTGTAAGCTGGAAAGCATTAATATGCTTCAGAGTGCCTATCACAACTATGGCTTTTGGGAACAGTGTAGATAAAGATCAGACTGCACAAAATATGCAGTCTGATCTTTGATGTACACTGTCCACTTTAAAGCAGCCTAGAAATTGCAACATAATTATAATTTTTTTCCACTCATTTAACTCTTTACCAAACAAGCCCTGGTTTTCACGACCCTGGGAAAGAAAGCTTTTGATAACCTTGTGGGAAAAGGAGAAAATGCTGGTAACCAGCATTTTCTCCTTTTCCCACAATGTTTTCTACTCTTCCAAAATCAAGTTTCAATGTTTGAGTCATGTTTATTTTGTCTTCTGCGTATGCTTTCAATTAGGACAAGCCTGAAATTTTGTCATTTGGTATAGAGTTAAAATGTCTTTGCTGTTGTATATTTGGCACACTAAGGACTATCACCTATAAATAAAACAGGTATCATGCAAACAGTACATAGATATACATGGACAACATTAAGTTAAACCAATAACAAAATACATCATCCATCAAAAGCAGGGATATGCGTGTCCGACAAAAGCTATGAGAGAAAAATTCCATATAGATTTTTTTAATGAGATTTTTTTTAAAAATTATGGGAATTTTTGTCAATGCCCATGAAATTAATAAAAAAAAAAAGGGGGGATACACACAAGCTTAAAACTGAGCTGAAGTGAAAATAAAGTCACCCACACTCTGCTACAAAGTTCTGTCATATTCTTCTAACTCTACTATCTATCAAATAGTAATTTGAGTTGAGTTGAATGACACATACATAAACTTAGCAGATCAAAAAGATTCAACTTTGTAAAATTTTGTAACAAATTCAGTGTTCACTCTCTCAAATTTCTGCGTATATCACGTTATAGAATTGAAATTATTGTCATACCCTCTTATACGGAATCTTAGACCTACCCCAGATTTAAAGCTCAGGGGTATGTGTAACCTTGAAATAAAAAGCTTGTGGAAATATTGAAATTTGAATCCTGCTAATCCTTCAAATACAGAGAAGTGCGATGATCTCCTCTGTACACAACCGCATTACACATATTCCATGCATGTTAATACTCCTCTCGATTCCCGAGAGTCAACATTTTTTTTTTGACGACAGCTTCAAAATCCAACCGCGATTTAGGGTAGATCTAGCTACATCGTATTTGTGCTGCTTACTATCAAAATGTCTTCAAATTGTACCGACTGATACGGTTTTACTTTTGGAACAGTGACGTTCTTGACAGAGATGGATGATGTTTTTATCTTGATCGTACCACAACCAGTGGTGGTTTTGAAGCCATTTTTACTCGGAGCCCCAGAGATTGAGCTAATCACTTTGAATATCGTTTGTTGCCCTCTTTGGGCTTCAACTTCGTTTTTAGTGGCGCTTTCGATCGAAAACTCTGTCTGCAAACTTGCAACACGAAAAACGTTTTACAGAACAAAACCAAGCTGTTTTCCAAAACAATTACTTAGATGTACACTTGTCACAACTCGGTCAATTCCGTACCTACATCTAACTTGATCAACGGTTCACCTGAGGTTTGCCGAATGCGTAATGCGGTCTAGATTCAAGCATCTACACGATATCAATTCAAAAGCATGTGTACACCAGTCTGAATGATTTATATCCCTTGGCGACTATCAAAAACGAAAGTAAAAGTTGGTTTTTATGTAACTACTGATCTTTTCATTTGGATGCAATTTTTTCTAGCGTTTTGAGATTTTTAACGAGATTTCTCCGATTTTTCTGTGATAATATCGCGGAATCGAGGCGTTGGCATATCCCTGAAAAGCAGAGTACTATAGATAAACACTATAAAGCTATAAAGCTGACACCAAGAAAAATCAGCTGAATTTCTGTTTAGAAATGAAAAAAAAAAACATCAAACTAAAATTTTTCTTGTTTGGATTTAATTGTTTGTTTTGGCCGAGTTTAAATTACTGTTTGTTTCATCAAACAATTTTATTCATTTCATCCTTGACTGCATGTAGAAATACTTATTCCAATTCATCTGTTATAAATGAAATCAAAATCTACTGCCTGATATTTTTATCTGAAAGGTACAAATACTGTGCAGTACCCATTCTAATAATTATCTTTCTTTTGATTATAAAAAGGTCCTAAAACCTAGTTGACACAGACATGAAAAAAAATAAGATGAATAATATATTTGAAAAATAAACAGCATATTTTTCTTGGTGTGAGAAAAGTGAAGACTACATATCTCAGTGAAAAGATTTCTAAAAACTACAAACAGCCACACCTTGTTTGAAAATGTAACCTCCACAAGAACGTCAATATGTTAAATTTGCATACAATGTAAATAACCATCTAATTGCAATCCATACACTTGTTCCAACTCTTTACCAGACAACAGAGTTTTAGATTTTCTATATTGAAAGTAAAAGGAAGGAAATGCCAGCTGGGTAATAGCATTTTCTCCTTTTCCCTTGCTGTTTTCGAAGGCCCTCTTTCTAAGGGTGGTTAATACTCAGTATTGTCTGGTAGTAAGGAGAAAAACAAGATATCAGAATGATTCTAAGAAAGAAATTATATATCATCTCTATACAAGTTAACACGATTATGAGCCATGCTCTGTGAAAAGGTGGTTTAATGCATGTGCAAAAAATATCAACTCATATCAGCCTGCACAGTCCATTGCTATTCCTGAAATTTTCCTGCATGTCGCAGGACATTCTACATCATGATTCAGCCACCTTTTAGACAAAATAGATCTATATCATGCAGTGTGGTGTGGGGAATAATAAATAGTGAAGATGCACTAAACCCCTTTTCCCAGAGCACAGCTCATACAATATATATGGCCTGCAACACGTGAAAAGGGGCATTCGGACATTTGCGTAAAGTGTCGTCTCGGATCAGCCTGCGCAATCCACGCAGGCTGATCCGAGACGACACATTCCGGTTTTATGTAATTTTCGGTTTTGCACATGTCTACTGAAGCACAAAACCTAATATAGTCGTAAAGTGCCGTCTCGGATTAGCCTGCGCAGACTGCGCAGGCTGATCCGAGATATTTTACGCAAATGTCCGAATGCCCCTTTTCGCATGTTGCAAGCCATATGTACTAGTATATGTATATGGTATACTTTCACACTTGGTGTGACTGTTACAGAACAAAAGCAATATAACTAACTGTAAATACGGTAATTAATCTTGATGCAGGTCGTGATGTTGTAAGCTCTAGTTTGACCCCAAGTGCATTAAGCACACCTTAGCTAGCTTAATATGTGAACAGCGCATATCAAGATCAGACAGTACAAAGTCAAAATAATAATTATACGTGTATTTGTCAACTTGATCTTGATCCTCACTAGTATTAATGGTATTTGTATTGCAGTACTGGTCACTTCCAAATGAAAGGGGGGAGAAGAGAAAGAGAGCTATTTTTCAATCAACAAAATTAAAATTCTGAGACAATAACAAGTCAGCAGCTCTCTATCCTGAAATATTCAAGTCCAGTCCTGAAATGAAAATCAATTTTCCCTAACCTGGTCAATATACTTTCTGTTTACACAAATAATGGATTCTTAAACTTTTAAAAGCAATTTACAAAGTAGTGCTGGCAAATAAAAATATCTCAGTAACATTAAATTTTAACATTTGGCCATGAATTTCAAAAACAAAAATTTCTTTGATCCCTAGCACATGATGGTCTCTATTGTGAAATCAGGATTTATCATGACCTTCACAGCCACTTTTTTTTTTTTCATTTTGTAAAACATTAGTTAGCCCATAACATCACAACCTGATACAGTCCTATGGACAAGCCAAACTATATCCTCATATAATTTTTACTACCCTCTCTCCAGCAAATCTCATTGTTTAAGGCACATTTGAACGCTTGTCTGGAACTGCTTTCAATATTTTTAAGTCTAAAGTTTTCCAAGGATAGAAATGAAGTTTTGTGATATCTTGAATTTTCAGAGAATACAGACTTTGAATGATTCTAGTTTTATGTCCCCTAGACACTGATGGTCGTGTTAAACTCACTTAAACCTTTAGGACACACACATGAGTTTAAACGACCTGAGCAAGAAGGCTTTTGAAAACATTGTGGGAAAAGGAGAAAATGCTGGTTACCAGCACTTACTCTTTTTCCCAGAATGTTTTCTACCCTTGGACAACTTACCTCAGCTATATTTGATTTGATGTCTTCAAATACTATGAATTTAGACAAGTCTATAATTTTGTGGTGTGGTAAAGACTAAATAACGCAGTGTTGTTTAGGTTGAGCTGTGGAGTAAGGCTTGTGCATAGGGCTGTTTATTCTAGTATTACAACTACAGTGCCCAATCTTTCTGTACAGTGAAAAAAAATAACAAGACGAGAGTTAGTCACAATACCAGCTATTTACCTAAATCATTCTCATCAGCTTCTATAATACTAATCTGGGATATGGTCAACTTCCCTTTGGATTTAGTGAAGTTGACAGTGAGTTTGTCCTGCCCATTTTTGCGTTCCTAAATAAAAGGTTATAAGATTAGACATTAGAAGTTTTCTTTTTTAACTGTTTAACAAACGTCAAAATTTTAGCCTGGTCCAAATCGAGATCATTTGCAAACAACAAATTAAAGTAGCTCAAATGGCTGAATTTGCCCTTGATAGAGCACAAAACATCGTGGGAAAAGGAGAAAATGCTGGTTACCGACATTTTCTCCTTTTCTCTAAATCTTTTCACAAGCCTCCTTCCGCAGGGTCGTGAAAACCAGGGATTGTTTGGTAAATGGTTAATTTAGCAATTTATGAAGCGATCTTATGTTTAACCCTTTAACACACAATCCCAAGTTTAAATGACTCTGAGAAAGAAGGCTTTAGAAAACATGGTTGGAAAAGAAGAAAATGGTGTTAACCAGCATTTTCTCCTTTTCCTACAATGTTTTCAAACATATGACAGACAATTTCTATAATTTGACACAATCACATCAACCCCTTACCACACAATCCCGAGTTTTAACGACCCTGGGAATAAGACTTATGAAAACATTGTGGAAAAAGGAAAAAAAATGCTGGTAACCAGCATTTTCTCCTTTTCCCACAATGTTTTCTAACCTTTCAAGAACAAACCCAATCATTTGGGGCACATATAACTGTCATCTGCAAATACTTTCAGTTTGGACTAGCCTAAAATGTTGTTGTAAAGAGTTGAATTTGCATATGTAAATACGTTCACTTCAGACAAATTTACATTTTTATTGTGTGCTAAAGAGTTGAATGACTACGAAGTAGGGGGCTTCTGAAAACATTGTAGGAAGAGCAGAAAATGCTAGCCAACCGGCATTTCTCCTTTGCCCACAATGTCTTCTTCCCTTTCAATTAAAAAATCCCACCAAAAGCCACATTTAAATTATCTGCAAATGTTTTCAAAATGGACAAATCTAAAATGTTTTTATTTGGGAAAGAGTTAACACAGTCGGAGAGGCATAGTGAGTTGTCAGCTAGAGCCGCAAGAATACATCATTTAATTCTGAACCAAACAATCTCTTACTTTTTTAATGCGGTGAGTTACGAGGCTTTTCACGATATTGTAGGGAAAACTAGAAAATGCTGTTAACCCTTTACTACACAATCTCCAGTTTTAACGACCTCGTCTCAGGAAGAATTCTTTTGAAAACATTGTAGGAAAAGGAGAAAATGCTGGTCACCAGCATTTTCTCCTTTTGCCACAAATGTTTTCCTCCCTATCAAAGACAAATTCCATCATTTGAGCCACATTCAGATTGTCATCTGGAAATACTTTCAATTTGGAAATGTCTAAATTTTTTTTCTGTTTGGTAAAGAGTAAACCAGCATTTTGTTTTCTTTTTCCCCACAATATATTCCACCCTTTTCTAGACAAATCATATCAATTGTGCCATCATGTGATGCTTAAGAATACTTTTGTTTGGTAAAGAGGTACATGCAGTCAGCCAAAGCTGTAAAGATAAGTTCAGTTAAACTATAAGCATGGCCCTATAAAGACTCATTCATTCAGATTTAATCAGTAGATTGCTTAACCTTTCATCAAACAACCAAGAGTCCTTGAAAAAGCAGCACTTTGAAAACAAAGTGGAAAAAGAAGAAAGTGCTGATGACCAGGACTTTCTCCTTTTTCCATAATGTTTTACATTACATTAAAAGGAAAAGTTGTATCTTTTGTGCCTCATTTTAAATGTTGTTTGCAAATGCTTCCAATATGGACATTGCCTAAAATTTTATTGTTTGGTAAAGAGTTAACCCATTACAATAGAAATCTGAATTTTCAGTCCTTGCAGCTTTTGATAGTACTGCAGGAAATGGAGCTTTTTCAAAGCAATTGCTCCATTTCCTAAAATGCTTTCTTAAATACAATGTTCCTTGCTTTCAAATATTTCTCTTGTGCATGACTTTTACAAGTTTATACACAAACTGATCAGCCTGTGCATAAGTGGTAAGTGGTTAACAAGGCTAATGCTGCAATTACAAGGCATTCTTTATGCTAACAAATCTCATGATATCCGACAGTACAGATGCAAGATCACACTGATTGTCACCTACCGGTACATGTATTCTATTTGCTGATTCTGTTATACAACAGCTTTTTATTTTCTAGGCTGCCTTGCACAGCTTTCACTTTTTTTTCAGCTCAATTTTTCATGTGCTTTCTTGCTTTGACCTTTACAACAACTTTCCCCGACCTCATTTTTACAGACTGTAGAGAAGGCTTTTGCAAACATGTAGGGAAAAGGAGAAAATGCTGGAAACCAAAATTTCTCCTTTTTCCACATCTTTTTCAACCCTTCTCAAGAAAAATACCATCATTTAAACCATGTTTATATTTATGTCTTTAAATGCTTTCAAAATGGACAAGTGTAAATCTTTGTTGTATGGTAAAGGGTTAACAACTGTCTCACAAGCAATTTCGGGAGAAATTTTATGGCTCCTGAAGAAAGAGAAAGAAACTAATATGAAGGGACCATAGAAATTGTAGTGCTGCTACTGGAGAAATTGTTGGTTTTAAACAATTTCCCAATTTCTAGTTTTTTCTTTAACTTCCTACTGCACACTAGCAAAAGGTACTACCATAAGGATAAACTATACAGGTTGATAAATAATTTCATTGTATGTCTTAGTATTAATCAATATGAGGCAAGGACACTGGGAAAGAGCACCATGCATGTATCTAACCCTTACGTTATAACCATTTGTTTTCACTTCCCTGAAGAAGAAGGTTTAGAAACCATTGTGGGAAAAGACGCAAATACAGGTAACAAGCATTATACCATTTTCAATAATATTTTTCACACTTCCAAAAAAAGAAACCCCTATCATTCAAGACACATTAAATTTGTCATCTCCATTTTTTTTTTTCAATTTGGACGTGTGTAAACTTTTGTTGTCAAGTACAGAGTTTATGGCTCTGAAACATGGGGATATACCTATTCCAAATGATACAGTCTTTCCTAAAACTTATGTTGTTGCTATATAGTTCACCACTGAATATCCACAACAAATGTTTAAGATAATTACTATTGCCTTTATTTTGTATCCTGTTTAGTCATAACTGAGCTGAGCAGAATAGAAAAGGTAGAGTTCTTTATCATGACATTTGCATGTGATAGTGACACTATAAAAAGCCAACATATCACTTTTCGTATGATTTTTCTTGTTTCATTCTTTCAGTCATTCCTACATCCACTCATCTATGAAACATCCACCAACACATCCATCCATGATCAATCAGCAGCTGATACCTTCCTTACTTTGTCAATCCAACCAACAGCAGTCAGTCTTCCCTCCCTGAACCAACCAACCAAACAATCAAATGAACAACCCATCGATCAATCAGTTATTCAATCAATCAAACACTTCTTTCAATCATTGTAAATTCATTCTTTCATTCATACATACATTCATATTACAATGGTAATAAAAAAATTGCAGTTTTAAGAGATATAATTACAGCAGAATTTAGAGAAAAATAGCTCTTCAGTTTCTCCTCTTTTTCTGAAAGCATGGAAAATGATAAGCAAAAATCCCTCGACAATTTGAATCAAATATTCCTATTTTAACTCATTATCTTCTGCAAACTACCTTTCAAAGTCCTTTGCTGCAGATTTTGTAGGGATATAAGTTAACCCTTTACAACACATTCCTGAATTTTATGACTCTTAGAAGAAAGCCTTTTGAAAACATTTTCTCCTTTTCCCACAAGATTTACTATCCCTTTATGAACAAATCCCATTATTTTGCCATATTTAGCATATTCTGCATATAGTCATGGCAAGTCTAAGGTTTTGTCATGTGGTAGAGACTGATCCAATCTGATCTCAGCTGAATGATCAAGTCAATTCCAATCTGATCTAGGCTGAATGATCAAGTCAATGATCAAGTCAATTCCAATCTGATCTCAGCTGAATGATCATGTCAATTCCAATCTGATCCAATCTGATCTTAGCTGAATGATCAAGTCAATTCCAATCTGATCTCAGCTGAATGATATTCCAATCTGATCTCAGCTGAATGATCATGTCAATTCCAATCTGATCTCAGCTGAATGATCATGTCAATTCCAATATGTTATGGGACTAAACTTGTCATCCTAGAAATTTTTTAACCAAAGTTTCATTTTTGTACCTATTCAAAAGGTGAGTCCACTGACAGACAGAAATGAGATCTGCTGAAAACTAAATAAAGAAATCAGCCATAGTCCCAGAGAATAGGGTTTCTAAGCTAATTTGCAAGCCAAGACCTGAATACCTTGTCTGCTTAAACCTTACCTCTTTACCACACAATCCTGACTTTTAACAACCCTGAGAAAGAGGCCTTTTGAAAACATTGTTGGAAAAGGATGAAATGCTGGTAACCAGCATTTTCTCCTTTTCCCACAATGTCTTCTACCCTTTCCAATACAAATTTCAATTTTCAAGTCACATTTACTTTGTCCTCTGCAAATACTTTCAATTTAGGCAAGTCTAAAATTTTGTTGTTTGGTAAAGAGTTAGAGCATAAAATAAATGAAACAGACATTTCCAACCAACAAATATGACACAGAGAAGCCCAAAATCGTGGTTGCTTTTGTCTATAATGTCTCAGCAAATCAGACAGTGTAGATAAAAGATCACACTGTTTATTTTATGTAGTCTGACCTTTGATCTACACTGTCTGATTATCAGAATTTTCTTCTCTTCCTAGAATGTTTTCAAAAGCCTTTTTTAACAGAGATTTTAAAGTGCTTTAAGGGTTGATAAAATAAATGAATCTGTCATTTTTAATCAGAAAGCCAGACCCAAGTAATGTCATCTCATGGCAAGTTTGTCCAAAGCTACTGCAAGAAGTATGACAGAATAGATCTTACATGTACCATTTCCAGAAAAGCTTCTTGAATTGAACGTGATACTTGAGCTGCAGTTAACACTCTACCAGATGACAGAATTTTCGACTTGTCCATCTTGAAAGCATTTGCAGATGAAGAATTAAACATGGCTCAAATAGTGAGTGTTGTCTTTATAACAGTACCCAACAATGTGTGAAAAGTAAAAATGCTGGTTACCAGCATCATCTTCTTTTGCCACAATATTTTCAAAAGCCTTTTTCTACAATAATAATAACATGGGATTGTTTGGTAAAGGGTTAAGACACAAGCAATGCATTTCAGAAAACGTAAGTGAAGTTGTCCCATCACCTCATGTGCATTTATTTGGTGTTTTTCTAGACTTCAAAATGGCTACACTATTGTAAGCAATTTCTCTATATCTCTCAATGTTTTTAAGTTTCACATATAAAAGTGTGTTTATACAAGGAGGAAAGGTTGTATTATAAGATATGTCTAGACGGATCATACTTAAAGATTCTCTCTGGTCATTGGGCCTCTAGAAAGCCAGCTAGTGGCAGCAAAGTTTGTTTTTCCTCCTGTTGGTATATAAAATCTGATTTGATCAGAATTGTCACTTAAAACTTCATTAACTCGTTTCTCCCTTTCCCACAATGTTCCTATCACATTAAAGAAAGAAATCATCATTGAGCTACATTTATTCTTTCGTCTGCAAATTATTTCAATTTTGTCTAGTCCAAAATTTTGTCATTTGGAAAAGAGTTAAAGGAATTTGCAGCAGATAACTTCAGAAAGACCTGTGCACAATACTGATAACTAACCCTGCGTTTACACCATGTTTCCAGCAGCCATAGCAACCCCATTTCTGACAACCCTGGACAAAACAGGATTGATGTAATACAACGCAAAGGAACGGGATAAGCAAACTTGATCGCATCAGAACCTACCAGCTCATAACAAGCCGTAACAAGACCAAAAGACGATCCGTGTTTGGACATGGAAGCCCTTCTTTCACCGGCATCGATCAGGCCATAGAAGAACGCAACGATCGGCCCCTTCCGCTATGGTCTGGTAGGTTTCTCATCAGCATGGGGACTGCCTTGGCGAATCTTTTGACAGTCAAAAAACTTTGCACAGCAACCCTGGCGATCATGGTCTGACAAGTTTGCTTATCCCGTTCCTATGCCTTGTATTACGTCTATCCCGTTTTGTCCACGGTTGTCAGAAACATGGCTGCTGTGGCTGCCTGGAACATGGTGTAAATGGAGGGTTGCCTCCACAGCTTGTCACAGAAACCGTGAGGTACCGTAAAGAGACTTAACTAAACTTAAATGGAGAAAACACTGAACATTCTCATAGCACACCATGTTTCGGACAAACGGGGCTGCCAAGGTGCTCGGAACATGGTGTAAATGTAGGGTAACAAGAATTCAGGTTTAATTCATAAATACAGATACGTGTGGGCCAAATGAGGCAGAAGAAGAAATTTACAAGCAATTTTTCTTTTCATTCCTGTCGCTGCAAAACTTATTGCCAGACGAAACAAATATTCCATAAAAGAATACACAGCTGTTCAAACTTAGCTCAGATAGTTGAAGTAAAAAGGTAAGATAACTCTAATACAATTCAAAAAAATGTGTCAAAATTATGTCATGCTAAGCTATCATCCCTTGTTCATCACTAGTAGAAATGTGGATAAAATTAGAAAAATAACTTTGATACATTGTGGCAAAAATAAGCTTCAAAGTGTAAGATACTTTTTCAATGAATGACCATACCACATTACCTCTTTATCACATAATCATGAGTTTTAATGACCCTGAGAGAGAAAACTTTTGAAAACACTGATGAAAGGGAGAATATGCTGGTTATCGGCATTTTTCCTTTTACCTCTGTGTTTTCTATGCAACAAAAGACCAATTCCAACATTAAATTTTGATTTGGCATCTGCAAATGCTTTCAATTTGGTGGAGTCTAAAATTTTGTCTTTGGTAAATGGTAAAAAAAAAAGGAAATTTACATCTTGACAAAAAAATCTGACCATCGTCCTTTAACTCTTTACCAGAAAAAGAAATTTAAGATTCATCAAAATTAAAAGTATCTGTAGACAACAAATAAAATGTGGCCAAAATGATACAATTTGCCTTGCATAAGGTAGAAAACATTGTGGGAAAGGGAGAAAATGCTGGTTACCAGCATTTTCTCCGTTTCCCACAACATTTAAATACAAGATTTCCTCAGTTATTAAAACTTGGGATTGTGTGTAAAAGGGCTAAAAAAGCAATTTTCTTTCCCTCAAATATTTATCCTTTGTATTACTTGTTTCAGTGGTACGTCAAAATTAATTTCTAGAGCAATGGAATAGCTCTAAGACTGCTAATCATTTAAGCTTTTGAAAGAGTTGTGGGAAAAGGAGAAAATGCTGGTCACCAGCATTTTCTCCTTTTCTTGCCATATTTTGTATGATTACACAACCACATATCAAACACTCATAATGTGTCATCTGAAAAAACTTTATGGACAAATTTAAAATTTTGTCATGTGGTAAAGAGTTAACTCTTTACAAAACTTTGCCAAACTTTAGACTTGTCCACATTGAAAGCATTTGCAGATGACAAATTAAATGTGACTCAAATCACAGGATTCTCTTTAAAAGGACAAAAATCTTAGTAGAAGGAAAAAATACTCTAGTATTTCTCATTTTTCCACAATATTTTTAAAGCCTTGTTCATAACGTTGTAAAATCATGGTGTAATATGATTAAGGATAAATTAGCACATAAAACCCTTTACCAAAAAATCCAACTTTTTTGCAACCTTCAGTTTAAAGGGTTTCTGAAAGCATTATTGGAAAAGGAGAAATTGCTGTTAGCCAGCATTTTTTCCTTTTCCTTCAATGTTTTCTACCCTTTAAAAGACAGATCCTATCATTCAAGCCACATTAGATTTCTTGTCAGCAGATGCTTTTAATATGACCAAGTCTAATATTCTGTCGAGTGGTAAAGAGTTAACCAAAAATATCACAAAAAACAGTCACATGATGCATTCAGATGACAAGCTGTCATCCCACCATACTTACATGTAATTGTTTTGCGATAGCTCCATATAGCGTACTGTCATGCCAAACTTTGAAGACTATATCGGGAAGAAGAGCCATTACAATCAACACAAGCTCAGCCAGCCAGAATGTGACAGTCGACAGCATGGTGTTGAAGTCAAACAGCAAGTCATCAGTGTCGATGAGCCAGTTCCTTAAATACAAGTTTTACAACATAATAAAAATCAACTTTGCCCCCACTAGACAACTCCCAGACATTTGAAAAAATTTGCACACTGCAAATTATATACTGCTCAAGTGATGGGATTTGTCTTTAAAGGGTAGAAAACATGTCAGAAAATGGGTGTTTTCTGGTTACCAGTATTTTTTCCTTTTCCGACCATGTTTTCAAAACGCTTCTTCCTCATGGTTTTAAAAAACATGGAATAATTTGGTAAAGGATGAACCCTTTACCAAACAATCCCATATTTTCATGACCCCGAGGAAGAAACCCTTTCAAAAATATGAGAAAACAAGAGCAACGCAGTTGGGTGCCAATGCTCGGCTGCAAGTGCATGATTTTCAGTGAATATTCTTAGTGGAAAAAGGGGCACAACTATGTGAAATATACTTTAATGATTATCTGCCCTTGTTGTATCAATTCCCCTTTTGATAGTTAACAACTTGCCCAAGTTTGGAGTAAATAACTTCTGTAACAATAGAGATATTACAAAATGTCAAAGTTTTTGTATGATGATGACAACGCAGATGACGACGCCAGAGCTACAACTTTAACTTGTTGTTTTCTTTGAAAACAGCCGCGCTACAATTGCTAGAAACCAGCATTCTCTCTCTTTCTCACGGTGTTTTACACCTTTTCAAGACTGAGCTCCATTGTTAAAACCCCATTGAATTTGTCATCTGTGAATACTCTGAATTTTGACAAATCTAAAACTTTTTAAAATTTGTCCAGTATAGAGTTAATTCTTTACCACACAATCATAAGTTTTTACAACTTTGACAAAAATACCTTTTGAAAAAATTGTGGGAAATGGAGAAAATGCCAGTAACCAGCATTTTCTCACTTTCCTACAATGGTTTCTACTTTTCCAAAACTGAATTTCAATTTTTGAGTCACATTCTTTTTTTGTTGCCTCCAAATGTCTTGATTTTGGAATACTCTAATATGCCATCATCTAGTGAGGAGTTAAACTTCCAAAGATTGAAAATGATCATTTTCCATATGTGAATAATAATTTTAAATATCATAATCTCAAGACATCATATGGCTGATATATCTCAACATACTAGATATAGCAGGTACAGAACTTTCTCCTTTTCCCACAATGTTTTCAATAGGTTTCTGCCTCATGGTTACTGAAAATCGTGTGGTAACTGCTTAATAAGTTCTAAAGAAGGTACTCACGGCCATCTGACGAAGTTGTACAAGAAGGTTCCCACCAAAAATGTGACTGCAGTAAACAGGAAACCTATCCATGTGGCCACGGACCAGTAATAGCTAATCAGAGCCAGCTGAAAGTATAGGATTAGAAATCAAACTTAACCCTTAAAGCGCCTTTCACAACTAAAGTTGCCTTTGTGGCCAGTGTAGATCAAGATCAGGCTGCACAAAACATGCAGCCTGATCTTTGATCTACACTGTCCGCTCTGCTGAAACAATGTAGATGAAAGCAACCATGAAATTGCTATTAATCAGATCATATTTCTAATATGAATATTTCTGTTGGTTTTATTCCACGCTCTTTACCAAACAACAAAATTTTAGACCTGTCCAAATTGAAAACATCTGCAGATGCCGAATTTTAAGTGGTGCAAATGATGCAATTTTTGGTTAAAAGGAAAGAACATGTGGTGGGAAAAGGAGAGATTGCTGGATACCAGCATTTTCTCCAATTCCCAACATGTTTTCGAAAGTCATCTTCAGAAGGGTCTTTAAAACTAATGAGTTGCATTGTATTGTGTGTTAACTTTTTACCACACAATCCCGACTTTTAACGACCCTGAGAAAGAAAGCTTTTGAAAACATTGTGGGAAAAGGAGAAAATGCTGGTTTCTACCCTTCCCAAAATATATTTCAATTTTTGAGCCACATTTATTTTGTCGTCTGAAAATGCTTTCAGCTTGGAGAGGTCTAAAATTTTGTTGTTTGGTAAAGAGTTAAAGGGTTAAACTGCTGCTGACTGATAAATGCCCCCTTCTCCCACAGTCGCCTTGTCATTTGATCCGGAACAAATTCATAGGGCCATAACTTCGGTAATAATTGACTTACTATAATGAAAATTGATGGTGTACGAGTTCCAATAGTTATAAGGCTTCCATTTAAATTTTACCTGAATTAGTTCAACAACACAAAATTGCCTGTATGAACAAACTCAGAGACAGACACACAACCTTATTTCAGTACCCCACCCGAACATATTTGTAGGATGTATAATAATACTGAGTGGTTGATACTTTTCTCACTTTGTTTTGAGGGGCTGTTTAAATTTTTTGGATTGGCAACTTTCTCCAGTATTGACTTGGAAAGATACTTTATTTTGAAGGCACTTTAAATTTTTGGGATTACGAATTTTCTCCAGTACTCACTTATTCATGTTTTTCCTAAAATAGTTCTAGGCAAGGGCTTTGCAAAGTATTGCCCAAGGACACCCAATGCAAGTTCCATCACCAGTATAAATCAATTCAGGATTTCTCGATGATAAATCCAAGTCTTTAAACCTTAACCCTTTACCACACAATCCTGTGTTTTAACACCCCCCACGCACAGAAAGCCTTTGAAAACATTGTGAGAAAAGGAAAAAATGCTCTCAAATAGCAGTTTCTCCTTAAAAACAAGATTTTCTATCCAAACAAAAGATAGATTTTATCAATTGGAAGCCATCCAATATGTCCTCTGAAAATGCTTTCAATCTGAATGAGTCTAAAGTTTTGTCCTCTAGTAAAGAGTTTAACTGCTGAAAAAAACATGAAAATTTCCAGCCATTACTTAAAACCAAAATGTCTTTTCAAATTCACAAGACAAAGCCTCACTCTATCCTACAATATAGGTACAAGATCAGACTGCACTTTGATAGAGATCTAAGAGAGGGTATGTGTGTTGGTTATCAGAATTTTTACAAACTATGTTATGATAAGTTCCACTATATGGACTGCAACATGCGAAATGGGGCATTCGGACATTTGCATAAAGTGTCATCTCGGATCAGCCTGTGCAGTCCGCGCAGGCTAATCCAAAACGACACTTTCCGTTTTTATGTAATTTTCTGTTTTGCGCAAGTCTATTGTAGCACAAAATCTAATGCGGTTGTAGAGTGCTGTCTCCGATTAGCCTGCGCGGACTGCAATGTCCGAATGCCCCTTTTCACGTGTTGCAAGCCATATGTTACACTTACCTTTATAGAGACAGTAGCTATGATCCCAAAGAATATAATAGTACCTAAACTCCAGTTTCCTATCATCTGTAATATAGAAGGATACATGCATTTGAGTCATGCTCCGTGAAAAGGGGGCTTAATCCATCTGCTAAAAGTATCGACCCAGGTCAGCCTGCACAGTTCGCGCAGACTGACCTGAGCCAATACTTTTCGCTGTTGGTCAATTTTCTGTATGTCAAAGGACCAGTCTACCTCATGATTCCATTGGTTTTTAGACAAAATGGATTTTATGGATTTATGATCATGTGATCTCTTGCTTGGTATCATGCATCACGGAGATGCATTAAGCCCCCCTTTTGCCAGAGCACGGCTTATATATAATACAAATAAGCTATGCTCTGTGAAAAGGGGGTTTCATGAATCTCCAAAAAGTATCAACCCAGGTCAGCCTGTGCAGACTGATCTGGGTGAAACTTTCTGCAAGTGGTCAATAGTCGGAGCGTCAAATGACCATTCTACATCAGGGTTCATGCTACTGTTAGTTGAAATAGGTTGTTAGGATCCATATCTGTGGGACACCATGCTTAGTATAATATATAAAGGATTATTCTCCAGAATTTTCTAAATTTCTTAATTTGAAAGTAACACATATTCCAATTGGCTAAACCATTTGGTTCAGCCAATCAGAAGTTGTGTTATTCTCAAATTCAGAAGAGTAGGTCTAAGAATATTCATTAGAAAGGTTGAATACAGACCTTGATGATTGACATAAAAAGCTAGGCTTTCTTATTGGTACATTCAAAATTAATCCATAAAATGCTGGAACCAATTTAAGTCGTTTTTGCGCACAGTGTAGATCAAGATCAGACTGCACAGAACGTGCAGTCTGATCTTGAATCTACACTATCCGCTACTGTGTTACATATTCTGGCCATAACAACAATGAAAATTTGGTATTTCGGATATTTTTCATAATTGAAACGGTGCATCATATTAATTCTGTAAGTGTTAAGAAGTTATATCAAAGATGCTTCATAACTATCTCACACATACACTCCTGTGAACCCTTTACCGAAAAATCAGCCTTTGTTAGTGCGGGTATAAAAATGATTTTTTCCTTTTTCTTTTTTCCTTGTTCATTTCTTGGTAAACCAAATAAAAAAAGTATTTTCAACTTTGAATGCAGTCTGCCACATACCTGCCCGGAACTAAATAAGGATACTTCTTCACCAATCAGAAAAATAGCCCCGAAGAAAAACACCACACAGTGCCATATCCCTGATTAAAGAATAAAAGACATAAAGAGTATAAAATATTTTATATAAACACACAAACTTACTATCACTCAACCATTTACCAAATGGCAAAATATTAGACTTGTCAAAATTGAAAGCATTTGCAGACAACAAAAACAATTATGGCTCATACACTGAAATTTGTTCTTGGTAGGGTAGAAAACAGTGGGGAAAATTAAGGAGAAAATGCTGGTTACCAGCATTTTCTCCATTTCCCCACAATATTTTCAAAAGCCTTCTTCTTTTCTGGAATTTTGTGGTAAAGGGTTAAGTGAACTGAATATCCCTTTCAGGTCTAAAATTTTATCATTTGGCAAAGACTTAAGTATCCATGCACTGATATCAGAGGCACATAATTTGGCTGGCTGATAATTACTTTAATCTGATTTTCACTTGTTATGGTGACATACTGTCATTCCATTTTTGACAGTAGAAAAATTAATGTATGAATTATTCAGCATCTAAAACCTTTGCTGTTGCCATGTACAGCTGTTTCAGAGCCATTTATATAAACTAGACCTCTTTTGAAAGCTAAAGATACACATGTACTGAAACTCCAAAAGCTTTTCATTTACTAGGCTTGACTAAAGAGACAAGTTGCACTGATCCAAGATCATACTGCAGTTTCTGTGCAGTCTGATCTTGATCTATGCTGTCCTCAAGAGCGCCTGTTTTGTCTATGGTGATAAAATGATAGGACAGTTGGTCTTGGGGTTCTGTGGAATACCAACTAAATAAAATGACAAATGAAAATTACTAAAACCCATTTGCAAATAAAGCATGCCTTACCTGATAAATTCCAAAAAATGAAGTTGCGTATGGACATGTTTTTGTTTTTAGATATTTTTCTGAAAGAGAACAAAATGACGTACTAAATGTTCACATACATTAGCCCAAATCACATATTTTATACTCTCTCAAATTTGAAACATCTGCAGACAACAAATTCGAAATTGGTACTACTGAGCTTAAGTTCAATGGTAGGGTTTAAAACAGCATTTTCTCCTTTCCCAACAATGTTTTCAAATGCCTTTACTGGGCTATGGATCTTAAGTGTCTTGTGGCAAAAAGGAAATTACCCATTACAAGCTTTTCTCCTCTTTGATAATGTTTTTAACAGGGATCTATTACAAGACAATACTATGCAAGAGGTAAATTTGTTTGTATGTAGTAGTTTGTGTTGTGTTTAATGACATTTTTAACAATATTTCAGTCATATCATGGTGTCCGGTGCATCCATCCATGCTTTCCTGGAGTTTCTTTCACCAATACTTCTCGCAATATTCTTCCAAAGCCACTTGCTGCTTTCTCACATAACCATCATAAAAGCAATAATTAGCAGTGAAAGACAAATGAGCTCTGTCGCAATGATTATCATAAATCCTTGGAAAGAAATTGGCTGAGCTGGGGATTCAAACCAGCAACCCCCTGATCTCAAGTCCTTTATGCTACCGACTGCGCAACCAAGCTTGGCCACAAAAGGTAAAAAGATAAACAGTAATGACGTGATAGTACATATGACTAAACTTAAATTATTCAATACAGAACACATTTATCTCCTAGGCTGCTAAGCATAACTATTGGACCTTTTGGGGACAGTGTAGATCAGTTGTTCAAATATACTATATAACAATAAAGGTAGGCCTGTGAATACCATGTAACAGGTCATACATACCTGTAAAGCCTGGGGTTTCCCATGAGTATATCAGGCTTTAGATGTTGCTCAAATATACCATATAACAATATAGGTAGAGCTGTGAACACCATGTTGTAGTTCATGAGGTACCAACTATCATACAGGGACTGTAACAGAGTGAAAGTAGATTGGTGTTTGTTTTTTCAATGAAAGCAATTGTCTTCCCCAAAGAGATTGTGACTTTTCTGTTCATATAACAAAAGATTAAGTGCATGTGACCTTTAACTCTTTACCACACATTTAATTCTAAGACCAATTCTAAGACAAAAAAAGGGGCATAACTTTGTCAAAAATAGTAAGTTTGAAGTTATTTGTAAATTTGGTATTAATAGAGGAATTATAAAATTCTAAAGTTTTGGCATGACAACGCCAACAACAACGCCAGGGCTACAGCAATGCCTGGATGTTTTCATAAAAAACAGCCAAGCGAAAACTGAGTATACAGACAGACAAACAGACAGCCTTGTTCCTGTATTTATCGCACACTTGTCTGGGTTATAAAAAAAAGAACAGAGATGGGCATGTATAAAGGACTGAACAGAAAAGATGCTGCAAAAAAAAAAGAGGAACAGACTTCTTAAATTCACTAACCTGCGCAGAAAATGAGGCAAAAAACATATAAAACAGTTGAGCAGTAACAAAAGCAACATTCTGAAATAAAAAAGTAACAGAAATATGTACAGTTACTTAACCCTTTGCCACACAATCCCAAATTTTAACAACCTCTGGTAACCAGCATTTTCTCCTTTCAGGAACACAATTTAATTTTTGAGTCACAATTATTTTGTTGTCTGCAAATGCTTTGAATTTGGACAAGACGGAAATTTTGACTTTGGTAGCGAGTTAACAAAAACATAAGAAAGATGGTCTACAGATGTCATAAATTCAAAACATCTTTGACTCTTCAACAGATAAATAAGACTTTGAGTCATTCATATTTGAAGCATTTGCGACAACAAGTTATATTTATTCTCTTTTCAAATAATGGAATATGTCTTACAAAGAGGCTAAAAACATTGTTTGCAAAACAGGAGAAAATGCAGGTAACCAGCATTGTTTGAATTTCTCATAATTTTCGCTAAAAGCCTCTATTCTCATGGTTGTTAAATCTCCAAATCGTATGGTAAAGGGTTAAGAAAAGATATTTTTTCATAAATTAGGTATTTTGTTATTCAAAAGTAGCTATACTATTAACTAAACGCACATGAAAACAAAAAATAAATATCTCAAAATTAGTTTCTATGCTATCTTTACTCCATATTGTTTCTCTGTAAATCAATGCTGAAGTTACATATCACCAAAACACAGAAAACAAAAATCCTTAACCATTTACTTCACAATCCTGAGGTTTAACAGCCTTGGGGGAAAAACCTTTATAAAACATTGTGAGAAAAGGAGAAAATGCTGGTTACCAGCATTTTCTCTTTTTCCCCACAATGTTTTTCACCCTTCTAAAAACAAATTTCAAATTCTGATGCACATTTACTTTGTTTTCTGCAAATGCTTTCAATTCAGACAGGTCCAAAGTTTTGTTTTTTGGTAAAGAGCTTTCTTTCCAAAGCAACTGACTACTTTTCTCAAATGCATCACAGGTAAGAGGCGAAAAATGGCTGAAAAAAAAAGTTCGCTGCAACTGGTTATCAAACAGTAAAGAGTTAAAGCAGCATATTAAAAAGCAAATCTTCAAAACTTAGGAAGCCTACTGTATGTCGGCTTTATTCTCTGGGTGCATGATTGATTCATTTACTGGCTACATCCATAGTGATTTTTAACTGTTTTTTTTTTTTTAATCAGTGGCTCTTGGGCTCTTTCAGCTACAATAATTACACACACTTCAGATGATACTAGTTTTGTGCTGTTTCCTGACTACAACCCTGATTTTGGTTTCCGAAATCACAAATATTCACTCAGCCAAATTGAAAACAATTAAAATGTGGCTTAATTTATGCGATTTGGCTGTGAAAGAGTAGAAAACACTGTTGGAAAAGGAGAAAATGCTGGTTATCAGCTTTTTCTCCTTTTCCCACAGTGTTTTCGAAATCCTTTTTTCCTCAGGGTCAATAAAGGATGTGATTGTTTGGTAAATGTATAACAGATTATATTCCAGCATATTGAAGTATCTGGAAAAGGAAAGAAGAGACCTAGACCAGAGTTGAACCTTGGAACCCTCTCTCTCATCGCAACATAAACTCAACTCTCAGGCCATGAATGACCCCCCCACTGTCAGTTTAAATCTAATTCAGGAATAGGTAATCCTTAAACTTACAAGTATAAATTCAGAGACTAACAATCTAACAGGCCGAGTCTGAAAATATGTTTACAATTAAAAATGAAAATTTTTCTAAAACTGAGAGATTCTTACCTTATAGAAAAAGTACAGTACAAGATTTGACATTCGAATGTAGTAAAAATGGCCATGTACCAGCAAGGCCTTCATTAGAAATCTAAACTTTGCAAAGGCATAGTCGCTATTCCGGACAGCCTGTCTACCTTCTTTACCCATAATTCCTGTGAGAAAAATAATCCTGTAAGTCTTCTCAATACTTTATAAAAGAAATAATGTATTAACTTTGTACTACATGGCAAAATTTCAGACTTGAACATCTTGGAAAGTAATGGCAGGTGACAAAGCAAATGTTGCTAAAATGATGGGCCATATTTTTGAAAAGATAGAAAATTTTCTTGTGTTTTAGTCTGAGATCAAGAAACATTGAAATTTCACTGATTGAATGTCAAAATAAATGAGCCGCACTCTGTGAAAAGGGGGCTTAATGCATCTGCGAAAAGTTTCGACCCAGGTCAGCCTGCGCAGTCCGCGCAGGCTGACCTGGGCCGAAACTTTTCGCTATTGGTCGATTTTCTGCATGTCAAAGGATCAGTCTACCTCATGATTGAGTCGGTTGTTAAAAAAAGTGGCTATTATGGATCCATAAATATGTGATGGCTTTCTTGGTATGATGGATTACGGAGATGCATTAAGCCCCCTTTTGCCAGAGCACGGCTCAAATATATTCAATAGTCAAAATACTAAATTTACTATTCATGAATGAAATATTTCTCAGCCTTAAAACTAAACTAGGAACTTTCCTTTTTCTTAGATGTTAAAAACAGAAAAATGTTTTTCTTTTGTAACTCACGGTATTTCAGTTGGATATACCATTTTATTTCATGCTTTCTGGTAGGATATCGAGAAATAGCGGTGAAAATATTTTTCGATATTCCACGGGTACGACCAGTGAAAATACCGATTTTTATATTCTAGTTACCTAGGTAAAGTATGTGTGACTCACAACCAGATGGAAATATGACGTCATTTACCTTACATTTCTCGCGCTTGACGTAATATTGTAATGCCTTGCTATGCGGAAGGGGTATGCCACGGGGAATGACTGAAAAGACTGTACAGGATTTTGATAAAGTTCCTCCCAGAAAGGGTTAAAAGCATGAAATAAACAGAATATTTGTTTTTTTCGGTGAAAGATCGAAATTTATTTCATCAAGTGAACATCATCGGTAATGGCGCAGCCACAAGTGAAAATATTACCGATGATGTTCACTCGATGAAATAAATTTCGATCTTTCACCGAAAAAAACAAATATCCTCTATATTAATGTCAGTTATGACATAATCAGTAGTTTTATCCATACGTAAAGAAAAAATAGCAATAAGATGTCACTGAAGACAGACACATCATTGAACATAAAGGATTCAAGAACGGGGGTCACTGGTTCGATCCCCGGCTCAGCCAATTTCTTTCCCAGGATTGATGATAGTCATTGCAACAGGATTCATTTTTCTCTCACTGCTGATCGTTGTTTTAATGATGGTTATGTGGGAAAGCAGCCAGTGGCTTGAAAAGAATATTGTACAGAGTACTGGTAAAAGAAACTCCAGGAAAGCATGGGCTGGTGCACTGGCCATCGCGATAAAACTGAAATAATGTTGAAAACGGCATTAAACATCCTACAGTCAATCAACCAATCAATCGTTCAACAACATTGAACAAGTAGGTACTTCACAGCAATGAAATAACTGGAATATTTTTCATCAAGATATGAGCCATGGTCTGGCAAAAAGGGGTTTAATGCATCTCTGTGATCCATTATAACAAGTGCAAGTCACTGCATATTAATACTGCTACATAAAATCAATTTGATCTAACAATCAGCTGAATCCTTAGGTAGACTGGTCCTCTGACATGCAGAAAATTTACCAAAAGCAAACAGCAAAAAATTTCAACACAGGTCAGCCTGTGCAGATTGCGCAGGCTGACCTGTGTTGATACTTATAAGCAAAATCATTTATTCCCTTTTCACAAAGCATGGCTCATAGTTTTTTAAACTGTTTCACGATTTTAACAAGCATGATAAAGACAGCTTTTGAAAACCGCCGGAAAGTTGCTGGTAACTAACATTTTCTCTGTTTTCAAACTTACCTATGCCAACATGAGCCTCCTGTATCATACTAACATCGTTAGCTCCATCCCCTATAGCTGCTGTGACAGGATTGCCTTTTGAGTTCTTTATTAATCGAACGACCTGAAAATATAGAATTTCTATCGCTTTACTAAATAATCTAGTGTTCTAAAACCTACAGAAAAAGATTTCTTTAAACGATGTGGAAAATTGTAAAAATGCTTATAACCAAAGCCTTCTCTATAAAGGCTGTTAAAAGTCCAGATTGCAAGGTTGCACAGATTACGAAGGATAGCCATAGACATAACAATCACAGTTTCCAGTTTAAATCGAAGACAAATCCCTGGTGTCTCTTTATCACCTACACCTTATATCGATTTTTTATCTACGTTTACATGGCTATCTAGATTCTACACAATGTAAAGTTGTAACAGCGTTTGTTTACTCTCTGGCTGTAAGGGTGCATCTTTAACGCTGTTTTAACAGCCTAGGTCATATCACAGCAGTTAGTGCACCCACGCATATGTTTCCTAGCTTTCTCACACCAGTACTGACACAACTTTCTTTCCGGGCCACTGACTACTTTTCTTACAAGAGCCAAAAAAATCAGCGAAAAGAAAGTTTGCCTATAACGGGTATCAAACCTGCAAGCATCAGGCCACGAGTCTGATATGCTAACCGCCTGGCAGTACAATGCTAAACTATGCAAGAAAATCTCTGCAATAACACAAACCTCGGCTTTCTGTAGTGGAGTCATCCTGCAACATAAAACTGCAGCACACTTGAGACACAGATCACGCAGGATTTCTGAATGTTCCACGAGACATTGAGCTAAACTTGCACCATCAATAACCAGCGCAAATCTCTCTTGCCTCGTCGGGCTCTCTATCCTGGAAAAAGTGAGAAGTATCTAACCCTTTACAATATAATCCCAGCTTTTAATGATCCTGAAGAAATGAGCATTTCAAAACACTGTAGGAAATGGAGAAAAGGCTGTTCAACCAGCATTTTCTCCTTTTCCCACAATGTTTTCTCTCCTTCCTTAAGGACAATCTCATCAGTTGAGTCCTATTTGATTTGTTGTCTACAAATGCTTTCAACTTGGATGAGTATGAAATTTTATCATTTGGTAAAGATTTCTTTGTCATTTGGTAATGAATGAACACCTTTGCTGTGCATTCTATCAGTATACATACCGAGCAGTATAAGAAATTACACAAACGACAGACATTTAACTCTTTACCAGACAACAAAATTTTAGCCTTGTCCAAATTGGAGGCAATTGCAGACAACACATTAAATGTTTCTCCAAACACAAAATTTTCTTTCATAGGATAGAAAATATTTTTGGAAAGAGGACAAAATGCTGGTTACCAGCTTTTTCTCCTTTTCCCAGTTTGTTTTCAAAAGCCTTGTTAAATGTTGGCATTGTGTGGTAAAGGGTTAAACCTTTACCATACAATCCTTTGTTTTAAGATCACAAGAAAAAAGCTTTGGAAATCATTGTATTAGAAGAAAGAAAATGCTGCTACCCATCATTTTCTCTTTTCCCATGTTTTCTACCCTTTTGAGAACCAATCCATTCATTTGAACAAGAGCTTAATTGATCATCTGTAAATGCTTTCAGCTGGTCTATATTAAAATGTTTTTGTTTGGTAAAGAGTTAAAGAAGCTAAGGAATTTGCATCTTCCTTATACAATACATGTACTTCTGCTGTTAACAAAAAGAAGTTTTTGGTCTCTTGTAAAACCAATGAAACGCACACCCTGTCTTTGTTTTATCAATTGCTGAATTACCATTCTCAATAACATATAAACGCACAATAAAGCAAACCTTATCTATAAGGCAGGTCATGAATGAGGTAATCCATTACTTTCTGCATCTTACATAATGAGGATATTTTTTTTTCTTTTTTCAGTTTAAGATCAGAAATTATTTCATCAAGTGAACATCATCAGTAATGTTTTCACAAGTGGTTCAGCCACAAGTGAAAATATTACTGATGATGTTCACAAGATAAAATAAATTTCAATCTATCTTTGAAAAAAAAAAAAATATTCTATCCATTTCATGCCTCTAACCCCCCTTTTGTTCGGACTTTCATTAAAATCCACTACAGTTGTTTTTGGCAATTCCCTGTGGCTTTGACCTCCCACATAACAACACATCACAATATTACGTAAAGCCCAAGAAATGGAGGGTAAATGTGCAAAAAATATTTCGGCCTAGTTGAATGGCACACACTGTTTATCTAGGTAACTAAAGTGTAAGAACTACTGTTTCCACCTTCAATTGAAGTGTTACGGAAACATTTATGGTAAATTTCACTGGTCATAACCATGAATTATCAAACCTTATAATCCACCATTATATCCTGATAAACTACTAAAAGCATGAAATCATATTGTTTATTCTATCCTTTTCATAAGCAAAATCAGATACTTGGGCCACATTCAATTTGTTATCTGCAAATGCTTTCAGTAAAGCCAAATTTAAAATCAGCTTCAAGAAGAAAATGAGTGTCTTACTCTAAAGCATGTTTCCTGATCAGCTCTGCACATTCTAGACTTGATTTTTGATTGGTTATCTTTAGCTCTGTCATATCACGTTGGAAGTGGCCTGTAGAATGACTGATATTGATTGCCGTCTCCTCCTTGTCACCTGTTAGAACCCACACCTGCAATAAAAGTAAACCTGTTAACCCTATATACAGCATTTGCTTTGTTGGTTTTATCAGAGTTTAACACCGTTTTAACAGTTTAGGTAATATCACAGCCATTATTACACCCATGCATGTGTTTCCTGACTTTTCTCACACTAGCATGACACAACTTTCTTTCCAAGCCACTGACTACTTTTTTCACATGCATCAGAGGTTAGAAGCAAAAAATGGCTGTAAGAAAGTTTGCTTCAACCAGGTATCAAACTCACAATCAGCAGATCACGAGTCAGATATGCTGCCCACTGAGCTACCCGGCCCGGCTTAAGCTGTATTTGGTTTGTTCTAATCTCAGGACTTTTTATAATCAGAATAAATAACCAGTCTAAGTTCTCCATTTAGATGGTACTGATGGATTAACCCTTTACCATACAATCTCGAGTTTTAATGATCCTAAGGAAAGAGGCCTTTTGAAAACATTGTGAGAAAAGGTGAAAAAGCTAGTGACCAGCATTTTCTCCTTGTTCCAAAATGTTTTCCGCTTTGTCATGAACAAATCTTATCAACTATGTCATGTTTATTTCTCCTCTACAAATCCTTTCACTATGGATCAGACTAAAATTTTCTCATGTGTTACACGGTTAAACCATATTCCCTACAAAAATTAAATATGTTTGATATTACTTGAACTCTGCACAGGGATATCCGGTATACCAGAAACAAAGTGGAAAAGAAATAAAACAAGAGGACCATGATGGCCCTAAAGTTGCTCACCCGAGTCTTTTGACCAAATTAATCCATTTTCTATTGTACACAAGTTTTTCTAAGATTAGACCTTTTGACCTAGTTTTTAACCCACCCCACAACAGAGGGCCAATTTCATCCCTGGACCAAAATTTGTAGCATTTTGGTACAGATCCACTAGACAAAGCTACAACCCAAATACAGGGGTAAAAGTTAAAAAATCTGAAAATACTGAAAATTGAGCTGGGGGCCTGGGGGCTGCTAGGGCCCCTGGTGGGTCCAGGGCAACGCCCTGGCCAGGGGTCCAGGGGGCCGGAGGCCCCCGGAAGCTCCTGAGATTTAGCTATTTTATAAGCATCAAATTCCTCTAATGAGATCCAGTTTTAGCATTTTAAAGTTGAAAAAATCTTGAAACGAATGAAAGATATGATATGCTAAAACCTAAGAAAATCTCAAAGTTTTTAGCACCCATGTTATTTTTGTCCTCTTTTATCTCCATTTTGTACACAGGACCTAATCAGATTAGCCCTACATCAGTTTTGTATTTGAAAGTACAACAAGCATGAGAAAAGGACATATCTAGTATTTAATATTTGATTCATTAAAATCTAATCACAGGTGCTAAATTTCTGTCAAAAGAATAAAATCATATCTGTCAAATAGGAAAACAACACTCTCTTTAAGAATGGCTAATTTATCAGGGAGAATGTGACAGAGTGTGCTGTGATTTTCTAGCTTGAGGTTTTTGTACCCTTTGGTAACTGGAGTTTGGGGTACACAAACAAGGATGGGGGTTCAGATCTAAACTACATATTAATTTCATTAAAATATCAAGTTTTAATGACAGCCTATCAAAAGATAGACTGTTTTCATGTGACATGCGCAAACAAGATTTTATAGATAGATCTACATGTTCACTGTTAAAAGCTCTTCAAACAGTTTAAGAACCTTCCCTAAAATGTGCAAACATTTTCGGCAAAATCAATTCTAATGTTTGCTAAAACAAGCAGGTAAGTGATATACCATGGAACTGGTCCAATTCCTGTAAAAAATCTATCAAATCGGCAGTGTGGGGCAATCAGTTTAAATGCAAAAATGATTATCACTTTGTAACCGGAAGAGCAAACCAACTAGCTATTGGTTGTACAATCGGTTTCTCCATTGAACTGAGAATGCCTTTTTGCTTTAAATACTTTGACAATTAAGTTTATAAAGTTGTGGTGTTTTGTACTTTAAATTTTTTTTACTTTATCTAATATCATTTATTTTGATCTTTAAATTTTAATTTCCAAACCAGTTAAAAAAAATTCAGACATATTTCAAGCATTTGCTGACGGACCCCCCCCCCCCGCTTTAGACCTATATTTTCATTTCATAAAACAACAATTTTTTCACTCATGACAGAATTTTAGATTCCACTTATTGTTTTATTCAGAGATTTGTGTAAATTCACTGTTTAAATTCATTATTAAAGATGAGAAGATAGTTTGAAGTCCCTCTGATCGGACGATGCCACGCTGATCATGGTAGTGTCATGGGTTTTCACGTTTATTTTGGCGATCAATTTTTCGTGTCAGTTAATTTCTGGACAAGTATTACCGCATGATTTGACATCATTTAGTCATTTTAAATAGCAGGTAACTTTAAATTCTGTCACTTTACACTAGATCTGAGGATTAACACCGTTATTACGTTCTCGTAAATGACTCGCCAGCTTCATTAGATCACGCGCGTGTCCTTCACATTTTATAATGATCGTGTTTAGCCCATATTCTGCCGGATGCGCACAAGCTAGGTTATATGAAGCTCTTGACGATAATTTCATGCGTCAGATTGACAATTAAGCAAATATTTTTCAGCGTCAAAGACATGTCATTTCAAATTTCCAAGCGTCAAAACCCGGTCTCAGGGATCAAATAAGAAACTTGCCGAGTTGTCGAGTTTTGACAAGACATCCATGGACAAAAACTTCTTTCTCATTTTTCCGGCCAATTTTCGTGTTTGTTATCACTATATTGAATCCTAGAGTGTGATTAATATCAGTCACAAAACCAAGCGCTACAAACCAGTATTCACGTTTCACGACCGAGCGAGCTTCGGTACCGACTGCAATCGATTCCGGGATTTCTCAAGAGCTAATCGCAATCGGAAGCCAAAACCAACTGACTTTCGACTATAGTCAATCATTGGCCCACCACTACAAATCGGACTACAGTGTATGAATGAAACTTTTCCCCCTTTTTCGGTCGCTTCGGCATTTGAGTAGCACGTACTGTCAACTTCGGAAGATAGTTGCCGATCCCCAGCTCTGACATCCATTTGTTATTGAAAAGAACACAGATAATTTAAACTGAGCCATCTTTCGCTAGCAAATAATCAAATTGCAGCCAATATTTGTCCCCTAAAACGAAGGGCTTTGTTAATGCTTTATTGTTTTACAATCCTAGCGGCAAAAATGTTAAAGTCGGCAAACCGATCAAAACACAGCCGCAACATTTTGGACACGAACAATATAACATCATACGATAACCTTAGAACGTTCCGGTTCAGCATCTATATTTAGAATCGGGAAACCCTAAGCAAGAGGGAGTGACTGTAAACATTTCGGTGCAAATTATCCCCGAAATTACAAAATTCTTTGAATTCCATTGTTTTTAGGGCGAGTGCGTTTGACGGGAGACATTAATGACCAAGATCAGCCCCGGACAAAGGAAATGCAGTGGGGCAATAAATTTTATTGATACGGCATCTGGAAATCTATTGACTTGCAATAGATACGAGATAAAGAGGTACCCCCCTCCCCCAAAAAAAAAAAATTCTCCTCAGATTTAAACGATTTGGAAAAATGACCTGGTCGGCCCCTGAAAATACGGAATTCCGTCACAATACGGAAAACTTTTACCCCTGCAAATATGAAAGGTTTAGCCTTTACAGTTTGGGACAAAAAGATTTTAAAAAAATTTCCTTCGTTATCTCTATGTAAAATCTGGGAACCCACAACATAGGGCTCATTATGACACTATGGTTATAATTTGAAGTCTTTTAGAAGGGGTCCACCAGACAATGCTACATGCCATATATGAGAGCTCTAGCCCTTAAGGTTCGGGACAAGAAGATTTTTAAAGATTTCCTTCTTTATCTCTAAGAAAATCCATGACCCCAAAACAAAGGGCCAATTTCCACACAAGGGCCATCATATGAAGTATTTCGGTAGAGGTCCACTAGATGATGCTACATGCCAAATATGAAAGCTGTAGCCCTTAGGATTTAGGACAAGAAGATTTTTAAAGATTTCCTTCTTTATCTCTATGTGAAATCCGAGACCCCACAACATAGGGCCAATTTCCACACCAGGGCCATAATTTGAAGTATTTTGGTAGAGGGTCACTAGATGATGCTACATGCCATATATAAAAGCTCTAGCCCTTAAGTTTGGGACAAGAAGATTTTTTAAGTTTTTTCTTTCGGTTGCCATGGCAACCAGAGTTCTTCATGGAATTCAAATCTTTGAAGTATTCTGAAAGTGCATCACCTAAGGATCATTTCTGTGAAGTTTCATTGAAATCTGTTCGCCGGTTTTAGAGGAGAAGATTTTTTATGAGAGCTTTAGCCCTTAAGGTTCGGGACAAGAAGATTTTTTAAAGATTTCCTTCTTTATCTCTATGTAAAATCCGTGACCCCAAAACAAAGGGCCAATTTCCACACAAGGGCCATCATTTGAAGTATTTCGGTAGAGGTCCACTAGATGATGCTACATGCCAAATATGAAAGCTGTAGCCCTTAGGATTTAGGACAAGAAGTTTTTTTTAAAGATTTCCTTCTTTATCTCTATGTGAAATCCGAGACCCCACAACATAGGGCCAATTTCCACACCAGGGCCATAATTTGAAGTATTTTGGTAGAGGGTCACTAGATGATGCTACATGCCATATATGCAAGCTCTAGCCCTCACGGTTTGGGACAAGAAGATTTTTTAAGTTTTTTCTTTCGGTTGCCATGGCAACCAGAGTTCTTCATGGAATTCAAATCTTTGAAGTAGTCTGAAAGTGCATCATCTAAGGATCATTGCTGTGAAGTTTCATTGAAATCTGTTTGCCGGTTTCAGAGGAGAAGATTTTTTAAGTAATTGTTCACAGACGGACGGACGGACGGTGATCGATCACAATAGCTCACCCTGAGCACGTAGTGCTCAGGTGAGCTAAAAAATGATACAAAAAAGTAATTTCTCATCTGTTTGAGCCATGCCCTGGTAAAAGAAGTTTTTAATGCATCTTTGTAATGCATTATGCCAAGCAAGACATCACATAATTATGAATCCATAAAATCCATTTCGTCTAACAGTAGAGAGAATTATGAGGTACACAGGTCCTTTGAAAATTGACCAATAGCAAAAAGTTTCGGCCCAGGTCAGCCTGCATGGATTGCGCAGGCTGACATGGGTTGATACTTATTGCAGATGCATTAAGCTCCCTTTTCACAGGGCATGGCTCAATTATAAATCAAACACAACCAATGTGCTAAAATATGAGAAAGACTTACAACTTAAACTGTAACAGCATTGCTTAACCCTTTCCCGAACGACGAATTTTAGACTCTTTCAAATTCAACACATCTGCAGACTGGGAGTGTCTAGTAAAGTGTCAAAAAAATGTACATGTACCTTAATTCCAGCCAAAATCATGGCTTTTATAGTCTTTGGCACATCTTCTTGAAGTTTGTCCTCAACAGCTGTGGTTCCTAACAGAGTTAGTTCCCTTTCTACTTTATCAAAAGCAAGGGCAAGCTGAAATGAGGAAGTAACAAATGCTGAATTATTTTGATACTTTATACAAACACAATTAGTGACCTAGATAAAACAGGAAAAGGATAGATAATATCATTTGCATCCATTTTTCAACTTATTTCTGGATTCTCAGGTAAGTTATCATTGTCAGGCTTTGAATTTCATTTTTTTACCCACTGGCAAATTTTAGCCAGTGGCTTAAAATTTGCCTGTGGCTTTTTTTTTCACTAGCAAAATTAAGAATGTACTCGCATTTTTTTCTTGAAGCTCAGCATGCCTACCAATGGTGGAGAACTGAGTGCCAGTACAAAACTGTTCGATTCTATTACTTAACCTGTCGGCAAGAGACAACAACCAAACAAAAAAGAATGTTAATTGATATTAAAACCATGATTTAACTATCAATTCCAGTTTAATATCTGTGCCATAAAATTCATAATGATGGATGATTTTGTTAATAAACTGTGGATGTATCACATCCCAATATCTGCATCTCCGATAACAGCCGTCAAAGGGTATTCTCAGTGCAACATGACCAATGTTTATCCAGAACAAAAACAATATCCATATTTGTATTCACATGTAAAGTTTGGTACATTTTGGTGATTGACCTTTAGTAATTTGCACTCGCATTTTTATTCAAGTGCTTGAAGTTTTAGCTCGCATTTTCCAATTCTGACTCCTATTTTGCAAGTAAATACATAGGAATTTCAAACTCTGATTGTCATTTGAAGTCAGTTATTATACATTAAGGTTATGCCTATAGCCTTGCTTGTTTCTTGTTTCTCTGTTTGATGTTTAACCCAATAAAACTTTGGACTCATCCAATTGAAGTATTTGCAGACTTCAATTTAATGTGTCTAGAATCATGACATTTTTCTGTGGAAAGGTAGAAAACATAGTGGGAAAAGGAGAAAATGTTTTCCACAACTTTGAAAAACTTCACAGGAAAAAATTACAATTACTGGAAGTAAGCAATTGAACTTTTTCTAACAACTGAATTCATTCTGTTAAAAGCCAATAAATTCTGTACCATCACATATTTTTTTTTTCCTTTAATCCTTTACAACACAATTGCCAGTTCTAACAATTCTGGGAAAGAAAGCTTTTTAAAAAAATTGTGGAAAAGGAGAAAATGCTAGTAACCAGCATTTTCTCCTTTTCCAACGATGTTTTCAACCCTATCAAAGACAAATTCCATCATAAAAATCACATTCCAATTGTCGTATACAATGCTTTCAATATGGACGACTACAAATTTTTGTTGTTTGGTAAAGGGTTTATAGTATTCTTTGTCTAGCTTTAGTGGGTCTGAAAATGACTTGTTTGGTTATGTAATAAATCAAATATTATGCATTCTTTACCTTTTTATCTCTATCTGTCATGGATTTTCTTGCATCTAAAAGTTCTCTGTTTATCACAGTATATTCTTCAGGTGAAAGTGGTCTCTGTGCAATTACCAATGTTCTTAGACCCAGCTGTCAAAATATTTTTTTCACATTAATAAAGAATAAGTTTTAACCCTTAAAGCAATGGGCTCTGCTAAAATTGCTTTTGCAGACAACATAGATCAAGATCAGACTGCCCAACTTCGCTATCTGATCTTGGATCTACACTGTCAAATTGTGCCAATTCTCACAAAAATCTACACTAACTGTCTACACATTCTTGGCAAAAACTCTGACTGGACCCTCAATCTGGCTAAGTAAGTAAAGTATATGTACCACAGTAAGTTCATTAACATGCGTGTAAGTTTTGCTAACTGCTTCCATAATCTAGCTAAATTACTGAAGTATACCTTCCACAGAAAATTCATTAATATGCAAGTAAGTTTTGCCATTACTGGACCCTCAATCTGGCTAAACTAGAAAAAATTTCCTTTCCACTAAACTTATTAACATGCATGTAAGTTTTGCCATTACTGGGCCCTAAATCTGGCTAAACTAAAAAAAATTACCTTTCACATTTAATTCATTAACATGCATGTAAGTTTTGCCTTTATTGGACCCTCAATCTGGCTAAATTAGTAAAGTATACCTAGCAAAGAAAATTCATTAATATGCATGTAAGTTTTGCCATTACTGGGCTCTCAATCTGGCTTAACTAGAAAAATTTAGCTTCCACTTCAAATTCATTAATATGCAGGTAAGTTTTGCCATTACTGCGCCCTCAATCTGGCTAAACTAAACTAGAGGCCCTTGAGGGCCTGAAATCGCTCTCCTGGCAGTGATTTTGCTTTTTTGCTAGCATACATTATGAATTCATGATGCAAACAGAATAAGAGGGCCAAGATGGCCCTGGATCGCTCACCTGAATTTTTGAGAGGACCATAGCCAATTTTTTTTGAGGTATTAAAACTTTGGAAACAAAATCATTATTTTGCCAAGCAATTTTGAAAAGGTCACCTGTAAAAGTCATTTCAAAATCTGTCACCACCCCTATAATCATCACCACAGCAATGAATTTGATGAATCAGAATTCTGCAAATAAATTTTTGGATAGATCACCCATGGACTATTTCTTGAAGAAGAACACATGCTCGATAGTGACTAAAAACATAAGTCGAAACAAGAGCACCACATGCAGGTGCCAACAATTTGCTGTTGTTTTTCGCCGGATAAAAATTTCCCTAACAATTTTTGAAAAGGGTCACCCTAGGAACATTTCTGTGAAATTATTTCAAAATCTGACCAGCCGTTCCAGAGAAGAAGAATTAAGAAATTCCTCTTCATGTCCCTGTAGTGCAAAAAGCCCCCACCATCAGAGCCATGTTTCTTGACAGATCACAATTTTGTGAACAATTTTTGAAAAGAGTCACCCAAGGAACATTGCTGTGAAATTATTTCAAAATCTGACCAGCGGTTTCAGAGAAGAAGAATTTTTAAGAATTTCTTCATGTACGTATAGTGTAAATAGCCCACAGCCATCAGAGCCATGTTTCTTGATGGATCAAAATTTCTCGAACAATTTGCAAAAAGGGTCACCCAAGAAACATTTCTGTGAAATTATTTCAAAATCTGACCAGCCGTTTCAGAGAAGAAGAATTTTTAAGAATTTCTTCATGTCCATATGGTGCAAGTGGCCCCCCCCCCCCACCCATTAGAGCCATGTTTCTTAACGAATCAGCATTTTGCAAACAATTTTTGAAAAGGGTCACCAAAGGAACATTTCTGTCAAATTATTTCAAAATCTGACCAGCAATTTCAGAGAAGAAGAATTTTTAAGAATTTCTTCATTTCTGTATAGTGCAAGTAGCCCCCAATCACCAGAGCCATGTTTCTTGACGGATCAAAATTTTGCAAACAAATTTTAAAAAGGGTCACCCAAGGAACATCTCTCTGAAATTATTTCAAAATCTGACCAGCCGTTTCAGAGAAGAAGAATTTTTAAGAATTTCTTCATTTCTGTACAGTGCAAGTAGCCCCCAATCACCAGAGCCATGTTTCTTGACGGATCAAAACTTCGCGAACAATTTTTGAAAAAGGTCACCCAAGGAACATCTCTGTGAAATTATTTCAAAATCTGACCAGCCGTTTCAGAGAAGAAGAATTTTTAAGAATTTCTTCATTTCTGTATAGTGCAAGTAGCCCCCATTTACCAGAGCCATGTTTCTTGACGGATCAAAATTTCGCGAACAATTTTTGAAAGGGTTACCCAAGGAAAATCTCTGTGAAATTATTTTAAAATCTGACCAGCGGTTTCAGAGAAGAAGAATTTTTAAGAATTTCTTCATTTCTGTATAGTGCAAGTAGCCCCCAATCACCAGAGCCATGTTTCTTGACGTATCAAAATTTCGCGAACAATTTTTGAAAAGGGTCACCCAAGGAACATCTCTGTGAAATTATTTCAAAATCTGACCAGCGGTTTCAGAGGAGAAGATTTTTAAAGAATTTCTTAGGAAATTCCATTTGGTTGCCATGGCAACCAGAGTTTTTGATGGAATCAAATTCCCTGAACATAAAGAAGACCTCCCAAGGAACATTCCAGCCAAGTTTGGTCCAAATTGGCCCAGCGGTTTAGGAGGAGTTGATGTTTAAAGAATTGTTGACGACGCACGACGGACACCGGGTGATCCTAAAAGCTCCCTTTGAGCACGTTGTGCTCAGGTGAGCTAAAATAACACAAAAATGTGTTCTTGCAACTGGGCTTGAACCCACTAAGACACCATAAGTAGGCATGGTGAATTGAACAAACAGTGAAAAAAAAATGAAGTGCAATTTCTCAAAACTAATTGTTTGGAATCCAGCCAAATTTGATAGGCTTTCAGAACACCTTGTACTAAACAATCCTAGCAAATTTCAAAGAAATGTGACTAATAATGTGGAGTTTGTTGAGTAAACGATACTAAGTCATCAAATGGCTGCTTTTCCTGAACAGTTTACTAGATTTTCTTTGCTTTTTAGAGTTCAATCCCTTTATGAATCAAATAATCTTTGCAAGTTTCACAAGATTTGGATCAACACTGTGGACTTCATTGCCTAAACAAGAAATGGAAACTTTCAACTTTTAATGGCTACTTTTCCCATACTGATTGTCAGATTTTTTTTCAAAATCAATAGGGTTTATGATAGAAAGCAACTGTGCAAGTTTCATGAAAATCCAACCACAAATGCTGACTTCATCACGTAAACAAGAAATGGAAATTTTTAACTTTAAATGGCTACTTTTCCCATTCCGTTTGATTTTTTTTCAAAATCAATAAGGTTGAAGCTATTGATGAGATAAACAAACTGTGAAAGTTTCACAAAAATCTGATTACAAATGCAGACTTTATCATGTAAACAAGGAACGGAAATTTTCAACTTGAAATGGCTACTTTTCCCATAATGTTTGTTAGATTTTTTTCAAAATCAATAGAGTTGAAGCTACTGTTAAGATAAACAAACTGTGAAAGTTTCACGGAAATCTGACCACAAACGCAGACTTTATCGCATAAACAAGAAATGGTAATTTTCAACTTGAAATGGCTACTTTTCCCATACTGTTTGTTGGATTTTTTTCAAAATCAATAGGATTGAAACTATTGATGAGATAAACAAACTGTGCAAGTTTCATGAAAATCTGACCACAAATGAAGACTTTATCGCGTAAACAAGAAAAAGACTAACGGACGGACAGACAGACGACGGAAACCACGCCATGACATAAGCTCTGCTGACTTTCAGCCAGTACAGCTAAAAAAAGATTACCTTCCACATTAAATTCATTAATATGCATGTAAGTTTTGCCTTTATTGGACCCTCAATCTGGCTCAATTAGTGAATTATACCAACCACAGAAAATTCATGTACATGCTTTTACCTTTCCCTGACAGGACCCTAAATCTAGCAAAGTCAGTAAAATATACCTACCACAGCAAATTCATTAACATGCATGTAAGTTTTGCTAACTGGACCCTCTATCACTCTATCTAGTATGGCACTCTCAGCTCCTTTGCACAGCAATGTAATATTACCTACCAAAAAATTATTAGTCGTGTATGAATACAATACCAATTTCCTTTTGACATTATTTCAACAAGTAATATGAAAACATTGGTCCATTAACTCTTACCAAATGACAAAATTTTAGACTCATCCAAAATCAACACAGTTGCAGACAATATACTCTGTGTGGCTCAGTGGATGAAAGTTGTGTCTGAAAGGGTAAAAAACACTGTGGAAAAGGAGAAAATGCTGGTGACCTGCATTTTTTCCTTTTCCTACATTGGTTTTAAAAGGCTTTTACCTCAGGGTTATTAAAATACAGATTGTGTGGTTAAGACATCAAAACTGTTGCCGTCACATTCACAATTCATTTGTGTTTAATGCCAGTTTTACACAATTCTCAGGTTTGGGCTTGATCAGGGTTCAGTGAAACTGGATTATAAACTTAGCAACTACTGAGATGATCTGAACCGTCAGAGTTGATCACATGGTGTGTCCTTGGGCAAGGCAATACAGAGTCCTATCCAAGCACTAGTAAGCCCAAAGAAAGGTATGCTGCGATATGTCTGAAATACTGTTAAAAGTGGTGTAAAACTCCATTCAAATTAACCCTTAACACTTTACCAAATGACAAAATTTTGTACTCCGCTGAATTAAAAGCATTAGCAGACAACAACTGAAATGTACTGGTAGCTCAAATGATTATTTCTGTCTTTCATAGAGTAGAAAACTTTCTGGGAAAAGGAGAAAATGCTGTTTACAAGCATTTTCTCCTTTACACACTATAATGCTATCTTCATCAGGGTTGTTAAACCTTGGGATTGTGTGGTAAAGAGTTCTGCACCTTTCAAAACTTTAGCTGCTCTAGCTGTCTGTGTAGATCATGATCAGACTGCTCAAAAAATGCAGTTTGATCTTTGATCTGCACTGTCCTCTTTGCAGAGATATTCTGAATAAAAACAGCCCTGATTTTCCCACAAAATTGGGTCTTATTTCTAGACTGACAATGTCTGCTGGGTTTATACAGCACTCTTACAGTCATTAACCCTTTACCACACAATGCCGACTTTTAACGATCTTAAAAAAGAAGCCTTTTGGAAACATAATGGGACAAGGAGAAAATGATGGTAACCAGCATCTTCTCCTTTTCACATGATGTTTTCTACCCTTCTCAGAACAAATTTCCATTTTTTTCCACAATTATTTTGTCGTCTGCAATTGCTTTCAATTTGGACTAGTCTTAAATTTTGTCGTCTGGTAAAGGGTTAACAGAGTAAATGCAATTCATCTGATACAAAAAGAAAACTAACCTTTTTCATCTTGCACAATGACACTCATCCGTTTTCTAGTAGGATCAAATTCCAAGGAATGCAGTAGAGTATACCTCCTCATTTCTCCTTTAAAAGTTACCTCTAATTTTCCGTCATGGATACCATGAAATACAACCCCATACCTGCGTAAAACAGAAACACTTTTCCAACATATAGTCTTGAAAAAAGTCTGGACAAAGTTTCTGCTTTGTAATTGGTCAACAATTACGTAACAACGAAGAAAAAATATCAATTTAATTATGCTAAACGACAAATTCTAAAGCAGTTGAAAGCACTGACAACAATATAATACTGGCTAGATGATGGAACTTGTCTTTGAAAGATTACAAATTTATTGATGGAAATGGAGAAATGCTTTTTAGCATATACACATGTTGCAAACCTCTACCAATCAATATTCTGTTCAGTCTTACAGTGTCTGTAAAAGTACATGGGACATAGTTCATGAAACAAGTAAACTGTCTTTTTAGTTATCTTTGGCAACTTCCACAAAAGCTTTTTCATTAGCGTATCAGCCTTGATGCTAACAGCCCAGTCTACCATTAATTCAAATTCCTAAATCCATAAATGGATCAGCCTCACTATGAATATTTTCACCCTTTACCACACAATCCCTAGGTTTAAAAAACTTGAGATAGAAGACTTCTGAAACACTTGTTAAAAAAAGAGGAAGTGCCGATAACCAGCATTTTCTCCTTTTCCCACAATGTTCTCTACCCTTTGCAAGACAAATTTATGTTTTGAGTAACATTTGATTTGTCATCTATATTAATGCTTTTAATTTGGACCAGGCAAACATTTTGTCATTTGCTTAAGAGTTAAATTCATTCTACAGCAACTAACTGGCCTGTACATTAGCGGGTTGAATAATCTTCATTACAAAATACCTTCTACAAGCTTCTACAAAGGCTTTTTCATCAGGGGAGGGGGCTTGATATTCATAACCCAGCCCACCATGACTGTACATGGCTGACGCCCCTAGTGACTCTGCCTCTGGATGGTCCACTCTTACACTGTGACATAATACTAGCACTTTTAGGAATGTTTCAATTTCATCCTGTGACAATCAATAAAAAAGAAAAGAATATATACTTGCTGATCACTAAATATAATATATAGTACTCATATACAGAACTACAACTGTCACAAAGCGGAAAAATAACCCCCACCAGCACCTTGTCACTGAACAGCACAATCAGAGAGGGGAAATGATTTTCAAACAAAGTTCACCTGTGACCTTTACCTTTGATCCATGTGTTCCAAAAACAATAGGGCACCTCCTCGGGTCATGAGCAGCACTTGTATAAAGGTTTCAGGGTCCTCAGTCAAACAGCTATTGAGGTAGAGCACAGAAACGAAAAAGTCTACAGACGGACAAACTGATTGACAGTTGAAAAGACAGACAGACACACATTACATTCTGTAACTTTTATGAAGTCAAGAGTTACAAGAAAATTTAACAAAGCCTTAACCCTTTACCACATAATCCTGACTTTTAACGACCCTGAGAAGGAAGCCCTTTGAAAATATTCTGTGAAAAGGAGAAAATGCTGATAACCAGCATTTTCTCATTTTCCCACAATTTTTTCTACCCTTCCTGGCACAAATTTCAATTTTTGAGTCCCATTTATTTTGTTGTCTGCAAATGCTTTAAATTTGTACCAGTCTAAAGTGTAAGGAATGTTTCCGTGTCATCCTATAACAAGAGACCCATTAAGGCCATCAATGCTCTACTAACTGTAACTGGAAAGTACAGTTTACTGCAAACCCACGAGATTAATCATAGAAAATTTTAAATTGATTCCATGTCATTTCAAGAAATAGTTTGCTTCGATGTACTACCAGCTCTATTCAATAAATGTCAACCCTATAATAATCTGAAAATTTCAAAACAGAATTTCACAGTTAATAATAAAAGCTGTATTTAAATTAAATCTTTAAGAAACAATGAAAATTTAGACTTGTCCATGTTAAAAGCATTTGTAGACAACAAATCAAACACAGATGAATTCAAAGAATTTTTCTTAGAAAAGGTAGAAAACATTGTGGGAAAATTAGAAAATGCTGGTTACCATTATTTTTTTTTTGCACAATGTTTTCATAAGTGTTCTTCCCAAGGGGTTTGTTTGGTAAAGAGTTAAACTGAGATTTGTTGGTCTGATACCATACTTACATTAAACACTGGTACAGGATCAGGGATGGAGCTAGTACTGGAAACAGTACACAGCATACTGCCAACCTCCTCGTACTTCACACCACCTATTGAACACATGCGGAAATTCATCTCATTTTCTGTGAGGGTCCCTGTTTTATCACTAAACAAATATTCCACCTGAAATGTACACAACATCCTGTGGCTGATACCGGAAAACACCATCATTATTCACCAACAGTTCTGACATTAATTGTAATTGGGCTATGCTCTGTGAAAAGGGGGTTTAATGCATCTGCAAAAAAGTATCTACCCAGGTCAACTTGCACAGTCAGCCTGTGCAGACCTGAGGCTGTCCTGAGCCAAAACATCTTGCTATTTGTAAATTTTCTGTATGTCAAAGGACCAGTCTACCTCAAGAGTCAGCTGGTTGTCAGGATCCATAGTTATGTGATGACTTGCTTGGTTAAATGCATCACTCTGTATTAAACCCTCTTTTGCCAGAGCATGACCAAATTCATTTTTTATGTGTCTATTTAATCCTGTTTCCTTCAAGATGGCTATCTTGGAATTTACAGCAAGAATAACATCTAAAGCTGTAGGCAAATACCATTCTTGAGTGTAGTCTCAATAATGAGACGCTACGGTGATTTTTTTTCATATTTGGACATTTACTGTTCACCGTACCGTCTCAAGTCCATTGTAAATTTTCCGGTAGCAAAGATAGAGCGCTATACTGCCTTTCTGTTTCGTCGCTTTAATCTGTACTGCAGCAAAATGCAATTAAATTTAAGTAAGTAACATGACCAAAGACAAATTATCAAACCTTTCATCACCTAAAGAGCTTGTAGAAGTCGTTTATAACATGTAAATCTCGGAAAAAAGACTGACGAAATTTATCGTGCGTGGTGGCCATTTTGAGTGTTTTTGGGAACGTAAACAACTCGTGTAACAGATGAAATGCACGGTTTTCTCTTATGTTCAGCGTTTAAATATTGAAAATATTTGTATTTCAAACGAAGGATTCTAAATACGCAAGCAGCAGGTATAGTTAAATCCTAGTTTTGTGCTCTATTTGCGAAATTATGAGAGTTCAAACTTGCGCACAAAATCTGTGCAGAGCTTTCAACTGATTTTGTCTTGATCGTCTCTGTACCCAGAGGCGACCAGTCAAAAAGTAACATCGCCTTTGGGGACAGTTATCTGTACTATCTTGAGTGTTGCTCTTGCTCAAAGACCTCCAACGGATCAATTAACTTTAAGTGTCCCAAGCGCAACCAAAGTTGCTTAAGTGGATAGTACAGATCAGACCAGACTATAAAGAACAAGCAGTCTGAAATTCTGTAAATTTTTGGTAAAGAATTAGAACTTACCTGGCCTAATTCCTCATTTAGATCTGAGGTATTTGCCTTGGCTGGCTCATTAGTGACTGGGTCATACATATCCAAATCCCAGTCAAAAAACATGGAACCTATAAACTTTTGTAATTCTAGTAAAAAAAAAAAAGTATAAAAAAATAAGGATTTATTACCACTATCATAAATCATTGTCATCATCACTGTCATTATCATTATTATTATTATTATTATGATTATCTAAATCATCATCATCGTTATCATCCATGTCATTTACTTCTTTGTTTTTACAGAGTTCATCTATATATCCAGTCAATGCTGAGCCTCTGCAGCCTAGTAGTAATGCAAAGGTCTACCAATCCAGGCTTGAGCAAAGATAGTTCAGAAAATTGTTGAAAGCCATTATGACAGGATTAATACTTCCATCATCACTGAATGACGTTTCAAAGTCTTTGTTTATGTAGGAAAAAAGCCAGATGCTTTGCCACAGTTTTGTTCCAGGATATGGTAATGGTAAAAAAAAGTCCAGAAATGCATAGACATGAGCACCGACTGATATGATATGCAAGTAATTTAAACTATTGCCGAATGGTGTATCAACTCCAGATGAGAAAATTTATCTCTTATCCAAAATGAAAGTATTTCCAGACAACAATTCAACTGATTGGTTTAGTCCTTTATAGAGAAGAAAACATTGTGGGCAAAGGAGAAAATGCTGGTTACCAGCATTTTCTCCTTTACCCAAAAAGTTTTCAAATATCTTCTTCCTCAGGTTCATGAAAAAAAAAGCAATTATTTGGTGAGGGTTTTAACACACTCACAAACATTACTAAACATGGTACTGAAAATTATAATCAACAAAACGAACAAGACCTTGAAATTTCAAGGCTGTTTGACAACAGTCATACCACATATTAGCAAACAGTGAAGACTGCAAGTTCTTATTTGGATCTAAAAGGAAACAACTTACCTACAGTAACATACAAAGAAATTGGAATGACATAATTATATAGCACTACAAATGCAAGGAAGTCTTCAAGTAACCGTAAAGGCTGAAATATAAAAGGGAAAAAAAGAATCTATGAAATAACATAAAATGCTTGCTACATGTTTGACTCACAAACTGTTTACCATTCATTCCTATGTTTAACAACCTAGGGAAGAAGGCTTTTGAAAACATTGAAGGCAAAGGAGAAAATTTTAGTAACCAGCATTTTCTCTTTAACTTACAATGTTTTATTTACTGCTAGACAAAAATGGTAGTCTGCAAATGGTGATTTGTACACAAATTGTGGTTCAAACATGCTGGATGCCAACATATTATCCTTTTTTCCGTAAATTTTTCAACACCTTTCTTCATCACGACACAGAGTTGTTGTTTTAAACTTACAAAAAGCAAATCCAATTAAATGTGTCTTTTATTTGTCTTTAACACCTCTATTCTTAGTCAATAATACTCTTTCTTTTACATCTTTTTAAACCTTCACCAAACAGTACCATGTTTCCCCCCACCCCCATAGGAAGCGGGCTTTTGAAATCATTGTGGGAAAAGAAGTAACTAGCATATTCTCCTTTTCGCATAATATCATTACAATTTCTTTCCTTTCACAAAGTACATACTTTGAGCCAGATCTAATTTGCCGTATGCATTTTTGCTTTCAATGTTGACTGGTCTAAGCTTTTGTTGTTTGGTAAAGGATTAAAATCTGAACAATATTCACATACAGAACTTACCTGGTTCACATACAGAAAATTCATAGTCCTCCTATTGCCCTTTACCACACATCTTTTTTAAGTTTTTAACTATCATAAAGAAGAAGGCTTTAGAAAACAATGTAGGAAAAGGAGAAAATGCTGGTAATCAGCATTTTCTCCTTTTACCACAATGTTTTCTACCCTATCAAAGACAGAATTCATCAACTTGGCTGCCTTCAATTCATCACCTGCAAATGCTTTCAATTTGATGCAGTGCAAAATTTTATCATTTAGTAAAGGGTTAAAAAAAAATACCTTTTGCCTTACTCTAACTTTTGCCAACCTTTATCCTATTTTTAAAGACGTGCTGTCAATATTCTTCATGATAAACATAGTAATTATACAAAAAAAGGCTTTTCATTATCAATTTCTTCATCTGCGACAAAATTTCTGTCAATGTAAGAACATTCTCTAAGTGAAGTGTCCAATGATCTCATTCAGGTTCCTGATTGGCTTGAATTGGAGTTTTAACCTTTTACCAAATAATGCAGAGTTTTAACGACCCTGACAAAGAAAGCTGTTGAAAACATTGTCGGAAAAGGAGAAAATGCTGGTAACCAGCATTTTCTTCTTATCCTATAGAGTTTTCGTCTCATCACTCACACATTACATCATTTGAGCCTCATGGCCTCATTTAAGTTGTCGTCTGTAAATGCTTTGAATCTTGACAAGTAAAAAATTGTATCATCTGGTAAAGCGCTCAACCACTTTCATCTCTCAATTCATATTTGAATTCTTCCATTACTGTACTGAGAGTAGAGGACAAAATCCCCACTTACTGTGGTATCGGCATCTTTCTCTACCTCTGGTACATACCAAGGTTGACCTATATCTGGACGCCTGACATACCAATGTTGTAGACCCAAGGAAACAGCTGACTCTACTAATAGCACCACCAAAAATATGATCAGGAATGTATTCATCCGTCTAGATTGGAAATTACAAGGGAAAATAGACAAACCTATCAGGTTAGATATCACAAAAATGATGTGAAAAACAAAGCAATACAGTTCTTGTGACATAGTCTTCAAAATGAAATGAGCCGTGCTCTGTGAAAAGGTGGCTTAATGCATCTGCGGAAAGTATCCACCCAGGTCAGCCTGCGCAGTCCGCGCAGGCTGACCTGGATCGATACTTTTCGCTATTAATCAATTTTCTGTATGTCAAAGGACCAGTCTACCTCATGATCAAGTTAGTTGTCTAAAAAGGTGGCTCTTATGGATCCATAATTATGTAATGACTTGGGCTGGTATCATGTATCACGGAGATGCATTTTCTCCCTTTTCCAACACTGTTTTCACAAGGCTTCTTTCCCAGTGTAATTAAAAGTTGGCATCATGCCCTACAGGGTGCTATAAAAGAAAGTTATAGGTTGTGAATTCATTTCAGGAGATAATGAGTCAAAGGTAAAAGGTAAAAAAAAAAAAGAACACCACATGTGGGTGCCAACGCTGAGACGAAGTTGCGTTTAGTGAAAATTTCCAGTCGAAAAAGGGGCTTAACTGTTTCAAAAATATTTCTGTGTCTAACTGCCCCTATTGCATGGCATGGGTTTCCCTTTTGATACTTAATAACTACCGGTAGTCCAAGTTTGAAGTAAATACCTTCAATAATGACAGAAATATTAAAAAAAGTTAAAGTTTTTGAAATTTCTAGGGACATGACTGTGCCAAAAACCTTTTGATGGTTACCTTCCCCTGTTGTACGGACCAACTTTTGACAGTTACCAAGTAGTCAGAGACTGAAGGAAACATTTTCAGTAATGAATGAATTATTACAAAATGATTAAGTTTCAGCATGATGCAGATGAAGACACCAGGGCTATGACAATACCTTAATGTTTTCTTCAAAAACAGCCAAGCTTAAAAATGAAAAAAAAAAAGATACATATGCCTATTTTTAGTTGCTATCTGAATCATAAGTTAACCTGTTACCACACAATCCCGAGTTTTAACAACCCTGAGAAGTAGGCCTTTTGAAAACATTGTGGGAAAAGGAGAAAATGCTGGTAACCAGCATTTTCTCCATTTCCAACAATGTTTTCTCGCCGATCTGATTCAAATCCCATCATTTGTGCCATATAAATTTTGTCGTCTGCAAGTGCTTTCAAATTGGACCCATCTAAAATATTGTCGTTTGGGAAAGAGTTAAATACACGTAGTTCAACAATTCTGACATATATCAAAGCTTTATTTACCTACCTCTCAACCTGAGAAAACTTTGTAGTTTTAGCTTTTGAATTTAAGGCCATTTTGGTCTCCTGACCCGTGTAAATTGCACATCCTATAATAAATATGCCAAAAAACCTTATTATGGTATGAAATCATGCACAGAAATATGTGACCAGCCTGCATAGCTCAGGTGGTAGAGCGTAGAACTTGTAAAAATTAAGTCTCAGGTAATTTGAGGTGTGGGTTTGAGCCCCATGGCTGGTCATCTTTTGGATGAGATGTTAAACCAAGCCACGTGTGACGGTGCTATACACCAAGCACGTTAAAGAACCATGCATAACGTAAGATGGGTTACATCCTGTATCCTTCAGGGGGTGTTGCCCACATGGGCAACCAGTGGTGACAATAAATAAACGCAAAATCAATCAAGCACAGAAATATGTGCATTTGTGGGTATTGCTTAATACTTAACTCTTTACCTCATGACAAAATTTTAGACTGGCCCATCTTGAAAGCATTTGTAGACAACCGGTCAAATATTACTCAAAACATGAAATTTGTCCTCTACAGGGTAGAAAACATTGTAGGAAAAGGAGAAAATGCTAGTTACCAGTATTTTCTCCTTTTCTCACAATGTTTCTAAAACTTTTTTTCTTAGGGATCTTTAAAAGTTGGGACTTTGTGGTAAAGGATTAATTCAGTACTTAACTATTTACCAAACGACAAAATTTTAGACTGGTCCAAATTGACAGCATTTGCAGACGACATATTAAATGTAGCTGAAATGATGCTAATTGTCAGTGAAAGGGTAGAAAACCTTGTGGGAAAAGGAGAAAATGCTGGTTACCAGCATTTTCTCCTTTTCCCACAAGGTTTTCAGAAGGCTCCTACTTCAGGGTCGTTAAAACCAGGGATTGTTTGGTAAAGGGTTAAACACATACTGAAAACAGTGTGACTTATACTGTCCTTTTTTGTTTTGAATAAAATTTGTAAATAAATCTGCATCCTTTCAGTATTTGTTTAACCCTTTACCACACAATCCCAACTTTTAACAATGCTGAGAAAGGCAGCTTTTGAAACTATTGCGGGAAAAGAAATGCTGGTAACCAATATTTTCTTCCTCTCCCACAGTGTTTTCTACCCTTTCCTTGACAATCTTCGTTTTTTGGGTCACATTTATTTTGTGGTCTGCAAATACTTTCAATTTGGACTGATCTAAAATTTGATTTTTTTGTAAAGAGTTAAAATATTCTAAAACATTCTCAAACGTTCTTGTTAATATAGGGTTAATTCCCGTTTTTGAGGTCATTAACATTCGCAGAGGCTTGAAAAATGCTTTAACGCCCGAGTGCGAAGCACGAGGGTGTTAAAGTATTTTGAGGGCCTCTGCGAATGTTAATGACCGAAAAAAAACATGAATTAATGCTATTATTGCATAAAGTAAAGTTATTTTAGCAATAATTTGCACATGTACTGTACCTAAATGGGTCAAAACCGGAAGTCTGCGAAGAAGTTTTTGTTACGAGCAGTGAAGGGCTGTTAGTCTTGTATGCCAATTTTGATTCTCCCGGTGTAAATTCACTTCTTATGATTTTTAATACAACTTGGACTTATGTGGGAAAAACTTGCACACGTTTGGACGATTACAACTAGAATGAATGAGTGGATATGAATTTCTGTAACAGAAAGATGTCAGAGGAATCGACCTACATCAAACGAGGGAATTACCGATCACGTTAAAAAGTGGGTGGGATGTAGCTGGTTTAGAGTACATTTCACGTGTGATTTTTTTGTTCAGATCTCGATTAAACTGAGATCCTGTGCAAAATTTTGTTTGTGGTGTACTAATATCATCAAAGACAAGCCATGAAAAGGATCTAATATGGTACAAGTTCCTACAGTTTGATGGTCGTAGTCTAGGGAAAATCTGACAAGAACAAACGTTGTTTACAAGGTAGGCCCGAATCGAGGATATTGATAGTACAAAGCAGGGCGTTAACGGCGCCTGAATTTACTGATTATTACAAGTTTCCTCCCGTTAACGCCTGGTTTTTACCTGTTAATACATGCTTATAACAGCCCGAAAAAGCACATTTTATGCAATAATGATTATTGTATTAACGGGTAAAAACCGGGCGTTATGATTATTACATAAAATGTGCCTTTTCGGGCTGTTATAAGCATATATTAACTGGTAAAAACCGGGCGTTAACGGGAGAAAACATGTATTAATCAGTAAATTCACGCGCTGTTAACGCCCGGCTTTGTACTATCAATATCCTCGATTCAGGCCTACCTTTTAAACAACGTTTGTTCTTGTCAGAACTCCCCTAGACTCCGACCAAAAAAACTGTAGGAACTTGTACCATATTAGATCCTCTTTATGGCTTGTCTTTGATGATATTAGTACACCACAAACAAAATTTTGCACAGAATCTCAGTCGAATTGAGATCTGAACAAAAAATCACTCATGAAATGCACTCCACACCAGCTACATCCCACCCACTTTTTAGCGTGATCGGCAATTCTTTTGCTTGATAAGATCTATCCCTTGGACGTCTTTCGGTTACAGAAATTCATATCCACTCATTTATCCTAGTTAAAATCGATCCAGACCTGTGCAAGTTTATCTCACAAAAGTTCACTTTGTATTAAAAATCATTCGAAGTGAATTTACACCGAGAGAATCAAAACTGATATGTAGGACTAACGGCCCTTCACCGTTCGTAACAAAAACTTTTTCGCCTACTTCTGGTTTTTACCCATTTATGTCCAGTACATTTGAAGTTCGCTTATTTGCATTTCTATAGAAATATTTTTGCTGTTGTTGCAAATTATTGCTAAAAGACTTTTCTTTTATGCAATAATAGCATTAATTCACGTTTTTTTCGGTCGTTAACATTCGCAGAGGCCCTCAAAATACTTTAACACCCTCGTGCTTCGCACTCGGGCGTTAAACCATTTTTCAGGCCTCTGCGAATGTTAACGACCTCAAAAACATGAATTAACCCTATAATAATCAATATAAATTTGAGCCATGCTCTGTGGAAAGGGGGCTTAATGCATTTGCAAAAAGTATTGACCCAGGTCAGCCTGCGCAGTCAATGCAGGCTGACCTGGCTCAGAATGCTTTGCTTTTTGTCAATTTTCTGCATATCAAAGGACCAGTGTACCTCATGATTCAGCCAGTTGTTATACAAAAGGGGTTTTTATGGATCTTACTGTGATGACTTGCTTGGTATCATGCATCACAGAGATGCACTAAGCCCCCTCTTGCCAGAACATGGCATATTTGTGTTTAACCCTTCAGCAAACAATTCTATGTTTAAATAACCCTTTAGAAGACAGCTTTTGAAAACACTTTTTGGAAAAGGAAAAAATGCTGGTTCCAAGCATTTTCTCCTTTATCCACAATGTTTTTTACCCTTCCATATTTAAATCCAATTATTGTAGCAATATCTGACATGTTGTCTGCAAATACCTTCAATCTGGACAAGTCCAAAATTTTGTTCTGTAATAAAGAATTAATACATTCATTCATATGAATGCCTTGTTGCTATTTCTTTTACACCACAATGTTGCTTTTTTTTTTATATATTGGTTTGCTGCAACAAAATAAATGTTGTCTACAAGTGACAATTTGTAAAACAATAAGTGGCTCACATGTTGGGATTTATCTTTGATAGGCTAAGAAAAGAATGGTTGCCAGCATTTTCACTTTTCCGCATAATTTTTTAAAAAACTTTTCTTCTTCATGGATTTTTGTTCAAAAAGGTAACTTACCATAAACATATGGCGTATTTTTAAGTCTTGCACCCCTGAGAAGTACATTTTCTGGTCCCAAGGGCTGTACAATCTGTTCCCCTGACTCTGACACAACAGTCATATTTCCAATAAATTGATATAAATCTGCTATAGGCTGCTGACATTCAATAAAAGCTGTTAAATGACTGAAATCTTGGGGCAATGTATACTTTTTTGTTTCTGGTATACAGAAATGTTTCTGAAATGTAAGAAGAGCAAAGTCAGATTTATTTCTTCCCAAACTGGGTATCAACTTAACCCTTTACAACACAAACATAACTTTTAACGACCCTGAGGAAGAAGCCTGTTGAAAACTTTGTAACTGGTAACCAGCATTTTCTCCATTTCCCACAATGTTTTCAACTCTATCAAAGATAAATTCCATCATTTCAGTCATATTTAAGTTGTTGTCTGCAAGATGCTTTCAGTTTGGTCGAGTCCAATAGTTTATTGTGTGGTAAAGGGTTAATAGTGTTCTTGGCCGCTTCCAACATTATTTTAGTCATATCATGGTGACAGCTCACTGACTAGCAATCATGCATGTCCTTAGTTTCACCAGAACTAGGTCAGGGCTCTGACAACCTGGAGGGAAGAGCCTTTTGAAAACATTGTGGGAAAAGGAGAGAATGCTGGTTACCAGCATTCTCTCCTTTTCTCACTATGTTTTCTTCCCTGTCAATGACAAGATCCATCATTTGAGCCACCTTTAAACTGTCATCTGCAAATGCCTTCAATTTAGACAAGTCCACATTTTCAGCGGTGGTAAAGAGTTAAAAGAGTTAAAGAGTTAAAACATCCTTGTCAAATATGAATATCTACAATAGACCAGTTATATGCCCCTGCAGTTAACAGCTTTGGAAATCATTCTTTAACTCTTCACTAAATAACAAGATTTTAGACTAATCCAAATTGAAAGCATTTGCAGATGACAATATAAAATTCAATCAAATGATGGAATTTGTAGTTTAATAAAGGTAGAAAACATCGTCGGAAAAGGAGAAATTGCTGGTAACCAGCATTTTCTTCTTTTCCCACAATGTTTTTAAAAATTTTCTCCATTCGAGTCATTGAAACTTTGGACTATGTGGTTAAGGAATTAGCAACTGCACCTTTTCCCACCATGTTTTTTATACTGTTGTACAACAGTTCTTTACAATCTTTCTTTTGTTTTACTGTTTAGTATTTTGTAATGGACCTTTGGTATTTAACATGGCCTGTAAAGTAATGTGAAAGTTTGCTCATCAGCACAAGTGATTATGTGAGCTACAACAATGAACAACCTCAAAAATCGTCCACTAGACTCACCTTTAAGTTTGTTTCTCCATCTAAATTTGCTGTCGTGATGTAACATGTTCCGTCATTGTTTGTAGATGACAACATTATCAAGTCACATGGAAAACTGTTATTAATACTAACTTTGACAATATCACCAACCTGTACAGAAGTATGAAATAATAATCAGGTTATGTACAGTAAGTGACCAAGAATATTTCATTAAATTCTGATTCCAAGTTGACATATTTCTAGGTTAACTCTGTACCAGGCAACAAAAATAGTGACCGGTCCAAATTCAAAGAATCTCCAGAAACAAGTCAAATGTTGCTCAAATGATGACACTATTCCCTACAAGGGTAGAATACATTGTAAGAAAAGGAGAAAATGCACAATATTATATCCAAAAATGGTTCGGTAACACAATGTCTGATTGGTTACCATTAAATAGGCTACAACAACAACTAACATAAGATAATTCATGAAAATTTCACAAGTCAAGACTTGATTACCTATAGATCTGCTTGTTTGTTTGTTTGTTTTTTGTACATGTATGGTGTTTAACACTGCTTTCAAAATTGATTCAATTATATCATGGAAGCCAGTGTACCTGTCAATGCTTTTCTTTTGTTTCCTAATTACCAATACTTTGCACAATATTCTTACCAAGCCACTGCCTGCTATCTCACAAGAAGTTCAGAACTGACAGATGACTAAATCATGCCATAATGACTATCATTAATCCTCGAAAGACTTTGGCCAAGCTGGAAATCACACCATAGACCCCTTTGCTGATTGCTCTTACCCTTTCGTCATACACTCTTTACTTCCTTTCTCCTTTTCCTATTATATCAACTGAGACATTTATGTTTTGTCAGTTATGTTAATAGTTCCTCATGTTGTACCTTTGTACCTGAGCATAAATAAAGTTTGTTGTTGTTGTTATTGATTTGCTATAGACAGAGGAAAAAAGTGAATTGTCACCTTCAGCCAACAAGGATACTACCCACCTTAATGTGCATAGATTTGATTGTTTCCAGTTTGCCATCTCGTATAACATCCACATCTCTGTAGTTTACCTCCCTGTCTGATTTGTGTCTCAACCAATCTTCATAGCCCTGGAATTCATTGAAGTAAGTTTTGAAAAACCTTTTTGCTTTTCAAAAATAAATAGTCTGTATTTGTCTGCAGAGTTAGCCTTGGATCCAAAATATTGACAGAAAATACATGTAAAAAATACACAGAACATTATCTCATTTTTTCATTGTTTTTCTGTGAAATTTCTTACCCAGCTAACCTTTCTGAGTAGTGATATCATGAAATAAGGTATAAATACACTTTCATGAGGCAGACCCAGACAATGACAGGGCTATGAAAATACCTTAAATAAATGACTAACTGTTGTGTCAGGTTGCATCAACCATACTTTTTTGTTTTGTTTAAAAACAGCCAAGCTAAAAATGCAACGAAGATCTTACCTGTTTGATAGCTGTAACTGACACTACAAACACCAAAGGGACAATACTTGTGGCCGGGCTAACAGGGGTGTCTATAATCAACTAAAATAAGAAGAAACTTGACCATGTCATCTGGGCACATATTTACTGTCCATCAAAAATGATTGTACTAACTTCAAATTCTAAGACCAGATACAGTATCTGATTTACCAAGACATTATGCCTTAGCCAATCAGATGGCTAGGCTTGGGGTATCACAGCATGTTTGAAAGAAATATTCAGTTTCGTAAACATTAGCATAAAGTTTTCCTATGACAAATGTTTTCAGTTGTCAGGACATAAATCAAATATTGAGGTATTAACTCTTTTAAGGTGCCTTTCATGACTATAGTTGCTTTTGCAACCAGTGTATATCAAGATCAGGCTGCACAAAATGTGCAGCCTGGTCTTTGATCTACATAGTCCGCTTTAATGAAACATTGTCAACAAAAGCAACTGTTTCTAGAATGAAAATTTCTGTTGGTTTAATTGTGCACCCTAAAGGCTAAGATGCAGAACTTTGAAGTAATGGAGAGGTGTTTTCAAAGTATACTAAGTGTATGAAGCGCTTCAGAATAAGATATCCTTCCCGCAGGAAATATGCCACTAGCAAAGACTCAGAGAGGCATGCACATCAGCACTATTATACAAATGTTCTCACTTTTCACATTATATAGGCCTTGGACTTACTGATATGGTGTTGGTCAGACAGCATGTGCACACAGGTTGAACATAATGGCTACAATGAAATTTATTAATTCATTTTTTGTCTCTCCCAAACTTTATGGTTTAAAGTCTTTAACCCTTTACCACACAATCCCAAGTTTTAACGACTCTGGGAAAGAAGCCTTTTGAAAACATTGTAGGAAAAGGAGAAAATGCTGGTAACCAGCATTTTCTCCTTTTCCCACCATGTTTTCTTTCTTATCAAAGAAAAATTTCATCTTTTCAGCTACATTTGCATTGTCGTATGCAAATGCTTTCAATTTGGACAGTTCTAAAATTTTGTCGTTTGGTAAGGAGTTAAAACAATGGAGTATTGTATTCATATAAAGTAAATTGCAGGTGCTTAGTGTCACTTTGTCTTGGCCAATCCACTTTCTAAGCCAATCAGATGCCAAGGCTTGGAATTTGTCAAGGCCAATCAAATAAATGCATTAGCCAATCAAATGGCAAGGATACAAATTTGTCTTAGCCAATCAGATTCCTCAGCCAATCAGATGTCTATGCTTGGAATTGGTCTAGGCCAGTCACATGCATTAGCCAATCTGATTCCTCAGCCAATCAGATCCCTAGTTTGGAATTTGTCTAGGTAAACAGATGCATCTGCCAATCAGATGACAAGGCTACAAATTTATCATAGCCAATCAGATTCCTAGGCCAGTCAGATGGCTAGGCTTGAAATTAGTCTAAGCCAATCAGATGCCTTAGTCAATCAAATAGTATCAGCCTATGAGATGGCTAGTCTTGAAATGTATCTATTTCTTGTCTGATGATCAAAAATAGGAAAAAAAGTTGTATGAACAGCAGGTAATTGTTTATTTATGTTAATTACAATCACCTATGTTACTTAATACCAGAAAGAAATTACCTGAACAACTGCAATAATCAGGAAATAAGAGTTGGCAATTCGTTGAAACTGTTCAAATAAGTTCTTTGGAAGAAAGTTCCATGCAGTATACTGTAACAGAAAACAATAACAACAGTCAACCTAATATAGGCAGCCACTGGCATTAAGCCTTTAAGCATTTTTCAGGATGCTTTGCAGTGTAGATCAAGATCAGACTGTACAAAGAGTGCAGTCTGATCTGTGATTTACAATGGCTGTCTTGCTAAGACATTCAAGACAAAATAATCTTTGGTAAAACAACAAAATTCAAGATAATTCTGTTTATTTGGGCGGCTTGATAGGTTATCTCTTAATTAGCCGACTGGTTAATTTCCAGGCAATAAATCAAATGTAGCTAAATTGATGGAATTTACCTCTGAAAGGATAGAAAACATTGTGCAAAAAGGAGAAAATACAGGTACATGTAATTAGTATTTTCTCTTTTTCCTACAATTTTTTCGAAAGCCCTTTTTCCTAAGGATTGTAAAAACATTGGGTTTCTTGGAAAATTGTTGAGAAGTCACCTGAAATAAGCAGTCATTATCCTCAGATCTGAAAACTAAATTTTAGATGTAATAATTTCCTGTTTTACCCTTTTTTGTTTTTACCACCCTAAGGAAAGAGGTTTTTCAAACCATTGTGGGAAAACAAGAAATGCTGGTGACCAGCACTTTTCTTTTCCACAAGATGTTTTCTTCTCTTTTAACCCTTTACCACACAATCCCAACTTTTAACGACCCTAAGAATTTAAGAAGCCTTTTAAAAACATTGTGGGAAAAGGAGAAAATGCTGGCAACCAGCATTCTCTCCTTTTCCCACAATGTTTTCTATCCCTCCCAAAACAAATTTTAATTGGTCAGTTCAATTGATTTTGTCGTCTGCAACTGCTTTCAATTTGAATTAGTTGTTAACTTTGTCGTCTGGTAAAAGGTTAAAGAAAACGACCTTTCTTTGAGCCCAAGTTTTTAATTTGTTGTCTGCAAATCCCGAATTTTAACGACCCTCAGGAAGAAGCCTTTTGAAAACATTGTGGGAAAAGGAGAAAATGCTGGTAACCAGCATTTTCTCCTTTTCCCACAATGTTTCCTCTTCTTTAAGAGACAAAATTTATGTTTTGAGTTACATTTAATTTGCCGTCTGCACATGCTTTGAATTTTGACAAGTCTACAATGTTATCATTTGATAAAGAGTTAAATTTCTTATCTTGATACAGAGTTATTCAGTGACTATTTCTAAGTGGCCAATCCTGCTTGTTTCCTTGCCTGGTTACTATACATGTCTGACACAATTCAGTTCTTCCCATATAACTTGATCTAAATCTTTGCCTAACTACAAAATGTTGAACTTGTCAAAATTGAAAGCATTTGCAGATGACAAATTTAGAGTATCTTAAATGATCAAATTTGACTTGGGATGAGTAGAAAACATTATAAAAAGGAGAAAAATGCTGGATACCAGCATTTCTCTTCTTTTTCCACAATGTTTTTAGAGTCCCTTTGCCTCGGGGGGTCATATACATAAAGAACCTTCAGTAAAGGGACAAAACCCCTACTTCCTGAATGACTACTTGTTACAGTTTCAAGTATAAACCCTTTACCACACAATCAACAGTTTTAACAAGCCTGAAAAAGAAGGCTAACGAAAACAATATGGGAAAAGGATAAATGCTGGTAACAAGCAAATGTTTTTCGCTCTTTCAAAGACAAATCCTATCATTGATACACATTTAATCTGTCCATCTGCATATGACTTCCAAATGGCCAAGTGTAACATTTTGTCTTACAGTATAGAGTTAACATCTTTAACTCTTTACTATTAAACGACAAAAGTTTACCCTAGTCCAAATTCAAAGCATGTGCAGACAACAAATTTAAGGTGGCTGAAATGACAAAGTTTGTCCTTGATAGGGCAGAAACCATTGTGGGAAAAAGGAGAAAATACTGGATACGAACATTTTCTCCTTTTCGCACAATGTTTTCAAAAGTGTCCTCCATCAAAGTCATTGAAACTCATGATTGTGTGTTGTCTGATCTTGATCTACACTGTCCACAAAAGGTCAGTGAGTCGCGCAGAGCAGCCTAAGAGTTAAGAGAGGTGATATCTGCTTTGGGAAGAATAGAAAACATTGTGGGGAAAATAAGAAAATGCTAGATACCAGCATTTTCTCCTTTACGTCCTAGTTTGCACATTTAGCTGGCCAAAACGTCTGTGGCCAAAATGTCCTGGCCAAAACATCCGTGGCTAAAACGTCCATCCACCGTTTTCAAAAGGTATATTCCTTGGGGGTTGTATAATCATGGGGATTTTGTTGGTTGGTTGTATTGGGGTTTAACGCCATTTTAACAGCTAAGGTCATATCATGGCGGTCGGTGACGCACATGTGTTTCCTGTACCAACACAACTTTCTTTCCAAAGCCACCGACTACTTTTCTCACATGTTTCAGCAGAGGTGAGAGGCGAAAATACGCCGGAAAGAAAGTTCGCCTCAACCGGGTATCGAACTCACAACCACCAGGTCATGAGTCCGACACGCTCACCACTGAACCACCCAGGCGGGGCTGGGGATTTTGTAGTAAAGTGTCAACTCTTTACCACACAATCCCAGTTTTAACAGCCCTGATGAAGAAAGCTTTTGAACATGGTGAGAAAAGCAGAAAATGCTGGTAACCACAATGTTTTCTACCCATTCAAGGACAAATACTATCATTTGAAAAGCATTTTGACTTGTTGTCTGTAAAGTCCTCCAAGAAAGATGAGCCTACAATTTTGCTGTGTGGTAAAGGGTTGACTCTTCATCACACAGTAACATTTCAGACTTCAAAATTGAAAGCATTTGCAGACAACAAATTGAATGTAGCCGAAATGACGGGATTCGTCTGTGAAAGAGTAGAAAAACCTTGTGGGAAAAGGAGAAAATGCTGGTTACCAGCATTTTCTCCTTTTCCCACAAGGTTTTCAAAAGGCTATTTCCTCAGAGTCATTAAAATTTGGGACTGTATGATAATGAGTTAGAAGGAAGATAATGACTTAACTTGCCAACAGTTTGAATACAATGTAACAACTCAACTGAATGAAAAGGAAGATAAATCCTATAGCTAAACCCTAGCTAATAGCTAAAAGAATGCTTGTCACTAGTTACGTATGCACTGCTTTAGTAGACCCTGTAGATCAAGATCAGACTGCACATCATTTTCTCCTTGTCCCACAATGTTTTCTTCTCTTTGCAGTCTGGTTACCAGCATTTTCTCCTTTTTCCACAATGTTTTCAAAAGCCTTCTTCCTCAGGGTCTTAACTCTTTACCAGACGTCAAATTCTAGACTGGTCCAATTTGAAAGCATTTGCAGACGACAAATGTTGATAAAATGATGATTTCTGTCTTTAATAGGGTAGAAAACATTGTAGGAAAAGGAGAAAATGCTGGTTACCTGTATTTTCTCCTTTTCTCAAAGTGTTCTCAAAAGCTTTCTCTCCATGGGTCATTAAAAGTCAGGATTGTGTGATAGAGGGTTAAAACTCGAGATTGTGTGGTAAAGGGTTAAGCTCTTATCTATGTCCAATCACTCTTCACCAAAAGATTAGAAAATGCAGATCCAAGATCAGACTTGTTTCAGTATTGTCTGATCCTTGATTTACACTTTCAAAACAACACCTGAAACTGTCAACTGATTGTCCTCATGAATTGAATTTGCGTTTATTTATCGTTGCCACCAGTTGCCCATATGGGCGACGTCCCCTGAACGATGCTAGTATTGTTACCGGGAATGGCGCAGATACAGGGTAAAACCAATCTTTTGTTACTCCTGGTTCTTTAACGTGCTCAGTATATAGCACTGTCACACGAATCCTCGGTTAAACGTCTCATCCCAAAGACTAATAGTAATTTTAGATGGCCAGCCATGAGAATCGAACCCACACCTACAAGTGACCAGAAACATCACGTTCACGAGTCCTTCGCTCTACCAACTGAGCTATGCGGGCTGGTCTTGTCTTTTTGACTCAAAGGGTAACGTATGTAAGTGAAAGCATTTGCAAACGACAAATTAAATATGACTCAAAAACTGATATTCCTCTTTTTGTATACCGGTTTCCAGCATTTTCTCCTTTTTGCACCATGTTTTCAACAGCCAATTTCTTCCTAAGGGTTGTTAAAACTTTATATTATATTTCATGTGTCTATTTTTAGAAATGTTATGCGTAAAGAAATGTCGTAATTTAAGCTGGGGGGAATTATTTCCCCGTCACAGTGAATATTTTCCTCCTGCTGAAAATCTGGAACTACTTTTTTAAGTTTTTTAAGTTTTTAAGTTTTAAAAGTGGCATTCGGCACTCGTTATTTTCGCATACCTTTCCCTTTTTCGGCAAATATTTCCCCATATTAACCACAAGCTGATGAAATAAACTCTATGTATTGTGTGGTAAAGAGTTATCTGGATTCAACCTCTCTTCATCAAAAATAGATGTCCTAGCTTATCAAAATTATGTGGCCTGTAACACGTAAAAAGGGGCATTCGGACATTTGCGTAAAGTGTCGTCTCGGATCAGCCTGTGCATTCCACGCAGGCTAATCTGAAATGACACTTTTCGTTTTTATGTAATTTTCTGTTTTGCTCAAATCCACTGAAGACCAAAATTTAATGTAGTCGTAAAGTGCCATCTCGGATTAGCCTGCGCAGCTGATCCGAGACGACAATTTACGCAAATGTCCGAATACCCCTTTTCGCGTGTTGCAAGCCATATGAAGTAATACAGTATTCTAGCTTAAACCCTTTATGAAAAATCCCCAGTTTCTACTGCTCTGAGAAAAATACTTTTCAAAGTAATGCGGGAAAAGAAGAAAATGCTGATTAACAGCAATTACTTCTTTTCCACAATATTTTCTGTCCTATTACAGACAAACCCCTGGGCCCCGTTTTACTAAGGTAGTTGCGAACAAAGTTTGTGTAAGTTTTACCTAACTATAGTATGGTGGCATATTTCTGCCACGAGGTACGAGATAACTTTAATGATTATTTTAAAAAACTATTCCGATAAATCAAAGTTTCCTGGAAATTTTATCTAGATAAAATGAAAATCTTTTCTCATTTTTACACAATCAGGATCATAAAAATATGGAACTGTTCGGTTAAGAGGTTAAAAATGTCTGAGCTGTGCTCTGACAAAAGGGAGTTTAAGTCATCTCCATGAAGCAAGTAATCATACAATTTTTGATCCGTAAAACCCATTTTGTCTAGAGTAAACAAGTGGCTGAGTCTTAAGGTAGAACAGTCCTTGTTCATGCTGAAAATTTATCAAAAGCAAAAAGCTTCACCCAAGCTCAGCCTGCGAGGACTGCGCAGGCTGACCTGAGTCTACACTCTTTGCAGATGTATTATACCCCCTTTTCACAGAGCATAACACATATCAAAGGATATCCTAAGTTGCTCACAAGTGAGAGAAGGTCAACAAAACTTCATTGCAATGAGAGATAACTGTTTGATATCATCTTTAAGTCCTCTTCACATGCAAAAGTCATGTACATTATTCTAGCCATACCCCGATAGCTCAATCAGTCAGTAGCGTACAGGACTTGAGAACAGGGGGTAGCAGGTTCGATCCCTGGCTCCGCCAATTTCTCTCCGAGGATTGATGATAGTCATTGCGACAGGATTCATTCCTCTCTCACCGCTTACCGCTGTTTCCACGATGGTTATGTGGGAAAGCAGCCAGTGGCTTGGAAAAGAATATTGTGCGGAGTACTGGTAAAAAGAAACTCCAGGGAAGCATGGACAGGTGCACTGGCTGCCACGATATAACTGAAATAATATTGAAAACAGTGCTATAGAACCATACAAACAATACCATACAATACAATCATTATTCTAGTGGTTTTGCTCAACAGTTTCAGCTCACGTCATGCTGATTACCAGCATTTCCTCCTTTTCCCACAATCTTTTCAAAGCGTTATTCCATACTTTTCCCAGTGTTTTCAAAGCGTTATTCCATATGGTTGTAAGAATACAGGACTGGTCAGTAAGCGCATAAAATGTTGTTCTAATTCTCAAATCAAAATGCTTGATTGATTGATTGTTATGGTGTTAAACGCCGTTTTCAACATTATTTCAGTTATATCGCAGCGGCCAGTGCACCTATCCATGCTTTCCTAATCTAGTATATTTTTTACCCATAGTCTACATACAATTTTCTTTTCAAGATAGTGGCTGCTTTCCCACATAACCATCGTCGAAACAAAGGTCAGCGGTGAATCCTGTTGCAATGACTTTCATCATTCCTTGGAAAGAAATTGGCCAAGCCAGGAATCAAACTCATGACCCTGTTCTCAAGTCCTGCATGCTGCCGACTGAGCTACCAGGGCTCGGCTCTCAAAACAAAGCATAACCATCTAATTTGCTGAGACAGAATGACTCAGCCCAACACATGATTTATCTTTACATAGCATTTTAATTCAGAATGTTTTACAGAAAGAGTTAACTCCCCTTGACAAGATATTCACAGTAATGTGATAAAAACTATGGCTTAAAACATTTATTACTAGAGTTACTTACCCTTGATGATATGATTCTATTTTTGGGATATATCTCTGGCACAGTCACCTCCACATTGTCTGGTATTCTATTTCCCACATACACTGTTCTGTTTTCTGCTATTGGTTTTTCTTTACATCTCTGAAATAAGGACAAGAAAAGTTTAAACATCTTAGATTGAAATTAATTAATCAGTAAAAATCACCTGCAGATCAGCTGCGTTCAAAGACTACCTCAGTCTATTTCAAGAGATCATTTTCCATATTTGCTTTCTTTTCTTTTCTCTGCATAGCTGTAAAGCCAGCTTTTGATATACTTTCTGGTATTAGTTTTCAATAAATAAATAATTTGCGTTTGCATCATTGATTAAAGATGTGGACATGGTTATTCTGCAGGTCTCTGCTGACCGAGTTGAACCTGAGGGCCCATTCATGACACCAATATACAAGGGTTGCTACAGGTAATCTATACCCAAGGTGCTCAGCACCTCGGCAAAGTTATTAAGATATATTTGAGCCATGCTCTGGCCAAATGGGGCTTAATGTATCTCTGTGATGCACTGTACCAAGTTAGCCATCTTATAATTACGGACCCATAAAATCCATTTTGTTTAATAACCAATGGGATCATGAGGTAGACTGGTCCTTTGACATGCATAAAATTGACCGACAGCAAAAAGTACTGACCAAGGTCAGCCTGCGCAGTCCGCGCAGGCTGACCTTGGTCGATACTTTTTGCAGATGAATTAAGCCCCCTTTTCACAGAGCATAGCTCACATGATAGAGTATAATGTTTTTTATGCTTTACCTTATATACAGTGAGCCATTACTGTACAGTCTACATGTTTTTTTTCAGGCACACCATTTTAACAGCAACTGCTCCTTCTCCAAAGATGACTTGGATTAATATCTAATCTTGAATTAATCATATCTTACTGAAAATTTCATTTTTCAACACTATGCAAAACAAAGAGGAAAAAGGGGGTATAGGTGTTGTGCTTACTTTTCGTTACTTTTCTCCATACTGAACAGTGAGTCACTATTGCATATTCCAGTACCTCTTATGGTGTCTACCTTTTACAAAAAAGATTGTTCTTGTTTAATTCTACAGACCTACGCCCTAATCTGACAATACCATTTACCTCGGTCACTAATCAGAATATTTAGAGGAATACTGTGCAAAGCACTTGAAAAAAGAAATTCCAGGACAGCATTGATACATGTACTGGCTGCCCCCATATAACTGAAATAATGTTGAAAATGGCATTAAACACCAGACTAACATACAAACAAACCTAACCCACTGGGCAACCCAAGAAGCCTGAGAAATATGACGAATAAGTTACACCAAAACATAACAACTTGACTTCAATTATTTTCCTAAACACTTCAGCCATTCATTTCTCATGATATTCATTTCAGGCACCCAGCTGAGTTCATGGCAATAGATTTAGATATAGTTCTACAGTGTCAGAATGAAGTCATAATTATCCTCATTTTACTCTTTCATTTCCATTGTCAACAGAAGAAGCTATTGTGGATAGTATAGATCAAGATCAGATTTAAAAAAAGCTGAAGTCTGATCTACACTATCCATCATCATATTCTAGATAACGAGAAATCTATCGCCTGACGTCTTGTTGCAGAACTACGCAATAATTTTGTAGAGCTGTTGGAAAAAGTGAAATTTATTTATTTGGTAGTGAAAGAGTTAACCCTCTCTCATTAGCCTGTTGTTTTTTCTTCTATTTGCAGCTTACCACTTTGGAAAAATCATGGCAAAAGGACAATTCACTCATTACGAGTTTCCATATTATCTGCTGTCCTAAAATACAAGGACCATAACTGATCTGTATAAAGGAATTTTATTCAAGTTGTTTATCACTACACAGATGTTTTAAAAAATCATTTGCTGAAATTTTTTAAGTATCATCTTCAGACACATACAGACAAATTTGTGGTTCAGTTGATAGTTGTCTTAGAAAGGGTAGAAAACATTGAGGTAAAAGAAGAGATTGCTGGTTCTAGCATTTTCTCTTTTTCCCACATTTTCTTCAGCCTTCTACCTTGGGTCTTTAAAACACAACTTTATTCAAGGTCAGGTAACTCTGATAAAAGTCAAGTATTGCACAACTACCATTCCTTATCATTCTGAAATGTTAAATTCTTTACTGAAGTCAAAATTTCAGACAAATCACACTAAGAAGTCTGAGCAGACAACAATTAAGTGTGATTCAAAAGATGGACTTTGCGTCTGCAAAGACTAGATGGTTTTAATAAACTCTTTACCATACAACAAAATTTCTGACCGGTCCAAACTGAAAGCATCTGCAGATGACAATTTGAAGATGACCCAATTGACAAAATTTGTCCTTAATAGGATAGAAAACATTGTGGGAAAAGGAGAAAATGCTGGTACCAGCATTTTCTCCTTTTCCAACAATGTTTTCAAAAGGCTTTCTTTCACAGGGTCGTTAAAAGTCAGCATTGTGTGGTAAAGTGTTAAGGGAAAGGAGAAATGCTCATCACAGCATTTTCTCCTTTCTAAACCTTTCTAGGGTCATGAAAACATGTTTTTTTTTTGTGGTAAAGGGTCAACTTTAAAGATTCTTTGCAGTTAAAGGTCACCTTACTCTAATAATCGCTGTATTTGTTGTCTTGCACATTTACCAATTCTTTTGACTGTTCTCATGAAGTTGAAAGAAAGCTGAGGAGGGATGGGTCCCTCAGGAGATAAATTTGTAAGCAGTCACAGACAGACAGATAGTTTAAGCATATTTATTTTACTTTACATCGACTAAGAAATAATTTCTTACAACTTAAACTAATCTCTCTCGATTCTGCTTCCCGGGAACTACACCAGTACTCAGATGCGCCGAATGTGTGGGCCAATGAAAATTCCCAAAGTTGACAACCGCTCCCTGGTATCGAACTTGGGACCTTATGGTTACGAGGCCGACACTCTACCTCACAACCACGGGCACCAAACTACAGACAGACAGACAAAGGGATGGAAAGATGGAGAGTGAACTGAAGAACTAATTACTTGATTCACAAACTGAACAACTGTGATTTCAGTGTACTACTTCAGGACTTAGATAAATCATAATTTTAAATCATTATTTTCCAAAATTTACAGAGGAATACTTTCAAATTAACATGAAATAAGATTAATAGTATACTAATACATCTGAAAACATTGAAGCAAAAGGAGAAACAAACAGGCTGACTGCACGTTGTTTTGACTCAAAGCAATAATTGCTTGTTTGAAGTAAGAAACTGTATGCCAGGGGCAGTGGGTGTTAACATACCACTGTCAGATCAGTCCGTCTGTTTGATATTATCTTTTCAAAACTGTTATCATACAACTTTTTATCTCAAACTCTTTTCCTAACTCTTCTCCAAACAATATAATTTAACCCTTTACCACACAATGCCGACTTTTAAAGACCCTGAGGAAGAAGCCTCTTGAAAACATTGTGGGAAAAGGAAAAAAATGCTTGTAACCAGCATTTTCTCCTTTTCCCACAATGTTTTCTACCCTATCAAAAAAAGATTCTATCATTTGAGCCACACTGAAATTGTCGTCTGCAAATTCTTTCATTTTGGACAGGTCTAAAATTTTGTGGTGTGGTAAAGGGTTAAGACTTTTCTAAATTTAATACATTTTGCAGACAACAAATTAATTTTGCCTCAAATGGCAGAACTTGTCTTTGAAAGTGTAAAAAAACACTGTGGGAAGAGGAGAAAAAGCATTATCCCCTTTTCCTGTTTTCTAACCTTCCACAGATAAATATCATAATTTTTGACACATCTAAATTGTTGTCTGCAAATGCTTTTAACCCTTTACCAAACGACAAATTTTAGACTGGTCCAAATTGAAAGCATCAGCAGACGACAAATCAAAGGTGGCCCAAGTGACAAAATTTGTCCCCGATATCGTAGAAAAATTGTCGGAAAAGGAGAAATTCTGGTTACCAGCATTTTCTCCTTTTCCCACAATGTTTTCAAAAGCCTTCTGTCCCAGGGTTGTTAAAAGTCGGGATTGTGTGGTAAAGGGTTAATTTGGACAAGTCCAAAATCCTGTCGTGTGGGACATGGTTAATTTGCTTTGTTTCACACCATTTTCTGCAGTATTTCAGTTATATACCAACAACAAGAGCACCTATCCATGCATTCCTCATATTAATTAAAACAGTGCAATTAATTGTAATAGACGCACGGACGGAAGTATGGATGCACAACAGACACCAAGCCATGACATAAGCCTGCTGGCCTTCGGCCAGTGGAGCTAAAAATGCTGGTAACCAGCATTTTCTCATTTTCCCTCGATGTTTTCTACTCTATCAAAGACAGAAATCATCATTTGAACTACATTTAATATGTCATCTGCAAATGCTTTCAATTTGGATCAGTCTAAAATTCTGTCGTTTGGTAAAGAGCTAAATGATGAAAATTCCGAGAAGATAGAAAACATTGTGGGAAAAGAAATAATTTGTTTCTGGTTTCCAGCATTTTCCTCTTTTCCTATAGTGTTTTTAAAAGGCTTTTTTCAAGTGGTCATTAAAAGTCAGGGTTGTCTGGTAAAGGGATAAGCCTGTATAACAAAAGATTATATCGTCGGTTTACTTCAAAAACCTCGTAACTACAGCTTGTTTCAAGCTGTAGTTACGAGGTTTTTGAAGTAAACCGATGATATACAGGGGTCATCTTCACCTTAATTTTAGCCAAGCCCCGGTAGCTCAGTCGGTAGCGTGCAGGACTTGAGAACAGGGGGTCGTGGGTTCGATCCCCAGCTCGGCCAATTTCCTTCCGAGGATTGATGATAGTCATTGCAACAGGATTCATTCCTCTCCCACCACTGATCATTGTTTCGACAATTGGTTATGTGGGAAAGCAGCCAGTGGCTTGGAAGGAAAAACTGTGCGGAGTACTGGTAAAAGAGACTCCAGGAAAGCATGGATAGGTGTACTGGCTGCCGCGATATAACTGAAATAATGTTGAAAACGGCGTTAAACACCAAACAATCAATCACCCTCATTTTAAAATTGCATTCTAATTCAAGTTCTACAAAATTGTTTCTTAAGTTCTAAGAAAGTTTTTCATCGGTATGTATGTATGTTTGGATATATATTTGTGTGTGTTTATTGAATTGTATGATGAGGGACAGCCTCAGTCCTCACGTACCAATGGACATGGCTAATTTTGTATACTTGGATATGTACATGTGTCAAAAAATTTGCAAATTACCAATTACGGACATTTTGCGTACAGAAATGTTTGCGAATTTAAGACACTTGCTATAAAATTCTGTTGGTATACTTGTAGTAAAATATGCGAACAGATAAGTTTGCGAAGTTTTCAAATTTACGAAATTGCAGAAATTTCCACTTTAAGCTAAAAAAAAAAGGCACTCATTTTATGATAGGCTAAACCAAAATTAATGTTTAATCCAATCAGAAACCTTCTTATTTCATGAAATTTAGAATTTGAGCTTGTTATTTAAAATGGTTAGAGAGTATTGTGTCCCCTGGGCTCACTTAGTGTTTCATTTGAATTATTCAGTATAAATGCAAGTCCTTGGAGCATCAATGATAATTACAGGTTGCTTTAGCTCTTTACTTCTTGATTAAATTTTAGTCTTCTCCAGTTTGAAAGCATTTTCAGATTGCAAATCAAAATTAATGTGACCCATTCAAATTGTCTTTGAAAAGAGCAGAAAACTGTGTGAGAAAAGGAGAAAATACTGATACCAGCATTCTCTCTTTTTTCCACCATGTTTTCAAAAGCCTTCCTTCCCTGGATCATTTAAACATGGAATTGTCTGGTGAAAGGTTACCCTACACTCTAGTTCAAGATTAGACTATAGAGAACATAAAGTCTGATCTTTTACCTCGCATCTGCACTGTCAAATACTCTGTAAGCTATTTTAGCAAAAAAAAGAATTTCCAAGAGTTAGGCATGGTTCTCCATAGTTAAGTCTTGTAACCACACAACCCCGACTTTTAACCACCCTGAAAAAGAAAGCTTTTGAAAACATTGTGAGAAAAGGAGAAAATGCTGTTAACTAGCATTTCTCCTTTTCTCACAAGTTTTTCTACCCTACCAAAGACAGAAATCATCATTTCAGCAACATTTTTTTGTCATCTGCAAATGCTTTCATTTTGGTGAACTCAAAAATTTTGTCGTATGGTATAGACTTAACCCTTTACCATACAAATCCGACTTTTAATGACCTTGACAAAGAAGAAATTTGAAAACATTGTGGGAAAAAGAGAAAATGCTGGTAACCAGCATTTTCTCCTTTTCCTACAATGTTTTGTACCCTATCAAAAGCAAGTTTTGATTTTTGAGTCACATTCATTTTATCGTCTGCAAATCCTTTCGATTTGGTGAAATCCAAAATTTTGTCGTTTAGTAAAGAGTTAACTGACTGGAGCATTGGATTTATAAACTAAAAACATAGGTTTGATCCTGGAAATAGCGTTGGTTATGTTAAGGTGTCCTTAGATGAGACACTACAAAACCTAAGCCTAGTGCTGGTAAATAAACAACATGAATATTTAACTGATTGACTGAATGTTGTTTCCTTAGTTTAAACATATATTTATTTTACATCAATTGAGAAACAAGTTCCTACAACTTATAGTAATCTCTTGAGATTCTGCTTCCTTGAAACTCCACCAGTACTCGCACCGAAATTGTGGGCCAATGAAAAATCCCAAAGTTGACACCTGCTCCCAGGTACTGAACTCATGACCTTATGGTTACGAGACCGACACTCTACCCCACAACTACAGACACCAGACAATGGAATGGTGTATAACACTCATAACTTTCAACATTATTTCAGTCATATCACAGTAACAGTTTACTGATCCATGTGTGTCCTGCTAGACCAGAGCTCTGAAATATCTTGCCCAAGGACACTCCCACAAAAACCCCAGATCAAACCCGGGGCCTCCAGTTTTAAAAATCCTACACCTTTGCCATTGAGCCACTCAAGACCTAAAAACATAAATAAGTAAGCTTTTTAACCCATTACAACCCGGGGAAATTAGACTCTTGAAAACAGTGTGGGAAAAGGAGAGAATGCTGGTAACCTTCATTTTTCTCTTTTTCCCCACAATGTTTTCTACCCTTCCACAGAAAAATTCCATAGTTTTTGAGTCACATTTAATTTGTCTGCAAATGCTTTCAATTTGGACAAGTCTAAAATATTGTTGCTTGGTTAAAGGATTAAAATGTATACTTTTGGTCGGTAATTGACAAAACTCAACAGAAGCAATTTTCAAATCAGTTTTGTTAAGACCATCTCAAAAATTATTGGACAGTCTATATCAATGGAAAGTGAAGTCTGATCTTGATCCTCAGTGTCTGTAAAAGGTCCTATAATGAACATAAGAGGCTAAACACTTTAGGAGAACTGATAGGGTCTAAGAAAAACTCCCACACTTGGGAAAGTCACTATTGATCAATGATCAGACTGCAACTTCTCATATAATGTGCAGTCTGATCTTAATCTGCACTATCTAGAAAATCACCATAATTATGTTCCCCTTACCATGTTTTGAGGTAAGTCCGATTTACTGCTCTGTTGTTGTTTATTGTCATTTTACGATTTGTGTATTTGTCATAGTGGTGTTGTTATGATGGCATAATACATCATCGTAACTTTGTAATAATTACAAGTTGTATTTAACCCTTTACCACAAGATTACGAGTTTTTAAGTGACCCGAAGAAAATTCTTTTGAAAACATTGTGGGAAAAGAAGAAAATGCTGGTAACCCAGCATTTTCTTCTTTTCCCACAATGTTGTCTAACCTTTCAAAGACAAATACAACCATTTGAGTCAAATTCATTACATAATTACACTACATAATGCTCTCAATAAAGACAAGTCTAGAATTTTGCCATGTTGTAATGGGTTAAGTCCCTTTCCAATGTGCTATGACTCTTTGCTGCCCTGTTGAGATTTCGAATTTATTGAAAACAAAAAAGACAAAAATTATAGAAATGGTTTTCATTCCTTGAGGCACCTTACACAACTTCAAACGCATTTGTAGCCAGTGTAGCTCGAGGTAAGACTGCACAAAACATGCAGTCTGATCTAAGATCTACAGTATTCACTACTGTGTTATGTCTAGTAGAAACAACCTAGAAAAAGTAATGTTTGGGCTGTTTTTTTTTTTTAACCCTTTACCACACGGCAAAATTTAAGACCTATCCAAATTGAAATCATTTGCAGAAGACAATTTCATAGTGGCTCAAATGACGCAACTTTTCTTTGATAGGGTAGAAAACTTTGTGGGAAAAGGAGAAAATGCTGGTTACCAGCATTTTCTCCTTTTCCCACAATGTTTTCAAAGGCCTCTTCTTCAGGGGTGTTAAAAGGCGTCATTGTGTGGTAAAGGGTTAACTAAAAAGGTCCAACTAATATAATGCATTGAGGATCAAAACTTTTATCCATATATCACAATATTACCTTGCTTTTGTCTGTGACTTCTTTGGTGGTCTTTTCTTCAAAATTTCACCACAGAACAAAAAAAATTGCTTCTTTCAAATTGAAAGCACTAAAGATTTTGTAGATGACAAAATGTGACTCAGAGAATCAGAACTCTCTGTAAAAGAAAAGTCTTGATAATGGGAATTTCCCATAACTTTTTCAAAAGGTTTCTTCATAAGGATTATAACAGGATTGTATCGTAAAGGGTTACATCAGCCCATCATTGTTCTATGAGTCACCTTTGCTAATTAACTGTTGACAAAGGTCCTGAGATATAAGTAGGTTACTTAAGTCTGTTAACCCTTTACCAATCTACAGATTTGTTGGTTGTATTGGGGTTTAACGCCACTTTAACAGCTGAGGTCATATCATGGCGGTCGGTAACGCACATGTGTTTTCCTGGCTTTCTCACACCAGTACTAACACAACTTTCTTTCCAAATCCACCAACTACTTTTCTCACATGCTTCAGCAGAGGCGAGAGGCGAAAATACGCCGGAAAGAAAGTTCGCCTCAACCGGGTATCGAACTCACAACCACCAGGTCATGAGTCCGACATGCTCACCACTGAGCCACCCGGGCGGGCACCAATCTACAGAATTTTAGGTATCTCCAAAACTGACAGCAATTGCTGACAAAAAAATAAAAATTTATTTTTGGAATAGTAAGAAACATTATGAGAAATGGAGAAATTTATCATTACCAGCATTATTTCCTTTGCCCCCCCAACGTTTTCAAAAGCTTCCTTTCTTCAGGTCGTTAAAAGTCCGGACTGCGAGGTAAAAGGTTAAATTTATTTCTTCACTTAGAGTCTTTACTGTGAGTGTTCACTAGAATTATTTCAATGAGGCTTCACTAAATGAGTACCAATAAAACAGGTTTTAGTAAATAACCAAACTGCTTTTACTGTCTAAACCCATAAATACTTAACTTATATCCCTACTTCAGGCCAATAAACAATTGCATACCTTCCAGACAGTAAAATTGTCCAAAGTAACCACTGAAGTGCCTTTCATAACTGAGATATCAAGACAAATATTCTACCAAACTTCAGGCCAATAAACAGGCCAGTAAACAATTGCATACCTTCCAGACAGTAAAATTGTCCCAAGTAACCCCTGAAGTGCTTTTCATAACTGAGATATCAAGACAAATATTCTACCAAACTTTCATCAGTACTGGACTGAAAATCTAGCCTCTAGAGTGTACATGGCGTTTTTCTAGGATTTGTCTCAGTGACCTACATTTTTAGCCGACTTGACCCATTTTCAAACCCATCGTAAGTATCATCAAGACAAACAATCTTACCAAACTTAATTAGTATTGGGCAAAAAATGAGCCTCTGCACTGTACATAAGGTTTTTCTAAGATTTGACCTGGTGACTTAGTTTTTGACTCAATGTTCTTCATCTTAAAGCTCATGTGAGAGGTCAAGAAGACAAACATTCTGACCAACTTTCATGAGTACTGGACTGAAAATGTAGCCTCTAGAGCATACACGAGGGTGTTCAAAGGTTTGACCTTGTGACCTAGTTTTTTGATCATCAAGACAAACATTTTGACCAAGTTTCATGAGTACTGAACTGAAAATGTGGGCTTTTGAGTATACACAAGGTAAAAGTTGACAACAGAAGACGGAAACAGCATGATAACAAAAGCTCGACTATAGCACTTTTGTGTTCAGGTGAGCTAAAATGCTGACAACAACAAACATTAATATGTGACCAATTGAAAGCATTGTAAGCAACAAACCAGTGTGGCTGAAATCATGGCATTATTTAGTACAAAAATATTGTGAGAAATGGATAAAATGCTGGTTAATACTAGCACTTAAACTTCCACCACAATGTTTCATGTTGTTTTCAAAAGCCGTCTTCCTCTGGGCAATTCAAACATAGGACTGTTTGGTACAGCATTAATGTAACAGAATGCTCTGTCAGCCGAGTACAATTGACAGTAGTCGCCCACTTGCTCCATAAAATTCTATTTGACTGCGACAATCACCTTACTAATTCAGCATTCTATAGCAGTAATTACCAAGTCATCGATTAACTAGCCAGAATCATTCTCACCTGGTAACACAAATGGTAACAATATAGATTTTGTACCTGTATATCAAATCAAAGGTGAACATTTTGTACATTGATGGGAAAACCCATGTAACACTTTGACCTGCTCAATAAGTGAAATGAAATTTTCAACCCAATGGTAAAAATTCAACTTTTGCTATTTCAAAGGTATTTTTGGGGAATAAGGTTCTTCAAGACAGTCTAGATCCGAGATCAGACTGCATGTTCTGTGCAGTCTGATCTTGATCTACACTGTCTGCAAAGGGTCATTGAGTCCCAATTTGCAGCATCAGCGTTAAATCTGTTCTTACCATTGACAACATAACAAGCTTTTGTGGACAATGTAGATCAAGATCAGACTGCACATTATGTGCAGTCTGATCTCTGACCTACATTGTCCACTGCTTTAGTCTAGATTATAACTAAACTGTCTCTTATCTTGCAGCGGAACTGACATTCTGTAGCCATGGAAAATGTAATTTTTAAAACAGCAATTACGTAATCACTGTTTTAATAATATCACTTTCAACTCTTTCGATTCGTTTCGATGCGCCGTTCTGATAAGCATCCCCTGGCAACAAAATTCGCTCTCCACCTCTGTTTATAGATATGGTGGCTCCACATAAACCATGGCAACAAACATTCTCAGTCTAGAAATAAAATCCAAATAATTGCAATTTCATCTTCTCTTTGGTTTATATTGCTTAAAGACGTGTATCACGAATTTTTCTAACAGACAGATTTTTTTCACAACTTTGCAAATACAAAGCTCATCATGTCACTAGATTACAACAAGAGGGCCATGATGGCCCTGAAGTCGCTCACCTGAGTCTTTTGACCAAACATTACCTATTTTCAATCTCTTTTGAGATATAAGGACAAACATTCTACCAAGATTTTCATGAGTATTTGACTGAAAATGTGGCCTCTGGAGACACAAGGTTTTTCAAAGATTTGACTCAGTGACCTAGTTATTGCAGGGTTTGAATTTCGTTTTTTTATCCACTGGCAAATTCTAGCAAGTGGCATTTTTTTCCACTCGCAAAATTAAAATTGGACTTGCATTTTTTTTGAAGCCCAGCATGCCTATCGATGGTGGTGAACGGAGTGCCAGTACAAACTGTTCAATTCTTATCTATTTCTTAACCTATGGACTAACCACAACAACCAAACAATATAAGAAGAACCTTAATTGATATTAAAACCATGATTTAACTACCAATTCAATTCCAGTTCAATTTTTGTTCTCAAACCAAGTTAAAATCCCATAAAATTTACAATAGCGGACGATTTTGTTAATGAATATTACGGACGTATCACATCCGAGTATCTGCGTGTCCGATTACTGGTATAGCGAGTTCACCATTTCCGACTTGGCTCTCATTGTTATTTGTGCATGATAATTATCTTTTCAGGAAAGATTGACAAATATTTCTTTTTCATAATGAGAGATTGAATTCGCTTACCCCCTTTTTTTTTTCGTATAAAAAACGCAAAATCGTGGTATTGGCCGTGAGTGCAGACGAACGCACTTGGCTTACGAAACTCGGATAACGAACGACAACTCGGAGGCTTCAATGGCGACATGTAAAATTATTAACAGTCGTTGAAGGGTATTCTCAGTGCGACATGACCGGTGTTTATCCAGAACGAAAAGAATTACCTTATTTGTATTCATATGTAAAATTAAGTACATTTTGGTAATTGATCTTCAATAATTTGAAGTCGCATTTTTTTTCGAGTGCTTGAAATTTTTGCTCGCATTTTCCAATTCTGACTCGCATTTTGCGAGTAAATACATGGGAATTTCGAACCCTGTATTGACCCGACATGACCCATTTGCGAACTGGTCCAAGAAATCACCAAGACAAACATTCTGACCAAGTTTTATGAGTATTGCACTAAAAATGTAGCCTCTAGAAAGTTCACAAGGTTTTTCGAAGATTTGACCTAGTGACCTAGTTTTTGACCCGACATGACCTATTTTTTAACTCGTCTGAGATATTATCAAGACAAACATTCTGACCAACTTTCAAGAGTTTTGGACTGAAAATTAGGCCTCTAGAGCGTACACAAGGTTTTCTAAGAAATGACCTAGTTACCTAGTTTTTGACCAAATATGACCCATTTTTTAACTCGTCTGAGATATCAAGGCAAACATTCTGACTAACTTTCAAGAGTTTTGGACTGAAAATGTGGCTTCTAGAGTGTACACAAGGTTTTTCTAAGATTTGACCTAGTGACCTAGTTATTGACCGACATGACCCATTTTCAAACTCATGCAAGGTATCATCAAGACAAACATTCTGACCATTTTTTAAGATTTTTGGACTGAAAATGTGGCCTCTAGAGTGTAAATAAGGTTTTTTGAAGATTTGAGCTAGTGACCTAGTTTTTGATCCAACCTGACCCATTTTCAAACTCATCCCGGGTATCATCAAGACAAACATTCTGAACAACTTTTAAGAGTTTTGGACAGAAAATGTGGCTTCTAGAGCGTACACAAAATTTTTCTAAGATTTGACCTAATGACCTAGTTTTTGACCGGACACAACCCGTTTTTTAACTTGTTTCAGATACTATCAAGGCAAACATTCTGACCAACTTTCAGGAGTTTTGGACTGAAAATGTGGCCTCTAGAGCATACACAAGGTTTTTCTAAGATTTTACCTAGTGACCTAGTTTTTGACCAGACATGACCCATTATTGAACTCGCCTGAGATATCATCGGGACAAACATTCTGACCAAGTTTCGTACTGAAAACGTGGCCTCTAGAGCGTACACAAGGTAAAAGTTGACGACGCACGAGAGACACCGCACGAAGGACACCGGACACAGCATGATCACAAAAGCTCACCTTGAGTACTTCATGCTCAGGTGAACTAATAAAAAAAAGTTATGGGTCACCATGCTTGTTTCTGAGAAATTTGCCTTTAAAAAAGGTATCTACAGTTCCAAAATTCAGCTTATATTGGATTTCACACCTCTTCTGTAATAGTCAATTAAATAGGCAAATTACCAGAAGAATATACATCATTTTCATGAAAATTCATATAGTGTTGCACAAAAAATATATAAAAGCCCAGTTTTGAGCATGGTAAATGCACAAATATGCATGTTATACATAGACCATTGAGTTAAAAAGGGAGATAATTTGACCTAATTAAGGGGCTAATCTTTCATAAATACACACTTTCTAACGGACAATTTTTTCTTAAAATTTCAACATGTATAGTACTTATAATTCTAAACAATAAGAAAATAAAAATGGCACCTATCAGTGCTAATTTCTTCAGAAAACAGGGATGAAGGTCACTGTGGAAGTTAAATATTTTTAAGGAAAAAACATAGGATAAAAGCTCAGCAGACATAGTAAGAAAAAGAGAAATTGCTCATAAGTAGCGATTTCTGCTTTTCCCAAAATAATTTTGAAAGCGGAAACAGCTATATTTACACACCTTTAAAAGTCCCGCTTTTGTTTGCTTGTTTGGTGTATAATGCCGTGCCAACAGTATTTTAATCATTTGACGGTGACAGTTCATAGATCCTTTTTTTTTTGTCTGTACTAATACTTCCCGAAGAAAGTGCTACTTGTTTCAGGCACCAACAGTATTACCATATGTGCGAAAAATACATAGGTGCACTTTTGATCTACTATCAATGACAAAAACACATGCGCAGTAGGATGCGCGCGAACATTTCTTACATACGTCGTTAAGGTTAACAGACAATGTAAATAAAAGATCAGACTGCACCTTCTGTGCTGTCTGATCTTGATCAACATTCAGGCCTCAAATACAGCCATAGTGTTTGAATGGCGCTTCAAGAGTTAAGCCCAGAACATGTCTGTCACAACTAATATTACTTTTGTGAATAGTGTAAATCAAGATCAGACTGCACTAAAACTTACAGTCTGAGCTTCGATAAACACTAAAACCTAGTCAGTGAGATATCCTTACCGCGTTAACCTTGGAATATCTTGATCTTCTTAACAAAATAAAAATTTCTGTTCCATAATTCCATTAATTTCCTACTTAACTCTTTGCCAAACAACAAAATTATAGACTGGCCCAAATTGAAAGCATTTGCAGACAAAAAAATGAATGTGACTGAAAAATCAAAATTTGTGTTAGGAAGGGTAGAAAACATTGTGGGAAAAGGAGAAAATGCTGGTAACCAGCATTTTCTCCTTTTCCCACAATTTTTTCAAAAGGCTTCTTTCTCAGGGTCATTAAAAGTCGGGATTGTGTGGTAAAGGGTTAAAGATTCAGCTACATGTACATGTATTTACAAAATGATCCTTTGTTTTAACCTTTCATCAGGCAACAAAATTCTATACTTGTCTTATTTGACAGCATTTGCCAATGATAAAAAATCTTGGCTTAAATTATGGAATTTGTGTGCCTGTAAAAGTGTTGAAAACATTGTGCTTACCAGCCTTTCTCCTTTTCCTTCAATTTTTTTTAAAAGCTTTCTTTCTTAGGGTCATTGAACCACAACTTTGTGTAGCTAAGGGTTGACTGTCCCTTAAAAAGGTGGCTTTTCCAGAGGCAAATCCCACCATTCAAAGTTAATTTGTTTTGTCACTAAGACAGAGAACAAGTTTAATACATGTACCTGAAATACTGATATGGCATATAAATGAACATAACATGATAAAACAAACTGACATTTTTTTCAAAAACTGTCTTAACCCTTTACCACAAGACCCCAAGTTTTAATGACCTTGACAAAAAAGGCTTTGGAAAACATTACAGGAAAAGAGGAAATGGTGGTAACTAGCATAATCACTGTTTTCTACCCTGCCAAAGGCAATTTCAGTTTTTGAGCTATCTCTAATGTGTTGTCTGCAAATGCTTCAGTTTGGACTAGTCTCAAATTCTGTTGTTTGGTAAAGAACTTAAACCTTGGGGATGTGAAAAAAAGCATAAGTGCTGTAATCTATTTCCATGGTGATTTTCAAAGTGACTTCTGTTCACAAGTGATATAACACCAATCTTCAGGTGTTTGAGAACTGATAACCATCCTGATTCAAAATATCATCATTTCAACAAAGGTCAACTGAATTCTATTACACACACTTACCCAAGATTTAATAACCCTGAGGAAGAAGGCTTTTGGGAAAACATAGTGGGAAAAGGAGAAAATGCTGGTTAACAGCATTTTCTCCTTTGCCTGCAAAGTTTTCTTCCATATCATATAACGGTAGCTCATTAATTTTGTACCAATTTGAAAATGTGTTGTTCATCTGCTGTTAATCTCCATTTGTAAAAGTCAACAATTTATTGTATGGGAAATGGGTTAAAGTGCCTATTACACTGGCATCCTCAAACCTACTAGTGCTTTTGCCGCAAGTGTGGACCAAGATCAGACTGAACAGGATGTAAAGTCTTATCTTTGATCGATATGATCCACTTTTGGATTTGTCCATATTAAGAACATGTAAAGATTACACAAATTAAATTCGACTCAAATCATACACTTCATACTAGTATTTAAAAGAGTAAAAACATAGTGGGAATAGGAAAGAATTCAGATAAACATTATTTTCTCCTTTCCTAACAATGTTTTCAATTACCTTTTCCAATTAGTGTCATTACAAAACGGCATTGTTTGGTAAAGGGTAAAACAGATGTTTGAAAACTGATAAACCTTCTTGATAGCAAAAGAAGTATCTTCTGACATCAGCCATATTGTGGGAAGTTTTATAATCTGTCAATTACCAAGGTATTTCAACACAAAAAGTTTTATCATTACTCTTCACCAAACCACGAAATTTTACACTAGTCCAAATTAGAAGCATTTGCAGACGACAAAACTAATGTAACTCAAAAGTTAAAATTTGTTTTGGGAAGGGTAGAAAACATTGTGGAAAAAGGAAAAAATGCTGGTTACCAGCATTTTCTCCTTTTCGCACCATGTTTTCAGAAGGCTTCTTTCTCAGGGTCATGAAAACCTGGTATTGTTTGGTAAAGGGTTAATTAACTCTTTACCGCACTATCCCAAGCTTTAATATCCCTGGAGGAAAAGCTTTTTGAAAAAAATGTGGAAAAAGAAGAAAATGCTGTTTAAAAAAAAAAGCCTTTTGAAAGTATTGTGGGAAAAAGAGAAAATGCTGGTAACCAGCATTTTCTTCTTTTCCCACAATTTTTTCTACCCCAGCAGACACAAATTCCATTAATTGAGCCAACTTATATTGTCCTCTAGCAATGCTTTCAATTTGGACAAGTCTAAGACTTTGTTGTTTGGTAGAGAGAAATTATTTTATAAATTGTCAAGACATTTCAACATGGTTGAGTGTAAACCACTGCCAGAAGCAGAAGACTTTTAGTCTTGCTCAGCAGCTGTCGAGCTCTTTTGTGAATTTCATATAGATGATACAGAATAATGCATCTTCAAGTGTTTAAAAATCTAAATTGATATACTAGTATCTCATGATTAATAATACATGCTCTACAATTTCAGTTGTCACAGAGCACATGTATACATAAATATTATCATCACAAGGGTTGGTTGAGTTCAACTCCTCACCAAATGATCCCCTGTTTCAATGACCCTAAAGAGGAAGGCTTTTAAAGGCATCCTTGTCTCACAGTGTTTCCTACACTTTCAAAGACAAATCTCACTGTTTGAGCCATGTTCCATTTCTTGCCTGCAGAAAACTGTTGCTTACAATTTGGATTACATATAGTCTAAAATTTCATCAATTTTTTTCTTGTGGTTAAGAGTTAAACATTACCAGAATAAGGCTTACTTTTGGAACTGGGCAGTTTTGAAAACAGTGAATTATAAAAAGATGGCTGGTTTGGCCAAAAAAGTACTGGAAAGTGAAGATCAAAGATCAGACTGTGTGCCAAGTTATGCAGTCTGATCTTGATCTAAAATATCTGCCACAGCAACTTAAGCATTCCACATTATACGCGAGGTACTGTATACTTGGATATAATTATATGCGTGTCGAAAAATTTGTGAATTACCAATTAAGGACATTTTGCATACGGAAATGTTTGCAAATTGAAGGAGCTCGTTATTTGTTGGTATACTTGGGGTAAAATATGCGAAAAGAAAAGTTTGCGAATTTTTCAAATTCGCGAAATCGCAAAAATTTCAACGTCGGAAAAATTTCCATTTATACAGTATACACTGACTTTTCTGCAAAAATAATTTTCAATGTGTGGACTTATAAATTAACTTATTGTCATAGCTACTGGGTCAAAAAATAGGTCAAAGATTGTGAAGATAATATTACATGGAACAATACAACTGCCACAAATTACAGTACTGTCCTAGATTTTGATATCTAGATTGTTTATGTCATTAAAACTACCATTTTAACCCTTTAGCAGACGACAAAATTTTAGTCCTTTCCAAACTGAAAGCATTTGCAGATGAAAATTTCATTGTGGCCCAAACGATGCCATTTTTCTTTGACAGGGTAGAAAACATTGTGGGAATAGGAGAAAATGCTGGTTACCAGCATTTTCTCCTTTTCTCACAATGTTTTCAAAAGTCTATTTCAATAGGGTCATTAAAACTCTGGATTGTGTGGTAAAGGGTTAAATGTGACCTTCTAGGTACCTACGTTCTGCAGATTTCTCGGCAGATTTCGAAAAAAAATTCAGATATAAGAGCTACTGCTCATTAAAAGTGACTGCTTCTTTACCAAATCCTGGTACTGCAATCACTAGTGTACAGGACTTGAGACCAGAAGGTCGCTGGTTCAAATCCCCAGCTAGGCCAGCTTCTTTCCCAGGATTGATGATAGTCATCGCAACAGGATTCATTCCTCTCTCACTGATGATAATTGTTTTGACAATGGTAAAGTGGGAAAGCAGCCAGTGGCTTGGGAAGAATATTTAGCGAAGCACTGGTAAAAGAAATTCCAGAAAAGCACGGATAAATGCACTGGCTGCCAGGATATAAATGAAGTAATGTTGAAAACGGCATTAAACATCATACCAACAAGCTCCTTTTTCAACAATGTATCAAAACAAATTTTCACGTCTTAGACAATATTTTATTTCTCATCATGAATGTAAGTGCACAAACACTGAAAATAGCCATTATAATTTATGCAATTTGGTGAAACTATTATTATATCCCAAACATTAACAATATCTTAAACCAGGCTACTTGTAACATAAGTTTTGCTTTCCCACATAACCATTGTCGAGACAATGGTCAGGTGCGAGAGAGGAATGAATCTTGTTGCAATGACTATCATCAATCCTCGGAAAGAAATTGGCGTGAGCTTTGGGATCTAACTCACCACCCCCTGTTTTCAAGTCCTGCACACTACAGACTGAGCTGCCGAAGCTCGACCCTCCTAGATTTACAGTGTCCCTTATTTTGCTAGATATTCTACATTTATATCATACATTGTATTCTGACATTTAGAAAATTTAGCCTTGTTCAAATTAAAAAAATCTAGGAGCCATAATAATACTTTGTCTTTTATCTGTATGTTTTCCCATGAATATTATGGCTTTATCACACAATCCCGACTTTTCAGGACTCTAAAAGAGAAAGCTTTTGAAAACATTGTGGGAAAAGGAGAAAATGCTGGTAACCAGCATTTTCTCCTTTTCCCACAATGTTTTCTATCCCATTAAGGACAAGTTCTATCATTTAACCTACATTAGAGTTGTCGTCTGCAAAATGCTTTCAGTTTGGACAGGTCTTATGATTTATTTGTGTGGTTAAGAGTTTTAAAAACCTTGACTAAACAATCCCACATTTTTACGATCCTGAAAAGTAGGCTTTTAGATTTAAAAAAAACTTTGCAGAAAAACAAGAAAATGCTGGTAACCAGCGTTTTCTTCTTTTCCCACTATGTTTTTTACCCTGTCAAAGACATAAATCATCATTTGAGCTAAGCAGTGCTTGTCGTCTGCAAATCCTTTCATTTTGGTTGGGTCCAAAATTTTGTTGTTCGCTAAAGAGTTGGATAAAAATGTAAAGTGATGATATGGATCAGCAGCCCACAAAAAATTATTTGAAAAACAGGAAATTTATAAACAGGAAAAAAAAACCCAGAAAATCCCCCTCAAACCCTTTGTGCCTAAATTAACTCTACCACGCAATCCCGAGTTTTAACAACCCTGAAGAAGAAAGCTTTTGAAAACATTGTGGGAAAAGGACACCAGATGCTGGTTACCAGCATTTTCTTCTTTTCCCACAATGTTTTCTACCATTTCAAAGATAGAAATAATCATTTGAGCTACATTTATTTTGTCGTATGCAATTGCTGTGAATTTTGTCTAGTCCAGAATTTTGTCATTTGGTTAAATGAAACTCCAATTTAATCCTTAACCCTTTACCACACAATGACGACTTTTAACGACCCTGACAATAAAGCCTTTTGAAATTATTGTGGGAGAAGGAGAAAATGCTGGTTACCAGCATTTTCTCCTTTTCCCACAATGACTTCTACCACATCAAAGACGAATTCCATCATTTATAGAGCCAAATTGAAATTGTTGTCTGCAAACTCTTTCAATCTGAACAGGTTAAAATTTGTTGTTTGGTTTCAAGTTAACCTGCTAGATAAGTTTTATGTAACTTTCAAGCCGATATTAAAAACCTAAAAGTTGCTATTTTAAGTTATTTGTGGGGAGGGGGGAGGATATCTTCTCTTCAATATAGATCCAAGATAAGACTTCACATTCTGTGCAGTCTGATCTTGATCTACAATGTCTGCAAAACGGTCCTTGGGTCGCACTTAGCAGCAGAAGAGTTCATTTTCTTGGCTGTTTCGGTCAGGGTATATCACAAAGTAGGTAACACCTGTAGACCCAGAACATCAGACTCCAAGTTCTGTACTGTCTCATCTTGATCTAAACAGTTCACTTGAGCTTGGCACTCCCCTGGTTACTTTGAATCCGAGAGAGGAAAGTTTAACCCTCAAGGGCCTTTCAACACAATAGTTGCATTTGTGGCCAGAATAGATCAAGATCAGACCGCACAAAATGTACAGTCTAATCTTTGATTTAAACTTTTACCAAACAGCTGAAATTTGTCTGGTCCAAATTGAAAACATTTGCAGTCAACAATTTAAGTGTAGCTCAAATAATTATTTCTATCTTTGATAGGGTAGAAAACATTGTGAGAAAAGGACAAAATGCTGGTCACCAGCATTTTCTCCTTTTCTCATATTGTTTTCAAAAGCCTTCCTTCCCAGGGTCTTGAAAACGAGGGATTGTTTGGTTAAAGGTTAAACAGTCCACTTTACAGACACATTCTGAAGAAGGGCAACTTTAAAATTGAAATAATTTTGGTCCAATTTCTACACTTAAAATGTCAGTCGAATTAAATATTTCACACTCAAAGGGTCAACCCTTTACCATTAGCGACAAAGATTTTAGACTGGTCCAAATTCAAAGCATTTGCAGACGAAAATTTTTATGTAGTTCAAATGATGGAATCCGTTTTGGATGGGGTAGAAAACAGAGTGGGGAAAGAAGAAAATGCTGGTTACCAGCATTTTCTCCTTTTCCCACTATGTTTTCAAAAGCCTTCTTTCATATGGTTGTTAAAACTCAGGCTTTTTGTGGAAAAGAGTTAAAGATCAAATTACCTCTTGCGTGGGAAAAACCTGTCAAAATTACCAGAAACTTGTAGAGGGTATAACATATCCCATCCCAAATCCTAGAATTTTATCTCCATAGTTTAATTTGACTGCACTAATCCTTTCCTAAACAACAAAATTTAGCAATCTCAAACTGAGATTGCCGAGCCCCAAAAGTGCAGTCAGTAGTGTACAGGACTCAAGAACAGGGGGTCACTGGTGTGATCTCCAGCTCGGCCAATTTCTTTCCGAGGATTGATGATGGTCTTGCCACAGGATTCATTCCTCTCCAACTGCTGATCATTGTTTCGACAATGATTATGTGGGAAAGCAGCCATTGGCTTGGAAAGAATATTGTGCTGAGTACTGGTAAAAGAAACTGCAGGACAGCATGGATAGGTGCACTGGCCACCATAATATAACTGAAATAATGTTGAAAACAGCGTTAAACAACCCTAGAGAAGAAGGTTTTGCAAAACATTGTGGGAAAAGGTAAAAGTGCTGTTTACCATTATTTTCTCCTTTTCCCACAATGTTTTCTACCCAACAGGGTTTTCCCTGGACTTTCTGGTGCAAGGTCATTTGACAGACCCCTGTCAAATGTACAAAAGAAGGCACACATATAAATTTTGGTAGTCATTTAGAAACTTTTACGGCCCAAATTCAAAGAAATAGGGGTCAAGGAAAACCCTGACCCTATCAAAGACAATTTCCAATCAGAGCCACAATTTAATTGTTGTCTGCAAATGCTTTCAATTTGGACAAGTCTACAATTGTGTAATTAGGTAAAGAGATATACATGTACATTTTACTTTCCATGAAAAAGTATGTTTTACTTATATTTGTTAAGCACTTCAAGGGTTAAATTTCTGCTCTTAAGTGTTTACTTAACCCCTACTTAACCCCTGACCCTTTATAATACAATCAAAAGTTTGAACAACCCTGAAGAATCAGAGGAGGAGGTGCAGTGCACGACATTTCCTCGAAAGGGCGTTTTGTGGTAACCTATGTATGTTTTAAGATACAAATCGCTAAATTCCTAGATTTATTTCATGAAAAGCTCTGTCTGGGAGGAAGATTTAAACCACAATTTGTCTCGGTTTGGGTAAGGGTCAGGGCTGAGGGATCATTTTCAACAAACATACTTTCTGACGAAATGTCGCAGATCCGGCTTTACCACACTCTTTACTAAACAACAAAATTTTAGACTTGTCCTAACTGAAAGCACTTGCAGGCAACAAGTTGATTGTTTCTAAAATGGTGGTATTTGTCTTTAAAAGGATAGAAAACATAGGGGGAAAAGGAGAAAATGCTGGTTACCAGCATTTTCTCCTTTTCCCCCTATGTTTTAAGTAGCCTTCTCTTTCAAGGCTGTCAAAACTCAAGATTGTGTGGTAAAGGGTTAATAAGAACATTTTCATATTTTCAAAAGCAACTTGCTTCAAATTTGTGTAAGAAGACAATGGGTTATAGAGTCTATCTTTGCTTTAAAACTTATCCCCTTACCAAACAATCTAGTATTTTTACAACATTGAGGAGAAAGGCTACTGAAAACACAATGGGAAAAGGAGAAAACCCTGGTTTTCTACCTTTCCTACTACATCTACTCCCTTATGTGGACAAAATTAACTCTTTACCAAACAACGAATTTTTGGACTGGACCAAATTCAAAGTATCTGCAGACAACAAATTAAGTCTTGTTAATATGATGATTTCTGACTTTGATAGGGTAGAAAATATTGTGGGAAAAGGAGAAAATGCTGGTTACCAGCATTTTCTCCTTTTCCCACAATGTTTTCTATAGTCTTCTTTCTCAGGGTCGCTAAAAGTCGGGATTGTGTGGTAAAGAGTTAACCACTTGAGCTACTTTAAACCCTTCACCACACAATCCCAATTTTTACTAATGCTGGGGAAGAAGCCTTTTGAAAACATGGCAGGAAAAGGAGGAAATGCAGGTAACCACCATTTTCTCCTATTCCCACAATGTTTTCTAACCTTTTAGAGTCGGGTTTCATCAACTGAGCCATACTTAATTTGTGGTCTACAAAAGCTTTAAATTTGGAGGAGCGTAAAATATTTCATTTGTTACAGAGTTAAGCTGCTAAGTGTGACTCAATGCCCTTTTGTGGATAGAGTAGATCAAGATTAGACTCCACAGAATATGCAGTCTGGTCGGGGGTCTACACTGTCTGATACGGTGACTTTTTTCAAGCAACAAGCTTTTTGTAATCGCAATATTTCATTATAATACAGTACTGACTGCAAATCTTCATTCTATATATTTAGCAAGTTAATCCTTTACCAAAAAATCCCTGGTTTTCACGACCCTGAGGAAGACAGTCAGACCTTCTGAAAACATTGTGGGAAAAGGAGAAAATGCTGGTAACCAGCATTTTCTCCTTTTCCCACACTGTTTTCTACCCTTCGATATATAAATTTCAATTTTGAGTCACATTTATTTTGTTGTATGCAAATGCATCCAATACAGGCAAGCCTTTAATTTTGTCATCATTCTGGTATAGCATTAACCCTTTACCAAACAATCCCTGGTTTTCACGTCCCAGAGAAATAAGCCTTCTGAAAACATTGCGGGAAAAGGAGAAAATGCTGGTAACCAGCATTTTCTCCTTTTCCCACAATGTTTTCTACTCAAGTTTCAATTTTTGAATCACGTTTATTTTGTCGTCTGCAAATGCTTTCAATTTGGACAAGTCTAAAATTTTGTTGTTTGGTAAAGAGTTTATTCTTTACCAAAAATCAATTTTGGACTTGTCCAAATCCAAACCATTTGTAAACAACATAATAAATATGTCTCAAATGATGGAAACTGGTTTTGAAAAAGTAGAAAACTATGTGAGAGAAGGAGAAAATGCTGTTTACCAGCATTTTTTTTTTCTTTAATTCTCACAATGTCTCTAAAGCCATCTTATACAAGGTTGTTAAATTTAGGACTGTGTAGGGAAAAAAAGGTCAAGTTCCCATCAAACAGACGGAGAATACAAAGTTTAATTTGAAGTACTTATTTTGACTCTCTCTTTTCCACTTAAAAGTTTCATTTCCTCTTTTCTACGAAAACAAAAAAACAGTCTACAAGTTACGAAAAGAAAGTGCATCACTGAATTCAAAGGTTGTTAGCTTCACCCTTTGCCAAATGAAAATTTGTTTTTTTGCATTAGAGTTTAATACATTATAACAGCTTAGGTCATATCACGGCTGTAAGTGCAACTAGTCATGTGTTTTTTGGCTTTCTCAATCTTGCACCGAGACAACTTTCTTTCCAAGCCACCGACTTAACTTTTCTCACATGCAACAGAGGTGAAAGGCAAAAAATCGCCAGAAAGACAGTTTGCCTCAACCAGGTACTGAACTCATAACCAGACAGGTCATGCATCAAATATGCTAACAACTGAGCTACCAAGCCCAGCTTTACCAGATGATAAAATTGCCGACTTGTCCATATTGAAAGCGTTTGCAGATATCAAATTACCCCTTTAAGACACAATCCCGAGTTTTAACGACCCTAATGAAATGACCTTTTGAAAACATTGTGGGAAAAGGAGAAAATGCTGGTAACCAGCATTTTCTCCTTTTCCCACAATGTTTTCTACCATTCCAAAGGTGAAGTTATATTTTTGAGACACAATCATTTTGTCGTCTACAAAAGCTTTCAATTTGGGCAGGTCTTAAGTTACGTTGTTTGGTAAGGGGTTAAATGTGTCTCAGATGATGTTTGTTTCTTTGTTTGAATGGTGTTTTACGCCGCTTTCAACATTATTTCAGTCATATCACGGCAACAGCTCACATATTCATGTTTTCCTGGGTTTAACCAGTACTAGGCTGGGGCTCTGAAGTGTCTTGCCCAAGGACACTCCTGTGAAAAACCCAGTGGAGCCAGTGAGGCTCGAGCCAGTGATGCTCGAACCCAGGGCCTCCAGGTCACAAATCCTACACCTAACCACCGAGCCACATAGCACCCCATCTCAGATGATGAAATAGTTAGAAAACAATGTGAAAAACAGAAGAATGTTGCTGGAAACTGGTTACCAGCACTTTCTCCTTTTCCCACATGATTTCAAAATCCTTGGTAAAGGGTTTACCCTTTACCACACAGTCTCGAGTTTCAATGACCCCCCTAGGAAGAAGGCTTTTGAAAACATTGTTGGAAAAGGAGAAATTACTGGTAACCAGTATTTTCTCTTTTTGCAATGTTTACTAATCTTTTTTAGTCAAAACTCATTATTTGTGCCACATTCACTATGTCATCTGCCAATGCTTTTTAATTTGGATCAATCTAAAATTTTGTTGTGTGTCAGATTGTTATTCTACTGATTTCTTTGTTTCTTTGTTTGAATGGGTGTTATGCCACTTTCAACTGTATGGCACTGTGACTAGTAATATCAAGGCAGCTTTCTCTTGCATGACTTTCCTAAGTTTCACTAGTACCAAGCTTGGGCTCTGCAAGGCCTTGCCCAGGAACATTATCTTGAGGTACCATTCACAGCACGTTACCATCTGTAGACCACTTTCTTGTAATGTTGTAGCAGACCACTGTTGAAAACAGTACGATAAATTTTCGTAACTACATTGAAATTAAACCATTCAACCATTTTACATGCAGTAAATTAAATCTTACTACATGGATATGATTTTCACAGCATGTTTATTTGTTAAATTCACATGCTCCAATTCAGTTTATCTTTAAAACTTTACCACACAATCCTGACTTTGAACTGAACCCTGAGGAAGACACCTTTTGAAAACATTGTGGGAAAAGGAGAAAATGCTGGTCACCAGCATCTAATCTCCTTCTCCCATAATGTTTTCTTCCCTATCAAGGATAGATTTTGTTATTTGACCCATCCTGAACTTGTCTATTCAAATGCTTATAATTTGGACAAGTCTTAAACATCATAGTGCAGTTTAGAGTTACCCATAACTCAGACAGAATGCTGACTACCAAAAGAATTTTTTTAACAGCTAAATGGTAGGATAAATTGCTCCTCTCTCCACAAAACGGTATGTAATGTCCCTTTGCATTACTTTCCCTTGCTTTAATTCCTATCAGTGTACCTTTAATAGTCAGTGCTGAGTAAGTTGAAGATTGCAGTGCAGAACTTGAACCATGACAGTCTTATTCTTAAATAACTCTACATTACTTCCTACTTGTTCAGAGAAAATTTTCTTCAGTTATATTAAATTTCTTTCTGATTTAACATGAACGATCTATGTTATTGGCTGATTTGTATACATCAGAAAAATATACATATATATGAGCCATGCTCTTGCAAAAGGGGGCTTAATGCATCTCCGTGATACATGCCCAAGTCATCACTTAATTATAGATCTATAAGAGCCATTTTTTTAAACAACCAACTTAATCATGAGTTAGACTGGTCCTTTGCTATACAGAAAATTGACCAATAGCGAAGTTTCGGCCCAGGTCAGCCTGCGCAGACTGCGCAGGCTGACCTGGGTCGATACTTTTCGCAGATGCATTAAGCCCCCTTTTCACAGAGCACGACTCATGTATTGAAAAAAACCCATAAAAATCATAAAACCACATACAGGAACTGAAAGAAAATATAAATGAGCAGTGTAGTCTCCGAAAAGAGCATTTAACCCTTTACCTAACAATCCCTGGTTTTAAAGACCCCAAGGAAGACGCCTTCTAAAAACACTGTGGGAAAAGGAGAAAATGCTGGTAACCAGCATTTTCTCCTTTTTCCACAATGTTTTCTACTATTCCAAAGTCAAGTTTCACTTTTTGGGTCACATTTATTTTGTCGTCAGCAAACGCTTTCAATTTAGACAAGTCTAACATTTTGTTGTTTGGTAAAGAGTTAACTCTTTACCAAACGACAAAATTTAGACTTGTCCGAACCCAAAGCATTTGCAGACGACAAAGTCAATGTAAATGAAAAAGTTGAAACTTGTTTTGGGAAGGGTAGAAAACACTGTGGGAAAAGGAGAAAATGCTGGTTACCAGCATTATCTCCTTTTCCTACCATGTTTCAAAAGACTTCTCTCTCAGGGTCGTAAAAAGTCGGGATTGTGTCGTAAAGAGTTAATGTGCATCTTTGTAATACATTATTTCACAAAGTCACCAAGTCACATGCAGAACTTCAGATAAAAGGGAGTGATGGTATTCTAAATCCATTATTTCTCTTCCAAACCCTATGTTGTGGACACTCATTAGAATTGTCTCAATTAGACGATTCTAATAAGTACCCATAATACAGGGTTTATTGGAGAAAAATTAATATTTTAAATTTTGAAATCAAAATCACTCCCTCTGTCTGGAGCTCTGAACATGGATACATTTTGTGTAAAACCAGCTAAATCATGGACTAAAATGGTCCTCAGACATTCAGAAAATTTACCAGTAGTAAAAGTTTGAGCCAAGTAAACCTGCACATACTGCACAGCCTCTGTTTGGTTGATATTTTATTGCAAATCTGCCTTAATGGTGGGTATTTAGATTTTTCACATCTCACCAAATTAAAAAATATATATGTCACTGAAATTTATATAAAATAAACAATACAAATCATCAATAATTAAGAATCATAAAATTACAAAAAAAAATTTTTTTTGATGGTGTTCCCTTAACAGGCTACGTAGCCTCTTAAGGTATTTTTAGATTTCACGCCAGAAATAAAGAAAGCATTGTGGGAATGTCAAGTGACTGGCATGTGACTAATGACGCTTAAATTCCATAACATAACAAACATGTAATTATTTTCCATAATGTCTTCTTCGGATGCTATGTTTGAAGCTTTGTCTGTGTATTTCCAGTGTGTAAATGAGCGAGTTGCTCATGTAAAAACAGAACGTATTTCCCGTCGGTGTCGACCTGGGCCGTAGTAAATCTCTAATTTCTTTTGTAGTCGGATGGTTTTCGACTACTGGGGTTTTATGAATGAAAATTAAAAGGCTTTGGGAGTATAAGGATGATTTTTTTGTATTTTTGTAAAATTTTCATCCCAAAATCTGAAGGGCCACCTTTAAATCTCCTTTTCTTAACCCTTTACCCCACAATCCCAAGTTTTAACAACCTTGAAAAAGAAGGCTTTCGAAAACATTGTGGGAAAAGGAGAAAATGCTGGTAAGCAGCACTTTCTCCTTCTCAATGTTTTCTACCCTTCAAAAAACAAATTTCAAATTCTGAGTCACATTAATTTGTTGTCTGTAGTGCTTTGAATATGGACAAGTCTTAACCCCTTGGCTGATAAGCGGGACTGAAGGACCTTTTGCGGACAGTGTAGATCAAGATCAGACTGCACAGAACGTGCAGTCTGATCTTGGATCTACACTGTCCGATAAGGAGATATCTTTCCCCCGAGAATACCTTTGAAATAGCAAATTTCGGGTTTATACTATCGGCTTGAACGTTTCCTTTTTAGTTATCTAGCAGCATAAGGGTTAAAGTCTTTCACTCAGTAAAGAGTTTGTTTGAATGGTGTTTTACGCTGCTTTCAACATTATTTCAGTCATATCACGGCAACAGCTCACATATTCATGTTTTCCTGGGTTTAACCAGTACCAGGCTGGGGCTCTGAAGTGTCTTGCCCAAGGACACTCCTCTGAAAAACCCAGTGGAGCCAGTGAGGCTCGAACCCAGGGTCTCCAGGTCAGGAGTCCTATACCTAACCACTGAGCCATACAGGACCCCTCAGTAAAGAGTAAATGCATTTCTCAAATACTAGTAATATTTAGATTGGGAATTTCAAGGACATGAAAGCACCAACATGTATCTTGAATCTGATCCACTAACCCTCTGTACTGTAGACTACTTCAATTCTTTGCCAGGCGACAAAATTTTAGTGTGGCGTCTGTGGTTGTGAGGTAAGCTTCCGCCTCGTAGCCATTAGGTCCCCAGTTCGATACCCAAATTTCAACTAATAGCAGACAAAAGGTTTAATATATCTGTACTGACAGGATTTCACTTCTCAGGTAGGCAACATTGTGGAAAAATGGGAAATGTGGCTAACCAGCATTTTTTTCTTTTTCCACAATGTTTTCTGCAGTTAAGGGCTGCAAAATCATGGGTTATTACGTAAAGTGTTGACAGAACAAATACACAGTTTTCATGCTCCAACACTTGTAAGCTTTGGTTTGATTGGCTGAATGGTGTTTTACGCCCTTTTCAACATTATTTAAGTCATATCATGGTAATTAATAGCTTATGTTTGTCCAGGGGTTTCACCAGAACTAGGCTAGGGCTCTGAAGTGTCTTGCCCAAGGACTCTTACAGAAAGCTCAGTGCCTCCAGTGAGACTCAAACCTACACTTTACCACCAAGCCACACAGGACCTCTGACAGCTATGGAAAACAATAAGGGAAAAGGAACAAACATTTGTTAAGAATAACTGCTCTTTTTCCTAGTGTTTTATGCTGTTTGAACAGATTACTTTTCTTTCCTACAATTTTACTGTCTTTTATTTTAAATTTGGATTGAAAAATAAAGATAAAATGATATCTTTAAAATCATGGTTAAAGGCTTGTTATAAATAGAAGTGTAGATCAAGATGATAGATCAGATTACACATTATCAGCAGTTCCACCTTTTATCTACAATGTCCGAGAGATATTGAGACAAAATTTCACTTTGAACTTACAGTCAAAGGGTATTTTGTAAACAGCCTATATCTATTCAAGTGAAAATATCTAACACTTTGCCACACAGTCACAAGTTTAATCAACCCTATTCATGAGAGGCTTTTGAAAATATTGTAGGAAAATGAGAAAATGCTGGTAACCAGCATTTTCTCCTTTTCCCACAATGTTTTCTCCCCGTCCAAAGACAATCTCATCATTTGAGTTACATTTGTCGTCTGCAAATCCTTTAACTCGTTACCACACAAGAAAAATGTAGACTTGTCCAAATTGAAGGCATTTGCAGAGGGCAATTCAAATGTGACTCAAATGGTGAAATCTGTCTTTGATAGGGTAGAAAACATTGTGGGAAAAGGAGAAAATGCTGGTTACCAGCATTTTCTCCTTTTCCCACAATGTTTTCAAAAGGTTTCTTCCTTGGGTTGTTAAAACTCGTGATTGTGTGGTAAAGGGTTAAATTTCGATGGGTATAAAATTTTGTCGTTTGGTAAAGTGTGAACTAAGCATCTAGACCTCTACATAAATTATCTAATCATTAATTATTCTATCCATTGCTAATCCTATATTTTTTAAAAAGAACCCTGCATAAGAAGCTTTTGGAAACATTGTGGGAAAAAGGCTGGTAACTAGTATTTCCTCCTTTTCCGGCAATTTCATCAACCCTTTCAAATGCAAAACCACTCCCTTGGATTAGATCTATTTTTGGATCCAACTGTTCGACTGAAAATGTTTTAAATTTCGTCAAGTCCAACATTTTTTCGTTTGATATTCAAAGGATTAACAACTGCTTACTCCTCCCGATTAAAAATAAAACCAACAGATCTTGATTTTTTGTATACATTAACGAACCGAAAAATCAAACGGAAAATAACTTATTTTTCGACAGAAGAAAATACTAAACTGCAAGTCCCCGCTGCTTTAACACCCACACTCATAAACCCGCCCAATGAAACGAAACTAGAACATGTCATCTTTAATCTTACCAAAACGCTCGTCATATCGCTGAAGACATTAGATCCGTCACTAATTTCCGTAAACTGTCCAGCTTAGATGTTTGAATTCATTTGTAATTTTTCTGTGAGCTAATCGCTGGGTTTAAGTTTTACACTGTCCTCTGAAGATGTAAACATACATGTATGCAGTCAGGTTCAAGTTTACTACACTGTGAAACAACAATCCCACTTCCTATTTCGACATTTAAATTCACGCGATACATCGCGAGAATTTTACAGGTATATATGGGCTAGTCCGTTTTATTTGAACGAGGGTCGTTCAAAATGTTTGTTGCTCAGTGCTTAGCACCTATGCTAAGTGGAATCTTTGTATAAGGCCATAATTTATACAAATTCATTTTACCTGTTTAAAAAATGTTCGCAATTCAGTAGGTAGAATCTGGTGATGTTTTACATGTAGATCTAAGGCTAAATCTGCATTACATAAATAATTTGTAATATAGGCTAAATCTGATCTTTATGTTGGTGTTCAAAAAGAAAAGGACTAGTCTAGTCCATATGAATTTAATTTTCACGGCCTCCACTGCCAGCAAGGAAGAGAAACGCCATCTCTACTAAAAGTTCTAGATCTAAAAAAATTCCCGGTAAAGAGAAAAAAATCCTGAACATGTGAAACAACAAAGACCACATTGGGATAAATGGTTAGATCTTAAATAAAAAAAAACTCGTAGGATGGACATTCCTTTGCTTCTAAAATTGCTGTCAAAAGTCATAGGCAGTAGATCTACCCGCTTGAATCTAGGATCCGACAGATAGCTAGATCTTCATGTATACATATCAGAATACCTGCTGGTCTACCTGAAGGAAAGGGTCTCATATTTATAAACCACCTGCGACCGAAAGTGTGGAATTTCCCTCACGTAAGCTTCTGGTGACAAGCGATCGATAGATCTATGCAGAAGAATCTGATGACGTAACACTAACCTCTTTTCATATTCATAATTCACCAGTGGTTATCTCCCTTCTGTCTAGTTTGTTATCACCAACCTCTATGTAGAATGCCTTCCAAATGCGGACAGGATGGATGAGGACCAGACTGCGGGGATTATGCAGTATGATCCCAGATAGACACTGTTTTGGCATTTTTAAAAGATATTCTTGTCTTTACAAATTTGCATTTCAAGACCGTTCAGATTATTGACTGGAAAAGTCCATTTCATAAGTTCTATCTGTTGATGCTCTTGATTGATTGAATAGTCTTTTACGATACTTTTAACATTATGTCAGTCATATCATGGCGAAAGCTTACATATTCATATATGTCCTGGGTCTAACCGGTACTAGGCTGGGGCTTTGAAGTGTCTTGCCCAAGAGCACTCCCTCAAAAAGCACAGTGCCTCTAATGAGGTGTTGTACTTGACGTTGGGTGGACTCACGACCAGATGCCCGGCTAGCTTAGTTGGTAGAGCTGCGGTACTAGTTTTCCAGGGGTCATAGGTTCGAGTTCCACGTCGGGCACACTTTTCTCCCTTAATTTATTTCATTGGCGACAAGGTCAATTGGTGAACGCGGGTAAGTGGCACCGGCGGTCCGTGGGGACTAAAGGGGGAGTTGGTTACTCCCAAACAAGAGGGCCATGATGGCCTGTATCGCTCTACTGGCTTTTTAACCCTATACCACACAGATCAAAGTGTTAATGACCTTTAAAGAGAAAGCTTTTGAAAACATTGTGGCAAAAGGACAACATGTCGTCAGCTAGTATTTTCTCCTTTTCCAACAATGTTTTCTACCCTATCAAAGACAGAAATAATCATTTAAGCTACATTCAATTTGTGTAATGGCTTTAAACTTGGTCCAGTAAAAAAAAATTGTCCTTTCTTAAAGAGTAAAATTAACGTATCATGCACTTAAATGGCATTGCAGAGACGTACAGCATAAAAAGTCTGTATGGTAGTAAACTTACTTGGAAAACATAACCTCCCCCCTGCCCAACAAAAAGAAAGTCATATCTTCCTAAGTGCAAAGATTATGTCAGTGAATACAAGCAGGTTTATCCATTGGGATGAAAGGTAACGTTCTGGAAAGGAAACTGAATGTCAGAAACCTTACTTTAAGTTTAATATTCCACTGATGTGAGCATAACTACTAGCATCAAAATAAATCACTCTCCCTGACAACAGAATATGTCCTATCCAAAAAACTTGAATATCAACATCAATCATGTGTCATTGCAGTTTGATAATCAAGGGAGGTACATGTAAATAGTAACAAACTTTATCTCTTATAACAGGAGTTATTTCCCTTGATTACTATTTAAATTAAGTTCACTATATATAAGCCCATGCTAAACTTGTGATCCCTGGCACGGGGCCAATTTTGACCCTAGGGCTATAATACGAAGAAACTTCTTAGAGGTCCATTAGATAAAGCTACATTCCAAATTTGGTAGCCCTGAGCCTTATGGTTTCAGACAAGAAGATTTTCAATTTTTTTCGCTTTTGTTGCCATGGCAACCAGAGTTTTTGAAGGAATCAAATTCTTTCAAGAAGTTCTGAAGAGGACCATGGCAGGATAATTTCTGTGAAGTTTCATCAAATTTGGATGTTTAGTTTCAGAGAAGATGTTTGAAATAAAAGTTAACACACGGACGGACGCACGCAGGCACGCAGGCACCACTTAAAGATAATAAAGGGCTACAGAATAAGGGGCCTTAAAAATAATACGTTTAAGGGGCCAGAAAAAAAAATCCACGCAACAATAATAACGGACCTTTTTATAAAAACGGACAGCTTTTGAGAAGAAAGGGCCATTCATGTGCTACTCAGGGGGGGATAACCAGGTTGAATGGCGTTTAACCTGGAACGAAGGCAAAGCCTTGCAAGTCTTTAAATGCATGAAAACTATCATAACTCTTTACTAAACACTATTTTGGAGACAATCAAATTGAATGCATCTGCAGAGAGCAAGTTAAATAACTCAAACAAGAGCTGCCCAAGCTGGGTGCCAATGCCCAGCTGCAGTTGCATAATTTTAAATGAAAATTTTTAAGTCAAAAAAAGGGGCATGGTTCAGTCCTAAATATTTTAAGTTACCTGCCCTTATGGAATAGGTGCTTCTTGTCCTCTTTTGATCAAAATCTACCAAACCAAGTTTGAAGTAAATATCTTTAGTAATAACAGAGGTATCACAAAATGTCAGTTCTCTCATGACCATGACGATGCAGACAGGGCTATGACAATACCTCAGGTTTCTTCAAAACAGCCGCACTACAACACGAATTTGAATGTGAAGGGGTAGAACATACAGTGGATTAGGCAGACAATGCTGGTTACCTATCTTCAATCTTGAATTTGTTAGCTGGCTTATTTGAAGAAAAGTGAGCTATTCCAGTAACTCGGGTGTAATGCTTTTGTCAAGGGATGCAACATCATCATATGCTTTTGCTTTAAAACTTTGTATGTGCATTTGGGACCATTAAGAGATGTGTTATAGGCAAAACCCCATAACTTGGAAATTTTAGCAGAATTTTGACCCCTTTTGACTATGAAATTTCTGTTCATTACACAGCAATGAGAGTTGTCAAGTACTGCTGTGCACTGACAGCTCTTGCTTTGTTAGTGCTACAAGGCTCTTCAACACAATGTGGGAGGCTAATGATGCAAAATCAAACTGAGACTTTCACATATGCAGCAATCCTACTACAGCAGTGTTTTTTACAACACACTCAACAGAGATGCTTCAAGAAATGAGCCATGCTCTGGAAAAAGGGGACTTAACATGTCTCATGATACCAAGCAAGTATTCACATGATCATGGATCCATAAAATGCATTTTGTCTACCAACCAACAGAATCATGAGGTAAACCGGTCCTTAGATATACAGAAAATTGACCGATAGTAAAGTGTTTCGTCCCAAGTCAGCCTGCATAGACTACCCAGGCTTACCAAGGTATATACTTTTCACAGATGCATTAAGCCCCCTTTTCACAGAGCATGGCTTGAGGTAGTAGAACCCTAATGGAAAACAGCTATTTCTATTATAATATTATCCTACAGAATTTGCTATGATTAAAAATAAGTATTATTGTACTATTTTAACAGAGCCACTTTTTCCTTAATTCCCTACTTAGAATTATCATTTATAAATCTAAAACCACTATATTTTCATTACAAAGGGAGATAATAATTATTTCCCTTTTTAGGAAAATAACAAAAGCATCAACAGATTATTTCAAGATAGACATCCAAGGAATTTCTGGTCGGTTAAAAATGTGCTTAAGTATTATATCAGTATAAATCCTTATGTATCAACTAACAACAAATTATATTCCATGTTGCGCTGGAAGCATTAGTGGTCTCCTACCTTAAATTAACCTGCCAAATATTTATTAGTTATTTGTAAAACATAACACACATTGCTTAAATCAATAGATTTTATTTCAAACTCTAAAAACTCAAAACAAGAACAAACTTACAATGTAATATACATTAACTTTTTATAGAGAAATTTATTGGACTTTTGAAAACAAGAGGACCAAAATGGTTGTATATTGCTCATCTAAAAGAGTGAAAGATCCAGAAGATGAAAGTACAGACCAAATATCCAAGCTCAAGGCCCTTTGATTTGGGACAAAAAAACTTTTGAATTTTTCACAATCAAAACTAAAAACTTTGGAGGAACATGACCTAAATATAAAAAAAAAAATTGTGACATAATTAATTGTCAAAAACTTGAAGTAGATCTCTTATTTCTGGAAGTAGATCACTTATTTCTGAAAGTATCATGCAGGAAGAAAATATGTCAATCAACCCTTAAGCTCATAATCCTGAATTCTAACAACCCTAAAGAAGACTTTTACAAACATTGTGGGGAAAGAAGAAAATGCTGGTAACCAGCATTTTCTTTTTCCCATTCATTAATCATCTGATTACTGTCTTCATCTGTCTCATCAGTTTCACATTTAGGTACAAAATCAGTATTCCATCATCATTTATTTCATCATTTTCACTTTGATAGTGATTGACCACCAGAATTTTTTGGTCCATGTAGTTTTTTGTTCATCTGTTACACAGGTTTCTCTCTCTAAACTTTCTTCATCAGCCCAGTCCACATGAAGCTGAGTTATGGTGTTCTCTTCTTTATCTTTAGGATAGCTGTAATAAAACAAACAGGTTTAATTTATATGAGCCATGCTCTGGCAAAAGGGGGCTTAATGCATCTCCGTAATCCATCATACAAAGCAAGCCATCACATACTTACGGATCCATAATAGCCACTTTTTTTAGCAACTGACTTATTCGTGAGGTAGACTGGTCCTTGGACATACAGAAAATTGACCCATAGCGAAAAGTTTCGGCCCAGGTCAGCCTGCACAGACTGCGCAGGCTGACCTGGGTCGATACTTTTCGCAGATGCATTAAGCCCCCTTTTCACAGAGCACGGTTCATATACAAATTCACCTTTTTTACCAGCCAGAACAGAATTTTTGACTTGACCAAACTGAAAGCATTTGCAGACGACATATGTGATTCAAGAATCTAAATGTTTTGTAGAAGGGTAAAAAAGAAGGCCAAGATGGCCCTAGATTGCTCACCTGACTTTTAAGAGGAACAAAAAATTAAATAAAGAAAGAGAACTATCAAAGATGTGCCAATTTACCCTAAGCATCTTACAACAATATTTCAAACAGCCCATAATCACCATGTTTTCTCTTCAAATCTGCATAATACAATAAGCACCCCGCCATGTTTTTCCAACGTATGAAAATTCCAATGACAATTTTTGAGAAGAATCACCTAGTCATCCAAAGACTACTACTGTGATTTTATATCAAAATCTGCCCAGTGGTTTCAGAGAAAATGATTTTTAAAGAAAGCCTAATAGTCTTCAAAGTACAAATAAGTCCCCGCCCTGGCCCCTCATGGCCATGTTTTTCAACATATCAAAATTTCGCTAACAACTTTTGTAATGGGTCACCCAAAGAACACTCCAGTGAAATCATTTCATACCCTGTCAAGTTGTTTCAGAGAAGAAAACTTTCATGAAATTCAGTGTCTATTCTATAAACTAAAAACAAGGATGGATTCCCCCACTTCTAAAACATTGGGGGATTTCCCCCCCTTCTAAAACATAGGGAAATTATGGTTACCTCCTTGAATAACATGTAAATAACATTATTGAATTACAACATGGCTGATCTTTGACTGTCAACACACAAACTGTCATTTTCTACCAATGTGTTTAACCAATTACCACACAATTCTTAGTATAAAAAGCCCTTAGAAAGATAGCTTAGGAAAACATGGAAAAAAAAGAAAATGCTGGCAACCAGCATTTTCTTTTTTCACATTGGTTTCTCTTCTTTCTGATACAAATTCCATCATTTGGCCCACATCTGATTTTTTGTCAGCAATTGCTTTTAATTTTGGCCAGTCTAAAATTTTGTCCTCTAGTAATGAGTTAAACAGCATGAATTAAAATGGTATTTGCTCAATAAGAAATGTTCATTTCACTCACGTTTCCAGCCAATGCAATTTCTTTTCAGTGGTTTAACAGCAATGCAACAATTTTGACTGGTGTCTACTGATTCAGACTGGTTTAACTCTTTACCAAAGGACAAAATTTTAGACTCAACCAACCTGAAAGCATTTGCAGATGACAAACTAGATGTAGTTCAACTGATAATTTCTGTCTTTTATGGGTAAGAAAACACTGTGGAAAAAGAAGGTCTGGTCACCAGCATTTTCTTCTTTTCCGACATTGTTTTCAAAAGCCTTTTCTGTCTGGGTCATTAAAACATAGGATTGTGTAATAAAGAGTTAAAGCATTTTACTTGTAACAAATTAGCACAGTATGCAGTGTGTAGAATGTAAACCAGTGTAAAATGCAAATCAATTTTTGACTGGACTGGATGACTGGTAAGAATGGGATGACCTTTGAGCCACAGTTTGAGCAACTTTTGACCCTTAAGCTGCTTAGTGCAACTCAAGGCTTTCTGTGCACAGTGCAGATCAAAATCAGACTGCATAAACATGCAGTCTGATCTTGGATCTACACTTTCCAATACATTGAATTTTTTCCTGAGACAAGCACATTGTAACCGCAACGTTTCAATATATGCTTTTGACTGAAAAATCTTTCATCTATTCAATTAACAATTTATGGGTTAACGTTTTTTGGGCCTGTTTTTTTTTTAATGATTGATTTAATATTTCTTAGCCCGTTTTTTTTTTAAATGATTGATTTATTGTATGGTGTTTTCAACATTATTTCTGTTATATCATGGAAGCCAGTGCACCCATCCATGCTTTCCTGGCGTTTTTTTTACCAGTAGTCTGCACATCTGCACAGTACTCTTTCCAAGCCACTGTTTGCTCTCCCACATAACCATGGTCAAAACAATGGTCAGCGGTGAGAGTGGGATGAAACTGTTGCAACGACTATCATCAATCCAAGAAAAGAAATTGGTCATGCCGGGGATTGAAGCAGCGACCTCATGTTCTCAAGTCCTGTGTCCTACCAACTGAACTACCTGGGCTTGGCTGTTTTTTTAATTTTGTCATCGACAGCTGAAACTGTTGCAACGACTATCATCAATCCAAGAAAAGAAATTGGTCATGCCAGGGATTGAAGCAGCGACCTCATGTTCTCAAGTCCTGTGTCCTACCAACTGAACTACCTGGGCTTGGCTGTTTTTTTAATTTTGTCATCGACAGCTGAAAGTGACGACTTAAATTGTGAGTCCTGTATTGAACTCATTAATAGAGCATAAAAGAAACATGACAAAAACATACCCAGGTCTTTGGCCTTCATAGGTCTGACTTCATCACACAAAATGGTTGTACATTCTCTGTTGTCACAGACAGCCTGAGAAACAGTAAGTTGTATGCATTAATGCACAGTTTAAATTGACACTGCAAACAGGGAGCCACAGCTCTTTGTACATGGCTGGTTCCACTTCCTCATTCTTTGCTGTTGCATACTGCATTAGGAATGATTGTTACAGCCACCATGGCCCTTTGTAACTTGGTGCCTTGATGAGGTTTTTGTACATAGAGTAAGCATTAATCAGAGTTCTGCCAAGGATTTTAAAAAGTAGAGACAAATGTCTCACTCATCCAGACACGTTTGAGACATTTATCAAAATTCGGGGCCAAAATTTAGTATCCTATATGCATTAAAATGGTTTAAAAATAAGAAATTGAAATAAATTCCGCAATACCCATACTTATTAATTGCTGTGTCCTCTTTCACTAGCCAAAATGTGGATTTAAGTGCAACTAAACAGCTGATTATTTCTCATTGAGACTTTCCCTACCGTACAGTTTTCTTAAAATCCCCCCTGAAAAGACCTGGCCATGACGGCTGATCTACGACAGACGTTCTCTGCACGTGGTACATAAGAATAATAGTTCTGAGGTTACATATTCTTTTAAATATTAACTAAGAACTGTCGTACAGATATTTTTAACTATCTTCTGACTATGTTGATTGAGTGGGGAGGGGGTACTGGGCCTCAGAACATTATCAAACTTTGAGCTGTCTGATTGTTGGTATACTGTGGCTGACCACAGAAGCTTAGGATAATACCTGGCTTTTTTGCCATGGCGACAAAACCATTTTCTGACTGAGATTGCAGAAGCTACTACGTCATGACAGTAAAGTACATGATCAATACTTGGTTGATGTTTTTGGTCTGCGTCCAATCAAATTTCATTTTGCATATATATATATACACCTTTGGCGCCCATGAAAAACACTAAATTGTAATAGTTACGCAGCTGATTCTGCGATTTTTGATATGCGACAGGAATCGCCTTTTACCTTTTTTTTCTGCGACATTTTTAATTTTTTAGCGAGAAAATCGCAAATACGCGGCCTTGGCAGAACACTGATTAATATATTGTAACTAGGGACCCTTCAATTCAAATTCTTTGCTACATCATTCTAAGAATTGATAGGAACTATTTTGTAACCAAGGCCATGGTCCTCTGCAACTTGTCAGCTGCTCAATCGCATTCTTAGACATCATGGACATCATTACCATGTAATTTACTCTTTGCAACATGTGGCTTTCTTTTTACAGTTGAATGACTGTATGGTCTATAATGCCGCTTTCAACACTAGTTTAGTTATTTCGCGGCAGCCAATGCACCTATCCATGCTTTTCTGGACTATCTTTTTACCAGTGCTCCCCAAAATATTCTTTCCAAGCCACTGGCTGCTTTGCCACATAACCATTGTCAGCAGTGAGAGAGGAATGAATCCTGTTGCAATGACTATCATCAATCCTCATAAAGAAATTGGCTGAACTGGGGATCGAACCAGCACCCCCCTGACACTTACAAGCTACTCAAACTCATTCTTAGCTTTATCATACTTTAACTCAATAGTACAATTTGTAACAGGGGGCCAGGGCCCTTTGTGACTTGCAAGCTACCGTAACACATTTTTAACTTTATCATACTTTAACCTGATAGTACAATTTGTAACAGAGGGCCATGGCCCTTTCTAACTTGCAAGCCACTCAGACACTTTCTTAGCTTTATCGTACTTTAACTCAATAGTACAATTTGTAACAGGGGGCCATGGCCCTTTGACACTTGCAAGGCACTCAGACACTTTCTTAGCTTTATCATTCTTTAACTTGATGGTACAATTTGTTAAAGGGGGCCAAGCCGAGCATCCGCTTTGGGACGCGTGCCCTAAAAAAATACTTGTCGTGCCGTGGAATCCTTTGTTAAGATTCTTTGTCGTCCGCTGGGAAGAGTTGTCGTCTCAGACGACAGTATTGGCATTTCCGAGAACTGTTAACTCAATAGTACAATTTGTAACAGGAAGCCATGGCCCTTTGTAACTTGCAAGCCACCCAAACACATTCTTAGCTTTATCATACTTTAACTCAATACTACAACTTGTAACAGGGGGACCATGGCCCTTTGTAACTTGCAGGCCACTCTAACACATTCTTAGCTTTATCATAATTTAACTCAATAGTACAATTTGTAACAGGGGGCCATGGCCCTTTGTTACTTGCAAGCCACTCAAACACATTCTTAGCTTTATCATACTTTAACTCAATAGTACAATTTATAACAGGGGGCCATGGCCCTTTGTAACTTGGAAGCTACTCAAAGACATTAAACACATTCTTAGCTTTAAGATACTTGGACTTAATACAATTTGTAACAGGGGGCCATGGCCCTTTGTAACTTTTCTTTCACTCAACCTTATGCTTGTCAGTTGCTGATCATCTTCCTAAGCAAGACTTAATAGTAAATTTCATAAAAGAGGGCCATGACCATTTCTTGTCTGTTACTCATCCACATGCTTCGCCTCATAATACAAAGACTTATTACGAGTTATTCTTTTTTCCAGGGGCCATGGCCCTTTGTAACATGTCAACCACATTCTTTGAATGATTCTTAGCTTTATCATACTTCAACTAGATACTATAACTTGCAACAAGGGGCCAGGGCCCTTCGTTACATGACAGCTGCTCGCTATGTTTTGTTTTGACTTGTGGTGTAATTTTGTAACAGGGGGCCCTTTGTAAGTTGTCTTTTGCTCATCCACATACTTTACTTTATTCTATTTACACTCAAATTCATTAGTATTATTTTGTTACAGAAGACCATGACTCACTCAACTTGTCAGTCTCTTAATCACATTATTAGCTTTCTATACATGGACTAAGTTCATACATAGTTATATTTTATAAACCCAGATCTTAAGAATCCTCTTTTAAATTATCTTACTTGTACTGGATCACACTAAGACTCATTAGGAATTATTTTATAACAAAAGGCCATGGCCCTTTGTAACCTGTAAGCCGCTCAACCATTTTCTTAGCTTTGTCATACTTTGGACTAAATGGTATAATTTGTGATCAGGGTACATGGCCCTTTGTAAACTGTCAGTTGCTCATCCTCAATGTGAGCTATGTTTTATTAATTTAAGACAAAATAGTATAAATGTGAAATGGGCATGTTAGCCCTGTGGACTTGTCAGTCACTCAACCACAGAAGTTAGCTCATTCACATGCTTCCTGGGTTTCATCAGTACAGCATACAAGGTTTTACTAAGATTTGACCTGGTGACTTCCATTTTCACACAATATAATCCAATTTCCATTTTGTTTGAGATACTAAGAAAAAACTTACTCAGCATTGTCACTGTTGATGAAGACAAGAACACATTTGTCATTTTGTTTTCACAACTTTTGCTGGGCATATCACTCCATGAGGCATAATCCTTAATTTGTTCATACGGATGAATATCTGTACAAAAGAGAAACAACAAAAATGACATTTTGTACTTCTCAAGTTTAAAAGAATAGTTTTGTAAATAAATGAACAGGGTGAATCTTGTGAAAATAATCAAACAAATAAAAAGATATTTCACAAAGCTAAATACAAAGACTTAATTCTTGCACATTTTTTACCATACAATCCCAAGTTTTATTGGTTACCAGAATTTTCTCCTCTTGCCACAATGTTTTTCATCTGTAAACCTGTGTACACCAACAGTGTTCCTGGATCTCGCAGACTCCAGAAATCATTACAGATACCAGAAATGACATACATGTACCAACAATACATTATTACCAAATTCCAATTTCAGGACTATCTCCAGACGTTTTTTTTTTTTTTTAACTTAATCATATGGTAGCAAACACTGTAGAAGTCACCAAGGCAGAAAAATTTGTTAGTTCATGTTCATTCAATTTCCTCTTTTAATTATTTTAAACTCCAGACATCCTTGGTAGGTTAATTTCTATCTTCAGCCACCCCATGGTATGATACTATCAAAACATGCTAGCCTCTTCTAAATGTGCATATCAGAAATTAACTTCAAGACAAAATGTCTTAAAAAAAAAAAAAATGTCAATGAATTTGTTTATAAATTCTGAAAGGAAATTCATTTTGGTAAATTTCATCAAATGCATACTGGCAGTGGAAGAACAGGAAACTTAACTGCTTTACGAAAAATTCAAACTCTAATTTTGTGAAACCTTGAAAAAATAGATCTACAGGCTTGTATTTTTTATAAATGAAAAATATGCGAAAGTTTCAGTGTCTTCCATTTAATGTCTTCTAGCCAAAAAAGATGTAGTCTTATCATTTACATGAAAAATAAAATGTGGATCCCAAATTGTGTAATGAGTCCAGGATTGAATTACAAAATGCAGACAGTTCTTGTTAATGCCAGAGTCAGATACCCTAAATACCTCCGAGTCTACAAGTAGGGTCCTGTCAATTTACTTGGTGTCATTTGTTCAAACACTGAGTTTTGCTTTCTGGATATATAAAAATGGACTTGTGAGCTATTTTTTGCAAAATGTGAACATCACTCTCATATTTTTTTCCAAATATATGCATCCGTCCTTGACATAAAAATGGTCAATTGTATCTAGGTCTACATCGGCACAAAAAAGATGGCAAACAATATACAGAAAAACAGCTATTACACTGCTCTCATGTACAGATTCTGCACACATGCGTCCCTCTTTCACAGATTTTTTTTTTTTCAACTCTTGACATTGGCAAAAACAACAGCAAACAATACGAGTTGATCAACAGAATAATTGATATAACATACTACTCTGGAACAGGTTCGTTTGTGAGTGTCTCACAAGAAAACTCAAGTTTTAAAGGCCCCACTGTATGAGCAATATGAAAATAAGTGCTTCTCTGAAGAAATAAACATCAATAGCTTATAATTTGCCTCTTTTATGAAGGGTCCTACCAAATATCACAAAGACACACAAAGACAAAGAAAAAGAAAAAAAAATTAGTATTTTGAGTTGTTTGCATTATGCTATGTTCAAAAATGCACTTGTAAAATCACGCAAACACACACATGGGTTCGAGCATCTTCCGGGTCAGGCGGAGATCTTTCTACTCGTTCTGCTGATTTCAGATCTACCAAATATTTCCTGTACTTAAACACCATGATGAATGTTTGATGACAATGATGATAAAGATATGTACTTGTTTGCATTTCTTCTTGAAAACATTTTATAAAAATCACTTTTGCACATTTAGAGGCAAAGTTGACAATTTATCATTTACCGCTTTATTTTTCTTTTTTTCTTATTCTGCACTGCTAACGACAATATATCAGACTCCTAAAAACTCAAAGTTGCAGAGGACAAATCATGCGTGGTTCAAATTATGAAATTGGTGTCTGGATGGTAGAGAACGTTGTGAAGAGACAAGAGAAAAAACTGGTAACCAGTATTTTCTCTTTTTCCACATTGTTTTCAAAGGCCTTTTTTCTTAGGATCTTTAAAACTCGGGACTGTATGGTAAAGGGTTAAGTACCAGACTTTTCTTTGGTTATTGTATTTTTCTTGAACATTTTGTATTAATTGTAGAAGTTTTGTTAGGTAACTGACTGTCCCAATATGTCCCCAACTGTTGACTGGGTCGTTGAGCCTCACACAAACGGAAACATGCATAAAACACACGAAAACATATCTACAAAGTAACTTTTTTATTGTTTCCACCTCTTGGACATTCACTTTGATGGAACATGAAATTTTAAACAAAATTAATTAACTTTTTGCTACAGGACGAAATTTTACACTTGTCTTTATTGAATGCAGGGATTGTATAAAAGCAACTTCCAGTCGGGGTCGTCATAATATTCGGGTGAAAGGCCAGCGCGTGGCAAGGCCTACTGCAGAAACTTTGCCTTCGCTGTATGAACTAAAAAACAGATAATTAAGCCATGCTCCGGAAAAAGGAGGTTTAATGCATCTCTCCTTGATTCATGCTCTCCGTGGTATTGTTGGTCCACAACTCGTCCTATTCGGACACATGATAATAAAGGTTAGCTACTATACAGAAGTTTTACGGTGCCGACCAGATAAAAGACATCAAAAGACAACATAGGACAATGCTTTTAAATTACAATAGATTAACTGATTATCAGGATAATACAGTTTGCAGGAAATGACCCGGCGGATGCTCGGACCCACATGTGTGTTTGAGTGATTTTGTGCATTTTTATCCTAGCATAATGCAAACAACTTAAAACACTAATAATTTTTTCGTTTTCTATGTCTTTGTGGTGTCTTTTTGCGTCTTTGTGTGTCTGTGCGGCTTTGCGATGTCTTTGTGCGTCTTTTTGTTCGTTTTCTCTGTCTTTGTGGTGTCTTTTGCGTCTTTGTGTGTCTTTCTGCGGCTTTGTGGTGTCTTTGTGCGTCTTTGTGTGTCTTTGTGGTATTTAGGGTGTCTTTGTGGTATTTAGTAGGACCGTTTATGAAAGTTATTTCGAACACTTCTTCTTATATTTATAACTACAATAAACTGGTCGAGTTAAAAGGCCGACATATCACTATCAGATCTGAATTCTCATAATTGACGATTCTATCATTCATTTTGCCCCTCAAAACAGAGAATTATTTCAACCTGTTTAATATCTTTTTATTTTTGTTTGAATTCAGTGACAGGGTCATGCGATTCACCGTAAACAAACGCATGAATTGAAAGCCGGCCTGTACCCGAAACGGATCCGCGAAATCCCAAGACCCAAATTGGTTATCCTAATAATGGCAAATGCGATGTAATGCACATTACCAAAAAGAAAAAATGTAATAATCATCAAAATAAGAATCCCCTATTAATACGCTTAAGTTAAAAAAAATATAAATCCGACATGCTGTTGACCAAAGAAAGGTTTTGTTTACCATACCGTATTGATTACAGTCGATTAGGCAGTAGCGGATCTTGGGGTATATAGCGGATAGGCCGTTAATGTTTTACCGAGAAAATCTTCTGTGGGCATGTAATAGAACAAATCCATGTACCATTGAAAAGAATAATATTTCCGCGATAGATTGATGATGTTTTTTTTTATAATTTGCATTTGTGACGGTATTTTAATCTCACAAAAACCAAAATGGGGCAACCGGAAGTTCAATTTTTTTAACGCAGGAAAAAATACAACAGACGAAACCTTCAATCAAATTTTCAGGTATGTAAAGTTTAAATCACGAGTTTTTGGTATGAAAAGGTGTATAAATATGTCTTCTTCATATTGACCCAAAAATACCGCGCCCGATTTCGTCAGTAGCGAATCGGCCATGCGAGGTAATGTGTATACGTGTGTAGAAATATGCAGAACTTCAGAGGGGCCTTCCCAAAATCAATGTTGACTGTCAAACCGATGTAAAATGTGAATTGAACTTGATCTGTAACTTTTTAAAATGAGGATTAAGGTCTAGAAAATAGAAAATATAGGTCACTGTAAAATCAGGAACTGTACTTTGTGATAAAGGGGTTTATGTATATCTGGTATTGGTTAAAACCAGGTATCTTGTCAAAACTGCACCTTAGGGTGTGTTTATCTTCATCTCTGATCAAAATGTTTGTAGACTAGTTTATATCTGCATAAATTGTAATAATTATGGTCATTGTGACCAATGCATGGTGGAAATTTAGTGCCACTAGCACTTATATCAATTGATAAATAGACCTTTTACAAAAAAACAGTAAATGTAAGTGGTAAAAGCTCAAGCAAGGCCAGTGTGAATTTGTGCATTAATTATATGAAGCTTTGTCTTGTTTCAGGTACTCATGACTGAACCATCTGATAATTGTCTTCTTCAACAAAGAAAAATCAACCCAAAGTTCTGCATGCAGTGGCATTGCAACTGTTTTGACAAAAAACTCAGTAATTTAAGGCTATTGTGCCTTTGGAATAAATTAAGCCACCACAAGCTGAAACAAAAGCAAAGTTGTTGGTCAATAGAGAATACTCCAATATGAATGACAAAAATGCTTGTCTAGTGTGGATTCCAGATTTATTGATATTTGATAGAACTCTACATAAAATGGTCATAGATCAACAAAGAAATCATATAATATCTGATGTAGCAGGTTTAACTATAGATCATCTGCCACTTAGACCATTGGCAAGTTGTTTTTATGATTTATTGCAGACTGTAGCAGATATAATTATATGCCTAAGCAACTAGAGTCTTGAAAACATCGTGATAAGAGAAGAAAATGCTTGTAACCAGCATCTTCTCCTTTTATTTCCCTCAAGGTATAGCAAACTTTTTAGAAACAGTAATTTGAGCCATATAATTATAATTTGTCCTCTGCAAATGCTTTCATTTTGGAGCAGTCTAAAACATTGTTGTGTGCTTAAAGAGCTAAATAAAACGATGTCTTCTATGCCAAAAGGCAGTGTAATGAATATTCAGGTTACTGATTATTTATTCCAAGAACTGTATCTGGGATTTCATCAGACAGTCGAAGCTTTTTACATCTTACCATGGAGCTTATTGTATAAAGCAGCATACAATTAGCTGTAACTGCACTATATAACTGAAAACCCTCCTCTTTTGAAGCAAATAACTTGCCAAAATATGTTGTAACCAACCCCCCCCCCCATCAGACAGATATTCTTTGTATGGCACACTTTACTCAATATACAGGGGGTGCAAAAGTAGGTATACAGTGTATAATTAATGACATATTATACACTGTATACCTACTTTTGCACCCCCCTGTATTCTGTATGTATAGGATATCGACCTCGTACATCGGTCTTTCCGTATAAGAACGACCTGGGCACGAGCTTCACAAAACACCGAGAGCGCGAAATCGACCTCGTACATCGGTCTTTCCGTATAAGAACGACCTGGGCACGAGCTTCACAAAACACCGAGAGCTTCGCGCTCTCGGTGTTTTGTGAAGCTCGTGCCCAGGTCGTTCTTATACGGAAAGACCGATGTACGAGGTCGATATCCGACTTACACACCGGCCAACAACCGTATTCAGCAGACGACTAAAAACCATTATGTCGAAAAGTATGGACCTTTTCCATGAAAAAAGAAGCGTATAACATGTTTATGGCAAACAGCTTTTGGGTATTTTTTATTTATTTACTAATTTTGTGTTTTTTTTTTCACTTGAACATTAATGAATCGTGGCTTGAAATTGACACCTAGAGCATCGACCATTGGATTTTTTTTTAATTTGAGTAGGTTTGTTGGTGCTGCACAAGTGAATTCAGTGCTCAGTAAAGGTTCGAATTGATTGACTGAAATATTCATGGATTTCAGCTTTAGTTGGAAACACTCCCTTATTTTCAAGTCTACCGTCTGTCCACTGGCCGTTTGCACTAGTTCATCCATTTATATAGGGCCGTAGGTCAGTGATCATTGATTTATTGATTGAATGTTTTTTTTTTAACATCGCTTTCAACATTATTTTAGTCATGTCATGGGTACAGCTCACATATTCATGTATTTCCTGTGTTTCACCAGTACTTGGCAAGGGGTCTGAAGTGTCTTGCCCAAGGACACTCCCACGAAAAAAACCAGTAGATCCTGTGAGGCTCGAAACCGGGGCCTTCAGGTCACGAGTCCCACACTTTACCACTGAGTCACGCAGGTCAGTGATCAATGGTACGCAGTTATATCACAGCAGCTACTGTAACCAGGGGTCGTTCTACAATACATGTTTTACAAAATCGATCAAGGCTAGGAAAACGTGTCGTGCCATAGAGCACACCATTGTGCCCGACCTGACTGGGATCGAGCCTAGGACAGCTAGTCTCAAAGCAATTCTAATCATTCGACGATGAGAGTGATTGGGCCGGACATTTTGCATTTCATTTGATTTCTTGAGGCTAGCTGTCCTGGGTCAGTCCAAGAGGGAGAGTGCTCCCAACTTTGTTATCTCTGCTTTCTCACACTAAGAAAAACAAGAGGGCTTCATGTTGCTCCGGAGGCTAAACTGTGCTGATACAAACCAACAGTCGGGAACATAGGAAATAAGATGCATAGAACCAAAATACAACAATATTGCAGACATGTTTTAGTACATGCGTCGGTCATTAACTTTTTTTTACTTTTGCTACTTCACTTATAGATGAAAACTAGAAAAAATGCAATGGGTTGGTGAATGAATTGTGTAATAACAGAACTTAAGGAAAATTCACTTTTCTGACAATGTTTTATAATATTGGCGGCTTGGCCTAAATGTGACAAGGCACGTTTTAATTAGGAAGGGATAGATTTTTCAATGATCGCTTTAGAGGAAAGTATGAAAGAATTGCTGAGTTGGTCACCAATAAACATCAGATTAAAATCTGTCTTTCCGGAAACATATTTGCAAGATTCTTCCTAATATTTAATAAATTCCTAATAAGAATCAATGTCGCAAGAATACCAATGTCCTTCATGACCCTGTCTGCACGACCGCAGGTCCGTCAATGTACGTGGACAGGTCTTTCTCGCACGGGAGCAGGTCTTTCCCGCACGTGGGCAGGTTTTCTATTTACAGAAAAACCTGCGCACGTGCGTAGATAGACCTGCGCTCGTGCATTCTATTGTTAAGACGGGTCGTTCTGAAAAAGATAGACCTGGTCCAAACAAAGAAGCCGGTGTGTAACAAACGGTAAAACTGTTGTCCTAACTAGCATATCTGCAACAACTAAATTGCTGTGCCTTCTTTAATTGTTTTTTTCTTCCTTGTATGGTTGTGGATTGTTTTATTGATATTCCTTACAAAAGAATAAACAGCCATCCTCAGATATAATTTAAAACAGATTTTAACATACATGTACCTGTTTGGTTCGAAAAAAAAAATTGACAATTGATGAAAGTGCTCATTATGACCAAGTTGCGCAACATTGATTTCCATGCAATACAAACCTGTTTATTTCATATTGATGAAGAAAGATATGTCATGTAGTTACAAAATATTTGGGAACAAACTGTGTTGTACGTTAATGATGTCAAACTATTGACTGGAGTCTTTCTAGAGAGCATGTTTGTTTTTTATGAGCTTTCAGTGAAAACAATGAAGCAAAAATGGTGAAAATGCTCATCATGAGGAATTCTCACTTACAGTCAAAACTTTTTTTTTTTTTCAAATTTCACCTAAAAAGAATATCATATAATGGGAGACAGAAATTAATGTAGTTACTGACACAACCATGGGTTACTGATTCATGAATGTGTCAGTATACCGGTTTGACTAGTTCATACTGTTTTAAAATTCTACTTGAGTGCAACAATCGATATCATTAAACAGTGAACTGATATATTTTACCACTCTTTATCTCTGACTTATGCCTTGAAATTGCCACCCTCCTTTTCAAATATCATTTAAAAAGGATGCTGTTTTCTACTTTCAACCAATTTACTGAAGCCAATTAACCTTACAGTCTATTTCGTGGCCTTTTCAATTACAATTAGGGGACACACAAAAAAAAAACCTCCCTTGCAACTGGATTGGCAGGGTAGTGCTTACCTTCGATCCGAAGGGGAGCTCCGATGTTATTTTTTGATTGTTTCTCCACTCCGGAGACCCAATCACAAAAATAACATCGGAGCAAGCATTCAGACTGAAGGTAGGTAATGCTGAGACTACGACTAAAATTGTTAAATGTAAAAAACAATCTTGGCCTGTCTGTGAATCAAACTCTGGATCCATGTAAATATATCAAAAGTGCACCACCAATGATTTAATTGTAGATTTACGGCACTTGACAGCGTTCAGACTGATTTGAGATGACCCCTCAACTACATTAGTCTATAACATCCGTTACTACCCAAAGCTATCCGCTATTGACCTAATTAGCGTCTGCGAAAAAGAAGGTATTTTTTTTTTTATCGTTAAACGATTTTTCAGCTAAAAATGTGGACTGCTTTTGAAAGATCACATATTTTGCTGTCGAATGGTATCATTTATTATCCCATATATGATGGATTAAAAACCATACGCAGCGATAATTTCGTTAGCGATCCGTTACTGCCTAAACGACTGTACATCGCGAGAATTTTACAGGTATATATGGGCTAGTCCGTGTTATTTGAACGAGGGTCGTTCAAAATGTTTGTTGCTCAGTGCTTAGCACCTATGCTAAGTCGAATCTTTGTATAAGGCCATAATTTATACAAATTCATTTTACCTATTTAAAAAATGTTCGCAATTCAGTAGGTAGAATCTGGTGATGCTTTACATGAAGATCTAAGGCTAAATCTGCATTACATAAATAATTTGTAATATAGGCTAAATCTGATCTTTATGTTGGTGTTCAAAAAGAAAAGGACTAGTCTAGTCCATATGAATTTAATTTTCACGGTCTCCACTCCGAGCAAGGAAGAGAAACGCCATCTCTACTAAAAGTTCTAGATCTATACCGAGATCTAGATCTATAAAGTTTATGCAAAGGAATTCCCGGTAAAGAGAAAAAAATCCTGAACATGTGAAACAACAAAGACAACATTGAGATAAATGATTAGATCTGAAGTAAAACAAAAAAAAAAAAAAAAACTCGTAGGATGGACATTCCTTTGCTCCTAAAATTGTCGTCAAAAGCCATAGGCAGTAGATCTACCTGCTTGAATCTAGGATCCGACAGATAGATCTTCATGTATACATATCAGAATACCTGCTGGTCTACCTGAAGAAAAGGGTCTCATATTTATAAACCACCTGCGACCGAAAGTGTGGAATTTCCCTCACGTAAGCTTCTGGTGACAAGCGATCGATAGATCTATGCAGAAGAATCTGACAACGTAACACTAACCTCTTTTCATATTCATAATTCACCAGTGGTTATCTCCCTTCTGTCTAGTTTGTTATCACCAACCTCTATGTAGAATGCCTTCCAAAAGCGGACAGGATGGATGAGGACCAGACTGCGGGGATTATGCTGTATGATCCCAGACAGACACTGTTTTGGCATTTTTTAAAGATATTCTTGTCTTTACAACTTCGAATTTGCATTTCAAGACCGTTCAGATTATTGACTGGAAAAGTCCATTTCGTAAGTTCTATCTGTTGATGCTCTTGATTGACTGAATAGTCTGTTACGATGCTTTTAACATTATGTCAGTCATATCATGGCGAAAGCTTACATATTCATGTATGTCCTGGGTTTAACCGGTACTAGGCTGGGGCTTTGAATTGTCTTGCCCAAGAGCACTTCCTTAAAAAGCCCAGTGCCTCTAATGAGGTGTTGTAGTTGACGTTGGGTGGACTCACGACCAGATACCCGGCTAGCTTAGTTGGTAGAGCTGCGGTACTAGTTTTCCGGGGGTCATAGGTTCGAGTTCCACGTCGGGCACACTTTTCTCCCTTAATTTATTTCATTGGCGACAAGGTCAATTGGTGAACGCGGATAAGCGGCACCGGCGGTCCGTGGGGACTAATGGGGGAGTTGGTTACTCCCAAAAAATCAGGAGGGGGAGGAGTGTTGTAGTTGACGTTGTGTAGACGCACGACCAGATGCCCGGCTAGCTCAGTTTGTAGAACTGCGGTACTAGTGTTCTTGGGGTCGTGGGTCCGAGTCCCACGTCGGGCACACTTTTTTCCCTTAATTTACTTCAGAGGCTTGAAATCAGGGCCTCTAGCTGATGTATCCTGTACTTTACCACTGAGCTACGCAGCACCCTATATCCTCTTGATGGTTAATAACCCGAAACAATGCCAAATTTCAATGACTCCGAGCTAGACGGCTTTTGAAAACATTGTGAGAAAAGAAGAAAATGCTGTTTGTGAGAGTCAACAATTTCTTGTTTGGGAAAGGTTTAAAGAAGTAACTTTTCAAAAACATCGTAGGGGAAAAAAAGAAAATGCTGGATTCCAGCGTTTTATCATTTTCCCACAATGTTTTCAATCCTCTCAGAGACTAATCTCATTACTTTGGCCACATTTAGGTTGTCATCTGCACATGTTATGAATTTTGTTCAGTAAAACATTTTGTTGTCTGTTAAACCTTTCCCAAACGACAAATTTTAGACTCTTCCAAACTGAAATTTGATAAAAATGGTAGAAAGTTCTCCTAAAGGGTAGAAAACACTGTGGGAAAAGGAGAAATTGCTCGTTACGAGCAATTTCTCCTTTTCCCATAGTGTTTTCAAAAGACTTGTACTGCAGACACGTAAAAACCAGGGCTTGTTTGGGAAAGGGTTAAAGAATTGACTCCTTACCAAGTGACTATATTTTACACTAGATCTAGTCCACATTAGAGATAGCATATTTAACAAGTAACACATGACTTTAGAAGCAATATGGAAGTCTTCTGACAGGTCTGTCGAACCAAAGATGTTAGTGATCAAAGCGCATGCGAACAACTCTGCATGTTTTCTCATCAAGGTCAGGGATCGTATATCTGATCCCTGTCAAGGTTAACAGTGTAGGAAATATTCTCAAAATTAGACTAGAGTGCTGGAGATATGAGTCTAAACAAAGTTATGAAAGTCTGACAGGCAGATGGACATACAAACAACTTTTACAAAAAAATCCATTTGGGGGCGAAAGACATAATTATATTCTTACAGTAATGCATTTGAAGCCTGTATACAAAATTATCTGCCAAGCTCTATATAGCTCAGTGGTTAGATAGGGCTAGTAATCAAGTGGTTCTGAGTTGAAATTCCAGCCCAGCCCTTATTCCTCCCTATGAGGAAATCATAGTAACCAGCCTAGTGCCAACCAGGGGAAACTCTGGAAAATCACTGTTGTAACTATAATGTAATTGAGAAACTGTTAAAAAATTATTTAAAGACTATATTAAATATCAAGTTTCAAGAACAAGATAAATGACAACAATGCCAATGCAAGAAATTGTGAACAAATTTTATTTAAATCTATAAAATTATAAAAAAAAAAGAAATATTTATCACAGAAGTTACACAAAGTAACAAATATTCACTGTGTGAAAATCTGCCTCAAATAATAACGGTAATCCCACCCTTTTTTGGTGATGCCATTTCATCTACTTGATCACTTTCATCTCTGCAATAACCTTCATCTACATGATGACCTTCATCTACACGATAACCTTCATCTACACGGTAACCTTAATTTACACAATAACTTTTATGTATATGATAACCTTCATCTACATAACCTTCATCTAAGTGATAACCTTCGTTTACATGATTACCATCATCTACAGGATAACATGTAGAAAATGAAATTCAGTGGTATACTTTGGAACTGACTAAATACCAACTGACCAATAGAATGGGAGTGCAATTACATGAACTCTTTACCAAACAACAAAATTTTAGACTTGTCCAAATTTAAAGCACTTGCAAGTTAAATCTGACTCAAATGATGGGGTTGTGCCTAAAAAGACAGCAAACTTCATACGAAAAGGAGAAAATACTTGTTACCAGCATTTCCTCCTTTTCCCATAATGCATGTTTTCAAAGGCTTTGTTCTCCAGGGTGGTAAAAACTGGATAATAAGGTTGAAGGTTTACTCTATACCACACAATTCTGATTTTTAATGACTCTGAGGAAGCTAACTTCAGAAAACATTTTAGGAAAAGGAAGAGATGCTGGAAACCAGACAAAACAATTTTAGATTTGCCAGAACTGATAGCCTTTCTTGATGATAAAAAATAAATACGGTCTAAATTATGAGATAACTCTGTGTAAAAGTAAGAAACTTAACCCTTTACCACACGACAAAATTTTAGACCTGTCCAAATTGAAAGCATTTGCAGACGACAATTTCAATGTGGCTCAATGATGCGATTTTTGTTTGATAGGGTAGAAAACATTGTGGGAAAAGGAGAAAATGCTGGTTACCAGGATTTTTTCCTTTTCCCACAATGTTTTCAAAAGGCTTCTTCTTCAGGGTCGTTAAAAGTCGGCAATGTGTGGTAAAGGGTTAACTGAAAAAGGGAGAAAATGCTAGTTACTAACATTATCTCCTCCTTCAACAATGTTTTGGAAACTAATTCCTACAGGCTCATTAATACACAGGCTTGTTTGATAACTGGTGAAATAGCTAGATACATGTATTACTTCTTTATCCATGTGCCATAATTTTTTTCTAGGCTAACTTCAGAATCAGGTTAAGCTCCGGTTTAAGCATACAAATTCATACTTCTTTTCTTGAAAAGTCTTTAAACTGGGAATTTCAAAACTAGGGTAGCTGAGTGATGACTAAATCTTTCTTTCAAACCTATCTGTGTTTGCCGATTGCAACGTAATCAGTTTAATCTATGATCAATGTACTATTTACATAAATATGATTATTATTTGCAGAAAAAGTATTATCCTTTTTAGTGTCTGTTGAATCATGTGATCTCTGATGTTTGTTGCTATGCCCATTGGTACTGTCTGTTACGTTTGCATTATGATTGCTAATGCACCTCAGGCTTTTCCCTCGATTTTTTTTTTTGCAGAGTATGATGGTAAGTGCAACACCGAGAACCAGTAAAGCAGAACACACAGAGATAAGCGTCACACAAAGCGTCTCACAACCCTCTGTACAGGAGTTGTCTGATTCTTCTACTTCACATGAATCTGAAAGAAGAGAAAAAAAATTCTATAATACAGAACAACATGTAAGACTACAGGTCACTGAACCTTCATTGGTCTATCAGGGAAAAGCACAATTTCAGTTGGTTGATGATCAAACGCCATTATTAAAAATTGCATGTTTGCACATTGCCCCTCTATCATATATGATATGTGTTATTATAATTACATTATCATTTTATTATTATTGAATAGATGCCATGCACAAATGTACTATTTTAAGTAACGGTGTCAGATGATTGACCAACAAAAATTTCCAAGTTCCATGATAGACCAGTGCTTCAGGGGCCTGTGGTTAGACTAACTTTACACTCTTTCCTCTAATAACCATTCTCAATTTACTCTTTACCAGATGACAAAGTTTTGCACTATTCTTAATCGAAAGCATTTGCAGATGACAATTTAAATGTGGTTCGAGTAATGGGTTTGGTCTTTGAAAAGTTAGAAAGCATTGTTGGACAAGGAGAAAATGCTTGTACCAACAAGGAGAAAATGCTGGCTACCAGCATTTTTACCTTTTCCCAAAGCTTTCAAAAGTCCTTTTCTTTATGGCAGTTAAAAATTGGGATAATTTAGTAAAGAGTTAAATCTGTACCACACAATCCCTGGTCTTAATGCACCTGCTTAAAGAGCCTTCCGAAAAAATTGTGGGAAAAGGAGAAAATGCTGGTAAGCAGCATTTTCTCCTTTTCCCACAATGTTTTCTAACCTTTGAGAAACAAATTTAATTATTTGAGGTACATTTAATTTGTCATCTCCAAATGCTTTCAATTTGGACCAGTATAAAATTTTGTTGTGTGGTTTAGAGTTAACTCAACAATTATACTGCAGATGACTTTGAAAATGTCCTTGTAAAATACACCGTTAGTAACAGAGGGGTAGCTGCCTGTACGCAAAAAAGTTCAGTTGCATATTCTTTGCAAAAAAAAATGTCCCCAGAGGCCACCAAATAGCTTCTACAATTCAAAACTTTTCTGCGGGAATACCTCCAGACCCACCTGGGAAATCCCCCTCCCCTCTCTTGGAATATCACACTTCGGATAACAACTTTGGTATTATTTTTGCATACACATTATTTTAGAAAAAGTACACCCCTGAATAAAAACATGCGTTGAACTTTTATCCTTTACCACACAATTCTGAGTTTTAATGACTCAGTCCCTGATAAAGAAAATTACCAGGTTACCAGCATTTTCTCCTTTTCCCACATTGTTTTTCAAAGCCTTCTTTCTCAGGGTCCTTAATATAATAGTTGGGACTGTGTGGTACAGAGTTAAAAAGGATTGTGTGGTAAAAAGTAAAGAATGGTTGCGACTATTGTTCTAGATTTTTGTTTTCATTTTTCTTTTTTCAATTTCTGTTGCTGGCCATTACTTATAAAGAGGTAGAACTTGACTAGTATTATCTCTATACCAGAAGAATCCTGTCCCTAATACAATTCATCACTTTGACAATGAAGGCTTTTGAAACATTTTTTGAAAAAGTAAAATTGCCGGTAACCTTTCCAGAATGCTCTCTATCCTATAAAAGAAAAACCCAATTATTTGAGCCAAGTATAATCTGTCATCTGTATCAGCACTTTCAATTTGGACCAGCCTAAATTCTTGTCCTCTGATAAAAGCCATTTCACCTCTCAGGGCCCTGTTTCACGAAAAGACTTAAGTCTCTTATTTTACTCAAATCCGCTAACAGTTGAGTTTGTTTTTTCAGATGCATTTCATTAACATTAACAGAGACAGAAACATTTTCAAATCCTAAGTTGACACAACATTTCAGACTCAGCTCATCAAAATAATGGACGCAAGTCATTTTGACAGACTTAAGTCCATCATTTTGGTGAGATAAGTGTGAAATATTTTGTCAACTTGAGATTTGAGAATATTTCTTAAGCCTGTCAATTTTAGTAAAATGGGTCTCAAGTAACAAACTCAACTTAAGTCGGAAATGGGGACCGTCAGTTGACTTGAGCAAAATAAGAGACTAAGTTTTTTCTTGAATCCGGGCCCAGGTTGCTAAATACCATTAACGTTTATGTTCTAGTCAACAGCAAAGCCAAACTATTACAATTTAAAGGCTGATATTCCTTATAGTCTGATCTTGATCCACACTGTCCATGAAAGTACCAAATGTTGGGTTTAACACTTTACCAAACAACAAAATTTTGGACATGTCCAAATTGAAAGCGTTTGCAGACGACAATTTCAATGTGGCTTAAATAGTGCAATTTTTCCTTGATAGTGTAGAAAATATTGTCGGAAAAGGAGAAAATGCTGGTTACCTGCATTTTCTCCTTTTCCTACAATATTTTCTAAAGGCTTTTTTCCCAGGGTCGTTAAAAGTCGGCATTGTGTGGTAAAGGATTAACACTTTACCAAACAACAAAATTTTGGACATGTCCAAATTGAAAGCATTTGCAGATGGCAAATTAAAGGTGGCTCAAATGATGAATGTAGTCCTTGATAGGTTAGAAAACATTGTGGAAAAGGAGAAAATGCTTGTAACCAGCATTTTCTCGCTTTCAAACAATGTTTTCAAAAGCCTTCTTCCTCAGGGTCATTAAAAGTCGTGCTTGTTTGGTCAGGGTTGAAAAGGGCAATGTTAGAATTCAAGGTTTGACCTAATATCACTTGTGATTAATGGACTTAATTCTATTCATGCACATTACCCATATACTATGTCCTTATTCTGAAACTACATTACTAAGTAACTCATTATGTATATGCATGTTTAGGACATCATATATGTGTGCCACAAACTGCACATAAACCTTTTACCAAACTATCCCATTTTTTGACCAACCTAATGAAGAAGGCTTTTGAAAACATCCTGGCTTAGCCAGGTAGCTCAGGGGATAGCGTATCTGACTCATCACCTGGTGGTTCCAGGTTTTGATACCCAGTTGAGGCAAACTTTTTTTCAGGCAATTTTTCGCCCCTCACTTCTGATGCATGTGAGAAAAGTAGTCAATGACTTGTGTCAGTACTGGTGTGAAAAAGCCAGGAAACACATGCATAGGTGCACTGACAGCTGTAATATAACCTAAACAGTTAAAAATGGCGTTAAACCCCAATACAAACAAAAAAACATCCTGGGAAAAGGAGAAAATGCTGGTAACCAGCATTTTCTCCTTTTCCCACAATGTTTTCTACTCTTTCAGAGAGACAATTCCTTTCATTTGAACAGCATTCATTGTCTGTAATTCCTTTTAATTTGGACTATTTTGACACTTTATGTCTGGTACAGTGTTAAAATGCATTTCTCAACTTAAGTTGCTATTACAGACACCATAGATCAAGACCATCCTGCATAAAAAGTGCAGTCTGATCTTAGATTTACACTGTCCACTATGTTGAGAAATTATGGCCCAAAGCGGGCTTGACAATGTACTATTTTCCATCTTTTTTGTGACTGATCTCTATTTTGTTTATTCAGCACTCTTTTGAAACATTGTAGGTGACCAGCATTAATTTTATTACTGTTTCCACAATATTTTTTACTCTTCTAAAGATTACTCTGGTTATCTGAGAAAAATTTGTCATCTGCAAAATTATGCTCTTACAATGGACAAGTCTATAGATTTGTCTATAACCCTTTACCATACGATCCCGTATTAGAATGACCCTGACCATGAGGGCTTTTAAAAACATTGCAAGAAAAGGAGAAAATACTCAGTTAACTTGCATTTTCTCCTTTTCCCACAATGCTTTTGAACTTTTGATAGACAATTTCCATCATTTAACCCTTTACCAAACAATCCCTGGTTTTTTACGACCCTGAGATAGAAGCCTTTTGAAAACATTGTGGGAAAAGGAGAAAATGCTGGTAACCAACATTTTCTCCTTTTCCCACAATGTTTTCTACCCTGCTAGAAACAAATGTCAATTTTTGAGTTACGTTTTTTGTCATCTGCAAGTGCTTTCAATTTGGACCAGTCTAAAGTTTTGTCATTTGGTAAAGAGTTAAGCCACATTTGATTTGTTATCTACAAATGCTTTTGATATGGACAGGTCTAAAATTTTGTTGTCTGGTAAAGAGTCAACCCTTTACTAAACAATCCAACTTTCAACAAACCTTGAAATCAGGCCTTTTTAAAACACTATTGGAAAAGGAGAAAATGCAGGTAACCTGCATTTTCTTCTTTTCCCACAATGTTTTCTACCCTAGCACAGACGAATCTCACCATTTGAGCAATACTTATTTTGTCGTCTGCAAAAGCTTTCAATTTGGACCAGAGTACAATTTTGTCATTTGGTAAAGAGTTAAACATGCTTTCCCCTGCAAACTGCACCCTATCTTTGACCCTTTACCACATGACAAAAATGTAGATTTGTCCATATTAAAAGCATTTGCAGACGAAAATTCAAAATTGGCTCCAATGATGGAATTTGTCTTTGAAAGGATAGAAAACATTGTGGGAAAAGATGAAAATGCTTGTTATCAGCATTTTCTTCTTTTTCCAAAATGTTTTCAAAAGGCTTCTTCCTCAGGGTTGTTAGAATTTAGGATTGTGTGATATAGGTTTAACACTAACATAAGAAGAACAACAATAAGGTAACAATTTTTAAAGATACATCCTTACAGATATAGAGAAAAAACCCTATTAAAACTTAAAGTGCATATAATCGCTCAGCTGTGTAAACAAGGAGAAGATTGACCAGTAGAAAAAAGTTTCGGCCTAGGTCAGCCTGCGCGCACTGCGCAGGCTGACCTGGGTCGATACTTTTGGCAGATGCAGCACACCTATTTAACACAGACTATGGCCAATATCTTTTACACTTTCCCTACAGAAATAAAGCAACAGAAACAAAGCTATACTTTTTATCCCTTCTCAAAGATAGACATACACATAGACATATTATCTGAAAAGGTAACTACATGTACTCAAGGTCTTGAGGAACTCCCAATTCCAAGGGAAGGAAAAGTTAAAAGCTATCAGACGTGCATGGATAGGTTTCAATGCAGCTGAATGTTTGAAGCTGGTTTCAACATCATTCAGTCAAATCGCAGTGACAGGTCACTTCTTATTCATGCGTTTCCTGGGTATCACCAGTTGAGTAGTAGGCTGGGGCTCTGAAGTGTCTTGCTTGGGGGGCACACCCACAAAATATCCAATGCCAAACCTACTTCAAAACCTCAATTTCTGGGTCTGCTCTCACCACTTATTATTGTTTTGACAATAAGTACATCGTAACATGTATGTGGGAAAGCTGCCAGTTGCTTGGGAACAATATTGTGCAAAGCACTGGTAACATACACCAGGAAAGCATGATAGGTGCACTGGCTGCAATGATATACAATCAATCAATCAATGAACCCCTGGGTCACACAGTGCACTTGTTACTCACCCTGGTGAGTGCAGTGCAATGAGTGACATAGGACTGAAAACCCTGGGATCACTGGCTTGGCTCCCAGTATAGCCAAATTCTTGAAGAGGATAGTCATTGAGACAGGGATAAGTGTACTGGCCACAGCAATATATCTGAAATAATGTTGAAACCAAAGGAACGATGAGCAATTTCTTAATTTACCATAACCTTTTAACTCTATACCAAACAATCCCTGGTTTTTACGACCCAGAGGAAGAAGCCTTCTGAAAACATTGTGGGAAAAGGAGAAAATGCTGGTAACCACATTTTCTCCTTTTCCCACAATGTTTTCTACTCTTCTAAGGTCAAGTTTCAATTTTTGAGTCACATTAATTTTGTCGTCTGCAAATGCTTTCAATTCGGACAAACCTAAAATTTTGTCGTTTGGTAAAGAGTTAAATAGGATCTACTGCTTGGTGAAAACATTTATGTGCCAGGGCTTATGAGTAAATCTTAACAAAGCAGCGTTTTCTCCTTTTTTCACAATGTTTTCTGCCATTTACAAAAGAAATCCTTTACTTTAGCCACATTTGATTTGTTGTCTGCAAATGCTTTCAATACAGATAAGGCTAAAATTTCTTCACCTAGTACAAAGTTAAAGGTACCTGAAAATGAATGGTTATTTCCGATATTCAAAATGGGTGTGGTAGGGTTCCCTGATGAAAGAAAGAAAATTGTACCGCCTGTTGGGAGTGAATCTGTATGAGAATGAATCCAAATTATAAATTAGTATGTATCTGCAACTCTAAGATTTAACTCTAATACTTCTCTGTATGACTTATGTAGGTTGCTATTGCAGAAATATTAGATCAAGATCAGACAACACAGAACATGAAGTCTGATCTTTAATCAAAACAGTCTACTGTAATATTTAGGTTAAATCTCGATCTACTTAACTCTTTAGCGTTAAAGAAATGTTAGACTTTTTCATATTAAAGGAATTTGCAGTACTTGCATACCACAATTTCTTTTGCTACTCAAATGATAGGATTTGTAAATGAAATGGGAGAGAGCATTGTGGGAAAAGGAGCGAGTACTGCTAATCAACATTTCTGTGGTTCCAACCTTGGACAATCTGCATTAACTCTTTACCAAATGACAAAATTTTAAACTTATTCATATTGAAAGCATTTGCAGAAAACCAGTAAAATGTGGTCATTAATTAAATGATGGTTTATTTTTTTTAAGGTTATCAGCATTTTCTCCTATACCCACAATGTTTCAGAAAGCTTTCTTCTTCAATTGTCATTACAACAAGAGATGTAGTAAAAGGTTAAATACATGTACTTTTTGATACAATTTTCATTTTAAATTCTAGGACAAGCCTTTTCATTGACTCATTTGTCTGAGCCAATCAGAAGTCTACTGTTTTTTTTTAATTTACAATCAAAGTTTAATTTGGACTGATTTCTAAAAAGCAAACCCTGCCTTATTGATCTTCTGTTATGTTTATCAACTACCAGTTCATATTATACTTATATATAGGCTATAACTGATTTGGCAACATCCATGAAATTTAACTTTTGCCCCACCACTTCTCTCAATTTATCCCATGATCATAGACTTGTACAGAATATACCAAGACCAAGACCAAAGGACAAAATTTTGTTCACATGTCCAAATTGAAAGCATTTGCAGACAAAAAATTAAATATAGCTTACATGATGGAATTTGAATATGAAAGGGTGGAAAACATTGTGGGAAAAGGAGAAAATGCTGGTAACCAGCATTTTCTCCTTTTCTTGCAGTGATTTCAAAAGCCTTAGTTCTTCCTCAGGGTCATTTAAACTTGAGATTGTGTGGTAAAGGTTAAAAAGACTGAAATTTAAATGGATACCTTTAACTTCTTTTCCATCTTTAGTGGATGTTTGTGTTGAATATGTGGAAGGAGGAACAGGAGTGGATGTCACTGCAAGGGTTAAAACATTACCTAATACACCATTTTGAGACCGTCCCAAATTCAAAGAAGCTGCAGACGACAACTGAATTGTGGCTACTAGTGGGTTTTAAGATATAGATTGCATAGAAAACATTGTGAGAAAAGGTGAAATTGCTCATTTTGAGCAATTTCACCTTTTCTCACAATGTTTTCCTAAAGCTTTTTTCTTCATTGTGTTAAAATGAGTATATATGGAGGAAAGGGTTAAAACACATCTGCTCAACCCTCTGCCAAATAATGCACCTTCTTTATCACATAACCTCCCTTGTTTTCAGTGTAATATACCCATTACATATTTTCTTGTCTTATACACATTGAATATGACGTCATTTTTGACATCATTTGTACATATTTCATTGAAGTGAATAGTTATATGGCTATATGGGTATTACTGTGGGTGCATCTATAGATAGTTTTGCATCTTGCAATCTATAATATGTGAAATATCGTTATGTGATAAAAAGAATCTGACATGAATTGGTGTTTGTGTTAAAGTTTTATTAAACTCATCTAGAAAATAAAGTTATTAAGCTCGCCAAAGGCTCACTTAATAAAATTTTCCCTAGACTCCTTTAATAAAATTTCATCTCTAACACCAACTCATGTCAAATCCTAACCCTGATGGAGACAGCTTTTGAATACTTTGAGAGAAAAGGAAAAAGGCTGGTAACAAGCTTTTTTCCAAAATATTTTCTACCACAACATATCAGTTTGGTTATTAGCATTATCTCTAAGGTCACTCTTCTTTTCCATTATTTATTATAGTCATCAGCAATAAGCTTTACCAGCCCCCTCCAGCCCTACACCTCCTCCCCCACCCCCACTAAGGTACGACTGTAATAATCATTTATAGCCCATAGACCACTGTCTTCTTCTCGTGGGTAATTAATGTGTATTACATTCATATTTCCCTTTCACAAAGTTCCCCAAAAGCCAACAAGAGCGGCAAATTGTCGCACCACCAGTTGTCGAGGGGGTATAATAATCGTAAAGGGCAGGTAATGCAACAAACATGTTTACCAAAGTCTCAAGTAAATTTGACTTGAGGTGACAAAGTTCCGTTCCGGACAAGCAAGAAATACTGTAAAAATGAAGATCAAAGTGGAATTACTCAAAATCCGCACTAGGAAGAGTTATTGTTCTTGCGCACTGTACTCCGTAATATTGCATCAAACATGCATACCAAGTTTGAAGTCACTCTGACTTGAGATGACAAAGTTATATTCCGGACAAGCACTAAATACTGTAAAAATGATGAGCAAAGGGAAATAACTCAAAATTCGTGCTAGGAAGAGTTATGGTTCTTGTGCACTGCACTCTGTAAATTTTCAACAATCATGCAAACCAAATTTGAAGATGTTCAGACTAGAGATGACAAAGTTATATTCCGGACAAGCAGAAAATGCTGTAAAAATGAAGATCAAAGGGAAATAACTCAAAGACAGCATGAGGTAGAGTTATGGTTCTTTCGCACTGCACTCCGTATTATTGCAACAAACACAAATACCAAGTTTCAAGTCAATCGGACTGGAGATGACAAAGTTATGCTCCGGACAAACAGAAAATGCTGTAAAAATGATGATCAAAGGGAAATAACTCAGACAGCACCAGGTAGAGTTATGGTTCTTTCGCACTGCACACCGTATTATTGCAACAAACACAAATACCAAGTTTCAAGTCAATCGGACTGGAGATGACAGAGTTATGCTCCAGACAAGCAGAAAATGCTGTAAAAATGACGATCAAAGGGAAATAACTCAAAGACAGCACCAGGTAGAGTTATGGTTCTTTTGCACTGCACTCCGTATTATTGCAACAAACACACATGCCAAGTTTCAAGTCAATCAGACTGGAGATGACAGTTATGCTCCGGACAAGCAGAAAATGTTTTAAAAATGACAATCAAAGGGAAATAACTCAAAGACAGCACGAGGTAGAGTTATGGTTCTTTCGCACTGCACTCCGTATAATTGCAACAAACACACATGCCAAGTTTCAAGTCAATCGGACTGGAGATGACAAAGTTATGCTCCAGACAAAGAAACTGGACGCCGCCCACCCGCCCGGATGGACGCCCGCCCGCCCGTACACCATGGGTGATCCCATAATACGTCCCGTCTTCTACGGGCGTATAAAAAGTGGTGAGCCACAACACAAAAAAGTGAGTCTGCAAGTGGTGATATAGTCAACCAAATTGTAGTGAGACGGCTTTTCCTGGGCAATTTTCTTCAGTCTCTTCTACCTTTATACTCTGTCCCTCCCCTTTTACTCGTTCCTAACCATAGATAATACAAAAAGCTTGTGTGGACAGTGTAGATCAAGGTTTGACTCCCCAGTCTGATCTCTGATCTACACTATCCACTCCTTTATTGTAGATTATGACCAAACTGTCATTTCATTTTGCAGTTGAACTGTATTAGTGTAGCCATGCGAAAAAAATGACTTTTCTCTTTGGTAGCCAAAGAGTAAAAGAAAGCATACTTCTATAACTTTTCCCTGCTGTTGCCCAATGTGATGACGATGTCAGTATGTTTCTACCACATTGGGTAACAGGCATGTTTAAACTGTACGAACTTTATAAACATACAACATGATCTCTGTTCTTTACTTCCCAACATTTGAACATATATATGGTACCCTAATAGACACTTTGGTCAGTCTTGATCGATACATAAAAATATGTACAGTGCACATGAAAACAGTGTGATAAAATGAGAAAATGCTCAATACAAATTGTCTGATGTTGTGGTCAAAAAAAGTTGTCTGCCCACCATAGTGATTAAAGATGCAATATAAATTAACTGTTACATTACCCTCTTTAACTGTGCAAGCTTCCCCAGTGCCATGTATTGTAAGGCTCCAACTTCTTAAAGTTGCTGTAAATCACGAAAACATGTGCATGTAAACTCTTATCATGTTTAGCATGATATAACATAATACACTCAAAGTCAGATAAAAGAGCAAGTTCATGCTGGAAAATGGTCGAAAAAGAAAGTTATGTTGCTATATTTTTATTAACTTTGTTTTAACATTCACTAACCTTAACTTCAATGGAAAACATAAATGGGGTCATTTTACGACTTGCCGTTTTCACATTACAATCATTTTAACGTACCTGACCATCAAACATAGAAACTGGAACAAAGTCAAATATCATCTTAGCAATGAAAAATTGAGAAAGTTTACTGTTACATGCCGAATTTATCTTACGCGAGATGATCAATTTTTCCCAACCAAATTTGTGACAGGCAAGTTTTTTTTCCAGCAATCATCGGTATTTTGTGACCGTCCACGTCCATCTTCCCATTCAGATAATGGTAAAATCTGGTTCGCAAAGCATAAGGCAATTTGGTAATGATTTGAATCATTGCATTTTAGAAAGAAGACCGAGAAAAACAACTGCGACAGAGAACATATGAAAATGCCAAGTTAACTGACTTTGAATGAATAGTGCTTTTTGAGACGGTGCTGATCACAGATGAACTACTGTGGCTTAATGCCGAGCCCAGGTTAGCGCAGTCGGTCGCATTCAGGACTCAAGAACAGGGGGTTCAATCCCCGGCTCGGTCAATTTCTTTCTAAGGATTGATGATAGTCACTGCGACAAGATTCATTCCTCTCTCACTGCTGATCATTGTTTCGACAATGATTATGTGGGAAAACAGCCAGTGGCTTGGAGAGAATATAGAGCGGAGTACTGGTAAAAGAAACTCCAGGAAAGCATGGATAGGTGCACTGGCCACCGCGATATAACTAAAAATAATGTTGAAAATGGTGTTCAACACCATACAATCAATCAACTGTGGCTTAACCCTGTACCACACAACAGAATTTTAGACTGGACCAATTCAAAAGCATTTGCAGACAATAAAATGAATATCATTAAAATATGTGTAATGGGATTTGTTTGTGAAGAGGCAGAAAAAGGAGAAAATGCTGGTTACCAGTATTTTATCCTTTACCCACAATGTTTTCAAAAGCCTTCCTCATTAGGGTCATCAAGTCATAACTGTATGGTACAGGGTTAAGACATCCAAGATCAGACTGAGTGTAATCTTGGACCTATTTCATCTAGGTGGCTTAGTGACAGTGTGCAGGGCTATTAAAGACCTGTGAGTTTGAATCCTGGCATAGATGGCCAAAACACTCTCCTAGCACTGTGACAGGATTCAGTCCTCTCTCAAAAACAGTCAGTGGCTTTATAACTCTATCCAACAATACAACATTTTATACCTGTCCAAATAGCAAGCATTTGCAGATAACATATTTAATGTTTGTCAAACGTTGGAATTCGTTATTGAAAGGGGTATGAAACATTTTTGGAAGAGAAAATGCTGGTTACCAGCGTTTTCTCTTTTTCCTAGAAAGTTTTCCAAAACCTTCTTTCACAGAGTTGTCAAAACTCTGAATTGTTTGGTAAAGAAGAGAAAAGAGTGTTATGTGTACGCATACTGGTTAATCCTTTATCAGATACAAAAATTATAGACCTATCCAAGTTGAAAGCATCTGCAGATGACAAAACAAATGTAACTCAAATGACAGAATTTGCCTGTGATAGGTTAGAAAACATTGCGAGAAAAGGAGAAAATGCTGCTTATCAGCATTTTCTCCATGTCAAACAATCTTTTCAAATGGCCTCTCTCTCAGAGTTGTTAAAACTCTGGATATGATAACGGGTTAAAGAAACTACAGGAAATATATTGGTAGGTGCACTTGTTGCTGTGATATCACTTTAGCCTTTACCAAATGATCCCGAGTTCTAATTACCCTTAAGCAGAAGGTTTTTGAAAACATTGTGTTAAAAGCAGAAAATGCTGGGAACCAGCATTTTCTGCTTTTCCAACAATGTCTTTTACCCTTTCAGAGACAAATCTCAGCACTTGTGCCACACTTGATTTTTTGTCTGCAGATGGTTTCAAATTGGACTTGTGTAAAATTTTATTGCTTGGTAAAGACATAAAGCCTTATTGCACATTTTTGTGTTTCAAACACCCTTCAGAAGAAGGCTTCTAAAAACATTTTGGGGAAAGGGGAAAATGCTGGTAGTAGTATTTTCTCCTTTTCCCTCAATGTTTCCTACCCTTTTAAAGACAAATACCATCATTTGAACCAAGTTCATTTGTCTTCTGCACATGCCTTCAGTATGAACCAGTTTTGATTGATTGATTGTATGGTGTTTAATGCCGTTTTCAACATTATTTCAGTTATATCGCCGCAGTCAGTGCACCTATCCATGCTTTCCTAGAGTTTCTTTTACCAGTAATCCACACAATATTCCTTCAAAGCCACCGGCTGCTTACCCACACAACCATCGCGGAAAAAATGGTCAGTGGTGGGAGAGGAATGAATCCAGTGTCGCAATGACTACCATCAATCCTTGGAAAGAAATTGGCCGAGCCGGGGATCGAACCAGCGAACCCTCGTTCTCAAGTTCTGTACGCTACTGACTGAGCTATCAGGACTCGGCGTGAATTTTTGTCAGGTGCCAAAGACCTAAATACAATTGAAAGAGCAAAGAAAGAAACAAACTGCTATTGGATCAACCCCATCAGATATATTACGAGATATTTTCAACAAAACAGCACTGAAATTGCAGTTATTAGGTCTTTTGTTGTACTGTTTTCAAAAGTGGTCTGCGTTTGTTTTAAGTCTCTACCACACAAAAAAACTCTTTACTTGTCCAAATCCAAGCATGTGCAAAAAACCAATGAAATGTTGTCAATCTGACGGGATTTGTCCTGAAAAGGCTAGAAAACCTTATGGCAAAGGGGAATATGCTGGTTACCAGCATTTTCTCCTTTACCCACAATGTATTCAAAAGCCCTCTTTTCTTAAGTTTGTTAAAACTCAGCATTGTGTGGTAGATGGTTAAATAAGTAACAAGTTAATCTTGAGAACACAAACAAAACTGACATCAGTTCTTCAATCAGATAAAAAAGCACTGCAACTGACAAAAGATTTTCCGAAACAAAGTCAGTAGTGCATGTGCAAGATCAGACAACATATATATCACTACTCAGTAACCTAAAGAGTTTACACGTTTGTCTCTCTCAATGCATTACAGAGATTTGCACTTACCCCCTTCAATTGGATCCCTATCTAAGGACAAAGATAACTTCCACTCCCCAACAGGGTCTTCATCCCAAAACTGTACAGACATATAGGTCCAGTCTTGCTGTATGTTTCGACTTAAATCGAGATTTCTGCGTGTCAATAGTTGACTTTTGGTTCCCATTGGAGATTGTAGAGTTAGCTGGACACTTCCTCGCAAGGTTGCATAGAATGATACAGTGACTTGCAAATGTTCGACAGAATTTACGCATGTCTCTGTGGAATTACATCCGTCTGTGTTGATAGTGCTGTCTATGGTCCTTACAGGTGCATTTGGTACAATTTCACTGTAAAAATCATTATTAACCCTTTACAACAAAGCAAAATTTAAGATTCCTTTAAGGGATTAACAAATGACTACACAAATGTTTTTTCAAATGATAGTATTTGTCCTTCAATAGACAGAAAACATTGTGGGAAAAGGAGGAAATGCTGGTAACCAGCATTTCCTCCTTTTCCCAGAATGTTTTCAAAAGCCGTCATTCTCCGAGTCATTAAAACTTTGGATTGTGTGGCACAGGATTAAGCTCTAACCCCTTCAATAATTGGTGGGAAAGAAAACAAACAAACCAAGCAAGTCAATCCATCAATATCAGTATTTATTAACAAACTGTTATTACATTTATACGATGAAAACAATCAGTTCAGTACCAAATTACTAACTCGATCAATGTTGCAAACCCAGCCAATACAAGAAAAACTCGGCCAATATCAAACAAAACAAAGCCAATATGACTTGGTCAATATAAAACCTAAAATTGACAACGAATCATGGCTGCTAATTAATGAAATTATTGTCGATCAAGTGATTTTCCCACAATGTTTTCAATCCTTTCAACGATTGAAAACACCATTTATGCAACATTTCACTTGTCATCTGCAAATGCTTTCAGTTTCGACAAGTCTTAACTTTTGTTGTCTAGAAAAGAATTAACTTGGTCAGCATCAAATAAATAAGAATGATGGCTTTTGAAAACACTGAAAGCAAAGGAGAAAATTCCAGAGGCCAGCATTTTCTTCTTTTCCCACAATTTTTCTTTCCTAAAGAAAAACATATAATTTTAGACAAACATTGAGAGAAAAAGAGAAAATGCTGGTAACCAGTGATCACTGAGAAACATCTACCTGTGGTTTGGCATCTAGAATTCCCTTGGTAAAAAGTTAAGTGTTTACCACACAACAAAAATGCACACTTGTCCAAATTAAAATCATTTGCAGATGACAATTCAATTGTGGTATAAATGATGGATTTTGTCTTTGATAGGGTAGAAAAGGGAGAAAATCCTGGTTACCAGTATTTTCTCCTTTTCCAACAGTGATTTCAAATTCCCTGACTTGTCCAAATTGAAATCATTTTCAGATGACAATTCAGTTGTGGCATAAATAATGGATCTTGTCTTTGATAGGGTAAAAAGTATCTTGGGAAGAGGAGAAAGTGCTAGTTACCAGCATTTTTTCATTTTCACACAACGTTTTCAAATTTCAATGCTAAAAAGTTAAAACCAAAATTTATAATACCTGTTTACAGTTTTGCTGCCAGCCAAGCATGCATGTTGTGGATCTACAGTTTTCCACTGTTTTCCTTCTGAGATAAGAGCAGTAGCATTAAGTAGGCCGTACCCGTATGTGTCACTCACTGCATGAAAAATGGATACATAAAAGTTATCTATTAGGACCACTACTGCAACAAAAATCAATCATTTCTTTGTAGTGATGTGGTTTTGAAACTGAGCATTATTTTTTCTATGTCCAGGTATGTATAGGAAACACTGAAATTTAAGAATATAGGTTTCAATGGCTAAATTGTCTTTGAACTTAACTTGGTCAAAAGATGAAATATTATCATTATACATTGACAGCTTTCAGGGTCAATTTGGTATTTCTGCCATTCTTTTCTCTTCAATGTGGTGAAGAAAATGCCTCCAGCCTTTTCTCCCCTTCCCACAACATTTCCTACCTATTCAAGGTCAAGTACTATCATATGAAAAACATTTGAATTGTCTTCTGTGAATTCCTTCAATATGTATGAGTCTAGAACTTTGCCGTGTAATAAATACGGAATATTATGCTATAGTGACTTCCTGGTGCTTGTATTTAATTCGAGCAGCTGAAAAAATTTGGTATCCCGAGAGACCAAAGGTTGAGCAAAATGCCAAACTTTTTTTACACAGCCAGAAGTAAATACAAGCACCAGGAAAGTCCCTACAGCATAGTATTCCTTTTATTATATACCTAAACCTTTTCAACAACAAAATAATGCAAAATATTGACATTTTATTTGTAAACGGTAAACAAAATAAAACAAAAAATGATGTAGTAGCCAGTAACTTTGTTTTTATGAATGGCATATGAATATTACAGCATAAAATTTTCACCAATCAAATTGCAAATGAATACATACATATAAAACGCGTGAGTTACACCATTATTACGTCATCATACCATATTTGGAACCGTATTTCACAGTGTGTAGATACAGATTTTTTTTTGTCCTGTGTGATAATTTATCCACATGTGACGCATGTATTTGATCCTGAAAACTGGCAGGTATACAATAAAGGATTATACCTTTTTTTATGAAACAAGTAAATCAGCATGTGGACGCACACACAAAAACAAAAGTTGTACCTTTATATCCAGCACCATTTGTGAAGAAGTCCCCATATGTTAATCCATTTGATATTGAATTTCTCACAATAAGATGTTGTACGTCTCTCCAAGTCAGATTTTGACTGCAGAAAAAAATCATTGAGACAAAAGAGCAAATGAAATATATAAGTGTATGGTTTAGTGTTACTTTTTATCACACAATCCAGTTTTAACAAACCTGATGAAGAAGCCTTTTGAAAACATTGTGGGAAAAGGAGAAAATGCTGGTAATCAGCATTTCCTCCATTTCCCACAATATCTTTTACCCTTCCCAAAGCAAATTTCAATATTTGAGTCACATTTACTCTGTCATCTGCAAAAGCTTTCAATTTGGACCAGTCTGAATTTTTTTCGTTTGTTAAAGAGTTTAAGTTGAAGTATTCTCACACCAGTACTGACACAACTTTCTTTCCAAGCCATTGACCACTTTCTCACATGCAACAGAGTGAAAGGTGAAAAATCACTGGAAAGAAAGTGTGCCTCAACCAGGTATCAAACTTGTAACCACTAGGTCATGAGTCAGATAAGCTAACCACTGAGCTACTGGGCCTGGCCTTGGAAACTTTGCAAGCGTCCTTGTAAAACAGGGATAGGCAATACAAATCATCACTTTACCACACAATCCTAAGCTTTTACAACCCTGATGAAGAAGCTTTTTGAAAACATTGTTAGAAAAAGAGAAAATACTGGTCAGCAGCTTTTCCCACAATGTTTTCTTCCCTGCCAAAAATAAATTTACTTTTTTATTCACTTTTTATTTGTCATCTGAAAATGCTTTCAATACCAGCAAGTCTAAAATTTTGTCATTGGTAAAAAGTTAAGATTTAAGCCTTATAATGGTACTTAGATGAAAGTGTCATTCTCGAAGGTGCAGATATGAGTATTGCAATTTCAAAGCTGTTTTTTACAGAATATCTGGTGACAAAGCAGACAATGAAGATTGGAGATTAGATTGCACATTCAGTGAACTATGGTCTTAATCTACACTGTCCACACAAAGCAATTAAACCTGCGTTTAGCAACCCAGGGGTTAATACATATTGAATACATGATAAAACCCACTGGCAAATTTTATAGGAGAAATTGCTCATTGGGGGTAATTTTTTCCATGTTGCTACTATGTTATTAGTCTATACTGTTTGCTACAAGAAGATTAAAAACACCTGCAGGACATATTCTAGAAGAAATGAGATAATCAAAGCACTGACAGTACTGACAGCCAGGCTCTTAATCCTTTACCAAATGGCAAAAATTCTGCCTTACCATATTAGGAATGTTTGTAGATGATAAATTAAAATTGATTCCAACGATTGGATTTGTATGTAAAAGGACAAAAACATTATGGAACAAGGAGAAAATACTGGTTGCAAGATAATGAGGTTATGGGTTAAACAATTTGAATATTAACTCTTTACCAAACGACAAAATTTCAGACTGGTCCAGATTGAAAGTATATACGGACGACAAATTGAAGCTGGCCCAAATATCAAAATTTGTCCTTGTTGGGATAGAAAACATTGTGGGAAAAGGAGAAAATGCTGGTTACCAGCATTTTCTCCTTTTCCCACAACAATTTTCAAAAAGCTTCTTTCTTAGGGTCGTTAAAATTCGGGATCGTACGGTAAAAGGTAAAAATATACTGACTTTGCCTGCAGGACTAGGGCAAGTATTCCAGCAGCCATTGGAGCAGCAGCCGAGGTTCCTGTAAAATTACATGGACATGAGCTACCAGTTCCTGTTGTACACTGTAAGGGAAAAGAAGAATAGTATCTTATTTGGAGTCTTTCACATTGAGAGCCAATCTGAGAGGCTCACTGAAATTTTAAGTCATGTAAAAATCACTGACCTATTATTTGTTGGAATCACATCAGTTTCATTATAATGACTTGTCCCCGTATTACTTTGACAACAAGCTTATCTGAACTCTGCTAGAGCTGACTGAATGATATGGAAATTTTCGGTTCACACTAAAAATGAATTTGAATCTGAATGGTGTTTTTCGCAGCTTTCAACATTATTTCAGTCATATCACAGCTACAGCTTACATATTCATGTTTTCCTGGGTTTAACCAGTACTAGGCTGGGGCTCACTAAAAATGAAGGTATTGCAATTTTTAAGCTCCTTTTTTTCAGAATATCTGGCAAAGAAGTGGACAGAGTAGATCTAAGATCAGACAGTATGTTCTGTTAAGTCTGATCTGCAGTCAACAAAAATCTGGGTCCAGAGCTACAAGGATAGTTCCCTGTTTATTTAATTTACAAACTTAACATTATGATGTCACACTGGTACTGACTTTCGGTACATTAACAGAAAGTAAAAAACACTGTCTTTCATCCTTTTCTACTTTTTCCCTGATAGACTCTGATCTTTACTTTTTATATTTCTGAAGTAAATGACCAAGAACTCAAAAAAAAGATAGAGAAACTTTCTTCAACAGCAAACAATATTTTTATTCAAATTCGTCCTCATAAACAATTAGCATTGGAATACCAAGGTGAATGTTGTAAAACATGTTTAGTCTTTAGAATCTCATCTAGAAGAAACATGTTAATGACCGTGTAAAATGGCAGTGCCGTAGCTGGAAAAAGTATGTGGTCACAGGCAGTTGATAGTTCCACAAGAACATAGAAAACTACACTCAGTTTCTAGATACTGTACCAATTCAAAATCAAAAATACACTTTTATACCTATCCCTTCATCTTTTTTGATAGAAAAGTGTAGCCAGGTATCAAACTTTAAAAGAGGACCCCTTTTTTTTTTAACTTACTACAACCTAGAAATATGCCATTCCAGTGTTACATCACATTACTTGGAGTGATATCTCGTCATCTTGATTCACAAGTTCATTGAATTTTCCACATGCTTCCCTGTCTACTTCATGTATAAATTTACAAAAATTTACACACTAGTTTTCTATTCCTTCATCAACAAACTTGCAGAATTTTATACACTGATTTCCTAACTACTTGATTACAAACTTGCAAAATTTTCTAATCTGTGCCCCCATCCCTGTCATTTACAAAATGACACAGAATTTTCTACACTGCTTCTCCGCTCTCTTCATTTACAAACTTGCGTACTATCCTACACTTGTTCCCAGTCTTCTTCACCTACAAACTTACCACATTATCTATGCTACTTCCAGGTCCACTGTATGCGCTTGTCAAGGTAGCTGCACATGGTTCAGCATAGCCTGGAGGTTCGAGTTTACTTGTAACGGCAGAGACGGCGATGGTGTATATACTGTTGGCATAACCATCACAGTTACAATTGTCTTCTAGCCCGCCATTCCCTGATGCTGTTATATATATGGAACCTAGTTTCGCTCTTCCCTGAAAATGCGTAGTCTAATTGTGAAACCTTTTCCTACCAATTCCCTCTTTGTTCAACAGTCTGACGCTTTAGCAACCCTGAGGTAAATGTTTGAAATTTGAAAAGTTGTATGTAGTAGTAAGACAAAACTGTAAATGGACCCATCATTGTATATGTTATTATCAACAAGCATTCTGATAGTATTGCATAGCAATACTGAGTCTCCTACCGGCCGTATATATCGCTGGCAGGTATAGTTTGTGAAACTCTGTGGAGGAGAAAGAACGTATTTGACCCCCTTTCAGAATTATAAGCATTGTGTCTATCTTTGTATGGAATGCTTTAATGAAAGCCAGATATATAAGCATCTTCCTTGTTAAAGTACGTTCATTGAAGAAGTTTTACTAAGACAGGATGTGTTTGTGAAACACAAATGCCCCCGTAAAAGCAAATTTTCAGAAATATGACCTTTACCTTGTGAGATGACCTTGACCTTATCATCAGCAGGTGTGTACCAATGAGAGGTACCAGCTTACCATGTATAAGTGTTATAACTTAAGTACTTTGAACATACAGAGAAACGACTAAGAAAAGTTTTAAGGATAAGTTTTCATGATAAGGGTTAAAATTTTTGACCTTGACCTTGGACATATAACCCACAGAAGATCGGTATCAATGACAGGTACCTACATACCAAACATGAGCATTATAAATAAAGAAGTCGGGAAAACTGTTTTTTCAGTGAAATTTTCTAAGTCTAAGGCCCGTAATTTCGTCAAAAATCAGTGGACCAGAACGAAACTCACACTTGATCTGTAACTCATGGTGGTTGACTTACACACTGAAAATCAGCTCAATATCTGCCAGCGTTTTGAAAAAAAGTCCGGAAAACTGTTTTTTCGGTGAAAATTTCTAAGTCCAAGGCCTGTAATTTCCTCAAAAATCAGTGGACCAGAACGAAACTCAAACTTGATCTGTAACTCATGGTGGTTGACTTGCACAACAAAAATCAGCTCAATATCTACCAGCGTTTAGAAAAAAAACCCCAGAAAACTGTTTTTTCGGTGAAAATTTCTAAGTCCAAGGCCTGTAATTTCCTCAAAAATCAGTAGACCGTAACGAAACTCAAACTTGATCTGTAACTCATGGTGGTTGACTTACACACCAAAAATCAGCTCAATATCTGCCAGCATTTAGAAAAAAAGTCAGGAAAACTGATTACATGCGGACTGTCGGACAGACAGACGGACAGACAGACGGAGTGCAAACCTAAAGTCCCCTTCGGCTTCGTCGGTAGGGGACTAACAAGCAACTATAAGGTCCCAAGTTTGATTCCCAGGAACAGGTGTCAACTTAAACAAGAGCGGCAAATTGTCGCAAGATACGCCCGTCCCACCATCAGTTGATGAGGGGGTATAATAATCGTAAAGGGCAGGTAATGCAACAAACATGTTTACCAAGTCTCAAGTTATATTCCCGACAAGCACTAAATGCTGTAGAAATGACGATCAAAGGGAAATAACTCAAAATTCGTGCTAGGAAGACTTATGGTTCTTGTGCATTGCACTCAGTAAATTTTCAACAATCATGCATACCAAACTTGAAGATGTTCAGACTAGAGATGACAATGTTATATTCCGGACAAGCAGAAAATGCTGTAAAAATGACGATCAAAGGAAGATAACTCAAAGACAGCACCAGGTAGAGTTATGTTCCTTTTGCACTGCACTCCGTATTATTGCAACAAACACAAATGCCAAGTTCCAAGTCAATCGGACTGAAGATGACAGTTATGCTCCGTACAAGCAGAAAATGCTGTAAAAATGACAATCAAAGGGAAATAACTCAAAGACAGCATAGGTAGAGTTATGGTTCTTTCGCACTGCACTCCGTATTATTGCAACAAACACAAATGCCAAGTTTCAAGTCAATCGGACTGGAGATGACAAAGTTATGCTCCGGACAAAGAACTGGACGCCGTCCACTCAAAGACAGCACGAGGTAGAGTTATCTTTCTTTCGCACTGCACTCCGTATTATTGCAACAAACACAAATGCCAAGTTTCAAGTCAATTGGACTGAAGATGACAGTTATGCTCCGGACAAGCAGAAAATGCTGTAAAAATGACAAAGGGAAATAACTCAAAGACAGCACCAGGTAGAGTTATGGTTCTTTCGCACTGCACTCCGTATTATTGCAACAAACACACATGCCAAGTTTCAAGTCAATCGGACTGGAGATGACAAAGTTATGCTCTGGACAAGCAGAAAATGCTGTAAAAATGACAATCAAAGGGAAATAACTCAAAGACAGCACGAGGTAGAGTTATGGTTCTTTCGCACTGCACTCTGTATTATTGCAACAAACACACATGCCAAGTTTCAAGTCAATCGGACTGGAGATGACAAAGTTATGCTCCGGACAAAGAACTGGACGCCGTCCACCCACCCACCCACTCGCTAGCCTGCCCAGACGCCATGGGTGATCCCATAATACGTCCCATCTTCGACGGGTGTATAAAAAACTGTTCATTGGCCAAACCCTTGGGCACTGGTGTCGTTTCTAGGAAGCAAAACTGAGAGAGATTAGTTAAGTTGCAAGAACTTGTTTCTCAATCCATGTGGAGTAAATATGAATAAAAAAACAAAGATTCTCCTATTCCAACTATGTTTTCCATTATCTTAAAATGTTGTCCTGTATGTAATGTGTGAAAATCGTAAGTAGATCTAAAAATAACCTGTACAGTGATAGTTTAAAGATACATCTTTACTCGTTTTCATCCAGTTTTTCAATTTTTAATTAACAGCATTTGATTACCCTCTGGCTGTAAAGATTTATCTTTAAAGCAACCCGTAACTCTTTATCAAACAACAAAATTGCAGACCCATCCAAATATAAAGCAGTTAGAGATGACAAATAAAAAGTGTCTCAAATAGTAGGATTTGGCACTGAAAGGGTAGAAAACATTGTAGGAAAAGAAGCAAATGCTGGTTACCAGCATTTTCTTGTTTTACCACAATGTCTACAAACAAGAGGGCCATGATGGCCCTGTATCGCTCCACTGGCTAATACGTAAAATCCCTACATGCCAAACATTACAATACTTGGCCAATTGGTTTTGAACATAAGACTCCTGAGACAGTACTAAAATTGGTAGCCCAAGTTTTTATGGTAAGTAACAAGAAGATTTCTAAAGATTTCAATACATAAGCCCATGTAAAACCCCTGGGGTGGGGTCAAATTCGATCCTAGGGCTATAATTTGGGTACTCTTGGTAGAGGCCCACTAGATAAAGCCACATGCAAAATTTGGTCGCCCTAGGTCATATGACTGAGAACAGGGAGATTTCTAAAGTTTTGTCTATATAAGCCCATATAAAAATTGTGACCCCTGGGGCGGGGCCAATTTTGACCCCAGGGCTGTAAGTTGGGCACTCTTGGTAGAGGCCCACTAGATAAAGCCACATGCAAAATTTGGTAGCACTAGGCCTTTTGGCTAGGTGCAGGGGGATTTCTAAAGTTTTATCTATATAAGCCTATGTAAAACTTGTGACCCCCGGGGCGGGGTCAAATTTGATCCCAGGGCTATAATTTGTAGAAACTTGATAGAGGTCTACTAGATAAAGCTACATGCCAAATTTGGTAGCCCTAGGCCTTATGGTTTCAGACAAGAAGATTTTCAAAGATTTCCAATATTTTTAAGTTTTGTTGCCATGGCAACCAGAGTTTTTGAAGGAATTAAATTCTTTCAAGAAATTCTGAAGAGGACCATGGCAGGATCATTTCTGTGAAGTTTCATCAAAATTGGCTGGGTAGTTTCAGAGAAGATGTTTTAAAAAAAAGTTAACGCACGGACGGACGGACAGACGGATGCATGACGGACAACGGGACATGACATTAGCCCACTGGCCTTCGGCCAGTGGAGCTAAAAACCTATCACAGGATCTTTACAGCACAGTACCAATGTGTGCTGTGCTTTCTCCAGCTGGAGGCTTTTGCACGTAATGGTAACAGAAGTTGGGGTACACAAGCAAACATGGGGGTTCAATTCTAAACAACATTATCACTCTTTAGTATCGACGTCAATGACAGCTTGCTGATAGTTGACATGTTTTCAAATAATATACAAATACAAGTTTTCAAAGATAAAAGATTTTGAGCTTTTGAAAACACAGGAGGAAAAGGAAATTGTGCTTGGAATAATTAGTTTATCTTTTTCTTACAATGGCCGATTCAAAAGAAGATTTGATGTTTTTTTGCAAAAACCAAAGACAGAAGTAACAATTGATCATACACCGTTACTAAAAACAGCACTTTGGCCATCCGCAACATTTCATGCATACCATGAAATTTCAAGGGAAATGATTTAGAAATGTTCCTGTTCAGCAAACTGGTACCTGTTATATGCTGCGTTATCATTGGATAGTTATATAAGACGGATAGCAGGCATTCTATTTTTGGATTCTGAAAACCCATTCAAGAGAAGTAATACACTTGTAAACATTTCTCTGCATGAAATTTCTGAAATCTGTCTTTTTAAAATTTCGATTGTGAAAGATTTTGTATGTTCCAGTAAGTATTAGAGGAAACGAATGTATATGATATTTTATTTCAAACCTGAATCACGTACATTTATACATGATCACACACACTGCAGGACTGTTTGGTAAAGGGTTAAAAAATCAATTTTCTAGAATTAAACCCTTTACCATACAATGCTGTGCTTTTAAGGTAGACATGTATAACCTGAGAAGGATGGCTTTTGAAAACGGGACAATAGGACAAAACTCTGTGAACAGGCATTTTCTCCTTTTCCCGTGATGTTTTCTACCTTTACAAAGAAAAATCAAATACATGTATATGCCAGTCTGAAAAAAAAATATCATAGAGAAACAAGAGAGGCAAATTGTCGCAAGATACGCCCGTCCTACCGCCAGTTGTCGAGGGGGTATAATAATCGTAAAGGGCAGGTAATGCAACAAACATGTTTACCAAGTCTCAAGTCAATTTGACTTGAGATGACAAAGTTCCGTTCCGGACAAGTAAGAAATACTGTAAAAATGAAGATCAAATTGGAATTACTCAAAATTCGCACTAGGTAGAGTTATTGTTCTTGAGCACTGTACTCCGTAATATTGCAACAAACATGCATACCAAGTTTGAAGTTGTCTGACAAAGTTATATTCCGGACAAGCAGAAAATGCTGTAAAAATGACGATCAAAGGGAAATAACTCAAAGACAGCACCAGGTAGAGTTATGGTTCTTTTGCACTGCACTCCGTATTATTGCAACAAACACAAATGCCAAGTTTCAAGTTAATCGGACTGGAGATGACAAAGTTATGCTCCGGACAAAGAACTGGACGCCGCCCGCCCGCCCGCCCGGGAGTTATTGTTATTGCGCACTGTACTCCGTAATGTTGCAACAAACATGCATACCATGTTTGAAGTCGTTCTGACTTGAGATGACAAAGTTATATTCCAGACAAGCACTAAATGCTGTAAAAATGACGAGGTAGAGTTACAATTCTTGTGCACTGCACTTCCAAATATTGCAACAAGTAAGCATACCATATTTCAAGTCATTCCTACTTAACATGACAAAGTTTTGCTCCGGACAAGCAAGAAATACTGTAAAAAAATGAAGATCAAAGTGGAATTACTCAAAATCAGCGCTAGGTAGAGTTATTGTTTTTGCGCACTGTACTCGGTAATATTGCAACAAACATGCATACCAAGTTTGAAGTCGTTCTGACTTGAGATGACAAAGTTATATTCCCGGCAAGCACTAAATGCTGTAAAAATGACAATCAAAGGGAAATAACTCCAAGACAGTATGAGGTAGAGTTATGGTTCTTTCACACTGCACTCCGTATTATTGCAACAAACACAAATGCCAAGTTTCAAGTCAATCGGACTGGAGATGACAAAGTTATGCTCCAGACAAAGAACTGGATGCCGCCCACCCGGATGACCACCCGCCCACCCGCCTGGACGCCTGCCCCTACGCCATGGGTGATCCCATAATACGTCCCGTCTTTGACGGGCGTATAAAAAGGTGACATACTTACATTAGTTACTCCCCATACAAGCCCTTGCTGTGACAGAACTTTTGGTCCATCAAATGTTGTACCCTCACTGGCTCCCCAACTATTAGAAAAAATGTCTACACCTTGTCTTTTAAAAGCTTGTTGCTCACCTGCATCAGTTACACCATTTGGTCCTATTAGACGTATGGCTGGAAATGAAAAAACACACTAACTAAACAAGAGGACCATGATGGTCCTATATCGCTCACCTGAGTACTAAGCAGTAAAGGTCTACAATGAAGATAAATACCAAATATCGAGGTTCAAGGCAAAATGATAATGAAACAAGAGCGGCAAATTGTCACAAGATATGCCCGTCCCACCACCAGTTGTCAAGGAGGTATAATAATCGCAAAGGGCAGGTAATGCAACAAACATGTTTACCAAGTCTCAAGTGAATTTGACTTGAGACTTCAAAGTTCTGTTCCGGACAAGCAAGAAATACTGTAAAAAAATGAAGATCAAAGTGGAATTACTCAAAATCAGCGCTAGGTAGAGTAATTGTTATTGCGCACTGTACTCGGTAATATTGCAACAAACATGCATACCAAGTTTGAAGTCGTTCTGACTTGAGATGACAAAGTTATATTCCCGGCAAGCACTAAATGCTGTAAAAATGACAATCAAAGGGAAATAACTCAAAGACAGTATGAGGTAGAGTTATGGTTCTTTCACACTGCACTCCATATTATTGCAACAAACACAAATGCCAAGTTTCAAGTCAATCGGACTGGATATGACAAAGTTATGCTCCGGACAAAGAAATATTCTAAAAAACTTTCTAATTCAAGGGCAAATAACTCCAGCTGTTCTAGTCTGATTAGACCCATAATCAAACTCATTCGAGATCTTACGGTCATATATATTTTGACCAAGTTTGGTGCTGATTAATTGATATTTGTAGATGCTAGAGTGTAAACAAAGTCAAATATAGCAATTTTTCTAATTCAAGGGCAAATAACTCCAGTTGTTCTGGTCTGATTAGACCCATAATCAAACTCATCCGAGATCTTATGGTCATATATATTTTGACCAAGTTTGGTGCTGATTGGTTGATATTTGTAGATGTTAGAGTGTAAACAAAGTCAAATATAGCAATTTTTTTTAAGGGCAAATAACTCCAGTTGTTCTGGTCCGATTAGATCCATAGTCGAACTCTTCTGAGATCTTATGGTCATATATATTTTGACCAAGTTTGGTGCTGATTGGTTAATATTTGTAGACGCTAGAGTGTAAACAAAGAAATGTGAACAGACGGACGGACGGACGACGGACGCCGATGGACGGTGAGTGATCATAATAGCTCATCCTGAGCACTTCGTGCTCAGGTGAGCTAATAAGCAACTAGTTGAAAGCATCAATCAACCATTTTAGCAAACAATACTGAGGTTTGAAACCTTAAGGAAAACCTTAAGAAAAATGACATTGAAAACATAGGAGGAGGAAAATAAAGGTTAGCAGCATTTTTACCTTTTCATACAATATTTCAGAAAAAGATTTCATGTTTTTAGTATCATTTCATTTGTTGTATGCAAATGCTTGCAATTTAGACAGGTCTAAAATTTTTGTCATTTGGCAAAGAATTAAAATGTCAAGTAGTCACAATCCTCGGAGAGAAATTGGATCAGCTTGTGATCGAACCGGCGCTATACGCTACGGACTGTGCTTCCAGGGCTCAGCATTTGACTTTGAAAGGGTGTAAAAAATTGTGGGAAAAGCATTTTCTTCTTTTCCCACAACGTTTTCGAAAGTCCTTCCTTGGGGATCATTAAAACTCAGGATTGTGTGGTAAAGGGTTAAGAAGCCATTACCTACTTTGATACTGGATAAAAACTGTTATGAATACACACTTAATTAAGTTTATCAATTCTAAAGGTAATTAATAGAAAAATATAAATGATTTACAAGTATTCTAAAAGTAGGTCCAACATAAAGTTCAAGTAAACTTCTGATAAGCCAAAAATATTTTTGTCTTAATTTAAGGGGCCCCTATTTTGCCCCAAATCCCTGCAATGTTCACAATGCTTACCTTGAAATTCAGCTTTGTATGCAGCCCCTATAACACACTGATTGTTCTTAACAGCCACTGCGACCCCGGCACATTCTGTACCATGTCTGAAACAAGACAAATTTATGATGCATAGCATCATAGAAGCCGCAATCTTTTGGTGGACAATTTCAGAAATATTGACTCTCTTGAGAAACTGTGATTACATTTTTTGTATGTTTTTACCCCCCACCACCACCAATGGAAAATCATGACAAATGGTACTAAAATGCAAGGAAAAAAGAAACAGAAAATAATATGTACATGTATTCTAATTCTAAAAGAAAAAAGACAGAAGTTTAAAGAGGAATCTTAAATAATCTTGTTATTATTATTATAAAATGATAATGTTTATGTCAAAAAAAAAACCACGTAAAAGCATTGGAATTTTTAAAATTTCTACTCGAAATTTGAAAATGGAGAAATTGCGCATTCAAGTACAGCATTTTCCATTTATTAAAATGATTTTAGAAAGAAAACTTCTGTAGCGGCATCAAAGGCAATACTACGGAATTATTTAAGTTACTAATTATTCAAAGTGATATTAAGATCTTTAATTACAAAAAATTCAACAATTTTTTTCTAAAACATGATCTTCCTGCTTGTCAAAAAGTATCTTAGCATGCTTGTAACACAGTTAATCGTTACATTTCTACTCCAGAAACAAAAACTTTTGCATGGCATCTCCAAAATTATTCTGATCATAGCCTGCACAGTTGGCACAAACCACGTTTCTTTTATGCCTGAAATGGCAGCCACACACACACACACAAAAATTCATTTTTTAAGTCTTTAAAAGATCTGGATCTATTCAACCACAGCATAATAACTATTACTATACATATTTCGTTTAATAAACAGTAGTTTGAACCAATTTCTGAATAGGCCTTGTACAAACCTATAAAACTTCTAAAGTAAATTTCAAGAGCTATTCCATGCCTTTGACCAGCAGCAACGTAAAAAGTTGTATATGCACAGTAATAGGTTTGGTAATAACTTTAACCCTTCGACTACAACGAAATTAATACTCTGGGTAAGGAAAACAAAAAAGATTTTTTTTATGTTTACGATATCTTATAGAATATTTTAAAAATATTACATGGGCTATGTGCTGTCTGATCTTCATCTATTTCTGTCATTTTCGAGCAGCTTCAACCCTTAGAGCACCAGGCACCACCATGATAATTTCTGTAGTCAATGTAGGCTACATCACGATCCATACATTTTTCACGGGTTTTGTAGATCAGGATATACTGTACAGCACGTACGGTCTGATCATAACAGCTTCGACACACAATACAGTAAATGCTAAATTTTACAGGGGTCATAAGGTAGATGTTCCATGTAACAAAAATCCATTCGGCTAAAGTGTCGACAAAGGGAAGAAAAAAGGGTTATCTTTTCGCAAGCGTTCTATAAATAGCTGACGTAGACTCCTCTTTGTCTTTCGATTAAATGTCCATACATTGATCAAAGGTTAACCGCCATTTTATCCTTTACAGATTAAGATTAGACGAAAAACTTGTACATAAAATTGCTTCTGATTATCATATTCTACGATGCTCTCTATATCATAATTATCATTATTTTGTTTTGTAAAAAAGTAGACAAATGTGAAAACTATTGAGAGGTGGGAAGGCTTGTGATAAACGGAAAGCATAAAAACTTCGTTTGGGAAAATAGAAGGAATCTTATATGTTTGAAAACTTCGGGGGACTAGCCAATTAACAGATGTTTATTTTTCTGTATTTTTTGTTGTTATTTGGGAATGAACTATATATTGCAGGAAAACCAGGCTTGATTTTCATGTAGGTCTGTTGGAATATTTGAGAACGAGTCATGTGGTGTAATTCTGTCACAACAACACGACATTATTAGAAATTTTCCAAAAATAATGACCAATCGAATAATTACTGATCATCTACATGGTAAATAGTTTAGGTACATTCCTACTGGAAGCCGCTTTCGAGCGGCTTCCAATAACAGCATTTATACTTCAAAATAACTCTTAACCACACCACAAAATTCTATATTTGTCCAAGTTTAAATCATTTAGAGACAACAAATTAGATATAACTCAAATGGCTGGATTTGTCTTTAACAGGCCAGAAAACATTGTGGGAAAAGGAGAAAATGCTGGTTTACCAGCATTTTCTGCTTTTCCCACAATGTTTCCAAAAGCTCTCTTTCTCAGGGTTGTTAAAATGCGTGACTGTGTGGTAAAGGGTTAAATTTCTAGCAAATCAAGAGCATTTGCTGCAGAAAAATCAAAAAAGGTTCAAGTACATGTAAGTGAAATTATCTTTGAACAAGAGCGGCAAATTGTCGCAAGATACGCTCGTCCCACCACAAGTTATCGAGGGGGTATAATAATCATAAAGGGCAGGTAATGCAACAAACATGTTTACCAAAGTCTCAAGTCAATTTGACTTGAGGTGACAAAGTTCCATTCTGGACAAGCAAGAAATACTGTAAAAATGAAGATCAAAGTGGAATTACTCAAAATCCGCACTAGGTAGAGTTATTGTTCTTGCGCACTGTACTCTGTAATATTGCAACAAACATGCATACCAAGTTTGAAGTCACTCTGACTTGAGATGACAAAGTTATATTCCGGACAAGCACTAAATGCTGTAAAAATGACGATCAAAGGGAAATAACTCAAAATTCGTACTAGGAAGAGTTATGGTTCTTGTGCACTGCACTCCGTAAATTTTCAACAATCATACATACCAAATTTGAATATGTTCAGACTAGAGATGACAAAGTTATATTCCGGACAAGCAGAAAATGCTGTAAAAATGATGATCAAAGGGAAATAACTCAAAGACAGCATGAGGTAGAGTTATGGTTCTTTTGCACTGCACTCCGTATTATTGCAACAAACACAAATCCCAAGTTTCAAGTAAATCGGACTGGAGATGACAAAGTTATGCTCCGGACAAGCAGAAAATGCTGTAAAAATGATGATCAAAGGGAAATAACTCAAAGACAGCACCATGTAGAGTTATGGTTCTTTTGCACTGCACTCCGTATAATTGCAACAAACACACATGCCAAGTTTCAAGTCAATCATACTGGAGATGACAGAGTTATGCTCCGGACAAGCAGAAAATGCTGTAAAAATGATGATCAAAGGGAAATAACTCAAAGACAGCACCAGGTAGAGTTATAGTTCTTTCACACTGCACTCTGTATTATTGCAACAAACACAAATCCCAAGTTTCAAGTCAATTGGACTGGAGATGACAAAGTTATGCTCCCGAAAAGCAGAAAATGCTGTAAAAATGACGATCAAAGGGAAATAACTCAAAGACAGCACCAGGTAGAGTTATGGTTCTTTTGCACTGCACTCCGTATAATTGCAACAAACACAAATGCCAAGTTTCAAGTCAATTGGACTGGAGATGACAAAGTTATGCTCCGGACAAGCAGAAAATGCTGTAAAAATGACGATCAAAGGGAAATAACTCAAAGACAGCACGAGGTAGAGTTATGGTTCTTTTGCACTGCACTCCGTATAATTGCAACAAACACACATGCCAAGTTTCAAGTCAATCGGACTGGAGATGACAGAGTTATGCTCCGGACAAGCAGAAAATACTGTAAAAATGACGATCAAAGGGAAATAACTCAAAGACAGCACGAGGTAGTGTTATGGTTCTTTCGCACTGCACTCCGTATAATTGCAACAAACACACATGCCAAGTTTCAAGTCAATCGGACTGGAGATGACAAAGTTATGCTCCGAACAAAGAACTGGACGCCGCCCGCCCGCACGCCATGGGTGATCCCATAATATGTCCCGTCTTCGACGGGCGTATAAAAAGTGAGAAACATTGAAGGAAATTGAGAAAATGCTGGCTGCATTCTTCCTGAACTAAAACTGGAGACTGTGTGGTATAAGGTTAACATATTACCTCCTTCAGACATCTCGCAGCCAACCAATTTTAAAAGAAAAAAATGTGGGAAAAGAAGAAATATCCATTGCAATAGAAATACAAGCAGACCTGTACAGGTAGGTTGAGGTTCATAGGGCCCCCCCTGAATTTTGAACTACATGTATCTTAAAAAATGCTTTAGCTATTGAATTGAAAATTTGCATAGTTAATTGTATTACTTTTACCAACTCTTGCTGAAATTTTAGGAATTTCTGAAAAGTTAGTTTGATTTTTTTTTTGCATCCAAGACAATGCAATGTTAAAATGTATGAACAAAACAGCAGAAAAACAATGGGAGGGTTGAAGGCTATTCCAAGTGAAGGGGTTCAGTGTTCAATCTAGAGCGCACCATTGTACACAGGCTCCCTAAAGTCCCAGATGGCACAATTCTAAACTAACCCTGGGCTCTTCCGGTGCTTTAGATAAAAGCCATTCCACGAATTAGGGTTGTTTTCATGCGTTTGGTTTCTGCCCTTTCCACTAAATAAACATAATACAGCAATTTCCAGTAAGAATTCATTGATAACCTGACGGATTGTATGGTTAGGTACCAAATTGGTATGCTGCTATAGATCCCCGTATTGGACGGTTATAGGAGGTACAACGGGTTCCAGTTTGATTACAAATCTTTCAGCTTACGCGATCATTCAACATTACAATAAAGCGAATTTCTGAGTGTTTTAGAAGCCTAAATAGGACGAAAAATGTGAAACCTGTTGAAAATACTACTCTGAAAAGCACAACTGGGTCAGTCCTTATCCCTAGTTTAAGCGACAATAATAAAATCCCACAGAAACCTGAGTTTCAACCAAAATGGCCTCAGCCTATGCAAGTTCCTGATGATAGGTTAAAAAATGGTAAGTATGACAAGAAAGTTAGACTTGAAAACTGTAGTTTGAGTGATCGATGGAAAAGTCAAATACCTTTGCTATAGGATGTCAGAGTTTTCGAACGTCTTCCATTAACAGACATACTTTGTCATTGTTTTAAAGTTTAAAAAAATTTTGATAACAAGGTTGCATCAACAACAAAGATAACTTTAGTCACCAGCATTTTCTCCTTTCCCCACAATGTGATCACTTTCGTCATCTGGTTAGTTAAAACAAGGGATTGTTGGGTAAAGAGTTATTTATGAAAGTATTTACGTATTGCCGGAACTTGGTCGTGGGTCATCATCATTACTGTAGACATCACGTCCAGCTACCTGTTGAAAAATTTACATTAATTTAATTGAAATTCACCTAGATCTCTAATTAAAATTGTTAACTATCTAAAGCAAACTGATGCTAAATGACTACGAAAACATTTTTGAAATAAGGGCGACTGACATATTACTTACCATTACTTAACCTTTACAACACGATCCTGAGTTTTAAAGACCCTGTCAAAGAAAGCCTTTGAAAACATTGAGGGAAACGGAGAAAATGCTGGTAACCACCATCATCTCTCTTTCCCACAATATTTTCTACCCTTTCACAGACAAGTTTCATCTTTTGAGCCACATTTAATTTTTCATCTGCAAAACTTTCAATTTCGGCTAGTCTAAAATTTTGTGGTATTGTTTTTACAACGAAAAATTGCTTTTTTTTTTATTGAAAACTTTTCTTCCAATTCTTCTTCATAGAGAGTATTTTATTTCCCTGCTTGCCATTGCGGATTTTGAAATGCGGGTCCATTACATACATGTCTATTCTCAGGCATCTTGCGCTATTTCGTTTTTCATTATATAGAAAGTAATTTATCCAGTATGGCAGAGCCCGGACGCTCTGTCAGTATGATACAGGCTTGCTATCAGGGAGGAAAGATTGAACTTACATAGTTATCGTTCAAATCTGGATGGAAATATTCTACCCCGTCGTCTACAATAGCAATGGTTATTCCACTGCCGTTATATCCTTCTGACCAAGACTTCTGTAAACCCATGTCTGCACGTGGACCATTCTGTAAAGAAAAAGCAAATGGGTGGATGTATGATTAATCCTTATCTTACTTCATTCAAATCGTTAATATATTTTGCTAACTTTATTTTAATTGAACTGGACTTATATGAAAGAAAGGGTTATGCCAACTGAACAGGGGCCGTATTTAAATATATGTATGATCCCTGTTCTGAATGAGTAGCGGAGACTAGAGAAAGATTACGCGTAACGCACAGAGTCTGGGCAGGTAAGGTGTACCGGTGATAGCGGGTCACTTAGTAAAGTTTTAACTCTTTAGCATTAAACGACAAAATTTTGAACTGGACCAAATTGAAAACATCTACAGACAACAAATTCAGTGTTGCTTAATTGTTGATTTCTGCATTTCACATGGTAGAAAATATTGTAGGAAAAGGAGAAAATGCTGGTTACCAGGCTTTTCTCCTTTCCCACAATGTTTCAAATTACCGTCTATTTCAGCGTCGTTAAAACTGGGGACTGTGTGGCAAAGATTTAACCAAACCTTAAACTTATCTAATCTGATAAACGATTCTATTCCTAAATGTTTGCTTTGCACGGTTTGTTTTCTTGGTTTGTGATTAATTCAATTAATTCAGTTAAATCGCGGCGGCCAGTACTCCTATCTATGCTTTCCAGTAGTTTCTTTTACCAGTACTTAGCACAGTACTTTTTCCAGGCCATCCATGACCTGCTTTCCAAATGAATCCTGTTGCAAAGATTAAATAAATTTTCGGAAAGAAATTCGTCGAGGTTTGTACATACATGTATGCAATAATTCCGAAATCCAAAATAGATCTACTCGTTCTGTTTTATTTTGGATTCTTCTGTGTATTAACAAATGAGATAATACGAACGCTGAAACATATGAGTCACTCTCTGTGAAAAGGGGGGTTTAAAGCATCTGCAAAATATCGACTCATGCCAGCCCGCGCAGTCCCCGCAGGCTGACCTGTGTCATTTTTTTTTTTCTAATAAGGACCTCCCTACCACAGGAATAAGCCGGTTGTTATACAAAATGAATTTTATGGATCCACAATTATGTGATGACTTGCTTGGTATAATGCATCACGGGGTATACGTTAAACTCCCTTTTGCTAGAGCATGGCTACAATCACATATTGTCGTCTGGTAAAGAAATATATGAGCTATGCTCTGGCAAAAGGTGGTTAGGTCAAATGCATCTCTCTGACGCATTATACCAAGCTATCATCACATAATTATGGACCCTATAATATCCATTTTGTTTCATAACCGACTGAATCATGAGATAGACTGGTCCTTTGACATGCACAAAATTCAAAGTTGGCAAAACGTTCGGCCCATGTCAGCCTGCGCGGACTGCGCAGGCTGACATGGGCCGATACTTTCTGCAGATGCATTAACCTCCCTTTTCACAGAGCCTGGTTCATTTGTAATGAAAATAACTTACGTAGTACCACATCAGCGGCCATTTTGTATCACTAACTGAAAACGCTCCTTGCCGTAAAGATCGGCGTTGCCATGTCTGTTGGGATACGTACTCCACCTGCAAAGGTCACGTCACTTTCGATTTCCGAAGCTACTTTTATTTATTTCATGTTTTTCGGTAGTTTATTGGGAAATAATGGTCGGTTATAAGGTTTGACAATTCATGGTTACGACCATCCTCGGTGACCTAGTTTCGATTCATTCTGTAATGCATGGAGAGTAACGTAATGCTTCAAATCTGGGTTCCGAGGATGGGTTACGACCAGTGAAATTTATCGTAAATCTTCCCGTAACTCTTCATTTGTAGGCGGAAACAGTAGTTCCCTCGAAGTAGTTACCTAGGTAAACAGTGCATGCCATCAACCAGACGGAAATATGACGTAATTTACGCGCATTTACCCTACATTTCTCGGGCTTTACGTAATATTGTTATGCGTTGTTATCGGAGGTAGAGGGGGCACCACGTGGAATTACCGGATACAACTGTACTGGATTTTGATGGAAGTCTCAACAAAAAAGGGGCTAGAAGCATGAAATAAATAGAACATTTTTTTTCAGTGAAAGATCGATTTTTTTTTTTCACCTCGTGAACATCACCGGCAATGTTTTCACTCGATGTCGGTCTTTCACAAAAAAAAAAAACCACCAAAAATCCTCTGTACTACTGTGCCGTAGGACACTGATGAATAGGTTGTTAAAATCTCGTTCTCATGAACGATGTATTTAATTGATTCTGCGGTGACGTCGAAGCTATCGACCCAATAGGCTGATACTTCACAAATCTTCCTGACAAACGCATTTTCTTGTCTGTGCAATACAATATTGACAAAATGGTTTGCATGACAGCCTTCATGGTTTTTTTTTTGTTTGTTTGTTTGTTTTAGAAAGTTTTGTACTCGATTTGGAAAAAAAAGGTTTTTGTTGAAAAACAGGCAATTAGATAGACGTCTAACGTGAGACACTTTCCGAAAAGAGAAATTATATTAGATGTACGTGTATCATGAAAAGGGGATGTTAATTTAGTAGAAAAAAAAAACTAATAAATTGTCATCAATTCGCAACTTCATTTTAGAAATTTATAGGGCCAATAACTGGCCTTCGCGAACCTTATCTTTCAGTAAGACAATCCCCTATATGACGTATAGATAGACTCTGTGTTGAAGAGTTTTCAGCTTAATCACGACCTTTGATTGTTTGAATAGTTCGCTATTTTTTTTATCAGGATTATTGAATACAGAGATTCGGCATTCGAATTTCTCACAGGATGTCGCATCACTGCGAGACTGCTTCCGGGTCGTAGTAGTCAAAAGTAGTCCCATGTAAAATTTTGCAGTAGCACTTGTGTTGCACTGCTTCATGAAACTGAGAGGGCTTGGTGTTATATTTGCTTCAAATTTAGGCAGTGGGGGACAAAAAAAATGAGGTCATGGCCTTGAATAGGTGTTTTTTGAGAGGATAAATTCTGGGGTGCCTGTTTTGGTTGGAATTTAGCTGAAAACGCAATCGGTTTTTCGACACGCGTTTTTTTTTTTTTGCATTTTTTTGCAGGCCTATGACGGTACTTTGCACTCGTCACAACTCGGCCGATTCCGTACCTACATCTAACCTCGTCCGTATAACGGTCGTTTCCATTTGAACTGCGAATCACGTGATCTTATATACATGGCGCGCCTTCACAGATCGCTTAATGACAAAATTATTGCTTCTCCGTCTGTTACTCTCCAAAGTACCCATTCGGCATACCTCGGGTGATGGGAGCCATCAAATCCCTCGGCTGTATCTGGTGGATTGATATGCACCAGATCGGTACATTTTACGCCCGGAAATACGCCGGTTTACCGTTCTGAAAATTGTAAGGCTCCTCTTAAAAAGAAAACTTGAGTTTCAATTTTCTATCGAAATCTTTCTAACCATATTCAGTTGACAAACAGTTCGTACATTCATTTTTTAACGTGGTTTATCAATTCCGATTGAAGTTTTCACCGACAGATAGACAGATGTGAATAACTTCATTGTGGCGCCGCATGAGCGGCGGCACTATATTTTTATTCGGTTTTGAAAAGTACCTATGGGGGCAGCCATATTGTTTACTCGACTTCCAATCGTTTCGTAACTAGGTCATTTCGTACCGAGGCCATTTCGTACCTTTTTTGTTCATTTCGCACCCACCTATACTTTTTATTTTGGTCATTTCGTACTCACTTTGATCATTTCGTGCCCACTTTGGACATTTCATACCCAATTTTTAATATCAATTTGGTAATTTAGAACCCAGTTTTAATACTATTTTCTTGCCGAAGGACAACTGCTTTTTGTACATAGCTCCAATTGAAATTATGTTACGCCGAAGAATGGCTATGATTGTGTGTTACCATTATTGGTTCTTTCTTTTTTAAGTTTTGATTTGCATTCTAAAGATTGTTTAGGACTTCTCAGTTCATTTCTCACCGAGTTCTGCATAATTTTTCTTTGGTCAATTTGAAATGCGTTAAAAATTTTCTGGAGAGAGGCACATTTTCGTTGTGTTCTTCATAAATCATGTTGCAAAACCATGAATCTTTCTTAGGCTTTAACTCTTTACCAAACAACATAATTTCAGACTTCTGAGAGCATTTGCAGACGATAATTCGAATGTGGTTACCATTTTCTCCTTCTTCCACATTGTTTTTAAAAATGATTCTTCCGCAAGGTTGTTAATACTCGGGATTAACACAATACCTTAAATGGTGCAAACTTTAAAAATCTTCTTGTCCAAAACCAGATGGCCCAGAGTTTAAATATTTGTCATGTAGTATCACCACGTGGACCTCTTCGAAGTTTGTTCAAGTGATGCTCTTGGTGTAAAAAATTAACCCGCTGTAATGTGCCCTATTTCAGAAACAACTGATTTGCGGCGCCATTGATGTTACGCATCAATATTTTCTTGTCGAGGTTGTTTATGTCGTTGCTAAACAACTGATAGTGGCGCGCCATGTATAAGATAACGTGATCCGCAATTCAAATGGAAACGACCGTTATACGGACGAGGTTAGATGTAGGTACGGAATCGGCCGAGTTGTGACGAGTGGGTGCGCCACTGTCAGTCGTTTAGCAACGACATAAACAACCTCAATGAAGTTATTCACATCTGTTTATCTGTCGGTGAAAACTTCAATCAGAATTGATAAACCATGTTAAATAATGAATGTACGAACTGTTTGTCAACTCAACTGAAACATAGTTAGAAAGATTTTGATAGAAAATTGAAACTCAAGTTTTCTTTTTTAAGAGGAGCCTTACAATTTTCAGAACGGTAAACCGGCGTATTTCCGGGCGTAAAATGTACCGATCTGGTGCATATCAATCCACCAGATACAGCCGAGGGATTTGATGGCTCCCATCACCCGAGGTATGCCGAATGGGTACTTTGGAGAGTAACAGACAAAGAAGCAATAATTTTGTCATTAAGCGATCTGTGAAGGTTCAAAGACGGCCAATTTCGTTCTATTTTCAATATGGCAAAAGACCATTGGTGTGACACCACTGCTGGCTGGGTAAACGAACACTCGTCACCACTCGGCCGATTCCGTGCCAACATCTAACCTCGTCTGTATCAAGGGGGTTTTCATTTTGAAAAAGCGGCCAGTCACGTGATCATTAACATGGCGGCGCCCTGTAAATCGATTAGTAATGGCAACAACGGCCACGGTGATAAGAAACCTATCGCTGAAAAATGACAATATTATTGATAGACTGAGTTAGAAAACAAACATACAAACTGTTTGTTATGGGAGATGTATGAAGAAAGATTTCCACGGAAAATTGTTGGTGGTGTTTGCTTTCTTAGTGGAGTGTTACGATTTTAAGAACGGTGCAGCGGTGTACTTATGGCGAAGAAATGTACCGTGTAGGTGTATATCAAGCTACGTGATACAGCCGAGGGCCTTGAACGCCGGATCACCCGAGGTATACCGAATGGGTAAACGAATAGACTAACATGGCCGGGTGTCGCGAACTACTTTTGGGTCGTCTTACTCAGAAGAAGTTCGTTTTGAAAACTTTTATCATAAAAAAAGATCACAGAGAATAATTAAACCCCCTTCTCTCAGAGTGTCGCTCACAAGTAAAAGTTTATCTACCGTTCATTTCAAAGACTACTCACAAGATTAGCAGAGACAGAAACAAATCTACCTATAAAATGACTGGTCGTTGAATTACAAACAAATCTACATTAGAATGGTTGGTGATTACGGTCTTCAGTTTTTGTTTACGACCGTATGATTAAGCCTTAGACTACTAAATAAGTTAAATGAAACTTTCAAGCCGATAGTAAAAACTCAAATGTTGTTATTTCAAAGTTATTATTCGTTTTATTATCATCATCATTATCATTATTTGAGAAAAACATTTCTAAATCGGACAGTGTAGATCCAAGATAAGACTGCACGTTCTGTGCAGTCTGATCTTGATCAACACTGTCCGCATAAGGTCTCCAACTCGCGCTTACCAGCTTAAGGATGAAGTACTGCATATTATTATCATCATTATAATTGTTTGAGAAAAACATCTCCAAATCGGATAGTGTAGATCCAAGATCAGAGTGCACATTCTGTCTCGGGGTGGCCTGGGTCCAGTCGGTAATAATATTTTATTCACTCCTTATCGCGGTCTCCTTTGACGGTCTATACAGATGTGTGGCAAAACGATTTATCGCTTCCGTATTTATTACCTCATTTTTGATTGATTGTTTGGTGCTTAACGCAGCTCTCAACATTATTTCAGTTATATCGCAGCGGCCAGTGCACCCATCCATGCTTTTCCTGGAGCCTCTTTTACCATTACTCCGCACAATTTTCTTTCCAAGCCACTGGCTGTTTTCCCACATAACCATTAATCATCCAGACAATGGTCAGCTGTGGGAAAGGAATGAATCCTGTCACAATGATTATCATCAATCCTCGGAAAGAAATTGGCCGAGCCAGGGATCGAACCCATGACCCCCTGTTCTCAAGTCCTGCACGTTACCGACTAGGCTACCGGGCCTCGGGACCTCATTTTTGACAAAGTAACATCCGAATTATAGGAAAGGAAAAAAATGAACAGACTGGAACTCAGGCTAGCCTCAGGGTCGTAGACCCAGATTAGACGCCACAAGTTGTGTCATAATTTAGATAAATCTGCTAATTGAACCATAAAAGAGGAAAAACTCACACTTTTCTCTCGACTCAGTCGTTTCGCCAAATGTCGAGACATCACTTTTGATGCTTCCGGACTGTTTTTCTTCACAAAGAGGAAATGGTCATCGAGAAGCTAAAAAAAGACAGTTTTTAGTTTATCTATCTACATGTATGTATGTATGTATGTATGTATGTATGTATCTATCTATCTGGCTGTCTATGTTGCTGTCTATGTGTGTGGCTGTCTATGTTGGTTACAAGCATTTTCTCCCATTCCCACAATATTTTCTACCCGTTCAAAGATAAATTGCATCATTTAGCCTTATTGAACTTATCGTCTGCAAATGCTTTCAGCTTAGAAAATTTTGTCCTCTGGTAAAGATTTAAAAAGAACAGTAACCCAGATGACAATCCGAAACCCGTTCAGTCTGACAATGTAGACAAGGTTACAATGTGAAAGATTTCTCTGTAGAAACCATTGGTGGCTAAACGCTCGTACCAAAACTCTCAACACACGAGCCACGCTCTGGCCCAAAAGAGGGCTTAGGCCTAATGTAACTCCGTTATGCATTATACCATGCAAGTTATTACATAGCAATTTATGGATCAATAAAATTGAGCCGTGCTCTATGAAAAGGGGGCTTAACGCATCTGCGAAAAATGTAGACCCAGGTCAGCCTGCGCAATCCGCGCAGGCTAACCTGAGTCGAAACTTTTCGCTATTGGTCAATTTTCTGCCTGTCAAAGGACCAGTCTACCTCATGATTGAGTCAGTTGTTTAAAAAAAGTGGCTATTATGGATCCATAATTGTGTGATGACTTGCCTGGCATTATGTATCACGGAGGTGCATTAAGCCTCCTTTTGCCAGATTATGGCTCAATTTATTTTGCCCAACAACCGGCTGAACATTGAGGTACAATTTTCCTTGTACATTCAGAAAATTTACCAAAAGCAAAAAGTAACGACACGGGTCAGCCTGCGCCGACTGACCTGTGTCGATGTTTTTTGTAGATGTATTAAACCCCCTATTAACAGCGTATGACTCGCATGTATATGCCTAACATAGAAAATCTAACCACCAAAATAAAATACATGTACCAAAGGAAACGCATCACAAACCGAAACCAATACTGTCTGGCTATAGTGGCGATGACATTTTGTCAGAGATTCCCCTCTGGTGGCTGTAAGCTGGCCCCGAAACCCAAGACACGTGTATGTGGCCAACATAGAAAACCAAAGCAAAGTAAAATACCGAAATAAACACAGCACATACCTTTGTTACAAACCGAAACCAATACCGTCTGGCAATGTTGGCGATGTCAGACCGTGAGAGATTTCCGTTTAGAACCAACTAGTGGCTGCAAACTGCCCCCGAAACCCATGACGTACATGTATGTATGTATATGCCACTCAAAGAAAATCATAACAAAGTAAAATAACGAAATAAACACAGCACAAACCTTGGTTACAAACCGGAACCCGTATCGTCTGGCTATGTTGGCGATGTCAGACCGTGAGAGGTCTCCCTTCAGAACCCATTGGTTGCTGTAGGTTGGCCCCGAAGCCCACGTTGACAAATGTAAGTGCCCAAAAATTAACACTATTACTTGTAAGAATAACACCATTTTCCCATTCCTCTCTTAACGTTAATCATTCGCTATTGGATTTATTGACAGTGAATAGAAGTTTTACGCTATCACGATGTAGTCTATAAATGAAGAAACTTCCTTTGTTTTTAAGACACTAACATATATATTCACTTTATGAGGTTCATAGCCCCTATTCACCAACGATTCCAAATTCCATGTTAAGTCTGATTTTCAAGATTTTTCTGATTTAAAAAAATGATAATAAGGTAATTTCTGATTGGCTAAACAAAATGGTTCAGCCAATCAGAATTGTTACTTTCTAAATTTAGTATTAGACTAAGACTCATATTTAGACTGATTAGTGAATGTGAGCCGAAAAGGTTTAAGATATCGTTATCTTTGGTGTTGCGAGATCTGCATGAGAACGTTTTTCCTGATTGGGTGTTTCATTACGTAAGGTAGAGATAAAAATTTACCTTTAACTTGCTTAATAAAAGAAATGAAACTTTCAAGCCGATATTAAAACCTATAAAATTTTCCTATTTCAAAGGTAATTTTTTGGGGGAAACATATCTCCTGATCGGACAGTGTAGATCAAAGATCAGACTGCACGTTCTGTGCAGTCTGATCTTGATCTACGCTGTCCGCACAGGGTCAGTAAGTCACGCTTATAAGCCTAAGGGTTAAAATCAATATCTTTTTATGCCAACTGATAAGCGAAGACTAACGACCAATGTAAACAGTAACGGGCGTAAGATAAAGGTCTACTTTATCAGTTACAAAATTTACCGGATGACAAAAGTTCATAAACTGGTCCAATCCCAAAGCATTTCCAGACGACAAATTTATCATAGTAAGTATTTGAAAGGGTAGGAAACACTGTAGGAAAAGGAGAAAATGCTGGTTACCAGCATTTTCTCAGTTTCTCACAATGTTTTCAAAGGTTTTCTACAAAAAGGTCGTAAAGGTCGTAAAAAAAAAAGGTTAACGAACTATCAGACGACAAAATTTTAGACTTGTTCAAGTTCAAAGCATTTGCAGACGAAAACTTATATGTGGACCAAAATGGTTGGATTTCTATTTGAAATGGTAGAAAACCTCATGGTTTCCAGCATTTTCTTCTTTTCAAATATTGTTTTCAAAAGCAATCTCCCTCGGGGTTGTTTGGTAAAGAGTAAATATTTTCAAACACGCGTTGTCTGCGCATGTCATATTCTTCGAAGATTGGACCTATAACGCATCACCGATCCCATAAGCTAGGGGAAAGTAGGGCTACCCAAGCCTGTATGGGCTGTTTTAATAATTAGCCGGTGCACAGGTTATATGCCAGCTGATCATAGCTGAATGAATCGCACCAGGTAGCGTTTTATTGAGTAAACGTTTATTTCATTTTGAAATTCAAAGTAACGGTTGTCGTTTTGAAAAGTAGTCCGGTTCTGTACCCAGAATGCCCAAATTAGATAGATGTGTATTTGTAGAATGTCATCTAGCGGGAGATAATGGCGCATCTCATATTCTTCAAAGATTAGAGTATGTATTTGAAAAATGCCACCTAGCGGAAGATAATGGTAAATACATGTCCGTAACCCACTAAAACGACCGTCTCAGTTGACCATTTTTCGGCGTAGCCGAATGTGCTGGCGTATGACCTACTTCTTGGTACAAATAACAGAATAATAAATAGAAATTTTTGATTGGTCAAAAATGTAGACATGTTTATTCTAAGGGCCCCTGTCAATTTGTTGGCAAATTTACTCCGTCTATCTTTTTTTTTAAAGATATTGTTGATAAAGAAGAAAGTATTCGTAACAGACGATTTCATACTTTTGCTTCAATCTTTTTACATTTTATGCATGTTTTAATTCATTACCAGACGACAAAATTTTGGGCTTCACTAAATTTGAAACATTTTGTAGACGACAAATTAAATGTAGCTCAAAAGATGACTTTTGCCTTTGATAAGGTAGAAAACATTGTGAGTAAAAGGAGAAAATGCTGGTTACCAGCATTTTCTCCTTTCCCCACTATATTTTCAAAAGCCTTCTTCTTTCAGCGTCGTTAACCCTTATCCTGCTAAATATTGGATATGAAACTTTCAAGCCGATATTAAAAACCTAAATTTAGCTATTTGAAAGGTATATTCTTGGAAAAGATATTTCCGTTCTGTGCAGTCTGATCTGAATCTACAAGGTCTGCAAACAGGTAGTCGAGTCTCGCTAAGCCGCCTGAGGGTTTAAACTCTGGATTTTGTGGTAAAGTGTTACACATCACTTAACGTAGACTTTATCCATATCTGCAGTCTTTTAGTGCCAAAAACACATTAGGTAACGTAGACTTTATGCATATTTCTTTTATTCTTTTAGCGCGCAAAATACACATCAAGTAACGTAGACTTTATCCATATTTTGATTCTTTTAGCGCGAAATACACATCAAGTAACGTAGGCTTTATCAATATCTTGATTCTTTTAGGGCAAAATACACATCAAGCAACGTAGACTTTATCCATATCTTGATTCTTTTAGGGCAAAATACTCATCAAGTAACGTTAACTTTATCCATATTTTGATTCTTTTAGGGCAAAATACACACCAAGTAACGTAGACTTTATCCATATTTTTATTCTTTTAGGGCAAAATACTCATCAAGTAACGTTGACTTTATCCATATTTCTTTTATTCTTTTAGCGCGCAAAATACACATCAAGTAACGTAGACTTTATCCATATTTTGATTCTTTTAGGGCAAAATACACATCAAGTAACGTTGACTTTATCCATATTTTGATTCTTTTAGGGCAAAATACACATCGAGTAAAGTTGACTTTATCCATATTTTGATTCTTTTAGGGCAAAATACACACCAAGCAACGTAGACTTTATCCATATCTTGATTCTTTTAGGGCAAAATACTCATCAAGTAACGTTGACTTTATCCATATTTTGATTCTTTTAGGGCAAAATACACATCAAGTAACGTAGACTTTATCCATATTTTTATTCTTTTAGGGCAAAATACTCATCAAGTAACGTAGACTTTATCCATATTTCTTTTATTCTTTTAGCGCGCAAAATACACATCAAGTAGCGTAGACTTTATCCATATTTTGATTCTTTTAGGGCAAAATACACATCAATTAGCGTAGACTTTATCCATATTTTGATTCTTTTAGCGCAAAATACACATCAAGTAGCGTAGACTTTATCCATATTTTGATTCTTTTAGGGCAAAATACACATCGAGTAACGTTGACTTTATCCATATTTCGATTCTTTTAGGGCAAAATACACACCAAGCAACGTAGACTTTATCCATATCTTGATTCTTTTAGGGCAAAATACTCATCAAGTAACGTTGACTTTATCCATATTTTGATTCTTTTAGGGCAAAATACACATGTACATGAACTCGACGTCTTTCGACGGCTACAATTCATCGGAACTCGGAGAAATTTTTATCCTAGAGACTTAAAAAAAAGCGGACGGCAAAGATCCAAGATCAGACTGCACGTTCTATGCAGTCTGATCTTGATCTATGCCGTCAGCAAAAGCTCCTGTTTTCGTTTATGCCGCTGAAAGTGCTAGAAGGCTGGTTTCAGAGTTGTCTTTGCGTATTTGTATCCGGAGGTAATGAGTTAACGCATTAGAAAAATTAATGTAAAACCGTAAAAATGGCAGAAAGGAAACTCATTCAATCTAAGAAATTTCGTTATTTTTCACAATTTTTAAATAAAATCTGTAAATACGTCAATTATTGTCACAAAGGATTGACTATTTGCCGAATGTTGAATAATATTACTAGCTTAGATATGTCAATACCGTCAAGCATGTTTGCTGTACGAGTTAGAGACAAATGAGAGACGATTGGCAAGCAATTGAAAATAAAAAAAAAAATCACACAAACTTAATCCTCAAAGCACCCTTTACAATCTAAGCTGACTTTCCGGACATTGTGGATCAAGAATAAGATCAGGCTGCACAAAACATGCAGTCTGATCCTTGATATACACTTTCCGCGTTTTGTAGACAAGAGCGACTTCGAAATTGCAACTATTTTGTGACATGTTTCTAGACTAAAAATGTCTGTTGGGTTTAACCCTTAGGCTGCTGAGCGCTACTCGTGGACCTTTGGCGGACAGTGTAGATCAAGATCAGACTGCACAAAACGTGCAGTCTGATCTTTGTTCTACACTTTCCGATAAGGAGATATTTTTCCTCTCAGAAATATCTTTGAAATAGTAAAATTTAGGTTTTTACTATCGGCCTACAAGTTTCATTTCACTTATTTAGCAGGATAAGGGTTAATTTGCACTTTAAACCCCTTTCATCCCCTTAGGCGAAAAAACAGGGGCTTTTGCGGAAGGCGCAGAACGTGCAGTCTGGAGCCATTTTCCAATCATTCTAAAGAACATTCTTGGATTCATTCTACAAGATTTTCTAAATTTGACAGTAAAACAACTTCTGATCGGTTAAACCAAATGGTCCTGGGCTCGTATTCGCTGTCCACTCCTATCAACGGTCTTAGTCTTATTTACCAGAATGTTCTACATTTGAAAATAACACAACCATATGGTTTAGCTAATTAGAATTAGTCTTTCCGTCATATTTAGAAAATAAACTAAGAATGTTCCTAAGAATGGTTGTTGAATACGGCCCTGATCTTATATCTTTACCGTCCTTTTTTTTTGTCGAAATTTTACAAGAAAAAAATTCTGAGTTTCAGTGGACTGTATTTTCGGCCGTCGAAGGAGCCTTAATTTACCAACTTTGTGCTGAAAGAGTTAAAGCCCCAAAAGCGGCCAATAGTACACAATGCAGGTGTTAAAACCACTGCAATCATTGTGAAGATGACAATCTTCTATTTTATAGTCGACCTTAGTGACGACAGAAAAAATGAATTTTAAAACCAGGTAAATGGTTAAATTTAAAGAAAAAAGAAAAGAAAAAAATAAAGGGACCTGGCAACTTTTGACCTACTTTAAAATTCATTTTTCTGCCGGCGACTAACACTTGAACCGATGGTGCAATAAAAGATTATCATCTTCACAATAATTTCCATACTCTCAGATGGTATAGTTAAATTTAAATGCATATTAACACCCATCTTGTTTATTTTTGGCCGTTATTGGGGCTTTAAGGGTTCAAAACATGTCCACACAGACCTTTTTTCTTGGTGTCATAATCTCGTTCAGGCAGAAGATCCTGTCTAAAGATTAATTGAAAAGCCTTTGAACAAGAGAAAAGATTAGTTATGTCAGTTGTTTCGAGTGCATTGTGAATCACTTGTTTGCTTTTCTGTTTTTATCGAAACCTAGAGAGATAGTATGAGATATTGCATAAGTGGGGTATAGAGACCAACTGGCGGTATTTTGCATGAGGAAAATTTAAGTGAAACGGTGGAAATCCACCCTCAACCCTTTGGCTGCTAAGCGCGACTCACTGACCTTTTGCGGACAATGTAGATCAAGATCAGACTGCACAGAACGTGCAGTCTGATCTCGGATCTACACCGTCCGATAAGAAGATAACTTTCCTCCAAAATACGTTTGAAGTAGGAGAATATGGGTTTTCATTATCGGCTTGGAAGTTTCGTTTCTTTTATTTGGCGGGATAAAGGTTAACTCTTCCACTACTATATAAATAAATTGCAATTTCTCCAAGACTAAAATACATTAATGAGCCATGCTTTGGCAAAAGGGGGCTTAATGCATCTCCGTGATACATGATACCAAGCAAATCATCACAGTATTATACATCCTTAAAATCTGTTTTGTATAACAACCTACTCAATCAGGGGTTACACTGGTCCCTTGACATACAGAACATTGACCAACAGCGAAAAGTCTTGGCCCAGGTCGGCCTGCGCGGGCTGCGCAGGCTGACCTGGGTCGATACTTTTCGCAAATGCATTAAGCCCCCTTTTCACAGAGCATGGCTCATTTCCTTTACGGATTATTCCTTGTCCTGCTACATGAATGCAATAAAACTTTCAAGCCTATAGTAAAAAACCCAAAAAAGCTATTCCAAACTTATTTTTTTGAGAAAAGTATCTCCTTATCGGACAGTGTAGATACAAGATCAGACTGCACGTTATGTGCACTGTCCGCAAAAGGTCAGTGAGTCGCGCTTTGCAGCCTGAGGGTAAAGAGACAGTTCGGTCATAATCTGGAATATAGCAGTGGACAGTGTAGATCAGAGATCAGAATGCACGTTCTGTGAAGTCTGATCTTGATATACACAATGTCCACAAAAGCTTCTCGTGTCGTAAATGGTATGGAAAGAGTTAAAGCACCGAATAAATTCAACGGACATTTTCATATTAGAATAAGACCGAGATAAATTAATAGTAAATTTATGGCTTCCTTTTTGTCTGTGGTGTTTAAGCAAAGCGGACAGTGTAGATCAAAGATCAGACTGCAAATTTTGAAAATCTTCGAGAATAAGACAAATGCCAATACCACAACAGAGCCTTTTACAGCCTTTTTTTCCCATTTTTTGCTCGGAACATTGAATGAAGTGTAACCATTAATAAAATGCTTTCGCCTTCCGAAAATTGCCGCATATTTAGATCACTTACAGTATCATTTGGTTCAGAAATTATCTTCTCTAATGTTTCTTTATCCTTGAGCAAATCTGTGTTATCTTGTACCACCTTTTCTAAATTGTTAAAAAAAAAAAAAAAAGACAATCAAATTTTCTGTTGATGGTTTCACTTTTGTGTTGAGCTTTTACATGAAGCTCACTGTCCTCTCCATTCTGATCATTACAATCATCATTACCTTCACTATTTCCATCGTATATTTGACACATGGTTTCATATTCTTGGTCACCTTCAATATCTATATCTTAGGATACTGAACGACGTCTCGATGATTCTCTTTGCCATGCATTCAGCCAGGTATTTGAGTAGTTCCTTCTGTTCTTACTCTCTGTTTCCGTCCAATGGATAAGATCTATTTTGTTTCTAATATTTTCCACTTTGTTCTTATTAATGCTTTCAACTGTACCCTGATGTTTCACTGTATCTGTTAGTGTTGTATCCAGCGTTCTGCTCAGAATACTATTTGATTCCTGCTATCATATTTGATTCCCATAACTTGCTATCTTAATAAACTTGTTACCATGATAACGATGTTTTCTGTGTCAGTATGAGATCTGTGGTCGTATAAATGACCTATTCCTGATCTAGAAAAGGCCTTTATAAGAGACACTACTCTTATTGGACCATTATAAAGAAAGTCACGACACCAAATACTTTATGACAATTAAAAATCAAGACATTTTAGGGGTCAACCATGATGCTCTTACTATTTGAGCCTTGCTCTGTGAAAAGGGAGCCTAATGCATCTGCGAAAAGTATCGACCCACGTCAGCCTGCGCGATCCGCGCAGGCTGATCTGGACCGAAACTTTTCGCTATTGGTCAATTTTCTGTATGTACTAGGACCAGTCTACCTCATGATTAAGTCGGCTATTAAAAGAAGTGGCTATTATGGATCCATACTAAGTATTTGACTGTTTGCTTGGTACCATGGATCACAGATGCATTAAGCCCCCTTTTGCCAGAGCATGGCTCATTTACCTACGGCGTTGAGTGGTTTACAGATCTTTTATGGATAATTTCACAGTCAAAGTAAGTTACAGCCAACCTTTTTGGCCGGTAGAGAGATACAGGGCTATTATAGCCCTCTTGTTTTTCAACACTTCGGGTCAATACATGTTTTTGATATGTAATCGGGAATAATGCGAAAGAAGTTGTTTTTATCACCTTTTAAAAGATAAACTTGACAATATTCGATAATGTCACAAAATAAACTGACTATTGTTTAATGATAAGTAGTTAAACAAATATGGGCTTTAGGCGTACTTCATTGCAGCATTTTGAAAGACCATCAAAGAGGGTAAAAAAAATGAATAAATAAATAAATAAACAAACAAACAAATAAATAAATAAATAAATAAATACACAATGAATTTTGATGAACTTTTGAAAAGTTTTCGAAAAAAATAGCATCTTTGCGTGGTCATTGATTTTTTCCTTTTATTGTTAAAATACCCTTTACCACACTATTCCGTGCTTTAACGACCCTGGTTACCAGAATCATCTCCCTTTTCCCACAATATTTTATTCCCTTTCACAGAAAGAAAAAAAACCATCATTTGAACCATATTTAATTTGTCGTCTGGAAAATTTTCCAAATTGGCAAACTTTAAATTTTGTCGTCTGGTGAAGAGCTTCCGCTTTCAAATAAATAGATACGACATATTTCGATGTTTAAAAGTATATTTTCCTTGCTTTTGAAGCCGATTTTGGTCGTAGATTAGTATCAGCTAGCGGATGGGGTAGATCAAAGATCAGACTGCACGTTTTGTGCAGTCTGATCTTGATCTACGCTATCCGCTAATGAAGTCAAAGGCGACATTCGCAGTGAAAGAGTCGAAAAATAGGTATTATTGTGAAGAGTGAACCCAAATCCTTCTGAATTTGAATTATAAATTATCACCGATCTATACATTTCACTTATTTTATGGACATTTAATGGATGTAATGTCTGATACCATTCGCAGAAAAGCGGTGAATGTAGATCAAGATCAGTGTGCATTTATTTGCAATCTGATCTTAGTCTGTAGCCCAACACAAACAACAAAAAAACTGTTCACTGTCTCCATTGGCGGGATAAGGGCAAATCTCATATCTGAGTGATAATTCTTTCACCTTTTCTGTATCATAGGCGAACCCAGGGGCTTTTGTGGACAGTGTAGGTCAAGATCAGACTGCACGTTCTATGCAGTCTGATCTTGGATCTATGCCGTCCGCTTATTTAGTAAAACCCATAAGATAATTTAATTTTCCTAAGATTCAGTGGATTTTATTTTCAGCTGTCGAAATAGGCCGAGTTGGTGCTGAAAGAGTTATATATGCTTCGAGTAATATTTTTTTTCAAGTATACTCCAGTACCTAGATGTAATGACCATTCCATCGCTAGGATGCATCGCCCCAGATTAGCAATGGAAGGCAAAGCATACGCACGAAACTTTTGGATTTTAATGACTATCTCTTTTATTGTCAAAGGTTTGTTTGTCTGTTTGCTTGTTTATTTGTTTTTATTTGTTTGAATTCGGTTTTACTCTACCTTCAACAGTATTTCAAAAACGTCCTATCGACAGCTCACTTATTTATCATTTTTCCTGGGTTTCAGCGGCTTGGACTTTGCATTACCTTGCCCAAGGTCACAATCATGTGACCAGCGCAGACAACAGAGTTCGAACTAGTGTTTTCTTGTTACAAATCCAATGCCTGAACTACTGGGTCACGCAGGACCGAAACATTCAACTTTTTTTTTTAAAAATTTACTCAAAATTAAACGCAGTTTCTTTTCAAAGCCCTTTAAACCCTTTAGTGAACAACTCCGTATTTTAAACGACCCTGAGAAAAAAGTCTTTTGAAAACATTGTGAGAAAAGGAGAAAACGCTGGATACCAGCATTTTCTCATTTTCTCCACAATGCTTTCTACCCTTTCAAAGAAAGAAATCATCTTATCAGCTAGATTTGATTTCTCGTCTGTAAATGCTTTCAATTTGACCGAGTTAAACATTTTGTCGTCCGGTTTAGAGTTAAGGGAACGAAAATTAATCCGCTTTTTTTGGAAAGAACAACTTGAGTCATACTCTGTGAAAAGGTGGCTTAATTTATCTCTGTGATGCATCAAAAACTTTCGGCCCAGGTCAGCCTGTGTGGACTGCGCAGGCTAACCTAAGTCGATATTTTGCGCAGATGCATTAAACCCCCTTCTCACAGAGCATGGCGCATTTCATTTTAAACATATTCAGGATTTTCCGGGGTTTATTGATTTTGAAGGATTTGGATCTTGTGTCTTCAGCTATCAAAAGGACGACGAAGTTTAGACCCGTCTATATTGGAAGGATTGTGCAGATGACAAATTGAATGTGTTTCATATTAGAGGATCTCTTTTGGTAACGGTAGAAAACGTTGTTTGAATGAAGAAATGCTTATTGCCAGCATTTTCTTCATTTTCTACAAGTTCGCAAGCCTTCGTCCACGATGTTTTCTACACTTACTACAGCACAGTACGTCAAAAGATCCACATTTAGTTTGCTTTCTGTATATGCTTTCAATTTGAACAAATCTAAAAATTTGTCGTAAGGTAAAGAGTTAAGAACATGTATATCATTACAGAATTATCGAATTATCACCAAAACACCACAAATACAGACATATCTATTATAACCAGTATTGTCATCACTAAGATCAGATTTATTTTCATCATCACTGATTACTGTCATCACTGCCATCAAAGTTATTTTCATAATTAATATAGTAATAACTGTATGATCAAAGTTACTTTTATCATCAGTATTGTAACTTGAACAAATAACAGTATTGTCATCATTACGATCAAAATTACTCTTATCATCGCTATTGTCATCATTACTGTCAAAGTTACGATTATAATTAGCACTGTCTTCACTACGATCAAAGCTTTTATTACCACAAATATTGTGATCATTACTACCGAATAAATCATAGGTAATATTTAAGAGGTATGTCTGTAAAGTTATGGACAGTGGCGATATGTATAAAACTAATGTACACTCGCGAATTTTATTGTCTCTATTACTTTTGGGTATATCTTAAGCATTCTATGTAAAAAATACAAAGACATTGCCCAAACAATAAGTAGTGTACCAATCAAACTTTAAATGATGTGAACGGGACCCGGGTCACTCCAAACAACACAATGAAATTGATTTTTCAAATTGTCATCTGCAGTCTATAACATGGCGAAAAATAAACTGATCCTTTTCAAATTTTAGCCTGTGATTTTTCCAATTTTATCTAGCGACGGCAGCGACGTCCGCAACACAAAGTACGACAGCAGAGACGTCCGCAACACAAAGTACGACAGAAGCGCAGTCCACAACACAAAGTACGACAGAGTGACGTCCGCAAAACAGAGCACGACAGCAGCGACGTCCGCAACACAAAGTACGACAGTAGCGACGTCCATAACACAAAGTACGACCGAAGCGCCGTCCGCAACACAGAGTACGACAGCAGCACCGTCCGCAACACAGAGCACGACAGCAGCGCCGTCCGCAACACAAAGCACGACAGCAGCGCCGTCCGCAACACAGAGCACGACAGCAGCGCCGTCCATAACACAAAGTACGACCGAAGCGCCGTCCGCAACACAAAATACGACAGCAGCGCCGTCCGCAACACAAAGTACAACAGCAGCGTCGTCCGCATCACAAAGTACAACAGCAGCGACGTCGACAACACAAAGTACGACATCAGCGACGTCCACAACACAAAGAACGACACCAGCGACGTCGACAACACAAAGTACGATGGCATCCAAGTTGTCAACGACAGAACTAACTACACCGTCTTTAACATCGATAAACTCAACTACTTCAGCAATAAAGTTAACCGAGACAGAACCTAAATCATCAACCACGTCCAGAATATTACCTTCACAGGCCTCATTTACAGCTACATCACCGACTATCTCACCAACAAAGTCCACAACATCAATTGAGCCATCAACGACTCCAACTACAGCTTATTCGACAAACGAGACATTTACGACTTCAGAACCATTAACTACGACAGAAGCGCAGTCCACAACACAAAGTACGACAGCAGTGACGTCCGCAAACAGAGCACGACAGCAGCGACGTCCGCAACACAAAGTACGACAGTAGCGACGTCCATAACACAAAGTACGACCGAAGCGCCGTCCGCAACACAGTGTACGACAGCAGCACCGTCCGCAACACAGAGCACGACAGCAGCGCCGTCCGCAACACAAAGCACGACAGCAGCGCCGTCCGCAAAACAGAGCACGACAGCAGCGCCGTCCGCAACACAGAGCACGACAGCAGCGCCGTCCATAAAACAAAGTACGACCGAAGCGCCGTCCGCAACACAAAATACGACAGCAGCGCCGTCCGCAACACAAAGTACAACAGCAGCGCCGTCCGCATCACAAAGTACAACAGCAGCGACGTCGACAACACAAAGTACGACATCAGCGACGTCCAAAACACAAAGAACGACACCAGCGACGTCGAAAACACAAAGCACGATAGCATCCAAGTTGTCAACGACAGAACTAACTACACCGTCTTTAACATCGACAAACTCAACTACTTCAGCAACAAAGTTAACCGAGACAGAACCTAAATCATCAACCACGTCCAGAATATTACCTTCACAGGCCTCATTTACAGCTACATCACCGACTATCTCACCAACAAAGTCCACAACATCAATTGAGCCATCAACGACTCCAACTACAGCTTATTCGACAAACGAGACATTTACGACTTCAGAACCATTAACTACGACTTCTGCTCATTCTTCTTCCTCTTCAGCCCTGCCTGAAATTGTCTATAATGTCGCAAGCGTCCTGTTTTTCTGCCTTTGTTGTTGTTCATAATCCTGAAGTACGATTTGACGCTGATGGAATATAGAAGACGATAGATAATGAGATATGACTGTTTCTTTTTGTTCGTACATGCCTCTCTTTTCCGCGATAACAGCCGAGCCTCGGTAAATTAGCGATCTCGCACATGGTAAGTATTCCACAGGTTGTGCGTCGAAGCTTTGCAAGTCTTTGCCAGCACGTTACTGTAACATCACAAATAAATTGAATGAATGATTTTTTTAAAATTTTTATTCGAAGGCCTGTATCGAGGGCAGAAAAGTAATTTTACATTTTTTCTTTTCTAAATCAAATGTCAAAAGCCTTTTGTCGAGTTTTTGAAAATGAGAACTTCACTTTAGTGATGAAAATTATTATTTAATTCCCTTCGATGCTCTACTTACCATGTGTAATTAACCCTTCACTGACAAGTCTTAACGATTCTGACAAAATTAGCCATTTAAAACATTGTGGGAAAAGGATAAAGTGCTGGTATTGGGCTACTGTTGAAAACGGCGTTAGCGCAAAGAGCGTTGGTTTAATAAATTGGTCCTTTTTCCGCAAGAAAAAATACCTGAACTATTGCTATTTCAAGGTTTTGGCCAGAATTTGTAACACATTAGCAGACAGTGTAGATCAAAGATCAGAATGCACGTTTTGTGCAGTCTAGTCTTGATCTGCACTGCCCACAAAGACTACTTAAGCTCGTTCCTGTATTTTAAAAGTCAAATAAAAAGGCCGAAGAGCGTTCACCGAAATACAATTCAAAGCTGATGAATCTAAATCTACCTCGTCAAAAGTCTATGATTGATTGTATGGTGTTTAACGCCGTTTTCAACATTATTTCAGTTATATCGCGGCGGCCAGTGCACCTATTCATGCTTTCCTGGAGTCTTTTTACCAATACTCCGCACAATTTTCTTTCCAAGCCACTGGCTGCTTTCCCACATAATCATCGTCGAAACAATGGTCAGCGGTGGGAGAGGAATGAATCCTGTCGCAGTGACTATCATCAATCCTCGGACAAAAATTGGACGAGCCAGGGGTCGTAGCCAGGGATCGAACCCTGGACCCTGTGTTCTCAAGTCCTGCGCGCTACCGACTGAGCTACCGGGGCTCGGCTTCAAAAGTCTAAGTCTCAGATCTTTGGATGAGGCATTTTGTTTTTAATCGCCGGATAGACCATCACCCGTTATAGCACTATGGCGAAATAGCAGAATCGTTTTCCGTCAACAGCTTCTCCATTCGCAACAATTCTGTCTCATTCACATTGACTTTATTATTTACGGATCTAGTTTCAAGGCCGTCTGCTGCAAATTTGTTTCAGCTTCTCCATTTGTGACAATGTTTTCGGCGTAGCTGAATGCTCTGGCTTTTGACCAACATTTTGGTACCAATAACAAGTGAATAAATAGACATTTGTGATTGGTCAAAAGTGTAAACATGTTTATTTTAAGGGCTCCTGCTTATTCACTGGTAAAATTACGTCGTCTATCTTTTTAAAGATATTTCTTTTTCTCATTCTTCATCTTTAAACCAACAATTTACGTTGACGTTTTCATATAGTATCGTTGCCTGCGCATGTTACATTCTTCGAAGATTTGACCTGTCTGCTTTGACGCATCACTATCCTGTACAGGATAAAATATTAATACGCAATTAGTAAACTGAAACTAGCTGATAATAAAGTAGCAATGGAGAAAATTGCCATAAACAATACCTCTGTGGAAAAATCTTGCCAGTGTTTCGCTCGAGATTTCTTAAAATTCTAATTATTTCAATCAGGAAAAACAGTTTTTAGAAATACTATTGTTTTACCGCTCATCTTTGAATACAGTTTCTAAATATAGACTATAGGGAAACCAGTATTTGTGCAGGAATTTCCCAAAGAATTATCAACAAGAAATGTCTGGGCTTATACTGAGGCTATTTCCCAAGCCTGTAGGGACTGCTTTTAAAAATGACTGGTGCGCAGGTTACATGCTAGCTAACCGTAGCTTGATGAATCGTACCAGGTAGCGTTTCATTGAGTAATCATTTATTTTGAAATTCAAAGTAACGCTTATCGTTTTGAAAAGTAGTTCGGTTTTATACCCAGAATGCCCAAATCAGATAGGTCTGAATTTGAAAAATGCCACCTAGAGGAAGATACTGCATATAGTTTAGGTTACGAATAGCAGTCTGTTGCGATTTTGTTTCCTATTCATCACTTATGTATTGTTTACAAATTCAAGTTTAGTTAACATACGGATTGTCTCAAAGCCGTCTGCTGCATTATTCGTGTATCAATCAGTTATTTATGTAGACTTTATCATATACGGATAGCTTGTAAGCAGTCTGCTTTATATTTGTTCAACGACATATCACATCAAAACAAAGTAATCTAATAAGTTCTTCACTTATATGTGTGCACGAATTTTCATTTGATAGAATGATCAGGCATGCATAGATATAAGTGCAGACTGAATTAAAACAACTAGTTTAGGTATATGTTCCTTCCTCCAATCAAATTAAATCGAATCTTAGCATTTAAGATGTAACAAAACATATATGAGCCGTGATCTGTGAAAAGGTGGCTTAATGCACCTGAGAAAAGAATCGACCCAGGTCAGCCTGCGCAGTCCGCGCATGCTGACCCGGGCCGAAACTTTTCGATATTGGTCAGTTTTCTGTATGTCCAAGGACCAGTCTACCTCGTGATTAAGTTGTTTGTTACAAAAAGTGGATGTTATGGATCCATAAGTATGTGATGGCTTGCTTTGTACCATGGATCACTGAGATGCATTAAGTCCCGTTTTGCCAAAGCATGGCTTATATAAAATTCGGTAGTATTTCTCTTCTTTATTATATTATGTCATTGTTGCACGTATGCCATGTTGTGCTTTGTATTGTAAAGATGAACTACTTTGTAGTTCAAGTTTTTGCGATAAATGTGCTGTTCTGTTTTGTTTTGTGATGAAGAAAATTCTGGTTCAATCGCAACAGGCAATTCATCCTTTTGCTTCAATGTACTAATACATATGCACGTTTTAATTCTTTACCAGACGACAAAATTTTGGACTCTGTCGAATTTGAAGCATTCTGCAGACGACAAATTAAATGGAGCTCTAAAGGTGACTTCTGTCTTTGAAAGGGTAGAAAACACTGTGAGAAAAAGGAAAAAATGCTGGTTACCAGTATTTTTCACAATGTTAAAAAAATGTAAATGCGTCAGTTGTTGTCAGAAAGAACTAACTAATTGCCGAATGATGAATAATATTACTAGCTTAGATTTGTCAATACAGACGAGCATGTTTGCTGTACGAGTTAGAGACGTAAGGGAGACCATTGGCAAGCATTTAAATAAATGAATAAAAAAAGTCCTACAAACCCAATCCTTAAAGCACCCTTTACAATTTAAGCTGACTTTCCGGACATTGTAGATCAAGAATAAGATCAGGCTGCACTAAACGTACATTCTGATCCTTGATATACACTGCCCGGTTTTTTGAGACAAGAAGGACATACAAATTGCACTCCGAAAGTGCAACTATTTTGTGACGTGTTTCTAGGCTTAAAATGTCGGTTAGATTTAACCCTGGACTGCTGAGCGCGACTCAAAGGCCTTTTGCGGACAGTGCAGATCAAGATCAGACTGCACAGAACGTGCAGTCTGATCTTTGATCTACACTTTCCGATAAGGAGACATTTTTCCTCTAAGAAATATCTTTGAAATAGTAAAATTTGGGTTTTTACTATCGGCCTACAAGTTTCATTTCACTTATTTAGCAGGATAAGGGTTAATTTTGCACCTTAACCCCTTTCCGCCCCTGAGACGAAAACAGGAGCTTTTTTGGAAGGCACTGAACTTGCAGTCTGGGCCCGTTATAACCCATCATTCTTAACCCTTTACCGAACCTTTTTACGACCCTGAGATAGAAGCCTTTTGAAAACATTGTGGGAAAAGGAGAAAATGCTGGTAACCAGCATTTTCTCCTTTTCCCACAATGTTTTCTACCCTGCTGGGAACAAATTTCAATTTTTAAGTTAAGTTTATTTTGTCGTCTGCAAGTGCTTTCATTTTGGACCAGTCTAAAATTTTGCCGTTCGGTAAAGAGTTAAGAACATTTTTGGTTTCATTCTCCAGGCTTTTCTAAATTTGAAAGTAACACAACTTCTGATTTGCTAAACCAAATGGTCCTGGGCTCGCATTCACTATCCATTCCTAGGAACGGTCTTAGTCTTATTTACCAGAATTTTCTACATTTGAAAATAACACAACTTCTGAACAAAAGAACGTGCAGTCTGATCTTGGATCTACACTGTCCGATAAGGAGACACCTTTCCTCCAAAATACGTTTGAAGTAGGAGAATTTGGGTTTTTATTATCGGCTTGAAAATTTCATTTCTTTTATCAGCAGGATAAAGTTTAAGGTAGTAGACCCCTAAAGGAAAACAGCTATTTCCACTATAATATTATCCTACAAAATTTGCTATGATTAAAAATGAGTTTTATTGTACTACTTTAACCAAGCCACTTTTTTTCTTTTTTTTTTACCTTCTTAGAATTATCATTTGTAAATCTAAAACCACTATATTCTCATTACAAAGGGAGATAATAATTACCTCCCTTTTCAGGAAACTAACAAAAGTATCAACAAATAATTTCAAGATAGACATCAAAGGAGTTTCTTGTCGGTTAAAAATGTGCAAAAGTATTATATCAGTATAAATCCTTATTTATCAACTAACAGGAAATTTTATTCCATGTTGCACTAGAAGCGTTAGGGGTCTGCTACCTTAACTCTTTCATTACTAAATAAATAAACTGCAATTTCTCCAAGACTAAAAATACATTTCCTTTACGGATCAAGAGACAGTTCGGTCATAATCTAGAATATAGTAGTGGACAGTGTAGATCAGAGATCAGACTGCACGTTCTGTGCAGTCTGATCTTGATCTACATTGTCCACAAAAGCTTCTGGTGTCGTCCATGGTATGGAAAAAGTTAAAGAACCGAGTAAATCCAACGGACATTTTCATTCTAGAATAACACTGAGATAGATTAATAGTAAATTTATGACTCCCTTATGCCTGTAGTGTTTTTAAGCAAGGCGGACAGTGCAGATCAAAGATCAGACTGCACGTTTTGTGCAGTCTGATCTTGATCTACACAGGCCAAAAGCTGCCAGTGTGAATTTGAACGGTGATGTTCACGAGACGAAATAAATTTCGATCTTCACTGAAAAAAAACCCAACAAATATTCTATTTATTTCATGCTTCTAGCCCCTCTTTTGTTGGGACTTTGATCAACATCAAGTTGTTTTCTGTAATTCCCTGTGGCGTGACCCTCCCACATAAGAACGCATTACAAAATTACGTACAGCCCGAGAAATGTAGGGTTAATGCGCATAAATTACGCCATATTTCTCTATGGTTACATGGCACACTCTATTTACCTAGGTAACTAGCACGCAGGAACTACTGTTTCCCCTTTCAGTTGAAGAGTTACGGAAATATTTACTTGCAGAAAATCACAAAGTTACAAATATCTAGTAAAACGGATTTACGAATTTCGTAAATCTGAAGGTAGGGGTACAGTTATGGAAATTCCTACGCAAAAACATACAAATTGTTAGTAAAACTGTACCTCAGGGGACCATTTTACTAAAGAAAGTTCCATATCGTAGTTCCGTAAGCTGTTTGCTATCTTCAAAATCAGTTACTTTCACTGGACGTAACCATGAATTATTGACCAAACCTCATAATCCACCATTATTTCCGGATAAATTACCGAATAGCATGAAATAATTCCCGTTATTAGCAGTGCATGTAAATCCACTTAAAGGGAAAATCAACAGGTTTCAGAAAATGTTAATTTTCAAAACTACATTTATCAGTTGGTAACCTGGTAATATTATAATCATAAGAAAAAATCAGTAAAAGTACTTTTTTCCACTTTATATTTCTGCATATTAGTTTTTGCCAAATCGCTTACCTCTCTTACTTATTTGTTGCGTCCCTTGATGTGTGACGTCTTAGTCGAGGTTATTTCAATATGGACGTTGTGTATGATAGCGAATTGAGCGTTATTGAAGACGAAGAAATAAACGATTTTAGTCCGATAAGCCAGATTGTGAAGAAAGTAATGCAGTTTCATAGGATGGGATGACATTATTTCTTCTTCTGTTGATGACTGAGAAAGTGACGAGGTTGTGCCGGACGTTTCAACATGGTGAGTATCGCGCTCGAAGACCTTTTGCGGACAGCGTACATCAAGATCAGACTGTACATAACATGCAGTCTGAACTTTGATTTACACTGTCCGATAAGGAGATATTCCACCCCGTCCCCACCCCCAATGCAAAAAAAAAAAAAAAAAAAAATCTATGAAATAGCAAAATTTTGGTTCTTAAATTCGGCTTGAAAGTATCATTTTCGTTATTTAGCATGTTAAGGGTTAAAGATAGCAAGTTACATCAACCAGCAACACATCTATCATTAACAATGTGTAAACTGTACATCATAATGCTTCACATATTTCAAAAAGTGGTATACCAAGATTAACAGTGTCATCATCTTTAGTATAAGGTCTTTCGAAATGTCATGAATCTGATGGATATTAATGTCTTCTTTTGTAAACATTGGATAATATCGTCATATTCAATGTAATCGAAAAGCTTGCCAGTTCTTATATAAGATAAGCAAAGCCACAAAATTCCAGTACTTGGATACAATGTAGCTTATGCATAAAAATTCTTCATTATATATTACCAGCACCATTTGAATCTTTATTGATAAAATCTATTGCAAAATATGTACAAATACATGATGATATTGATATCTAGTTAAAGTAAAGTAGAACCAAATGATAAAACAGCGCTTTCTAATATTTCACTGCGTATTAATCTTGTTGGACTTACATTAGAGGTAAAATGTTCTCCCACCAATTCCAATACCTCAGCTGAGTCTCCTACAGACTTTTTCCCCCAATTCTGCTGTTCAAAGTGTAACCATTTATAAAGTATACACATGAGCATTAATCAAGCACTACCCCTTTTCATGTTATAGGGCTGTGTTCAACACGATGCAATTGTCATTCCTGATATGGAAACCTACAACATGGTTGATAATTCTTCAACGGAACACTCCAAGCGTCAATCAATCAACTACCAGCACTGGTTCTACCTTTAGCCGTAATTTATTGACAGTCAGATCTAGGTACACTGGAAACGTCAAAAAAAAAAGATCATGTCCAAAACTTTGGTCACAGAAACTAGGTCATTGGTATGACGTACACAATATTCTCATAAAACGTTCAGTTATGCCAAGAATGGTGACATCAGTATCTGGTGTATCCTCCCGTATAATTGCAGCAACCCTCCTCCTCATGCCGGAAATAAAACGCTGAATTGAGATCTGGGCTTCTTGCAGGCCAAGGTAATGTGTCAATTACTTTGGGTAGTGATTAATTTATGTTCATGTTTATATGCCTATTCTGAAAGTTACCGCATATTAAGAACACTTACAGTATCACTTGGTTCAGATTCTTTTTTCACTAATGTTTTCCTCTCTTTGTGCAAATCTGTGTTATCTTGTGTCAGCTTTTCTCAACAGTCAAATTCTATGTCGATTGTGTTACTTTTGTTTTCTGCTTTCAAGTGTAGCCCACTGTCCTCTCTGTACTGATCATTACTTTCACAATTTCAGCCGTATTTTTTACATGCAGTTCCATGTTCTTGGTCACCTTCACTCTCTATATCTATGAACGACGTTTCGGTGGTTTTCTTGCTATGCAGTCAGCCATGTAATTGAATAGTTCCTTCTTTCCTAGCTCTCTGTATCCGTTCGATTGCATTAGATCGATTTTGTTTCTAATGTTTTCCAATTTGTTCTTACTAATGTTTTAAAATGTGTTCTTATCAATGTTTTCCTCTGTGTTCTGATGTTCATCTGTCAGTGTTGTATCGAGCTTTCTGCTCAGAGTTCCGTTTGATTCTTGCTGTTATATTTGATTCCCATAACTTGCTATCTTGATAACCTTGTTATCATGATAACGATTTGTTGTCTGTATAAATCTGCGGTTGTGTTTAATTAATGAGCTATTCCTGATCTAAAAAAAGCCTTTACATCAGACAACACTCTTGTTGGCTCTTATAAAGAAAGGAAAAACACCAAGTACATTATGACAATTAAAAATCAAGACATGCTAGGTGTTATTAACAATGCTCTTACTTTTTTTTTCATACGGCGTTGAGTTGTTTACAGATCTATGATGGATAATTGTCACAGTCAAAGTAAGTTACAGCCAACCTTTTTGGCCCGAAGAGAGATGCAGGGTACTTATGGCCCTCTTGCTTTTCAATTCTTCGGGTCATGTTTTTGAAATGTAATCGGAATGAGTGCGAAAGAAGTTGCTTTTATCACATTTTAAAAGATAAAATTGACAATGTTCGATATTGTCAAAAAAACAAACTGAATATTGTTTAATGATAAGTAGCTAAACAAACATGGACTTTAGGCGTTCTTCATTGAAGCATTTTTAAAGACCACCGAAAATAGGGGGAAAAGGAAATACATAAATAAATAAATAAATAAATAAATAAATAAACAATGCATTTTTATGTGCTTTTGAAAAGTTTTAGAGAAAGGAGCATCTACTTTGCGTGATTATTAATTTTTTTTCCACATATTGTTAAAAACCCCTTTATCACACAATCCCTTGTGTTAACGACCCTGGTTACCAGCATTATCTCCTTTTGCACCGATGTTTTATTCCCTTCCAAAGAAAAAAATCATTATTTGAACCACATTGTATTTATCGTCTGCAGATTTTTTCAAACTGATAATTTCTAAAATTTTGTCGTCTCGAAAGGGCCTCTACAAGGTATCAAGTTGAGACTTAACCCAAATCCTGCGTAATTTAAATTTTTGACTCTAACAAAAATAAACGATTCATTCCTTTTATGGACATTTAACGGATGTGATATGGTTGAACCCATTCACAGAAAAGCAGTGGATGTAGATTAAGATCATTTTGCACTTATTTACAGTCTGGTCTTAGTCTGTATCCAAACAAAAAAAAAAAAAAAAATGCACGGTCTCGTTTGATAGGATATGGGTAAATTTCAAATCTGTTTAACTTTTTTTCCCCCCTTTCATTACCTTAGGCTAAAATGGGGACTTTTGCGGACAGCACAGATCAAGATCAGACTGCACAGATAGTGCAGTCTGATCTTGGAACCATGCCGTTCACTTGTTTAGTCAAGCCTGTGAAATAAAGATAATTCTCAGTTTCAGTGAATTGTGTTTTCAGCCTTCAATAGAGGCCTAGTTATATTTTTGGCTCTGAAAGAGTTATTATAATACTTCGAGTGATAACTTTTCAAGCCCACTCCAGTACGTTGATATATAAGCCTTTCCGTCTCAAGGATGCACCGCACCAGACTAGCAATGGAAGGAAAGGCGTACACACGAAACGTTTGGATTTTAATGACTATTTTTTTCCTTGTCAAAGGTTTGTTTGTCTGATTGCTTGTTTGTTTTTATTAAATTCGGTTTTACTCTAACCTCAGAAGTATTATAGTCGCATCACGGCGACAGCTAACCTATTTATCATTTTTTCTGGGTTTCATCAGTACTTGGCCGAGATTATGCAGTGACTTGCCGAAGTACACTCCGACGTGACCAGTACTGACAATAGAGATCGAACAGAGGCTTTCCGGTTACAATCTGACGTCTTCAGGAATCACTGCGACACGGAGGACCAAAAAATTCAGATGAACCTTTTTTTTTTTTAGACATTAAACAAGGAATTTCATTGAAAGCTCATATAGCGGCCAAAGTAGGCAATGTATGAGTTAAAATGCATTTAATTCATACCATTTAGACGTATGGAAATTGTTGGGAAGACGACAATTTGTTAGTGTTTGGTCGGTTCAAGTGTTAGTCGCTGGCGCAAAAATGTATTTTTATAGTAGGTCAAAACTTGCCGGGTGGCTCAATCCTTAGTTTACTTTTTATCGTGTTTTAAACTTCGTTTTTCTGCCAGCAACTAACACTTGGACAGACTGTACATAAACAGATTGCCATCTTCACAATAATTTCCATACTTTCAAAAAGCATTAGCTAAATTCAAAAAACATTTTAACACACGCATTGTTTACTTTTGCCGCCACACTGAGGGCTTAAAGTATAGGTTGTTTTCAAGACTCTTTAAATGGTAAGGGAAATTATCAGTACTGGTTGGAAAGAATAAATCCAGTACAAATATATGTACCTGTTTTTTCAAGCATTTATTGAAGCTGAGGCCCCGATCGAAGCTTCGGATCTTGTGTCTTCGACTTTCAAAAGACGCCGAAGTTTAGACCCGCCCATAATGAAAGGATCTTGCAGATGACAAGTTGAATTTGTCTCACATAGTGAGATACCTCTTGGAAAGGAAGGAAACATTGTTGAAAAGGGAGAAAACGATGATTGCCTGCATTTTCTTCATTTGCCACAATCTTTTCGTAAGCTCTCTTCCTAAGGGTCCACAGTATCTTCTACTCTTTCTACAACAAATTCTATCAATAGAGCCACATTTACGTTTTCATCTGCATATGCTTTCAACTTTAACAAGTCTACAATTTTGTCGTTTGGTAAAGAGTTAGCCCATTCAGTGCCATAAGTGAAAACAGGGGCTTTAACGGTAGGCATAGATCAAGATCAGAATGCACAGAATGTACTGTATGATCTTGGATCTATACTTTCCGCTTGTTTGGTCAGGCCTATAAGATTAAAAACCCTTCTGAGGTTCACTGGATTGTATTTTCAGAGAGGTCGAGTTTATATGTTTTGCTTTGAAAGGATAAAGTACATGTTCATTATTACAGAATCAGCATTAAAACATTATCAGCAAGAAAGTTGTTGTTGCAATCAAAATTGTCATCACAAGGATGGTCAACACTAAGATATTATTATAGTTGTTAGTATCATCAGTATAGTCAACACTTCGATAAAAATTATCATTATCATTAGTATGGTCAACACCTAGATAAAAGTTCTCATTATTATCAATATGGTCAATACTTCGATAAAAGTTATTAATTCCATCAGTATGGTCACAGGCCTTTGAAGCTCTATTGGTCTATCACGGACCACTAAAATTGTCCTTGATCTATCATCGAACACTTATAGCACATTGGTGCATCGCTTGTATATCACGGAATATATACTCAAATTTTCATTAACACCGTTTCTGAAAACAGCACATTGGCGACTCCCTCTATATTATACATAATAAGACAAGTACATACGATACAGAGGGAATCCCCAGTATGCTATTTATAGTAACAGTGTCCGATAATGAAAATTTCGTTATTCCTTGATAGACCAATGGAATTTCAGAGGCCTATGGTATGGTCAACACTTGGATAAAAATTGTTAGAATCGTCAGAATGGTCAACACTAAGTTATTAGTATCATCAATATTTTGTCTTTGCTTTGAACAAATTTATTATTATCAACAATAGTTATTGTCATCACTTCCGTCAAAGTTGTTAACATTACAAATATTGTCACCAATACGATTAAACTTGTAATATTATCAGTATTATCATCATTACGATGAATATTGTAATTATTATCAGTATTTTCATCACTACGATCAAAGCTTTCATTTCGACCAATATTGTCATTACTACTATAAAATCTATCATAAAGATATCGCCAGCTCAAGCAATGTCTTTCTGAGGATTGGTGATAGTCTTAGCAACAGGATTTGTTTCTCTTTCATCACTTAACATAGAGTCAACGATATTTATGTGGAATAGCAGCCAGTGGTTGGCCAGAACAGTATGTGAAGTAATGATAAAAGAATCACTAGAAAAGCATGGACAGGTGCACTGGCCGCCATGATGAAAGTGATATAATCTTGAAAACGCTGTTCAATACAATTCAAAGATACAAATAATTAGAACACATGTAACGATCTTAGATTACTATTTAAGTACAAGGAGATCAAGATCCTTGTAACTCCTATCAGTTCTTGAATGACACTACGATGCTGACAAGTTATACGAACAATACAACCAACTGTACACGACAGAGTTTTCAAGGATGGTACCGGTTTGCAGGCAACCCAGATGGACTACTATCAGACGTCTGTCCGCAAGACAGCCAGTGTGGAACAACCAATAAAAGAATATGGATGGACGGTAAATCTTTCTTCGAATCCGTCCGATCGAAAAGATGATTTTGCAACGGAAACCGGATTTATAAGCAGAATATCGAGACAATAGGTTAACTTCACTAGGTTTCCGCAACATGCACTTTAAAATCTATTCAAGCCTAAAGACTAATACATGTGTGTTATGCTCAATAACCATAAGCATGGCTCAATGCTTTTTGGCATTTTACCAAGCCGAGTACAGCAGCGAAACCATTACCAATCTCGAAATCTCACTCTTTTCACCAACATGTTCTGTGTACTATTTAAATAATAAGAGCTGTTGAAACTTTGATTCTGAAGAAAAAAGGTGCAGATGATTTTTCTGTTTTTATACAATCCGATTTTTTTTTTCAATTAGTATTCCTTATATCTCCACAGTAATTTTGTAAATACATTGCAACGAAAAAATCGTCAGATTTATTGTATATGTGTCCGTATAGATTTTACCTCGAAAATAAGTTGAAAAGTAAACCGTCAAAGCATACGTACATGTATGTGTGGGAATATTGTGTAAAAAAGGTTACAATTAGAAAACTTTGTTGGAAAAAAGAGTAAAGGTTACTGGAAAAAGGCCATTACCTTACCTTGACACTGTTCTGGCATACCATTGGGCCAGACTGATAATCGGTTAGCCGGTGCTTCTGGATGTTGAACCATGACACTATGGATGGAGATCGAAATCATCTGCTTATAAAATGTGTAAAATAGAATCAAAAAAAGAAAATTTGAAACTAAATGTAAAAAATCTCTTGGGGTTATTCCTCATTTTGCTCCCAACCCTAAGTTTAAGTCAGCCAGCAAACACCAATATATAGTTGGCTACAACAGGCAGCTAGCTATATGAGTACAAGTCCCAACCTGCATTACACAGTGTGTGCTCTCTTTTTCAGGAACTATTCCAAGCATATTGGATAATATTACAGCAGTCCCGATTTGTATGACGGGTCAAGGAAACTGTTGTGGACGAGGAAGTACCATTGAAATAAAAAACTGTACAGACTTTATAGTTATTAATCTTAGTTATCAACAACCATGTATCAGACTGTGCTTTCGTACGTATTGATGATGTCTGGTATGACTGCTTCTTAACAAATGTCTGTATAGACTAACTTAGACTAGTTTACACATGCATATTACATGGATAGCAATGCATACATACTGGAAATAATGAAACGCTTTTCTTTTTATAATGAGGTGCTATTGTGTTTAATACGCAGCTGTTGTCAAATGATGGAAAGTGTCTTTCAAACCGTAGAAACCATTGTGAGAAGTGGAGAAAATGCTGGTTACCAGCATTTTCGCCTTTTCTCACAATGGTTTCAAAAGCCCACTATCTCCTGTTTGTTAGAACTCGGGATTTTTTTAAATTAGTGGTCAAAGAAAACATTGAAAGATACAGTAGTTATGAGAAGTGCAAAAAGTTGTTATCTTCAATATCTATGATTTAAATCCTTTGAATTTTTCTCTCACCGCTGAACATCCATTCGGCAATGTTAACGTGGTTAAGGGAGCCAGTGGCGAGTAAAAATATACTTAAAAAGTTAAAGAACTCGGGAAAAGCACGGATAGGTGTACTGGCTTCCACAATATAATTAAAGTTTTGATGACGACGTTAAACAACAAACTAACTAACTAACTAACTAACTAACTAACTTTAAATATAGAGCAGTATGAGTCGAGTTAATATGATTGATCTTTATCAGAAAGAGCGAAGAATTCAAATTCGATTTTCGTCGTCGTTGTTGTTGTTGGCGTCGTCGTCGTCAACAGAGTATCTTATTAAAATAAGAACTTAGGGACCCAAGACAGAACAGTTGTTTTCTTTTTTTCTGTGCAGCCTTAAATTTCAATTACGAGTAACTATACCTGTTTTTTTTTCGAAAGGTTTAATTCAAACGGTAAAATAAGAGTTGCCAGAAAGGCATGGATAAATAATAAATATTCAACTGGTTTTCATTGTTCGGCAATTTCAGAAGCATCGAACACAACTGAAATATCAGCACCACAAGAAACGTTAGCAGCGACGTCCACAACACAAACTAAAGCACCAACTACGTCGTCGTTAACAGCTACATCACCGACAATCTCACCAACAGAGTCCACAACAGCACTTGAGCCATCAGCGACTCCAACTTCAGCTTCCTCGACAAACGAGACATTTACGACTTCAGAACCTCTGACTATGACTACTGCTCATTCCTCTTCCTTTGCAGTACTTCCTGAAGTTGTCTATACTATCGAAAGCGTTCTGTTTTTCTACCTTTGTTGTAGTTCATAATCTTGAACCACGAATTGACACTGACGAAAAATAGCAGACGATAGTGTAATATAATTGTTTCTTTTCCTTCGAACATGTCTCCCTTTTTCTTTGGTAAGAGTCGAGCCTCGGTAAATTAACGATCTCGCACATAGCAAGTATTCCACAGGTTGTGGGGTCGAAGCTTTGCAAGAGTCTTTGCAAGAAAAGGTACTTTAACATCACAAATAAATTGAATGAATGATTTTTTTTTTATTCGAAGGCCTGTATCGAGGGAAGAAAAGTAATTTTACATTTTATTTTCTAATTCAAATGTCAAAAGCCTTTTGTCGAGTTATTGAAAATGAGAACTTCACTTTAGTGATGAAAATTATTGTTTAATTCCCTTCGATGCTCTACTTACCATGTGTAATTAACCCTTTCCCATACAATCCCGAGTCATAACGGCTCTTGACAAAATAAACTTTTTAAAACATTGTGGAAAAAGGAGAAAGTGCTGGTATTGGGCTACTGTTGAAAACGGCGTTATCGCAAAGAGCATTGGTTTAATAAATTGGTCCTTTTGCTATTTCCAGATGGTTTTGGCCAGAATTTGTAACACATTAGCAGACAGTGTAGATCTGGTCTTGATCTACACTGCCCACAAGGACTACTTAAGCTGGTTCCTGCATTTTAAAGGTCAAATAAAAAGGCCGGAGAGCGTTCGTCGACATACAATTACAACTACTCTTGTGATCTTTCATAAATAACTTCGCTAATGAATCTATCTGCTTGTCCGCAAGTCTACCTCGTCAAAAGTCTGAGGTCTCAGATAATTCTTTGGATGAGGCATTTTGTTTTTAATCGCCCAGTAGACCACCATCCGTGATATCATGGCAGAATGGAGAAATCGTTCGCCGTCAACAGCTTCTCAATTCACAACAATTGTTTCATTCACATTTACATTATTATTTACGGATGGTTTCAAGGCTGTCTGTTGCAAATTTGTTTTAGCTTCTCCATTTGTGACAATTTTTCGGCGTAGCTGGATGCGCTCGCTTTTGACCTACTTTTTGGTACTGATAACAAAGGACTAAATAGGAAGTTGTGATTGGTCAAAAGTTTAGACGTATTTATTTTATGGGTCCCTACTTTTTCATAGTGAAGGTTACGAATAGTAGTCTCTTGCGAGTTTGTTTCATAATTTCATCACTTATGTATCGTTCTGTGCAATCTGATCTTGATCTACACAGTCCGTAAAAGGTCATTGAGTAGCGCTTAGCACCTTAAAGGTTAATTATATACGGATCGTTTCAAAGCCTTTGCTGCATTACTCGTGTATCAATCAGTTATTTATACATGTTGACTTTATTATATATACTATAATACAGATAGTTTCGAGACAGTCTGCTGCATATCTATTTAACGATATGTCACATCAACGCAAAATAATTTCATAAGGTGTTCACTTATATGTATGCACAAACTTTCATTTCATAGAATGATTGGGCATATATAGATATAAGTGAAGACTGAATTACTAGTTCGATTTATTTTTTAATAAAGCAACTAGTTTAGGTACGTTCCTTCCTCAAATCAAATTTAATCAAATCCTTGCATTTATGGCGAGACATATCACATCTAAAATTCGGTAGTATTTCTCGACTTTATAATATCATTGTTACATGTATGGTATGTTGTACTTTGTATTGTAGCGATGAACTGCTATGTAGTTCAAGTTCCTGCGATAAATGTGTTGTTCTGTTCTGTTCTGTAATGAAGAAAATTCTGGTTTGATTCCCACTGAAGAATACTGGTCACGTAGGAATGCATGTGGCATTACAAAACCTGATCCAACTTCTGATGACTGATTGAATGTACATTGATTGGTGCTTTGCGATACTCTTAATATTAGAAAAGCCATATCACGGTGATAACTTACTTATTATTGCGTGTCCTGGGTTTTAGCAGTAGGTACAGGGCCAGAACTGGCGAGAAATCCAGCGCTTCGAGGGAGCATCGAACCTGAGGCTTCCAGGTTGACAATTCTACACCTTTGAGGGCTCAAAGCATATTCGTTCATTTTTTTTATTCCAAACTGAAAGAAAGAAAGAAAGAAAGAAAGAAAGAAAAGGATTCTTGCAAGTCGATTTTGTCGGCGAAACAGGATGTGGCACATTAACCCTTAAGTTGAATAAGTGAATGAAACTTTCAAGTCGACGGTAAAGATCTAAATATTGCTATTTCAAACTTATTTTGGGGCCAAATATCATCTTATCGGACAGTGTAGATCCATAACCAGACTGCACATTCTGTGCAGTCTGGTCTTGATCTACACTGTCCGCAAAAGATCTTGAATCTCGCTTAGCAGCCTAAGGGTTAAAAAAAATCTGACTGTGATAAATTTGACAGGCACCTGGATCAATCGATATTCAAAGAGAGTTGGTACAGGTGAATGGGGGGCCATTCCTGTAAATTAAATTATCTCCCTTGCAAGATAAAGACTAAAGGTAACCAAATAATAGATTGGTCCTTTCACCTGTATTCCTTTGTTTTTATCCTTGGTTCCCTTGGGGATGTTGCGATAAATATAACAATGATTTATGATGTATGTGTAAGGTCCGCATGTAATTCATATCAAATTCTGTTCTTAATCATCAGGAACTACGTATATATCGATTTGTAAAACAATATCACTAGATTTACTTGACATATAGTCTCAAGAACATAGCTGTTCAGTGCAAGAAAATCAAGGATAAAATCCGAGTAATCCCCTTAGCAGGACAAATGTAATACAGGAGAAAAATCAAGGGAAATAACTGAAGAATGGCCCTCATTATCGGATAATTATCGATACGCCCTCTATTGTTTTGAATAATAATTGAATCACACTGCATTTAAACTAAGCTGTATTTATTCAATAACATGAAATGAGCCAGCTTTGATTAACAAATATAGTACCACAATTATCTCAATGACTCCATGAATTCCTCAGGGAATGACTATGAAAAGACGACACTATTGTTCAATAGTTTGGCTTTTGCTTTTTTCAAGATTTTCGAGACCTTTAAAAACTCAATAGCCGAAGTAATGAACAAAAGGGTGTTGTTTTTTTTCATAGTGCACAACTATGACGTTCACGTTATACATTGGCGGTCTACCTGCGTGTTATCAAAATTATCATGTTCACAGTCTCCAGATTTAGTAACGAGTCTAGTGCACAATTTTAATTTTAATTAGTGTTATTAGAATACTTCCTGCATAAGTCGTTTTACATGTTACGAAAGATCAACTTTGAAAACATGACGGCACAAGCAGAACTTCTCCTAACGACTTTATTACTATAATTTCGCATTAAATGTACAAATGAACACGTATTTATGTTGATGATTCTTATTTGCTAGAAAGTTTCTCTAAGTCGTAATTTGTAAATTTATTTCGGGCAGTAAAGAGTTTATCGTTTACTAAACACGTCTATTTCTTTACCGAACGGGAAGAAAAATCTAGAAAACATTGTAGGAAATGAAGAAAATACTGGTGACCAGCATTTTTCTTTATTTCCCAAGAGTCTACCACCTTTTCATAGATGAATCCCATCAACCGAGTCGCATTCAATTCGTCATATGGTTAACCCATAGGCTTCTAAGCGCGACTCACTGACCTTTTGCGGACAGTGTAGATCAAGATCAGACTGCACAGAACGTGCAGTCTGATCTTGGATCTACACTGTCCGATAAAGAGATATCTTTCTCAAAAAAAAAAAAAAAAATATGTTTGAAATAGCATTATTCGGGTTTTTACTATCGGCTTCAAAGTTTCATTTAACTCTTTACCAAACAAGCCCTGGTTTTCACGACCCTGGGAAGAAAAGCTTTTGAAAACCTTGTGGAAAAAGGAGAAAATGCTGGTAACCAGCATTTTCTCCTTTTCCCACAAGGTTTTCTATCCTTTCAGAGACAGATTTCATAAAATGAGACACTCTTTATTTGTCGTCTGCAAATACTTTCAATTTGGACCAGTCTAACATTTTGTCGTTTGGTAAGGAGTTAAGTTAATAATCAGTATAAAGGTTAAGAGTTAAGCCATTAGGAAAGACACAATAATTTTAAATCAGAGACTGATTTCGGAAAAGATACTACAATATCGGACAGTGTGAATGAAGATCAGATTTTGTGTTCTGTGCAGTCTGATCTTGATTAACCCTGTCCATTGAAGTAAATTTCACCCCTTATCTTGATAAGAGCTATGCATACACCAAAACAATTGATAACGGGCATTTCGCTACCTTAATCGTGTGCGCCTCACCAAATATACGATGGACGACAGCAAGCATACAAGGAAGTTTTGGATTTTCATCGTTACTTTTTTTACAACCAAAGGTACAATTGTTTCACCACTCTGTAATTACTCTTTCATTCTCTCTTTTGTCTAAATACTACTACTACTAATGATAATAATTATACCGTCACGAAACGTGGTCATTGACAATATTGTGTAATTTTACATCTTTATTAGATTTCAGTTAAAGCCACGAAGTGATAAAAATCTAATTTATTTATTTGTTTGTTTATTTGTATGCATGGCGTTTTATGCCATTTCAACACCAATTCAGTAATATCGTGTCGGCCACTGCACCTATCCATACTTTTTCTTTTTTTTTTAAACCAGTACTTTGTACAGCATTCTCCCAAAACATTGGCTACTTCATAATCATCGTCGAGGCAATGACCAGCGTTGGGAGAGGAATTAATTCTTTCACAATAACTTTTGACTGATTGGATTCCATCCAGCGACCAATCTTATTTTAAGCCCTGTACGTTAGCGGACTGAGATACCGGACTCAGCATAACTTGTTCAGGCTTCCTATCCTGAAAGTTTGTCGTGTCATAAAAAAATGTATATATACTCTCTTACTCTCTCTCTCTCTCTCTCTCTCTCTCTCTCTCTCTCTCTCTCTCTCTCTCTCGTTCTCTCTCTCTCGTGTAATGTTCTGTTTTGTACCTGACTGCCTCTATCAGTTTCTACAAATGTACTCTGTCGTATTGTAGTTTTTCGTTTGTTGCTTTGTAACGTCCCACTACATATGGAAAATTAAGTAGTAATTATAAAGTTATACCATGGTGCTTGTATTTGCTTCGAACAGTGTGGGAAAATTCGGGATCTTGCATGACAGAATATCGAGCAAGATGTCAAATATGAGGATGCCTAATGATAAAAGTTCTTTCACCCTAAACCAGACCAAGCCTAAAATTTTCGTCATCTGTTGAAGAGAAAATGATTTGGGTCCGTATTCTCCAACCATTCTTAAGAAAATTTGAAAGTACCACAACTTCTGATTGGCTAAACCAAATGGTTTAGCCAATCAGAAGTTGTGTTGCTTTCAAATTTAGAAAATTCTGGAGAATTTGACTGAGAACATCCTTAAGAATGGCTGGTGAATACGGACCTAGTCAGATCTATAATTACTTATTTAGCACATGGACAGATGACACCTGTACCGGATCCCTGTACTACCTATCAGTCCTTGAATGACACAACATTGCTGACAAGTTACACGAGTAGTACTCCCATTTGTACACCGCTTGGCTCTCAAGTATGGTACCGATTTATAGGCAACTCAGATGGAGTAATATATAACGTTTGTCCGACCGGAAACCAGTGTGGAACAAATAAACAAATATGGATGAACGGTAAATCGCTAATTTTAACCATAGTTGTCGGAATGAAGATTTTATGCCAAAACTTGCTTCAAAAGCAAAGTATTAAAGCACCACTTTAACCTTTGCGGGGTTTTCACGTCTTACGGTTGATCGTTCAATAGGCCAACTTGCCTTAAGTGTCGAAAAGGTGTGGGATATTGCACCTGAAGAACTGGAAGAAAAATTGACGTAATCGCTGGTCATCATGTGACGTATGTTCACACTATGGCAGCGGTGCGACCCCCCCCCCCCAAAAAAAAAAAAAAAATAAAAGAAATCTTTATTTATGTCGCCATGACAGTATTGTGTGCAATCTAGGGTACAACCGAAGAATTAAAACATCTAGTTGCTTTGAATAAAAAAGAATTGAACTAAACTATTTTTAGTGCATTTTTATTCGGATTTGCTCATGTTCCCTTGATGTTTTCTACCCTATCAGAGACGGAAATCATAATGGTTATATTTTTTAATTTATTTGCTGCAAATGTTTTCAATCTCCAATGTCAAAAATTTGGTCGTTTGGTAAAGAGTTAAATCCTGACAGCCTAGCTGTAAAAGCTAGCATTTTACATAACCGTTTGTTTGTCAGCTTTATCCTTCAATACTTAGGGCTACAATTAGTCCTTTCCTATGTAGGCTTCATGCTTTCACGAAATTAAGCAAAGATTGACACACCAGAAAGGTAAGTCTGGCCTGATCGAAAAAAAAAACATGTGATTATTTGTAAGCATATCTTGAGTCATTTTATGACCTTCTGTAGGCATCATATTTACTATGGCTTTTGATCGGTCGATGGTAAATGTTCGAGGCTAACTTTGTGCGAATTCAAAAATTCCATATTTGTTTTACCGTTTTGGTGTTAAATTTGACACAGTTTAATGCCAGCACTATCACTAACAGAACAGAACAAAATCTTTATTTTACTGATACGAATGTTTCTCATTTAGGGACGATTCCAAGTTTGTCGGATGGTATCAAGACAGTCTCAATCTGTGTCAAAGAACAGACAAATTGTTGCAGAAGAAGAAATACCCTTCGAGTCAAAAACTGCACAAGTTTTATCACGTTTTATCATCAGCATTTTCCAACATGCACCCGTCTGTGCTTTCGTGAGTATTGATGTAAAGTTTCACTTTATTTACCAACATATGTTGGTGTTTTGCTCCACCGGTTGAAGTTGTATCATGCTTGGTGTCCGTCGTGTGTCTTTCGTCCAGTCCGAGTGTCTGTCAATACCGCATTATCTTTTTTTAAGTACCTTCTCCTTCATTACTGTTCAACCAACAAGCTTAAGAAATGTTCTTTCCATGATGGACTTATGTTGAAATCCGTGATAGTATCTTGGAATACATTATCACTTCAGTTTTGTTAAACACATTTCATAATTTGTTTATAGTATTACCTTGTATTGTACATCCCGCATGTCAAGGAAGCAAACACTTCCATCGTTAAATAGACTTTAGTTTGATCAGGACGGGGTTTGAACCAACGTCCAGCCGATAGAAAGAAGCCCTAACATTGTGAACACGTTTCAAAGTCAGTTATCATATACAAGTATTTGAATCATCACTGTGAGAAAAAGTGATGGTCCAAGTTGTAGAGTATTTGTTCGGATATTTCAGGTGACTTGAATGTAACAACAACGTCATCAACGACGTCCACAACAACAACTACAACAACTGCATCTACAACCATCACAACTATGACTGCAGGACATACTTCTACAACCAGTCCAGCTGTAAAGCCAACGGTTACTTCAACAAGTGTATCGTCACTACCATCGACCTACACACAAACGTCCACGATACCTACAGTACCACCAACAACACCAAAGTTACTATATACTACAACACAAACAACGTTGCAATATGTTAAAACGACGGTAGAGAAACAGAGTGTAATTTCATCTGCTACGGTGGAGAACCTTTCAAATAAACAAAACTGTACAAAAGCTGGACCAGATGTTTATCAAAAACGCGAAAATGAGGCATGCAAGCGTCAGAATAACCTAATGACTCTGTTTATAATTTTAGGCGCCATATTGGATTGTGTACTTCTTGTGTTGGTTGTTTATTGTGGTTATGGTTTATACCGGAAAAGTAGAGTTATGCACTCAGACACAAACAGCAAAACTGTGTTCCGCCGATAAAATGACGTTACAGAAAATAGTTTGTATTGACATTAAGGTAAAGCAATGGGGAACAGCTATTTCTGTTATAATGACATCCGCAAAAATTTGGTGTTATTAGAGTTTGAAACAATTACGTATACTAAACCGAATCACATTTTTAAGTTTGGCTTTCTTTAAATTGTAGTTTATAATGAAATAAAAACTAACATATTGCAAAGGTAGGTGGGTAAGTAGTATCTGTTTTTATTGGTAATTTACGAAACACATGAAAATGAATAATTTAGAATTAAAATTCATCGCTTGAAAATAAACAAAAAATGTTATTGCTCAATTTCTGTTCATTAATTCAATAAAATATTTTCTTTCAACATAGTGCTAGTAGCATTAATCGTGCTTTGCTGTCAAAGAAGCCAAAAACAAAAACAAAAATGTTCAGTACTAAATTTACAAAAGAATGTGATTGACTTTTTCCCACTGTCATCCCCCCTCATCTATGTTAACCAATGTGTGGCAGCATATCCAACGGTGTAGATGCAAGTTCATACTGTACTGAAGATCATTCTGCACTGTCTGTGCGATGTCATCTTGATCTGTCCACAAATGTACTGCAAATTTCTGTTAGAATTCTACATACTTCAATATGTCAGTCGTCATCAATGGTCTTATAATGAAAACCCTTAACCAAACAATCCCAATGTTTAACGACCCTGAGAAAGAAGGCTTTTAAAAACTTTGTGGGCAAAGGAGAAAATGCTGGTGAGCAGCATTTTCCCCCATTTCCCACAAAGTTGTCTGCTTTTTCAAGGACATTCTATCATTTAAGCAACATTTTGTTTTTAGTCTGCAAACGCGAATAATATAGATGAATACAAAATTTTGTCGTCTAATAAAGCCAGAAGTACTCTGATGCATTCGTCGATTGTTTAAATAATAATCAAAGTACAAAAAGTACCATATGCTTTTTTAATGTATCAAAATAAGAATTGGTGCTATGACAAAAGGAGGGAAGCTTCAAAATACTTAAGAACGTCCAGTTTTGTTAAAAAAAAAAAAGATAAGAATATAACTGGGTTGCAGTGGATTGTATTTTCAGCGATCAGAAGAGGTCGAGTTTATACATTTAGCTCCAAACGAGTTAACCCTTTACCAAATACATGTAATCCCGAGTTTTAACGCCTCTGAGGAAGAAGACTCTTGAGAACATTGTAAGAAAAGGAAAAAAAGAGAAATTACCACCAATTTCTTCTTTCCCATGAAAGTTTTCTACCCTTTCAAAGCCGATTCCCGTTGTTTGAGTCATACAGTTTTTCGTCTGCGAAAGCTTTCAATCTGGACAAATCTAAAACTTTGTCATTTGGTAAAGGGTAAAGTCGTCTACTTCAAGATTGTTTCAGAAAGTAATGAGTAAACACTTTACCTGACGACAAAATGTTAGACTTGTCCAAATTGAAAGAATCTGCAGACGAAAAAATAAATGTGACTCAAAAATTGAAATTTGTTTTTGGAAGGGTTGAAAACATTGTGGGAAAAGGAGAAAATGCTGGTTACCAGCATTTTCTCCTTTTCCCACAATGTTTTCAAAGGCTTTCTTCTTCAGGGTCGTTAAAATTCGGGATTTGTATGGTCTTTTACTTTGTTTTACAATCTCTTTTACAATCTGATAGTGGATCTGTTATATTTTTTGATATGTTTTCATAATCAGTATAAAGTTTTGGTGTATATTCATTTGATTTGATTTTATTTAATTGTTACACTACGTGACTGTTTTTGAGAGAGGAATATTGAGGCATTGAGGATTTTTTTGTTTCCGTTCCAATCCTTTACACATTGTTTTGTTGTACTTGATATAAAATATGTAAATAAATATTGAATAAAAAAGTTTTTAAAAACTGGATAAATGCTCTCTGCAGAGTTAACAAAGATACCTTCAACAGTCTGGGTTTTTTTGTCTTCCACATCTGTTTATTTAAATGATTGGCATCTTTCTTCAAGCTTTTGTCTTGAATGTGTTATGGGAGCGCAAACATGGATGCGTGCGTGTGGGTGTGGTTGTGGGTATGTGTGAATTATTTGGATAAGTGTATAGGTGTGAGAGTGTGCGTTACTTTTTTTTTTTTAATTAAACGGTCTGATGAAAACTTATTAGATAAATATGTAATTGATATAAGTATAGTCTCATATAATTCTTTTTATTAGAATGGTCAAATACTCTTTTAATTTGTTCTATTTAATTTTATGAAAACAGTTGTATTTGAATGAGACGTAAATAAACAAATAAACTGTAGTAGCCTGGGCCCAGGCTGTAATAATTTTTTAATTACCTCGTTTCACACTCTCTTAATCGCCATCTTTGACAGAACTTACCTATTTGACAATGTACAGTCCGAATGATAGAAAAGGAAAAAAAAACTGAACGGACTGGAACCCAGGCTAATCTGTAACGGCCATCTCTTGTTACCACATAATTTCCCTTTTTTCTCGGCCCGGAATAGATCTATGGAGGCTTTTGAAAACATTGTTGGAAAAGCAGAAAACGATGGTGACAACGATTTTCTTCTTTTTCTATGGTGTTGTATGCGTCTTCAAATGTAAACATCATTTTCTTCTGTACCAATTATGTTGTCAGAGGTTCCAAAGACAAACCATATTATTTAAGCCACTTTTCGTTTGTCGTCTGCAAAAGCATAACCCTTAGGTTGCTAAGCGCGACTCAAGGACCTTTTGCGGACAGTGTAGATCGAGATCAGACTGCACAAAACGTACAGTCTGATCTCGATCTACACTG